>JALAZF010000337.1:1404152-2808305 GCA_022829125.1 Lathyrus tuberosus
AGGAGTTACGGAACTCCAGTTCTATTCGCTCCAGTTCATCCCTATCGCTATAATTCGTGCATAAACTCTAAAACAGAATACCTGAATTCAAGATAGCACAAAAAATTATTTACTCACGATAAAATTATGAAACACTCCAATTTAAAATATCATTAAATCCTCTTTCTAACTCCTGACTCAAGCAGTAGCAGTTTAAAATATCATAAAAAACAGCAAACCATATAAGTTATTCAATTCATCATTGTTACAGGAGAGCTAGGTTTGAGAAGATGAATCTATATAAGTTGTTCAATTCATCATTGTTGTAGAAAATCTAAGGTAGGGGGAGAAACGAATTTCAATATGGGTGTTAGCATGAAAGGGTAGAGAAGAGAAATCCTTACTCTCATTAGGGATTGTGTAAATTCGGTTTTGTTGTGTTATTGTTCTTGTATGATTTTTTTTGTGATCTTTTAAACTACTACTATTGTAGCACCTCTAGACCCAATTTCTCTACTTCAAAATAAATATTATCGTGTTATCTTTACAACTCTTTGAATCGTACCTCAATCTGAGTCTCAAAACTCAAGTTCTACCTGAAACAAGGCAAGGAAGAAATCCCAAAAATAAAAAGTTATTCCTATCCTTATACAAGGTATTCAAGAACATGGCATCAACATGGTTATCACATTAACCTTGTCTTATAAAAGAAATCAACATATGTATCAAATTAAAATATAAGAATGAACATATATCACTCAATAGAGTACGAAAAAAATCATACATATTGAAAGTCATTTCTCCCCCGTTACCTTAGGTTTCCTGCAACAATGATGAATTAAACAACTTATATGGATTCTTCTTCTCAAACCTAGCCCTCCTTCCCAAAAGTCTTATTCTTCTCGCCTCTTGTTTTTACGTACTGTCATATTCTCTAAAACATAGCTTTCCCTCAACTTTTAGAACTTATATGGTTCTCCATGTTTCCTGAAATTACAGTTTTTTCCCAACTTGTTACTAACTTCTCTCCTCTTGCCATATATTTTCCTCAATTCATCTAAATGGCCCAAAAATCCTATTTCACCAATTTTTCTTATTTTTATTTCCAATAATAATTAAAATTCTAATTATTCTAATTATTTTCTAATTTATTCTACCAAGTTACTACATTCTCTCCACATCCTACCATTGCCACTACACCCTAACAACATATAATCATATAATTTTATTTAAAGGCACAACAAACACCAAATAATTAAATAAAAATTATAAATAATTCAATTAAATAGTTTAATCGAATTTGGGGTGTTACAATTTCCCCTTAGACAAGGACTTAATCTAATAATAAAAAACATGATTACAAATGCAATGACAACCTGTCACTGATTCCTCAAGAGCCTGACCTACCCGGCCGCTTGAGAAACCCCAACAGTGATTGACTCCTTAAGACCCTGACCTACCTGGTCTCTTAAGAAGATTTCTCCCTCGATGACTACTCGTCACCGACTTCTCAAGAGCCTGATTGACTTGGTGGCTTGAGGAACATAACCAGACTAGGTTATAACAGTTTGGGTTTACAAAGTTTTCTTTTTAATAAGCTAACAACACATCATATTATTTTACACTTAAAAGATATACAATGAAAGTTCTAAGTGTTTCTCTCTTTGTTGTGTTGTGGTGATTTTATATTTAGTGTTTGTTAAGACTCACGCATACATGCATGCCTTTGCTTTGTTTTTCATTTCTACATTATTCTCTCTTGCTTGCTCTATTTTCTCTCTAAGGCTTCTTTTTCACCTTCCATATTCTTCAGAATATATAGGAAATAAATAGATCTGTTGGAGGATAGATCTGTTGTAGGGTAGAAAAGGATTTAACCTTTAAAGTATTTGTTGTGTGAAGGTCGCTTCACGTGCAGGAGTTGAGCGGCGCTTGCAGCTGAAAGTTGTTTGATGATGGGGTGTGAGAAGTATTCTTTTCTTCAAAAGTAGATTTTATTTTTGAAATCCAGTCACATCAAATATTATTGACTTTTAATTCAAATATTCTTGCCAGAGGCTTTTTATAAAAGTGGTTTCAATCTTGAGTAGAGATCAAAATATGTTTTCATAAGAAAATCTCTTTTTGCTTGTACTTTCCTTGAGTATACTACTTGTCATAATCCGAGACTTCATATAAAGGATAAAGTGGAGAATGATTACAGTCCAGTGCCTAGATGATGTAGACTTAAAAGTGTATTCTGAGTGAGGCTTAAAAGTACTACAGTCCATGGAGAATGTGAACAAGAAATGCATAAGCATTTAATGGCTTTTTCAGATCAAATGTGTTGACTGTAAGAGAATATTTACTTTGCTTACCAACTTCTAGTCATAGGCTTCTAATATAACTTGGTGAAGCTTGAGTAGAATTCAAAAGTTGTCTTCAGAACGTGAAAAGACTTCAGAGTCCTTTGAGTATTGCGTTCAGATACTTGCACACACTTGTAGTCTGAGCTTTATCAGATATTGTCTGGATGGTTTCTATTCAAAAAATTTGACTTGATCATCTTGAAGCTTGACTTGCTTTAAAAACATCTTTCAAACTTTCTTTTGTTTGACATGTGTTTATAATTCTTCAATCTTCTTTCAGCTTTCTTCAGACTTTGGCTAAGTTCAGATTCATTTCTTCAACGGTAGCTTTCTTCAGAGTCTACCTTTTATAATTTGATGCTGTTCAGACCTTGCTCCAGACTTTGCTTTGATTTGAACATTGCTTTTCATTAGCCTTTGTTGTCTTCAGAGTTGACAATCATAGTCGCCTTATTCAGAGTCTTCAACTACCAGAGTTGCCTCCAGATGTAGCAATTGATGTTCCTTTATCAGAATTTACTTTAATCAGCATTTTCTTTTTCCATTTAGATTATGTTATGATATTTGAGTTTCTGCACACTTAACAAACAGTTAGTGCACAAAATTATTCGTCTGCACTTGTTATCATCAAAACATAAAGGCATGTAGATGTAGAACCAAAATTTTTCTTACACAATTAACTTCCCCCATCTTGTGTGAAAAGTCATATGTCAAACAAGTGGCATCAAATAACTCGTGTTTAAGGACTAATCATCTCAGGAGGAAGATGACTTCCAACGAGAGTTCATTTCTAAACACACCACCACTTTTTAATAGCAATTGATTTGATATATGGCAAGCTAGGTTTAGAGTTTTTATTCAAAGTATAAATCATTAATTATGGTAAACTATAATCAATGCTCTATATATCCCTAACTACCAAGTAAATGGAAAAGTATTAGTTAAACTTGATTCCCTTTGGACCAAAGAGGAAAAGATAAAGTTTGAGATAGATTTCAAAATTGTGAGTTTTATAACATTGTCTCTAGATGATAGTAAATTTTTCTATGTTCATCATTGCGAAACCGACAAGTAAATGTGGGATACTCTTGAGATGATATATGGAGTTTCTCCATGTGTCGAGCAAGAGGAGATGAACACACAAGGCAAATAAGATGAAGATACCATCTTCAATTGTTTTTCAAAGTTTAGAAATATTAAAAATTATATTGGAATGTTCATCACTAATCAATGTCTAAGACTTAAGAACTCGAAGTTTAATCTAATCCTTAAATAAATGATGAGAGCCTTCATGAATTTCAGGAAAAATCTAGAAATAAGGAGATCATAGAGAAATTGAATGAACTAGTTCAATTACTCAAAGATTAAGAAACAAAAACCAAATAATCATAAACTTCATCTTACTCCTATCATACAACTCCGATGGAATCCGTCAAAAGAACATACTCAATAGTTGAACAATCTTCGAAGATTCAACATCAAATGAAGGAACCTCATGTTCCATAAATTATGAAGAAGAAGTATCTTTAATATTCTAAAGAAGAAAAGGAGGAGAGACAACAACCTCGGGGAAAAATTTAAAATAACCTTGTTCCAACAAAGAAGATGATGTTTGAGTGAATGCATCCTACGACAAAGATACTGTTAAGGTAACAAATCCACCTTACGAACAATTATTCCAAAAGAATACTAAGTTAGTCAAAGAAAATGATAAACTTTGAGAACATAAACTAGGTCTTAAGGAGTCTATAAGATACCTTGAAGAAATTATTAAATCATTCAAGATAGAGATAAAAAATTAGAAACAAAAAAGAAACTTGTGAGACTTGTGTGTTTCTTTGAAAAAGGAAGTAAATGACTTACATGAAACCATAGGTAAGTTTACCCAAGGGAGAGAAAAGCTTGACTTGATCCTATCAAGTTAACGATCCTCCTAAAAAAAGAATGGACTAGAATTTAAAAAGGATAGAAAATCTAGTAAGGTTGTATATCACAAGAAAAAGAATCATCCAATTTATAAATTCAAGCACTACAAAAGAGTCGTCCATTTAGAGCCTTTTTGTTTTGAAAAATTGAAAATATCTAAAGGTAACAACCTTAGTTATTCTACAACTAATGTACCTAGGCCCAAAAAAGATGTCGGTACCAAAGGTAAAACCTTAGTGTTTTGTAGGTATGCTTTTCGGCTCAAAGTTCTAACAATTATCAATGGAGTTTTGCAAAGAAATAGTATACTTATAAGTATACAATCTTTTTGAAATCTCTGATCCAAGAATGTACGGTGATGGAAAATACCAATCACAATGATCAAAGAAAGTGTTATTGAGAATATCTCAAGGTTTATGACCCTTAGTGATCAGTTGAGTGAATATGTTTGTAATGTACTTGTTCATCTCGCTGTTTATACTAACTCTCACATCCAATGATGTGTAGAGAATGACACACCATAATATGCTTGTTGTTTCCCTTTAAGGGAAGTTTTTATTAGTCTTTTGATATGATAGGTAGTACACTATTTCAAGGTTGAAATGATCAGAAAACTCTGACTAATCCTTAAAAATGGTGGTTTTAATTTTTTTTCTCATCACAATAAAATATTTTCACTAACAAAAAAGATGAGCTTCTAAGTGTTTTAGGAAAAGGAAGGGGGGGGGGGGGGGGGGGGGGGGGGGGTGCAATAAGGCTGAATAGAGGTGCAAACAGGTAATGAATCTATTTCCTGATTTCCGAACTATTTCAATTCCATAATTTCCATTCTTATACTTTGAATTCCTAGTAATTTTTCTTAATGAATAAAAAAATGTTTTCCTTTTCCTAAATGGTTAATTGCATATGTTTACATATTTAAATTTATCACAATGCATATTTACCCACCTTTTTTATTTTGACAAAGGAATAGATGTATACTCTTAGAGGGACTAGAGTATACACTCTACTTAATTAAGGGATGATTTAATTACTTCAAACAAATATTTGTTATGTCTTTTACCACCTCATTGAGAGATACATTGTCATTATAAAAAAGGGAGAGAATGTGGAACCTTGTTTTGCAGGTTATAAAGTATGATTTTGATGATGACAATTGTTAAAGGTGAAAGTGTCTCAGATAATGACAACAACTCCTTAATTATAACAAAAGTGAGGTTAAAGATGAAACACAAAAATTAGGGGTTTATGGAAATGACTATTTGATGATGGCAACCAAATAGAACATATCTCAAGCGTCATCTTAAGCTCAAGCAAGTCTCTACAAAGATAAAACATCTAACACGTCTTGAAGAATATGAAAGTATGAAATCCTTGCCTTGATTAGTCTGAGTGAATACATTATAAAGCATAAGGGGATTCCCGTAAAAGTGCATGGATAAACCACACACACATAAACTTGTTTTCAAACATTTTTCTCATGAAATTTTTTTCAAAAATACCTTGAAGTCGTTCCAGACAAGTTAGGAACGGTCAGAAAAGATATAGGCAAGTTTTTGCTCTTGCCAATTGATTGACACCTTATGGGAAACGATTGGATAATTTCAAAAATGTGCCCTAATCGATTAAGACGATGCCTTAATTACAAGTAATGACTGAATATCTTTTTTCTAAAATCATTTTGAGCTCATTAATTGATTAACACAGGCATACCAATCAATTGGGACATGATGTCAATCTATTGTCATATCATAATTGCCCTTACAACAGTTTCCTTTTTTGTGTCAACCTCTGACCTATATACAAAGGTCCCTTCCCACTTTTGATTTTTTCTCACACTAAAAATTTAGCCGAATTGCTTTTTTAAGAAAGTCATTTTGCGAGTGAGGAAGTTGTAATTTTTGGAAGGGTAGATTTGTAAGTTCACCAAGGATGTTTTTTTATTGTGGTTGAACATTTTATCAACTTAGGGATTATTTGTTTAGTTTCAAAGCTAAACGCGTAAAAGATTTGGTTTGAGATTTATGTGATCAAATCTCCGTTTAGGTTCTAGATCAAATAGTGATATAATCTCATAGGTTATTGTCTAGCTCGTGATTAAACCAAGTTTGGTTAAAGCTCAGCCTGCAATAAAAGCTTGTTTCGGTTCAAAATCATTCCAGTGGTAAAATCTCACAAGTTTTTGGTTAACCCGATATAAAACCAAGTTTAGGTTTGCAAGCTCATCTCGGTGTTAAAATCTTCCAAGGTTTGTTTAAATCTTGAAGACTAATTATTCCAAGATTCTAATGGAAAGTAGACTAACCGCTTCAATCTATCGTTTGAAAGGAATAGTCACCCCTTCTCTCCCATGTTTGTTGTTTGGTTGAAAGTTAACCATAAGCTTCACATTTTCTTGTATAAAGAGATTCAAGAATTCAACCTATTAAAAACTCTTAAGTTTATTTGATACTCTTAACATAAATTTTTAAGAACAAGGCTAAGTAATTTTTTTTACTGAATTTGTATAATTCCTGGTGTTCATCTCTCCCCTTAACTGTAACGCCCCGATTTTGTCTTATTTATTTAGTCAAGTCGATTTAATTATTTTTATTATTATATTATTTTATTCTTGACTTTTATTTGAGAATATATTATTTTTCATCGTGATTATGTTTTATCGCGTTTTGAGAGCGTTTGCGAGATATTTGAGTGTAAGGGTATTTTGGTCTTTTTGGGTGGCTAGATATTTGTTTTATTAAAATAGAAAGTTAGAGGTGAGAAAGAGGGAAAAACAGAATTTTGAGAGAAAAAGAGAAGAAGAAGGAAAAGAGAAAGAAAAGAAGAAAATGGGAGAAAACTTGGAGAGAAAGAAATTGATTCAACCGACTTTTCAAACACGATTTAATCGGGTAAGGGTGTGAAATATTGTTATTATAACTTTGTGTATGATTATGTATGTGTGTTGTGTGAATGTTTTGGTTGGTTTTCCATATGTTTCTGTTTATGTCGTATTGGACGAAATCGATAGAAACCGATGTTTCTACGGTCGGAAAGTTGTATAAATACATGTGTTGGTTGGTTATATGTATGTGAGCTGCTGTTTGAAGTTTCATGAAGTTTGGTTATGTTTCGGTTAGTTTTCGGTATGTTTCCGTTGTTGTTTCCGTTTAGGTCGAATTATAGGAAATTGATAGAAAACGATGTTTTCACGGTTAGAATTCGAAATAAATTACGTAGTTGTATCGAGGAAGGTTAGGTCGTCGTATAGCGTGCTTTTTATTCGATTTGGTGAAGTTTAAAAATTCTGGTTTTTGAAAGGTTGAAATTTAATCGAAAAATCGAACGTCGTAGAAATTTCGTTTATGTGTTCTAAATTGTTCTTATGTATTTGGTGGTTGGGAGTATATGTTTGTTTTGGTGAAAATGTTCGATTTAGTCGAGTTTCCGGGCATTTTGGAAATGGGACAGCAAAGGTGTATTTTGAGAAAATCTGGTTTTTGAGGAAAAACAGAGCATGAATCGATTCATAACATCTATGTATCGATACGAAATGGTTTATGTATCGATACATAACCCTTATGTATCGATACATACTGTGAAAATTGGGAAAAATAGCATTTTCACTACAGCATGTGTCGACACATGCGAGTTATGAATCGATACATGAGGTCTTTATGTATCGATACATAAAGCCTATGTATCGATACATACTGTGCTGAAACAGAAAATCTGGTTTGTCGGGGAAACTTCGGAAATTCATATCTCTTGAACCGTAAGTCGGTTTTGATCCCCGTTCGAAGCGTTGGGAAACTAACGAGATGTTCTTTCTAGGAAAAATAGTTTTGGGGTCTGAACTTGGTCCAATCGGTACAGTTTTTACGAACCGTTTCGTAGTGTCGGGCGTCCGGTTTATGTTTTTGCGTTAGTTTGAAATATTCATAACTTGTTCGTTGTTTATCGGATTTGAGAGTTCTTTATATCGAATCGAAGGTATTGATATGTACTAATTGATGGTGATAAGAAATTATATTTTTAGCCGACTTTTGGCCGACTTTTCCGACTGTTTGTGAATAGTGATTTTGTAGAAAATGTTAAGTATGTTAATTATGAATGATATGAATGTGTTGTGGATATGTTTGTAGAGCGAACCCTTGATTTGAGAATGCTTTGTGAATTGTGGATCTTGAGTGAATGTATGCATTATTTGAATTAAGTGATAATGCATGTTAAATGTGAATATGTGATGATTGTTGTGGTTGTTGATTTGTGGCCTAAGGGCAAGAATATGCAATGTGTGGTATTTGATTATATATATGCATGATTATGGTTGCATATATGTGTGAAGATGCATGTGATGTGTGTGAGTATACAATGTTAATGTCATGAGTCATTGTATGCCAAACATCATGAAATGCATTGTTTAAATTAAATGTAAATGCATGTTAATTGTGAAAGAGTTCGTTGCTGTTTGGGTGGTAAAGCGATGCTCGTTGCCGTTTGGTGTAATTAATGTGAATTGGTGTGAATGCATATGATAATATGCTTGTTGTTGTGATTTGTGGTTAATGATGAATGCATTGTTTGAATTGATTTTCAATGCATGATTATTGATGTTGAAATGGTTCACATGGTTGTGAATATGTATGCATGTCAAGAGTGTCATGAGTCATGTTGTATGTGAAGCATCATGATGTGCATTCTTGCATTGTGGGGTTCTAAGATGAACCCGTTGTAACGTCGTAAGCCTTTTGAGAGGTGGGAGCGATGATTACAAACGATCGTGAGCCTTATACAAAGAGGACCGAAAGCGATCGGATTGTGAGCCTTATACAAAGAGGACCGAAAGCAATCCATAAACATTGTAAGCCTTTTTAGAGGTGGTAGCAATGGGTGAACATCGTATGCCCGACGGGGAGTTACACTAAGTAACGAGCGATGGTTCCAATAAGTTCTTCAATTGAACTTGAGATGAAATGAGTCGGTACCGCATTGCATCTGCATAGAGTCGAGAGTCGGTCTCTATGAGTTGCATTTGTCATCATTGTAGTTGTGCATTTATGAATGAACATATATATATATGTATATGTTGATGTGGAATGAACAGAATCGTGCAGGTGTGCATTGGAAGATAAACATAATATGTATGTTTATGTGAAATGATGATAATTGTATGTTTGTAATGATGCATCGGTGAATGAACATGAATATATGTGTTTATGTTAAATGCATCGATATGTATTAGGGATACATGTATTTGAGCATGAATGGTTATGCCTATGATATTTGATGTGTTAAATTACGGATTGTTATGCCGTGTAAATGACTTATGGAATATGTTGATGTTATGTGTATAGATACGTGCATCGTGATAAGTCGTGGGGAGAATGTGGTATATGTGTATTATACGTTGATGTCTATATAATTATATGCAACGTTATTATGATAATATTTCTCACCCTTCTGCTGGAATATGCTTTTTATGGCATAGTGCAGATTGTCAGCTTTAGAGGCGTGGAGGCTTTTGTGAAGATTAGTCCTCCGTTCCGTTGTCGGTCTTGGTGTCTGCTCTGATACGTAGCACGGGAGTCGGGGAACGATTATGTTTATATGTATATAATTGTTGAATATATTTGGTAGTACTTTTGTATATAGTAGAGGTTCTAAAACAGTTTATTTTGTAAAACAAGTCGGTTATGGATCTTTCCGCTTTATTCCATAATTGACCATCCTTTTGTAAGGAAAAGTTTCCCTTTGTGTTATGTATCAAAAATGTTGAGCAGGGATTGTATTTTGTTCATTTAAGTGTGACATCCCTGTTTCCTGTCGGAAAAAATAAATTTTTAGTTACTCTGATTTTATTAAGTGTTATTTATTCGCGATGGGAATTGGGGTGTTACATTAACTCTTTATATTTCCGAATTTTATCTTCTGCAATTTCTTTTCTATTGCATACCTCTAAAATGTTTTTACATTCTAATTTTAATTCTAATTTTTTTAAAAATTTAAGATTTTCTAAACACACAATTCACCCCGCTCTTATGTGCGAAGTGACATTACCAACATAAACTACTATCACATATTAAAAGTAAAAGCATAAAATTATTTTACTATAAACTACTATGACATAAGGTAAAATAAATGATTCATAAAGCTACAATTGATTAAAATAAACCTGAATTGGAATAACAATAAAGTTCAGCAGACTACGTGCTCAAATAGAGAGACTTTTACTATAATTCCAAAAGCAAGAATATAAACTAAACTTATGGAGAAATTGTAGATAATGTAAAATGTGTCAAAAATGAGACATTACATGATCTTTTATAGGCTGAGAGTCATAAATCTTTTCATTATTTTATATTTAGGAGCCTTTACCGTAGAATAAAACCATTGGATAGTGGAGAAGATTGAAAACAAATTGTCAAAAAAATTAAATTTTCAAACTGTGATGGGGCCATTACGGTCGTATCAAACATTATGGCCAAGTTGCAATTCCCTCAACAAAACATAATGGAGTCCATTTAGAAGGGGATGCTTGGGTTAGGGGGCATTACGACTGTAGTAGCCATTACAGCCAAGCCGTAATACACTCGAGTTTTTGCTATGTGTTTAGCTCCCCTGTGTAATATTTCCTGTTTTGCTCTTATTCGCTATATCAGGACCTTACATCTCAGAAACACGGAAATAAACAGAAAAATAGAAAATGAAAGTAAATCAAACAAAGAAAAAATAAAAACACTAAAAAATATAACAATGAAATTAAACATTTTAAAATGATATTTATTAAATTTTTAATTGATCAGACTTAGGTTTAACAAACTTAAACGTGAGCGAAGTTACTGTACAAAATAGTTTTCTTCCTACATAAATATGAGTTAGGTTCAAGACAGCTACTATAGGCATGTGACTTATATAGTGTATTAAATTTAGTACATATTTTAATATCTGATTTTTGTGTGACTCTAATTATTAAAACTATGATTATGCTACAGATTGGTTATAGTATTCTCTAGGCTGTATTTGGCACTTCAATTTGTTAGTTAGTGTTTGGGGGAAACACATTTAATTTTTGTATAAAGGCTGTCGTACTTCCAATTATAATATTATTTTGGTTATAACAACATTTCCGATAAAGTTTAGTTATCAAATCATTTAAGTTGGATTGCTAGATATTTTATGAGTAATGGGAGGAGCTAATGAACTCTTGCACAAACAAGGCATTGTCATTGTTGTTTTCTGGCCCAACATTTGAACGTGTGATATTGATGTATTGTTGTAAAATCATGGACAGAGCCTTTAATATAATTATTAATTAGCAATATCTAGTCAAGAAGTTGCACATTAGGCTGGCTGAAAATGAGAGCACAAGCGAATGGTGTTCATGTCCTCTCTACTTTTCAATCTCTTAATGATTCATCTAATAACGTATACAAGAAGATATTTGCATGAATGCATTATAGATTGAATAGGTTGAGTTTTTTTTGTATATATATAAAATAAAATGATATTCGCTCAATTTAATTGGTAAAGTCAAATGATATAATATAGTATAAATTCAGTTTAAAACAATAAGGTTGAAAGTGTAAACCAATTTACAAGTTAATGTATAAAGTGATAAAGAGCAAACATTCATGACAGCTCATACAAATATGACGAATCTCAGAAAATTTTACTCCGTACCCCTACATGTATTCCCGTACCCATACAAATTTTTAAAAATTCCAATTTTGTCCTTTTATTTTTTATTTAATTTTTTTTTTACTTTTTACCGTGTAGTCATACGAGTCCAAAAGTAATTTTTGTCACTATTTGACGAAAACCGAAGAACCCAGGGTAAGGATTTTCGGAATGACATTTTTACAAACCGGAAAATATCAAACAAAGAAATCCGGTTACCATTTTACATGAACCGGATAACATAAGGCTTAGTTCTCCGATTTGTGTTTTTTGCGGCATCATTGTTAACCGGACAACTTATAGTCAAGATATCTGGTTTACAAATTTTCAACGCCGGAATTCTTGTCTTCAAGTTTTCCGGTTTGTGTTTTTTATCAACCGGATAACGTGTTCCATAGTTATCCGGTTCGTGTTTTTTTTATTTTTTATTTATATATTTTTTTATTTTAATTTAATTTTGTTTAGGTGACATGGACATTCCTTTGATGATATGTGACAAAGACCAGATAGGTGTACATACAACATAAATATTCTCGACCACAGAAAAATTTCCTACAAGAGAAGAGGCGACTAGGTGGATTAAAGAGGTTGGACTGAGGAATAGAGTCATTGTTATAATAACCCGTTCGGACACCAATACTGGCAAGAGAGGACGAAGTGACAAGGTTATATTTGGTTGTGATAAAGGTGGAAAATACAAAGAAGGGGGAAGTGAAACACAAAGTGCTACCAAAAAATGTAATTGTCCTTTCAAAGTAAGATCAACACCTTCAAAAGATGGTCCTGGTTGGAAAATTGATGTAAAATGTGGAGTTCACAACCATGGTTTACCTGATAGATTTGAAGGCCATGCGTTTGTAAGTCGACTCAATGATGATGACCAACAACATATAACTGATTTGTCAAAACGTCATGTTCCTCCAAGACACATATTATTGTCATTGAAAGAACGAGATTCGAAGAGTGTGACTCAAATCACCCAAATATATAAACATAAGATTAAGATTCAAAAAAACATCAGGGGCCCTAGAACAGAAATGCAACAGTTGTTTAAATTGATAGAGGAATCTGATTATGTTTATTGGAGTAGGAAAAAAGATGAGTCAGAAGTTGTGAGAGATATCTTCTGGGCCCATCCAGACTCTATGAAGTTGTTGAATCTGTTTCCTATTGTGTTGATTATGGATAGTACTTACAAAACCAATAAGTATAGGCAACCTTTATTTGAAATAGTTGGTGTGACATCAACTGAGTTAACATTTTCTGTTGCATTTGCCTATATTGAATCTGAGCAAACAGAGACTTTGTGCTGGGTACTAGATAAATTGAAACAATTATTTACAAAACAAGGATTATGGCCACAAGTAATTTTAACTGATAGAGATCTTGCTTTGATGAAAGCAATTGAAACAGTATTTCCTACGACAGTTAATTTGCTGTGCCGATTTCACATAAACAAGAATGTGAAAGCGAAGTGCAAGGAGTATGTTGTGAATGACATGCGAAAATCGATAGAGGAGCTTTGGTATGAACTTGTAAAAGCTAGTGATGAGGTGGAATACCATCAAAAGTTGAAATTGCTTGAGCATGCCTGTTTAGAATATGGACCTTTTTTGGATTATGTGAAAGACACATGGTTGACACCTCATAGGCATAGATTTGTTGAAGCTTGGATCAACAAAGTGTTGCATTTAGGCAACATCACTACTAACAGGTAATGTGTTTGTTTTATAGCCAGAGTTTGTTTATGGTAATGTTACTGATACTTATACTGAACTTCTTTTATTTTTGTTAGAGTCGAATCTGCGCATTGGAAGCTGAAGCATATGTTGGAGAATAGTTTAGGTGATATGGTCAAGTGTTGGGAGGCTATGAATGGTAACATCAAGATTCAAGTGGACAATATTAGAGCTTCATTTCAGAAGAGTTTTTATGAGGTTGAGCATGCATACACCAGCCCATATTATTCGAATTTGCGTGGATCAATATCTAGAGCTGCTTTGCGACACATTGCTGAAGAGTGGCATAGGGTTGACATGGTAGGTACAAACACCCAGATGTGCAGGTGTTTTCGTAGAACAGTATACGGGTTACCTTGTGCCTGTGAGTTAGGGAGATACACATTGAGTGGTGAACTAATACCAATTGATGCTATTGATATCCATTGGAGGAAACTGAGTATGGAAGGTGAACAAGAGGTAGATACAGAGGATGGAGCAGAAGTCGATATGACAAATGCGATTGAAGCACTGTGGAAGAGGTTTCATTCATTAGATCTTGCGATTGAAGCCATGTATTCAGCCACCGTATCATACGGAGTATCTGCAAACTCGACCTGATGTAGCAACTGCGAGACGTTCCCATGGTAAGAAACCCACTCAAAATTTATATCAAGTGTGTCAATATCAGGTGGATGAGATGGGATGAACTGCCTGTATCCAAACTGGCGTAAACAACTGTCAGGTAAATAAAGAACAGATGTACCATACCACTTCAGGCCACCCCTGTACAAACAAATATCAGTAAATGGTATGGTCTGTCTGTGATCCTCGAACGGGCGCCAAATGACATCAGTAGGTGTTAATCCATCCAGCACTGCCCTGATCTCATCAACCTTCTGCGTCCCTTGCTTGTATTGCCACTTCATCGCTCTGGGAAGTGGACTACCTACACCAGCTATCCTCGAAAATCCTCTCTTCCAAACAGTTGGGAAATACTCGTGAATCCAACACTGTGACACATCATGAATATCATCAATTAAAGGTATTGAAAATAATATAATACAAATCTAAATGAAATTAAAATTAAGCAATTGTACCTATAGAAGAGAGGCATATCCACCAAGCTGTCTACAACTATAGAAAGAAGTATCTCCAAGATATCTATACAGTGTGACAAGAGCAGCAGCACCCCAAGAGTATATACCACATGTTTCCAAGTTCTCAAAGAGTGGTAAATACTTTGCCTCTACAAGAGTAAAGGTCTTATCTGTACAAATAGTGCAGCCTAGTAGCAACAACATATATTCCCTAGCCGCACAATCAAATTTGTTATCAGCTCACAGACGAACAAATAACTTCTTCAACCAATCAAGCTTATAGTAAAGACCCCTGTTTGTCTGAATCTCCTCAGCTACTTCCTCCAGTGTAGCACCCATTAGACTAATAGCCAGGGTAATAACATCCGAGTCAGTAATCCCTTGTGCAGGGTTACATAACTCCCCTCTAACATGTATATGAAGGAGGCACGAAACATCGTCTAATGTAATCGTCATCTCGTCAAACGGCATATGGAATGACGATGTCTCGGGATGCCACCTTTCCGCAAATGCAGATAACAAGTTCTGATCTATCCTCGATAAAGTGGTATTCTGCAGAGAGGATAAACCAGAATTAGTAACCCATCTCTCAATCACACGTGGGAGATGTGATGGAGCCTATCCAATCAGTTTGCTGCCATGTGCAGCAACGTTTATCTCCTTCTTCGGCTCTCTCTCCTGAAAAATAAATCGTAGAATATGTCATAATACATAAATAATTAAAATTACATTTTATTCAACATAGAAAGGTCATAGATTTACTTACTTGGCCATCCCACAAATAACGGGCCACATGGTTCTGATACATCACCAAAAGTGATGTATCAGTCGGTCCTCCAGGAAATGGTGGATGCGGTGGAATGTGAGCCGCTGCTGGTACAGGTGGAGGATCAGTTATCCGATCTTTATCTCGAATATCAAGTGCTCGAACTACCGATCTATCCGCGTACCGTCGATAGATAAATCCGTCGCGTCCTCTAAAACGACGAGCCACTGTTTAAAAAAAAAATAAAAATCGAAACAAAACCGGAAAACTCATCATCAAGTTTTCCGATGAAGAACTTAATAAACCGGATAACTGAGCATCAAGTTATCCAGTGAAGGAACTTCACAAACCGGATAACCGAGCATCAAGTTATCCGATGAAGGAACAACACAAACCAGATAACACGGTGCCAAGTTATCCGGTGTGTATCCTCGAAAATTAAAGAACCGGAAGTAACTTACTTGAGTTATCCGGTTGTTTGTTTTTTGTTCTACGGATGTAGCCCTTGTGTGTTCTCTGGAAGTCAATTTTTTGTGATCCGGAAGTGTATTTTTTGTGCTCCGGAAGTAGTCTCAGTGTGTTCTTCGGAAGCCAAATTCAGTGTGTTCTCCGGAAGTAGTCTCAGACAAAATGAGAAACAAAAATGAAAATTTTGGAAGAAATACTATTTATATGGGGGTATTTTCGTCCAAAAAATTGATGAGTAGGAGTATGGGGATAAATGTAGGGGTATGGGGTAAAATTTTCCGTATCTCAAATATCCACATCTCTGGATTTGCAACTTTGATGATGTCAAAGTCATTAGTTAATAGTATGTATTTAATGTGAATAAAAGATGATTTGGTAATCCGAAGTAAAAAAAATAGGTGATTTCTTATTACACCACCCATGTTTTTTAGGCATCACGCGAATTTCCGTTTTGCCCCCTGATTTCGAATGTGCACATCCGGACGCACCATTTTTTTAAAAACGTTGATTTGTTCCGGATGTGCATATCAGAAAAAATTCCTGATCTGCAGGTCTGGGAAAATAGCAGAACTTTATTTTTTTTAAAAATCAGTTTTGTTGGTTGGTCACAGATGTTAATATATCGTCGCATTAATGAATATTGAATAAGAGGATTATTTCATTATTATTACTATAATGAAATTCTCAATATATCAGCGAACGGGCGCGTCTCACGGTGACTAACAGGAGGGAAGACTTCAATTGTTGATCATAATTTTGCCTGATTTTAAGGGTAAATCATATGGTAAGTTTTTTGTCTAGTCTAAATCAAATCATAAGGTTTTGTTGTATTATGTAGAATAAAGCATATGTGTAACTTTGTGTTTCTCTATAACTGCAATAAGCTTTTTGTTTCTCCATAACTTATGTGTAACTTTTTGTAAGGTGGTGGCATCAATGGACTGACTTTGGGTCACAAGATACAGAAGAATTATTTCTGCTCAGGTTCATTGCGAGGAGATAATTCAAGATATCTTTAAAATAACAGTGGATTCCTCATGATGAGACATAGCTGATTTTCTTTTAATTTTCAGGGAGTGGCGTGTGGCTTTCTATAAATCAACTGGGTTTAAGCCTAAAAGGATTATATTTTACAGGTTCGAGTTGGTGAGTTGGTTTTTTCTAAATCATCTTGTATGCAGTTCCTCCTGCTTATTATGCACACTTGCTACCTTTTCGCGCTCGATACTACATAAGTCAAGTAAAAAATTCTGATTCTGGTTCTGCAAGTGGTAATAGAAGTACCACCAATTTTGTGTCGACTCTGCTGCCATTTATCTTGGATAACGTCAAAGAAGTAATGTTTTACTGTTGATATTGATTTGTCCTACAATCTTCGAGGATTGATTTGGGAGTTCGGATATTCACAATGCCCTTTTTTGGATATATAACTTATGGTTACAGGTCATGTTTGCCATCATAGGTGGACGACCGTTATTTTGTTTAAATATGGGTTAGAAATACTAGACAGCTTTTGGATACAAAACATGTGGTCATCATGCGTTTTGATATAAAGTTCCAGGCATTTGTTGCTCTAATATAAAGTTCCAGACATTTGTTGCTCTAACCTTCTGTTAAAATAAATGTTACTATTACTTCATAAAATAAATGTTATTATTACTTTTTAATATGCGTTTTTCAAATGAATAAGTTTCAAGCATTTTTTCGGATGTGCACATCCGGACACGTTCACGCTCAATACGTACCTGATTTACACACCCGGAAGCCGCGTAACTTGTCATTCCGGATATGCACATCTAGAACAAATCAACACTTTTAAAAAAATGGTGCGTCCGGATGTGCACATCCGGAAAATGGGGGCAAAAACAAAAATTCGCGTGGTGCCTAAGAAACATGGGTGGTGTAATAAGAAACTTCCAAAAAAATAAGGTATTGACATGGAAAAATGATAACTCCGCACAAATACTAGAACAAATAGAATAAAATCACAAGAAAAAACCACAAACAAAAATCTTAAATATATATATATATATATATATGTAATACCCCATAAATTTTGTGAACATTTGGGATGATATTGGTATGATCAACTGGGTTCCGGGGTACTCTGAGCAATTATTGGATAAAATAATTAGAGTAAACTGACGAACTCGGATTGATTAGATTTAATATTATCTAAACTTGGAATTTTATTAATTGGCGCATTAGAGATAATTTGGATAGTTAGTAGTATTACCAATTAATTGTTCTTGTATATTTTCTTTTCCTTGCCTTATTTGGAAATAGATAGAAACATAGAGAAAAGAAAAGTAAAGGAAGGAAAAGGAAGGAAAGGAAAGAGAAAAGAAGAGAAATTCTCCCAAGAGCTCTAGATCATCAATCATCAACCAACCTTCATCTGTTCATCTCAGCTTCAACCTCCTCATCTAGTAATCCAGGTGGGTTCTAGTTAGACTCTTTAGATTAAGGTTTTATTGAGTTTTAGAGTAGTGTCATATTGGTAGGAAATGTGAAATTTTGCAATAGAATCATCGTCTAATCACTAAAATTTGATCATTGATTATATATTGTACTGGTTTTTATGATTATCACATGTTTTGGGGTGTGTTTTGATCAACCCGTAGCAGAACTTGTCTGCAGAATTTTTCTGGGTTTCGTCTGCCCGTACGCGTACCACGCAGGGCCATACGCGTATTGAGTTGGGCAATACGCGTATGGGAGTGAAGGATTTTGGGTGTTACGCGTATGGAGTAGGCAATACGCGTATGGTTTGAGCAATACGCGTATTGGAGGAAAAAATGGAATTTAAAAGGGAAAACAGCCTCTGCCCTTACGCGTATCACTTTGGGCAGTACGCGTACGGACAAGGTCATACGCGTACGGCCAGGACGGGTGTTGAACTATGTTTTTTTTCGCGATACCATTTCTTGTAAATTCCATAACTTTTGACTCGTTTATCCTATATGAGTATTCTTGGTATCGTTGTGAAGCTATGAGTATCCTCTAGCTAATGTGGTGAGAATTATCTGGTTATTGTCCGATTAAATAAATCGGAAGGAATCGTGAATTGGTGTAACGCGTAATATGTTGAAATATGTGGTTCTATTATGTGATCGATGCTTAATTGCCTATACTCTGATTATTAAACATGTTTTATTATATATGCATGTTAAAATATGAATTAGGTAGAGTGAGGACTTACCCTAAACAATGTTGTGTGTGTGTAATGGAATAGTGACAACGCTCGTGCAAGTAAGGCTGAGGCGTGTGTATTGTGTAATCGTGACCGGTTATTATTGATAGTGCGTTTCATGGGTCTCGAGCTCCTCTGAAACATATGCACCATTACTTGGCAGGTTTGATTCCCGCGTTTAGTACGAATGGAACCTAAGGGTAGAGACGTGTGATGGTTAACAGGCCATGAGAAGTGACGGTTCATGGCTAACAGGCCGTTGTTCCCGAATCCATTTCGTATGCCAAGTAATTTCGAGGATTCATGACTCGGGTCGTCTTCTAGACGTAGAAGCGGACGGGAAAAGGGGATGCCTTGGTATGGTTATTGATTTGTGAGATTCTTGAGCTAACAGGCTCAGGACGTACTTTGGTACTTGTGTGAGTTAACATGCTCACCGGTGTGGATACTTTTGTAGTGTGTGTACTCAAAGTCATTTCCTTTCCCTTTTGACTTGAGTTAGGTTTATTAGAACCTTGTAGAGCCGAGAGGACTTTAAGATAGGGAACTCACTGAGATTTGATGTATCTCACCCCACTGTTGTTGTTTACATCACAGGTTCTGCAAGTTCCGCGAAGGGTAAGGATAAGGCCGTGTGACTATCCTTGCTTAGCTGTTGGTTTTGCTTCCGTTGTGGAGTCTTTTGAGATCCTTAGGGATCTAGTTCTTAGTTTTATCTTTTGAACATTTTGTACATATGACATGCCAGTGTTTGGTTTTAAGTTGCTTTGGGCATTTTTATGTATACAGTGTTACTAGAAAGTTATGTATTTCAGTACCAAACGTACTTTTCATGTATAATATGTGATTTGATGCATGTATGTATATATGGGTATTACAGTTGGTATCAGAGCAGGTCGTATCCTCGACCTAGCCATGAAATAGTATGAGTATTTTCTTTCCGTTTCATATGTGTTGTGTCGCCATTGGTCTTAAGTGTTATATTTATGGTATTGAGCCTGATCAACTTAATCCTATCGGTATGACATTCAGGAACATGGCTGACAGGCGCAGAAACAACCATGGTAGACGAAGAACCACTCCAGCAGGGACTAATCCGCCGGTTGGCGAGGGGAATGCTCTGTTGTATCAATTCATGCAGCAGATGCAACAACAACAAAATCAGTTCATGCAACAAATGGTTCAGCAGATGGCGGGTGGTCTCCATCCTCCAGTGGTTGTTCCTGAGATTGCAGGAGAAAACTTTAGGGATTTCATCCGCATGAATCCTCCAGAATTTCATGGTGGAATAGATCCTGTGGAAGCTCATGCATGGGTGGCTGGTATGGAGAGAATCTTCCTGGTAGTCCACTGTGGTGAGGAAAACAAAGTAGCGTTTGCTTCTCACTCACTGAGGGGTCCTGCTAAGAGGTGGTGGGATATTGCTTCAGCTTTTATGACTGTGCAAGGTGTACCTAAAGAGTGGGAGCAATTCAAGGCTATTTTCATGGAAATGTACTTTCCTAACCCTTGGGAGACCCGAAGAGAGCTTGGAATCCAGCAGTTGGGGCAATATTATGTGATAGAGAACAGCTTAAGGGAAGTTCAGACAGAAGGGGATTCGCGAAGGTCGAATCAGAATGAGAGTGAGAGGTCAAGCCAACAGTTTCGGTCTAGGCAGCAAGCTTTCAAGAGGAAACGGGTCCAGAATTCGCGGACTATTGCACCTCCCGTGTGTCGTACGTGTGGTAAGATGCATTTTGGCAGATGTAGCCTCAAAGGGGTGAATGTTATCAATGTCAGAAGGTGGGACATATGGCGAGGGATTGTCCTCAGAATAGGAATCAGACGCAAAGGGAGAAACCAAAGAATGATAACTCCTTGATTTCGGGTACGTGTTTCGTAAATGGACATCCTTGTTTTGTTTTATTTGATTGTGGGGCAACTCATTCTTTTGTGTCCACGCATTGTGTGAAGCGACTTGGGTTGCAAGCTGTTCCTTTATTTCCTCCTATGGTGGTTACTACTGCCATGGATGAAATTGTTGAAACACCGTTGATGTGTGGAAATTGTGTTTTATCGGTGAATGAAAGAGTTTTCCAGATTGATCTTATTTGTTGCAGCTTAAGAAAGTGGATGTTGTTCTGGGAATGGATTGGCTTTCGGCTAATTCGGTTTTTATCGGTTGCGAAGAAAAGTTAATTATTATCCCATCTACCGAAGCTACTCCAAAGGATGTGTTAACTACTATTTTAGAAGGTACGGTTGGAATGATTAATTTCTTGTTTGAGGAAGAAAAATTTGTTCTTATGATTCTTACTAAGGAGGAGAGTAGTAGCATTCCAGTTCTGAGTATTCCGGTAGTTTGTGACTTTCCTGAAGTTTTCCCCGAGGATATCACTTCTCTTCCTCCGGAGCGGGAAGTGGAATTCTCTATTGACCTGATACCAAGAACGGCTCCAATATCTGTTTCTCCGTATCGGATGGCACCACTTGAATTGAGAGAACTAAACGATCAGTTGGAAGAATTGTATGGCTAAGCATTTTGTTCGACCCAGTGTATCACCCTGGGGAGCTCCAGTGTTATTGGTAAAGAAAAAGGATGGTGGAATGCGGTTGTGTATTGATTACCGCAAGTTGAATAAGGTCACCATCAAGAATAAATACCCGTTGCCAAGGATAGACGACCTGTTAGATCAATTGAAAGGAGCCTGTGTGTTCTCGAAGATTGACTTACGGCCGGGTTATCATCAGATTCGGGTGAAGAGTGCAGATGTACCCAAGACCGCGTTCAGAACCCGTTATGGTCATTATGAATTCTTGGTAATGCCTTTTGGTGTGACAAATGCTCCGGCAGTTTTCATGAATTATATGAATAAGATATTTCAACCTTACTTGGACCAATTTGTGGTGATTTTCATTGATGACATTCTTATTTATTCTCGTGATCCTCAAGAGCACGGTGAACACCTAAGGATCGTTTTATCCATCTTACAAGAGAAGCAACTTTTTGCTAAGTTAAGTAAGTGTGAGTTTTGGATGTCTGAGGTTAATTTCCTTGGTCATGTCATATCCCAGGGAGGTGTGGCGGTCGATCCATCAAAAGTGGAAGCAGTAATTAATTGGGAGAGACCGAAGAATGTTTCTGAAGTTAGGAGTTTCTTGTGATTAGCAGGTTACTACAGACGGTTTATCAAGGGATTTTCGCAGTTGGCTTTACCATTGACGAGACTTACTCGGAAGGATTATTCGTATGAGTGGGATTCGACTTGTGAAAGAAGTTTTAGGAGTTTGAAGGAGAGACTGACTACCGCTCCTGTTTTGGTTATTCCCGATCCTAGCAAGTCCTATGAGGTATATTGCGATGCATCGAAGAAGGGTTTAGGCGGAGTGTTAATGCAGAATGGACATGTAGTGGCTTACGCTTCGCGACAGTTGAAAGTACATGAAGAGAATTACCCGACGCATGATTTAGAATTGGCGGCAGTTGTTTTTACATTGAAAGTGTGGCGTCACTATTTGTATGGTGTACGTTTTGAGATGTTTAGTGACCACAAGAGCTTAAAGTACTTATTTGATCAGAAAGAATTGAATATGCGTCAAGGGAGGTGGATGGAGTATTTGAAGGATTATGATTTGGAACTAAAGTACCATCCAAGCAAAGCGAACAAGGTAGCGGATGCTTTAAGCAGGAAAGAGTTGCATAGTGTCGAGTTGATGATGTTAGAGTATGCCTTAATGGAAAAGTTTAGAGACCTAAATCTTCAATTTAATTGGACTCCTGATTGTGTAGTATGGGGAATCTGAATATCATCTCTACTCTCAGGGAGGAAATCCAACAAGAGCAAGGGTTGGATGAAAAGTTACAAGAATTGTTGAATCAACCGGGTTTTGTGCGAGCTACCGACAGAGTCATTTTGTTTAACCAAAGGATTTGTGTTCCGGACAATACGGAGCTAAAACGAAGGATTTTGGAGGAAGCGCATAAGGGTACTTTTACTATACGTCCTGGCGCTTCAAAGATGTATCAAGATTTAAAGAGGGACTATTGGTGGTCCGGGGTGAAAAGAGATATTGCAGTGGTTGTGTCGGAATGTGCGGTGTGCTAGCAAGTGAAGATTGAGCACCAAAGGCCGGGTGGCTTGTTACAACCTTTAGAAATTCTGATGTGGAAATGGGATAGTATTTCGATGGACTTCGTAGTGGGATTACCTCGTGCGCAAGGTGGTTATGATTCAATTTGGGTAATTGTGGACCGGTTAATGAAATCCGCGCATTTCTTAGCTGTGAAGACTACCTACAAGGCGAGTCATCTCGCAAGGTTGTTCAATTCAGAGATAGTGAGATTGCATGGTATTCCTACTAGTATTGTTTCAGATAGAGATCCAAAAATTTACTTCTAGATTTTGGAGAGCTTTTCAACAAGCCAGGGGAACGAAGTTATGTTTGAGTACGTCGAATCATCCGCAAACGGACGGTCAGACGGAACTGACAATACAAACCATGGAAGACGTGTTAAGAGCTTGTGTACTTGAAAGTGGGGGAAATTAGAGAGAACTTTTGCCGTTGAACGAATATTCTTATAATAACAGTTATCATGCGAGTATTGGTATGACACCTTATGAGGCCTTGTATGGTAGGAAGTGTAGAACGCCTTTGTGTTGGACGGAGGTAGGCGATGATAGGATTTTGGGACCCGAGATTATTCACGAGACTAC
Organism: Lathyrus tuberosus; assembly: GCA_022829125.1. Classification (NCBI taxonomy): domain Eukaryota; kingdom Viridiplantae; phylum Streptophyta; class Magnoliopsida; order Fabales; family Fabaceae; genus Lathyrus; species Lathyrus tuberosus. Next base: position 1,428,007 of record JALAZF010000337.1, read on the forward strand.
GGAAAAGATTATAATGATTCGGGAAAAGATCAAACAAGCCCAAGATCGTCGGAAGAGATATGCGGACAACCGTAGGAGACCGTTGGAATTTGATGAGGGTGATCATGTATTTTTGAAGGTTACTCCGAGATTGAGATTGAAAGGACCATTTAAATCGCGAAAATTAAGTCCACGATACGTAGGACCGTATCAAATTTTGGAAAGAATTGGGGAAGTAGCTTACAGATTAGCCTTACCGCCTTCTCTGTCAGAGATGCACGACGTTTTTCATGTGTCTCAGCTTCGGAAATTTGTTCCAGATCCCCTTCAGCCAGTTTTACCGGATACAATTGAGATAGAAGCTGATTTGACATTTGAGCCTCAGTCGAGTCGTATCACAGGAAGAGAAACTAAAGTGTTACGGAATAAAGAGATTCCTCTTGTTAAAGTCCAATGGGATGAGACGCATCTAGGTGATGCGACTTGGGAATTGGAATCAGATATGCTGGAGGTTTATCTTCATCTTTTCAGGTAATTGTTTTAAATTCGTGGGCGAATTTCTATTTAAGGGGGGGGGGGGGAGGATGTAATACCCCCTAAATTTTGTGAACATTTGGGATGATATTGGTATGATCAACTGGGTTTCGGGGTACTCTGAGCAATTATTGGATAAAATAATTAGAGTAAACTGACGAACTCGGATTGATTAGATTTAATATTATCTAAACTTGGAATTTTATTAATTGGCGCATTAGAGATAATTTGGATAGTTAGTAGTATTACCAATTAATTGTTCTTGTATATTTTCTTTTCCTTGCCTTATTTGGAAATAGATAGAAACATAGAGAAAAGAAAAGTAAAGGAAGGAAAAGGAAGGAAATGAAAGAGAAAAGAAGAGAAATTCTCCCAAGAGCTCTAGATCATCAATCATCAACCAACCTTCATCTGTTCATCTCAGCTTCAATTTCCTCATCTAGTAATCCAGGTGGGTTCTAGTTAGACTCTTTAGATTAAGGTTTTATTGAGTTTTAGAGTAGTGTGATATTGGTAGGAAATGTGAAATTTTGCAATAGAATCATCGTCTAATCAATGAAATTTGATCATTGATTATATATTGTACTGGTTGTTATGATTATCACATGTTTTGGTGTATTTTAGGTGAGAAAATTTGGATTTTTGGGGTGTGTTTTGATCAACCCGTAGCAGAACTTGTCTGCAGAATTTTTCTGGGTTTCGTCTGCCCGTACGCGTACCACGCATGGCCATACGCGTATTGAGTTGGGCAATACGCGTATGGGAGTGAAGGATTTTGGGCGTTACGCGTATGGAGGAGGCAATACGCGTATGGTTTGAGCAATACGCGTATTGGAGGAAAAATGGAATTTAAAAGGGAAAACAGCCTCTGCCCGTACGCGTATCACTTTGGGCAGTACACGTACGGACATGGCCATACACGTACGGCCAGGACGAGTGCTGAACTATGTTTTTTTTCGCGATACCATTTCTTGTAAATTCCATAACTTTTGACTTGTTTATCCTATATGAGTATTCTTTGTATCGTTGTGAAGCTATGAGTATCCTCTAGCTAATGGTGGTGAGAATTATCTGGTTATTGCCCGATTAAATAAATCGGAAGGAATCGTGAATGGGTGTAACGCGTAATATGTTGAAATATGTGGTTCTATTATGTGATCGATGCTTAATTGCCTATACTCTGATTATTAAACATGTTTGATTATATATGCATGTTAAAATATGAATTAGGTAGAGTGAGGACTTACCCTAAACAATGTTGTGTGTGTAATGGAATAGTGACAACGCTCGTGCAAGTAAGGCCGAGGCGTGTGTATTGTGTAATCGTGACCGGTTATTATTGATAGTGCGTTTCATGGGTCTCGAGCTCCTCTGAAACATATGCACCATTACTTGGCAAGTTTGATTCCCGCGTTTAGTACGAATGGAACCTAAGGGTAGAGACTTGTGATGGTTAACATGCCATGAGAAGTGACGGTTCACGGCTAACAGGCCGTTGTTCCCGAATCCATTTCGTATGCCAAGTAATTTCGAGGATCCATGACTCGGGTCGTCTTCTAGACGTAGAAGCGGACGGGAAAAAGGGATGCCTTGGTATGGTTATTGATTTGTGAGATTCTTGAGCTAACAGGCTCAGGACGTACTTTGGTACTTGTGTGAGTTAACAGGCTCACCGGTGTGGATACTTTTGTAGTGTGTGTACTCAAAGTCATTTCCTTTCCCTTTTGACTTGAGTTAGGTTTATTAGAACCTTGTAGAGCCGAGAGGACTTTAAGATAGGGAACTCACTGAGATTTGATGTATCTCACCCCACTGTTGTTGTTTACATCACAGGTTCTGCAGGTTCCGCGAAGGGTAAGGATAAGGTCGTGTAACTATCCTTGCTTAGCTGTTGGTTTTGCTTCCGTTGTGGAGTCTTTTGAGATCCTTAGGGATCTAGTTCTTAGTTTTATCTTTTGAACATTTTGTACATATGACATGCCAGTGTTTGGTTTTAAGTTGCTTTGGGCATTTTTATGTATACAGTGTTACTAGAAACTTATGTATTTCAGTACCAAACGTACTTTTCATGTATAATATGTGATTTGATGCATGTATGTATATATGGGTATTACAATATATATATATATATATATATATATATATATATATATATATATATATATATATATATATATAAATCACTTATTTTAAAAAGGGGTTAATACACATTTTAGCCTCTCCCATTTGGGACGAATTCGAAAAAGAACCCTGTAAAAAAAAACTTAAATTTCGTCCCTGCCATTTGAAGATTCTTTCATTTTGGCCCCTCAGTGCACACAGTCAGCAGAATCTATAACGTGACGCTGCTTTGTTTGATTTTTTTATTTTTTTTATTATTTTAATATGACATGTCAGAGGTTAGTTGGATTTTTTATATATATTTTCTTTTTATTTTAAAATACGCATGAGATTTTTATTATTATTTTATTATTTGTATGTTAAAATGTTAAAAGAGCAAAACTTAAAATTTTGTCTCCCATTAATATTGAACACATTACCTTTTGGTTGCAAAGGAACACCTCTTCCACTAAGCTAACATGTTTTTCTTGTTTTATTTTTTGCTTCAAATGTATATATTACAACATGTAATGAGTATGCAATATATTTATTTGTTTGCTTCAATTTAAATTGTATATTTATAACATATAAAATATTTAATTAATAACGTTAAAAAATATTTATATTCCACTGAAATTAATTAAAATAAATAAAAAATGTTTATTAACATAAAAAAATAAAATAAAATAAAATATATCTTTAAATATATTAAACTGAAATTAAAAATATTAAACTGAAATAAAATATATATTTAAATATATTAAACTGAAAAAAATTAAAAAATATTATTAATATGTTAAATTGAATAATATAATATTAATTTATTTTAAACTGAAATTAAATATATTAAACTGAAATTAAATATATTAAATTGAAATTGAAAATATTAAACTGAAAAAATATATATTTAAATATATTAAACTGAAATAAAATATATATTTAAATATATTAAACTAAAAAAAAATAAAAAAAATATTATTAACATGTTTAATTGAATAATATAATATTAATTTATTTTAAACTGAAATTAAATATATTAAACTGAAATTAAATACATTAAATTGAAATTAAAAATATTAAACTGAAATAAAAAATATATTTAAATATATTAAACTGAAATAAAATAAAAAATATTATTCATGTTAAATTGAATAATATAATATTAATTTATATTAAACTGAAGTTAAATATTAATTAAGATAAATTTTAATTAATATAATATATAATTTAAATTACTGTTATATAATAATAAAAATATAATTATACATTTACATATTTAATAATAAACTGAAAATAAAAATGTAATAAAAATTTAATTATATATTTACATATTTAATAATAGACTGAAAATAAAAATATAATAAAGATGTAATTATATATTTGCATATATAATAATAAAAAGAAAATAAAAATATTTTTAATTAAAATAGTAGATTTTAATATTATTAATTAATAATAAACTAAAAATAATTGATAAGGAAACTTAAGACATTTGTTTTGGAAACGCTGTTGATAAGGAAAAAATAGTTGATAACATAATTGATATGATTGTGTATAGAGGATGGTATAGCAGGAAACTTAAGACATATGTAGCTAAGCTGATGACTTTTTAGTGTCCATGTTTTTGTTTTTTTTTTCTCATTCTCTTCTTAGACGGTTGGATCCGAGCGATCACCTTGTTGTACTCTTCTGATTTTTTGAATTAATTCAATCTTCCTTTGACTCAAAAAAAAAAAACTAAAAATAAAAATATTTTGAATGAAAATTAATTTAATATTAATTTAGTTCAAACGTTAATATTAATTTAGTTTAGTTTATTAAAACATTAATATTAATTTATAAATAAAATATTAAAATAAAATTTAGTTTATTAAAACGTTTAAAATGTTGTAATTAAATAAATTTAATTTAGATTATATTAAATATTAAATCTTAAATAAATAAACAAATCATAAATATTTTAACATGAAACTAAATTTAGTTTAGTTTATTTTATATTAAATTTAGTTTAGTTTATAAATAAAATTTCAACTGAGCTGACACATCACATTAAAAAAACTAAAAAAAATAAAAAATAATAGCCAACAAAGCAGCGCCATGTCACAGATTCTGCTGACTATGTGGACTGAGGGACCAAAATGAAAGAATCTTCAAATTGCAGGGACGGAATCTGTGATTTTTTTATAGGGTTCTTTTTCGACTTTGCCCCAAATGGCAAGGGGTAAAATGTATATTAACCCTTTAAAAATTTGATAAATACATTGACATATTGACTCAAAAGGTGAATTGTGTTATACAAATATTTTCAAAAAACTTGATTAAATAAAATGATTTTTCATAAGTTTTTAGAAGAGAAAATATGAAATAGAAGACAATATATAAAAAAAATACAAGAAAATAAAGAGATAAGAAGAAAAAAAAGGAAGGAACACACCAAATTTATTCTAATTTGATCAGAAATCAAGAGATCTACCTCTAGTTCCTTGAGATTTCTTTTATCAATTGAGCTTTTATCACAGGTTCAATCCACAACCTCTTACACTATTCTTTTATATGCAATTCAGCTTGCACTATTAAAAAAAGCACATTTAACCTCGGACGCAAAATACATTTAACCTCGGCTACAGAGGCGAGGTAATGAAGGGCGTTAAGAAAAGGGCACACTTTATCTTTCGATTTAAAAAAAAAATTGACTGGTATGTGAAAAGGTCATGGATTCGATACCCAGTGATACCTTTTTGAAATTCTAAAATGGCGAAAACACATATTCGCTCGGTTTTGTAATTTCACCGACGAATATACTACATTTTCACATCGGTTATCTAATTAAACTGATGGGTAAAACAAGTATGAGTTTATTAATTCTAATGTAGATTGCTTATTTACTAAACCCTATACTGAACATATAACTTCTCAAAATTTGTTAGGAAAATAATTATATGAAAGATTGTATCATATTTGAAAATTAACTTACATTGATTAGTGATTTCAAAGCTTCTTCCAACTCATCATTCATCTAACACTGTTTTATGGTTAAAATCTCTCAAATTTTTCAAGTTCTTTATTCAACATTTTCTTTTCTACTAACTCATTCTTGAAAGCATTAAACTTGATGTTTTGAAAAATGAACAAATATGGAAGGAAGTTGAACAAAAACTAAAAGTATTCGACAAATTTTAACTATAAAACAACGTGTGATGAACAATGAGTTGCAGAATGTTAGAAAATCATTAATCCGTGTAAGATAAGTTTCAAATACAACATAATTTTGCATATGATTATTTCCAAAATCAAATTTCTAGGTTATATGTTCAAAAAGGGGTTAGTGAAACAAACAATCGATATTAGATATAATAAACTCAACTAGACTGAACAAGATAGGAGTTGCACAAAGAATCACAAAAAACACAATTTCAATATCAATATCAATAATAAAAACAACAAGAAAACAACAACAACATCAAGACCAACAACATCAATAAGCAGCAACAACATCAATAACAACAACGTCAATAAATAACCTATAGAATTTTGGGTCTCAACAACAAGAACAACAACATCGACAAAAACAACATCAATAGCAACAACAAAAACAACAAGAAAAACTCTAGGGTTTCGAATCTTAACAACAACAACAACAACAACAACAACAACAACAACAACAACAACAACAACAACAACTACTACTACTACTACTACTACTACTACTACTACTACTACTACTACTACAACAATATGACAAAAATAATAGTAGTGATGTTTGACGTATCAAATCTCTAAAGAAGAAGTAAAGAAAATAATTTGGATCTCTGGAGAATAAAAGAGTGCCCTAAACACATAATATCTTTGTATTGAAGATGGTATGTGTTTAAGACTCTTATTGTTTAGGGCTCTTTTTTAGGGTTCTGTTTGTGTTGTTTAAACAAATGAGACTGAATGCTACAAGCTACAACTATATATATATATATATATATATATATATATATATATATATATATATATATATATATATATATATATATATATATATATATAGTAGTGTTGCAATCATTATATTATGGGCTTATTTGTTTTAGTTTTATAAAATATATATTTTTTCTTTGTATTTTCAAAAAATATTTTTACATAAATGTTATTCAAAATATTATTTATATTTTAAATTTGTTTTTATAAATTAAAAGATTAATTTTAATATTCTATAATATAAATGTACATTCTTAAAGATCAAAACATAGTCGAAATTGTAATTTTTTTAAAAAAATTGTATTTTACAAAAAGACTATGATGAAAAGTTTTCTGAAATAACTTTAAAATTAAGTGACTTTTTGAAATCATGATGTAAAAAAAAGTTTCAACAAAATGATAAAATACCAAAAGTAACATTTTAAGAATAATCATTCCAACCAAATTTTTATTTAAAACTTTTTTGAATAGTTTCTTTGTAACAATCTTTTAAACAAAAATATATAACAATATATAAATCATAAAAAAAAAATATGAAACAAACTAGATAAAGTGTATAAAAAAACTTAAGAGCAATGTGAGAGTAGAGGATAAGAATTATTTTTTCTAGAAAACTTGTTTTAAAATGAGGACAAGACCTCCCTTTATAATTAAAGATTGATGCAAATAGAATAACTTTGAAAAAACTCAATCTTGTTTATACTCGATTATGATATGACAATAAACAATTATTTACATCTAAACATGAAAAGTTTCGCAAGATAATCGATTATTGGATATTCAAAAATTATTACTAACCGAGTTACAGTTCATAATCGATTATAGGTAGAAGTCACTTCATAATAAATTACAAATCGAACATAATCAATTATGCTAACTTAAAAAGAGTTTTGACTTTTCCAAAGAGTTTTATGGAAGTTGTTGAAAATTTTTTTTAGTGTGTATAATTTTAGCACTAGAAAAACAACATACTTATTTTAGATCATTTCTTAATACACCATCCTAGTTTCTTATATACCACGTGAAATTTTGTTTTTGTCCCCTGATTTCGGATGTGCACATTCGGACGCACTGTTTTTTTAAAAAACGCTGATATTTTTCGGATGTGCACATCCAGAAATATGGTATAGCTTTATTTTTTTAAATTCCGGAATTGCAGATCCGGAAAATAGCATAACTTTATTTTTTTTTAAATCAGTTTTGTCGGTTGGTCGCATACGTTAATATATCATCGCAAGTTAATATACATTCGAATAAGGGGAGCGAGAAGGGATTAGTTCGAAGGCTACTGTATTTGTTGTTTGTTGAATTAGCAAAGGAGAAACTCATCCTCTCAAACACTATACCATTTTCCATTAAATATTTAGCTAATATAAGCTTATGCTCGTCTCCACTGACATTTCCAAATTTCACAACTTGGAGAGTGGATGTCAAACAATCTGGCACAGCAGCAGAGTTAAGAAGCTCATGGTTGAATTCCAATATTTCCTAATGATTTGTAATAAAATAAAGTCTAAATAAGACAAAAATTAGAGAAACAGGCTCAACATTTGCAGAGACGTGGCTCGGGAGTCAGTGACTTAGAATTTTGTCTTATGTAAACACTTTCAAGTAGAGGTGCTTTAAGTTCTAAAGTGACATCATCCGCACCCGCACTTAACCAAGAACAGTCTCCAGTCTCAAACTTTTTCAATACTGGAAAAATAATACCTTGAGATTTGTCAACTGTAAATACAACTCTAGAAAACTTTGTTCTTCGTATCTCTTCAACAGAAAACTTTGTTCTTCGTATTTCTCCAATAGAAAACTTTGTTCTCCGTATCTCTGCAATAGAAAACTTTGTTCTTCGTATCGCAAGTTAATATACATTCTAATGAGAATGAGATTAAAAACATATCAAATCTGAGAATGTACCTTTCTCTCCAGTGTAACCACTGCTCATGTTATCTTTCTTTGTTGATCCTCCAACACTACAGATGGACTCAGTATTTTTCGGAGATAAACCCTTTTCGTTATTGAAAATAAGTAATGTGGTTGGTGCACCAGTAGCAGTAATGTCATCAGAAGTTATAACAAACTCTAGGGTTGGAGTCTCTCCGTCAATATAATGGTTGTCTTCGGCATTCTGATAAAGTTAACAACAGATTTACGGTCATGAATATAAACAACTATCATTTAACATCATGAATGCATCATGAAAGGTTAAATGTACTTGAATAAGCTCCATGCGAAAATGAACACCTTTAGCATAAAGTTCAGCGGAGAGATTCTTGATAGCGTGATGAAGATCTTCAGTCAATGTAAATGAAGTAAACATGCATTACAAAGTGAAAGGTGAAAGGTTAAGAATGAGAGTACTTACTAACTTACACGATACAAGAAAAGTGTTTGAATGCATAAATAACTCATTATTATTTACCATTTTGGTTTTCAGGGAGTGACTTTCTATAAATCAACTATGTTTAAGCCTAAAAGGATTATATAAAGATTGTAGGACAAATCAAGATCAACAGTAAAACATTACTTCTTTGACGTTATCCAAGATAAATGGCAGCAGAGTCGACACAAAGTTGGTGGTACTCCTATTACCACTTGCAAAACCAAAATCAGAATTTTCGACTTCACTTATGTAGTATCGAGGGCGGAAAGCTAGCATGTGTGCATAATAAGCAGGAGGAACTGTATCATTAATATACAAGTTATAATATATACATATACATCAATAGACATCAGTATGTATCATTTAGAAAAAAACCAACGCGAACCTGTAAAATATAATCCTTTTAGGCTTAAACCCAGTTGATTTATAGAAAACCACACACCACTCTCTGAATTATCCTATCATGAGGAATGCACAAATCTAACAAAATTATCTTATCATTCCAGCGGGTCGATTTCCCTTCTAAGTGGTAATAGGAGTACCACCAACTTTGTGTCGACTCTGGTGTCATTTATCTTGGATAACGTCAAAGAAGTAATGTTTTACTGTTGATCTTGATTTGTCTTACAATCTTCGAGGATAGATTTGGGAGTTCAGATATTCACAGTGCCTTTTTTGGATATATAACTTATGGTTACAGAAGTCATGTTTGTCACGATTGCTGGATGATCGTTACTCTGTTAAAATACATATTATTATTATTTTTTTAAATAAATATACCATTTTTCCGGATGTGCACATCCAGAATACGCGTAGATTGTCATTTCGAATTTGCACATCCGAAAAAAGACAACGTTTTTAAAAAAAACGGTGCGTCCGAATGTGCACATCCAGAACTGGGGGGCAAAATAATAATTTCACGTGGTGTATAAGAAACTAGGGTGGTGTATTAAGAAATAGTCTTATTTTATATATTGATCTTAAAAAAAACTATTAAAACTTGTATTTCAAATTAAAGGCAGGCTTTGAACAACCATGTTTGTTTGACGATTTTTTTTTAAATGTTTGATCTTTGTTGTGTTTTTCATCCGAACGATTCCTTCAAACCTTTTGTTACAAGTTCATACTTTGATGACATTCATTATGATTGAACTTGCTCACTCGTCATTAAAATGTGTATGCACATAAAACCACGTCAACTCTCTTTTTAATGATGATAAAATATTATATTTGGTAAAAATAAAACATTGATATATATATATATATATATCACTTACTAGAGATGAATTAGAAATTAATATATATAAATTTGATTGAATAAGAAATTAATAAATCACTTACTAGAGATGAATTAGAGTTTAATGATTTTTCAATTATTATTAAATGTACTACCTCAAAACCTCAACATGACTTGAGAAAACTCTTTCTTTCGAGGGAACGACAAACCACAGTCGATTTTCTTTCTCTATGCATCACATAATACAAATACTGATAAATCCACCACAATTATATTACCTCAACCTTGTAAGAGGTTCCATGATCACAATTGTTTATATAAACCATCTACAACCATACTTGGATCAGATCCATTAACACCATGTAACCTTTTCACATTGTATATTCATGATAGTACTGAAGCTCTCCAATATTTTGATTTTAATCTGCATCATACTAGAAATGTCCTTGTACAAGGATTTTCAAGTGGCACCAAATTGACAAACACATGTAAGAGTAAAAATATGTTTGTTTAAAAAAATGTGGTCCTATCCTTCCTTCTTAGAAATTTGTTTTGAAGCAAAAACTTGCTCAGATTATCAAACCTAGATCTAAGAGCTTGTTTATGATCATAGAAAGCCTTTTTCATTTTGAAAATATGAGTACCAAATGTTCCATCAAACAGGGAATATCACCAACATACACTTCCTTCTAGATGTAACTTTTCAAGTACACACCATTTACATCAATTTGAAAGAGTTTAAGAAAATATAAGGCATGAGAAAGGTAGAATCATTCTTATTGTTTCTAATATAGCAATAAGGGCATATATTTTTATCAAAAATTATGCCTTCCTGTTGACTTTATTCTTTTGCATAGCAAGATACCAATGCTCTTTGATGATAACTTCATCAATTCCCTTTATCTCAATTTGTGAAACAAATGACACAAGGTTACATACCTTGGTAAAGAGTGTTGAGATGTAATTATCTTACAAAATTCTCCATTAACATTCTGAATGGGATGTTCCTTAGTGGTCCTCCATTCTTTAGATATACTTTTATTTTCTAATTTTACTTATTTAACTTGAGTCTCTCCATTTGCACTTTGGACTTCCTTTTGCCTTTGATTTTTTATTTCTCTTGATCATCGTTTTCAAAAGATGTTCTTTCAGGGATATCTTCACAATTAACAACCTCTACTTCTACCTACTAGGGGTTAGTTCACCAAATGTGATATGTATATGTTCTTTTATAGTCATGATCTTTTCGAAATTACGTTTTAAAAAGGATTTTATTTCATGGTTTGTAAAGACCATGTATATAAAAGATGCATTATTACCTTTGTCACACAACTTAAAATAAAATTGCGCAATAAAGCTTTAGTCAAAAGAACAACTTAAAGGTAAGATCAAGGCTCTTACCAATTGATTTATATTTTTGTTGGAGTGAAATAAGAGAACATATTTGTTTCATCACTTGTATAACTTGAAGAGCAATTGTCGATATCATATTCTTAATTCAAGTTGTCAAGCATATCTACATCAAAATTTGACTTTTTGCCCTTTGGTACCAAAATTGTCTTGAGTCCTTTATTATTAGTGGAATACATAGTACGGGCATACATATTTATCTTTTTATATTCACAATAATGTTTATTAAAATTCAAAGGAAGATATCATTGTATTCTTTCATGACTCTTTTTGATAAAACATAACTTAGCAATATGAACGTCTTTATTAGAGTAATTGAATTTTGATGTTGGTTGAGCATTGCAAATATTGCTAAAGCTTATACTCTTGTTCTTAGGCTCATAACCAAGACCAACCTTATTATAAGATGACATTTGGTTACTTAACAGAAGATTCAAGTTATCTTTTTCTTTAGTGAATTTATCAAGTGTGTTTTAAAGTTCATCATTTTTATTTTTCAAAGTTTCACATTGATCACACTTGATAGATTTATCTTTTATTTTGTGAGAAGATGAGGAGTTTTGAATTATATCATCTTGTCTCTCTTTAAGTCTTTCTATTTCTTCTAGTAAGTTTTTATTTTTTAAATCGGGGGAAGAAATAATTTCTTTAGTGGAAAGACAATTTGTTATAATTTACTTGTTTCTTTAATTAGCCTTTTACATTTGCGAAACAAGTCTTGATATGAAAAATAAGAGGTTACATCATACTCTTAAAGAATTTTCATGAGACACATGTTTTCTTCTTCCTTGTCACAAGATTCCACATCATTGTTATCCCAAGATATGTAGGCTCTCTTAACTTCTTTTCACAGTTTATTCCATCTTCTTTGATTTTGAGGGAAGTTTGCTTTTATGTTCCTTTCCTTTCTGCATTGGTAGTATGTGGGAATGTAATGGTATCTTTCTTCATTTTTCTCTTGGAAACTTGAAATTTATTTTTAGTGCCTTAGGATTTTCGTGAATGTTTGGAACATGAGTTTCATGTATTTGATAATCTTACTTTAGCAATTTTAGTGAAATACTTTTCCTCTTGTTTTTATCATCTTCTTCATCATCGAAAAGTCTTTTGAGCTCCATCTCATGTTCCTGCAATTTACGGAAAAGTGTGTGTGTGTGTGTGTCCATGGTTGCTAATGTTGGACTAGTGACTTCAAGCACAAGAGAGGGGGGGGGGGGGGGGGGGGGATAAATTGTGGTATTCAAAATTCGTGATTAATTTTATACTTTTCTCGATTAAGATTATGTTAATAGTTTCTTAAGGGTAAATCACATGGGAAATAAAACAAATAGTAAATAGAAAAAAGTAAAGAGAGTAAAGGTTAGAGAGATTTCACCAGAGAGTTATCCAGGTTTGGATGAACGTTGGCATAGTCCCATCCCCAAGAGGTATTCTTTTATAGGTTATGCCCACAAACCTTTATAAAAACTGATCTTGAAATTTTTAAAGGCTTATCCCCAACCACAAATAGATTTTACCACCAGCTAAGCTAGAACCTTCTTTGATATTTTCAGGCTGATCTCATAACCAAAAAAAATTTCGACAAAGTTGAATAAACTAAGAGTAAATATTTTACGACTAGTTTATTTCAAGAACCAAACTAAATCTTCTTAAGAGAATCACACTCTCAAGATCTAACTAAAACAACACGACCACTTATAAATATTCCTCACCAGCAAGGTTTCACTCAATACCACTATGACAACATTAAGTGAAATAACAATATTACTTTATATATATATATATATATATATATATATATATATATATATATAGAGAGAGAGAGAGAGAGAGAGAGAGAGAGAGAGAGAGATTGAGAGAGAGGGAGAGAGAGAGAGAGAGAGAGAGAGAGAGATTGAGAGAGAGGGAGAGAGAGAGAGAGAGATAAATTCCAAAGGAAATGTAAAGCATTGAAAAGTGTCATAGAATGGAGTGAAGGCGAGTGTAACACCCTAAAAACCCAGTGCACATTTTTAAAATAAAAACGTGCAATAGAAGATTCTTTCAACCATAGAGTGTCACACCACTCTCATAAAATATGTGTCTCAAAATATTTATAACAACGCAACGGAAATTCAAAGAATATTATCTCAACTAAAACATACCATACTTCATCAAAACAAATGACTTAATCTCAACGTAAGTAAATAAGTTAAAAATTCTCAGAAAACATTAAATAACTGAAACACGGCCCGATGTTACACTATCAGAGCGACACCGTAGAAAACTAAAACTCAAAACGAGAAACATAAAGAAAATAAGGAAGAAGGCAAACTACACCATTCTTCAACACAACAATAGCTAATGCTCTTTTACCCGAGTATCTGCAACACTGACATAGTGAACAACACAACAACAAAAAGGGGATGAGAATAAATTCACAGATGTTATCATTGTATAAAACAACAAGGATATGTTCCAATGATATTATCATCAATCATATATATTAATTCACAACAATAAACAATTATAATTAAGATATGAGTGCTATGTAATTCTACTCCAAATTCATGTGGTGCCCAGGTTTGAATTTAAGAGTTATGTTATTAAATTATCCATATGTCTGGTTCCTTTATGAACCTGAGACCTTTATTGGTTCCTCTTAGAACCATGACCTCATTGAACCGAAGTCCTACCTATATTCGATATACATGAATGTATTAATCCTAACAATTAACATTCAAAGCACATACTCAACAACGGTTCCTCTATGAACCCATAATTTTGCCAATGTAAGGCCAGCACTGTAGTTCCTCACTGAACTACTCAACTCAACGTGTTATATTATTACAACTCATTTTAAGATAATTATATAAATATTTAAAATTATTCATCAACAGGGAAAATACATAATTCCACAGTCATATGATTAACTAATAACTTGTAAGAGTTTAACAAGCATATTATATCCTTGACTGACTATTCATAAACACAAATCTGAACATGTCAGATCACTCAAATTAACTCTAACAACTTAATAATATTACTATAAACTACATAACAACTCAAAATTTATCCTTTTTGGCTTGGCAGCCTTAAACAATTAAAAATATTACTCAAAATCAGCTCTATAATGTCAAAAGACTCCAAACTTAACTCGACTGTATCAAATACCCTCAAACCAAACTCTAAACCTATGAAAGGACTTTAAAAAAATTAAAATATGTCTCTAAACTCATCAAAAGGTAATGAACAACTACCTATCTCAAAATTACTTGAAACTCATTGAACTGGACTGTGAACTCGCCATCGCTGAACTCGCCAACGCCTTATCGTGCATGTGCCGCCACAACTTCATGTCGCACACATTATTGCACTACTGCGGCTCCAAGTCACACGCTCCGTCCTTGACCACGACTAACTCTACCGCGTAGCGGCCCTTTGTCGTCGTCGATCATGAAAAACTTTGACCAACTGCGCCATCGCTTCTTGTACCATGTG
The DNA here is from genome assembly GCA_022829125.1 of Lathyrus tuberosus. Classification (NCBI taxonomy): domain Eukaryota; kingdom Viridiplantae; phylum Streptophyta; class Magnoliopsida; order Fabales; family Fabaceae; genus Lathyrus; species Lathyrus tuberosus. The sequence goes on from JALAZF010000337.1 coordinate 1,443,090, forward strand.
CTCGATTTTATTTTTTGATGTTTTGGAATTTCACCTTTTTTGGGATTTTTCTGATTTTTCTTTGTTTTACTCTTCACCTGATTTTTTGCCTCATCAATCGCAACAGCCCTAAATATTACCAAGGACAAACAGACACAAAATAGAAACATACAAAATTATTATAAACTCGGTTTATTAAGGGCACAAAACATCAACAAGGATTCAAGTAAAAAAAATTGTAATAATATTATCACAACAATCAATTAAAAAGGTTTTGGCTAAATCTTTTCGGCCACAAACATACAACATAATCACATAAAAATTATCAAGAAGGAGAAGGAGGGTAACGATCCTTCACTATTCTACTACCTAAACACCCACATGGTAATATTTTCCCCTCTTACCTCAAATTTGTGGATCGATGAAGCTTTTTCCCCTTAGGACTTCTCTCTACTCGTTCCAAACGATCGCTCTAAGTTTTTCTGTCTCATTGCATCTTTTCCAAAATTTTCACGTTATTTACCATAATTTGATCCAATCTCCTCTCACCCCTCAATTCTCCTTACACCCTTACTCTTTCTATTTTCTAAATCTCTATTTTCTATTATATTATTATTTAAGTTTAATATTACTCAAATTCAGTTAATTTAACATAATTCTATAATTTTTCCAATAGCTTAATCATTCCAACAAAATAATTAAATAAAATTAATTAATTAAAACACTCAAATAACTATTTAAAATACCCTAAAAACCAAATAAAATAATTAAAAATAAAAACATTAATACAAAAATAATATTAATGCTATTAAAATAAAAATTGGGGTGTTACAACTCTCCCCTACTTAAAAGAATTTTCTCCCTAAAAAATTATCTGAAGGGTGTAATACCTCAATATTTGCCCTCTTATCTCTCTCCAATAATTGGCTTATGTTTCATTCATTTGCATTTCATAATAGGTCATACTAATAATCATACACATCATTGGTTGCAAGGCATATGGTATCAAGTACATCAAGGAGTGGACAGTTCAAAGACAAATTACAAGAGTAAAAAGCTTTTCCAAAGAAGTCACAAGGGTTTCTCACATCTCAATTCATCTCGTGTGAGTCCTCAAGGTATCACAAGATGAGAATTCCACAGAAGATTGAAGGAAGTCACATTCTCCTAACTAGTGCAAACTAGAGTGTTGTACCCCAAATTTTACCCTCAGATCCTCTGATCATTGTCATTTCATCTTAGCTCATCTGCTGATGCATTTGCAGTCATGTAGTCCGTCAATCATAATTATGTCTTTTTCTAAGTTTAGTCACATATGCTTTTTTTTTTTAAAAATTCAATTATTTTTATGAAGCTTTAGAACTTTATTTTAAATTTAGAATCTTGTTTTCGTTTTACTACTTTTAATCACTAGTTTGGTTTCAAATTAATTTAATTTTTATTAGTAGTTATTTATTTCTATTTTCCATTATTTATAATTTATTATAATATAATATTATTATTTCTATTTTATTATTAGTATTTCTATTCATTATTATTTTATTATTTATGTTATATTTTTATTATATTTTTAATTTTTTTTATCATTTCTATTTATTTATTATTAGTGTTTCATCATTATTATTTTTATCATTTTAGCATTGTTATTGTTTCTATTTCATCATTATTTGTTTATTATCTTTATTTATTGAACACTATTTTTCCATAAGCTGTCCAAAGTCCCTTAAGCAAACTCCACACTCCAAAAGTCCCTCCTGCACAGGTCCTCATCACGCGACATAACTTGTGCAAAATTGTACGATCGCCACCCACCTCAAAAACTCGTACAATTCCTAAAACCTACAGCAAGACATCCACGCAAAAGGCCATGTTCCTCCTTTCCTTCCTTTCTCAGACCTGCTACTTCGCTAAACCACCCTTTCTCCAAAACTTCCTTTTACACTTTTTTACAGCTTGCCAAACAAGCTTTCCCATAATCCCCGCAAACGTACAATTTTCTGCTAAAATCCAACTTTGACAGCCACAAGACCCCAAAGTTCTGCTTTATGCTTTTCCTGCTAACACTCCAAACATCAAAAGCACAGATCTACCACTGCATCACAGAACATACCAGCTGCAACACGCCACAACCCTGCAAACAGTACCACAGCTCATCCCAAAGGCGCCAAATGACTATGCGTAAAACACTACAAAACCTCTTACTCCAAAACAAACCAGAGGCATCAACAACCATAAACCTACTAAACCACCTTCTTCATCTTCAGTCTTAAACATCCCCCAAACTTCAATCCCCAGACCCCAAACTCAAGAACACACATCCATCAACAACGAAAACCTTCGTCAACTTTTTTTCTCTTCGCAAATCTCTAATAACCCACTCTCATCACAACACAAAACCAAAACCGCTGTGCCCCTGTTCATCATCTTCGAAACACCACGAGCCACTCTCTTTCATAAACAAACCATAACCCACACTCACAAACAGCAATCCATTCCAGAATAAAAGGATGAAGTAGAATGAGAACCAAACCAAGACAAACAGATCAGAAACCAAAACAAATCCCCAATTCAAAGCCAGAATCGGAGATTACCGAACCTGAGTTCTGAGGCGGAGGCAATTGAGATTCGCAGAGGAGAAGGTTTAAAAACTGTATTTCCGTTGTACCGATCAAGGCCGTGATGTTTCCTGTTCCATCGATTTGCTCCTTCTTCCGCTCGCCTCTTTCCAAATCCGTTTTGAGATGACGATGGACACGGATGATGTTCACACGCAATGATGGAAATTTCATTCTGAGCGAATGAATCCATGGTCGTGCTAATGATGTTCGCTGGCTGTTGTTTTATGTAAACGGTTGTCATTTTCTCACATTTTTTATCCAAAACCCTACGCCGGTGGTCGTTGTTGACCGTGCCCGCTGTGAATTTCATTTTACCCTGTTTTCGTTAGCATAGACGTTAAAAAAACAATTTGTTCAGAAACCCTTCTTATTCTTTCCCTTTTTTTTTAATAAAACAAACAAACTGGCTTCCTCCTGTAAGTTATTGGGCTCGACCCAAGGTAGTTGTTATCAGCACAACCTTTTTTCATATGCTAACCCCTTCTTTTTATTTTTATTTTTTTAATCCTTTTTAGGATTTATTCTAATTGTTTTAAAATTCTTAATATGTTTTAAGTAGTTTTATGTTTTTAAATTAATTATTTCCCTTTTGGATTACCACTTTTTATTATTTCCGATTTTATTTCAATCTATTTGGGCCTATGACATAAAAAACTTCTTGATTTTGTTGATTTATTCAAGTCACAAATATCATGATTCATATGAGGCCATTTTTCAATTTATTTTTATTGGTCAATGAAAATCTAATAGAAAGGTATTCGATTTATCGATCTAAATCCTTATTTAGATGAGACCGATTTTATTTTCTTTTCGAGCCCGTTTCTTTATTTTTGGGCCGATGATATTACAGAAATCACGACTTAGTCGATTTATCAAATTACTAAAAGTCGTGATATGTATGAGGCCATCTTCATTATTTTATCGGTCGATGAAAGTCGAATATCATAGATTATCGGTTTCTCGATTAAATCATGATCAAGACGAGACCGACTTTATTTCTACTTCATTTTGTATTTTCTTATATCTTCATTTTCATTTTTGACCGATGAAGTCTTTCTATTCACGAACGTTGTTAGCGAAGCGACGAACCTTCATTATTTCAAATCTGTAGTGAGTGATCATTGAGATTTCTTTCTATACTTTGAGATCGTGATAGGTTACCTTCGACTAATCAACGAGAGTTTGTGACTCAAGACGAGGTCTCCACCTTTCCTTTTCGTGTGGCACCATTTCATCGGAGAATGATCTTCTATATCATTTCTCTATAGTGTCTTAACACAAAGATCAAACTGTGCATCCTCCTATAGTATGGTTTTCCTCTTAGACCGTACTACGACGGATCAACACTACATTGAACCCGATTCATCGATCCAATAAATTAATCAACAATCACTAAATTTACTTTCAGTATATATATATATATATATATATATATATATATATATATCTTGATTTATTCTTTATGTCGATTATTATCCTTGTTAATATTATCATTGTTCATATTTATATCTTGTGTATATTGTTCATTTTATTTGTTCATTTAAAATACACTAATAAATATCGAAACCCTAAAAATCTCAATTGACCGGACTGTGGTTACTATTGTGTTTTGGACTGAGGACTTAGATTTAGGACTTTTACCCTATGCTCTTGGAGTTGGTATTCTGGTCTTCGGATCTTGCTTGGCTGGTCAGTGGCCCATCAGTGGGAAGTGTTTATGCACTATTCTGGTAAGATCTTTCTATCTCTTGCTCATTTACATTGATGCATTTTTTTTATGTCTGCATGTATATATGTTTGCCTGACATTGTTTTTTAGCATGTTTACATGATACTATGTGGATACTATCAGTCTTTGATTTATTATCACTTGACTTTGATGTCACTGTATATACCATGTTCATATCTTGTTCATTCTATCTTGATCATATTCATGTTCATATCCTGTTCATATCATCTGGATTATATCTTTGTTCATATTCACACTGTTTATATCATATTCATGATTGTTCACACTTGACCCTCTTTCCAAAGGAAAGATCTTTACCTTGACTCCTAAGTCACAAACCTTTCCCATTTTATCCTTGGCCTCATAAGAGCCATTTCCCTCATAGTTTAGTAATAGGATGGAGTTATCATGAACTCCATGTGATTCTCACTATCATGAGAACTCACTTTACCTTTTACTCAGACTTACAGAGTTATCATGAACTCTGTGTGGTTCTCACTATCATGAGAATTCACTTCCTCCCTTCATAACGTAAACTTAGAGAGTTATCGTGGACTCTACGTGAGCTTATGCTCATTCCCTTTGGAACGTTGGCCATAGTCAATGTTTCCTTTTCTTTCACCCTTAGTTAGTTGAACTACGATTGCTCTGATTCTTCAGTCAGATACGTAGGCACAAGATGCGACGTCTTAGCGAGCAAACTTAGTGTACATACCTAGGTCTTTACCTTAGTCTTAGTACAGATTTATCTTAGCAAGCAACATAACATAACAAAAATTAAACAAGAGGTTCCCGTAGAGTACTACGGATACTTAGGGTGCTAATACCTTCCCTTTGTATAACCAACCCCCGAACCTTAGATCTCCCCCCTTTAGGTTTTTTTAACGATCTTGAACCTTTCCTTTGGATAAATCAAAGTCGGTTGTAAAAGAAATATGATGCAAGTTAATTAATAGCTTGTTATCCGATTTTCACCGCAACAGAAATGGCGACTTCACTGGGGACACTTATTTTTTAGGGTTAAGCCTACCTTGTTTTTTGCTTGTGTTATTTATGTCTTGCTTGTTTACTTGTATACATATGTGATATTTGTATATCTGTATATATTTGTATATATCTCTGTTTGTACTGGATTTTCTGTGTGCAGGGCACTACTATTGAGTGGTGAGATAAGTCCTAACCCGGACTTGAGAGCACATTTGTTTAGGAACCGTGGATATAGTCAAGGAAACTTTGAGGAAGTTGAATTCCAAAAGAGTTGACTTGAGATTCCACACTCAGTTGAGGCCCTCTCGTAGTTGGTATATGTTGAACGAGCAATCGTGAAAGCGTTGCCACTTCGACCTTGGTGCCGGGGATACTAAGGACCGTAGTTACCCTTACCCCCACTTGGCCTTTTTAGGATGTAGTGCGGTGACCATGAGGGAGTCTATTTCTGAAATGGTTGTCACGCGATACTACACTCAGACAAGATTCTCTTGAGAATATTGTTGATTACCAAGTTAATTGGGAAGTCGATAATATCCGAAAGATGGATTGTTGACTCTGGGAACTTTTTAGAACCCTGTTCTGCAGATGAAACCCCATAGTACACACCTTTTGGGACGGGTAGACCATGGCTCCATGCTTGTGATCTTCAAACTTAGGTCCTCTCTTGTTTGTGTGCGCATATCTGTGAATATCTGTATATGTTTGTTTGTGCATATCTGTGAATACCAGTGTACATATGTTTGTGCTTGTGTGCTTTTGCGTGTGCATATATCTATGTTTTGTGTGCCCGTGTTTGTGCATTGCATACCTCTCCTCGCATCCATTAATGATTTCAAAGAACTCAGAAGTTATTTTCTTTGCGAAGATCCTTAGAGATCATGGATTTTAAAACAAAACTCTTCAGTTTCCAAAATGTTCGCAGTTGGCCTTTGAGTTCCTTGAAACCATTTGGCTTGCATTAGCATTGCATTCTCATTGCATGCCATTTGCATTTCTCATCCTTGAGTCTTGTCCATCCTTTGTCTGTAACCCAGGCGGCATCCTGAAGCCATCATTGGACTTGAAGTAGCTTTTGAAGTTGTCTTTTTCAGACTCATTCATTGTGACCACCATGCTGGGGCACAGAGGCATTCAGCTGAAGACTTAGGGTACTCAGAAGCCAGGTTCAGACTTTGTTTAACTCTGATATGTTCTCATTCACGCCTCAAGGCGTCCAAATCAGCAAACCTTCGCCTAATCAGGCAGGTTCATCAGACTCTGAGGTGGAAGAATTTTTTGAGAGTATGTGTGAAGATGATTCTCAAGCGTATCTCGACAATCATCTCTGAAGATGACTATCTCAGCTTGGCAGATTAAGAAGGAAATTTCAATTCCCTAAAGCTGGCAATCATTTGGCTGTTTAGCATTTTTGTTGTATTTTCTTTGCATGTTTGAATTATTTTTGCTTATAAGCATTGTTGTACTTTCAAATTGGCAAGATTAATGAAATGTTTGTGCATCTTTTGATTAAGTCCATTCGTTTCACTCATTTACTTTTGTGTTCATAAAGACAAAAAAACAGATAAATTTTTTTTCCCATATCAATCCTTTTGTTTAAGCAAAGATTGGGGAGGATGATGAAAATATTATCCATAATTGTTGTGGTATGCTTTCAATTAAACCTCGCCAAGGATGTAAGGCATTTTTCAATCCCCAAACACTGGAGAAATAAGGAAGATAATCCCTCGTTAACCCTTCAAGCCTAGAAGTAGGAGTTTTCTTTCTTTATACAAAAAACCCTTAAAATCTCAACCTTGGGGCAGGGTAGTTCTCAGTTTAACTTGGTTATGCATTCGAATGCAAGCGCTTCATGCAAGACACCAGTCAGTGATCTCTCTATTTAGTGTGCCTAAATAAATCTAACTGCAAGTATACAGTCGTATAACGTAGTTTTAAAAGATTATCGATCCCACAGAGACTAGAAATCGAACGCACCATTATCTATCGTTACTATGTTTATCTAAGGCTAATCAAAATTGGTTTTTTTAGGTTCAAACGGGAAATTAAAGAGAAATTAAAATTTGGGAATACTAGTTATGAATAAGTTATCGGTATATAATTCGGTAACCTACGTGGAATTAATTAAACCTAAGCATATAAAGATTTATCACCCTATTCATCTGTAGGAAAAACCGGTTTAAAAGCCCTCACCTCACACTCCCGTGGTTATTGCTTCGGACTATACTTCTAAGTCAATACGTCTGCTCTCGCTAGCCCGTATGAGGTTAAAAATACTTTTTGAAAACTAGTTAAACCTAATTAATTTTAAAGCGCTTCCACTGTTTTTAAAACTAATGCCCGATTTCAGCTATCCGGGTAAAGCCTCACACTCCCGTGGTCTCGACTTTAACCTATGTTACTTTTTTACTCTCGTATTAAAAGTTGGGTTTTAAATTCAGAAATCGAAGCCAGAAGAAGGATTGGTTATTGATTTTAGCTTAGAGAAATTTAATCCATTTTAGTTACTTCGTTACATACCGATACGATCGGTTTAGCTAGACATAATAATGAAATTAAACGCAAAGGCAAAGAGATAAATAGACATAGACATAATTAAGAAAGAAATAAACAATGCTTTGAATTAAATAACGGAAACCTGGTAATTCGTAATAACAGCAATAGCAATCCCTCCACAAGCTGGTAGGTTCTTGCTTGGATAAAATTAGATAACAAATGATGAAGGTACTGAAATAAAAACTAAAACTAAGTTGTAATAGTTCCTCAATGTGAGAAATTATTACTTTTGTTCGGTAATGGTTGACAAGGAAATGGAAATGCAAAGCAAAAATGAAACAAAAGCTCTGGAAATAATTTGGCAGCAAGACAATACTCTTGAAAGGAAAATTTGGCTACCGTTTGTTCTTCGTAATGACTTGTATTTATAGACTGAATTTAGGTGGAGGTTGGAGAGAATTTAGCCACTCCTCTTGACGGTTACATGACTTTGAACCTAGTAATCTTCGGAGGAAAATGTGATCGTGTGAAAAAACTGCTCTCTGAAAACTCGTGGTCAAGTTTATGCTCCAACGTGTAAATTTGGGCGCATGACGATCGTGAGGTATTGTGACGGTCGTGGTGCATTTTGAAGCTACCACGGTCGTGGCGTACCTGTGACGATCGTGATATCAGCAAATTTTGGTTTCTGCAATTTTTCTTCTCTTTTCTGCTCTTTTCTTGCATGTTTTGATTCTTTTCCACACTTAGCATACTTTGACTCGTACAATGGGATTACCTGCAAAAACACTTAAATAATCTCGAGAAAATCGGATATTAGACGAAAAACGGAAAAAGAAAATGACATAAATCAAAGTAAAAACATGATATATTTTTGTGTTATCAAACTCTCCCACACTTGAATCTTTGCTTGTCCTCAAGCAATCAATCTATTAAAACGGACAAACTTCATCAAATGCACATACCTAGTATACCAATGGATTTGAAAAGGAGTTTCTTGTTAGTAAGACGGGTACCAGTGTAAAACACTAAGGATACAATAATGACACAAAGCAACAAGCTTGTCATAGACCTCTCTTTTGTACAATCCAGTCCAAATCATTATATTATAGTTCAACCATAAGTTTTCGTATCTATTTCACCCGGTTTCATTCTAACGCAATCACATTAAGCCCTTTGCCTTATTCATGCACGTAGTGGAGTAACCGGTTAGTGACTTTGATCCCTTTTTCTCATGGGGCCTGATACACAAGTGTGGTAACCCTTTATACATCCCATTCGTAGATTGCGGGGGATCGAACCGTAGTTCGCCCTACCAAGTTCAGAATTATGTACCTCTGAACCAATCGACAACAGATTTTTCTTTCTTTACTTACACATTTTCACAACTGTGAGAGTTGTTGCATATTCTATTTTTCTCGGCATATAGATAAGAAAGATGTTTTTCTTTTCTTGATTGGGCATCAAACACTTATATTCATCGGCTCCCCACGTGGTTTGTGATTTAGACGGTGTTGACTGCTAATATAAACTACTAAGGGTTACTTTAGGATTGAACTCAAGGTATCGTATAATAAGTATCGAAACTGATATCGCATACGTAAGAGGTCTAAGGTGTCAAGATGGTATCGATCTTGTTAGCACTTTCCCAGCTTCCTAACATAGTTTAAGGCTTGGTATGTCACAGATGTGCATTAATCGTAAAAATTTTTTTCGTTATGGCAGAATAAAATGGGGAAATCGGATTACTGAACGAAAATATTCATATATTAACTTTGATAAGGAAAAAGAAAGTACAAGAAAGGGAAATAAAGCAAAAATAAACTAACTCTCCCACGCTATATCGGACATTGTCCTCAATGCTGCGATATAAAGAGAAACAACAAGAAAAACTAAAAATAAAAACAAAATAAAATCAAGGTGGACCACGTCCTCTGCCTCTAGAGCGTCCTCTTCCATGCTGAGCTACGTGATCAGGAATGCCCACGTGATGGATGTACTCGTGTAAGCTCTGCACTCGTAGTGTCAATGCACCCATCTCATCGATGACACCGTCAAGCCTCTGACCTTGGTCAACTTGCCCTTGCTAGATTTGACGCATAAGGGTCATTATTTCATTCTGTTGCTGGGTTTGTTGCCATATAGTCGTCAAAATTTCTTCATTAGTAACAGGGTCTCGGTCAGGGCGGCGACGACGTCTGGAGGTCGAGGGAGCATCATTGGCAGGCGGTGGTTGGTTTTCTGGGGCGTTATCCATCTCGTGCTCCATCTCATCAACAGGTCCATGTTCTTGATCATCAGGAGCAGGCGCATTTTGCTCAGGAGCATTAAGATCAAAAAGCCAATTGGCCATATTTTGAGGGTCAATGCGACTCCTGCAAGGCATGATGATACTTCTTACGGTTTTGGCGCGGACCATATGATGGTATTTCCCATCTCGTTGTAACTTGATGAGCTGAGAGTTTCGGCAATAATCTATATCAAGGAACACTGGAGGCAAGGAGGGTAGTCTAGCAAGGTCGTTTTCCAAATTCAAACTGAGTGCAATAGAGGTGACAATCCCTCCAAAATAGAAGGGTTTGGAGCCTCTAGGACAGTTTGATTGTATGTGTGCTAGTAAAAATGGTGCGGCATTGATTAGCTCGGGATGAAACATACAATGAAGGAAAAACAGCTCCTTAGAATTCACCTTATGGTTACTATCTCGTGCAAAGATGGTGCTTCCAAGTGCGCGGTGGATGTATCTGATAGCTGGGTTGTGGATGAAAGTCGCGTTAAGGCTATCCCAGGTATCTGCGGTCGTTCCTATTAACTGATTCCAAAGTTGAAACGCCACTAGAGAGAAATTTTCTTGCAGCACCCGGCAATGGACATTCTCGCCATGTTTGAAACCAAGCATCTCGGCAAGACGATTTTATCCGATTGAGTACTCTTTACCAAACATGCGGAACTTTGCTACTCCGGTTAATTGGGTCGTTTCTCCTGGAGGGGTAATGTAAGTGAAGGAACTGAGGAACTCTAAAGTTAGGTCTTCGTAAGTGGGCCTGCTTTGAGTGCAAAGTTGCCAAAGGCCGGCTGGATCTAGCAAATTTCTTACTCCTTCAAGCATTCCAAGTTCCTCTAAACATGCAACGTCATTGTAGCGGGTCGGTTGAAAGGAACGTCGATAGAAATCGATGTACCAAGCTCTTTGGCGTTCTCCTGCTTCTCCATCTCTGAAGTTCAATGTAGATAAATCTGGAATTTGTCGTGCCATTGTTTGGTTATTGAGAAATTAGGGAAAAAAAAGTAGGGTATGGAAAATGATGGTTTGTGAAAAGAAAGGGTGTATGGTTTGATTATATAGTGAATTGGTAAGATGAATGGTTATGGGAAATGAATAATGTAAAATTGTTCGAAAGCAAATGCATAAAAATCTTGAAAATAAAGTGCTTCATAAATCTAACCAAGGAGTTTCTTCAAAGATGCGATGGCTTGATTTAAATGATCAAATTTTTCAACGGTCAAATCCATGAGTCCAACAATGTTTTGTCGCATAGTGTTTAGCTCATCCGTTACTGAAGTGATTTCTTTATGATACTCATCCATAGTCTTTAGAATAGAATTCAGATTAGCAGCATAGTTAGTGGCATCAACTTTAGGAATGTCAATGTTCTCTTGGAATTCCATATAATCAAGATCATGGTAATGAGGAGGTGTTTTTGGGTCGATCTCAGGTTCAGGAAAGGTTTCTTCCGGTTCAGGCACGGGTTCATCAAGGTCATATAGCCAATTATGTTGATTATGCACACTTGTGCGTTCATGATTTGGAAGTGTAAAGTGTGGTACGACAACATTGTTAATCAAAAGCTGAAAATGGTTCGGACCTTGGTCCCTAATCATAGCCCTATTGAAACAAAAAGTGATATTCATGGGTCTAAATTCTCCCAAGGGGTTGATCTTAGAAAGTCGGGTTCTGAATCCCATAACTTCGGCTATTTTTGTAACTAGGCTACCTATTAGAATTGGACTGTTATCATTATTAATAAGTTTGTAAAAGTTGTTCAGCATAAAAGTGAGTCCATTAACCTCTCTAGACTGAGAAGCACAAAACATAATGAAAAGCTCATCCCTCGAAACAGTGTCATCATTCTCAGGTTTACCAAATAAAGTATAGGCAAGGATCATATGAAAGTAACGAAAAACGGGGTTATGTATTTCTGTTGAAAGCATAGGGTCCATGTCAAAATCAGGTTTCCCTGAAATTCTAACCCAAAAATCACTCAGCTCTCCAACCAACACTAAGTCCTCTTGAACCACAGAGAAAACATGGGGTCCTTCAGGAAATCCTAAAAGATCCGACAGTTCCTTTATGGTGAACTGGCAGTTGTATCCAAATAGTCTAAAGGTAATTCTTCCCCTGGTTAAACCTTTTCCACAGTGAGGGTTATAGCTTAAAGAGCTCAGGAATTCTAAAGTCAACCTACGGTAGCACTTATGTTTCTTGTTGGCAAAACCCTCCCAACCTAATTGGCTTAACAGAAAGTCTACGCTCTCACCTACACCTAAGGCGGTCATGGTGGGTCTGTGAGCGAATTTTGTCAAGGCAAAAGGTCTAAGAGACAAAGCCTCATAGCGATGCCACTGTGCTCCATCTCTGAATTCTATTGACATGTTATCCTCGTTTGCCATTAGTTAGTACATTTTGCAAAAAATGAAAGCAGAAGAGGAGAACAGAGAGAGTAGAGAGACTTTATAATCCTGTAGTTTTTTTTTCAATTTTAAGATCAGCACAACATTTTCAAATCAAATTTAAAATGATATAAATGAAACTAAAAATTTTCAAAATAAAAATAAAACATATTAAACGTAAAGAAATAACAAATATAAAGCAAAAAAACAAAAATCATGGGTTGCCTCCCATTAAGCGCTGTTTTTAACGTCGAAAGCCTGACGAATTCAATTAGATGCTTAGTTAGGGGGTTCGGTGGGCAACTCTAAAAGTCTTAGGCAGTTTAAATAATCTCTATTTTCGATGTTGTGATAGTGTTTTAGACGTTGTCCATTAACTAAAAATGGATTACTATTCCTCCCCTTTATTTCTATCGCTCCACTTTGTAGAATTTTTGTAATCTCAAAAGGACCGGACCATCTAGACCTTAATTTCCCAGGAAAGAGTTTTAATCTTGAGTTAAATAGGAGTACAACGTCTCCCACACTAAATTATTTTCTAGATAAGCGCTTATCGTGCCATCTTTTAGTTCGTTCTTTATATATTCTAGCATTTTCGTAAGCGTCCAATCTTAACTCTTCTAGTTCATGCAGATCTAGGATACGTTTTTCGCCTGCGGAGTCATACCTTAAGTTCAATATTTTGATAACCCAATAGGCTTTATGTTATAATTCCACTGGTAGATGGCACGATTTACCATAGACTAGCTTGAAAGGTGTAGTTCCGATTGGTGTTTTGTAGGCCGTCCTATATGCCCATAAAGATTCGTTGAGTTTTGATGACCAGTCTTTCCTAGAGGTGGCTACGGTCTTTTCTAGAATTTGTATTATTTCTCGATTCGAGACCTCAACCTGTCCACTTGTTTGTGGATGATATGGTGTTGCTACGCGGTGTCTTACTCCATACTTCGATAGTAATTTGTCAAATATTTTTGATATGAAATGAGAGCCACCGTCACTTATGACAAGTCTCGGCACACCAAATCTGGGAAAGATTGTGTTTTTAAAGAGCTTTATGACTACTCGTGCGTCATTTGTAGGAGAAGCTATTGCTTCAATCCATTTTGAAACATAATCGACAGCTACGAGTATATATTTATTTCCAAAGGATGATGGGAAAGGTCCCATAAAATCAATCCCCCATACATCAAAGACTTCTACTTCTAATATACCTTTTTGAGGCATCTCATCGCGTTTTGATATGTTACCAGTGCGTTGGCACCGGTCACAGTTTAGTATTGCAATGTGGACATCCTTCCACAGGTTAGGCCAGAATAGACCGGATTGCAAGATCTTAGCACATGTCTTTGAGGTACTAGCATGTCCTCCATAAGGAGCAGAATGATATTGAGAGATGATGTTTTCTATTTCTTCTTCTGGGACGCAACGACGAAAGATACCATCGGCTCCTCTCTTAAACAGCAAAGGTTCATCCCAATAATAATGTTTTAGATCATGAAAGAATTTCTTCTTTTGTTGATAAGATAAGTCTGGTGGAAGTACTCCAGCTGCTAAGTAGTTGACTATGTCAGCATACCATGGAAGGGTTGTGTGTATGTTAATTTCTTCCACGACTTCTTCCATCTTTGGGTCATTCAACTGTAGAGTAGACGTATCACTTTCTAGTTGGGCTATGAGTCGTTCATATGGGAATTCTTCATTAATGGGTACTGGCTCTGGTTTAATGCCTTCTAATCGGGATAAGTGGTCTGCTACTACGTTTTCAGTTCCTTTCTTATCTTTAATCTCCAAATTAAATTCTTGTAAAAGTAGGATCCACCTTAGCAGTCTAGGTTTTTCATCCTTTTTGTTAAGTAAATATCTAATAGCTGTGTGGTCTGTGTAAATGATGATCTTAGCTCCCACTAGGTAGGAACGAAATTTGCCAAGGGTAAAGATCACGGCTAAAAGTTCTTTTTCTGTGGCAGCGTAGTTCATTTGGGCAGAATCTAAGGTTCTACTTGTATAGTAAATGGCATGAAGTTTTCTATCCTTCCTCTGTCCTAAAACTGCACCTACAGCATAGTCACTTGCATCACACATGATTTCGAAAGGTAATCTCCAATTTGGTGGTTGCATGATAGGTGCGGTAATAAGAGCTGTTTTCAGCTATTCAAATGCTTTTAGGCATTTTTCATCAAAGATAAATTCAGCGTCTTTCATTAATAGACCGGTAAGAGGTTTAGTAATTTTCGAGAAATCCTTTATGAATCGTTGGTAGAAACCGGCGTGTCCTAAGAAACTTCGTATTTCTCGTACGGTTTTCGGAGGTTGAAGATCTTTTATAATTTCTATCTTAGCTTTATCAACTTCAATTCCTCTATCGGACACAACGTGTCCAAGTACAATTCCTTCATTTACCATAAAATGGCATTTCTCCCAGTTTAATACGAGATTAACTTTTACGCATCTTTCCAATACTATTTCTAGGTTCGATAGACATCCTTCAAAGCTCTTCCCACAAATAGAAAAGTCATCCATAAACACTTCCATAATGTCATCTATAAAATCAGCAAAGATTGACATCATGCATCTTTGGAATGTGGCAGGTGCGTTACATAGTCCAAACGGCATTCGTCGATAAGCAAATGTACCATAGGGACATGTGAAGGCCGTCTTTTCTTGGTCATTAGGATGAATAGGAATTTGAAAGAATCCTGAATAACCGTTTAAATAGAAGAAGTATGAGTGTTTAGCCAATCGTTCCAACATTTGGTCAATAAAAGGCAATGGGAAATGGTCTTTACGAGTGGCTTTATTTAACTTTCTATAATCGATGCACATTCTACTTCCAGTTACAACCCTTTTTGTTATAGATTCACCTTTTTTGTTCTTAACAACTGTAACACCTCCCTTCTTTGGAATGACATGTACTGGGCTAACCCATTTACTGTCTAATATCGGGTATATAATTCCTGCTTCTAAAAGTTTTTTCACTTCGTCCTTGACTACAGTACTCAAGATCAGGTTAATCCTTCTCTGATGTTCCCTAGAGGATTTACAGTCTTCCTCCAGCATAATGCGATGCATACAAATAAAAGGACTTATTCCTTTAAGGTCAGCGATGTTATAGCCTAACGCAATTGGATATTTTCTTAAGACATCTAATAGTTTCTTGGTTTCTGTTTGTCCTAAGTCAGCATTGACTATTACAGGTCGTTCAAGAGCTTCGTCTAGGAATTCATACCTTAAATTTTTGGGTAATGTTTTCAGTTCTAGGGATGGGTTCTTCGGGCAAGGTAGATGATCTGGTGTAAGTGCTAAGCATTCGCTTAGGCTATCGTCTTGATAAGGTTCACGCCAGTTATCATCTTCGAAAATCGGAGGTATTGGGGTTTTTAGAATATCTGAATATGTGGTCGGTTCCATCTCTATTTCTCTTACGCACTCATCTATGACATCTAGTAGATAACATGTGTCGTCTATAGCTAGAGCTTGTAAGAATTGTGTCAAAATAAATTCAACCTTCTCTTCACCAACTTCAAAAGTTAGTCTGCCTCTCTTTACATCTATAATTGCTCCACCAATAGCTAAGAATGGTCTTCCTAGTATGATACGAGTAGTAGAGTCTTCTGTAATATCCATGATTATGAAATCAGTAGGGATATAGAATTGTCCTATACGAACTGGAACATTTTCTAGTATACCAACTGGGTATTTAACAGAGCGGTCAGCTAATTGAACAGACATCTTAGTTGGTCTTAATTCTCCCATATCAAGCTTTTTGCATATGGATAAGGGCATAACACTAATACTGGCTCCTAAGTCGCATAGAGCTTTGTCTATGATGAACTTCCCAATTACACAAGGTATTGAGAAACTACCAGGGTCTTTCAGCTTAGGAGGCATTTTGTTTTGAATTATTGCGCTACACTCAGCAGTAAGTGTAACTGTTTCGTTTTCCTCAATCTTTTTCTTATTGGATAAGATTTCTTTTAGGAACTTAGCATACGAGGGCATCTGAGTGATGGCTTCTGTAAAAGGTATCGTGATGTTTAATTGTTTTAGAAGTTCAACAAATTTCTTAAATTGCCCTGCAGTTTTGGAATTTTTCAATCTTTGAGGATACGGAATAGGTGGTTTATAAGGTGGTGGAGGCACATAAGGTTTTTCTTTGTTTACAGCCTCTTGGTCATTATCTTCCTTTTCCTTGGGTTCATTTTCCTTCTCAGTTGTTGTGTCGTTAGCGGACTTTTGGTACATGGCTGGATTTTGAAGTCTTGGATCAATGGGTCCATCTAGTTCTTTTCCACTTCTCAGTATAACAGCATTTGCATGTCCTTTAGGATTAGGTTGTGGCTGTCCAGGAAATGTTCCAGCAGGAGCAGCAGTAGGTGCTTGTTGGTGAGCCACTTGGGAAATTTGTGTTTCAAGCATTTTGTTGTGAGTGGCCAAGGCATCTACTTTGTTTGCCAACTGCTTAATCTGTTCACTAGTGTGTACGTTTTGATTCAGGAACTCTTTGTTTATCTGAGTTTGGGTAGCTATGAAGTTTTCTATCATCAGTTCAAGGTTAGACTTCCTAGGAACATTTGGAGCAGCTGTTGCAGCCTTTTGATAACCTGGTGGTGCAGCGGGTGCTTGACCAGGTGCATACAATGCATTGTTGTTTTTGTAAGAGAAGTTTGGGTTATTCTTCCAATCAGGATTGTAGGTATTTGCATAAGGGTTTGCTTGAGCATAATTCACTTGATCTGTAGAGGCTCTTGCTAAAACTTGGCATTCAGGGGCAGCGTGTCCAGCTGTTCCACATAATTTGCAGTTTGGCGCTACAACAGCCACGGTGGCTGTGGGTGTTATGGTCAAGTTGTCTATCTTTTGAGCGATTGCGTCTACCTTAGCACAGACATGATCTAGGCTAGAAACTTCGTACATTCCTCCTTTTGGTTGGGATTTCTCCACTTGAGTTCTTTCACCTCCACATTGGTAGTGGTTCTGAGCCATGCTCTCGATGAGTTGTTGGGCTTCATCATAGGGTTTATCCATGAGTGTACCACCAACGGCGGCATCTATTGTCAATCTTGTGTTATACAAGAGACCATTGTAAAACGTGTGGATAATTAACCAATCCTCAAGACCATGATGCGGGCATATCCTCCTCATATCTTTGTATCTTTCCCAAGCATCATATAGAGACTCGTTGTCTTTTTGTCTAAAGCTGTTGATTTGGGCTCTCAACATAGCTGTTTTGCTTGGTGGAAAATATCGTGCCAGAAAGACCTTCTTTAAATCTTCCCAAGAAGTAATGGATTCGGATGGCAAGGATTGCAACTAAGCCCAAGCTCTATCTCTTAATGAGAATGGAAAAAGACGTAGTCTTATGGCGTCCGCTGTTACACCATTTGCTTTCACTGTGTCTGCGTACTGCACAAACTTGGTCAGATGTTTGTTCGGATCTTCTGTTGGGTTTCCAGAAAATTGATTTTGTTGCACAGAAGATATCAGCGAGGGTTTCAACTCGAAATCATTTCGGTTGATAGCTGGAGCGACAATGCTGTTGTGAGGTTTTTGTTGGGATGTGGCAGCATAATACTTAAGAGGTCGGTTTTGTGGTGGATCGGCCATGTCTGTTTCTGATTCGAAATCTGATTCAGATTTGAGTTCAGGATCTGATTGAGATTCAGGTTCTGATAAAGGAAAAGGGATATCGTGAGCTAAGCAGTATTCTTGGATACGTCTTTTTACGGTAAGAAGACATTCAGGTTCGTCTGTCGGTCGTACGAGGTCTTCGCCAGAAGAGCGAGTACTTGGCATACAATCAATAGAAAGGGAATTTTAGTTTTTGCCTTAGTCTATACGACGTAACAAAGGAATTACGATGTCGACTTAATTAGTCCCCGGCAACGGCGCCAAAAACTTGATCGCTCTATTTAGTGTGCCTAAATAAATCTAACTGCAAGTATACAGTCGTATCGCGTAGTTTTAAGAGATTATCGATCCCACAGAGACTAGAAATCGAACGCACCATTATCTATCGTTACTATGTTTATCTAAGGCTAATCGGAATTGGTTTTTTTAGGTTCAAACGGGAAATTAAAGAGAAATTAAAATTTGGGAATACTAGTTATGAATAAGTTATCGGTATATAATTCGGTAACCTACGTGGAATTAATTAAACCTAAGCGTATAAAGATTTATCACCCTATTCATCTGTAGGAAAAACCGGTTTAAAAGCCCTCACCTCACACTCCCGTGGTTATTGCTTCGGACTATACTTCTAAGTCAATACGTCTGCTCTCGCTAGCCCGTATGAGGTTAAAAATACTTTTTGAAAACTAGTTAAACCTAATTAACTTTAAAGCGCTTCCGCTGTTTTTAAAACTAATGCCCGATTTCAGCTATCCGGGTAAAGCCTCACACTCCCGTGGTCTCGACTTTAACCTATGTTACTTTTTTACTCTCATAATAAAATTTGGGTTTTAAATTAAGAAATCGAAGCCAGAAGAAGGATTGATTATTGATTTTAGCTTAGAGAAATTTAATCCATTTTAGTTACTTCGTTACATACCGATACGATCGGTTTAGCTAGACATAATAATGAAATTAAACGCAAAGGCAAAGAGATAAATAGACATAGACATAATTAAGAAAGAAATAAACAATGCTTTGAATTAAATAACGGAAACCTGGTAATTCGTAATAACAGCAATAACAATCCCTCCACAAGCTGGTAGGTTCTTGCTTGGATAAAATTAGATAACCAATGATGAAGGTACTGAAATAAAAACTAAAACTAAGTTGTAATAGTTTCTCAATGTGAGAAACTATTACTTTTGTTCGGTAATGGTTGACAAGGAAATGGAAATGCAAAGCAAAAACGAAACAAAAGCTCTGGAAATAATTTGGCAGCAAGACAGTACTCTTGAAAGGAACATTTGGCTACCCTTTGTTCTTCGTAATGACTTGTATTTATAGACTGAATTTAGGTGGAGGTTGGAGAGAATGTAGCCACTCCTCTTGACGGTTACATGACTTTGAACCTAGTAATCTTTGGAGGAAAATGTGATCGTGTGAAAAAACTGCTCTCTGAAAACTCGTGGTCAAGTTTCTGCTCCAACATGTAAAATTGGGCGCATGACGATCGTGAGGTATTGTGACGGTCGTGGTGCATTTTGAAGCTGCCAGGTCGTGGCGTACCTGTGAAGATCGTGATATCAGCAAATTTTGGTTTCTGCAATTTTTCTTCTCTTTTCTGCTATTTTCTTGCATGTTTTGATTCTTTTTCACACTTAGCATACTTTGACTCGTAAAATGAGATTACCTGCAAAAACACTTAAATAATCTCTAGAAAATCGGATATTAGACGAAAAAAGGAACAAGAAAATGACATAAATCAAAGTAAAAACATGATATATTTTTGTGTTATCAGTCAGCTCTCTCAAATCAAATGAGTTAGCGTTTGTACAAGTTATTCCTCCAAACAGCAAATAAGGAAGGATCGTTGAAAAAATCCTTATTCAAAGAATGAGCCGAGTCCCTTTCAAGGCAAAAGCCAAGAAAGATGGGAAGCCCAGAACTTTGCCTTATACAAAAAGAACTTGTACAACAGCCAAAAAAGGAGTTTCAAAGCAACAATCAAACAAAAAGGAGGTCCTAACCGCAAACAAAGAGAGGTATCGTGACCTCAATCAAATCAAAAGAAGAGGTATCGTGACCTCAACCAGCAAAGACAAGGAGAAGTCTAAAAGTCTCAAAGATTAACCAAATTTTGCGAGGGAGTACTGACTATCCAAGGTGTCTAAATCATCATCAATGATCATCAGCTCGTTCCTAGTCTGTAGGACCTGAATGTATAGCTTAAGTTAACTGAGCTTAGGATTGGAGTTCATCACGAAGATGGGGTGGGTACCAAACAAACTTTGAGCCTTTATCTTTGTTTCATAAAACTGTGAACCAAACCACGTTACAACCCTTAAAACACCTAATTAAGGTAAGGTTGTTTTGAAAGCATACTACAACAAGGTTGATTAACCTGACTCCTAATGATCTTTGCTAGTTGTGTGTGTTGATCACTTCATCTCTCATTCTGTAAATGACCAGATCCACTTTGTGTTTGATTACTTAATCATTCCACTGTGCGCGTTTCATCAATAAAACTTGATTTCAAAAGCTTGCATGAATTTTTGCACTGAAATTGCCAATTTTAAATGAACAATACTTGTTTGTGAAATGATTCAACATCAAAGGAATTCCGACAAATGCAGTCAGCTAGGGAATTTGATTTGATAAAGGAAGCCCAGTCAAGGGGCAACTAAGCGGAAGGTTCTGTCGATCCATCATTTCAAAAATTGTTGAATCAGGGGCAGAACTCTTCAAAGTTTGGAATATTGGGGCAAGCCTTCTTGAGGTCATTTCATGAGAAGTTTGGACTCCGATGAGCCATCAACAGGGGCAAGTTTGTTCCCCAGTTGTTTCTACCACAGTTTAAAGGACTTTGTATTGCGAATACAGTTGAACTAGGGCAGTTATGTCAAGACTCATAGATCTCTTCAAGAGTTTGAAGACATTGAAGCATCTGGCATTTCAATTCTTCTGTAAAATCCTCTTGGTGACTTATCATCACAAGACCATTTAATCAGAAGCAGTCAAGTCGAGATTTGACAAACCTCTCAAAGGTCAACTAGTCTGGGACATCTTCTTCACAGATTAACCAAGCTGATAGGGGCAAGTTTATTCCCTATTTGTCAATAACCAGACTGGATAATTAACTCAAGGATTTTGTTGTGCAGACGCTGTTAATCTAGGCTTTGTACAAGACACTTCGAGATGAGTATAAACTATCAGACAGCCTCCTCTTAGGCTTTGTATAATGATTTTCCCTAGCGGAGCCCAATCAATCTCTCAGCTTCAACCTGGGGTTTCGATCAAGACACATAACTTGTTCACGGGCTCTGTCGTGCAAAGCAGTCAATCAGGGGCAGTTATGTCGAGATTCGGTAAATCTCTCCAAGAGTTTGAAGATATTGAAACACCTTGTATGCCAATTACAGACCATGTACCCTGGGGCAGATGGGTTATGCAGAACTACTCAGCTTTTGTGGCATCTCTGCCAGCTCCCAGTAAGTTGTCTCTTCAGCTAATCTTGGCATTTCCCAATGGATCTCTTCTCTCCAATGAAGAAATTAAACTCATGATGGTATTCCTAGTGAAGTCAAGATGCTATATCAAGTGGAGTACTTTTTCCCCCAGAGAAGGACATAACCTTGAAGTAAAGCTACTTCACCCCCAGTGATGGTCCAACCTTTTGAGTTTGGCTGGGTATCCTCGTCGAGATGTTTATTTCATCTCCAGTTTCGCTTCTTGTCTGTTTTGTCAGCATAAGCTTAAGCATGGCATAAGCACTCATATGCTTAGCATATTATCATTTTTTCTACATGCTTCTGGTGTTTACCTGTGTTGTTCACTTTGGTGTTTATCTCCCCAAGTGACTGGGTTTGTCTTTTCTCTCTAATAGAGGTGTCAGCCCTAACCATAAAGTGCTCATTCCTTCTGAATTCCCCACAGAGTTTTATCCTCATGGATGATGGTTGCTTCAGTTATCTTTTTCCACATTCGGATAAGATAAATCCCCAATTGAGTTCATTCCTCAATTGGAGTCTTGTTTGACCGTTTCTTTCTAGCTTGCTCCTAGACTGAACCTTGGTCCCTGACAGGTGTGGTTTCTGAACCCACTTTCAAGTGCATTTATTTTGCATTGTGTCTCACAGGAAGAATCTTTTACAGATCCCTATTGAAGACATGTTTATTTTCTCCAACAGTGTTGTAATACCAATATCTTTTTGGAAGTTATGCCCAACGACAAATTTCAATCATCTTGAGAAGTTTGTTTTGCTATCATTACCTCTACAATGATAAGTGGTCATCTATCTCACGAGAAGCTTATCCGTCCTTGATTTCACCTTCAATCAATCATTTTCCATCAACCCGTTTGACGTGATCCCTAGTTAAGGTGTTTTTTTTTCGTCAATCTTTTTGATAAAGTGTTCAAAAGTCCAGCTTATACTGGTACGCAGAGTTGTTTCTGCCTTTTCTGGTTTCTCTTGAAGATCCCGTTTGAACTCTTCATTATAAGAATCTCCAGGAAATCTGTTTATCCTTTTGTTTCACATTGATCCCCAACTGGAGATCATGTTTTCTTCCTGTCTTCATACTCTTTGACAATGTGAGCCTTTATTTCACCAGTAAAGTGAAGACATTCCCGGTTTATCTTAAACCTTTGGCTAAGCTAGACTTATGTCCGATCTTCACCTTTGAGTGTCAGATCTTGATTCTTTGTGCAGTATTCCCCAAGAAGTCTAACCTTAAGTCCAGTCATCGCTGGCATCTTTCCTGTTGTTTAAAACCGTTCCTGCATGAATCGTGTCAAGCTTGAACCTAAAGTCCAATTATCGTTGGCACCGTCTTTGGTTTGAATCGAGTCACCTTAGGCTTTTAAGATCTTGTTCTTGTTTGAATCGTGTCAAACCTGAACCGAGTCCTTGTTTAAATCGTGTCGGACATTGTCTCTTGTTTTAAGATCTTGTTCTTTTTTGAATCGTGTCAAACTTGAACCGAGTCCTTGTTCGCATCGTGTCGAACATTGTCTCTTGTTTTAAGATCTTGTTCTTGTTTAAATCGTGTCAAACCTGAACCGAGTCCTTGTTCGAATCGTGTCGGACATTGTCTCTTCTTTTAAGATCTTGTTCTTGTTTGAATCGTGTCAAACTTGAACCGAGCCCTTGTTCGAATCGTGTCGAACATTGTCTCTTGTTTTAAGATCTTGTTCTTGTTTGAATCGTGTCAAACCTAAACCGAGTCCTTGTTCGAATCGTGTCGGACATTGTCTCTTGTTTTAAGATCTTGTTCTTGTTTGAATTGTGTCAAACCTTAACCGAGTCCTTGTTCGAATCGTGTCGGACATTGTCTCTTGTTTTAAGATCTTGTTCTTGTTTGAATCGTGTCAAACTTGAACCGAGTCCTTGTTCGAATCGTGTCGAACATTGTCTCTTGTTTTAGGATCTTGTTCTTGTTTGAATCGTGTCAAACTTGAACTGAGTCCTTGTTCGAATCGTGTCGAACATTGTCTCTTGTCTTAAGATCACGTTCCTGTTTGAATCGTGTCAAACTTGAACCCAAAGTCCAATTATCGTTGGCACTGTCTTTGGTTTGAATCGAGTCACTTTAGGCTTTTAAGATCTTGTTCTTGTTTGAATCGTGTCAAACCTGAACCGAGTCCTTGTTCAAATCGTGTCGGACATTGTCTCTTGTTTTAAGATCTTGTTCTTGTTTGAATCGTGTCATACTTGAAACGAGTCCTTGTTCGAATCGTGTTGAACATTGTCTCTTGTCTTAAGATCCCGTTCCTGTTTGAATTGTGTCAAACTTGAACCCAAAGTCCAATTATCATTGGCACCGTCTTTGTTTTGAATCGAGTCACCTTAGGCTTTTATTTCAGTTTTTTCCTGCTTGAATCGTGTCAAGCATGAACCTAAAGTCCAGTCATCGCTGGCATCCTCCATAAACGGAATCATATTTGTTATCTCAACCAGCTCTGGTACATTTTTGATTCATTAACCTCATTCACCGCCAAAAGGTCCAGTCACCTTTCATCATCTGACGCAGATTTTACCTCTGTCTTTTCTAGCTTTTCTTGAAGATCCCGTTTGAACTCTTCAGTATAGGAAATCCCTAGAAAATCTTTGTAGGATGTCTATCCTTTTATTTCAAACTGATCCCCTGTGGTGATCATGTCTTCTTTCTGGTTTCATGCCTAGTAAGAATGTGTCTTTTCCCCAGTATCGTCCGATTACTTTTGAACCTGTCGTCCATCTCCCTGAATCTTTCCCCAGTGGAGAATACCTTTCTGGCTCCTATCTCCAGTAAGGACCTGTGGGGTTTCCCCTCAGTTTCAGTTCCTTCCCTAGTGCTTCCTCAGTGTCTCCCCAGTTGAGTCTCTTTTGTTGGTTAGCCTGTATCCCCAGTAAGTCTTCTTCGTGGATACTAACCTTTCATCCTTCCCCTGTGTTGCTCACCCGTGGTTGTTCGATCTTTATCCTTTAGTCTTGTTTGCCTGCATCTTTTGCACTATCATGACATCATATCATCATACTAGAAGTTCATGGCATGTCCGCATCTTAGACTAGTCTTGTCCATATCATTGCATATCAGCGTATCTAAGGGCAATATTTTCGGTTATCTATAGTTAAATATCTTTCACCATAATTTCCATCTCTCATGTCATCCGGTGAAGATATTTAAATAGGGGCAACTGTTGTACCCCAAATTTTACCCTCAGATCCTCTGATCATTGTCATTTCATCTTAGGTCATCTGTTGGTGCATTTGCAGTCATGTAGTCCGTCAATCATAATTATGTCTTTTTCTAAGTTTAGTCACCTATGCTTTTTTTAAAAAAAAATTCAATTATTTTTATGAAGCTTTAGAACTTTATTTTAAATTTAGAATCTTGTTTTCGTTTTACTACTTTTAATCACTAGTTTAGTTTCAAATTAATTTTATTTTTATTAGTAGTTATTTATTTCTATTTTCCATTATTTATAATTTATTATAATATATTATTATTATTTCTATTTTCTTATTAGTATTTCTATTCATTATTATTTTATTATTTATCTTATATTTTTATTATATTTTTAATTTTTTTTTATCATTTTTATTTATTTATTATTAGTGTTTCATCATTATTATTTTTATCATTTTAGCATTGTTATTGTTTCTATTTCATCATTATTTGTTTATTATCTTTATTTATTGAACACTATTTTCCCATAAGTTGTCCAAAGTCCCTTCAGCAAACTCCACACTCCAAAAGTCCCTCCTGCACAGGTCCTCATCACGCGACATAACTTGTGCAAAATTGTACGATCGCCACCCACCTCAAAAACTCGTACAATTCCTAAAACCTACAGCAAGACATCCACGCAAAAGGCCATGTTCCTCATTTCCTTCCTTTCTCAGACCTGCTACTTCACTAAACCACCCTTACTCAAAAACTTCCTTTTATACTTTTTTACAGCTTGCCCAACAAGTTTTTCCATAATCCCCGCAAACGTACAATTTTCTGCTAAAATCCAACTTTGACAGCCACAAGACCCCAAAGTTCTGCTTTATGCTTTTCCTGCTAACACTCTAAACATCAAAAGCACAGACCTACCACTACATCACAGAACATACCAGCTGTAACACGCCACAACCCTGCAAACAGTACCACAACTCATCCCAAAGGCGCCAAATGACTCTGCGTAAAACACTACAAAACCTCTTACTCCAAAACAAACCAGAGGCATCAACAACCATAAACCTACAAAACCACCTTCTTCATCTTCAACTTCAGTCTTAAACATCCCCCAAACTTCAATCCCCAGAACTCAAACTCAAGAACACACATCCATCAACAACGGAAACCTTCGTAAACTTTTTTTCTCTTCGCAAATCTCTAACAACCCACTCTCATCACAACACAAAACCAAAATCGTTGTGCCCCTGTTCATCATCTTCGAAACACCACGAGCCACTCTCTTTCATAAACAAACCATAACCCACACTCACAAACAGCAATCCATTCCAGAATAAATGGATGAAGTAGAATGAGAACCAAACCAAGACAAACAGATCAGAAACCAAAACAAATCCCCAATTCAAAGCCAGAAGCGGAGATTACCGAACATGAGTTCTCAGACGGAGGCAATTGAGATTCACAGAGGAGAAGGTTTGAAAACTGTATTTCTGTTGTACCGATCAAGGCCGAGATATTGCCTGTTCCATCGTTTTGCTCCTTCTTCCGGTCGCCTCTTTCCAAACCCGTTTTTAGATGATGATGGACACAGATGATGTTCAGACGCAATGATGGAAATTTCATTCTGAGCGAATGAATCCATGGTCGTGCTAATGATGTTCGCTGGCTGTTGTTTTATGTAAACGGTTGTCATTTTCTCACATTTTTGATCCAAAACCCTACGTCGGAGGTCGTTGTTGACCGTGCTCGCTGTGAATTTCATTTTACCCTGTTTCCGTTAGCATAGACGTTAAACAAACAATTTGTTCAGAAACCCTTCTTATTCTTTCCCTTTTAAAAAAAAAAACAAACAAACAGGCTTCCTCTTATAAGTTATTGGGCTCGGCCCACGGCAGTTGTTATCAGCATAACCTTTTTTCATATGCTAACCCCTTCTTTTTATTTTTATTTTTTTAATCCTTTTTATGATTTATTCTAATTGTTTTAAAATTCTTAATATGTTTTAAGTAGTTTTATGTTTTTAAATTAATTATTTCTCTTTTGGATTACCACTTTTTATTATTTCCGATTTTATTTCAATCTATTTGGGCCTATGACATAAAAAACTTCTTGATTTTGTTGATTTATTCAAGTCACAAATATCATGATTCATATGAGGCCATTTTTCAATTTATTTTTATTGGTCAATGAAAATCTAATAGAAAGGTATTCGATTTATCGATCTAAATCCTTATTTAGATGAGACCGATTTTATTTTCTTTTCGAGCCCGTTTCTTTATTTTTGGGCCGATGATATTACAGAAATCACGACTTAGTCGATTTATCAAATTACTAAAAGTCGTGAGATGTATGAGGCCACCTTCATTATTTTATCGGTCGATGAAAGTCGAATATCATAGATTATCGGTTTCTCGATTAAATCATGATCAAGACGAGACCGACTTTATTTCTACTTCATTTTGTATTTTCTTATATCTTCATTTTCATTTTTGACCGATGAAGTCTTTCTATTCACGAACGTTGTTAGCGAAGCGACGAACCTTCATTATTTCAAATCTGTAGTGAGTGATCATTGAGATTTCTTTCTATACTTTGAGATCGTGATAGGTTACCTTCGACTAATCAACGAGAGTTTGTGACTCAAGACGAGGTCTCCACCTTTCCTTTTCGTGTGGCACCATTTCATCGGAGAATGATCTTCTATATCATTTCTCTATAGTGTCTTAACACAAAGATCAAATTGTGCATCCTCCTATAGTATGGTTTTCCTCTTAGACCGTACTACGACGGATCAACACTACATTGGACCCGATTCATCGATCCAATAAATTAATCAACAATCACTAAATTTACTTTTAGTCAATATATATATATATATAGATATATATATATATATATATATATAGATATATATATATATATATATATATATATATCTTGATTTATTCTTTATGTCAATTATTATCCTTGTTAATATTATCATTGTTCATATTTATATCTTGTGTATATTGTTCATTTTATTTGTTCTTTTAAAATACACTAATAAATATCGAAACCCTAAAAAACTCAATTGACCGGACTGTGGTTACTATTGTGTTTTGGACTGAGGACTTAGATTTAGGACTTTTACCCTATTCTCTTGGAGTTGGTATTCTGGTCTTCGGATCTTGCTTGGCTGGTCAGTGGCCCATCAGTGGGAAGTGTTTATGCACTATTCTGGTCAGATATTTCTATCTCTTGCTCATTTACATTGATGCATTTTTTTTATGTCTGCATGTATATATGTTTGTCTGACATTGTTTTTTAGCATGTTAACATGATACTATGTGGATACTATCAGTCTTTGATTTATTATCACTTGACTTTGATGTCACTGTATATACCATGTTCATATCTTGTTCATTCTATCTTGATCATATTCATGTTCATATCCTGTTCATATTATCTGGATTATATCTTTGTTCATATTCACACTGTTTATATCATATTCATGATTGTTCACACTTGACCCTCCTTCCAAAGGAAAGATCTTTACTTTGACTCCTAAGTCACAAACCTTTCCCATTTCATCCTTGGCCTCATAAGAGCCGTTTCCCTCATAGTTTTGTAATAGGATGGAGTTATCATGAACTCCATGTGATTCTCACTATCATGAGAACTCACTTTACCTTTTACTCAGACTTACAGAGTTATCATGAACTCTGTGTGGTTCTCACTATCATGAGAATTCACTTTCTCCCTTCGTAACGTAGACTTAGAGAGTTATCGTGGACTCTACGTGAGCTTATGCTCATTCCCTTTGGAACGTTGTCCATAGTCAATGTTTCCTTTTCTTTCACCCTTAGTTAGGTGAACTACGGTTGCTCTGATTCTTCAGTCAGATACGTAGGCACAAGATGCGACGTCTTGGCGAGCAAACTTAGTGTACATACCTAGGTCTTTACCTTAGTCTTAGTACAGATTTATCTTAGCAAGCAACATAACATAACACAAATTAAACAAGAGGTTCCCGTAGAGTACTACAGATACTTAGGGTGCTAATACCTTCCCTTTGTATAACCAACCCCCGAACCTTAGATCTCCCCCTTTAGGTTTTTTTAACGATCTTGAACCTTTCCTTTGGATAAATCAAAGTCAGTTGTAAAAGAAATATGATGCAAGTTAATTAATAGCTTGTTATCCGATTTTCACCGCAACATAGGGTTTTGGAATTCTGGGGTATAACACACCAATGGGCAAGATCTTTGAACTTGTATCATCTCCAAATGGCATATCTCATCTTTTTTAGAGAGGATTCACATCATACTCAGAGGAATTTTGATTTGGAGGATGTGCTGATTTCTCCTAGACTGAGGGGTCAAAATTAGGGTTTGCTATAAAACCAGTTTATTTCTGATTTTTTGGGCAAGACTTGATTCTATGGTATTCTACATGGCCTCAAGGGTCTAAGGATGAAGAATTGTCCATCAATTTGATTTGGAAGGGTTTTAATTGATCAATTGATTGAGAATCAGGAGATTTGGGGGAAAGTCAACTGTGTAGAGGAAAAAGTCAACTCTTGACTTTTTGAAGTCAAATTCATGTTCCTCATGTTAAATATGATCATTGGTGAGAATTTGATCAAGAAATAATGAAAGATTCATCAAAAATCAAGAAATGTACAAAGTTGCCAAAAATAGAAATTAGGGTTTCCATTTATGGCAAGTTTTGTCAAGTTGAAGGGCCATCTTTGGAGCATTCTTTCTCCATGCTCCGAGCACCAAATTGAAAGGTTATGGAGGCCTATCAAAAGTTCACATTTTAATCTTCAAAACCATGCCAAGAACATGCCCATTGGATTAAAATTGAGAGAGATATGTCAATTAAGTTGAAACAAATCAAGGCAAGTTGGCAAGTCATGACCAGTCAGCACGCATCAATTTCAACAAACACCTTGTGTACATGTTCTATCCAAGTTAAAGGTCAAATTTTTATATGATGGAGGCTTCAATTGGAAAAATATCCAACATGAAAATTGTTCCTCTCAATCTCCTCTTCAACTTTGATGTTGGAGAAATTTTTATATGATCAACTCATTGAGAGATATAATGAGGCAAAGTGGGTGATCTCCAACTGATTCATTCACATGCATGTGGTAGAGTACGACCAGGTCAAGCTGACTTGCCAACATAGTTGGATGCAAGTATTTTCATAGCCAATTTTAAGCATGTTAGAGGTTTTAATCATGTTTGCTTTCCACACCAAAGTTGCTCTACTCCATCCCCTCTTTCTAAAAACCCCAGGAACTCTTCATTTCATAACATGATCATGGAGATATACATGCACCAAGTCACCATCATACCAACTTCTTTTCTTCCAAGCCAATTTAACAAAACCAGCCAAAAACCTATTACATTTTGTTGTTCTCAAGCGCATACATCAGCCATGCCATGCCAAACTTTGCTATTTTAAACCAAACCATGCCCTTACACAACATACATGATCATGTACTCTTTGCCATATATGTGTAAACCAAACAAAAAGAAAGAAAAGCTTGCATGACAAGCTGTGTAATTGTTGCAAACTCAGAGCATCATCACCATCCATCCTTCACCACCACCATAACACTCCATGAACTCTCCACACTTAAACAAAAACCACACAACTCGTGTCTAACAAACTTGAACTCATTTTCAACTCACTCACTCAGTTAACCTCACTCATTTAACCCTAGTTCTAACTGTCAACCATGACAGTTAGAAGCTAACCATGGATATAAATAGAAATTCATAATAGAATTTGGGGGGGGGGGATTGGATCATTTTCTCACATTTTCAGAAAACCTCACATTTTCTCTCTCTGATTTTTCACTCTCTCAAGTGGCTCTCTCTTTCTCTCAAAGCTTCATTCTCCTCTCTGCATTCCTCAACACTGAATCATCAATGGAGTAAGCAAGAAAGCATAGCATTGCATCTTGTTTGTTACATCTGCATCCACTAATTTTTAAGAGGATTCGAAGTTCATTTTGCATTTATTTGGCCAAGCATTGAGATCAAGCAATAGTAAGGAACATCACCTCTGGTTTTCTTGTGTTCAAAGGTTCTTCAAGTTCAGGTTTCTTTCTCAAATTATATTGCACTCGTTTTGTGAATTTTGAGTTGTTTTTGCTAGTTCCGAGGCTCAATAGGAGCAATGTGAATATCCGGCTAGTTGATAGGCACCTTAGGTGCTTAGTTGAAAAACCTAGGGCAAATTGTTTCTCTTCGTTTCTTTTCTTGTGTGATTTGTTTGTGAATCCTGAGGCCGAATCTGTGATCTATGTGGAGAGACGAAGAGAATGAAGTATGGTTTGTGAATTTCTGTGGTGGTTGGAGGCTGAGCACGACGAAGGATCACCGGAGAAGACGACCGAAGTCTTCTCCGGTCACCTGAAAGTCCATCTGAGGAAGAACCCTAGGCCTTTGCTCAGTTTAAAATGCAATCGTTGATGCTCGTTGATCCAACGCTCCAAGACATGCCAACACATTAATGAAGAGCCTCCCTCTCACGGGCCTCATTTTAAACCTCAGATGGATTGTGTGTTTGTGTCTCATTGTAGTTACCATGCGCGTGTGTTGGGAATCACATGATTGAATTATTTTTCTGATCATCTCATGATTGACTGATCCAGTGGTTGTGATTGAGTCAATGATTGGTTAAGGCATATGGTATGGACCCTCAGACTCACGCGTGCTTTAGGCTTTATTTTTCTTGCTATCTACACCCCTTCCCCTTAAGCCCAATGTGCATTTCAACTGGTTTTTTGCTATTGTAGCACCCGGCTGACTATTTCCATTTTATTTTATTTTCTTCTTCCTACATGTTTCATTTTTAATTTTTAAAAATACATTGAAGCATCCTAAAATTATATAAAAATTCATAAAATATCTAAAGACATTTAAGTAATTTTTACACATTTTATTTTCTTATTTTATCATTTTTTGGCATATTTACATGAATATTCTTTTATTTTCTTTTGTGTGTGCACTAATCCATGACCTATGCTACATTGTGGAATTTTTTGACATAGTTCTGCACTGAATTTCTGCCTAATAATTGGTACATGCATTTGAGATATGTTGAGGCATGACATGTATTTTTTATGGATTTTTTAGGTCTTTTATTGTTGACTTTTGAGTGAGGCCTTTGAGCCAATTGTTTGTGTGTTTTTTATGGCACTATGAGGCATGTTTGTGCATGTTTGGTAATGGGTTTTGAGCCATTATTTTGAAGTATGTTTGCCCTCTGATTGCACCTTAATTCATTTATATTTTCTTAATTTCCTCATCATCTAAGCATGACTATTTGGATTGTTTGAAAGCATGTTTGTTTTGTGTAAATGTTAGAAGACATATGCTTAGGGTTTATTGATTATTGTTTGCCATTCTTCTTTGACCCCTATTGAGACCTATTGGTACATGTTAAGTCAATATTATAGGTCGCTTGGCTCATGTTATAAGTCATTCTTGATGCATTTTTTGTATGGTTCATGTGTACATGTTTGGACTTGAAATGTGTTATGGAACTTATGCATCTTCACTTGTCTTTCTTTGATGACTTGTTTGTATCATAACTTGAATTATCTTGCACACTCACTCCAACATGATTCACTTCTGTTTGTAATCATCCTCAACCATATTCCATGACCCTTAATTGCACTTTACATGTTTCTTAAGTTCATAAATCTTTGGATGTTTACTTAAACTTGTTTGAACTTAGTTTGCCTTAATCATCAATGTGCCTCAATATGATACTTGTTTGGACTTTGTGCTTCCATTCTTGACTTTTAAACATCATGTTAAATGTATTGAGCTACTGACTTGTATTCATATGGCATGATTTTCCATTTTCCATTTTCATTTCTTACTTGCATGACAAGCATGCTTCATTGTTAGAACTTGAATGATGTTTGCTTACACTTTTTCCTACTTGTTCAATGCTTGCATTCATGAATCATATGCTACATTAATGACATCATGATGCATCCTTAAATGTCGTTCAATTCTGACTTTGATGCTTACATGTGCATTCATCCATATTCATGATTCATTTGCATTCATATTGCATTATTAATGTTTCATTTGCATTTGTATGGTTGTTTGATGCCTAGTTTGCTTCTGTTTGCTTTCTTGTGGCATGTTTACATTAGTAAGGTTCCTTTAACATGTACATACTGACTTTTCATGTCCCTTAACCATTAGGACCTTTCCCTTTTGGTTTGACTTTATTTTCTTCTTAATTTGCCTTCTTAAAGCAAGTGGTTTTGTTTGGTTTAGTTTCTTGCACTTATCTTCATTACTTGTGATGATTATGCACTAACCTTTTGTGTAGGGGGGGAGGTAAGACATTTGAGTATGTGGATCTTAATCCATATTCATCTCTTCTTTCATATCTCATCTCTTCTACTTACCATTTCTCTTTTATGAATAGCATATTATAATGTTTGTTTGTGTAGAACTTTCTCATAACCCTTAGGGATCCTAGCTCATCCTTAATTTTTTATTAAGGTGAGGTAGGATAAGCATTATATAGTGCTATCCCCCTCTTTCCTTTAGACTTAGGTGGTTCTTATACTCCACACAACCATAGGACTTCCATGCATGACAACATTAGCATAACTAGTCCCCCATTTAGACTTTTTCCTTTCTTCCTTTGAGTTTCTCATTCCTCATCTCAAAACAAAAAGCAAAAACATCTAATAAAGGATTAACATGTATTGTACATGAGCCTTGCATGTGTGAAATAAGATAGTGGAAGATCTTCATTCATTATCTTAGAGTGTTTAGCGTACGTCCCGTCTTGGGTCGATATGCGAAGCATTCGATCCTATGTCATAGACTTTAATGCAATATGTGTTATAAAGATAAAATAATCAAAACACTTCTTCCTAAAAGACAAAAACACACAATTCTCTTGTTCCTCATTCCATTATAAAAGGATGCGCCACTTCCGTTCTACCACAAACAGGTAAATGCCTAAGACTCCGTACAACGAGCTGCGACACGTAACTGCTGGAACGCGAACCTTGGCGTCTTCCGTTAAAATATATAAACAAAGAAAATCCATCTCTATTAAGTCAAACTACGACTGCTCTGATTTCCTCCTTCTGGTTAGATCGAGGATACGTAGGCACAAGACGGCGATGTCTTGGCGAGCAACCTTTCCCCTTAGTTCGTGACCGAACTACGTTGACTCTGACTTTCCCGCTCCCGAAGGAATACGTAGGCCTAGGACTAAAGCGACGTCCTATCGAGTCACTTCTTTTTCTTTTTTTCCTCATTTCTTCGTTCTCTTCCGTTCCTATTCCTTCTCGTTTCTAGTAGCAGCGGAGCTCCAGACGACGACACCCTTTGATCGATAACAACAAGCGTGAATCCCTTCGAGTACGATGGGCGCGAGGGGGTTCTAATACCTTCCCCTCGCGTAACCGACTCCCTTACCCGTTTCTCTTGGTCGCAAGACCATTCTTTTTCCTTTCCCTCAGGTTTATGCAGTGTTTCCTTTCCCTCTCTTGGGATAAATACACATTGCCGGCGACTCTGTTTTCGCGCCACTTTCCCGTTTGTACTTGGATGAAAATCCCGGGAGCGACAGCTGGCGACTCTGCTGGGGATCTGGTTTCCTAAGCGAGTCAATCCTAGCGCTTGCTTGTTTTCAATTATAGGGTGTTTTATCTGTTTGGTTTACTCGCTTTATTTATGGCATTATTGCAT
This sequence comes from Lathyrus tuberosus, assembly GCA_022829125.1. NCBI lineage: Eukaryota > Viridiplantae > Streptophyta > Magnoliopsida > Fabales > Fabaceae > Lathyrus > Lathyrus tuberosus. Next base: position 1,477,573 of record JALAZF010000337.1, read on the forward strand.
GTTTATTGTTTTATTACATTTACTTGCTTTCCATTTACTATTGCCATATATATTGTACTGTGCTGGACTGTGTTGGTTTTTCTGTTTGGTGGGATGGGTGTTCTGAGAGATAAGCCCATTACATAGGCTTGAGAGTACATGTAGGATTAGTTGAGAGATAAGCCCATTACACAGGCTTGAGAGTACATATAGGCTTGCGCGTCTTGTGCATTTCGGGGTGTTAACCTAGGAAGCTTCCGACTCTGGTGACCATTCCTGAGGACTCAATTGCGGCACTCCTCCCGAGATGTGGTAATGGAAGACCAGAAATGGAAAACCCATTACGCATTCTTGATCCGAGGACCCAATGCTGGGAACTTGCTATAGGATGTCCTTTTTTGAGGGGAATCAGTTGAGGCCTCCTCGATTGATGATGATGCCAAACCCGAAATGGTGAACATATCATCATTTCTCGACCTGAGAGTCCAAGATATTGAGGATCCTTGCCTTTCTAGTACCCACATGTGAGAAGGGGCAGGTGTTTTCAGGTTTGCAGGTAACCATAACCTCCCACATACTCGGTTTTCTGGTATTATCACACAAAAAGGAAATATTCATCCTACTATAGTCAGACGGTTCTTGTTCACAGTTCTATGTTGTTCTCAGATCTACACTGACACTATTCATAGTCCAGCACAGACACGCGGCACTCTGATACCATGCCTTTTGCATTGCATTATCATATCATAACATTCATGTTTATTGTTTCCAGGTGCTCATTTTACCTCTGATTCCAGTCAATGGGCTCAACGGAGACGAATGCTAAGAGGAAGAATAATGTCGCTTACAAATTTCCAGAGCCAACGTTAGACCTACTTCACAAGGTGATAGCCATGGCTGACCCGGGCGTTCTTATCACCTTCCAAAGGAAATATGGGAGATTGGTGAAAATGGTCCATAACATTACAAAGTATGAGCATGATGCTCTCCACACATTGCTGTAGTTATATGAGCTGTCGTTGAGATGCTTTGTCTTTCCGGAGTATATCTTGATGCCTACGTTGGAAGAGTTTTCGTTCATCATGGATATCTCAGTCAAATCAACAGTACCATTCTTTTCGGGAGATCACCCTAGCATAGAAGAAATTGAACTGCCTTACAGGTGGAACAATCAGTGCTGAAGAGAAATGTTGCTAATAAGAATGGAATTAAGGGTTTTCACTTGGAATTTCTTGCCAACCAAGCTCAAGAGTGTGCCAACACCAAGAATTGGGCAGTCTACAATTCTATCATGGCCTTGTGTATCTACGGTATCGTCTTGTTTCCTAACTAACACTACTTTGTGGATATGCACGCAGTAAGGGTTTTTGTCTTGAAAAATCCGGTTCCTACTCTGTTGGGTGATTTCTACCACTCTGTGCATTTCAAGAATGAGAAGACAAGGGGAGGACAAGTCAACTATTGTACTCCACTCTTATCTAACTGGTTTTTGAAGCATTTACCTCAGAAGGGCGCCTTTGTAGACACGAAATATTCTCTAAAGTGGTTTAAATGGATAATGGGGTTAGTTGCTGACAATATTGTTTGGTTTGACCATCAGTTGCGAGGAATAGAGATTATTACCAGCTGTGGGAATTTTTCGAATGTGCCTTTGATCGGCAGGAAGGGGGGAATTAATTATAACCCTATCCTGGCTATCAGGCAATTTGGATATGCCTCAAGGAACCCTCCTGAAGACCAACATATGGAAGAGTCCTTGTTCTTTAATGGGAGTGAAGATACAGAGGTGCTAAGGAAGGCTTTGCACGCTTGGGGGCACATCCATAATACTGGGAAGATTGTTTTTGGAAAAGGTGATTGTAGAGCCTATCCGCAGTATACAGAGTGGATCCAGAGGAAGGTTGAAGAAGTTCTCTTGCCTTTTTCACGTGAGCCACCTTTGTATCCAGTGACGCAAGAACAACCTACCACAGTGGCCATTGAGGAATTCAACAAATTTTAGAATTTGGTGAAAGAGCTTAGAGGGGAGAATTCTGATATGAGCAACCATCTTTAAGACGCTTTACATACCAACAAGGAATTGGAGCGCAAAGCCCAAGATGCAGAAAAGATCTTAACAGCAAGAGAAAAAGATTTTGCCGAAAGGACCCGACATTACCAGAAAGTTAATATGGATGTTGAAACTTTTGCTCTAACTTATAAGCAGACTAAACAATCTTTGCCCCAAACAAGAGCCAAGCTCACCAAACTTCAGCAAGCATGGGACGAAGTTAGAATTGAGAATGCAGAACTGCGAAAGCAACTAAAAACCAAAGACGATGAACTCCAGAGAGCGCATGAACAACGAAGAAAGCATCGTGAAGACTCCGGTAAAAGCCAAGAGCAGCTGAAAAAGGTTAAGGATGAGTTGAAAGCTTCCAAGAAGGAACTTGAAGATGCTAATGCAGAAGTAGGGGAGCTCAAAAGGCGAGTTGGTGTGAAAAAGCCTAAGCAGGTGAGTGATGACGACGCTCTCTTGATGCACATGGATTCATTAGCCGAAGCTCTGAAGAAGAGGGACATTTTGATCAAAGAAATGATTGAAAGGCCAAACCATCAGCGCACCAGAATACTCTTTGAAGAAATCAAGTATTCTAGCGAGAAGCTGAAAGATTTGGAGCTGAATGATTAATAGTTTCCTCTTTATTTTCCTAGTGAAGTTTTTGTTTATGTACTGTGGTTACCATCAGGCTTATTGATGGAGCCACCTTCTTGATGTATTTCCAGTTTACAAACTCGTTGTAGAATGCTTCAGCACTTTTTGGCTCTCTGTTAATTCAAATGATTGGTTTACTTAGAAATGGTTCCTTAGCAGTGTTCTGTTCACCGGCACATTATCACAACACTTTATCACATCATGTTTCTTCTCAAAGAATTTCTCTCAACAATATCTGTATATGGCTCAGCTTCTTATGATTAAGATTGGAATCAGGGTGAAAAGCCCTGGAAATGAAAGACATGGCATATGCATACATTTCATAACATATCATTTTGCATAACAGGTACTCGTTCTAGGGAGTTTCTAACCTTTATTTGGTTGCAGGCAGAATAGCTGATTTCAACATTCATCGCTACGCGACTCGACAAAATCAAGCCAGAATCATGGAACAGGTGCATGCAAAACTCACTGAGATGAGGACCCGTATGGAGCAGTTCATGAACCTTATGCAGGGCATAGCCCAGGGGTAGCAAGATTTGAGAACTGAAGTTCAAAGGTTGGAAGTGGAAATCCCCAATGTTAATCCTCATGGCGGAGCGGCAGTTAATCCTCCTAGTGGAGCGGCAATTAATCCTCCTGGTGGAGCGGCAGTTGATCCTCCTGGTGCAGTTCCTGGTGGCGTTGGCCATATTAATCATCAACATGTGGAGGACCATCAAGATGATCAGTTCTCGGTGCTGAATGCTGACATGGGGGTTCATAATGATGGTAATGACAGAAGGTATGAAGAGTTGGCTGAGAAGGTAAAAGCCATGGAATGTCAAAACTCCATGGGAATTAATGTTGCTGACATGGGGCTGGTGCAAGGGGTGAGGATCCCTCCAAAGTTTAAGCCCCCAACCTTTGACAAGTATAATGGCAGTACCTGTCCTAAGACTCACATTCAGGCGTATTTCAGGAAGATTTCTGCATATTCTGACGATGAAAATCTGTGGATGTACTTCTTTCAAGATAGCCTGTCAGGAGCTTCATTGGAACAGTACATGAAGCTGGAAAGAGCTTATATCAGGAACTGGAGGAATTAGGCGATGCTTTCTTGAAATAGTATCAGTATAACATTGACATGGCCCCTAATCGTATCCAATTGTAGAATACGACACAAGATCCGAAGGAAGGTTTCAAACAATACGCCCAAATGTGGCGTGAGCTAGCAGCTCGAGTACAACCCCCGATGATGGAAAGGGAAATGGCTGATATGTTCATGAATACTTTACGGGACCCATATCTGGATCGCTTGGCCGGATGTCCATCCACTGGGTTCTCTGACATTTTGATAGCAGGAGAGAGAATTGATAATCTTTTGAAATCGGGGAAAATTCAAGATGGAAGCCACAGTACATCAACAAAAACTGCACTAGGAAAATAAAGAGGCAGGCTACCTTGTGGCTATGATGCAAATGTGAAGTGTGAATTCCATTCGGGTGCGCCCGGCCACCATATAGAGAACTGCAAAGCTTTTAATCACATAGTTCAGGATCTGGTTGATTCGAAAGCTATCAACTTAGCTCCTAATCCCAATGTGATTCAAAACCCCATGCCCCTGCATGGCGGACCAAAGGTCAATGCAATAGAAGAGGACAGAGGCTTGAATCTGGTGTTAGATGTTAACAAAGTCAGAACATCTTTGGAGATCGTGAAAAAGCATTTGTTGAAAGGGGGCGTGTTACCCGGTTGTCTGGAAAATTGCTCAGAATGTTTGACTGCGATGAATGGTTGTGATGAATTGAGGAAGGGCCTTCAGAAGTTGATAGACGAAGGTTGTTTACAGTTTGATAAAATGAGAAAGAAGGATGATACGGTCTCGACAATTACCATTTACTTTACTCCGGCAGAGATTCCCGTGCATACGCCAGTACAGGTCCCCGTGCCTGAGCAATTAGCCCCCGTGACTATAATTGTTCCGGGACCTATGCCATATGAAAGTACAAAAGCGACCCCATGGCATTACGGAGCTGATGTTTATTATCAAGGGCAGAAACAGGAAGTGGAGGTTCCCAAGGAAACTGGTTCAAGTGTGGGGAATGTAGGAGGAATGGGTGGTTTTACCCGTAGTGGAAGGCTCTTTGCTCCATAGACGCTCCGAAACGATGATGCTGAAGCTTTGGCGAAAGCTAAAGGCAAGCAGGTAGTAAACGAAGAGCCCGTGCAAAGGGTGGAGCCCGGTAATTCCTTTGAAAAAGACGTTGAAGAGTTTATGAGGATTATCCGAAAGAGCGATTACAAGATAGTGGATCACCTGCATCAAACTCCTTCTAAGATTTCTATCTTGTCATTACTGTTATGTTCCGAGGCACATCGCAACGCCCTGCTGAAGATTTTAAATATGGCGTATGTTCCACAGGAGATATCGGTGAACCAGCTCGAGGGTGTTATTGCCTATGTCAATGCCAGTAACGGGTTGGGGTTTACCGATTTTGATCTGACGCCAGAGGGGAGAAATCATAACAAAGCTCTCCACATCTCCATGGAGTGCAAAGGGGAAGTCTTGTCCCATGTGTTGGTAGATACTGGCTCGGCCCTGAATGTACTGTCGAAGAAGGCTTTGGCAAAGTTGGATGTTGAGGGGGTTGTACTCTGACCATGTTATTTAGTTGTGCGCGCTTTCGACGACTCCAAAAGATAGGTTTTTGGGGAGGTAGAGTTGCCTGTGAAGATTGGACCCCAAGTGTTTAATACGGTTTTCTATGTGATAGAAATCCAGCCGGCTTATAGCTGCTTGCTAGGGCGCCCATGGATACATGTTGCAGGGGCAGTAGCGTCAGCGCTCCATCAGAAGATAAAGTTTGTCATGGATGGTCAGGTTGTCACAGTATGTGGAGAGGAGGATATATTCGTCAATCATTTGTCGTCATTCAAATATGTGGAGATGGACGGAGAGATCCATGAAACTCTTTGTCAAGCATTCGAAGCAGTGAGTATTGAAGGTGACCCTCCTGCCAATGAAACAAAAGCGGGGACTTCTATAGCTTCTTACAAACAGGCTCTCGAAGTAGTACAGTCAGGCCATGCTGAAGGTTGGGGCCAGTTGATTGAGTTCCCTTTCAAGGAAGACAAGTGTGGAATTGGTTACCAGCCTACTCAAGCTTCGCAGCCAGAAGGCCAAAAGCGTCAGGGACCTGTCATTTTTTCTAGTGGGGGGATCATCAACCCTGGTCAAGTTTTTGCTACAACTGAAGATGATGGAGACAACGATTATGATATGGACAAGTGGGTGCGCCCATGTGTCTCGGGGCAGGAGCTGAATAACTGGTTCTCTGAAGACCTCATCCAAGTCACCTTCAGGAAAGAGTAATTTTCTTTGTTTTTTCATGTTGCATGTAAAATCCTATGCCCTTGCCCAAGGTTTAGTGATTTCATTGTAGGGCCACACATTTGTTTCATATGCAAGTTTATCATCAATAAAAGGACTTTTTTGTATTAAAAATTGTGTTCCCTGTCTTTCATTTTACACTTTTTTTTCAAATAAAAATGGCAATGTTTTCTTTCTCCATAGTTTGTTTTCTTTCTTTTCAAAAAGCTCTTTCTAAAATAAAGCATGAACCATCATTCATGCAAAAACGATCCTACGGATCCAGTTGATAACAATTTTGCTATGGCTCGATATGACTTTGATAATCCAATTTACCAAGCTGAAGAGGAGGGTGAGGAAGACTGTGAACTTCCCGAGGAATTGGCCAGATTATTGAAACAGGAGGAAAGAGCTATTCAGCCTCATCAAGAGTCGTTAGAAGTCATCAACCTTGGCACCGAGGATGTGAAGAAGGAGGTCAAAATAGGGGCAAGCCTAGCAGAGAATGTGAAGAAAGAGCTGATTGAGATGTTGCGCGAATATGTCGATATCTTTGCCTGGTCCTATCAAGATATGTCGGGGTTGGATACAAATATTGTTGTGCACAGGTTGCCTCTCAAAGAAGGTTGTTCCCCCGTCAAATAGAAGCTCAGAAGAACTAAACCGGAAATGGCCATTAAAATCAAAGAGGAGGTGCAGAAACAGTTGGATGCAGGTTTCTTGGCCGTCACCAGCTATCCACCATGGGTTGTGAATATTGTCCCGGTACCTAAGAAAGATGGTAAGGTCCGGATGTGTGTTGACTACCGTGATTTAAATCGAGCAAGTCTGAAAGATGATTTTCCATTACCTCACATTTTTTTGTTGGTAGATAATACAACTCAATTCTCGGTATTTTACTTCAGGGATGGCTTTTCCGATTATAATCAGATAAAAATGACACCGAAAGATATGGAGAAAACAACGTTTATTACCCCGTGGGGCACATTCTGCTATAAAGTGATGCCTTTTGGTTTGAAAAACGTAGGGGCAACTTATCAGCGTGCTATGGTGACACTCTTTCATGACATGATTCATAAAGAGATTGAGGTTTATGTTGATGATATGATTGCCAAGTCGCGGACTGAGGAAGAGCACTTGGTGAATCTGAAAAAGGTTTTTGAACGATTGAGACAATTCAGACTGAGGCTGAACCCAAATAAGTGTACTTTCAGGGTGAGATCTGGTAAGCTGTTAGGATTTATTGTCAGTGAAAGAGGAATCGAGGTTGATCCAGCAAAAGTAAAAGCAATACAAGATATGCCCGAGCCAATAACAGAAAAGCAAGTTCGTGGTTTCTTAGGGAGATTGAACTACATTGCTAGATTCATATCCCATCTTACAGCCACTTGCGAGCCAATATTCAAATTGTTGAGAAAAGATCAATCAATTCGTTGGAATAATGATTGCCAAAGGGCATTTGACAAAATAAAAGTGTATTTGCAGAAACCTCCGATTCTTATGCCTCCAGTTCCAGGGAGACCACTGATAATGTATTTGTCGGTACGTGAAAATTCAATGGGTTATGTTCTCGGTCAACACGACGAGACAGGTAGGAAAGAGCATGCCATTTACTACCTGAGCAAGAAGTTCACAGATTGCGAGTCTAGATACTCAAGGCTTGAGAAGGCATGTTGTGCACTTGCATGGGCTACTAAGCGTTTGAGACAATATGCTGACTCATACAACTCTATTGATATCAAAGATAGATCCAGTCAAGTACATTTTTGAGAAGCCAGCTCTCACCGGAAGGGTTGCCCGTTGGTAGATGGTGTTGACAGAGTATGACATACAATATACTTCCCAAAAGGCCATAAAGGGTAGTATTCTGTCTGATTATCTCACTGAGCAACCAATTTGTGATTATCAACCAATGAAGTTTGAGTTCCCTGATGAAGACATCATGTACTTGAAAATGAAAGATTCCGATGAGCCACCAGTTGATGAAGGATCAGATCTTGACGACAAGTGAAAGTTGATGTTTGATTGGGCTGTTAATGTGAATGGTAGTGGCGTTGGGGCAGTTTTCATAACTCTGAAAGGTTCCCATATACCTTTCACTGCCAGACTGACTTTTGATGTCACCAGCAATGAAGCCGAATATGAAGCCTGCATTATGGGTATTGAAGAAGCCATTGATTTAAGGGTCAAGACTCTTGATGTATTTGGGGACTCGGCTTTATTGATCAATCAGGTCAATGGAGATTGGCACACCCATCAACCCAACTTGATCCCTTATAGAGATTATACGAGAAGACTGTTGACTTTCTTTAAAACGGTAAAGCTGTATCATGTACCTCGTGACGAGAATCAAATGGCAGAGGCTTTGGCAATGTTATCTTCTATGATTCAAGTCAATTGGTGGAATCTTATGCCCAAAATTGATGTGATGCGGCTTTATAGACCTGCTCATGTGTTTGCTGCCGATACAGCGACCGATGATAAACTTTGGTATCATGATATCAAGCGTTTCTTGGAGAGTCAAGAGTATCCGACTGGGGCATCCAATAATGACAAGAAAACTCGGAGAAGGTTAGCGGGCAGTTTCTTCTTGAATGAAGATGGCGTATTATACAAAAGAAATTTTGACATGGTCTTGCTCAGATGCGTGGATAGACACGAAGCAGACATGTTAATGCAAGAAGTGCACGAAGGTTCTTTTGGTACCCATGTTGGTGGACATGCCATGGCAAAGAAATTGTAGCGAGCTGGTTATTATTGGATGACCATGGAGGCTGATTGTTTCAAATATGCTCGAAAATGCCACAAGTGCAAGATTTATGCTGATAAAGTGCATGTGCCACCAAATCCTTTAAACGTGATGAGTTCCCCTTGGCCCTTTGCCATGTGGGGCATTGATATGATTGGGAAGATTGAGCCCACCTCCTCTAATGGACATCGTTTTATCCTGGTGGCCATTGATTACTTCACCAAGTGGGTGGAAGCTACTTCGTTTGCAAATGTCACCAAGCAGGTGGTTGCCCGGTTTATCAAGAAAGAGATTATTTGTCGGTACGGGGTGCCCGAAAGGATCATCAATGACAATAAGAGATTATTTGTCGGTACGGGGTGCCCGAAAGGATCATCAATGATAATGGTTCTAATCTTAATAATAAGATGATGCAAGAGCTGTGCCTGAGCTTCAAGATTGAACATCACAATTCTTCTCCGTACCGCCCAAAGATGAATGGTGCCGTCGAGGCAGCCAATAAAAATATCAAGAAGATTGTGCAAAAGATGGCCGTGACGTAAAAGGATTGGCATGAGATGTTGCCTTTCTCTTTGCATGGGTATCGTACATCAGTACGTACGTCTACTGGGGTAACCTCGTTTTCTCTTGTGTATGGTATGGAAGCGGTCTTACCGGTTGAAGTTGAGATTCCTTCTCTAAGGGTCATGATGGATGTCAAGCTTGATGAGGCTGAATGGGTTCGAACGAGGTTCAATGATTTGAGTCTCATAGAAGAGAGGAGATTGGCAGCAGTATGCCATGGGTAACTGTATCAGAGAAGGATGAAACGGGCATTTGATCAGAAAGTGCGTCCTCGGAATTATCAGACAGGTGGCTTGGTGTTGAAAAGGATTCTTCCTCCTAATACAGACCACAGGGGAAAATGGACTCTGAATTATGAAGGTCCATATGTTGTCAAGAAGGTTTTCTCGGGCGGAGCCTTGATGCTTACAACTATGGATGGTGAGGATTTTTCGTCGCCTGTGAACTCAGACGCAGTAAAAAAATACTTCGCATAAATGGACCCGCTGGACAGTAAAAAGAGAGTCCAGGCAAAAAAGGGCATCCCAACGAACCATAAAAAAGAAAAAGGTTTGGGAAAAAATTAGGGATAAAATAAAAAAAAATGAGTACACCCGGTAAGTTGAAAACCCGAAAGGGCAACTTAGGCAAAAATGGGTATCCCGGTGGATTGAAAACCCGCAAAGGGCGACCTAGGAAAAATAGGGATTTGGCGAAAGGCCGTGATCTGAAGGATAGGAATCGGTTCAATCATCCCCCTCGGAAAGCGAAACACTTGGAGAGTCTTGAAGACATGTGAATCATAGCAGGATTGAAACTCAATGGATTTTTGTTTTCTACATTGCCATTAGGATAGTTTCTTTTTTCTTTCAAGCAATTACCTCTTTCCAGGAATTGCCTCTTGATGTAAACGCCTATTTTCATGCTTTTCAATCAATAAAATTTTCTTTATTCAGAATATCCATTTCTTGTGTTTTCTTTTAGAGTTTGTTTTGATTGCAAAAAACGTCCGAGTTTTTGATAAACATTGCATTTGAAAACATCGAGGTTTTACAATGACATGTGTGCAAAAGAAAACAATTAAAATTGCTTTGAATGACATGTACTCTTGGGTGATGAATTCAAAATTTCATTGATACCCTAGGGCATGTGTGCACACCCTTTTGTTTGCAGGTGTTAATGTTCGCTGGTTAGCCCATCAAGGGCACATGATGTCTTCAGTGTCTTTTCCAGCAGGACTTAAATAATAGTTCTCCCCAAGCAGAAGCGGTTACCTCAACAGGAATCTCTTCCTTGAGTTTGTCATCCCCAGCAGGAACATGGTTGATCTCAGTCCCTCAGCAGGAATTTCCTTCCTTAGCAAGAGTTAGTTTGATCTCAACTCCATAACAGCCAGGTCAGAAAGTTGTCGTTTTCCCAGCGGAGTTCTATGGTTATGGTTCTTCCCCAAACATATTGATTCAGATGATGCCTCCCCAGCAAGGTCATTATTCCTTACAATAATCTAAATGGGTTCGTCAGTTCAGAGCCCAGATTAGGAGATCAGGTTATTTTGTTTTCCCCAGCATGAGTTGTGAGCACGAGGACAATTCAGTTTGCTATCCCCAGCGGAGTTGCCTTCTGCTGAGGAACCTCCTTGCATATTGCATATAGTAATCATTGCATCCTAAAAAACGCATAGCATTTCCATTCGAGATGGAGCATTACGCCATGGAAAAATTCAAACATATGCATGCGAAGCATAAGCCAGTTTTGGTACCTCGTGCGAGAGCCCAAAATTGTTTCTCTTCTATCAGAATTGACAAAACCAAAACGAATGCCTCTTTCATTCCTCAACAGACATTTCAAAGCAGTACAAGGGTTTCACTACTTTCCTTCCCACCAGAGTCACAGTTTCTCGGTTGGTAGATCTTTTGGTCTTATATCTTAACCGTGTTTTCCTGGAACCATTCCCAATAGGATTCCTTTAGCCGTTCCCGACAGGTGACCTTTGAGTTTTAAACCTAGCCGTTCCCGACAGGCCCATTTACCGTCCCTGACAGGTAAGCCATAGGTTTTCAACTTTAGCCGTTCCCAACAGGCGACCCTTTGAGTTTTAAACCTAGCCATTCCCGACAGGCCCATTTACCGTTCCCGATAGGTAAGCCATAGGTTTTCAACTTTACCCGTTCCCGACAGGCCCATTTACCGTTCCCGACAGGTAAGCCATAGGTTTTCAACTTTAGCTGTTCCCGACAGGCGACCCTTTGAGTTTTAAACCTAACCGTTCCCGACAGGCCCATTTACCGTTCCTGACAAGTAAACCATAGGTTTTCAACTTTAGCCGTTCCCGACAGGCGACCCTTTGAATTTTAAACCTAGCTATATCTGACAGGCCCATTTACCGTTCCCGACAGGTAAGCCATAGGTTTTCAACTTTAGCCATTCCTGACAGGCACCCTTTGAGTTTTAAACTTAGCCATTCCCGACATGCCCATTTACCGTTCCCGACAAGTAAGCCATAGATTTTCAACTTTAACCGTTCCCGACAGGCCCATTTACCGTTCCCGACAGGTAAGCCATAGGTTTTCAACTTTATCCGTTCCCGACAGGCGACCCTTTGAGTTTTAAACCTAGCCGTTCCCGACAGGCCCATTTACCGTTCCTGACAGGTAAGCCATAGGTTTTCAACTTTAGCCGTTCCCGACAGGTGACCTTTGAGTTTTAAACCTAGTCGTTCCCGACAGGCCCATTTACCGTTCCCGACAGGTAAGCCATAGGTTTTCAACTTTAGCCGTTCCCGACAGGCATACTATAAGCTTTAGACCTTAGTCGTTCCCGACAGACGACCTTTGAATTTCATTTGTTCCGGACTCTTTTTCACCAACATCCATCACCACAACTGTTGTGTTTGTCATATATCCATTCTTTTTACCCACATAGCGCAAATTTTCTGGTTATTTTTGTATTCAATCCCTATGTACCTTGAATGTCTGACAGTCGTTGCTCTCATCCCTTCAAGTCCACAGTTGATTGAATAGGGGCAGCTGTAATACCTCAAAATTTGCCCTCTTATCTCTCTCCAATAATTGGCTTATGTTTCATTCATTTGCATTTCATAATAGGTCATACTAATAATCATACACATCATTGCTTGCAAGGCATGGTATCAAGTACATCAAGGTGTGGACAGTTCAAAGACAAAGGACAAGAGTAAAAAGCTTTTCCAAACAAGTCACAAGGGTTTCTCACATCTCAATTCATATCATTTGAGTCCTCAAGGTATCACAAGATGAGAATTCCACAAAAGATTGAAGGAAGTCACATTCTCCCAACCAGTGCAAACTAGGGTTTTGGAATTTTGGGGTATAACACACCAATGGGCAAGATCTTTGAACTTGTATCATCTCCAATACACATCATAATTCCAAAAGATCTTCAATATCTCATCTTCAAAACCATGCCAAGAACATGCCCATTGGATTAAAATTGAGAGAGATTTTGTCAATTAAAGTTGAAGCAAATCAAGGCAAGTTGGCAAGTCATGACCAGTCAGCACGCAACAATTTCAACAAACACCTTGTGTACATGTTCTGTCCAAGTTCAAGGTCAAATTTCTATATGATGGAGGCTTCAATTGGAAAAATGTCCAACATGAAAATTGTTCCTCTCAATCTCCTCTTCAACTTTGATGTTGGAGAAATTTTCATATGATCAACTCATTGAGAGATATAATGGGGCAAAGTTGGTGATCTCCAACTGATTCATTCACATGCATGTGGTAGGGTACGACCAGGTCAAGCTGACTTGCCAACACAGTTGGATGCAAGTATTTTATACCCAATTTTAAGCATGTTAGAGGTTTTAATCATGTTTGCTTTCCACACCAAAGTTGCTCTACTCCATCCCCTCTTTCTAAAAACTCCAGGAACTCTTCATTTCATAACATGATCATGGAGATATACATGCACCAAGTCACCATCATACCAACTTCTTTTCTTTCAAGCCAATTTAACAAAACCAGCCAAAAACCTGTTACATTTTGTTGTTCTCAAGCGCATACATCAGCCATGCCATGCCAAACTTTGCTATTTTAAACCAAACCATGCCCTTACACAACATACATGATCATGTACTCTTTGCCATATATGTGTAAACCAAACAAAAAGAAAGAAAAGCTTGCATGACAAGCTGTGTAATTGCTGCAAACTCAGAGCATCATCACCATTCATCCTTCACCACCACCATAACACTCCATGATCTCTCCACACTTAAACAAAAACCACACAACTCGTGTCAAACAAACTTGAACTCATTTTCAACTCACTCACTCAGTTAACCTCACTCATTTAACCCTGGTTCTAACTGTCAACCATGACAGTTAGAAGCTAACCATGGATATAAATAGAAATTCATAACAGAATTTGGGGGGATTGGATCATTTTCTCACATTTTCAGAAAACCTCACATTTTCTCTCTCTGATTTTTCACTGTCTCAAGTGGCTTTCTCTTTCTCTCGAAGCTTCATTCTCCTCTCTGCATTCCTCAGCACTGAATCATCAATGGAGTAAGTAAGAAAGCATATCATTGCATCTTGTTTGTTACATCTGCATTCACTGCTTTTTAAGAGGATTTGAAGTTCATTTTGCCTTTAATTGGCCAAGCATTGAGATGAAGAAATAGTAAGGAACATCACCTCTGGTTTTGTTGTGTTCAAAGTCTCTTCAAGTTCATGTTTCTTTCTCAAATTCTATTGCACTTGTTTTGTGAATTTTGAGTTGTTTTTGCTAGTTCTGAGGCTCAATAGGAGCAATGTGAGTATCCGACTAGTTGATAGGCACCTTAGGTGCTTAGTTGAAAAACCTAGGGCAAATTGTTTCTCTTCGTTTCTTTTCTTGTGTGATTTGTTTGTGAATTCTAAGGCCGGATCTGTGATCTACGTGGAGAGACAAATAGAATGAAGTATGGTTTATGAAGTTCTGTGGTGGTTGGAGGCTGAGCACGGCGGAGGATCACCGGAGAAGACGACCAGAGTCTTCTTCGGCCACCTGAAAGTCCATCTGAGGAAGAACCCTAGGCCTTTGCTCAGTTTAAAACGCAACCGTTGATGCTCGTTGATCCAACGCTCCAAGACATGCCAACGCATTAATGAAGAGCCTCCCTCTCACGTGCCTCATTTTAAACCTCAGATGGATTGTGTGTTTGTGTCTCATTGTAGTTACCATGCGCGTGCATTGGGAATCACATGATTGAATTATTTTTCTGATCATCTCATGATTGACTGATCCAGTGGTTGTGATTAAGTCATTGATTGGTTAAGGCATATGGTATGGACCCTCAGACTCACGTGCGCTTTGGGCTTTATTTTTCTTGAATTCTACACCCCCTCCCCCTAAGCCCAATGTGCATTTCAACTGGTTTTTTGCTATTGTAGCACCCCCTGACTATTTCCCTTTTATTTTATTTTCTTCTTCCTACATGTTTCATTTTTAATTTTTAAAAATACATTGAAGCATTCTAAAATTCTATAAAAATTCATGAAGCATCTAAAGACATTTAAGTAATTTTTACACATTTTATTTTCTGATTTTATCATGTTTTGGCATATTTTCATGAATATTCTTTTATTTTCGTTTGTGTGTGCACTAATCCATGACCTATGCTACATTGTGGAATTTTTTGACATAGTTGTGCACTGACTTTCTGGCTAATAATTGGTACATGCATTTGTGATATATTGAGGCATTACATTCATTTTTTATGGTTTTTTAGGTCTTTTATTGTTGACTTTTGAGTGAGGCCTTTGAGCCAGTTGTTTGTGTGTTTTTTATGGCATTATGAGGTATGTTTGTGCATGTTTGGTAATGGTTTTTGAGTCATTATTTTGAAGTATGTTTGCCCTCTAATTGAACCTTAATTCATTTGTCTTTTCTTAATTTCATCATCATCTAAGCATGACTATTTGGATTGTTTGAAAGCATGTTTGTTTTGTGTAAATGTTAGAAGACATATGCTTAGGGTTTATTGATTATTGTTTGCCATTCTTATTTGACCCATATTGAGACCTATTGGTACATGTTAAGTCAATATTATAGGTCACTTGCCTCATGTTATAAGTCATTCTTGATGCATCTTTGTATGGTTTATGTGTACATGTTTGGACTTGAAATGTGTTATGGAACTTATGCATCTTCACTTGTCTTTCTTTGATGACTTGTTTGTATCATAACTTGCATGATCTGGCACACTCACTTCAACATGATTCACTTTTGTTTGTAATCATCCTCAACCATATTCCATGACCCTTAATTGCACTTTACATGTTTCTTAAGTTCATAAATCTTTGGATGTTTACTTGAACTTGTTTGAACTTAGTTTGCCTTAATCATCATTGTGCCTCAATATGATACTTGTTTGAACTTTGTGCTCCCATTCTTGACTTTTAAACATCATGTTAAATGTCTTGAGCTACTGACTTGTATTCATATGGCATGATTTTCCATTTTCCATTTTCATTTCTTACTTGCATGACAAGCATGCTTCATTGTTAGAACTTGAATGATGTTTGCTTACACTTTTTCCTACTTGTTCAATGCTTGCATTCATGAATCATATGCTACATTAAGGACATCTTGATGCATCCTTAAATGTCATTCAATTCTAACTTTGATGCTTACATGTGCATTCATCCATATTCATGATTCATTTGCATTCATATTGCATTATTAATGTTTCATTTGCATTTGTATGGTTGTTTGATGCCTAGTTTGCTTTTGTTTGCTTTCTTGTGGCATGTTTACATTAGTAAGGTTCCTTTAACATGTACATACTGACTTGGCATGTCCCTTAACCATTAGGACCTTTCCCTTTTGGTTTGAACTTTATTTTCTTCTTAATTTGCCTTCTTAAAGCAAGTGGTTTTGTTTGGTTTAGTTTCTTGCACTTATCTTCATTACTTGTGATGATTATGCACTAACCTTTTGTGTAGGGGCAGAGGTAAGACATTTGAGTATGTGGATGTTAATCCATATTCATCTCTTCTTTCATCTCTCATCTCTTCTACTTACCATTTCCCTTTTATGAATAGCATGATATAATGTTTGTTTGTGTAGAACTTTCTCACAACCCTTAGGGATCCTAGCTCATCCTGAATTTTTGATTAAGGTGAGGTAGGATAAGCATTAGATAGTGCTATCCCCATATTTCCTTTAGACTTAGGTGGTTCTTATACTCCACACAACCATAGGACTTCCATACATGACAACATTAGCATAACTAGTCCCCCACTTAGACTTTTTCCTTTCTTCCTTTGAGTTTCTCATTCCTTATCTCAAAAAAAAAAGCAAAAACATCTAATAAAGGATTAACATGTATTGCACATGAGCCTTGCATGTGGGAAATAAGATAGTGGAAGATCTTCTTTCATTTTCTTAGAGTGTTTAGCGTACGTCCCGTCTTGCGTCGATATGCGAAGCATTCGATCCTATGTCATAGACTTTAATGGAATATGTGTTATAAAGATAAAATAATTAAAACACTTCTTCCTAAAAGACAAAAACAAACAATTCTCTTCTTCCTCATTCCATTCATAAAGGATGTGCCACTTCCATTCTACCGCAAACAGGTAAGTGCCTAAGACTCCGTACAACGAGCTGTGACACCTAACTGCTGGAACACGAACCTTGGCGTCTTCCATTAAAAAACATAAACAAAGCAAATCCATCCCTAGTAAGTCGAACTACGACTGATCTGATTTCCTCCTTCTGGTTAGATCGAGGATACGTAGGCACAAGATGGCGATGTCTTGGCGATCAACCTTTCCCCTTAGTTCATGTCCGAACTACGTTGACTCTGACTTTCCTGCTCCCGAGGGAATACGTAGGCCTAGGACTACGGCGACGTCCTATCGAGTCATTTCTTTTTCTTTTCTTCCTCGTTTCTTCGTTCTCTTCCGTTCTTGTTCCTTCTCGTTTCCAGTAGCAGCGGAGCTCCAGACGACGACACCCAACAAGCGTGGATCCCATCGAGTACGATGGACGCGAGGGAGTGCTAATACCTTCCCCTCGCGTAACCAACTCCCTTACCCGTTTCTCTTGGTCGCAAGACCATGTTTTTTCCTTTCCCTCAGGTTTATGCAGTGTTTCCTTTCCCTCTCTTGGGATAAATACACATTGCTGGCGACGCTGTTTTCGCGCCACTTTCGCGTTTGTACTTGGATGGAAATCCCGGGAGCGACAAAGGGAACAACTTAGGATACAACTCTTTCATCTTACTCTCTAACTCCCACTCCACGTTACCTCCAGTAGGTCCACCCCACACTACCTACACAAAAGTAATCTATTTACCTCTCAAATGCTTCACCTCTCAATCTTCAATCTGCAAGGGTGATGCCTCAACAATCAAGTTATCTCTCACTTGCATATCATCTAATTGGATCACATGAGACAGATTAGGAATATACTTCCAGAGCTGAGACACATGAAAAACATCATGAAGGTTCGAGAGAGACGGTGGCAAGGCAACTCGATATGTAACAGTTCCAACTCTCTCGAGGATCTAATAAAGACCAATGAAACAAGGAGTAAGCTTTTGAGACTTCAGCGTACGACAAACATTAGTCACCAAAGTGACTCTCAAAAGCACATGGTCATCCTCTTGAAACTCAAAAGTCTTCCTTCGGATGTCATGATAAATATTCTTCCTGCTTTACTAAGCCATCATCATCTCCTGAATCATCTTAACCTTCTCAGTAGTTTGTCGAACAATCTTTGGCCCAACCACAACATTTTTACTTGATTCATACCAAAACAAAGGTGTCATACATCTCCTACCATACAAATCCTCAAAAGTTTAATTCTAACACTAGAATGGAAATGTTTATTATAAGTAAACTCGATCAATGGGAATTAAGTATCCCAGCTTCCTCCCTGCTCTAAAACACAAGCTCTAGCCAAATCTTTCAATGATTGGATAGGCCTCCCAGTCTAGGCATCCGTCTGCGGATGGTAGGCAGAACTCAACCTCAATTTGGTTCCCAAGGCTTCCTGCAAGATCTCCCAAAACCTTGACATGAACCTCAGATCTCTATCAGAAACAATACTTGACGGAATCCCCTGCAGCTTCACAATCACGCTAATGTAGATCTCTGCTAACTTCTGCAATGGAAAACTTATCTTTGTCGAAATAAAATGAGCTGAATTAGTCAGTCTATCCACAACAACCCAAATCAAATCGCTCCCTCTAACTGTCTTCAGAAAACCTGTCGCGAAATCCATAGAGATATTATCCCACTTCCATTCAGGAATACTCAACAGTTGCATCATTCTTGACGGCTTCTGATGCTCAAGCATCGACTTTTGACAAGTCAAATAAGCGTAAATAAACTATGTAATATCCTTCTTCATACCTGGACACCAAAATATTTTCTTAAGGTCTTGGTACATCTTATTGGCTCTGGGATGAATACTCATACTACTTTTGTGACCTTTTTCTAGAATTCTTTTCTTGATCTCTAACAATTATGGAACACAAACTCTGTCTTTGAATCTAATAATCACATTCAAATCAACTCTAAAGTCCACTTCTTTACCTTGATTAATCAACACTAAATGATCAATCAATCCTAAATCTAGCTTATGGCCTTCTTTGGTTTCCTCAAGAATGTTTCTTATCAACTTCAACATACCCAATTTCACTCTATCTGGCGTTATCTCACCCACCAATCTAAGATCCTTAATCTTCTCGATCAATTCCATTTCTCTAACAATAATTGCTAACATATGCAAGGATTTCCTACTCAAAGCATCAACTACAAAATTAGCTTTACCAATATGGTAACTCCACTTGAAATCATAGTCCTTCAAGCACTCAATCCACCTCCTTTACCTCATATTCAACTCTTTTTTATCAAACGGATACTTAAAACTCTTGTGATCGGTGAAAACTTCAAATCTTGATTCATGCAGATAGTGCCTCCAAACCTAAGAACAAAAACCATTATTTTCAACTCTAAATCATGGGTAGGATAATTCCTCTCATGAATCCTCACTTGCCTCGAATCATATGCAATAACCTGACGATACTACATAAATACACAACCTAAGCCCATCTTAGAAGCATCACAATACACAATGAAAGATTCCTTCACATCTGGTAAAATCAAAATTGGATTTGTTGTCAAATGCTTCTTCAACTCTCGCAAACTCTGTTCACACTAAACATCCCACACATAAGCTTGTTCATTCCTTGTCAAATGAGTCAAAGGTGTAACACCCTAATTTTCCCCGCGTAATTTTATAAATAAATCAGCGTAATTTAGAAATCACCAAACAATTAGGATGCCACCTTCTACATCGCCTAACTCATGCAATAGGTTATGCAACATATGTTGAATTTAAAATAAATTAACAAAAATAAAAATGTTTGAACTTCTATTTTTTTTATGTAAATAGAAGCGGAAAACATCAACAACCAATTATCGTAGTATTCCTAAACATAATCATAATCTATAGTAATTATAAGAAAATTCCAAGAAATAAAATAAAAACACAAGCGTTCATCCCCCAGTGTTACATATCAGAGCAGACAACGACTCAATAATTATAACAAAAAGTACTCTTTTCCACTCACATCCAAGCCTCTACTGCGGATTATTTGCATGATGCCCATGTAAAGGCAACATTCAAACAGAAGGGGTGAGAAATCAAAATCATATAAAGAAATGCATAATAGTATGTAAGCACACCACAACATATGCATAAACACCCAATCCGCAAATCCACACACCATAATGCAACATGTATGCAAATGCAAAGAGACTCAACTCAAGACTCAATGCATGTGGTACCAAATGTGAACTCTCAGGTTCACTCACTCCAATCCCCACCATTGGACCAGAGCCCACCATATATCGTTATCATCACCATAGGTAACGCTTCACTGATTCCCGCTTGGAACCAGCTACTGGCACACAATCCTCACCATAGGATTGAGGCTCACCAAAAACGGACCACCGTCCAAACACCATGATGTATGATTCATACAAGACATGCAACAATAACAACAACAATGCAATGTACAATGATATTCACCTTAATCATTATACCACACCAATACTGGCCACCTATATTAAACATATACTACAAGCATTCAATAATAGCATTATAGTAGTATAACAAGTAATAACACAACATTCGCACACAATGCCACACTGTAACAGACACACTGCATACCATCCAACACCATTACACACCATTTAAAATTAGTTCCAAGCATAGAAACTAGTTTTAAAATAAAGTTTGTTGCGTCAGCTTCTCAACGCTTCGAACGACACCTCAAACGGACATCCGAAACTCAAGGTATAAATTTTTAAAGTTTGACACAGCAGGTGTAACCAGTTACCCAAAAACAGGTAATCGGTTACCACTTTGACCAAAACAGTGGCTAACCCACTACAGTGTAACCGGTTACACCAAATCCAGTAACTGGTTACATCCTTTAAAACTGCCCAGAATACGAACTTTTTGGACAGTGTAACCGGTTACACCAATACCTGTAACCGCTTACACCGTAAAAAACCATTTTTTATAAAATTTGTCTCAAGTGTAAGTAGTTACAACAAAAATGGTAATCGGTTACCACTGTGACAGAATCAATTTTTCTATAATTTTTTAATACGAAAACCAGATTTTGCAACATCCCAAATCCCCAAATTTTCATAAAAAATCATATCTTTGAGTTTCGCACTCCAAACCCCAACTACACATAACAACAAAATCGTTGGTCCCTTAACTTTGCCTCAAGGTCCAGTTTGGTCCCTTAACTGTTGAAATTAACCCAAAACCTGTGGGAATTCCTCTTTAATTTGATTTCAAGATTGTTAACAAACCCACAAACACGCAATGACAATGAAAGAGATTGAGAAAGAACAACAAGAAAAGACACGAAAGAAGAAAAATATTTGGAGGAGAGAATGAACAAATTCTACAGAGAACTCTCTGCCCACAACTGTGGAAATTCTGTTATTTCACTTGCTAACTGCAACTGTGAATACAAGCTTTCAATTCTAAGCTTCTTGTTACAAAATATAAGGGTTTCTCCCTATTTATAGATTTAGGTTAGCTTGCACCCCAAGCCAAGGCCCAAAACTATAAAAGCCCAAAATAGTTAACATTACTAAAACAGGCCTAAGTCGAATCCTGTGTGAAGGAACCTCCTTCGACACTTCGACACACTATTACAACTCGACTGCTCCTTGTTTCTGTCAAGCTAAACTGCTTCGACACAAGGAATTACAACTCAACACACCACCTAGTTCATTGTGTCTAAGTTGTCTACATTCATCATAGCTCTCAGTCTTCTGAAAAATTCGACCTGCACTCCCTTCGTCATGATATCTGCAATCTGATTCTCAGTTTTGCAATGTTCCAAATTCATCTTCCCTTCTGCTACCTGCTCTCGAAGATAATGGAACCTCATTTCGATGTGGTTGCTTCGACCGTGAGCTATTGGATTCTTCGCCAAGTTGATAGCTGACATGCTGTCGATCTTCCTGGTGATAGCTCCATGACTCTTCCATGTAATCTCTTCGACCAAGTTCACCATCTAGGTTGCTTGACATGCACAAAGAGAAGCAGCTATATATTCTGCTTCGCATGATGACAATGCCACTACTGGCTCTTTTCTCGAACTCCGAGTAACTGGTGCACCACCTAACATAAACACATATCCAGCTGTGGATTTTCTATCCTTAACATCACTACACCAACTGGAGTCGGTGTATCCCACTAACTTGCATTCTTTCCCTTTATCAGCTATAGGAAACAAAATTCCGTAGTCGAAAGTCCCTTTCAGATACCTCAGTATCCTCTTCGTTGCTGTTAGGTGTGATACCTTTGGCTTCTGCATGAATCTACTTACCTTACCCACACTGTATGCTAAGTCAGGCCTTGTATGACAAAGGTATCTAACTGACCCAATAAGTCTTCTGTATTGGGTTGGGTCGACATCATCTTCATCGGGATCCTTCGACATTTGAAGTCTGGTCTCAGCTAGAGTCGAAGTTGGGTTGGAATCTTGCATCTCAAATCTCTTGAGTATTTCGCCTGCATATCTTCTTTGGTACATCATCAACCCTCTACTAGTCTTGTAGAATTCGATGCCAAGGAAATATGAGAGATTTCCCAAGTCTGACATTTCAAACTCCTCACTTAGGTCATGTTTGAAATCTTCGATCTCCTTCTTGCAACTCCCTAATATCAACAAATCATCGACATAGAGGCATAATATAAGCAAATTATTATTGCTTCACCTTACATACACTCCATGCTCAGTCGTACACTTCACAAATTCCTCCTCCCTTAAGAAGCTGTCGATTTTCTTATTCCAAGCTCTTGGAGCTTACTTAAGTCCATACAGGGCTTTATGCAGCCTGTACACCTTTCCTTCTTCGCCTCGTTTCACATACCCAGCTGGTTGTGCGACATAAACTTCTTCATCTAAGGGGCCATTAAGGAACACCCACTTCACGTCCATCTGACATGTGTGCTAAATGTTCAATTTGCTAGACCAACAACCAACCTGATTGTTTCGATCCTAGCAACAGGTGCGAACACTTCATCGAAGTCGATTCCTTCCTTCTGAAGAAATCCTTTCGTCACAAGTCTCGCCTTGTGTCGAGTTACTTCTCCTCTAGGATTCACCTTCACCTTCACCTTGTAAACCCACTTCACGTTGATTGCCTTCTTGCCTTGAGGCAATTCAACAAGTGACCAGGTGTTGTTGACTTCGATGGACTCTAACTCTTCATTCATTGCTTTCACCCACTTCGAATCTTTCAATGCCTCAGCTGCATTGATTGGTTCGACATCTGCGTAGAAAGCATAATGTACCAGCTCTCCCTCTTCATAAACCACATCATCTGATGTAATTTCACATTCTTACAACCTTGCAGGCATGTGTCTTGTTCGTCGAGGTTTGCTTGGGCCGGCTTCATCTATGACTGGTTCTTGTCGAACTTCTCTTTCGACTTCAGTGGTTGGTTCTTCACAAGAGATTCTCACTGAATCCTTCATGGCATTCTCAGTCTAATCCCATTCTTTAAGCCCATCTATGATCACGTCCCTGCTGATCACTACCTGCTTATTCACTGGGTCGAACAGTTGTAACCTCTAGTCGAATGATATCCTATCAAGATCATCTGATTCGACTTGTCATCAAGCTTCCTTCTCAACTGATCTGGCACATGTCTATGTGCTATAGATCCAAACACCTTGAAGTGACTGAGGCTAGGCTTGACACCAGACCAACATTCTCCTGGTGTGATTCCTTCAAGCTTCTTCGTCGGACATCTATTCAAAATATATGTTGCTGTCGAAACCGCTTCTCCCCATAATTCTTTGGGTAGATGCTTTCCATTCAACATACTTCTCACCATGTTCATGATGGTTCTGCTCTTTTGTTCTACAACTCCATTTTGCTGTGGAGTATAGGGTGGCACCACCTCATGCACAATCCCTTATTTTTCACATAATACATCGAACTCTTTCGACACATAATCTCCACCACCATCAGTCCTTAGAATTTTCAGCTTTTGACCACTCTATCTTTCGACCATAGATTTGAATCTGGCAAATACCTCGATCACATCACTTTTCTTCTTGATGAGGTAAGTCTACAACTTTCGACTGTAATCATCTATGAACGTGACAAAGTATCTGTTGCCACCAATCGAATCAACCTAGATTAGACCACATACATCAGAGTATATGACTTCCAGAATTGCCTTCTACTTCCTTCCTGCATCCTTGCTGAAGCTATTCTTGTGTTGTTTCGACTGAACACACTCTTCATAGACTTCACTTAGAATGTCGATTTCTGGTAATCCTGAAACCATATTTCTTCTCTTTAGCTCTCTGATGTCATTGAAGTTGAGATGGCCTAGCCGAAAATGCCATAACCACTCATCTCTGTTGGCTGCAGTTGCTAGGCATTTGTGCTCCATCACCTTGAGTTCAATCTTGAAGGTCCTATTCTGAGACATTGGAGCCTTCAAGATCAACCTACCACCTGCGTCGAGGACTCTCATCATCTTGTCTTCGACAACTACCTTATAGTTCTTTTCGACAAGCTGCCCTATACTGACCAAATTACTCTTCATGCCTGATATGTACAACACATTGGAAATTGTTGACCTTTTGCCATCTTTCCTCATAATCAGGACATCACCAACACCTTCAGCTGCTAGAGTGTTGTCATTTGCAAACTTCACTGTGTTCTTCGACGAGGGATTCATGTTGACAAACCAATCTTTCCTTCCAATCATGTGTGATGAGCATCCTGAGTCCAAGTACCACTGATCTTGGAATCTTTCTTCATCTCTTGTTGTGACCATCAGCAACGTCTCTTCTTCTTCATGTTTCGCCAGCTTTGCATTAGTTTCTTGATTTTTCTTCTTTTCTGGACAGTCACTAACATAGTGGCCATACTTCTCACAGTTGAAACATTGAATGTGACTTTTGTCCGGCTTTCGACCACCACCTCTTCCTCTACCTGCAGCACAACCTCTTTGGTTGCCTTGGTTCCAGGGTTTTCTCTGATTGTTGTAGCCTCCTCTACCTTTGTTGCCATTCACGCTTCCTTTGCCTTTCCTTTCCTTTTTTGACTGCGCCTGCAAAGCCATATCACTCTTCGACTTTCCTGCAGCTCTCTCAGCCGTCCTTTGTTCATGAGACTCAAGCGTCCCTTGAAGCTCTTCCTTCGTCAATACTGAAAAATATTTCGACTCTTCTATGGCTACTACCACGTGGTTGAACTTTGGAGCCAATGACCTCAAGATCTTTGCAACAACTGATCTTGATGTCAACACCTCTCCACATACCTTGATTTGATTCACCAGCTTTGTAACTCTGGTGAAGAAATCTGTTATACTTTCGTTGTCTTCCATCTGAAGCAACTCATAGGTTCTCTTGTGAGTTTGTAACCTCACCTCTTTCACCTTCTCTGCACCTCCAAACGACTTTTCAAGAATCTCCCATGCTTCCTTCATTGACTCTACATTGCTAACTTTTTCAAAGTTATCTGGATCAACACACTGATGGATTATAAAGAGAGCTTTATAATCTTGCTTCTTTAACTCTTTGTGTGCAGCCTTTTCTTGATCCGTCGCATTCTCCGCAAGCGGTGTTACTCCTTCCTTCACAAGATCCCAAAGATCTTGATAACAAAAAACCACCTTGATCTGCTTGCACTAATTCTCATAATTGTATTTCTTGAGAATTGGTAGGGTCGCCGGAAAGTGCCCGTTTGAATGATTCATAGCCATCACAATTTTCCTTCCTTGAATCGCAACTGGAGCTCTAGATACCAGATGTTGGAATTAGCCCAAACCCTATGGGAATTCCTCTTTAATCTTGATTTCAAGATTGTTAACAAACCCACAAACATGCAATGGCAATGAAAGAGATTGAGAAAGAACAACAAGAAAAGACACGAAAGAAGAAAAATATTTGGAGGAGAGAATGAACAAATTCTGCAGAGAACTCTCTGCCCACAACTGTGAAAATTCTGTTATTTCACTTGCTAACTACAACTGTGAATAGAAGCTTTCAATTCTAAGCTTCTTGTTACAAAATATAAGGGTTTCTCCCTATTTATAGATTTAGGTTAGCTTGCACCCCAAGCTAAGGCCCAAAACTATAAAGGCCCAAAATAGTTAACATTACTAAAACAGGCCTAAGTCGAAATCCTGTGTGAAGGAACCTCCTTCGACACTTCGACACACTATTACAACTCGACTGCTCCTTGTTTCTGTCGAGCTAAACTGCTTCGACACAAGGAATTACAACTCAACATTAACTTTAAAAAGTATCAAAGTGGTCCTTTAAACTTTTAAAATGGTGTCACTTGAGTCCTAACCGTTAGTTGGCCTCAAACGTCCGTTTATGTGAGTGTCATGGCAGATGACTTGGCAAGACAACATACTCACTCTTCTTTACTCTTCCAGTATTATCTTTTTTTTCTTCCAATTTTGACTTTTCAAAGTAGCATCTAACCAATTAGAATCAGTCATATTCTGTATTATTTCTTATCCTAGAAATTGTTATAGAAAAATCAAGAAAAATGAACATAAAAATCTCAATTGAATTCAAAGCTAAAGTCATAGAAAACTTACATAAAAAATTCAGAAAACTTGCAACATATGTCTCTTTCCAAGTCTTTTCATCTCTCTATCCATTTTTCCAGTAACCATAAACCAAAACTGCTTAAAATCACAAAAGGGGTATCCAATAGTCACAGGAAAACACCCTTCAATGAACAAATGACTATACATAGAAAATCCATAAGCAGATAAAGGAATAAGAAACAAGAACCACCAAGTGATGATTATTAAACAGAGAAAGAAAATTATGCTCAAAACTGTTCCTATGAAGTGCCATTTTCTTGTCAATGGCTTTGAATGATGGTTCATGTAAAATACCTATAAATCTTATTTGCTCTTGATATTCATGATGACCCAGATTTTAAAATGGTGAAAAGATTGTTTGATTGAGTTGAAATCATTTATGGGTGTTGTTGAAATCGCTAATTGGAATCAAAGTTTGAATCTTGAAGGGGTTGAAGACTTAACTAGTGGCCAACCATAATTTAATTTATAGATTAATTATAATTTTATTTATAGATTAATTATAATTTTAATTCCAGATCTGCTCTTGTTGATTGATGAAGATGATGAACAGTGTGTGTGCCTTGCAACATCAATTGAAAAGTTTGGGATCGATGTTATTGTAATGGTGATGAAAGCTTTGTTGAGGAATGCAGAGTCATGAGTTTATCTGTTCTGTTAGTGTTACTATCAGAAGATTTGATTAGAGAATGGAAACTGTGTTTGTGTTGATGGTGGTTGTAAAAGAAGGTTGAATAAGAGGATAAATAGGGTAATATATATCTCATTTGTAAAACAAATCAGTTGTGTCCAAGTGGTGAATTATCTTCTCAAATAACCAAGGTGTACTTGGTTTGATTCCTATTGGAAGCAAATTTTTTGAATTTATTTTAGAAATTTGGTGTTGAACATGTACACGTCAGATGCCAATATGCCAACTCAGCGACATGTATATGCCATCTAGACCATATTTTTGACTTTGACTAATGGAGGTAACGGAAAGGACTAACGTGGAACTTTTTAAAATTTAAAGGACCACTTTGGAACTTTTTAAAGTTAAGGGACTAAACTGGACCCTAAGGCAAAGTTAAGGGACAAAAAAGGGTATTTTACCTTTATTTAAATAGCTCCAATCTAAATAACAATAACAAGTGACACTCTCCTGCTACCCCTTTTACTCACACACCCTAAACACCTTAAGTCCACTCTCTAAGGTCACTACTCTCCACCCAAGGGTCCCTCTACCACATCAAAGCATCATTAACACATCAAATCACATCATATTATTTAAGAAAAATAAGTATTTAAATCGGGGCTTTACAACTCTCCCCCACTTAGAACATTTTTCGTCTTCGAAAATTCACCTGATGCGAACAACTCCTGATACGACTCCCGCATCCCAATCTCCAACTCCCACGTCATGTTCTGTCCGACAGCTTCTCCCCAAACCACCTTCATGGGAGAAATCTCCTTGCCTCTCAACTTTTTCACTTCACGGTCTTCGATCCTTATAGGTAAAGTTTCAATTGTAAGATTATCCCTCACTTGCACCTCATCCATCAGAATTACATGAGACATATTTGATATATACTTCTGAAGCTGTGAGACATGGAATACATCATGCAAATTAGCAAGATTAGGTGGCAACGCCACCCTATAAGCAACTACTCCAACCCTCTCAGAAATATGATAGGGACCGATAAACCGAGGAGTAACCTTCCTCGACTTCAAAGCACGTCTAACACTGGTCACCAGAGTGTCTCTTAAGAATACATAGTCTCCCTCTTGAAACATGAGATCCTTCTTCCTATTATCATGGTAACTCTTCTGGCTACTCTGCGAAGCTTTCATCTTTTTCTGAATCAACTTCACCCATTCAGAGTTTGTCGGACAATCTCAAGTTCCGACACTACATTCTCACCAGATTCATGCCAACACAAAGGTGTCTGACACCTATGACCATATGAAACCTCAAAAGGTACTATCTCAATACTATAATGGGAACTATTATTATAAGTGAACTCTATCAGTGGCGGATGACTATCCCAAGCACCCCCTTGCTCATGAACACAAGCTCTCAATAAAACCTCCAATGCCTAAATAGTTCTCTCTGTCTGACCATCTGTCTGTGGATGATAGGTAGAACTCAACCTCAACTTAGAACCCAAAGCCTTATGCAAACTCTCCCAAAATCTAGATGTAAACCTCAGATATCTATCAGAAACAATACTCGACGGAACTCCATGCAACTTCATAATCACTCGGATATATATCTCTGCCAACTTCTATAAAGGAAAACTAATGTTAATTGGAATAAAATGCGCTAATTTCGTTAGTCTATAAACCAATACCCAAATTATATCATGCCTTCTAGGAATATTTGGTAATCCCGTCACAAAGTCTATCAGAATTCCATCCCATTTCCACTCTGGAATATTTAACGGTTGCATCAACCCTGCAGGCTTATGGTGTTTAACCTTTGATTTCTGATAAGTCAAGCAGGTATACATAAACTGCGCCACATCACACTTCAGTCCATGCCACCAAAGTATCTTTTTCAAATCGTGATACATCTTATTAGCTCCCGGATGGATACTCAAGCTACTTCTATGACTTTCTTCTAAAATCATCCTCTTCAACTCAAGATTTTCAAGTATACAAATTCTACCTCAAAATTTCAACACACCCTGTTCATCCACTTTAAAATCACACTCCTCAGTCTGATTACTCCCAACCATCAAATCCACCAACTTTAAACCAAACTTCTGACTCTCTTTAATATTATTAAGAAAATCATTGTTTATCTTCATCATACTGGTCGCGACTTTGTGTAATGGTCGGATTACTGCTGTAAGTATACAGCTTATCGCGTAGTCTTAAAAAGGTTGTCGAACCCACAGGGACTAATAATCAACCTAGAGTGATCGATTATTGCGGTGTAAAGCTAATGCTAGATTTGGTGGTAAAAGAAATCTTATTAGCAGGATTTGAAAAACAACAATAAAGACGAGACTGGAGAATGATTTTCGTGCTCCTTGGGACTCTGTAAGATCCAAGTGTTAACAAAGGTCTCGAGATTGGTCTGAAGGATATACCAGTTTAAAGGCTTGACCTCACGCTCTCGCGGTCTTAACCAAGCCACGCCTAATGATCCCAAGATTTTGCTCTCGCTCGCTCGATAGTTAAGAGGTGCTTCTTGAAAACTAACATAAACTAAATGAGGCCCTAAAGCGCTCTCACAGCATTTAGGCTCAATGTCTAGTGCCTACTATCAGGCGATTACCTCACGCTCTTGCTCTATTGGACACGCGTTGGTGTGTTTCTCACTCTCGTGACGAAACACTGTTAAACAACCCCTCGCTCTCACGACGAGGCTGCCTAAATTCATATTAGACACCAAAACCATAATTTTAAAAACAAAAGTTAAACACCGAAGGTCCTATAGAGTCCCGTCGGAATGACGTTCCTCAATCTACGAACTCAAAGCAATTCTACTCAAACATAATTAAATCTAACACTAATGCATTAACATTTATGAATTTTAAAACATACATATTGGTTGGTTCTTAATTAAGATCAGATTTACACTTTGATGGTGAAAACAAATTATAAAGCATAAAAGTAAGATTAAATAATGCAGTAAAATAAACGAATTGTAAATAACCTGAAATGTGAAGTAATTAAACGGAGAATGAAACTTGTATTAAATAGTTGATCCAAGCGTACATCAGCACCAATAGAAATCACATAAATCAACTTTTGAGATCACACATATTTGCATCAGCTCGTTACTTAGTTCGTACACACGGATGGTGCTGACTGCTAGAATAAACTAATCAAGAGGTTACTTCTAAGAAACTAGGTATAAGGTCATAGCATAATGTCTATTTAAATCAATATCACATATTTAGGGAATCTAAGGTGTAGGAACGGTACCGATATTTTCAAAACTTTCCCAAATCCGCCTACCTAGCCTAAATCAAAGAATGAAACAACCTATACTATACGCATCATGCCTTTGAGTCTAAACAAAAAATTTGAAATTTGGGGTCAAATAAGGGAGTTATTAGACACAGAAAAAAAAACGTAAAGTAAAAATGACTCAAACGTGCATGTGACTCGATAATGAAAAAAAAAACAAACTAAACAAGAAAGCAAGAAATAAATAAAAGCAATAAACGACTCCTCCCCCACACTTAAACTAGACATTGTCCAGAATGTCTTAATCTAAGGTGAAAGAAGGAGCGATAGAACCTGGATACGATCAATGATATCGAGCACGCCCTCCACGAGGGTGTCTATCTTGCTTGATGTTTGGGTTGTCTTGGGGCACATGTTGGACACAATCTGCAATTTGGTTTACCTCCCTGCGCAGTCCCGCCATCTCTGAGACAACATCTCTCAAATCTGACTCAGCCCTGGCCATAAACTCGTACTGCCTCCTCTCTAACTCCTGCATATGCACATTGTCGCTCCCGAAAGATTTGCATCCAACGGTACAAACGTGAGAGTGGCGCGGAAAACAGAGTCGCCAGCAATGTGTATTTATCCCAAGAGAGGGAAAGGAAACACTGTGTAAACTTGAGGGGAAAGGATAGAGCATGGTCTTACGACCAAGAGAACTGGGCTCGGGAGTCGGTTACGCGTGAGGAAGGTATTAGCACCCCCACGCGTCCATCGTACCCGATGGGATCCACGCTTGCTTGTCTCGATCAAAGGGTGTCGTCAACTGGAGCTTCGCTGCTACTGGAAAGGAAAAGGAACTGCTAGCTGGAGAAATGGAAAAGGAAGGGAGAGAGAAAGAGAAACAAATGTAGGGAAAATAAAAGAAGTGCTCGAATGGGACCTACCCCACTGCCTATGTATCTCATCGGGAGCATGAGAATCAGAGCGACGTAGTTCCCCTCACTAGGGGTGGATTGTGTTTTTTAATGGAATGCCTAACGTTCTAGCTCAGGTTTTGCAGCTCACTGTATGGAGACTTAGGCGTTACTGTCTTGCTAGAGAACTAGAAGAAGCACGTTCGTACGTCGAGAGTGAGTGAGATGAGAAAAGAATTCCCGAAGGAAAGACGTTATTGTTTGTTTGGAGTTTTTTACAGTTATTTGTAACTTGCATTGAACCAAAGTCTTAAATACAGGAACGAATACTTCGCGCATCGTCCCCAACAGGATGCACACTAGGTATCCTAGAAGAATGAGAAGAAGCCCCTCATTCTCCACTTCCCACATAAAAGGCTCAAGCGCAATACACGTTAACCTTTATTAAGTGTCTTTTTACTTTTATTTTGAGATGAGAAGAGAGAAAACCCGAAGGAAACTCTAAAGGGAAAACTAAGAGTCCTAATGTTATCATGCATGGATGTCCTATGGTTAGTGAGGTTTAGGAGGAAGGACTACCTAAACCTAATGCTAATCCTACTCCAAGCTTAATCAAAAATTAAGTTGGACTAGGTAGCTCTAAAGGGAAAGGAATCCAAGACTTAAACAAGTCTTGAGATTCATGGGATGAGAAAGAGTGAAAGAGAAGAAGAAGAAAGAGAAGGAAAAGATGAGATACAATAAATGGCAGCAAGCACATCATATCATAAATGTCCAACCCAAATCAACAAACATGTTTCAAAGATCAAAGCAAAACAATTCGAGTAAGCATGCAAAGATAAACATGAAAGAATGCAAGCATACTTGTATGAAATGCACAATTAAGCATACATGGACTTCATATCAAAATGAAATGAGAAAGGCAAGATGAAGATGAAGACAAGTCAGAACCAAGATCATATTATCATCAACAATTCTTTTGTGCAAAAGTGGTTCAAAACATGAAGCATTATGATTCAAAGAAGTTACAAAGCAAAAGGTAATGATGTTCATCATGCAATTCAAACCAAATGCATTCAACTATGCTCAAGTAACATGAAAACCAAGTATAGAACTCAAGAGGCAGTAGCATATGTATCAATATCATATCAAAACCAAACTCAAGTCATACAAGTTCAAACATCAATCAACACCTTCAAAACATGCACCAAAGTAAACTACAAAAAGAGGACAAAGTTCCAACACTTAAGCATACTCAAACATGATTCAAACATGATCCACAAATTGCAAAATTTAGTCTCAAAGGACCTCAACCAGGGGTAAACATCATATCAAAAGCTCATTCAAAGAATCACAAAGGAACCCAATCAATTTAGCATGGCAAATCAACTTGTGTAAAGAGATGTCAAGAGATGATCATACATAAGTCACTTAAGAAAAAATAAGCAAACATGTATCATATGACATTCAACAATTGTGAAAAGATCTCACAAAAATTCACAAGTTAAGCAACTCAAACAATTAAGCAAAGATCAAGTAAGCACCATGATTCAATATGCAAAAGAGGGGGGGACCAAAATGCAATATGAAAAAGTTTTAAAAATGAAACAAAAATGTGTTTATGCAATTCAATATGTTGATGAAACAATGCAAAAAGAATGAGTTGAAAATGTTTTGTAGACTATGAGAAATAAATTCTACAATGCAAAGTATGCACATGTGAGACAATTCAAAAATAAAATCAATTAAACAATTAATTCAGATGCCAAAAATAAAATAAAAAAAGAAAATAAAATTTGGCAAAATTTTATAAAATGCTAAACATGCTTCATGATTTTTTTTATGATTTTTGGATGCATTAAAATGATTTTAAAAATTAAAATGCAAATGCAACAATTAATGAAAATAAAATGAAAGAAATAAACAAGGAGGGGTGCATACAGCAACAAAAACACGTTGAAAAATGAAAGTGGGCTCAGACTGGGGATGGGAATAACAAAGCGCAAGCCAAAGGTCCAATAGCGAAGTCAAATAATCCCATGGAATTCAGTCAAACATTCAGATTCAATAACAACCCCAGGATCCATCTAACGCTCACCATCAGTTAATCAAAACACAATGTAATCATGATCTAGGGCTCAAACTCACACGCACATGGTAAACAAACAAACACACGCACACACCAAATCAAACTGGACACAATAAGGACTCACATGAGCAGCACATGCGCATTTTAATGTGTTGTCAAACATACAGCCACACGATTAATCAAACACATTAGAATCAATCAACCAAATAGAAAGTAAGCATGATGAGTGGCTATGATTAAAGGTTCACCATAATACGCATGGAAAAGCACACACATTAACATTGAAATAAAATCAGAAACTAAAACAACGTGGCAACATGTGGAACGTTGGATCAAACAAAAGGACGGTGGTGATTGTGTCTTCCTCCTCCAACCCTTCACCAGACGAAAACTGAACCAGTCGCCGGAGCTAGGGCTCCGGTCACCCTCTCCGGTGAGCTGCAACTCCAAATTCTCCAGAAATTGCTCATAAGTATACCAATTTGATCAGAAAAACAAGA
Source organism: Lathyrus tuberosus (assembly GCA_022829125.1). Taxonomy (NCBI): domain Eukaryota; kingdom Viridiplantae; phylum Streptophyta; class Magnoliopsida; order Fabales; family Fabaceae; genus Lathyrus; species Lathyrus tuberosus. The sequence continues at coordinate 1,511,440 of JALAZF010000337.1, forward strand.
GGATCACAAATATCTAACTCATTTCATCAAACCATCAACATACAAACCAAATCGAGCAAAATAAAGTTTAGATCCAAAACTTCAAACTCAAAATACATACGATTCACACGTCCAAATTTCAAACAAAACACATCAGCATGCTCAGTGGACCTCATAGATCATTATGCACACTTAAAATTCAAGTTCTAAGAGCATGAAAAGTTCACCAACCTGAGATCTTGAAGAGCTTAAAATACTCCTAGAAAACCAGAGATAAGTTGTAGATCTAGCCTTAGGAACCTCTAATTGCAAAATAAAAGCAATTAGAGCTTGAATATGGTCTGGATCTTGAGTTTTGAACTTGGATCCTCTTGAACCGAACTTGGTGAAAATCTTGCTCTCAGCTCAAAATGACGGTTGATTCTTGTTCTACTCTCTTCACTGATCAAGAATATGAAAGAATTTCTCAAGAAAACCTTGTGGAGAGGGAGAATCGAAAAAGAGAAAGTGGAGAGTGAAAAATGGATTCTGAGCCAAAATGAATACATGACCTAGTTTTGGAGGCATGGGTTAGCTTATATACTCTCCATTAGTTCCCTAATTATGATTAGCAAGTGATTAATCCTTTGATTAGTGAGATTGGAGTGATTTTGCCAAAATGCATTTTGTGTTTGAACCCTTAACTCTCACGTGCAAGCTCAATAAAATCAGCATGATTCACTTGCATTCCACTTGCTAACCACACCTGAATTGTACTTGGGCTTTGCAATGACTTGGTTGGTGAGTTTTGAATCAATTTGCAATTTTGAACTTTGTGAAAATAATGAGAAATATGGCATGAAATAACTTGATTCAAAAGCCAAACTTGTGCCAAATGAAGTGTACTTTGATGTTGCAATGTGACATGAACCAATAAAACCAATTGCAAGTCCATTTGTGCCAAAATGCCAAAGGTGGAAAAAAGTGATATATGGAAAACCTCCAAATGCACCTTGCATTGTTTTGGCCATAACTAGAGTTCCACAAATGATATGGAGATGTTCTAGTACTTTTTGGAAATGGGAGAGAAAGATCTTCAACTTTCATGTTGGAGGAAAATTCATTTGGATCTTCCTTGATGATGAAAAGTCAAGTTGAATGTGGTGGAAAAATTGCCAAAAATGGAAAGTTCTCATTATAGGTCATTTTCCAAATTTAGTAACTTTTGCACAAACTCTTGATTCTTGATGAACGGCATGAATCTTGACAATTGAAGACCACATGAGGATGTGATACCTTGAAAACCATGAAAAGAACCTCAAAATTCCACAGTTGACTTTCTCCTTTACAGTTGACTTTTCTTGGTTCACAAGCAACTGATCCACTGAACATTCTTCACCATGAACCATCAACCAAGCCTTCATCCATGAACACTTGTGAGCATATGGAAGCCATAAGAACATGCTTGAATCCCCAAAGTTTTCAAGAAGCTCTCTTGAAACCAAAAACCCTAATTGGTCTCTCTGGTTAGGAGGGAGAGATCCACTTACAATCTTTTGCCATGCTTGATCTTATGATGATGTGATGAACTCCTCAAACCACCTTGAGGCTTGAGACTCCTCTGAGGCTTGTGAGAAACCCTTGGCCCTTATTCTCTTACTTTGGATGATCCACACCTTTGAAAACCACTTGATCCCATGCCCTATGCTGAATTCCATGCTATGCAATCTATGACCTACTATGGAATGCAAAAAGTGTAAAGCATAGACCAATTTATTGAGAAAACAAAGAAGGTAAATTTTGAGGTATTACACACATCACGTGCGACCTCTCTGTCTCTGCTGCCTAAGCTCTGACAGAACTTCATCCAATGATGAACGAATACCTGCAAAATCAGAAAAAGGTGCGGTGTGTGCTTGGGTGCTAGACCCAGGTATGTCAGTGGTATGGCTATGAGTGCGGAGCTGCTTAGAATGCTGCCCCATGATTTCACAGTAGTGCCTTTCATTGCTCTTTGCCCCTAAATCACGGGCTCCTAGATCAAATAGCCAATTGGCGCTTCGACACACATTAATACGCTCAGCATTTGGCAAAGAAAAACCTCGGAACTCATGTGTCCGGACCATAAAGTGATACTTGTTACTATGCAAACTCTTGACAAGTCGCGCATTACGGCAAAAGTCAATGTCAGCATAGAGACAAGGTATACTCTCCTCGTTTTCTAAATCGGCCTCTAAGTCTAAACAGATAGCAATGGCAGTAATGATACCGCCTATACAGATGGAACCGCCGACTATGTTTTCTACACTAATAAAGTGGGCAAGAAGGAACGGTGTAGGGTTCACACGGGTTTGGAAAAGTGCACAGTGGATAAAGAACAAATCCTTAGAATTCACGTTTCCTGGGTTTTCACGGCCGAAGATGGTGGAGGTGAGGGTGCGGTGGAAATAACGAATAACAGGGTTATGGATGGTCGTGGCTTTCAAGCCCTCCCATTTGGTGGCTCTTGTGTTGGTTATTTGATTCTAGAATTGGAAGGCTCCTTCCTCCCAGTCACTGTCCAAGGGTGCTTGAGTCGCAAGACCCTCATCGGTAGGAAAACCAAAGTATTCAGCTATCTGCTCATGAGTGAGCGAATAATTAACGTTAAACATCTTGAAGTAAATGGTTTCGGTGGTGCGGTTAAGATCATGGATATATCGGACTGAACTAAGAAACTCATAAGTAAGTCTAACGGAAGAGGAATTAAACATGGAGCAGAAAGGAGTCATACCTAAGTTCCTGAGCATCCACGAGACGCTATCATAAAGACCCAAGGTGCGAAGAGTTTCGGGCTCCGGATACCTTGTGGCGTAGACTGGCCTCTTGGACACTCTGTGAAAGTTTGAACGCATGGTGGCTCCAATTTCTCCGTCTGGGAACTCAATTCCCAAGTAATATATCTCTTGGTTAGCAGCCATGGTTGTGAAGATTTTCTGAAGTGTGTAGAGAAATGGAAAGTGGGTTGGAGAAAGGTGAATGGTAATGTGTGGTTAGGGGTGTTTAAATTGGGATTAAGTTGGTGAATATGGATGGGTGGAAGTTAATGTGGGATGATGAAGGGTTTACTAGGTACTTAAGGGGTCTAGGAACATGCAAGAGTGTCTTGATTGGGAATAAAGGAGGCAAAGGTGCATTTCACAAAGAAAACCGTGTGTTCTGCCTATTCGAATGCACGGCGAGCGCCTTTATGCATATGGCGACCGCCATTGGCTCCAGGCACGCCGTTTGGTTTTTTGGCTGGCAGAATGCAAATTGGTTACTAATTTTTTTGTTTTTGGTTTTTTTTTTGACAAACCTAGATTTGCTAAACATTAATAACAAGTTAAGTAAGGATTTAAAACACTGAAACAAAAACTTAAAAAGAAACTTGCATTAAACGAAACCGAAATGTATTACAATTACGTGTCGGCATCCCGACGGTACACAGTGGAATGGAAATTAATAATTCAAACGATACAAGAAGGGGAAACACTATACATGTAAACAAACAATCCTAATGAAAACAGGGAAATAGGTGCGGCTATGAATCATCCATGATGTTGTCTAAGAGAGTAGACAATTTGGAACATATGGTCCAACTCTTCGCGAACAACATCCATTAGTCCAATGAAGTCGACTCGGAGAGAGGATATCTCATCTCGAAAGGAATCTACTTTTGCTTGGAGAGCATTAATAGCAGCAGCTACATTCAAAGGTGGTATATCAGGATCGACCTCGGAACCTTGAGCGGCCTCGGCAGACATAATGGTATCTCGGTTTTCGTAAGCCTGAGGAGAGTCGGGTGGAGTCAGAAACTCATTGACGGCCTCCAAATCATAGAGCCAATTGTCCTTATTGTGCACACTGGTCTTTTCATGGTTGGGTAAGGTGAAAGTATAGACTACAACATTATCGATAAGTAACTCGAATTCAACTGGGCCAAGATTAGCAATAATGCCTCTGTTGAAACAAAAACTAATGTCCATCGGGCGAAAACCGCCGAATGCAAAGGAACGGTTCAGATGGTACCTCATCCCAATTGCATCAGTAATCATAGTCACCAGCCCGCCTATCAAGATTGGTTCAAAGGAATCACGGGCAATACGACTGAAATTAACAAGCAAATACGGGGCTGCATTGACAGGCTTTCCTTGGGATGCGCAGAGCATGATATATAACTCATCCCTCGACACAAATGTAATGTTCTCTTCTTTGCCAAAGAAGGTGTGAGCAAGAACCTTATGGAAATATCTCCATCTAGGATTATGGATGCTTTCGGAGAACATAGCATCAGGTTCGGCAATACCGCTTTCGGTTATGGTGCCCCAGAAATATTGAAGATCATAGCTAGTGAAGGCATCAGAAGGGGTCTTGGTCACATCATCGGGTTCATTAGGAAAACCCAATAATTCAGCGAATTCATGATGGATGAATCTGTACCTGTTCCCAAACAACCTGAAGGTAGCCAACCCACGGCCAAAACCGAAACCACGGGTGGCATCATAATAGAGGGAGCTAAGGAACTCCAAGGTCAGGCTACGGTAAGTGCTAAATCTCTTCTCTAAGGCAAAGTGAGACCAGCCTATCTGGCTCAGAAGGAAAACAACACTGTCTCGGATGCAAAGGGTTTGCATGGCCGAGTCGTCAGGATAGATGGACAGACCAAAGTCTCTTTGAGACAAAGCCTCAAATCAACGCCTCTGGACATCGTTCCTGAAAACAACGACACGGTTTTCAAAAGTCTGCATGGTTGCTGGTCAAAGGTTTCCTAGAGAAGGGTATCCTGAAAATTGAAAAACATTACAATATTAGGGGAATAATACTATTAGCTACGCGTTAGTAAGATAAAAATAGTAATAATAATCATAATACTGATAATGATAGCACCAATAATGAGATGCAAAAAATAGTGATGCATATCGTATAGATCTTATACTAAACATGCATGCAGTGTCCTAAAACTAACAAAGTAAAATAAAAACTAAAGATCGTGGTTTAGCTCCCACAGAGCGCTTTGTTTAATGTCGGAAGCTCGACATTAGAATTGAAAAGGGCATCATTGTCGAGAAGAGCAAGAAGATCTTCCAACTTGTAATTAGTGATGAATTCCTTGTTTTCTACTAAGTGGTAGTGCTTGAGTCTCTGGCCGTTCACAAAGAACGTCCCATTCGACTTTCCACTAATTTCAACTGCTCCACTTGGTAGGACTTTTGTAACTTCGAAAGGACCAGACCATCTAGAACGTAATTTTTCGGGAAAGATTTTAAGCCTAGAGTTAAAGAGGAGAACTATATCTCCTTCGTTAAACTCCTTCTTTGTTATCGTTTTATCATGCCACTTCTTGGTTCTTTCTTTGTATATTCGGGCATTTTCATAGGCATCTAGTCTTAGTTCTTCTAATTCATGGATATCCAGAATCCTTTTCTCGCCGGCTGCCTTATGATTCATATTCAGGGTTTTAATGGCCCAATAAGCTTTATGCTCAAGTTCCACAGGCAGATGGCATGACTTTCCATAAACTAGCTTGTACGGTGTAGTTCCTATGGGGGCCTTGTAGGCTGTTTTGTAAGCCCACAGAGCTTCATGAAGTTTAGTAGACTAATCCTTCCTAAAGGTTGCAACGATTTTTTCTAAAATATGCTTGATCTCCCTATTCGACACCTCTACTTGTCCACTAGTTTGAGGGTGATAGGGTGTTGCTACTCGGTGTCGTACTCCGCATTTAAGCAATAGCTTCCCGAAAACATTTGAAATGAAATGGGAACCGCCATCACTAATGACAATTCTTGGTACACCGAATCTGGGAAAGATTATGTTCTTGAAAAGTTTTACCACCACTCGTGCATCATTTGTCAGTGAAGCTATCGCCTCAATCCTTTTTGATATGTAATGAACTGCGACAAGTATGTATTTGTTTCCAAACGAAGATGGAAAGGGTCCCATGAAATCAATGCCCCATATATCAAAGACTTCGACTTCCAAAATCCCCTTTTCCAGCATCTCATCGCGTCTAGAAACGTTTCCAGTGCGTTGGCACCTGTCAAAGTTCATAATGGCAATGTGAACGTCCTTCCAAAGGTTTGGCCAAAAGAGGCCTGATTGTAATATCTTTGCGCATGTTTTTGATGTACTGGCATGTCCTCCGTATGGTGCAGCATAGCATTGGGATATGAAATCCTCTATTTCCGATTTAGGGACACATCGACGAAATATTCCATCGGCGCCTCTCTTGAATAATAGGGGTTCATCCCTGTAATATTGTTTAAGATCATGGAAAATTTTCTTTTTCTGTTGGAATGTTAAATCTGGTGGAAGTACTTTGGCTGCTAGGTAGTTGACAAAGTCAGCATACCATGGCAATGTGGTTTTTGTATAGATTGCTTCTACTACTTCATTTGTCTCTGCATCATTAAATAACAAGGAACATTCTACAATTTTGCTTTCCCTTTCCAACTGGGCTACCAGTCTGTCGTAAGGAAAATCATCGTTTATAGGCACTCCTTCGGGCTTTAGATCCTCAATCCTAGAGAGATGATCTGCTACCACGTTTTCTGTACCTTTTTTTTATCCTTTATCTCTAAATTGAATTCTTGCAAAAGCAAGATCCATCTCAAGAGTCTTGGTTTGGCATCCTTTTTAGTCAACAGGTACCTAATCTCGGCGTGATCGATGTAGATAATAATTCTTGCTCCCACTAAATAGGAACAGAATTTATCTAAAGCGAACACGACAGCTAGGAGTTCCTTTTCTGTGGTCGCATAGTTCATCTATGCGTTGTCCAAGGTCCTACTCGCGTAGTAAATAGCATGAAGCCTTTTATCCTTTCTTTGTCCTAAGACAGCGCCTACAGCATAGTCGCTAGCGTCGTACATTATTTCAAATGGTAAACTCCAATCAGGTGGTTGCATAATTGGTGCGGTAATAAGAGCATTCTTCAGATGTTCAAATGCTTTCAGGCATTCTTCATTGAATATAAATTCAGCTTCTTTCATCAGCAGTCCAGTCAAGGGTTTTGTAATCTTAGAGAAGTCTTTAATGAATCGTCGGTAAAAACCGACATGTCCTAAAAAGCTTCGTACTTCTCTAACTGTTTTTTGTGGTTGAAGGTTTTCTATGATTTCTATCTTTGCTTTGTCTACTTCAATACCTCTATCGGATACTACATGTCCAAGAACTATACCTTGTCCCACCATGAAATGACACTTCTCCCAATTTAACACAAGGTTCACTTTGACGCATCGTTCAGGCACCAACTCAAGGTTTGATAGACAGTGTTCGAAACTTCCCCCACATACAAAGAAATCGTCCATAAAGACTTCCATTATGTCGTCTATGAAATCGGTAAAGATCGGCATCATGCATCTCAGAAATGTTGTGGGAGCATTACACAGTCCAAATGGCATTCGACGATAGGCAAATGTACCATAGGGCCAGGTAAATGTGGTCTTCTCTTGGTCATCAGGATGAATAGGTATTTGGAAAAATCCTGAGTATCCGTCTAAGTAACAAAAATATGAATGTTTGGCTAGCCGTTCAAGCATTTAGTCTATGACGGTTAAAGGAAAATGATCTTTTCGAGTAGCCTTATTCAGCTTTCTATAGTATATGCACATCCTCCATCCAGTTTGAGTTAGTTTGGCTACGGACTCGCCTTTCTCGTTAGTTACAACTGTAACACCACCCTTCTTTGGCACGACATGCACTCGGCTGACCCATTTGATGTCAGATATCGGATATATGATTCCTGCTTCCAATAGTTTTTGTGCTTCTCTCTTTACTACATCGCTTAGGACAGGGTTCAACCGTCTTTGATGTTCTCTGGATGTCTTACAGTCTTCCTCCATCATGATGCGATGCATACATATAGAGGGACTTATCCCTTTTAGATCGGAGATATTATATCCAAGAGCAGTGGGATATTTCCTCAAGACTTCTAAAAATTTCTCGGTTTCTATTTGTCCTAAATCAGCATTAACTATTATGGGTTTTTCAAGTTCAGTGTCTAGGAATTCATACCTTAGATCTTTGGGTAATGTTTTGAGTTCTACAGATGGTTTCTTTGGGCAAGGCATTGGATCGGGTGTGAGTGCTAGGCATTCTCTTAGACTGTCATCTTCATACGGCTCACGCCAGTTGTCGTCTTTGAATATCGGAGGGGCTGGAATCTTTAGCACTTCCTTGTACCTTGTCGGTTCCTTATCCAGTTCTCTGACGAATTCGTTGATAACGTCTAGAAAACAACATGAATCGTCTAAAGCAGGGGCCTTTAGGAATTGGGCTAAGATAAATTTGACTTTTTCTTCCCCTACTTCGAAGGTTAACTTTCCCTTCTTCACATCTGTTATAGCTCCAGCTGTTGCTAAGAACGGTCTACCTAAGATGATCGGTATATTATAGTCTTCCTTAATGTCCATTATCACGAAATCTGTCGGAATATAAAACTGACCTATCCGAACTGGCACGTTTTCTAGCATGCCTACTGGATATTTCACAGAACGGTCTGCTAGTTATAGAGACATCTTCGTTGGCCTCAGGTCTCCTAATTTAAGTTTCTTACATGTGGATAGGGGCATTAGGCTAACACTGGCTCCTAAGTCGCATAACGCTTTGTCTATGATAGTCTTCCCGATTACACAAGGATTGGAAAAGATACCTAGATCTTTTAGTTTAGGAGGCATGTTATTTTGAAGTATGGCGCTAGACTCAGCAGTGAGCATAACGGTTTCGTTATCTTCCAATTTTTTCTTGTTTGATAGGATCTCTTTAAGGAATTTGGCATATAAGGGCATTTGCGTAATAGCTTCTGTGAAAGGTATCGTTATGTTCAGTTGCTTTAGAAGCTCTACGAATTTCTTAAACTGTCCTTCGTTTTTGGATTTAGCTAGTCTTTGGGGATAAGTCACAGGTGGTTTATATGGTGGCGGAGGCATATAGGGTTTTTCTTTTTCTGCGGCCTTTCCGCTTTCATCTTCCTTCTCCGTGTTTGATTCTCTTATTTTCTCGGTTCCCTTTTGTAAATTTTGGTGCATGGCTGAATTTTAGAATCTCGAGTCAACAGGTCCATCGTACGTTGTTCCGCTTTGCAAAGTAATAGCGTTAGCATGACCTTTTGGGTTTGGTTGTGGTTGGCCAGGAAATACTCCAGCGGGGGCTGCATTAGTTGATTATTGTTGGGCTACCTGTGAAATTTGGGTTTCTAACATTTTGTTATGAGTAGCCATAGCATCAAGCTTGCTTGACAATTGTTTCATCAATTCGCTCGTGTGAGCATTTTGATTTGCGAAATCCCTGTTTTACTGAGCTTGGACATTCATAAAGTTCTCCATCATGATTTCCAGATTCTATTTTTTTGGTAGAGGTGGAGCGGGTTGCGCTCCGTTCTGAAATCCAGGTGGAATAACAGGTGCTGAGTTTGGTGGATTCAAAGTATTGTTATTCTTATACGAAAAGTTTGGGTGATTTCTCCAACCAGGATTGTAAGTGTTTGAATACGGGTTCCCTTGAGCGTAGTTCACTTGGTCGGTAGGAGTACTAGCCAACACTTGACATTCAGCGTTTGTATGCCCAGGGTTTCCGTATATTTCACAATTTGGTGTAACCGCAGCTACGGTAGCTGCTGGAGGTGCTATTGCTAAACTTTCGATCTTTTGAGCAAGCGCGTCCACTTTAGCATTGACTCAGTCTATACTGTTAACTTTGTGCCTTCCTCCTTTTGGAGTTGGTTTCTCTATACCAGCGTGTTCACCTCCCCATTGTAAATGGTTTTGAGCCATAGTCTCTATGAGTTCATAAGCTTCTGCATACGATTTATCCATTAGAGCACCGCCTGCGGCAGCGTACAGGTTCATTTTGGTATTGTACAACAGCCCGCCGTAAAAGGTATGTATTATCATCCATTCTTCAAGTCCATGGTGTGGGCATAACCTCAACATGTCCTTGTATCTCTCCCAAGCATCAAATAAGGATTCGTTATCCTTTTGCTTAAATCCGTTAATTTGGGCTCTCAGCATAGCGGTCTTGCTTGGTGGGAAATATCTGGCTAAGAAGACTTTCTTCAACTCGTCCCATGACGTCACTGAGTGGGATGGTAGAGACTGGAGCCAAGCTCTTGCTCTATCTCTCAATGAGAACGGAAAAAGCCTTAGTCTAATTGCTTCTTAACTAACTCCATTAGCTTTTACAGTGTCTGCGTATTGCACGGATATTGATAAGTGAAGGTTCGGGTCATCCGTAGCATTACCTGCGAATTGGTTTTGTTGAACTACGGATATTAGCGAAGGTTTCAGCTTGAAATCATTACGGTTAATAGTTGGGGAAACAATGCTATTATGTGGTTAATCTTGTGACGGAATAGCAAAATACTTTAGAGGACGGTTTTGTGGTCCATCTGCCATGTTTTTTTTCTGGTTCTTATTCGATTTCCGAATCTGAGTAGGGAATAAGAGGATCTGGGATGTTATATCTAAGAAGGAATTCATTAATTCGGCGTCTCAGAAATATGTAACGTTCGATTTCATTGATTGGTTACTCCAACTCTTCGCCTTGTGAGCGAGTGTTTGGCATACAATTGACGAATCGAAAAGGAAAAATAAAAAGTTGCCTTAGTCTATAATGTGCAACGAAAGTATCACAACATTGACTAAATTGAGTCCCGACAATGGCGCCAAAAACATGGTCGCGACTTTGCGTAATGGTCGGATTACTGTTGCAAGTATACAGCTTATCACGTAGTCTTAAAACGGTTTTCGAACCCATAGGGACTAATAATCAACCTAGAGTGATCGATTATTGCGGTGTAAAGCTAAGGCTAGATTTGGCGATAAAAGAAATCTGGTTATTAGCGGGATTTGAAAAACAACAATAAAGACGAGACCGGAGAATGATTTCTGTGCTCTTGGGACTCCGTAAGATCCAAGTGTTAACAAAGGTCTCGAGATTGGTCTGAAGGATATACCAGTTTAAAGGCTCTACCTCATGCTCTCGCAGTCTTAACTAAGCCACGCCTAATAACCCCAAGATTTTGCTCTCGCTCGCACGTTAGTTAAGAGGTGCTTTTTGAAAACTAACATAATCTAATGAGGCCCTAAAGCGCTCTCGCAGCATTTATGCTCAATGTCCGATGCCTACTATCCGGCGATTACCTCACGCTCTCGCTCTATTAGACACGCCTTGGTGTGTTTCTCACTCTCATGACGAAACACTGTTAAACAACCCCTCGCTCTCACGACGAGGCTGCCTAAATTCATATTATACACCAAAACCATAATTTTAAAAACAAAAGTTAAACACCGAAGGTCCTATAGAGTCCCGTCGGAACGATGATCCTCAATCTACGGACTTAAAGCAATTCTACTCAGACATAATTAAATCTAACACTAATGCATTAACATTTCTGAATTTTAAAACATACATATTGGTTGGTTCTTAATTAAGATCAGATTTACACTTTGATGGTGAAAACAAATTATAAAGCATAAAAGTAAGATTAAATATAGCAGGAAAATAAGCGAATTGTAAATAACCTTAAATGTGAAGTAATTAAACGGAAAATGAAACTTGTATTAAATAGTTTATCTAAGCGTACATCAGCAACAATAGAAATGAAAAGTACAGCAGATGTGTCAATCTCTCGATGTGAACGATCGTTACTATGGCAAACGATATAAGTGGTTAGGCTAATGAAAATTGGGCAGCGTTTCCGCAAGGTTCTTGGATCCCCTACTGCAGACCTCTGATGCTCTATATATAGGAAAAATATGGCTCCAAGCAGTTGAATTCGAAATTTAAAAACTAAACTTGCAACTGCCAGAACTGCATCAAGGAAACTGCTCCCGCGCATAATGGCGGTCGCCTTAGGCCAAACGGTGGTCGCCTTTCCTTTAAATATTTGAATTTCCCTCCTTTTTGCTATGGCGAGCGCCATTCAGTTGAACTGGGGGGAATGGAAAATGCCTTTCATCTGGAAGGAGTAGAATAATGCAATTTCTCCACCTTTCTTCTCTTTTGAGCTCGATTCTTGGTCTTTTCTCCTATGGAGCTGATATAGGACCTGTAAATGGAAAAGAAACGAAAACATAAGTAAACAATACACGAAATGACAATGGCTCGATAAAAATACGATAAAACATGCACGAATTGAATCGAAATAAATGATACGGAATCGAGTCATCACATACCCAACATCACACTCTGCGGAGTTAACTCACAAACCAAACTCAAAACTTTGAATTGTTCAATAAGTTCCAGCTCCCTAACCATCAAAGCAGGCATATACAAAGACTTTCGATTTAAAGCACCAGCCAAAACATTAGCTTTACCGGGTTGATAATTAAAGCCAAAGTTTTAATCCTTTAGAAATTCCAACCATCTCCGTTGCCTCATATTTAATTCCTTATGATCAAATAGATACTTCAAACTTTTGTGATCAGTGAATACCTCAATTATGGAACTATAAAGATAATTCCTCCAAATTTTCAACACTAACACCACTGCAGCCAATTCCAAATCATGAGTAGGATAGTTTCTCTCATGAACCCTCAGTTGCAGTGTAGCATAAGCCACAATCTTGCCATCTTGCATCAGCACACCATCTAATCCCATCATCTACGCATCACAATACACCACAAATGGTTCATCAGGTTCCGGAAAAATCAGAACTGGAGTTATAGTCAATCTCTTCTTTAGCTATGTGAAACTTTTCTCACAATGGATGTCCCACACAAACGCCTTACCTTTACAAGTTTGCTGGGTTAACTAAAGTGCTAACTTGGAAAAGCCTTCAATAAACCTGAGGTAGTAACCAACCAAGCCCAAAGAGCTTCTAATCTCAGTAACTGACTTAGGAGCATCCCTTTGTAGTACTGTATCTACTTTGGACGAGCCCATAACTATACCATTACCTGAAATAACATGTCCAAGAAAACTAACATCTTCCAACCAGAATTCACACTTTGACAACTTGGTATACAACTTCTTCTCTTTCAACACTTTCAACACAATTCGCAAATGCTCAGCATGCTCTTCTTCTGACATAGAATAAATCAGAATATCATCAATGAAAACCACCATGAACTGATCTAGATACGTCTGAAATATACAATTCATATATTCCATAAACACTCCAAGTGCATTAGAAATGCCGAACGACATCACCAAATATTCATAATATCCATACCCTGTCCTAAAATCTGTCTTCCGAATACCCTCATTCTTCACTCGAATCTGATGGTAACCCGACCTTAAGTCAATTTTGCTGAATGCATGTGCACCTACCAACTGGTTCATCAAATCATCTATTCTCGGAAGTGGATACTTGTTCTTGCTCGTTACTTTATACTACCATCTTTCTTCTTCACTAACAACACTGGATCTCCCCAAGGTGACAAGCTTGGTCTCGAAAATTTCTTTTCCAGCAGGTCCATTAATTACTTCTTCAATTCTGCTAGTTCTGACGCCATCCTGTATGGTGCCATAGAAACAGGTCTGGTACCAGGGACAAGATCATTAGAGAACTCCACCTCTCTCTCTCTCTCTAGAGGAACATCAGAAATATCATCTAGAAACACATCTGGAAAATCAAACACTACCGGCAATTCATCAATTACACTTTAACCATCAACATAAAAAGACGCAAACAATGCAAGCACTTGAACTTCATCCTACAAAATCTCTTCCAACTGCCTAGAAGATAAGAAACCAGCTTCCTTTTCGTCACTAGGAGCAAGAAACTGCACCGATTTGCTATAATAGTTAATATGAAGATGATTGAACTCCAACCAGTTCATTCTCAAGATAACATCAAGATCACTCAGCGGCAAGAAGATAAGTTCAACACCAAAATTAGATATGACTTTTTGTTCAGGTTTGAGACTCTTGCTTGAAGGCACATAGTTGTTTTTCAAAATTAGATTTTCCTCACTCAACCTTGAGAAATATTTCTAAAGCTTATAGTAAACTTCTGATTCAGATGCATGAATCTTCTTCAGAACCTTGTATTTGTTCAGAAGGTTTTGATATTTATCCAAAACTTCAGATAGGTTATATTCAAGCTTAGAATGAGAGAGTTCAGAAAATACCTCTTCAAAATTAGACTCAGATTTTGATTCTGATTGACTTGCTTTTGCAGGAGCTTTTGTGAATGCCATTAGAGTCACACTCGCCTGCTCTTCTTCAGAGCCATATTTAGAAGATTATGAATCCTCCCATGTAACCATAAGACCATTCTTATTCCCATGAAAGTCTTCTTGGGTATGGCATTCTTCATCTTGGGGAAGTCATTCTTATAATGGCCTGGCTCCTTGCATTCATAACAGATGACTTCTATGTTGGTTCTAGCTTTCTTGAATCCAGAAGTAGACTCAGAACGACCTCATGTCCTTCTTTGTCCTCTAAAATTTCCTTGCCTTTTCTTCCAGTGTTAATTCAAGCATTTGGAGAGGAGAGACAATTCATCTTCTTCCTCTTATTCTTCTTCAGAATCTTCACCGTTATCAGCTTGAAGAGCTTTCATTTTCTCATATCTTCATGAATACCTCAGAGCAACAAACTTGCTCTTTCTCTTGGGCTCATCTTCTTCGATCTCAATTTCATGTTCTCAAAGAACTAACCAGTTCTTCAAGGGAGGTATTGTTGAGGTCCTTTGATAACTTTAGAGCAGTTACCATTGGTCTCTATCACTTAGGTAGACTTTTGATGATGTTTTTGACATGATCAACAGTAGCATATCCTTTGTTCATAACCTTAAGCCCTGCGATAAGAGTTTGAAACCTTGAGAAAATATTCTCAATAGTTTCATCGTCTAACATCTTGAACGCTTCATATTTTTGAATCAAGGCAAGAGCCTTGGTTTTTTTCACTTGTGTGTTTCCTTCATGAGTCATCCTTAGAGAATCAAATATAGATTTGGCATTATCTCTGTTGGTGATCTTTTTATACGCAGTGTATGAAATGACATTTAGCAAGATGGTTCTTGATTTGTGATGATTCTTATAATCCTTTTTCTATTGATCTGTCATCACTCTTCTTTTAATTTTGTTTCCACTTGCATCTACTGGGTTTACGTAGCCATCGAATACCATGTCCCAAAGATCTACATCGTGACCTATAAAAAAGCTTTCTATTATGTCCTTCAAATAGTCAAATTTATCTTCATCAAAAACTAGAGGTTTATGAAGGCTCTTGTGTTTTGATGAAATTTTGGTAAAACATGATTATAATAAAGATGAAGAAATCTGCTCAAGATTAAATATGTCGACAAAGACGTTCTAACGTCTTACTAATACAGCAGGTTTAATTACTTAACAAATCTGTCAAAAGATTTGGTGCAAATTTGTAGAGTGGATAAAGGAGAAACGATTGAAGGCCCAAGACAACAGAAGACTATATAAGGAGACTTAGACCTAGGGTTAAAAGGGGACTGTATGTTTTGTATCACTTGTAACTTTGTAACCTAGTTCCTTTGTGTTGAATAAGGGTTTAGGGTTTGAGAGTCGTTGGCTCGCTTAGGAGTTGTAAGTCTCCACTCTGTATTATGGAATGCAGGGTGGAAGGCATAGGTACAGGGACACAACCAGAAACCTGTAGGTAATGGTTGTTGTATTGTTCTTAGACGAAGCTTTGAAGCAAGTCCAAGATAACTTGAAGGTTAAGACACCGCGACAGTTCTGAATTGGCAGAAGACAGAGATATCACAGGTTATGATTAGGATGTGAGTGAGGTATCTCATATCAAGGCTGTAAACGGTTGAGTTTAGCCTTGATAAAGATGTTCATTGGGTAGATGTTAGGTATAAAGTTGTAAATGGGGGAGTTTAGCTTTGTAACAGTTCTACAGATAGTGAAGTCTTCATCCTGGATTGGTATCCCCCAGATGTAGGTGAATTGCACCGAATTGGGTTAACAATGAATGTCTTATTTAACATTCTGCAATTTACAGTTTTGTTAATGTTCTTGACTGACATGTTGGATCAGATGTCGTGACATCTGTGAGTGTGCAGTTCTGATATTCAAGGTATCAGTCTGCTGTTGCGCCTCCATGTTTAAAAGAATATGTAGCACAATGTATTAACATATGTTAGGACATCTGCTGTCTACATAGGCCAGAATTTCAATTGGTATCAGAGCAGGAATCCTGTCTGGTTCTGGATGAGATCTTTGGGAGATACTCTCTGGCGTTTAAACAAGGAGGAGTTTTGGAGATCAGATCAATCAACTCAAACATACCCAAGGGTATTAATGGATGAGATGGATCTTCTGGATCGAAGGGAGCAACCCGGAGGTTGTTCATGTTGTTGAGGAGATTCTACAACATCTACAGGAGAAGTGGCTAGTTCTCTTATTGGTGTGTCTTATAAGATGTTGTGACATCTTATTAGGTCAAGCAGGATTTGTTCCTTGGTGGTTCTGTTGCATGTGTTTCTGATGAAAGAACTCTAGAAGTATGAGATTCTGGAGTTGTTACTGAAGACAGTTGGTGGAAGGTCTCAATCCTCAGCCTCTATATTTGAAGATATCTGTGTTCTTTTATTCCAGAGTCGGGAGCGATGGAGTGAAAGGAGTTGTGGTTAGATATCTGGTATGGTGACTTGGTACTTGGAAGCTTGGTTTCTTAGTGTAGTTTGGAGTTAGTTGTAGAGGAGAGGAGTTGAGTTAAATTTTATCAGGTTCTTGCTCTAGGAGTTTGATAAATGTTTGATCGGCTAGGTTGTCAAAGATACTTGAGAATTCTCTCAAGTCCACTCATAAAGGCATCTATGTCGTGTATCTGGAGTCTTCTAGTTACTCTTCTGACTAGAAGGTGTTTCTTTGAAACACGATCTGTAGAAAGTGGAGGTGATTTATTTTCACCATCCAAAAATAGTACGGAAGGATTCATCTCTTTTGTCCCTAAGAGTGGATCCAATCTGATTGAAGAGTTGTTGAGGTAAATAAGACTTGTTCAGAGAAAGTCTTAGTTACTTGAGTCAAGGGTGGCAGCCTTGGTATCTCAACATTGTCCTTTGAAGAAGATACTTGCAAAAAGATTGAATACTGTATAAGTGTTCATGATATGATCTGGTGGAGCTCGGCTACAGAAGTGAAGAAGGGTTATTATAAAAGGATTTAAGATCAATTGCTACTTGTGGAATCCACATGTATTTAATTGATTATCCTTGAAAGTCAAGATTGAGGATGTTCTATCAGATGTTCTAATATATTTTCATCAGAGTCTTGGAGAATCATGGGAGGGGTTCTGCATTTTCTCAAAAGTCTCCTAGGTGTTGGCCTGGGATTATTGGCTTAGCATCTGTTCCTGGAGAGTATTGTGAATGACTTGTCCAGATGGTGATGCTATTGAAGATGGAGATGGAAGACTATGAAGACATCATAATCTTGATGGTTAAAGCTTGGGTCAGTTTATTTCTGATCTAGGTGCTTTGGAGCATAGTGTTTTCTCTGGTTGTGAAGGTCGAGGATAAGTGGCAGTTATCCCTGGCTTTCTACTGACGACTCTACTAAGGGAAGTGACATTCTTTGGTATTGCTATGGGGTAGTCTTGGACTACTTATTTTCTAAAGATTCAAATGTGGCAGGTTTAAAGTCTTTGGAGTTTCAAAGCAGGATGGAGGTTGTCTACTCAAAACTTAGTTGTTGAATGAAGTCTGTGAGAGCATGGAAATCTGTTTCTGTAAAGGGAGGAGGTTCTTCTAAGTGGCAGAAGGAAGAGTTGAATTCAACAGTTGGATGTCATAATGTTATGACATCTAACTTAACATCATAAGTCTCAGCTGGTGATGTGGCACATCAGCTTAAGATAAGGTGATCTATAGGAGAATGGGAGTGATGGATTCTTCAAAAAGGTCTATCTCATGCAGTTTGCGGGAGCTGTGGATGAGAAGATGTTACATGACTAAGAGGCTTGGTGGATCCAAGATGTCTTGCTATAGGGCAAGTAGTTCATGTGACTTGAAGATCTGATTTCATTAGTAGATCAGGGTATCTTGTGGAAGTTCTGAAGATGAGTGAGGTCAATCAAAAGGTTGCATTTGATTGGTTTCACAATGTGCGTTTAAGCAGGATGCTTGAAACTGATTGCTCTTTAGTAGAAGAGTAGTTAGTTGAAATTTTAAGGAGGTTCTAGTTCTTTGGGAGCTTGTGGCAAAAAAGTTCTGTGTTAAGGATGGAAGCATACCTTCTTTGGTGGTTGAGAGTTTATTTCTCTTTGGGTTTCTGAAGTTTTCTTTGTTCAAGCTGGTGGCGCAGTGTTGTTTGAAGATCTTCAGTGTGGACTACTATGCTGATAGTAAGTCCAGTGGTGGAACATATCAAGAACCATGGTGTGTGGTGTCTGTGATGTGTGGAAAATGTCCTAACTGATGTTAGAACATCTTTGGGTTAGTTATCCTTGGTGAAGGATTTCAGGTTCTGTGATGAATTGGTTACTTGCATCATGTTCAAGAAGTATCTACATGATCATCCGGGAGAATGATGGAGTAGAAGGGACCCTTGGAAGGAGGATGTAAGTGTTTGTGAAGACTGAAGTGGATCATGTGTTGATTGCATTGAAGTCTGTTTCTAGAATGCGTTCAGAAGTGGAGATTCACCATAAATCAGAAGTATTCCAGGTTATCATACGGGAGAATGATAAGGAATGACTGTTTTGGATGGCAGGGTGTTTATCTCTATTGCTGGATGGGTGAGGTCAGTGGAAAATCTTGCATACGAAATTGGAGCCCTTGGAGCAAGTCTTGCTAGTAGTGGATCCGTTTAGCAGCTGTGAAGTTCTGGAGCATGTATACGATAGCCGACATCGTTATAATAAACTAAGGGGCCCTGTGCGTCTCTTTGAGGAATGTGAAGCATTCTGATTCAATTGGTTTATGCCTCAAGTAGCTGGAGGTCTATACATGAGAATTCAAGTGGAGTTCGTGTGGTGTGTAGATGGTTGCAGGATGAGGGGGATCAATGGGACTTTGATCTTAAGCCAAGAGTTTGTTATGGTTGGTATACACGTCCTCATGGGTAGCATGATGGTGATCATGTGTGAGTGATTATTATTTCTTGTCAGAGGGAACAATAAGAGAGTTGATGATTGCGTTCAGCAGGTGTGTTGAACAGAGGGTGCACTCTTGAAGACATGAAGATGCGTCTTATGTTTTCCAGTCATTAACTTGGGTTTTCAGTGGAGGAGCACCAGTTACCTTAGTCAGGGGGAGAGGCCTCTTGATCTGAGATGAAGTTCCAGTTTCCATTTGTGCATCAAGAAAACTGAGATGTCAAGGAGGATGGCTTGACATTATTGTTGAAGATCCAGTTTTCATTTGTGCGTCAAGCAAACTGAGATGTCAAGGAGGATGGCTTGACATTATTGTGGAAATTCTAGTTTGTATTTGTGCGTCAAGAAAACTGAGATGTCAAGGAGGATGTCTTGACATTAGAGTATTGCTGCAAGTTATGGGAAACTTGGCAATGCATACTTGAATGGTTCTTATTGGATACTTAAGAATCATTGACAGAGTTTGGGAGAATTTATTTTTCTCTGCAGACTGTGATCAAAATTTGTGAAGAAATCTCTATAAAGACCAAAATTAGAAGAGCTGATATGAAGAATAGACAATGTCTGACACAATGTCAGGACATCGCTGTTAAACATGTTTGCATGTAATGGGTTTGTTGGTCAGTGTTCTTAAAAGAAGAAACAATCAACAGTCTTGGCCGGTGAACATTTAGTGGAGTGATTTTCTTCGGTTAATGGATCTTTGAATTGACCAGAGTTATCTTCTATAGCTCATTACTTCCTAAGGAAAGTGTTTGGCTATAAATAAGACTTTATCAATTCTTAGTCTCTACATTCCTTTTAGTGATCGATGGAATTTTTCAAACTCTAGGTATATTGTCTCTGAGTTTGGGGTTGTCTTGGTCACTTTTGCCAAGTTTTGGCTAAAAACGGGGAGAAGAAGGAAGCCATTTTTTTGTTGTTGTCTGGGTACATTCCTGCAGGTGTTCTGCAAGAATGCTGGATAAGATGCTTTGACATCTTAACTTGTTTCTTTTGCATTGCTATTGTGTCTTGTGATCTGAGTTGAAAAACAGGTTATGACTTGTGATCTGAGTTACATATTTTATGTACTCCGTGTCATGACTGTTTAAGCTCTTTCTGGAATTCAGGAAGAAGATATCAGAAGGGTAACTCTCAAGATGAAGGGACTCAAGGAACTTTATCAACTTCGCTCATCCAACACAGAAGAGAATGTTTTAACCAAAATTTGTCAAAAGGGGGAGATTGAAGGCTCCTGTGGTTTGACGAAATTTTGGTAAAACATGATTATAATAAAGATGAAGAAATCTGCTCAAGATTAAAGATGTCGACAAAGATGTTCTAACATCTTACTAATACAGTAGGTTTAATTACTTAACAAATCTGTCAAAAGATTTGGTGCAAATTTGCAGAGTGGATAAAGGAGAAACGATTGAAGGCCCAAGACAACAGAAGACTATATAAGGAGACTTAGACCTAGGGTTAAAAGGGGACTGTACATTTTGTATCACTTGTAACTTTGTAACCTAGTTCCTTTATGTTGAATAAGGGTTTAGGGTTTGAGAGTCGTTGGCTCTCTTAGGAGTTGTAAGTCTCCACTCTGTATTATGGGATGCATGGTGGAAGGCATAGGTACAGGGACACAACCAGAAACCTGTAGGTAATGGTTGTTGTATTGTTCTTGGACGAAGCTTTGAAGCAAGTCCAAGATAACTTGAAGGTCAAGAAACCGCGACAGTTCTGAATTGGCAGAAGACAGAGATATCACATGTTGTGATTAGGATGTGAGTGGGGTATCTCATATCAAGGTTGTAAACGGTTGAGTTTAGCCTTGATAAAGATGTTCATTGGGTAGATGTTACGTATAAAGTTGTAAATGGGGGAGTTTAGCTTTGTAACAGTTCTACAGATAGTGAAGTCTTCATCCTGGATTGGTATCCCCCAGATGTAGGTGAATTGCACCGAATTGGGTTAACAATGACTGCCTTATTTAACATTCTACAATTTACAGTTTTGTTAATGTTCTTGACTAACATGTTGGATCAGAATGTCTTGACATGTGTTAGGACATTTGTTGTCTGCATAGGCCAGAATTTCAGTTTAGCATTGTAGTGATCCCTATCATTAGTTTGAGCAACTGGAGGTGGAACGGAAGCCATTGTGTTTCACAGTGGATCTTTATCTGACAATGTTAAGTGTTTGATAATCTTATCAAGATTAGAACCGGAGCTCTGATGCCAATTAAAGGTGGCAAGAAACACAAGGAAATGGGAGTTGAATTGAGTTTCTAAAAAATTAATCTTTTTTCAAAATCGTTTCAATAATCAATCACACGAACAATAAAAATAACACACTATTTTTATAATTGTTCGCTGTTAACTATGCTACCTTTAGTCCACCCTAACCAAAAGAAATCATTTTGACTAGTTGAGCTAACAAATCGATTATAAATTTTACAGGGTATTCTTAATTCAGATAAAAATAGAGATTTTAAGTTTAGTTAATATCAAGAACCAAACTCAATTCATCAATAGAATTACATTCTTAAAGAAACAAACAATTGCACAACAACAATACAACTCTTTGGTGAAAAGCTCTCTCTCTCTCTCTCTCTCTCTATATATATATATATATATATATATATATATATATATATATATAGAGAGAGAGAGAGAGAGAGAGAGAAGAAGAAGAAGAATTAGATAAATACCAAATTCTGGTGTGAAATGAAGAGATAAGGTGCCTCCTTTATAAAGGAGAAGAATTGAATCAAAGAGGAAACAATCCCTGGGCTAATTGACTCACCTAATTGATCAGGTCATAAGTCTAATCGATTAGCTACCTCAAATAATCGATTATTGTGGCCCAAAATATATAGAGTCGTCACCAATCATTAAGAGACTGTCACAATTGATAATAGTTTCAATTAGGAATCATCTAATCGATTAGGTTAAGGGGTCAATCGATTAGATAGGTGAAAAATTGTACTAATCAAGTAAACAATCCCCTAATCTACTAGCTTGGTATTGAAAACACTTTTAGGTGATTTTGTTAAGTAAAGAGAGGCATTAAAAGTATTTTAATTGTGTGTGTGAGTTGCCTTAGTATCTTAGGAGTTACTCTCCTACTTTCACAAGACTCTAGTCACTCAAACAGACACGACCATGCGAGATTTCAAATTTCTCTCTTTCACAACTCTGAATCTTTCAAGTTTCTTTGCCAGATATGCCGTTCATAAAGCACTTCGGTGGAACCTAGAATCTCCAAGTTAATCACCATCATTCAAGATTTGGAAAGATATTTCCACCTTATTAACAAGCTTAAGTGTTGTCTCCATAAAAAAACCAAGATGGTTACCTATGTTAAGATCATCATGTTCATACCTACAAGCATACATATTAATATCACTGTGGAAATAGTAGCCTCCTTTTTAAAGGATGTCAAACTTTCCTCCTCATTTGATGATGAAGAATTCATTCTTAAGATGCGTTCTATGAAAGTCGCTACTTCTACCTCTACATATCCATCGTTCGTGATCGAGGGGGTTCTCATATACTTTTTCCTATTTGAGGTGGAGGCTTTAAAGGTGATCAACGTATCCCCCTCTCAGATCATGGCGAATGGCTTGAGTTTGATCCCGGTGTTTAGAATCTTCTGTGGTGATTATGGGTTCATCATACCATTTGGATTTTCTTATCCTTTTAGCTCAACAATACAACCATATGAAGGGGTTGGGTAACCCTAGGTTGCTATCCTCTGAGAGATTTGTTTAAAAACTACTCCAATCATATGAGAATTGGAATAACAAGTTCGAAAAAATGAGAGGGCGAGATGGCTTCTCCACAGTCACGATTGAGGCGGATGGAACCCATGGCTATCCTCTAGCTTGGAAATAATCTAGTGGCGAACACATGTTACAGTTTTGACTGGCTCATCACTGATGAAATAGAAATGGTTCATCTTTTAAAAGAGTTTAAGGTCACGGATTCCCTTACCATGACCGCCTTGGATCAGGGGGTTAATAAAGACTTGGATAAATATCTAAGTTCAATGTACTCACGACCCTTGTTTGGGATTTTTTGCTGGTCATTTGGCTTATATTTTTTATTCTTATTTTTGAAGATACAATGTCAAATGTCTTCCTAGATATAAGGAAGTAATTCCTGAAACCCAAAAATGGTAAGTTGTTTTCTCCCCTGCTGCAAAGGAAAAATCTTTTCAAATTGGCGTGGAGGTGGTGGGAGGCCATACATCAGTTGTGAGGAAGGACTTGCCTCCTTAGTCCTCTATGTCGAATCAACCTAATTTTGACGCAATCGAGTTAATTGGGGCTCACCTTCCTTTCTTTTAAGACTTCCCACATGACTATAAGGCTATCCGTAATAAGGCATACCTCAATTTGTTTGACCTCAAAGAGAACCAATTGCTAAGAGTTTTCTTTATGGAGAATTTTTATAGAGAGAAGCACACTCAGACTAAGAATGAGCTGGAATAAAATCATGCAGGCTTCCAAGGGAATTTGCCAAAGATCAAGAAATAATATAAGTCTTATAGAAAGAAAATGAGGTCTTGTTGGCCATGCTAAAGGAAGACGAGACCAGGCCTTAGGATTTTTCTACCCCAGAGAAAAATTTGAAAGTATCCCTAGATGAGCTCCTCTACTTAAATTAAAAGCTAGAAGAGGAGGTGTCTATGCTTAAAGATGGTATAGACGAGACATCCAATATTTATTTTGAGCTAGAGAATTAGCAGGTTCCTTCCTTCATCCTGAGCTAGATCTAAGATATATGGATATATTTAATATGGTCCATGATGGCCATTCATTGAATAACAAGGAGGGTCATTTCTCTGAAAATCCATTCGCTTCCCTAATTAAGGACGTCTAAGTTAAGCCGAAATGCTACAAGGTTACGAACGGAGTTAATCTATAGGAGACTTGCACAAAGGATGATTTTGAGGAAAGATAAATTCCTAAATAATGCCAATGAGCTAGTGGTTTTTTTCATATTTCCTTTTGGCCCTTTTATGGCTTAATCGTGTAATCATGTCATTGGAAGATGTTTTATGTAATAATGGATTATGCCCTCGAAGGCATCATTTCTATTTGATTGCATGATTTTATTATAATCGTCTTTGTGTGAGTTGTCTTTGAATATCCTCCGTCTTTGTGTGTTTTGTCTTTGAATATCCTTCGAATAGGTTTTTGCCTTAATGTTATCAAGGAGAACAAGAATTTCTTAATGAGGGAGATAATGTTGCCATAAGGGCGACAATGATTCCTGTATGATAATCCAGCATGTGTAATTACCTTAAAAGGGCGACAAGGATTCCCTTGTGAGGATCCCGCTTATATGGTTGCCTTGTAGATAAATTTTGATAATATCTCCTTCGGTATTCAGTTTACACTAAATAAACTAAAACTATTCCCAACTTATATAATAATGTGAGGGGTCTCATTAAAAACCCATGTGCCTCATTGACTACGCAAGGGAAAAGATTGATCCCCACCAAACAAATATTTTCATGAATATAACCATAAAAGTGGAAGAGATTGTAAATCACCTAAAAAAATCAAAACACTAAATGAAACTAATCTAAACATGGCCTAGAGTCTAAATAATTAAAATCTTTTAATAAGATATTATGATGTCTCTCTCGTGCTTTCCAGGAGTGAAGCAGTCAGGCCCTCATCCTCGGGAGTTATTTATCTTACCCAGGCTCCCAAATTTACACTTACAAAGTTTACTCCCACGCCTCTCATTTTCTTTAGCTTCAGACTTTTGACGCTACACCTCCTGGCGATCTCTTGATCCCCATGGATAACCGTAACTCACCCATATAGGAATGGGTACTTCATGCAAAGATAAATGTAGGCAAAGTGCACTCTCAATTGGTTGATATCGGTCCGCCTTATAAACAAGTTATATAAGGAATGTCCATCTGGGATAAGGTACCTTACCTTTATCTTCCTGGTGTATTTCGCTGCTCCAAATGTGTTCTTCAGTGTTATATAGCCCTTCCCCTGAACATGATAACCCAAATAGAGGATGTTTGCATAGCTTCCTTGATCAATCAATACTCTCTTAATCTCCCAACCGTCTCATCTTTTGGTAATGACCATAAGGTTGTTATTATGCAGGTGAATGCTTGTAGTGTCCTTCTTAGAAAAGCAATATTTGATTCTCGAGCTTCCGCCTCGCCTAAATTAGAGCTATTGGGAGAGCATTCAATGGTAAGGATTAGGTGAGAGTATCTTTCGTGGGAAAAACTGGTCACTCCACTGCTGGAGAATCCTATTACAATGGTATTATGGGTGTGAAGTGTGATTCTTTCATCACCCCTGCTTTATTCTTTGCCCTTTTTGGACCCGGGGATCCTAGAAGCATATTGCCCCTAAGCGCTAGATCCTCTTGACCTTTGTGCGGAGTCTCCCTTGAAATATTTGTTTAGGTATCCTGGGATCAAATGCTCAATCTCCTTCTTGAGTTGATAACAGACCTTTGTATGGTGCCCCTGGACTTTGTTGAACTTGTAACATCTTTAAGGCTTAGGCAACATGACATCTAATTTGGGAGTTGGTGGTTGTGAAATATTGTGGATGGGTAGTAATTTTCTCCATATCTTGTCGCGACGAGTGTCCAAGGGGTATGAAGCTCTCTTCTTCTTTATTTCTTTGCTTGAACGTCGTCTTGTCTCTAATGGGTGAAGTGTAGTGATTCTTCTATGATTGTTATGAGTTGTGAGGATTTGACGTACCTCCTTTCACATATCTAACCTAATTTTCACAATTGATTTCATTTCCCATTATATAGCATTTCGCAGACACTACCACCTCAGCTAGGAAGTTGCAAGCCTCTAAGGGTAAGGGATTCATTAAAATTGCAAGCCCTGAGCCAATTTTGAAATACTCCTACAAATATGTCATGGATAGGGTGAACAACCTTAATAGTTTTCTCATCTGGACTTGTTAAAATGCCTTAGTCGATTACCCCTAAGCTTTAATCTATTACCAATGCAATTTTATGAAAAATAATGAATTTGAAAGCTTAGCTTCAATGGTTTTCATGTATGATTTTTTAAAACTTTTTAGATGAAGTTTGAGAAGTATTTCTGAGCATTTAAAATGATATAGAATGGATTGTAATGTGTACCTTTTAATTGATGACCATTCTAATTATTCTCTTTGATTTCCAATGATCATTCTTCATGACATCTTCATCTTTGTATACAGTTGTCTTCAATCTTCTTTATCTTTTACTTATTTCATATATACGTGTCTTCATTAAAACCAAGGCAAGTAAAAGAAACCTTTTTCACAATCTCCCACTTTTTATGATGAGAAAACAATTTGATCTTGTGTTTTTGATACAGATTGAAAAATCCCCTTAGTTGTATGACTCCCACTCAATTGCTAAATTTTGTAGTCCTTGCAATCTTATAGACCTCCTTTTTTTATTAAACAAAATGAAACACATCTCAAACCAACCTAACATAAACCAAACTTTTGTTCTCCTTTTGATATTATCCAAAAGCGGAAAAAAATGGCAACATATACAAAGGGGCATACACACATACATTCAACATGCAACAACCATACATGAAAAAGGTAACACTACTATAGAAAACACCACTACTACAGAAAACCCATTTAACAACGATTGGGAAAGATATATAATCACGCGGGCTCAGGCGTTGTTATGTAGAGTGTGGTTGTATATATGACACTTACAATCACGGCCCAGTAACCGTTGTAATAAACTCGAAAGTGCGCGCCCTATCACAACGGGTATTCCAAAAGACCGTTGTGATAAAAATAATGGTCCTAGGTTCGATTCTCAGTTGCGCCGTTTTGATATTTATTTTTTTCTGGACAACACGCGAGATATTTTAACGATTATGATATATAACCGTTGTTACATTTTCTGCATAATTAACAAATATAATCCTGCTTTTATAATTAATCCCATTTTTTAACCTGTATTATTGTTCACCATATCACAGAAGAAAATACAACTCACATTTGTGATAAAGTTATCATAATAATATTAATTGTATCATATTCATAATATCACATGATTGTATCATATTCAATTGTATCAGAACAAACATCCTACAATTTATCAGAACAAACAACCTACAGTTTACACATTACATAACATCACATAATTGTAACTTGGTATTTTAGTTTCTTGTCTCTTGGTGTCTTGACTCTAAAGACCTATGATTTTAAATAATTATACTTGTTAGTAAAAATACTCAGAAATTATAACATACAATTAATATATTATGAATAAAGAATAAATTACGTACTTATTAATTTTCCCATATTCCTTCTTCATGATCGATTCGAATAGCATGCACGACGTCTCCATTAACTTCATCATACGAGGTAGGAACGTGTGTTGTGTAAGAAGGTGTGAACAGAATATCAAGACTTTCATCACTAAGAGGAATATGTTTTCCTTGGAGAATGATTGACCGATATGTCCGATGGGTCAATAACATAGAAAACTTGTTTTGCTTGAGAAGCCATGATGAATGGTTTGGTCATAAAAGTTGTCTTGCCAAGGTCGACCCGGGTGAACCATAAGTCATCAATGTGTACACCATTACTAGTATTGGGAACCCACTTGCATTTAAATAAAGCCACTTTGAAAATAACATAATCAATCTCCCAAATCTCATCAATGACACCATAAAATGCGGTAGTTGCCATTACAGGATTCTTATCTTTCGAACTAGAGAAATACATCGATTTGGCTTCAACCATAACCCCACTATTTTGCATTTTACTACGATCATCTTTTGATTTTGTATAAAAGGTATAATGACCAATGTCGTATGCAGTCCAAGTAATGACACAAAAATTTGGCTCGTACGACAACCATTTAAGTATCTCGGATGCACTACAATCATTAAATACACTTTTATTAAACCAATCTATGAATCTCTTATTATGCTCTATCAACAACAACTTGTCAATCATTCGGGGATATTTTTTTCCTCAAAAGTCTTTTGTCAGTATCTATGAAAGGTTGAACTTCATCTATATTATTCAATATATAGAAATGTGCTTGAATAACTACATCCCGAGCCATTGAATTAACATTTAGACCTTGAATACCTCTTTCTTCTGTGTCAGCATTACGAGACTTTGGAATTCCTATAGAATCTGCGTCCGACAAATAGTTTGTACAAAACTCAACAGCTTCTTCTGTGATGTACCTTTCAATAATCGAAGCTTCTGGTCGGTGATGATTCTTTGTATATCCTTTAAAGATCTTCATATATCGCTCTGTTGGATACACCCACCTTAAATAAACTGGACCACAAATTCTGATTTCTCTGACTAGATGAACAAGAAAGTGAACCATAATGTTAAAAAATGATGGAGGAAAATACATCTCCAATTGACACAAGATTATGGCAGCCTCATCTTATAATTCATCTAATATTTTGAAATCAAGAACTTTATTACATATGTCATTGAAGAATAAGCACAATCTCGTTATAGTTACTCTCACGTTTTTTGGTAGGATCCCACGGATACCCACTGGTAGAAGTTGTTGCATCAATACATGATAATCATGATATTTTAAACCAATTAACTTGAGATATTTCATTAATACAGGTTTCTTAATGTTTGATGAGTAACCTTGCACAACTTTAATACCTTGCAAACACTCGCAGAAAATTTTCTTTTCCTTTTTAGATAGAGTGTGACATGCTAGAGGCAAATAAGTTCTTTTTCCTTTCTTTATTGGAGCCAAATGTTTTCGTATACCCATCTTCTCCATATCAAGATGGGAAGTCTTACTATCTTTAGTCTTGCCTGGAATATTTAGAAGTGTGCCAATCAAACTATCACACACATTTTTCTCCATGTGCATCACATCAAGACAATGTCTAACATCAAGACTTAACCAATATGGAAGATCAAAGAAGATGAACCTCTTTTTCCATATATTTTTTGTAACTGCCCCTTTTTCTTTTTCTCTCCTCCCAAAGACAACATTAATGTGTTCCTTCCGTTGATAAACTTCATCCCCGGTTAAAGGTTCAGGAGCCTCATCAAACTCTTGCTCTCCATTAAAAGCCTTTCGCAATCTACGATAAGGATGATCGGGTTTTAGAAATTTTCGATGCCTAAGGTAAACGGTCTTTTTTTCAAACTCAAGTTGGTGATAACAAGTATCATCTTCACATATAGGACACACTCTATGTCCTTTGACACTATATCCAACCAAGTTATTGTAAGCAGGAAAGTCGTTGATTATGCAAAATAACATTGCACGCATCTTAAACGTTTCCCTAGAATATGCATCATCAACTTCAACGCCTTCATCCCACAAGAGTCGTAAATCATCAATTAATGGACTTAGATAAACATCTATATCGTTACCAGGTTGTCGTGGTCCATAAATCATCATACTTAACAGTATATACTTGCGCTTCATGCACAACCAAGGAGCTAGATTTTATATAGTTAGAAGAACAGGCTACGAAGTATGATTAATGCTCAGATTACCAAAGGAGTTCATTCCATCGGTGGCAAGCCCAAGCCTAAGGTTTCTTGGCTCAACTCTAAAATCCGGAAACAAGGAATCAACTTTCTTCCATTGCAACGAATCAGCTACATGGCGAATGTTTCCATCACGAGTCCTTTCATCTACATGCCATCTAAGATTCTTTGCTTATTCGAATTAGAAAAAAGTATCTTAAATCATGAATTTATTGGCAAGTACTATAACACTTTAGTAGGAGGATGCTTCCTACTAACATTGTCATAGTCATTGTCATCACCACTGTTGGCCTTCAGCTTGTAACGCGACACACCATATTTCGGACATTGATACAAGTCTTCATACTCTTTCTAGTATAATATGCAATCATTAGGGCAAGCATATATTTTGATATACTCCAGACCCATTGGACACAATATCTTCTTGGCCTCATAGCAACGATCTGACAATTAGTTATCTTCTGGTAACATTTGCTTTAGCAATTCAAGTAATTCCGTGAAACTTTTATCCGACCATCCATTTTTTGCCTTCAGATTAAACAACTTTAACACCGCTGAAAATCGTGTAAAATCTATGCATTCCTTTTATAAAGGGGTGTCTTTATCACTACATAAAGTATCATAAATATGAGCATTCTTAAAATAAGATTCCCCAATATCACAGAACATATCCTCTAGTTGATCTTCCATATATTCATCTTCATCCATTCTTTGACTTTGTGACGCCCAACTTTCTTCTTTATCCACCTCACCATACCACGTCCATATTATATAATTTTGACATATACCATCACAACAAAGGTGGTGGAATATTTCTTTCTTTCTACCCTTTTTGATATTCGCGCAAACAACACAAGGACAATAAAAGATACATTATTGTCGGGAAGATGTTTATCAGCATATTCAAGGAATTCAAGAACTTTGTTCTCATAAACCGGACCTAATCTATCGACTATCATCCAACTACGATCCATAACAGCTTCTGAAATTTATACACGTATAATAATGTGAATGACACACCAAAATCTAATCCAAAAACTTAAGCATATGCATATGCAAATCTAAACCTAAATCATATGAAACATGTACTCTCATACTGACTTAAGCATATACAACATAAACATAGAAAAAAGGAATTATGGTGTTGAAGAATACCGTACTTTGAAGCTAAAGAATCTTATGCACGTAAGGAATGAAGATGTTGAAGAGTACCGTACTTCGAAGGTGAAGAATCAAATGAACGAAGAGGGTGAATATTTGAGCATATACAACATAAATCAAGAAAAAGGAATGAAGATGTTGAAGAGTATCGTACTTCGAAGCTGAAGAATTAAATGAACGAAGAGGGTGAAGATTTGAGCTCAAAATGAATGGATACGAAGAGGGTAAAGATTACGCCACCGCTGTCGTCTCTGGCTTTTATGTTCGCCTAGGGGGTCTTATGAAAGAAGTTTTGTTTTAATTTATCAGTAAACCCTTTAATCGTGGTTGGACAACCCAACCATAGTGGAATTGTAAGTTCTCTAACAACGGTTGGTTTACTTCACCGTTGTAAAATCATTTACAATTTATTTTTTAAATAATGGACTTAAGTGACGCACACTTAATGTACTCTAAAAAATGGAAAAAAAATATAGTTGTTGGGAATCGAAGCTTGCTACGCATCATTTATTACTACGGTGTTTTAAGACAACCGTCATTAAATTACTGTTTATAAATTCAGCTACTCACTGGGCTCGAAAATTTTAACCTATTACAACGGTGTTTATGAACCTGTTGTAAACCTGACATTGTTCTTTGCGCGTTTTGTAGTAGTGCACATAATATGACAGTTGTGAAACACATATAATGACGATTTCACGTCCGTTGTTAGGTAGCGTGTGATTGTATGTATGGTGGTTTCCATAACAGGCTTATGACCGTTGTTATAAGCAAGGTAGCGCGCTACTTATAACAACAGTTATATTAAGCAACCGTTGTGATATATATTTAGGTCATGAGTTCGAAACCTAGCAGCAATAATTTATTTGGAAATAATTAACATTTCACCACGGTTACAGAATATAACCGTTGTGAAAAGGACCATGAGTCTGTTATAAAATATATAGATTGCTTGTTTTTCCTTACACATCACTAAACATATACAACCATAAAACTTGTTGTAGAAGATAATAATTTGAAAAATTAAATTATTCTTGAAAAATAACTTGAACGAATCACTGTTTTTCAAATTGCATTCATACCGTAATTTATCTCTTACTTCTTAACATGTAGTATTTGATTCAATGTCCCAAATTGTTCAAATTAACGGTTCATTCCTAGTTTATTTTGCAAAGTATCAATATGTTGACTAATTCTAAATCATCATCACCGCTATCATCATCATTACTTTAATTAATGATGAAGATTTTTATGATGGCAGCGATGAAGATGATTTAATTTCTCAACACATATTATATTTTGCAATATAAATTAATAAAGAACAAATCATTTCTTTGAAGAATTTAGGACAATAACTTACAGAGACCAATATATATATATATATATATATATATATATATATATATATATATATATATATATATATATATATATATATATATATATATATATATTGTGAATCTTGTTGTGAATTACATTAAAATTCAATATCAATTTGAGAGGCAAAGAACAATAGCAACCAAAATAAATGGTCTTCAACAATAATAATCCGTACACAAATAATATAACAGAATAAGGTAAGGAAAAACCGAATGTTTGTTTACCCTGTTCGATCAAACGATCTATTCTGGGGGAGAGAGCAGCTCTCCAATTCATTATATTCAGAAAGTTTCTATAAGAGATTACAGATGATTACAAGAAAATAGCCTTCGCCTTCAGGTTCACAAGAACAACCCTATTTTCTACCCAAGTGTTTCCCAACCTCTCCCACTCTCAATATATGAATCACTCAAACCCAAGGTGTAACAGTGTTTCAAAATAACCTTAAACAACTCCAAAGGTTTCCCTAAACCTTTGCTTTACTAAGGTTTTCCTTGTGAATAGTTGAAACGTTATGATATACCTTTAAACCCTTGCTCTCCCTTGTTGGTGTAAAATCTAAGATTGTCCCTCACACCAAGCATATAAGAGATACATATTTATAATAGCAAATACCCAACAAACAAAGCCCAAAATCACATGGATCCATGGACCAAATTGAAAAAGCCGGAAAACTCGAAAACACTATTCACAGTATAGACAACACTATTCACCGTACGAGACATCACTATTCATCTGTACGAACGACACTATTCACCGACCGAATTTTTTCCCTCGGCTTTTAGTCCAATTTTTGCGGTAAATGCAATCTCCAAAATATGTGTTCTTTCTCTTCATCAACAAAGGTTTTAAGGCACATTTACAACAATCTCCACCTTGACTTTAAACAGTGTTGATACCAATTTAAAAATCAACAACAATGCTGCTCTCTACCAAGTTGAAACTTTAATTAATAACTTTGATCAAATTCAAGCAACGCTTGAATCTTGATCTCTCAACTTGCATCCACTTGTTCCCAATTACCCTTTTCTGCCTAGGTAATTTAACAAGCCTACAAGTATGATTTTTCAACCACCCTTGACTCCACCTGTTTTCAAATGCCTCCCTGATGGTTTTTCTTCTTTTATTTTGCAGTCCTTCAGCCACATTAAAGACATAATATCCAAGGCTAGCATAACCATCCCTTTGAGATGCTACAATAATCCTTCTTACCTTATCATGAGTCAAATGATAATCAGAGATCTCTGTTACAATTCCCTCACTAATTCTAGCATCCATAGTAGGAAACTCCACCTCAAACTGAGTTTTCTCCGTTATAGTTTCTCCCAGGTTTCTCCCTTGGTTTTCACTATTCTTCTTATGAAGAAATTCTCTACCAACCAAGTAAGTTGTTTTAACCTCAGCTCTTCCCCAAAAAACTCAATAACAACTCAGCGGTAACATGCATTTTGATCCCTTGATTTCTGCAAAATTCATTGTACTCCTCTGAAACTTTCTCAAGGCATTCATAATGCCTTAAACTCAAATCCTATAGCTCTTCCTTGTCATGAAAGCCTCCACTAGTTAACGATGAATGAATAATAGCATTTGAACCTTCTAAAATATATAGACCACGTATTTTAGACCCTTTAGCAATAATCAATTCATCACGCGAAATCTTCGCCACTCCACGTTTAACTCTAGTACAATAGCCTAGATCGTCAAACATGCTTATAGATAACAAATTTCGCTTGAGTTTTAGAACATACCTCACATTGTGAATAAGAAGTTCACGATCATTAAATATTTTAAATCTGACTGTACCAATACCATGAACCTTGCATGCCTTATTATTACCAAGGCGAACTACTCCATCTTGCACCATCTTCAAAGTTTCAAAGTATTCTATTCTTGGACACATGTGATAAGAGTAACATGAGTCAATGACCCAACTATCTTCAGTTTCCAAACTCGATACTACTAGTGCTTCGGCATCCTCATAACTTTCCCCACCCATTGCAACTACAGCTTGAACAGAATCTTCATTGACCTTTCTTTCCGAACAATCCCTTTTAAAGTGACCGATTTTCTGACAATTAAAATATTTTACCTTTGACTTGTCAGACCTCTTTGATTTGGACATCCCTTTACGCTCACCTCCTCCTCTTGACACATTTAAGCCTTCACCACTATCTTCAATATTCAAATCTTTCGACTTTGAAAATTCTTTGGATTTCACCGCCGTCTGGACTTCATCCAAAGTAATAGTATCTTCCTTACCATAAAGAAGGGCATCCTTAAAGTGCTCAAAGGATATGGGTAATGAACTCAACAGGAGCAAAGCCTTGTCCTCATCATCAATCTTCACTTCAATATTCTCAAGATCATTGATAATCTTGTGAAATTCTATCCGCTGCTCAACTATGGATTTGTTCTCCACCATTCGGAATGAATAAAGTTGTTGTTTCAGATACATCATGTTAGCCAAAGACTTTGTCATATACAATGATTCAAGTTTTACCCACATAGCAACCGCAGTTTGCTCCCTGGCGACTTTTCTTAGAACTTTATCCCCGAGGCACAAGATAATGGCACTCCTGGCCTTATCCACCATCTTGGTCTTCTGTACTTGTGTAAGCCCTGCAGGCATCAATGCTTTGCTCTTCAAAGCATCGATACACTTCTCATGAATTAAAATTGCTTACATCTTAATTTTCCACAACCCGAAGTTGTTGTTACCGAAAAATTTCTCGATCTGCCATCTACTAACCATGGTGCTCACTTGTCAACAATATCTCTTTGCTCCACGCTCACCGCACCACTTGTTATGAACTTGTTATGAATTACGACAAAATTCAATATCAATTTGTGAGGCAAAGAACAATAGCAACCAAAATAAATGGTCTTCAGCAATAATAACCCGTGCACAGATAATATAACAGAATAAGGCAAGGAAAAACCGAAGGTTTGTTTACCCAATTCGATCAAACGATCTACTATAGGGGAGGGAGCGGCTCTCCAATTCACTATACTCAGAAAGTTGTTACAAGAGATTACAGATGAGCAACAAGAAAATAGCTTTCGCCTTCAGGTTCCCAAGAACAACCCTATTTTCTACTCAAGTGTTTCCCAACCTCTCCAACTCTCAATATATGAATCACTCAAACTCAAGGTGTAACAGTGTTTCACAATAACCTTAAACAACTCTAAAGGTTTCCCTAAACCTCTGCTTTTTTAAGGTTTTCCTTGTGAATAGCTGAAACCATATGCTATACCTTTAAACCCTTGCTCTCCCTTATTGGTGTAAACTCTAAGATTGTCATACACCAAGCATATAAGAGATACATATTTATAATAGCAAATACCCAACAAACAAAGCCCAAAATCACATGGATACATGGACGGAATCGAAAAAGCCTGAAAACTCGAAAACACTATTCACCATACGAACAACAATATTCACCCATACGGACGACATTATTCATCCGCACGGACGACACTATTCATTCATACGGACGCCACTATTCATACGTACGGACGACACTATTCATCAGTGCGGACGACCCTACTCACCGACCGGATTTGTTTTCTCGACTTTCCGTCTGACTTGCTAAAACTTCTGATTTTCGCGGTAAATGCAATCTCCAAAATATGTTTTCTTTCTCTTTATCAACAAATGTTTGAAGGCATATATATATATATATATATATATGCATTTTTTATCCTCTTTTCTTAATTTTTTAACATTTTTACTTCCTTTTAAAAACAAATCATTTCTATAATCCATTTGTTTCATATTTCTTAGGTTTTTATGTCTTTTTTAGATTTTTCTGGTTAACTCTTTATTTTGCAACATGACATTGTATATGTGACATAACCTTATAAAATTTATGTCACATTACATTAAAAAAAATAAAAATTTTATAATATTATTATTAATTAATAAATTAAATAATATTTGTTAAATTATTTAAGAGTAGCACATGGTATGAGTAGGGGATGGCAAAATGGATGTATTGGATGAATATTGATTGGATTGTTAATGGATGAATCAAAACAATCCATTAGTCCATTAACAATCTACTAAATTTTTTTTTTAAATTATCCAATTCAATCCATCCGTTAAGAATAAAATCCATCTAATTCATTCATTAACATATTTTTAATTGATGGATATCCATCCATCCATTGGTATTTTAATTTAAAACAAAATCGTTTTTTTCTTCCGGAAAAAAAAACGATTTTGTTTCGAAAAAAAAATTGGTTTTTTTTTTCGAAAAAATCTGTTTCTTCTGGGAAAAAATGGTTTTTTTATTTTGGAAAATAATTGTTTTGTTTTGGGAAAAAAATCAGTTTTTTTTTGGAAAAAAAAATTCGTTTTTTTTTTTCGAAAAAAAATTCTCAAAAAAAAATCTGATTTTTTTTGTTGGAAAAAAATCAATTCTTTTCTTAAAAAATATTATTTTTAAAAAAATAAATCTAACGGAAATAAAAATAATTAATTGGATCCTTAAAATTTGTTGGATGGATTGAATCAATTCGTGCATATAAATGGATGAATTTAATCCAATCAATTAACTTACCTTTTATGTGGTGGATGAACTGGATGGATTTTTTGATGAATGGATTAAATGGATTTTGCTTTAATGGATTCAATTACCACCCCTAGAATATTTAAACTCATTTTTAGCAAGATTCAAACTTACCCTCCTCAAAATTTTCTAATGACTTTGTAATTAGGCTATGATTGTTTAAAAGTATTTACAACGAACTTGACACTTAACTTTATAATTAACTAATCACAATTTTTTAATTAAAAAATAAAAATAAAATTTTTTCTCTGTTTCACTATCACCATCTCATGATTACAATTAAAAAAAATATATAAAATAAATTTATAAGTTTTTCTCTATTTATTGGTTGTTTTTAAGAATATATATATATGTTTTTATGCAATTATTTTTTTTATTTGAGGATTTAAATTGATCAAGTACATATATAATTCCTTTACTCATCTCTTATTAAATTGAAACAGATTGCCAGAGAAGTACTTCCAAGGATTTTAAGAGTTTGATAAGGTTTTCGGTAGCAGATGCATAAATGATCTAATATATATTCAAATTTATGGATCTCTTGCACTTATCACATTTGACATGAACATTAAACAATGGAAATGGTCACCAAAAATGCCTTGTTGCAAAGAGGTTCCCTCTACAGGTTTTCTTTGGTTTTTGCTTTGAGCCTAGGCTCGACAATGCTCCCTCGATTGTTCATCATAGAAATCATCCCTATTTACAATTGTTTCATGTTTTTGGCTTTTACTCCATTCTTCTTAAGTTGAAGTTTACTATGAATTCTCTGTTTCATGTTTTAACAGTTTATACAAACTGTATTTGCTGATTAAATATGGTTATGCATGGATACTATAATGTTATTATTATAACATATATATAAAAATACAACAAAGTTTCTGCGTTTCTTAGCCAACGTAAAAAAGTGAATGTGTAACCAAACGAATACTAGATTGTTTTGACAGAAGAAACGTTTCTAAAACTTAGTTTAAGAAGTACAATAGAGATGTTTCTGTTTCTTGTAATTTCATGTTAATTTGTACAAGTTGCAAGTGGACCAATATCCTAATACTTTGCAGTGGCAGTGTCCTTTAGAATGTGGAACATTCAGACTGTACTTCACTACTTTAATAACTTGTCTATTAGACTAAAATCAGAATAAACAATGATTAAGGGTAAGAGATGACTATAAAAGGAATCATATACATACTTTGGCAGAATTAAATCATCAAAACTTTCATAGCCTGAAGGCAAAGTCATTGTACAATTTTGAGGAGGGGAGGGGTAAGTTTGAATCTTGCCTCGTACAAAAATTTATATTACAAATTAACCATGCATTCCTATTAATTTAATAAGGGAAATGCTAAAGAATATTTCTGAGATACTAGTTAAGTTTTTTTTTTAAATAAATATATTTAATGCAATACAAACAAAAATAATTAACTTTTTAAAAAAATATTGTGCGTATTCAATATACTAAATATATACTATTTTCTTTATTTTGTTTTCTTAACCAACGCCTTAGGTTATCATGACCCATTTAATAAATATTAATAATATTAGTATAATTTTTTTTAAATGACATGACATAGATTTTATGACGTGACACAACATATACAATGTCATGTTAGTGTCACATCATAAAATGAAGTGTCAACTAAACAAAACTTTAGGGGACCAATAAAAACCCAATAAATATGAAATAAAGGAACTAAAAAATGATTTTATTAAAGGAAACTAAAAAGTTTTAAAAAACAAAATAAAGGGATCAAAAATACATTTTTAAGTCATATATATATATATATATATATATATATATATATATATATATATATATATATATATATATATATATATATATATAATACCTAAGTTTATAAGCAAACCATTATCCACTAATTTGTAGGTTTTGCATCTAATAGAAAGATTAAGAGCATTAATATAAAAATCCTAATCTCCATAAATAGCAAGGATGGAATGATTCGTAAATTCCCTTAATGGGTAAGGGTAATATGGTCAATGCATGGGTTAAGGGTAATATGGTCAATGCATGGGCCGGCTTTATAAGCCAAACTTTGTTAGATGAAACTCATTTTCATCTCATTTTTCTCTATCTTACATTCTAATCCTAGAGAGAGTTTAGAAAAAGAGAAAGTGAGAGAGAATTAGGTTTGATGGGTAGAAGAGAGGAATAGGGAAGAAGAAAACTTTGATCAAACCATATCTTGTTGGTTTGGTGGAATTCTTAAAGAAGAGTGATACATTAAGTTTGTAATAATTATCATTACCACTTTATATACATCTCTTATCAGGTTCTATAATTCAAATGTGGGGTTCTAGATCGACTATGATTTGGGATTTAGTAACGAATTAGGCAATGTATGTTGGGGAAAGCAATCAATCCTATGTTGATGTGAAGAATATGTTCATCATCTATCTTTGTTTAGTTTAGATGAAGTGAATATTAGTTTCTCTGAGCATCTAAAATTTATACATAATGAATTGTCATTGTACCTTATTTCATGATCAATTTCTTTTGATTTCTATAATATCCAAAGTTTATGCATTCTTGATTCTCAATTCCCAATATTTTCTTCTTTGATATTTCATATTTGATAAGCTTTTGTCCTCATAAAAACTAAGCTAAGTTAGATGATTAACATCTTCTTCACAATACCCCCATTTTTGATAATGACAAAATATATTGATGGGGAGTATTTTGCTTGACACTTGTTTGCTCCCCTTATC
This sequence comes from Lathyrus tuberosus, assembly GCA_022829125.1. Lineage (NCBI taxonomy): Eukaryota > Viridiplantae > Streptophyta > Magnoliopsida > Fabales > Fabaceae > Lathyrus > Lathyrus tuberosus. The sequence goes on from JALAZF010000337.1 coordinate 1,550,794, forward strand.
TTGTATATCTTCCCATTTATTTTGAAACTTATGTTTTGTTTTTGGTATCCTGAAAAATAACAAAAACAACAATCTCTTTTATCCCTTTTTGACATTATAAAAAAGAAAAGAAGTAAAATCCAAATAAAAGTATTATAGGGAAAATATACATCATATATAAAAGTACTTATCTTCTTCATAATGATTTGATGTCAATGTTGATATCAATATTGATGCTCTTATAAAGTGTGAATGTTTTCAAATCATCTTTAATCAAATAAAACTTTAATCCTACCATATCATATGGTCTTATTGTATCTTGAAAAAACAATCTTAATTTACCAATATTAACATATGGTCTTCAAGTACCTGCACAAACAATTAAAAATACTTTTTAGGTGCCCAATATTCTTTGGGTCCTTTTGAGTTAATTATACTCCTTACCCATGCATACTCACCATTAGAAAAATCATAGTTTCTTTTGTATTAAGCAATAGGAGTATAGCCTTTAAAATTTCAATAAAAACATGTAGGCTTAAAGAAATTCTTATCTTTATAAACATATGATTTATCTTTAACATAGACCTTCTTTGGTTTCATGTTATTAAATTTATTGTTATCCTTAACTAAGATAGTTCTACCCGTACTTGCTTTAACAAATTTATAGAAACCCAACCCACATTTATCATTTGAGTATCTTTGTCTACATAGCACATTTTCCAAACCAATTTGACCTTCCCCGTATTTCTTTATTACGTGATTCAACCAACAATTTTAGATTCATTTGCTCGACATTTATTACATGTTGAATTTTCGACTTGGTCTAATTCCATTTTCATGGCATTAGCCTTACTTTCTAGAGATAAAATTATTTTCTTTTGTTTTGAACATTTTCTAGAAAGATTCAAACATTCCTCTTGTAATACACGAAAAGAATTTTGTAATTCATCGTATGAAGGTTTATCATTAATGTCAAAATCACTAACCTTGTTTTCTTCATCATCAAAATGATTTAAAGCTATTAAATACGTGCTTTCTTGTTATTCATTTGAAGATGAACTTATCTTATTGTTTTGCCATGCCATATATGCTTTCTTTAGCCTTTTGTTCTTCTTGTTGTTTTACTTTGATTTTCTTTTGATGAGTCAGGCACTCACTTATGACATGTCTTCTTCTTCCAAAATCAAAACAAGTAACCTTCCTTTTTAAAATTGGTGATTCTCTTTAACTAATTTCCTTTGTCCTTTCCTTTCTTAAGAATTTTTTGAATTTCTTTATTAGTGCATCATCTTCATAACTATTGGATTGAGATTCATCCTCTTGTTCACTATCATAGCCTTTTGATTATGGATTTTAAGGAAAAAGATCTTCCTTTATGCTTCTCTAATGTCTCAAGATTTAATTCATGTTTTTTCACACGATCAAGTTCCATTTCATGTTCTTGAAGTTTGCCAAAAAGTGCAGCCAATTACATTTTAGAAAGACTCTTTTTTTCAGATATTGTTGTCACTTTTGGTTGCCATGCTCTAAATAATGATCTAAGGACTTTTAAATTTAGTTCATCATTAGAAAAGACTTTTCAACAGCGGTCAAGTGATTTGTCAAGACGGTGAACCTTTTTTGCATGTCTAGAATATTTTCATGGGGTAGCATTCTGAATATTTCATATTCTTGATATAAAGTGTTCAATTTTTATCTCTTGACTTCTTTGGTTCTTTTGTGTGTTTTTTACAATGTTTCCCACATTTCTTTGGCCAATTTTTAAATAGATACTTGAAAGAATTCGTTCATTCCCAATGTGGATGCACATATATATTTTTTGCTTTCTTATCAAACAACACTTTCTTATTGTGATCTTCATTCCACGAGCCTTTCACTTTTACTTGTTCTACGTTGTTTATGGAAAAACTTTGTAATCAAGAATGAATATTATGGAAATCAAAAGGAATTGATGATGAAATAATTTTCAATGGCAATTCTTTATGTATAACATTATATGCTCAGAGAAACTAATTTTCACTTCATCTAAACTCTTCTGGCATTTGCGTTCATGAACATACATGGTTCAAAGTTTTAAAAGATCAAATTTTGCAAAATTTAAAAGTGTATTCGAATACACATGTCATGTAGTCGAATACAATTGTTCGGAAAAAATCAAAATTATGCAATCTGTATTCGAATACAAAATTGTGTAGTTGAACACAAATGATATCCATAATTAAAAAATTAACATACGTATTCGAATACTCAAGATTTGTATTCGAATACAAGTCTTAAAAATTCAATATTTCTAAATGTTCGACAATCTATATTTGACTACCAATATACTGTATTGGAATACACCTTCGAACCATTGCATTTTCCATGCCAAAAGGATCTCCAAATCAGTGCAATTGTTCATGATTGATTGTGAATGTTTGCTTCATTATCAAGAGATGTTCTAGGATTTATCAACATAACTATACATTAGAGAACAATTTTTAAACCTCTTTCCATCTTAATTCACATATAATTCAAACTAATGTTCATGTTTTCATAGATAATAAAACAATGAAACTTTGTGAATAAAATTTAATATCATTGAGAAAGTTTCATTCAAATTTCTGGGCACTTAAGGTTCATATATTGTTGAATTGTACATTGGAAGATAAGATCAATTCATCTATTGAAATTGATTCAAGAATAATTTCATACATTCAAATTTGTTCACCAAATGTGTGTTGACTTAATTTTAAAAGAAAGTGTGTGTACATTCTAAAAGTGTTTGCAAATAGAAAGTGGTATATTTTCTAATTGTGTTGGAAAATGTTCTTTGATTTAGGGAGATTCAAAGTCCATCATATTGTTTGTGATTGTGAAAAAGTTCTTTGAATTGAGTTGATTCAAAGTCCACCATAGTCTTTGGTGTTTATATTTGAAGATTGTAAGAGTGGTCTTGGTGTTGCTTGTACAAATATGTAACATAGTGTAATATCCTTCAAGGTGTGAAGGGACTATATGTATTCTTAAGTTGGAGAATGGGAACTAGGATAAATCTCTTGTGTTCATTTACATTACTGCAATTTAATTTTATGTCATACATCACATAAATAAGTCCCCAGAGTTGTCATAAAAATGGGTCATAAATTTACATAAAAGTAGAAACTTTCCAGCAATTCTAATTTACCCACTCTTAGACTATCTCAGATACTTACAGTTGAATGATCTGAAATTCTGGTCAAGCAGATCACTAAGATGTCGGAGAGGATGTCGTGACACTTGATCTATGCTTCTCACACAAGGATAATAAGGAGCCGAATACAAATAGCAGAAAGAAAAAATAACACACAAGAATTATTAACCCAGTTTGGTGAACAACAAAACCTACGTCTAGGGGCTACCAAGCTAGGAATGATATCCACTAAGCAGTTTTAGTTCTAAGCTAAACTCCACTGTTTAAAACTTGTCACCTAATCACTACCCATGCTAAATTTATACCTAAGACACTCCTAGGTATGAGACCCTTCTCAATTCCCATTCAATCACAGTAGTGACTAAATAATTATAACTCAATAAAACTGTCCAACTCAGGTATTCACGCAATACAAGAGAGGCTCACAAAAGTACAAACCCTAGTACTCACTAACAGCTGTGTATATTCTCTGCATATTCTAGGTTAAATCCACCCTATTTATAACAATAAACAAAACTGGATTTGGGCTTCAGAATCGCAGCAATTCAGCTCCACATAATCTGCAACTAATTCTTCTCTAGAATAGTTTCTTCAATCGTAAGTTTCCTAAAGTGTCTCCACACTTAGAAACAACATCTTCCATTTATAATCAGAATATCTGATTCCTCAATCTTGGACGCCACCTAGGACAAATAGACATTCCCATAAAAACTGGAAATAAAAAAACCGAATAACAGTTATCACAAACTGTAATAGACAAAGATGTCGAATCAACATGATAGGACATCTTGTCTAACAACTTAATCTTTAGTCAGTTCAACATGTTAGGACATCTTGTCCAACATTTTTCTGATAAGTTAGTTTTACCAAAATTGATGCCAACCTCAAAGGCTTGGACTCATCAATCTCCCCCTTTGGCATATTTTGGCTAAAACTACCTACAATTAACCTGCAGACAGAATTAATCAGAGGCAAAAACCAGATCATCAGAACAGCAATGGAAAAAATCTTGTTGTCTCCCCCTCAACCAGCTCCTTCTTCTGCAAGCAGCACTACTCCCCCTCAATGGTTAGAAGCAGTCAGCAGTGGTTTGTAAAGTTAGTATTACTCCCCCTTTTTAGCCATAATATGACAAAGAAAGAAAGACTAACTAAATAACCAAGTAAACAACATAAAGTATTTAAATACCAAGCACAAAAAAATTATCCTGGGCATTAAGCCCTTACAAAACCAAAACAAATAAAACTAGAGAGACGTCTTGAAAGCCCTCTCAAACTTGATGGGAATACATATCCAGATACTTGAATAACATTCCCACACCCAGTGGTATGTTACAGATCTTCAGATAGGAAAACTCCAAGCTTGCCCCTCAACACTTCAAATTGATTCTCATCCAAAGCTTTAGTGAAGATGTCAGCTAACTGATTCTCTGTGGCAACATGCTCCAAGGTTATGACTTTGAATTCCACAAGGTCTCGAATGAAGTGATTCCTGATGTTAATATGTTTAGTTCTGTTGTGCTGAATAGGATTCTTTGAAATATTAATTGCACTCAAGTTGTCACAGAAGAGTGTCATAACATCTTGAATGGCATTGTATTCAGTCAGCATTTGCTTCATCCACATCATTTGAGAACAGCTACTACCTGCAGCGATGTATTCAGCTTTAGAAGTAGACAAGGAGACACAGTTTTGCTTCTTACTGAACCAAGAGATCAAGTTGTTTCCTAGAAAGAAGCATCCACCAGAGGTGATCTTCCTATCATCTGCATTCCCAACCCAATCAACATTACAATATCCTATTAACACAAAGTTAGAGCTATGCATATAGAGCAGTCCATAGTCACATGTATCATTAACATACTTCAGAATTCTTTTGACCTGATTAATATGGCTAACTTTAGGTTCAGCCTGATATCTCGCACATACTCCTACTGCAAAAGTTATATCGGGTCTGCTAGCAGTAAGGTATAGAAGACTTCCAATCACGCTTCTATACAGACTTTGATCAACACTTACCCATTTCTCGTCTTTAGACAACTTCAAGTGAGTAGGAGCAGGAGTCCTCTTGTGTTTTGCATTCTCCAAACCAAACTTCTTAACAATATTTTTAGCATATTTCCCTTGACATGGAAATATAGAATCTTCTATTTATTTGACTTGGAAACCAAGGAAGTAAGTTAATTCACCAACTAAACTCATCTAAAACTCAGATTATATTTGCTTGACAAAGTGCTGAACCATCTCTTCTGACATTCCCCCAAACACAATATCGTCGACATAAATTTGTGATATCATGAGTTTTCCTTCCCTTTCTTTGACAAACAGGGTTTTATCAATTCCTCCTTTTCTGTAGCCATGGGTGACAAAGAAATCAGTTAGCCTTTCATACCAAGCCCTTACAGCTTGTTTCAACCCATACAAGACTTTCTTCAACTTGTATACATGACCTGGAAATGTAGGATCAATAAAACCTTTGGGTTGTTCCACATAAACTTCTTCGTTCAAGTATCCATTTAGAAAGGCAATCTTGGCATCCATTTGAAAAATCTTGAATTTCAGCAGGCAGGTTACTCCAAGTAGCAGTCTCACAGACTCCAATCTAGCAACAAGAGCAAAATTTTCATCAAAATCCACTCCCTTAATCCGAGTGTACCCTTGGGCAACAAGTCTAGCCTTGTTTCTTGTGACTACACCGTGTTCGTCAGACTTGTTTTTTAAATACCCACTTTGTCCCAATCACATTTGACCTTTCTCGTCTTGGTACAAGATCCCAAACCTCATGCTTCTTGAACTGCCACAGCTCCTCTTGCATAGATTTAATCCAGAATTCATCAGTCAAGGCCTCCTTGACATTCTTGGGTTCCATCTTCGATACAAAACAAGCGCTGAGAATAACATCTCGTGACCTGGTCATCCTTCCTCCATTTGGATCTCCTATTATGAGTTCCTTGGGATGATCCTTCTGAACTCTGATGGAGGGTCCCTTGTCAACTTTCTCAGTCACTATACGTTCATGATTGTCATCATTGGATTCTGCAACACCCTCAGAGTCATCTTGTGATGTTTAAACATCCTCTGTGACATCTTCATCCCCCATGGGAAAGAATGTTCCAATATCATTAGTAACTTCGGCTTCTATAGGGGAGTCATCAACTACAACATTTATAGACTCCAGTACCACCTGAGTTCTTGAGTTGTAGACTCTGCTATTTGTAGAGTATCCCAGGAAGATTACTTCATCACTCTTGGGATCCATCTTCCTTCTTTGCTCACGGTCTGCTAGGATGTAACATTTGCTTCCAAAGACATGGAAGCACTTCACGGTAGGCTTTCTACCTTTCTACAGCTCATACAGAGTGGCAGATGTCCCAGATCTGATGGTTACTCTGTTTAAAATGTAGCAAGCTCTGTTCATAGCTTCAGACCAAAAGTGATAAGGGAGTTTTTTTGGCATGAAGCATGACCTTTGTGCATACTTGAATTGTTCTATTTTTTCTCTCAACCATACCATTCTGTTAGAGAGTGATGGGTGAAGAGAACTCATGACTGATTCCTACTGAGGATCAGAACTCATTAAACTTATTGTTCTCAAACTCCTTCCCATGGTCGCTTCTGATTCTGACGATGCCACAATCCTTCTCTGTTTGAAGTTTTTGACATAGTCCTTTGAAAAATTCAAATACTTCTGACTTCTCTTTGATGAAGTGCACCCATGTGTACCTAGATAACTCATCCACTACAACATACACATACCTCTTTCCACCATGTCTTTCAACTTGCATAGGTCCCATCAAGTCCATATGGAGAAGCTCTAAGTTTTTTGAGGTGGTTTGATGTTGAAGCCTTTTATGTGACATCCTAGTCTGTTTTCCAATTTGACACTCCCCACATATTTTTCCTTTATCTATCTTTAGATTAGGAATACCTCTAATAGCTTCCTTGGATAAGACTTCTTTCATTCCTTTCAAGTGCAAATGACCAGGTTTCTGATGCTATATCTTCACCTCATCTTCTCTTGACACCAAGCAGGTGGAAGGACACTTAGTTTCACGGGGAGCCCACAAGTAACAATTTTCCTTTGATCAGGTACCATTCATGATAAGTTCCTCTTTATCATTTGTTACCAGATACTCAGATTTAGAGAAGTTAACCTTAAGGCCATGGTCACACAATTGGCTAATACTTATCAAATTAGCTGTTAATCCTTTGACATACAGGACTTTATCTAGACTAGGCTGACCAGTATACTTCAGCTTACCAACACCTTCTATCTCACCTTTTGAACCATCTCCAAAGGTGACATAGCTAGTGGAATGAGTTTTTATGTCAACCAAGAACTTCTTGACACCTGTCATGTGTCCAAAACAGCCACTATCAAAATACCAGTCTTCTTTAGCATAAGCTCTCAAAGAGGTATGAGCTATGAGGGCGACAGTTTGATTCTTAGGAATCCACTTCTTCTTTCCTTTAGTAACCTTCTTTCTCCTTCTGGGTCGAGTTGATGACCTTGGATAACCATTCAACTTATAGAAGTAAGCCTTTAAGTGACCATACTCACCACAGTGGTGGCACTTCTTGTTCTGATTCTTTCTTCCTGGGAAGTTGTTCTGAGGCCTTTGACGATGTTGAAACATCATAATTTACATCAATTAAACTGAGTTAACACCAGACCTTTGTCCTTTGTTCTCAACTTGATCATTGTAGCCGATACCTCTTCCATTTTTGATATTTCTTCCTAAATTTAGAATTTCATCCGGCACATCTGAACTGCTATTGAGCATTCTTATGTACTTGGTCATGTTATTGAGCTTGGAGTTTAACAACACAACTTCATCCTCTAGATCAGAGATGCTGCCCAAATGATTTAGTCTTTCATCACAAATTTGAACAATAAGATTCTATTGATCTTGCCCTAATTGACACAATTTAGCATTCTAATGCACACCTCCTTATAAGAAGCAGCTACTTCACTAGGAGTGAGATCTCCAATAACTGATTCCTTTTCTGAATCATATACTCCAGTGAGCGCAGAAACATGTTTAGCAGATTCTCCATCGCTCGAGGAGTCATCTTCAGACCAAGAAGTGGATAAACCTTTCTTCTCCTTCTTGTGGAAGGTGGGACATTCACCTCTTGTGTGCCCAAACCCCTCGCACAAAAAACATTGAATTCCCTTTCCTAGGTTTGGTTTCTTATCATAGCTAGTTCTTTTTCCAAAGTTTTTCCTTCTATAAATGTCGGAAGTTAGAGCCTTGACATTGGTTCTAGACTTCTCATCTAGTTTCTTCAACAGTTGGTGATACTGTTTTCAAGAAATCCCACAGCTTTGGACAGATCCTCATTAGAGTCATCCTCTTCTTGGTTAGTCACCAAGGCTAAACTTTTCTTCTTTTCATCCTTCTCGCTGATACCATCTCAAAAGTTTGGAGTGATCCCATGAGCTCATCTACTTTCATAGTATTTATATCATGGGCTTCCTCAATAGCGGTCACCTTCATATCAAATCTCTTGGGGAGAGACCTCAGGATTTTCTGAACCAACTTGGCTTTTGGAATTTTCTCTCCAAGGGCACTTGATGTGTTGGCAATTTCAACTATGTTCATATGAAAGTCTTGTATACTTTCATCCTCTTTCATCCTCAAGTTCTCAAACTTAGTGGTGAGAAGTTGAAGTCTTGAAGATTTTACTCTTGAAGTTCCTTCATGGGCAGTCTTCAAGATCTCACATGCATCCTTGGCAACAATGCAGTTCTTGATCAGCCTAAAGATGTTCTTGTCCACACCATTGAACAAGGCATTCAAGGCTTTGGAATTACCTTTAGCAAGCTTATCATCTTCATCATCCCAGTCTTCCTCAGGTTTCAGCTCATCAGTAATCTTCCCATCCTTGTCTTTGGTCTTTGGTGGATCCCACCTTTTGACCACTGACTTCCAAGCTTTACCATCCATGGACTTGATGAATGCCACCATGCGCACTTTCCAATATTCATAATTGGAACCATCAAGTATCGGTGGTCAATTTAAAATTCCTCCTTCTTTATCCATTGAACCAGAAAGTATTGTCCCTGAATCTCACCCAGATACAGAGCAGGATGCCTGCTCTGATACTAATTGAAATTTTGGTCAAGCAGATCACTAAGATGTCGGACAGGATGTCGTGACACTTGATCTTTGCTTCTCACATAAGGATAATAAGGAGCAGAATACAAATAGCAGAAAGAAAAAAACAAACACACAATAATTCTTAACCCAGTTCTGTTAACAATAACACCTACGTCTGGGAGCTACCAAGCCAGGAATGAAATCCACTAAGCAGTATTAGTTCTAAGCTAAACTCCACCATTTACAACTTGTCACCTGATCACTACCCGTGTGTCATACCCCAAATTTTGATCACAAGATTTTCCATCATTGTGAAAATCATCACCACAATATGGATGTACCATCATGCCTCATCAATCTTCTCAAGGATTGTTGAGCACTCACCTCAACCAAGAATTAGGGTTTTGAGCCCTCTCAGAGTACTCAGACAAAGGAGCAATCAAGAATGGACATGATCCTCAACTTGCCTAGCTTCTCAAACACCCATAAAGGATTAAGAGGTCTCCCACATCAAGAATCAAGCACAAGGTTGCAACATTCCAAGTTGATCAAGCCTCAAGATCGCCAGTGTCACCAAATTAGGGTTTTGGTCGACCAGGGCCTCCAGAGAGAAAATTTCATCTGGGAATGAACCAAAAGTTCAAAACATTACCCAAAATGCTCCAAGGGACCTCATGGACCCAATCATCAAGTCAAAATAGCCTCAGGGGAAACATTCATCAAAAATCAGGAATTAGGATTTCTTGACCTAATTCACCCTTAAGTTGACTTTTGAGGCAAGACATGAACCAAGACCTCAAGACATGATTTGAGGGCCTCAAATACACCACATTGATCCATTTACAACAATGGATTGATCCAAGAAGTTTGATTCACAAGTTTCAATTTCATCTGGACCACATTTAGGGTTTTGAAGGAAAAAGCCAACTATAACTTTGACTTTGGACCAAGACATCTTCCCAAACCTTGAGACATGATTCAAGATACCATAAAACACCTATGGAATCCATCCATTAGGTTTTAATTAGGTCAAGAACTTGATTTCATAGAGGATCACACAGTTTGGAATTCATCTGATAAAAAGTCAATTGTGCCCAAAATTAAGTTTGATTTTTTTGAATTTTTCACAAATATGGCTCCCCTAAGTCAAAAACAATGTTAATGCATGGTTTTAATCATCATCCTTCAAGAAAAACCAAGAAAAGTGAGGTTACTTGCAAAAGGGGCAACCATAAGAAAATTAAAATTTTATAAGTTATGAAACAAAATGGATTTGGTACCAACTTTGCAAGGTCGTAACTCCCAAACCCTAAGGCCCTTTTCTTCCATCCAAAGCTCAAATGAAATTTCACATGACATACTTCAAAAGTGTCAACTACAAAAGATTCCAAATCCCCATGGATTTTGAGTTATGGATTGATCAAAATCACAAAAAACATGAAAATGGCCATTTTTTCCAACACTTAGTGAAAGTTTTGGACAGAATATGTCTTGGTTTTTCACCAACTTTAGGGCCATTTTTCATTATGATCCAAGCTGAACCAAGACTATTAGTGGACATCAAAGTTAAATTATGTCATACAAGCTTTCCAAAGAGTACAAGAACTCCCATTAATTCAACTTGAGCAAGGAGTTATGAACCTCATAACATGCTTTGCTCAAATTGATTTTCATGACAACATTTGGTAGATTGTGTTCATTTCTTGTGCCACACGATTTCCATTTCCAATTTTGTCATCTTCCAAGCCTTGTCCTTTTCCAAGATCAGAAAGAATCTTGATGAATCACTTGACGATTTCAAGTTTGAACCCTTATGTCAAGAAATCAACTTGGCATGTGCATAATCATCATTTACATGAACCTTGATTTTCAAGTTTGGAATCAAGATTTTATGTGATGCATAGAGGTTGCATGAATCAGTTACAAACCATCCAAAAGGAATCAAGAAACATGAGTGTTCAAACCTGCAAAGTTGGTTGAAGTCAAGATAAGAGGAGACTTGGTACCTTGGCATTTAAGAAAGTACTACATGACAAAATCCATTGGATAATAGCATGCTCCCTCTTCCACACACTATTCCTTCAAAAACAAACTTCTAGTAGAGGTCATTTCTGAAGTTTCAAAACACACCAAAGCAATACCAAAGCCTTGTATTCTCACTCTCCATCTCTTACTTCAATTTCAAGTCACATTGGAGGAATTTGGGAATTCTTGAAACTAGAGCAAAAATCACTCAAATAACCTTCCAAACACATCATAAATCATCCATTGGAGGTGTTCAAACCTTCATTCTCATTGTACAACACCAAAATCAGAAAGTCAACCTCCAAAACCTCAAATTTTGACTTTTCTGCATTTTTTAAGCCATGTCTTGATCCAATCACTTTCAAAACCAATTAACCCTTCAAATACTCTCCAAATATCATCCTTAAGATGTTCCAACAAGTATCCCTCAACTATAACACCATTTGAGTGGGATACCATTTTGGTCACTTTTTCCACTTTTACAAGAAAGAGCCAATTCTTGTTCCTAAGGTTTCCAGCTGGTTTTGATCATCCTAAAAGCTTCTAAGGGATCAATCAAGAGTGCCTAAAGCATTGGATTACTTCTGGCACAAGCATCTTGAAAGTTAGCACAAGGAGCTTCAAGAGGTAAGTGCATAACAACTTGAAGTCTTTAAAATATGCATTGCTTTGATGTCCATTGATCATGAACATGTCATACATATCATATGTGTTGTGTTTGAACCAATTTACCATGTTATTGTTGCTTGTATGATGAGATAGCATAGAACTTGCAAATCTTGGCCTATTTTGAAACTATTATCGGGTTTTAAAATGTAGGAATCTTTAGAAAATTTGGATACCACCATTGGATTCATCATGAAATTCTAGGTAGGATCCATCTAAATTTCATCCAATTTCATGGAGAAATGAGGGAGATATGATCCTTCTTGCAAATCACACAAAACTTGGTTTTTACCTTGGCCTAACCTGAATTTAAGCTACCCATATATGTTTATGGGGTGGTTTTGATACACGGATGTATCACCACCCCTGTGGTAGGAGCGCATGTGTATTTGGTTAGAGGGCGTGGGTTCAACACCCACCCAAACCGTTTTTGGTTCCCTCTCATTTTTGCTATTTTTTTTCTCATTTTTCATGATTTTCTTAATTAATCTCAAAATTAATTTCTCTCTCAATTTTAATTATTTTTTATTGATTCTTTTTTTAAAAATTCAAAAAAAATATTGAAATATTTTATTCCACAAAAAATTGAATTTATATTATTTATTTAATATAGTTTGATTTTTTGTAATTAATTTCATTTTATTTGTTTTCAAACATTTTAAATGAAATTCTCACCTTGATTTTTCAACTTCAAATGAATTTCAAGCTTTCATGTGATTAAGCATGATTTTCAAAACATTTTTCAAAGTTTACAATTTGTTTTTGAATATATTTGATATTTTATATCATTTATTATTCAATCTCTTTGAAAAATTATATTTTTATTTAAAATTAGGATTTTTTCTTTGATTTTAAATTTTCAAACTTCATTTGAGACACTTTTGGGCCTCTTGATAAAGTGTAAGTCTCATCCCTTTGTAAATAAACCTTTTTGGGCCTCAGTCCTTGTGTAAGTCCCGATATGATCTCGGCACGACCGCTGTTTTCAAAACAAAATTCATCTGGGCCTCCCTTTGGTTATAAGTCCCGTTTTTATTCTTTTTCAAACAGTTTTGGGCCTCTAATAGAGTGTAAGATCCAACCCCCTTTATACATAAATAATTTGGGCCTTAGTCATTGTATAAGTCCCTACGCTGTTTTCAAAATAAACGGTGCGATCGTTGTTTCTCTTCTGGGCCTCTCCTTGAGTTGTAAGCCTCATCTCTTGTATAAAATAAACTTTTTGGGCCTCTAATAGAGTGTAAGACCCATCCTTTTTGTAAATGCAATAATATGGGCCTCAGTTATTGTATAAGTCCCTATGTGGTTTTTAAAACTACGACGTGATTGTTGCCTTTTCAAAAGAATTCATCTGGGCCTCCCTATGAGTATAAGCCCCAAATTTTCTTTTAAAACAACTTTATTTTTTATTGAGATTCAAATTCAAAGTTATTATCAAAACTTTCTTCAATTTCTTGAATAACTAACCATACAGATGTAGTTACTATGCTTGGGCTTGCACAACTGTAAGTTCTACTATCTCTTCTCAACAAACTTGTTTATATATTTCATCTGTATATATATATATATATATAGATATATATATATATGCTTGTATATACTTGCTTAAAGTTTTCCCCAGCAGTTAGGTCTAGGTTTAGATCAAACCAGTGGTTACTCTTTCAACATAGTCAAAACTAGTTCCCCATAGGAAATTCCAGATACCGTCTTGCCTCCTCTTACGCTTATACAATATGGAACAGAGAAAGGCATTATTCCCGGTGAAACTTTTCTCAAGACTGTCACAACTTAGAAATATTTGTACAAGAAATTCACCTCCCCAAAGAGGATTAATTCCTGGTGAAACCTCTTCTGAATTTCTTCAAACCTCAGAACTGTTCAGCAAAGAAAGGATTAATTCCTGGTGAAACCTTTCTTGAACTTTTCTTAGGCTTGGACCCACAGGCTTCCTAAAAGCATCCCCAGCCTCCTCTTGGGCTTTGTACAAGGACCTTCAGGCTTCTTAGAAGTTCTCAGCCTCCTCTTGGGCTTAGTGCAAGGACCCAAAGACCTCCTACAGGTATAGGATAGAACTTAGTCATCTCTACTAGTTCAATTCTCTGGAGGGTCAGAATTTCAAAACATTGGACCATTCTAGGGTTGATTCTCACCCCTTAAAACCATATCCTCCTCTTGGGCATTATATAAAGATTAATCTCAAATTAAGAGTCAACCTCTTCACACCAGTAGACTTGGAAAGTCTCGTCTACTCTTGAATCTCAAAGAAACCCTCAAGTTTCCTAAAAAATAGGAAAAAGCCCTGATCATTTCATCAATCTCCAGCAGAGTTTGAAACCTCAATAGGATTTCATACTCAAAGCTTAAACCTTTACCATCAATGAAACCTTAACATATTCAGAACCTCGGGGCATCTGATACTTCAACTCTTCTTCAATCCTCAGCAAGAGTTGATTCCCCAATTTGGACCTGTCCCTGGATCTCAATAATCCTCAGCAAAAGCCAGCCTCCTCTTAGGCTTCGTATAAGAATTTCCCCAGTCAGCCTCCTCTTAGGCTTTGTATAATAATTTTTCCTCAGTAGAGTTAGCCTCAATCTTGGGCTTTGTACAATACAGATCATGTTCTCCATCTGAGTCAATATCTTTTTAGCCTCAATCTTGGGCTTTGTACAAGACAGATAAAACCTCTCCAGTAGAGTCAATCTCTTTTCAGCCTCAATCTTGGGCTTTGTACAAGACAGGCAAAACTTTCCCCGGAAGATTCAATTCTTTTCAGCCTCAATCTTGGGCTTTGTACAAGACAGATATAAAACTCCCTAAACAAAAAACCTTTTAGCTTCAACCTTGGGCTTTGATCAAGGCACACAAAAATCAGCATCCCCTCTTAGGAAATTAAGAGTTCTCTCTGTAGGAAGACACCTCTCTATACATCACATATCAAAATAAACAATCAAACAAACCCTAATTCCAAATAACTGCTGTAAGTGGCACACTTGTTGTTTCAAAACTCCAAGTTGTGGTCCCTCTTTTATCTTGGTAAAACTTCCTCTTTCATCTAATTGCTGTAAGTGGCAAGCCTCTGGATTATTTACATCCAAGCCAATGTCCCTCTCTTAGCATGGAAGATTCCTAAGGAAAAATGGCATTGCTCTTCACTGAGTTAAAGTTTCCTCTTTCAAGACATCTCCCTTATAAAGGAAATTATGGAATTGCTGGATTATATACATCCCATTTAAAGTAATTCCCCTTTATAATCAGTTACCCGAACATTTTCGTGATAAACATGTGAGATATCTCCCTTTAGAGATGACAAATTCTCTCTCAGTCAAAACTTTTAGCTTTAATCTTGGGCTTTGAACAAGATACAAATACTCATCTAGCCTCCATCTTGGGCTTTAAACAAGACACCAAACTTCTTTCCTCCCATAGAATAGGAGGAACTACGATTGCTCTGATTTCCCGAGTATCTTTACGGGAATACGTAGGCATAAGATTATGAAATCTTAGCGAGCACACAAATAAAAAACTTTAGGTTCAGTACCTTACCAAAAAAAATGGAAAACCCGAAAACAACAAAAAAAACACTCTCTCAACACTCCCAAAGGAAAAAATTTCCCAACCCATAATAGATAAACACCAGAAAGTATTTAAACATGCCACATAAAGTCTATGGATAACCATATATACACTGGGTAATTGACAACTTCCCTTTGTATAATCTGACCCCGAACCCCCAATCTCTTAGCATTTGTTAAAGAAAACATTTTGCGTGCAAGGTTAGTTTTAGATAGCTTCCCTTTCCTTTCCAGCTTCATAGGATGAATAAGAAATTAGAAAGTAGCACCCAATTCCAACCATTGAGGTAAGGTGGTCGCTTCACCGACAAAAATCGCACGCTACACCGTGCTAAATTTCTACCTAAGACACTCCTAGGTATGAGACCCTTCTCAATTCCCTTTCAATCACAACAGTGACTGAACAATTACAACTCAATAAAACTCTCCAACTCAGGTATTCACACAATACAAGAGAGACTCGCAATAGTACAAACCCTAGTACTCACTAACAGTTGTGTATATTCTCTGCATATTCTAGGTTAAATCCACCCTATTTATAACAATTAACAAATCTGGATTTGGGCTTCAGAATCGCAGCAATTCAGCTCCACATAATCTGCAACTAATTCTTCTCTAGAATAGTTTCTTCAATCCTAAGTTTCCTAAAGTGTCTCCACACTTAGAAACATCATCTTCCATTTAGAATCAAAATCTCTGATTCCTCAATCTTAGGCACCACCGAGGACAAATAGACATTCCCATAAAAACTGGAGATCAGAAAAACCGAATAACAGTTATCACAGATTGTATCAGACAAAGATGTCAAATCAACATGATAGGACATCTTGTCTAACAACTTAATCTTCAGTCAGTTCAACATGTTAGGACATCTTGTCCAACATCTTTCTGATAAGTTAGTTTTACCAAAATTGATGCCAACCTCAAAGGCTTGGACTCATCATGATCTCTTTGAACGATTTTGTGTTGATTCCTACTTGATATATGTTGTGAGTATGAAATGCATGATGATATATGTTTGTGCATCTTGAAAATTATGTTTGCCCATTGCAAGTGATAGGAACATATTTTTCTTGAGAAAAAATTAATAAACTTTGAAATTTCATGTGGGAAAAGTGTTAAGAAAATAAGTGAATTCAGTACTTCGTTTTGTATGATTCTTGATAGAATGTGTGTCTTATAAAGTGTATTTGACTACATTTTCATGTTTGATCATGATGCTTGAATATTGGAGTGGAAATTAGATTTAATGTAGGTACAATAACCACAACATGTGAAAATCCTGATTTTATGGGCTGGGCACGGATCGTGTGCACTAACACGGTGTGGTCGTGCTTCCCTCTAGAAAAATGTGTGGGGGGAATTCTTGGGTCTAGTGTAACACCCTAAATACATGGTAAATTTTTTTTTCTTAATTTTATAAAACTTTTGCGAAAATTAATAGAATTACACAAGGATGTCACATACCATAACATTCAATTGTTGTTTCAAAATAGCAAATTTGAATTCAAACACAATATTAAGACGTGACTATTTCGTTTAAGACAAAATCAAGAACACAGTAAATATCCCCAACCCGATGTTACAATATCAGATCTTTATTTTCTAAAACACTAATGGCCAACTTAAGATCTGGAAAAACATGAAAAATGAGCAATGGAAGTGGCCATCTACACCATCTCCTATAAACAACAAGTAGTAGTCACTCCTCAAAATCAACATGAGAATCATTTGTACTGAGATACACATCTAGGAACATGGAAACAAAGATGGGTGAAAATAATTTTATATAATAAAAGGTATAATAAAAACAAGGATAGCATACACCATCATTTACAATCAATACATTTATATAATTCACATAGTTAACACTGGATATTAGAGGTATGTTACTGAGTGATCCTTAACACTGAACCAAAGTCCTACATTGTCTGAGTGAAGTCGTAAATTTCCAGACCAAAGTTGAAAATCTCTAGATTGAGGTCGAAAGATCCCTAGACCAAGGTTGAAAAATCAGCAGACCGAAGTCCCATCCTAACTCCAATATATATGATGCATAATAATGACAAATAAATGCAAATATATCCATCTGAACCTCCATATCCTCCACACTAGTTACAACGACATAATCAACACTAGTTCTCATGAACCTAATATAACAACAAGGCTCAACACTGGTTTTAATGAACCTAAGACAACAACAATGCTCAACACTGACTCTTGAAAACCTAAGACACCAACAAGGTTCAACACTGGTTTTCATAAACCTAAGACAACAACAAGGTTCAACACTGGTTCTTGTGAACCTAAATATATCAACACTTCCGGTTAAAGCTAGAACTGGTTCTTATGAACCTTACATATAATTAACATTGGTTCTTTTGAACCTAAGAGCTTTGACATAGTCATTCACTTTGTGAAACAATGATCCTATCAAACGCATTTGTAATCAGGTAAATTAATATGTTTCGGAAAGCTTAGAGTGTCTATATTAAGACTATGGTTTTTATTTTAGAGCTTAAGATCCCAAGCGGTACAATTTAATAAAACAATAGGAATATGTGCAGACATCGGCATAATGTTTTGGCAAACATGTAACTAGTATCTTTCCTACTGTACTTAAATAAATGAGACTCTTATTAAGTCTAATGTGTAGGAAATTTTGTCTAATTTCTTATGATATAAGGTTTACTCTTAAAGGGCTTGTGTAGAGTGAGTTACTTCCAAAATTTACCCGAAACAAATAAGTTTACACAATACCATTTCAAATGACATTCTAATTCCGACACCACGCTAGCACTGTGCCCTTTTGATCTTCTATTTCGACCCTTGACGACTAAGCAAGAATACACAACTCCGTAACATACTTCTTCACTCTGACCACCAAAATATTCCCTTAGTGTCCTGATATGCATGGTCCACAAATCATATCCCATAGTCGCATAATTCTATTGTCACCTTCTCTAAAATCCATTTTCTTGCCTTGATTGATTAACACCAATTTGTTTAACAAATGCAAATCAAACTTTGACCACTTTTAATTTCACTGAATACATCGTTAGTTATTTTCATCATACCAATTTTAACACCTTCCGACGTTAGTTCATACGCCCAGCTGAGATCTCTGAATTGCTCAAGTGAATTCATCTTTGTGACCATTAACACCGACATATGCAATGACTTTCTTTTTAACATATCCACTACCCCCATTCACTTTACCAGTGTGATAATTCAACTCGAAGTAATAATATTTCAAAAATTGCACCAATCTTCTCTGCCTCATATTCAATTCCTTCTGGTCAAACATATGCTTCAAACTCTTATGTTCCTTAAAAAATGTCAAACCTCAACCTATAGAGATAATTCCTCCAAACGTTAACCATAAATACTAAAATTACTAATTCCAAATCATGGGTAGGACGATTTCTTTCATGAGTCTTGAGTTATCTAGAAGCATAAGCCACAACTTGACCCTTTTACATAAGCACACCACCTAGTCCTAATTTAGATGCATCACAATATACCATAAAAGATTCACCTGGACTTGGAAGAATTAAGACTGGTGCTGATGTCAGTCTCTTCTTGAGCTCTTAAAAATTTTCTTCACAATGAATATCCCAAATATAATCTTGACCTTTCCCGAACAACTGAGTGAAAGAAAAAGCCAACATTGAGAAACCTTCTATGAACCTCCTATAATCCAGCCAAACCCATAAAACTCCTGATCTCAGTTACCAACTTAGGCGTCTCCCAATGCAACACTCAGTCTACTTTAGATGAATCCGCAACTTTTCCACAACTAGAGATTACTTGTCAAAGGAAGCTTACCTCTCTTAACCAAAATTCACATTTGGAGAGAATAAAATACAACTTCTTGTCCTTTTATGGTCTATAACGCGACTTTCAGATGTTTTGTATACTCTTCGTCTGACTTGAAATATACCTGGATATCATCTATAAACACCACGCCAAACTGATCCAATTAGGGGTGAAAAATCCTATTCATATACTTCATATATACTCCAGGTGCATTAAACCCAATGAAAGGCATACTTAAATATTCATAATGACTATAAAAGGTTCTGAACGTGGTCTTATCAAATTATTTATGTGGACACGGTTGAACGGTCACCAAGTCCTTCCCAAAACACATCTCGGAGGGGTATAAGCACATTCATCACAATTCTCATTCCTGGTTGCGGCTTTCTGACTTCCTATAGCCATTGGGGTTACATAAGGCTTACCACGATTCTGATTACCAAGTTTCTTATCATTCACGTCCTTATAGTTAGTATATCTTGCTCCATTATCTTCATCATAAATCCTACATTTGTTGACCAACACCAAGAAATAAAAAATCTCATGATATACAATAAACAACTTAGTCTCAGGGTACAAACCACTTTAAAATTTCACACACTTGGACCCTTAGTCATCCACACCATTAATTTGAGGACAAAACCTAGATAACTCTTCGAACATGGTTGCAAAATAAGCTACAAACATGTTACCCTGCTTCAACTCTAATAATTCAATTTCCTTACTGTTACGAACATCAGCTGGAAAATACTTTTCAAAGCACTCTTTCTTAAAATCATTCCAAGTAATAGTAGTACCAAAGGCCTCCAATCTTTGACGGGTATTCTTCCACCAATACTTATCCTCCTCAGATAACACATGAGGTCTAAACAACACCTTTTAAGTATCATCGCATAAAATTATCCTGAAAATTTTCTCAATATCTTTGATCCAAATATGAGCACCTTGGAAAACTTAAATAGCTTGAACCACAACATTAGCCATTGCCTTGAGGGCATCAACAATTGCACGATCATTTCTATCAGCCATTTCTTCTTGGATAACTAGCCATAGACAAGTTGAGCAGTTGTAAACAATAAAGCAAATATTGGTCTAAGGGAATAAGGTACAGAAAATTTTAACACACATGCCTCACACCAAGGTATAATAAATTCTTAATAACTAAGGCCGGATAGACCATACAGGCTTTGATACCAACTATGTAACACAATAAATCCATGGTAATAAATTTTATTAATATTATAAAACTTTTGCCGAAAATAATAAAATCACACAAGGGTGTCATATACCATAACATTCAAATTTTGTTGCAAAATAGCAAATTTGAATTGAAACACAATATTAAGCTGAAGCTGTGATAACGTGAAAATGAAAATACATAGTATATTTTGACTCCATTCGCATGCATTTTAGTGTCGATTTTATATGTTTTCATAGTATTATACCGGTATTGTTTGATTGTTTCAGGTAATTGCTAAAGAAGAGCATCCGTGCAAGAACCCGGAGAAAAAAGAAAGAAATGAAGAGAAAAGGCAAAAAAATACAATTTTTTGGTGCATGGTGTTCGCCATGGACCTTAGAACCATGTTTTCCACACTTTAAGGTGATGGCGAATACACTTTAAGGTGATGGCATTCGCCATCACCGCATGGCGTTTGCCATGGACCTATAGCACAGAAAAATCCGGATTCAACATTGTTTATTCTTCACCCACCTTCCCTATTTTTCCTCCACGAATCCCACACGACTTGGGACACTTTCTAGGAGCAATATTGACTATATATTTTCAGTTTTCACTAGTTTTTATTATCCAAGTTTGTACGCAAAGGCAGTGTTATGAGTTTAAGCAGAAATTACTTTGAAAAGTGATAGAGCACCTACATCGGGAGACTATCACACCATACTTTTTAGGAATTTTATTGTAAGCTTGGATCAGATTAAGCGTGTCAGCATTAGAAGTTATTTTTCATTCCGTTCGTTTGTACTTGAAGATTTATTTCAGAGTTACTTCCCATTTTTAATTCCAGGTTCTTTATATTATTGTTTTAAGTTGTGTATACTTGTTTGCATTAATTCAATTAAATTCAATTGATATGTTGTTGTTAATTTCAAATATAAAAAATTGCATGTTTATGTTTAATACCATGTCCGGCTAAATTGTTTTGAGTCCAGTATGTGAGGACCGTCGTTTCGACGGGCCTCGGTAATGAATTGGCATAACCTTTTTATAAATTGTTTTTCTAGTTTCGGTTTTTAATTTTAAATCCAAAAGGTTTTGTACGACAGTGAAAACATTAAGGTTTCGAGTCAATAGCACGACACTGTGAGGCTCGAACCAGAGTAAAAATTGGATATTAATCCTAAACACAACAACAACACTTTATAATTAATTAGGACTTGTTAGTTTTCAAAAACTATTTCTTTATTCAAATGGGTGAGCGACGACAAAACATTAATGGTCTAGAAGTATAGCTAGAGTCAGTATCGTACGACAGTGTGAGACAAGTTTTTAAACTAATATTTTATGCTGAAAAGTAATTTAACACGTAACATATACAAACAAATTATTGAGTCCCTAAGGTACATTGGGATGCACATTCCGGTCTCTCCTAGTTGATATATTTTCTAAGCTTTATTTCTGTTTTAATTTTAATTTCCCCCTAATCGAAAGATTCATAGCCTTAGATTTACATAGAACCAATAGATAACAGTAAGATTGATTATTGGTCCCTGTGGGTTTGATATCTTTTAAAACTACGCGATATAATTGTGCACTTGTAGTTAATTTTATAGACTCGCAGAGTCGTGATCAAGTTTTTGGCGCCATTGTCGGGGATCAATTTAGTCAATATCGTACCTCCGTTGTTGCACAGTATAAACTAAGGCAACCATTTTCCCTTTAATTCGTCTATTGTATGCCAAGCACTCGCTCGTAAGTTGAAGAGTTAGAACAACCAATCGACGAAATCGAGCATTTTGTAATTCTAAGACGCCGAATCAAAGAATATCGATCAAAATATAACATCCTTGTTCCAAATATCTCAGAACCTGATATGGAAGGTGTAGCGTGCAATTTTTGTCGGTGACGCGAGCACCTTACCGTATTGGTTGGAATTAGGTGCTACTTTTTTATTTCTTATTTATCCTATGAAGCTGGAAAGGAAAGGGAAGCTATCTAAAACTAACCTTGCATGCAAATGTTTTCTTTAACAAATGCTAAGAGATTGGGGGGTCCGGGGTCAGGTTATACAATGGGGAGTTGTCAATTACCCCTCCTATATATGGTTATCCATAGATCATTTAGCAAATTCTTCTGTTATCTACTTACTGGTGTTTATCTGTCATAAATGGGAAAGTATCTCCTTTGGGAATACTTGAGAGAGTATTTTTGTTGTTTTCGGGTTTTTCGAAGTTTTTGCTAAGGTATTGGACCTAAGGTTTTTGATTAGTGTGCTCGCTAAGATTTCACAATCTTATGCCTACGTATTCCCGTTAAAGAAAACAGGGAAATCAGAGCAATCGTAGTTCCTCTATAGGAGGAAAATGTTTGGTGTCTTGTTTAAAGCCTAAGATTAAAGCTAAAAGGTATTTATGTCTTGTTCAAAGCCCAAGATTGAAGCTAAAAGGGTTTGACTGAGAGAGAATTTGTCATCTCTAAAGGGAGATATCTCACCTGTTCATCACAAAATGGATAACTGATTATAAAGGAGAATTACTTTAACTGGAATGTATGGAATCCATCAATGCCATAATTTCCTTTATAAGGGATTTGTCCTGAAGGAGAAAACTTTAACTCAGTATAGAGCAATGCCATTTTTCCTTAGGAGTCTTTCATGCTAAGAGAGGGACATTGGCTTGGATGTAAATAATCCAGAGGCTTGCCACTTACAGCAATTAGATGAAAGAAGGTTTTTTAACAGGATAAGAGATGGACTACAACTTGGATTTTTGAATTAACAAGTGTGCCACTTACAACAGTTATATGGAATTAAGGTTTGTTTGATTGTCTGTTTTGGTGTGCGATGTACAGAGGAATGTCTTCCTACAGAGAAATCTTGATTTCCTCTAAGGGGATGTTGATTTTTGTGTGCCTTGATTAAAGCCCAAGGTTGAAGCTAAAAGGTTGACTCTACTAGGGAGTTTTATATCTGTCTTGTACAAAGCCCAAGATTGAGGCTGAAAAGAGATTGACTCTGCTTTGGGAGATCATTATACAAAGCCTAAGAGGAGGCTAGAAGGAATTGATTCTTCCGGGGAATATTTTGTCTGTCTTGTATAAAGCACAAGATTGAGCCTAAAATGGATTAACTCTACTGGTGAGAGGTTTATCTGTCTCGTACAAAGCCCAAGATTGAGGCTAAAGGAGAATTGACTCCACTGGGGAGATTCCATATGTGTCTTGTACAAAGCCCAAGGTTAAGGCTAAAAGGGTTAACTAACTCAGCTGGAGAATGTTTTATCTGTCTTGTACAAAGCCCAATATTAAGGCTAAAACTGCTGAGGGATGATCTTTATACAAAGCCTAAGAGGAGGCTGGTTGGGGAATTCCTTATATGACGCCTAAGAGGAGGCTAACTTCAGCTGGGGATTATCGAGATCTAGAGAAAGGTCCAAATTGGGGAATCAACTCTTGCTGGGGAATGAAGAAGAGTTGAAATATCAGATGCCTTGAGGTTCTGGTTTTTCTGAGGGTTTATTGATAATGATTTGACCCTAGCTGGGGAAATTTTAAGTGAAAGTTTAAAGATTGAGTTTTGAAACCTGTGGAGGTTTTTAACTCTGTTGGAGATTGATGAAGTGATCAGGGTTTATCCTGTGCTTTTAAGAAACTTGAGGGTTTCTTTGAGATCCAAAAGGAGGTGAGACTCTCCAAGTCTACTGGTATGAAAAGGTTTATCTTTGTATGATACCCAAGTGAAAGTTGATGTTTCAAGGGATGAGAATCAACCCTAAACTGATCTGATGTTTTGAGATTTAGACTCTCGGGAGGGTTGAACAATCAAAGGATGACTAAGTTCTGTCCTATACCTTTAGGAGGTCTTTGGGTCCTTGTACTAAGCCCAAGAGGAGGCATGAGAACTTCTAAGAAGCCGGAGAGTCCTTGTACAAAGTCCAAGAGGAGGCTGAGAATGCTTTTAGGAAGCCTTTCACCGGGAATAATCCTTTCTTTCGTGAACAGTTCTAGGGTTTGAAGAAATTCAAGAGAGGTTTCACTGGGAATTAATCCTCTCTGGGGAAATGAATTTCTTGTACAGATTTCTAATAGTGACAGTCTTGAGAAAAGTTTCCCTGTTCCATATTGTATAAGTCCAAGAGGAGGCAAGACTGTATCTTGAATTTTCTATGGGAAACTAGTTTTGACTGTGTTGAAAGAGTAACCACTGGTTTGATCTAATCCTAGACCTAGTTGTTGGGGAAAACTATATATATATATATATATATATATATATATATATATATATATATATATATATATATATATATATATATATATGTATGTATATGAAATATATAACAAGTATGTAAAAGAAAGCTAGTAGAACTTACAGGTAAGCAAGCTTCCAGTATTACAGCTGTATGGTTAGTTATTCAAGAAATTGAAGAAAGTTTTGATAACAACTATGCATTTGAATCTAAATCAAAAAGGGAAAGTTGTTTTGAAAAAGAAGATTGCGGCTTATACTCAAGGAGAGGCCCAAATGAAAAACAGTGATCGCATCGTTATTTTGAAGACTGTACTGGGACTTATACAATGACTGAGGCCCAAATTTATTATATTTAAAAAATAGATGGGTCTTACACTCTATTAGAGGCCCAAGAGTTATTTTAATACAAGAGATGGGGATTACAACTCAAGGAGAGGCCTAGTGGAAGACAGTGATCGCACCGTCGTTTTAAAAATCGCGTTGGGACTTATACAATGACTGGGGCCCAAAAGTTTGTATTTAAAAATGGGTTGGGTCTTACACTCTATTAGAGACCCAAAAGTATTTTATAAAGAAGA
Organism: Lathyrus tuberosus; assembly: GCA_022829125.1. NCBI lineage: Eukaryota > Viridiplantae > Streptophyta > Magnoliopsida > Fabales > Fabaceae > Lathyrus > Lathyrus tuberosus. Next base: position 1,576,135 of record JALAZF010000337.1, read on the forward strand.
TAAATGGGACTTACAGCCAAAGGGAGGCCCAAATTTATTTTGCTTAAAAGGCGACGATCGCGCCGCGGTTTTAGAAAACGAAGTGGGACTTATACAATGACTGAAGCCCGAAATTTATTTATGTGACAAGGGATGGGTCTTACACTCTATTAGAGGCCCAAAAGTGTTTTAAAAGATTTATAAGGGTGAAAAATAATCAAAACCCTAACTTGATTTTAAAAATGCATTTTAATTGAATAAAAATTCAATTAAAATGATCAAAGTTATCAAACATGTGTGAAAAACAAGTTGTGATCTTGGATTAATATTTGAAAAATCATGTTTCATTCATAGAATGATTTGAAAATCATTTGAATAAAAGAAATCAAGAGAAAGAAATATTTTTAAATGCCAAAAAAACACAAATAAAAACAATTCTTTACAAAAATACCAAATATAAAAAATAAATAATATTTTTGTGAGATTTTTGTAGAATAAAATATTTTATCATTTTTGTGAATTTTTAAAAAAAGAACCAATAAAAAATATTTAAAATTGAGAGAGAAATTAATTTTGGAAGTTATTACGAAATTGTGAAGAAAAGTGAAAAGAAAAAGTGGTAAAAAATATGGGATGGTCCTCCCCAGGTTTGAACTCACGCCCTTGGGGTGGAGAGTTTAAAACTTTACCGTCTGAGCCATGCGCGTGGGTTGATAGAGAACGCTAAGAATGAATAATATATGAAAGCAACCTTTGAAAATGGTTCAAAAAATAAAACCAAAAGGTCTGGGGCGAGGGGAATTCGAACCCCAGACCCTTTGCTCGTTACACACACAAAACCAGCTGATCAACCACTGGGGCGCAATGCCAATTCAAATATATAGTGGCAATGAAATAATATATACTAAAACTATGTTTGATTCTGAAGAATGGCGCCATGACCATCTTCTTCCTTGGGCCAACATCAGACTTGTGAAGCAAGCTATCTCCCTCATTTCTCAACCATTTTGGAAGATGTAAAAATGAAACTTGACCATTTTTGGACGTGGAATAGAATGGCATTACTCAATTTTATTTAAATTCAAAGAATCAAGAGATAACATGTTATAATCAGATGAACCCTAAAAAAAGCAAGTGTTATATGAAATCTTATACACGCAAGATAAATAGCAATTGATTGAGGGAAAATGATCTATGAACATCCAGAAATACAATGGTAACTTGAAAACATGTTTATGATGCATGCATTAATGAGTTTGAAAGTTTAAGGCTTACCTCTGCAAGAAGGAATCGATTTCAGTGGTAAAGGTGTTACAGAAGTGAAACAATTGATCCAAGTGAGAAATGGAGATGATGATCCTGACGAGAAATGGAGATGATGATCCTGATGTTTCAGAAGTGTGAGGAGTGTTTGATCAGCTCATATATGATGTATGGAAGGTGTTAGAACAATTGGTGGTGATGGAATGGCTCTCTAATGAAAATTCGATAGTGACTTGCAAATGAAGGCATTTTAGAAGTGAAAGAGAGATTTTGAGTAAAGCATCAGTTTCGGTGCTTTGGTGTACTCAAACTGATCACAATTGATGTCTATTTATAGTTCAATAAGTTTGTTTTGGCATCAATAGTGAATGGAGGCTTGGACAGTCCCTTGGCCAATGTTGATAAAATGGAATCTTTTGTCTTCTCTAACCATTGACTTGGGTCAGTGCAGCAGGTTATGAGTCCTTTGGTTCAGAGATGAATCTCGACTCAATTCAGTCGGCAATGTCTTGATGCTTGCCACCTTGTGAATCCATTGAATGCATTGAAACAAAATAGGAGTCTTTGAGATTTTTAGCCTTTTTAGGTGACATATAGATACATGTAGATCCTTGGACTTGGGAGGCTTGTGGATCAGATCTTTTCCCTTTGATGTTATTCTATGAGGTGTCCAAATGGATGACAAGGCTTGTAATTTCCTAACTTAACCAATTTGAGCAAAATTGCACAAATCTATCTTGTACAAGACAGTTTGAAAGTGCCATTTTGGGAGGATCATATCTCCTTGCTCAAATGGAATTATGGGATGCTCGTGTACTTTTTAAAAATCCCTTACATGATACAATTTATGTGTGGTCATAGTTTGTCTTGAAACTATCTGAATCCAAATGAAAAATCCTCATGAACATTGATGTTCAAGGCTGAAACTTTGACAATTTTGTACTAAGTGTTAAATCCTTGATTTTTCACCACTTTGATCCATCCATAACTAAAAAACCATGAAGAATTAGAGTTTCATGTAGTTGAAGCTTTTTTAGAATGTAGGAAGACCTACAAATCAGGCTTTGGATCACTCAAAATGGCTGCTTGGATCAAAAGTTATGGCCCTTGGAAGTTGGCACCAAAACCATCCAAACTTAGTAACTTAGAAAAATTTTCAATTTTTCAAGATTACCCCTTTTACATGTTATCATGATTTCTTGATTAATTCTTGTTCAAATGACATTATAAATCATATATTATGAAAATATGAGTCATAAGGATCATTTTTTCCAAAAAAATCATGTTTTGGGTTTTGGCTCCGGAGCGGTTCGGTGCGGAGAAACCCTAATTCCCGACTTTTGAGGAATGCATTCTCTGAGGGTGTTTTAACTTTGAAAATGGACCCTAGGGTTATTTTGAGCATATTGAGTCATATTTTGAAGCCTTGGCTCAACCCCTTATGAAAATTTCACTCTGGAGGCCTCAGTCGACCAAAACCCTAATTTGGTGACACTGGGTATTTCGAGTCTCATTCCACTTGGAATGTTGCAACTTTGTGCTTGATTCTTGATGTGGGAGACTTCATGATCCTTCATGGATGTTTCATAGGTTAGACAAGTTGAATATCATGTCATTTCTTGATTGATCCTTTGTCCAAATGCTCAGAGAGGGTTCAAAATCCTAATTCTTGATTGTAGTGCATGCTCAACAATCCTTAAGGAGATTGATGAGGCATGGTGGCACATCCATATTGTGATGATGATTCTCACAATAATGGGAAATCTTGGTGGTCAAAGTTTGGGGTATGACAGATGCCCCTATTTAATCTTCTTGACCCGAAGGTGTGAATAGCGAAGATATTCGGACATTCAGGGTGCAAGAGGATTAAATATCGGAATACCCAAAATTTTGACAGTGGTTATGAATGGCAGTTTGCTCATCCATCTTCTTTTGCTAAGAAGTATTACTTAGAAAAGTGTAAAACTTCCCCTCGATCCTGGTCTTCAGCCACGAAACTGGTCTCAGTTTCATTTTTGAAATAAACTTCCCCTCGATCCTGGTCTTTAGCCACGGAACTGGTCTAAGTTTTTTTTTTTGAAATAAACTTCCCCTCGATCCTAGTCTTCAGCCACTGAACTAGTCTTAGTTTCTTCTTGAAACAAACTTCCCCTCGATCCTAGTCTTCAGCCACGGAACTGGTCTCAGTTTCTTTTTTGAAATAAACTTCCCCTCGATCCTGGTCTTCAGCCACGGAACTGGTCTCAGTTTCTTCTTGTCGAGTTCCTTCTTCGACAAGGAACGCTATTTGTAGCGACCTTTGTCAAATTTCTCACCGAGCTATACTGGAGAGACGCCATTTGATAGAAAAAGTTTAAGGTCAGACTTACTGGGGGCTCCCATTTGTCTGAGCTGTAGAGGTGTGTAATTTTCTCTGTTGGAGATGCCATTTGTTGACTCTACTGTGGAAAAACGAGTCTCTTGAAAGACTGCTTTTCGCTTGGGGATATTACATCATACTTTTCTTTGAGATCTTTTCGGAGAAATTCCATGTAATGTGATCCAATTTTGAGGTGATGATGACCTTATTAACATCCAATTTCTTGGGAGAAACCGACGTATTGCTGAGAGTCTTCGATTGAGAGGCTTTCTCTGGGGATTTTCCTTAATTCGGGAAAGCAAATATATCATCTTCAATAGTGAAGAGTGATGTACCAAAGGTGTCTGTTGAATGTCTTCTTGCCTTTCGGAGGTTCAAGTTATCAAAATGGTCGAGGACAGTTTCCAATCCAGAAATAAACTGGGGATATGTTGCTCAGACGATACATTTCCTGACGAGGAAAGAACTCAAAACGAGATTTTGTCCTATTTGACTGGGAAAGGAAAGCCGACAACTTGATCGACAAGAGGACTTTATCACTCGAAAATGAGTATAACCAGAGTGATAGCAATGCAATATGAATATGAATCAATTATGCATGATGTATGTATGTTTATGCTGACAAAACTGACACGACATACAAACTAGTGGATGAACACGACTGGGTACTCGGCCACTGTGGGGGATGAAAAGTACCATTGGTTCGAGATAGCAATCCTGTCTTTCTTATGAGAGGTAGTCCCTATGGGGGAGAAAGAATCATCAATCGGTCTTAAATCCGCCGGGGATATCGGATGGGATATTATATCTGAGACGGTTGATCCTTCATTCAGGTGTACTGGTTTAGAAGGAGTACTTTTATTCCGCACTTTGAGGTTTAATTACTTCCGGAGAATCCATCGACGTTCTTTTTTATGTTCAAAGTCAAAAGGAATTGCCATCTTTATTTTAAAAGCAGAAGAAAATTTGAACAATAAATTCATTTTTGTTTTGTTTCAAGAATCGTTAATCATGTTAAAAAATGTCATTCTGTAAAGCAAAAATAAATGAGAGTTGCAAACAAAAGCACTAGGGCTCAAATTTTATTGATAGGGTGGAAATCAGCCAAGCACGTGATCCCATAGAATATTTACAAAGTTTAGAAAATGGTAATTTAAGGGAAAAAGGGGCTACATTGAAACATAATGACCGCTATCATTCTACCAACTTTGAATTCTGGACATTCTAGGCTTCTGTCCAAGGTGACCTTGACGGAAGTTTTCCTGATGGATGGCGTTACTGCTAAGGATTCAAACTGATCAGACGTAGTTACTTGCCATGAATCCCTAACTTTTGCCTGGATTGTACTTTGAGATTTCCAATCCATCGGGATGATTTTTTGATTATGTCTCTAATTTTTTCCTGGACCTCCCTTTCGGTTTTCAATCATCCGAGACGTTTTTTTTTTATTTAGGAGAAGTATTTCTTGACTATGTCAACATTTGTGGGGTAGGCAAACTCTTCTCCATCCATGGTTGCGAGTCTTAAGGCACCGCCTGAGAAGGCTTTCTTGATCACATAGGGGCCGTCATAGTTCGGAGTCCATTTGCCCCGGGAATCTGTGAGAAATGATTGTATTTTCTTGAGCACAAGGTATCCTTTTCGAAAGACATGGGGTCAGACCTTTTTGTCGAAGGCCTTATTTATTCTTTGCTGATACAACTAACCATGGCATAGAGCTGTTATTCGCTTTTCTTCAATTAGGTTCAGTTCATCGTGCCGACTTTGGCTTCATTCAGCCTTTGTTAGCTTAGCTTCCATCAATACCCGGATTGATGGGATTTCTACTTCAATGGGATTTCTACTTCATGACATTTTTAACATGATTAACGATTCTTGAAACAAATCAAAAATGAATTTATTGTTCAAATTTTCTTCTGCTTTTAAAATAAAGATGGCAATTCCTTTTGACTTTGAAAATAAAAAAGAACATCGATGGATTCTCCGGAAGTAATTAAACCTCAAAGTGCAGAATCAAAGTACTCCTTCTAAACCAGTACACCTGAATGAAGGATCAACCGTCTCAGATATAATATCCCGTCAGATATAAGTTCAAAGGAGAAATGCCTTCACCAAAGACTGAAAAACAAGTCAGAGGATTTCTGGGATGCCTGAATTACATCGCAAGGTTCATATCCCTCATGACCACGACATTCGCGCCAATCTTCAAACTACTCAGAAAGAATCAAAGTTGTGTATGGACAGAAGATTGCCAAAAAGCGTTCGACAGTATCAAAGAATATCTGTTGAATCCACCAATCCTGTCACCTCCAGTGGAAGGAAGACCACTGATCATCTACCTAATAGTCTTGGAAGACTCCATGGGTTGTGTACTCGGCCAACAAGACGAAACAAAGAGAAAAGAGTCTGCCATTTACTACTTAAGCAAGAAATTTACAGACTGTGAAATTCGGTACACTATGCTCGAGAAAACTTGCTGTGCTCTAGCTTGGGTAGCCAAACGTCTTCGCCAGTACATGATTTGTCACACTACTTGGTTAATCTCTGAAATGGACCCAATCAAGTACGTCTTTGAAAAACCTGCTCTCACAGGAAGGATAGCCCGTTGGCAGATGTTGTTATCAGAATATGACATCGAGTACCACGCTCAGAAAGCCATCAAAGGAAGTATTTTAGCCAATTATTTGTCTCATCAACCGATTGACAATCAGGAATCAGTCGGATTTGACTTCCCAGACGAAGATGTCATGTACTTAAAAATGAAAGATTGCAATGAACCGCTACCCAGTGAAGGGTCGGAACCAGGATCCCAATGGGGATTAATATTTGACGGAGCCATCAACACTTATGGAAACGAAATTGAGGCAATCATCGTAACACCTCAGGGTACCCATATTCCTTTCACTGCCAGATTAACATTCAAGTGCACAAACAACGAGGCCGAATACGAAGTTTGTATCATGGATCTCGAAGAAGCTATCGACTTGAGGATTAAGAACTTGGATGTGTATAGAGACTCAACCCTGGTTATCAATCAGATCAAAGGAGAGTGGAATACATACCAATTAGGATTGATTCCTTACAAAGATTATGCGAGAAGGTTGTTACCATTCTTCAATAGAATCGAGTTTCATCACATTCCTCGTGAAGAAAATCACATGGCTGATGCACTAGCCAGTCTCTCTTCCATGATTAGTGTAAGTCAATGGAACGACGTACCTAAGATTGACATAATACACCTTGAAAGGCCCGCCTACATCTTCACAATTGAAGCAGTCGTAGACGATAAACCTTGGTATCACGATATCAAGTGTTTCCTTCAAAAACAAGATTACCCACCTGGGGCATCATGAAAAGACAGGAAGACTCTCAGAAGACTGGCAGTCAACTTCTTCCTGAATGGTGAAACACTCTATAAGAGAAACTTCGACATGGTTTTGCTCAGATGTGTAGACAGCCAAGAAGCAAAAATGTTGAAGAAAGAGATTCACGAAGGATCCTTTAGCACGCATGCCAACGGACAGACAATGGCCATAAAAATTCTGATGGTAGGATACTATTGGTTGACAATGGAATCTGATTGCTACGAGTACATGAGAAGGTGTCACAAGTTTCAGATATACGCAGACAAAATCCATGTACTGCCAACGCATCTCAAAGTTCTTTCTTCTCCATGGCCTTTTTCTATATGGGGAATCAACATGATTGGCATGATTGAACCCAAAGCTTCAAACGGACATCGGTTCATCTTGGTAGCCATTGACTACTTCACCAAGTGGGTCGAAGCAGCGTCATACACCAATGTAACCCAACAAGTGGTGGTCCGATTCATAAAAAACAATCTCATTTGCCGTTATGGTGTTCCAAGCCAGATCTTTATAGATAATGGATCTAACTTGAACAACAAGATGATGAAAGAGTTGTGCGCTGAGTTCAAGATCGAACACCATAACTCATCTCCCTACCAACCTAAGATGAACGGAACGGTAGAAGCAGCTAACAAGAACATCAAGAAGATTGTTCAAAAGATGGTTGTAACCTACAAAGATTGGCACGAGATGCTACCCTTTAATCTTCAAGGTTATCGTACATCTGTCTGCACTTCAACAGGTGCAACCCTTTTCTCTCTAGTATATGGCATGGAGGCAGTGCTCCCCATAGAAGTAGAGATCCCATCAATCCGGGTATTGATGGAAGCTAAGCTAATAGAGGCTGAATGGAGTCAAAGTCGGCACGATGAACTGAACCTAATCGAAGAAAAGCGAATAACGGCTATATGCCATAGTTATTTGTATCAGCAAAGAATAAAGAAGGCCTTCGACAAAAAGGTCCGACCCCATGTCTTTCGAAAAGGAGACTTCGTGCTCAAGAAAATACAATCATTTCTCACTGATTCCAGGGGCAAATGGACTCTGAACTATGACGGCCCCTATGTGGTCAAGAAAGACTTCTCAGGCGATGCCTTGAGACTCGCAACCAAGGATGGAGAAGAGTTTGCCTACCCCACGAATGTTGACGTAGTCAAGAAATACTTCTCCTAAATAAAAAAAACATCTCGGTGGATTGAAAACCCGAAAGGGCGGTCCAGGAAAAAATTAGAGACATAATCAAAAATCATCCCGATGGATTGGAAATCTCAAAGTAAAATCCAGGCAAAAGTTAGGGATTCATGGCAAGTTTCTACGTCTGACAAGGTTAAATCCCCAGCGGTAGTACCATCCGTCGGAAAACTTCAAGTCAAGGTCATCTTCGACAGAAGCTCAGGATGTCCAGAATTCAAAGTTGGTAGAAGGATAACGGTCGTTATATTTCAATGTAACCCTTTTTCCCTTAAATTGCCATTTTCTAAACTTTGTAAATGCTCTATGGGAGCGCTTTGCTGATTTCTATCCTATCAATAAAATTTGAGCCCTAGTGCTTTTGTTTGCAATTCTCATTTGTTTTAGCTTTACAAAATGACATTTTTAACATGATCAACCATTCTTGAAATAAAACAAAAATGAATTTACTTGTCAAAATTTTTATGCTTTTTAAATAAAGATGGCAATTCCTTTTGACTGTGAACTTCAAAAAGAACATCGATAGCTTCTCCAGAAGTGATCAAACCTCAGAATGCAGAATCAAAGTACTCCTTCTAAAAACCAGTACACCTGAACGAAGGATCAACGGTGTCAGATGCCACATTTCATCTGATATCCCCGTCAGGGTACTTACCTCTTAAGACCAATTGATAATTCTTTCTCCCCACAGGGACCACCTCTCCTAAGCAAGGCAGGATTGCTATTTTGAACCAGTGATACTTTTCATCCCCCACCGTGGCCGAGTATCCAGTCGTGTTCATCCACTAGTTTGTATGTCGCATCAGTTTTGTCAGCATACACATACATAAATCATGCATTATTGATTCATATTCATATTCATATTACATTATTATCACTCTGGTCATATTCATCCTCCAAGTGATAAAAGTTCTCTTATCAATCGAGTTGTCAGTTCTTTCCTCATCAGGAAATGTTTTGTCTGAACAATTTCTCCCCAGTTTATTTCTGGATTGGAGACGGTCTTCGACCACTTTGATAACTTGAACCTCTGAAAGGCAAGAAGAGATTCGACAAACGTCACTCTTCACCATTGAAGATGATATCTTCGCTTTCCCAGATTAAGGAAAATCCCCAGAGAAAGCCTCTCAACCGAAGACTCTCAACAACACATTGGTTTTTCTCCCAAGAAAGTCAATATTAATGAAGTCATCGGCACCTCAAAATTGGATTGCATCACATGGCATTTCTCCGAGACGACCTCGAAGAAAAGTATGATGTAATATCACCAAGCAACAAGCAATCTCTCAAGAGACTTGATTTTCCCCAGTAGGGTCGACAAATGGCATCTCCAATAGAGAAGTTTGCACGCCTCTACGGCTCAGACAAATGGGTTTCCCCAGCAAGTCTGACATCAAATCTTTTTTCATCAAATGGCATCTCCCCAGTAAAAACTCGTCGAGAAGTTTGATGAAAACCGCTACACATAGCATTCCTTGTAGAGGAAGGAACTCGGAAAGAAGAAACTGAGACCAGTTCCATGGCTGAAGACCAGGATCGAGGGGAAGTTTATCAAGAAACTGAGACCAGTTCCATGGCTAAAGATCAAGGATCGAGGGGAGGTTTATTTAAAAAAAACTGAGACCAGTTCCGTGGCTGAAGTCCAGGATCGATGGGAAGTTTCACCCTTTTCTAAGTATCGTTACTTAGCAAAAGAAGATGGATGAGCAAACTGCCATTTATAACCACCGTCAAAATTTCAGGTATTCCGATATTTAATCCTCTTGCACCCTGAATGTCCGAATATCTTCGCCATTCATACCTTTGGGTCCAAGAAGATTAAATAGGGGCATCTGTCATACCCCAAATTTTGACCACCAAGATTCCCTATCATTGTGCAAATCATTGCCATAATATGGATGTGCCATCATGCCTCATCAATTTCCTCAAGGATTATTGAGCATTCACTACAATCAAGAAGTAGGGTTTCAAGCCCTCTCAGAGCACTTAGACAAAGGATCAATCTAGAAATGACATGATCTTTAACTTGTCTAACCTCTCAAACACCCACAAAGGATCAAGAGGACTCTCACATCAAGAATCAAGCACAAAGTTGCAACATTCCAAGTGGATCAAGTCTCAAGACTACCAGTGTCACCAAATTAGGGTTTTGATCGACCAAGCCCTCTAGATGGAAATTTTTCCTCTAGGAATGTGCCAATGCTTCAAAGCACAACCGAAGATATTCCAAGGGACCTCATGGACCCAATCATCAGGTCAATTTAACCTCAGGGGATGGAGTTACCAAAAATTAGGAATTAGGGTTTCTTGACCTAATTCACCCCTAAGTTGACTTTTGGAGCAAAGCATGAGCCAAGACTTTAAAACATGACTCAATATGCTCAAAATAACCCTAGGAATCCATTTAAAAAGTTAAATTACCCTCAGAGGATGCATTCCTCATAAGTCAGGAATTAGGATTTTTACGCGCCGAACCGTTCCGGAGCCAAAAGTCAAAACATGAATTTTTTGGCAAAAATGATCCTTATGACTCATATTTTCATAAAATATGACTTTTAATGTCATATGAACAAGAATTGATCAAGAAATCAAGATAACTTGTAAAAGGGGTAACCTTGAAAAATTGAAAATTTTTCTAAGTTACTAAGTTTGGATGGTTTTGGTGCCAACTTCTAAAGGCCATAACTTTTGATCCAAGAAGCCATGTTGAATGATCCAAAGCCTGATTTGTAGGTCTTCCTACATTCTACAAAAGCTTCAAATACATGAAACTCTGATTCCTCATGGATTTTTAGTTATGGATGGATCAAAATGGTAAAAAATTAAGAACATAACACTTAGTGCAAAACTGTCTAAGTGTCAGCTTTGGGCATCAAAGTTTATGAGGGTTTTTCAATTGGATTCAGATAGTTTCAAGACCAACTATGATCACAAATGAATTGTACCATATGAGGGCTGTCTAAAAAGCACAAGAGCTTTCCATAACTCAATTTAAGCAGGGAGATATGACCCCCTCTAAATCACCATTTCCAACTGTCTTGCACAAAACAGAGTTTTGCATTTTTGCTCGATTTGGCAAAATCAGACAAGTACAAGCCTTGTCATCCATTTGGACACCTCAGGGGATAACATCAAAGAGAAATGATCTGATCCACAAGCCTCCCAAGTCCAAGGATCTACATGTAGCCATAAATGCCCTAAAAGGGCTAAAAAGCTCAAAGACTCTAATTTTGTTTCAATGCATTCAATGGATTCACAAGGTGGCAAGCATCAAGACATTGCTAACTAAATTGAGTCAAGATTCAGCTCTGAACCAAAGGACTCATAGCCTGTGCCCTAACCTCAAGTCAATGGCTAGAGGAAACCAAAGATACCTTTTGATCAACATTGGCCAAGGGACTGTCCAAACCTCCATTCACTATTGATGCCAAAACAAACTTGTTGCACTATAAATAGACATCAATTGTGATCAGGTTGAGTACACCAAAGTACCCAAACTGATGCTTTCCTCAAAATCTCTCTCATTAAGCAGAAATGCCTTCTTTTACAAGTCACCACTAAATTTTTGAGTTAGAGAGCAATTACACCACAGCTCATGATCCAAACACATCCAATGTATCATATATAAGTTGTTCAAACACTCATCCTTGATTTCAAACACCAAAATTTGAAAGTCAACCTCCAAAACCTCAAATTTTGACTTTTCTGCATTTTACAAGCCATGTCTTGATTTAGTCACTTTCAAAACCAAACAAAGCCTTAAACACACTCCAAATATCATCCTCAAACTGTCCTAACAAGTTTCCCTCAACTGTAACATCATTTGAGTGAGATACCATTTTGGTCACTTTTGCCACTTTTGCAAGAAAGATCCAATTCTTGTTCCTGAGGATTCCAACTGGTCTTAATCATTCTAAAAGCTTATAAGGGATCAATTAAAGGTGTCTAAAGCATTGGATCACTTTTGGCATAAGCATCTTGAAAGATAACACAAGGAGCTTCAAGAGGTAAGTGCATCACAACTTGAACTCTTTAAATCATGCATTGCTTTGATGTTCATTGATCATGGACATCTCATATATATCACATATGTTGTGTTTGAACCAATTTGCCATGCTATTTTTGCCTGTATGATGAGATAGCATAGAACATGCAAATCTAGGCCTATTTTGAAACCACTATCTAGTTTTAAAATAGGGACATCTTTAGAAAAATCTAAAAGAACCAATGGATTCCTAATGAAATTCTAGGCAGGATCCATCTAAATTTTGTCAAAATCCATGGAGAAATGAGGAAGTTAGAGCCTTCACGCAAGAGGCCTAAAAACAGGCTAGCCTTGGGCAAGGGCCAGGCCTAAAACCTTGCCACCCTCATATACACATGGGGTGGTTTTGATACACTGATGTATCACCACCCCAGTGGTAGCGCGCATGTGTGTTTGGTTGGAAGGTCGTGGGTTCAAGACCCACCCAGACCATTTTGCCATTTTACCCTATTTTACTATTTTTCATATTTTTCATGGTTTTTATTAATTAATTCCAAAATTAATTTATCTCTCAATTTTAATCATTTTTGATAGGTTCTTTTTTTTGAAAATTCACAAAAATATTAAAATATTTTATTCTACAAAAATTTCACAAAAATATTATTTATTTCACATATTTTATATTTTTGTAAAGAATTATGTTTTAATTTGTTTTTAAACATTTAAAAATATTTCTTTCTCTTGAGTTTTCAACTTCAAATGAATTTCAAGCTTACATGTGATTAAACATTATTTTTCAATATATTTTTCAAAGTATACAACTTGTTTTTAAATATATTTGGTATTTTATATCATTTATTATTTAAATTTCCTTTGAAAATTATATTTTTAATTCAAAATTAGGGTTTTCTCTAAATTTTGATTCCTTTTCAAACTTCACAAATCACTTTGGGCCTCTAATAGAGTGTAAGACCCATCCCTTGTAAATAAAAACCTTTTTGGGCCTAAGTCATTGTATAAGTCCTAGTACGTAACAAAATCTCGATGCCATCGTCGTTTTCAAAACATTTTCATGTGGGCCTCTCCCTGAGTTGTAAGCCTCATTCTCTTTTCTTTTAAATCACTTTGGGCCTCTAATAGAGTGTAAGACCCAACCCCCTTGTACATAAATAAATTTGGGCCTCAGTCATTGTATAAGTCCCAGTACAGTCTTCAAAATAACGATGCGATCACTGTTTTTCATTTGGGCCTCTCCTTGAGTATAAGCCGCAATCTTCTTTTTCAAAACAACTTTCCCTTTTTGATTTAGGTTCAAATTCATAGTTGTTATCAAAACTTTCTTTAATTTCTTGAACAACTAACCATACAGCTGTAATACTGGAAGCTTGCTCACTTATAAGTTTTAAACGGCTTTCTTTTACATACTTGTGTGTGTATATATATATGTATATATATATATATATACATTTGTTTGTAATGCTGGAAGCTTGCTCACCTGTAAGTCCTCCTACCCTCTTTTACATACTTGTATATATTTCATCTGTATATATATATATATATATATATATATATATATATATATATATATATATATATATATATATATATATATATATATATATATATATATATATATATATGCCTGTATATTATCTGCTTAGAGTTTTCCCCAGCAATTAGGTCTAGGAATAGATCAAACCAGTGGTCACTCTTTCAACATAGTCAAAACTAGTTCCCCATAGGAATTTCCAAATACAGTTTTGCCTCCTCTTGGGCTTATACAATATGGAACAGAGAAAGTCATTATTCCCGGTGAAACTTTTCTCAAGACTGTCACTATTAAAAAATTATCAAAGAAATTCATTTCCCCCAGAGAGGATTAATTCCCAGTGAAACCTCTCTTGAATTTCTTTAAACCCTAGAACTGTTCACTAAAGAAAGGATTATTCCTTTTCTTGAACTTTTCTTAGGTTTAGACCCACAGGCTTCCTAAAAGCATCCCCAGCCTCCTCTTGGGCTTTGTACAAGGACCCTCAGGCTTCTTAAAAGTTCTCATGCCTTCTCTTGGGCTTAGTACAAGGACTTAAAAGACCTCTTACAAGGTATAGGACAGAACTTAGTCATCCTTTGTTAGAGCAGTCTTTCCAAAGAGACAAAACATCAAACCAGTTTAAGGTTGATTCTCATCCCTTAAAACACCTGCCCCATCTTGGGCATCATACAAAGATAAACCCTTTCATACCAGGAGACTTGGACAGTTTCATCTCCTCAAGGAAAAGGAGAAACCCTAATCATTTCATCTATCACCAACAAAGTTTAAACTTTTCATTCCTAAATTTCCCCATCTAGGGTCAGCTTGCTATCATTACAACATTATCAGAACCTTAAGGCATCTAATGTCTCAACTCTTCTGTAATCCTCAGCAAGAGTTGATTCCCAAATTTGGACCTGCCTCTGGATCTCAATAATCCCAGCAGAAGATAGCCTCCTCTTAGGCTTCACATATGAAATTCCCCAACCACCCTCCTCTTAGGCTTTGTATAATGATCTTTTCTCAGCAAAGTCAGCCTCAATCTTGGACTTTGTACAAGACAGATAAAAACACTCTCTTGTTAAGTCAGTCTCTTTCAGCCTCAATCTTGGGCTTTGTACAAGACAGCTAAAAACACTCTCTTGTTGAGTCAGTCTCTTTCAGCCTCAAACTTGGGCTTTGTACAAGATACCCATAAATATCTTCAGCTGAGTCAGTCAAATATCTTCTAGCCTCAATATTGGGCTTTGTACAAGACACATATAAAATATACTAAGCAGAGTCAATACTCTTTTCAGCCTTAATCTTGGGCTTTGTACAAGACAAATCATACTCTATAGCAGGGTCAATCTTCTTCTAGCCTCAATCTTGGGCTTTGTACAAGACAGATAAAACATATTCCCTAGTGGAGTCAATAACCCTTTTTTAGCCTCAATCTTTGGCTTTGTACAAGACAGACAAAATATTCCCAGGAAAAGTTAATTCCTTCCAGCCTCCTCTTAGGCTTTGTATAATGATCTCCCCAAAAAGAGTCAGTCTCTTTTCAGCCTCAATCTTGGGCTTTGTACAAGACAGATATAAAAACTCCCTAGTAGAGTCAAACTTTTAGCTTCAACCTTGGGCTTTGATCAAGGCACACAAAGATAAAAAACTCTTTGTAGGAAGACACTTCTCTGTATATCACACATCAAAACAAACAAACCAAAACAAACCTAAACCCAGATAACTGCTGTAAGTGGTACACTTGTTGATTCAAAATCCAAGATGTAGTTCATCTCTTATCCTAGTAAAATCCCTTTCTTTCATCTAATTGATGTAAGTGGCAAGCCTCTAGATTATTTACATCCACGCCAATGTCCCTCTCTTAGAATGAAATATTCCTAAGGAAAAATGTTATTGCTCAACACTGAGATAAAGTTTTCTCCTTCAGGACAAATCTCCTATAAAGGAAATTATGGCATTGCTGGATTTCACATATCCCAGTTAAAGTAATCCTTCTTTATAATCAGTTACCCAACAACTGTGATAAACAGATGAGATATCTCCCTTTAGAGATGACAAATTCTCTCTAGGTCAAACCTTTAGCTTCAATCTTGGGCTTTGAACAAGACACAAACACCCTTTAGCTTCAATCTTGGGCTTTGAACAAGACCCCAAACATCTCTTTCCTCCCATAGAATAGAAGGAACTACGATTGCTCTGATTTTCCTATTTTCTTTAACGGGAATATGTAGGCATAAGATTGTGAAATCTTAGCAAGCATACCAATCAAAAACCTTAGGTCCATTACCTTCACATACTAATAAAAAACTTTAGGTCCAGTACCTTACCAAAAACATCGGAAAACCCCGAAATCAACAAATACTCTCTCTCTTAACATTCCCAAAGGAAAAACTTTCCCAATAAACAGACAAACACCAGTAATAGTAGAAATTGTTAACGATCTATGGATAACCATATATAGGATGGGAAATTGACAACTCCCCATTGTATAACCTGATCCCGGACCCCCCAATCTCTTAGCATTTGTTAAAGAAAATATTTGCATGCAAGGTTAGTTTTAGATAGCTTCCCTTTCCTTTCCAGCTTCATAGGATAAATAAGAAATTAGAAAGTAGCACCCAATTCCAACCAATGGCGATAAGGTGGTCGCGTTACCGACAAAAATTGCACGCTACAGTGTGGTAAGGGGAAGTCATCCTTTGGACTAGCTTTGTACAGATCCCTGTAGTCTACACACATTCTGACTTTTCCGTCCTTTTTCGGAACTGGCACTATGTTAGCTAGCCATTGAGGATATTCTAAGGTGGAAAGGAAACCTGCGATGATATGTTTCTGCACTTCCTCCTTGATTTTGATAGCCATATTCGGGCGAGTTCTTCTCAGCCTTTGTTTCACCGGAGGACATTCTGATTTCAAAGGTAAATAATGTTCCACGATGCTGGTATCCAACCTTGGCATGTCCTGATAGGACCAAGCAAATACATCTGGAAACTCTTTGAGAAGTTTTATTAAGCCTTCTTTGACAGTTGGACTGAGCAGTGCCCCAATCTTAACTTCTTTCTTTTCTTCCTCTGAACCCAAATTGACCATATCCAATGCTCTTTGTGAGGCTCAATAGATCTTTCCTCTTGTCTGAGTAATCGGGAGATCTCCTCTGGAATTTTTGCGTCCTCTTCTTCTTCAGCTTCAAATACCGGGAATTCAAAGTCGGGAGAAGGCATTGGATCGTATGTTTCAATGGGGTTTAAAATAAGCAATCTGCATGACGTGATGATTCGTTTTTAGAAGAGATAGAGAGAATGCAAGAGTATGTGCAGTGTATTTTCTGAAAAATGCTTGTTTTTATTTTTGGGTTGTTTTAGGATTTCCATTTTCTGAAAAAACGAAAAGTGAAAATAACAATAAATGCGGGAATGACAGAATGACATTATTTATTTATGATTTTGTCGATTCTTGAAATACAGCCCTATAAAACAAAACTCTGTCGCTTTGGGCGAAGCGAAGAGGGACATTTACAGAAAAGTGAGCCCTATAAAAACATCTGTTTCACCTAGACAAGGTGAAAGGTTAAAACAAATATGGTAATTACTTAGACTTATGGACGACTTTCGGGACATCGACAACAATCCATTGGCGACGAACTCCTCGGTGTATCACAAGGTCTGGTACCTTCTTTCTTAGTTTGTCTTCAGAAATGACGTTGATTTCTGGCGGAGCAGGATCATTGGAGTCTTCCTCCCAGGCAGAGTTGTCATAGGAGAAATCTTCTGTTGTATCGTCCTTAGTGTTTTCACTCTCAAGAGGATCTCCCCATCCAGTTGGCTGGATGTCCTCGTATCTGATGCGAGAGCTTTCGGGAGCGATGTATTTGACAAAGAAGTCGTACTTGCCACTCGGCTATCCTAAAGTGTCCCATATTTCTGCGGGAGTGGACGAGTCATCTTCCTTAATGACGTTGATCTCAGGGAAAGCATAGTTGATGAAATCTTGTCCTGCAATCCTTGCAGATTCATCATTGCACTGGATATCTTCAGAATGTCCTGAGTAATGATCCCATGGCTTAGTGGGGACGTGGGTGTTCTTTTCAATATTAATCATATGATAGGCATCGTTCGGCTGACTCTTTTGCCCCAAGTTTTCTGTGTACAACTTCCAGATAGGAAAATCATCCAGGGGATCATATTAATCTTGGTCAAAGTTGTCTTTCATTAGATCACCTTCTAATGAGTTAGGTGGAGCATGGCATCCCTCGGGATCGCACTCTCCATAGATCATTCGGACGTCTGATCTTGGTATATATCTCGGGTCCTGCTTGCGAAAAAAAAATGGCGTGAGCGCCTCTCCCTGAGACATATAACCGTCCTTGTTGAGATAAGACTTCCACTCCTCATCCATATTGGAGGATTCACTCTCATTGATGGTGTGTACTTCTTGAGACACTGGGTGGAGGAAGCCTCCACTATGGAAGAAGTGTTGAATGGGATGAAAACTTTCATCTTTAATAGTCTGGGTACAGGCTAAGGAGAAACCAAGACCTTTCTTTATTTTGTTATCCGCAGGAATTACAAGCTGTCCCCATCCCTTTACGTTATTACTCTCGATCACTTTGAGAGCGTCTTTGTATGAGGAGATCGATGTCCCTCTTTCTGATCGATTTTCATTGCTCAACGATAGTGCTTGAAACTGGGTTCCAACAACCTCCTCGGGTTCTATACAGGAGAATGATGATAAGTTGTTCACGATTAAGGCCTGCTCTCTACATACTGTGACTAACTTGTCATTCTTGATGAACTTCAACTTCTGGTGAAGTGTCGAAGTGACTGCCCCAGCTTCGTGTATCCAAGGTCTTCCTAATAAACAATTGTATACTGCCTGGATGTCCATGACCTGGAATGTGACTTGGAAAGTGTGAGGACCGATGGTTATGGGAAGATCGACTTCACCGATAACTATTTTTCGAGATCCGTCAAAGGCTTCGACAATGACCTCATTGCCCCTCATCAGAGATCCTTGAAATGATAGTCGTATCAGAGTTGATTTTGGCATAAAATTCAAAGACGATCCTGTGTCTACTAGTACGCTGGCTAAAGCATCATCCTGGAAATTGACTGTAATGTTAAGCTCCATATTATGATTCTTGCCTTCTTCCGGCAGTTATTAATCACTGAATCCTAAGTTGTTGCAGGAAGTGATGTTAGAAATGATGCAGTCAAATTGTCCTACTGTCACATCTTGTTCCACGTAGGTTTGCTCTAAGACTTTCTGTAGAGCTTCCCTGTGAGCTTCGAAACTAAGTAGGAGAGATAACACAGAGATTCGAGATGGATTTTGCAACAATTAGTCCACAATGTTGTACTCGCTTTTCTGGATGAGCTTTAGCATCTCATCGTTGTTCTTTGTAAGTTAGGGATTACTGGATTGACCGACTTGTTGATTTGGAACTTCCGTTTAAGGTTCCTTTTCTTTGGCAGGTTCTCTAACTCCTCTGTTGAAGATCCGACCGCTCTGAGTGACTCGACTGATGTCAGCAATGTTTACGAAAAAGGGTAATGGAGTTTCCTTTCCATTTTCGATTATCGTTGCACCGTACTTGTAAGGGATAGCCTTTTCTGATTTGTACGGTATTGGACCTGGCAGGTAGATAACCACATAAGCTTTATGATTTCTCTAACCGTTATAGGCAACCTTAATCAGTTCGTGGTTGGGAACTTTTCTACTATCAAGAGGTATTCTTGATTCATCGAGTAGAGGGATTATGGCGCAAACATATTTAGTCTTCCCATGTTCAAAGATTACGACAACGTTCTTGCTTTGATCAGGGAGAGAGTCTTGTATCACGTTGATCGACCCAGAACTTGAACATGGTCGAACCTCTTTCCAGTCCAACTGACTTTGAAGAGTCGCTCGTACAAGATAGTTTCCTTGGTTGTTCTCTGAGCAAACTCTACAGTGCTCATAGTTTTGGGGTGGTACCCGGCCACGCCCGCTTTGTATGCAGTGCATCTTTACTAGATCTGTTTCCATTTAGCGGACATCCTGATTTGATGGCTACCAGAATTCCCGTCAGTCATACTAATCTGTTGTGTAGCTTTATCCAAGTAAACTGGAAGCCACCACTGGTCCAACAAGTGTTGAAGTGTTCTTTGGACAAGCGCACACCCTTGGTCATCTTCACGACATTTTTCATAGTCTTGATAATCATGTGAAGCCAGAAAACCGAGCCTGACTTGCTTAGCATGTAATTCTACCAGACTGGTATTCATCAAGCGTGTGTCAAAGATTTGAACCATATTGACTCGATGGTTGTTTCTCTCACGGTAGTCTTGGATCCACCCGAGATCCATCTGATGTTGAAGGGCCTCTTGTACAAAAGAGCATCCCTGATTGCTTGTTGAGCAGATCGGACAAGTGTTGTAATCGTGTCGTGGCAAATTATGATATTAACTTTGCCTTGAGTGCATCGCCACTAAATTGATGTTTATCGCAAGAATGTTGCGGTTCTGAATAATGTTGGTATGCGCATGGGCCATGTTGACTTCACGGACCCGGTGATCCTGAATCTAGCCCAGATCCATCTGTTCTTATAGAGCTGATTGCACTCGGAACACCCCTGGTTATTCTTTGAGCAGATATCACACTGGTGATAATTGTGAGGTGGCACATGATCGTACCCGCTCTGTCTACAATGCATCCTGACCAGATTGGTTCCTAATAGGAGCACATCGTGAATTTGATAACTGCGGCTAAATTCTTCCTCTATTAAATTTACTGCAGTTTTTTCATGTTACGACAACGGGTTCGTCTGAACATTCAGATTAGTATCTTTGAAAGATAAGATCTCGTTCCTGACAAGCTTCTGTACATCAGACTTGAAGCTGAAACAGTTCTCGATGTTTTACCCCGATCCTCCTTGATGGTAAGGGCAAGTTTGATCCGCTTTGAACCAAAAAGGCAGATTTTTTGGTACTGTAAGAGGAGCCGAAGTGGAAATAGTTCTGCGTACAACATCGGTATAGGGTCAAACCCTGATGGTCGTGTCGTACGATTGTGATTGTTGTACTGTGGGCGGGTCTGCTAAAGAGGTTGTTGCGTCCTTTGCTGATATTGTTGTTGACTTGGTTAGCTCTGAGCAACTTGAGGTTGATAAGTCAGAGCCGGCTAGATGGCTCTGCATCTTTGGCTAATCGTCCTTCTCGGACTGCTTCTTCAAGGCGTACTCCCATGTTCACCATTTCAGTGAAGTCACTGGGCGCACTGGCGACCATTCGGTCGTAATAGAACGAGCTTAATGTTTTCAGGAAAATATTGGTCATTTCCTTTTCCTCAAGAGGGGGACTGATCTGGGCGGCAATTTCACGCCATCTCTGAGCATATTCTTTAAAAGTTTCTTTGTCCCTTTGTGACATTGCCCTGAGTTGATCTCTATCTGGTGCCATGTCCAGGTTGTATTTATACTGCTGAACAAAGGAAGTGCCGAGATCTCTGAAAGTACTGATCTTGGTGTGGTTTAAACCCATGTACCATTTGAGTACGACCCCGGTTAAACTGTCTTGGAAGTAATGGATCAGTAGCTGTTGATTTCCTGTCTGGGTTGACATTTTTCGAGGGTACATCACCAATTGACTTTGAGGGCAAGAGTTGCCTTTGTATTTTTCAAAGTCAGGCACCTTGAATTTGTGCGGTATCTTTACATTAGGGACTAAATAGAGGTATGCGGCGTCCTTTCCGAATAAGTCTTGCCGCGAATGGCATACAGTTCCTTTTGCATTTCCAAGAATTGTTCCTGGAACTCATTCATCCTTTCGTACATGTCTTCGTTTCCACCAGAAATTTCTTGTGGAATTTGTCCTTCTGGGACAGTGTGTACCACTGAATGTGGTATAGACATTATAGTGGTGACTCTTGACGCTTCTATGCCCTGAAGTTTGTAACCTTCAGGAGTTACTGTTCTAACCCTTGCATCTTCACTTTCCCGAAGTTTGTAACCTTCAGGTCCAGTGGTTCCTGCTACGGCTTCTGGGTCTTCGGTGACTGGTGGGATATATCCTTCAGGTATAAAGTTGAAAGGCATGCCCAAGGTACGACCTTTAGACATGTTGTACCGAGGATTATTCTCATGTGTCTCCATAATGGGAGTAGATGTGATCTCTGAGATTACAGACTTTTGATGCCGCTGCTCCTGAGCTGCTGCCGGGGATTGCATATCATTGTGAAGTTTTTCCAAACTTTCCTTCAGGATGTCGATTTCTTCTCTCAGCTCTCTGTTCTCTTCCTCGAGATCGTCCATTTTCTTGTGTCGATTGGCCCGAGTTTTGTATGAGTGAGACAGTGTGACTCTAGAATCGCGACACATACGTGAGACTCAAAGATAAGAAAAAATGCGTTATGTGAGGATGATGAATGATATGTAATGACATATTTTTTAGTTTTTGTTTTAATCAAAAAGAAACTTCAACAATTAGATTGCAAATATCACACAGTGGGGGGTGGAGACCCCTTTTATTGAATTTGAAAGATTGCGGTATTTTACAAGGAAAAGTACAGTATTTTACAAAGTACTGTAAGGAAAATGGCTAAGCTCATGAATCCTGAGTCCTCTCTGAAGAGAGCTCAGATGCTGGTTTCGGTAGTTTCCTCTTCTTTGACCGGGGCTCTTCAGCCGTTGTCGGGTTGTCAGTCCTTTGCTAAGTAAAAGGAGCGAGCAAATTTCTTCGATCTTCTTCACTCTCTACAGCATGCTGTTCTAATATCTCAATTAGAGCATCCTTTTCTTTTAAAAGTTCCTGAATTTTGGTACATTCCACATTAAGGATTCAGTACTTATTTTTCCAAGAGCTCTTCTCACGTTGAACTTTGTCGAGAGCCACCTGGAGTTTTTCAGCATCAGGCATGAAATAAAGCACAGCTTCCTTTAACGGAAAAACTTCTTGACGGGGGTAAGGCATCCTTAGCTTAAGGGCTCTAGTTTGCACCCAGTGGAGATAAGGCTCCATGGAGATACAATTTGGTCTTCCTAGAGACTCTCTTCCTTTCTTGTGAAAATGTTTTCAGGCATGCACTATTTCTTTCTTTAGTGCCCTGTCATTTTCCCCTTCCTTGAAGAAAAGACCTTCCAGATGAACATTATGTGGGATATTCTTCATCGGGTATCCGAGTTGACGGCGAGCTAAAATTGGATGATAGTTGATTCCTCCTTTAGTTCTAATGAGGGATACGTTAGGGAAATTTCCACATCTGTCAATGATCTCTATCCCCTCATAAATCCTATTGTACTAATCTATGTCAGAGTTGGTAAGAGACATAATCCTTTGTGACCAACGCAGAGTACTCTTGTGATCCCAAAAAGCAGCATACTTGGTTAAATGGGAAATGAACCATTTGTAGAGTAAGGGTACACAACATGTGATCATTCCTCCACTGTACAAATTCCTTAAGTGTACAAAATGATAAGCATCCGCGAGCAAGGTTGGTACGAAGTTTCCAATTAGAAATATCTTAACGGTGTTGGTACCGATGAAGTTGTCAATGTTGGAAAAAAGGAATAACCCATATGTGAGCAGAACAAAGACGTCTTCGAAAGCAGTTACGTTTCCTATACTAGCAAAGTACAGAGCTTTCTCTATCAGGAATGTAGCTGGTAAATCCTGGATTCCTCCTTTGGCGGTCAGGTGAGTCCTAACTTCTGACTCGTCCAAAGAGATTGCTCTTGCAATGGTTTGTTCCTTTGGAATGTCTTCCAGTACAGAAAATGGAGCTCGATCAGTGATAGGTAAATCAATAAGATGGGAGTACTCTTCCAATGTTGGTGCTAGTTGGTAATCCGAAAATGTGAAGCAATGATAAACCAAATCGTAGAACTAAATCAGCGTAGACAGGATTCCTTCAACTACATGGACCCTTAACAGAGACAACAACCCTCTGTGCCTGGCTCTGAAAGCCTCAGGGTTGGTGACCATCCTTGCTAACCTTCTTAAGTCCTCTAGTTTTGGAGCCTGGAAGGTGTACTTGTGCGTCTTTTTTCTACTGAAATCCATAACGCAATCTCTGATATTTGCAATTATTATTTAGTTTATTTTGAAAAAAAAAGACTTTTTTTTTGTTTGAAAAGAGTTTTTTAGATGAATGCATGAATGCAGCACACAAAAACATTGAAAAAACATGGGTTCAAGGGTTCAACCTCACGAGCATGGAGTCATGGCTCTACCCATCCCCAAAGGTTGTACTATTTTGGTCAATTTTTGTACCTGTAGAACGGGTTCTAAGGTTCCCAAAATCATTGACCCCCCTAGGGATATCAACAGCAAGCTGATTTATTCGAGTGAGCTGTAATATCCTTGGGTAAATCTCATTTGATTATAGTATCGCGTATCAACTATTCCCAATAGTCACCACACTACCAAATGGTCATATGGTTAATGTCTACTAAATCCTCAGGATCATGGGTACCGCACTGGGATAAACGATGCTTTCACAACAATCAGTCGTTTAACATCAATATTTCCACACGGGTACCTGGACTGATTCGGTGGACTACTAGGATAGCTTGTTCGGGATTCACTCCCTACAAGCGTTACTTGTCTATGCCACCCTTATCTTAATGTTCTCTCAAACTTTCCACATGCGTATCAATCGCATTCTGTAACGCCCCGATTTCGATTAATTCCCATTTTGTTGAGTATTTTATTTAATTGAGTGATAAATTATTTTATCTTTGAAATTGGTGTGTTAATATGCTATGTTGACAGGTTATGTTATTTTACCGTTTTTGAGAGTTTTCGGGAAAATTAGAATGGAGGGTATTTTAGACATTTCTCAATTAATGATAATTTAGAAATTTAGTGGAAATAGAATTGTGTGAGAAAATGAATTAATTTAAGTTGAATAGAAAATAAGAAATAGAAAAGAAAAAGAGTTAAGAAGAGGAAATAGGAGAGAAAGAGATAGAAAAGAAAATAGAGAGAAAAAGGAGAGAAAGAAAGAGGAAGAGGAGAAAAGAGAAGGAAAAGAGGGAAAGATTGGGAAATCTTCAAATCAACTTCTAGGAATCGATTAATTCGGGTAAGGGTGTGAAATCTTATTATCTTATCAATGTATATCATTATGTATGATTGTGTTGTTGTTGTTGTTGTTGATTTTTATGTGTTTTGGTATAAACCCATTTGTGTAGAAAATGGTAGAAATCGATTTAATCATGTTGAAAATGATGTTTTCGTGTCCCTTGTTGTTGATACACGAATGATACATGTTGTTGTACATCAAATTGGTATTTTTCTGAGTTTAGATGTTGAATTTGGGTGTGGTTTGGGGGAAAAACGCAGAACATAATTCTGCAGGAAAATTCTGCATTTCGCCTGGCCATACGTGTATTGGAACAGGCCATACGCGTATTGACTTGGGCAATACGCGTATGGATGGCGCATTTCAGGGCCAATACGCGTATGAGCCTTCATTTTTCCCGGCCATCTGGTGATTTGCGGACGGTACGCGTACGAATTTTTAGCTATACGCGTATGACATTGGTCCATACGCGGATGGACAGGAGATGTGTAAAAATGATATTTTTCAAAAATGTGTTTTCATTTTCGTCCGTAACTTTTGATCCGTTTATCCGATTTTTACATTCTTGGTATCGTTTTGAAGCTATTGAGCTGTATTTTCCTATTATGATGATTTGGAAATTGTTAGCCAATTTAATTATGTCGGAAAGTCGGGAATAGTGCTATTTAGCAACTTTTACCGTTTTGAATGTGTGTTTGGATGTGAATCATACAATAATGCATTGATGTGAATGTATATAGATTGTATGTGATAGTATGAGATGAATGCATGAATATATTGTGAATATGTATGCATTTTAAGAATGTCTTGAGTCATTTTGCATGTGAAGCATAATGATGTGCATTCTTGTGTTGTGTGATTCTAATGAGAATCCGTTGTAACGTAGTGTGCCTATGTGAGGTGTGAGCGATGATTACAAATGATTGTGTACCCATGTGGGGTGTGAGAAATTGGATCGTGTGCCCATGTGGGGTGTGAGCGATCGGATCGTGTGCCCGTGTGGGGTGTGAGCGATCCATAAACATTGTGTGCCCATGTGGGGTGTGAGCAATGGGTGAACATCGTAGGCCCGACGGGGAGTTACATTGGTAACGAGCGATGGTTCCAATAAGTTCCTGAGTGAACTTGAGATGATTGAGTCGGTACCGCATTGCATTTGCATAGAGTCGTGAGTCGGTCTCTATGATTTGCATTTATCATCTTTGAAATTGTGCATTGATGAATAAACATGAATATGTATGTTTATGTGGAATGATAAGAATTGTGAAGGTATGCATGATGAATATGCTGGGTTTTGTATATATATATATACATTGTAATGTATATGAGGGAATTGTGATGAATTGTGGTGAGAATGTGGAATATGTGTATTTTTATGCTAAGATATATAATTATATGCATTGTTATTATGATAATATTTCTCACCCCTCTGCTGTTTTATGATGCTCTAAGAGGCATTGCAGAGTAGGTATGCTTGTGGTCTTTTTGTGAAGCGTGTCTTCATTCTTTTGGTCGGTCGACTCTGATTTGTAGCACCGGGTAGCTAGGATGTATATGATTCTTTTGTGATCCATTTGTACATGTATCTGGTTGTGAATGTTTATGTAAACATGAATTATGTTGGTGGATAATACTTGTTGATGTATATATGTTTGATGTTATTCAATGTTTAGATTTTCCGCTTTGATTCTAAATATTGAGATGTGGGTGTAAGGACTAAGTTCCTCTGTTGCAAAGTTACCCCACTGTTGCATATCAATTGTTTGAGCATGTGTTGAATGTTTTAATTTCATGTATAATGTGACAAACCTTTTCTATACTATGTTTATAATTATACTCTGACGAAATTTTTAATATGTGCCTAAATGTAAATGTGATTATTTGGGGGTATAGAATGGGGGTGTTACATTAAGTGGTATCAGAGCCAGTGTTGAGTCAGTTGTGTCTGTCTTGTTGTTGTGATGGTTGAACTGTTGTTTAACCTTTTGTCATTTTTGGGAATGATCAGAATATGGCTGGTAGAAACGACAATGCGATGGCTGCTGCGTTGGAAGCAATGGCTAGGGCGGTGCAAGGTGCGCCGAACGTGAATGCTAATGACGAGTTCAGGAAGAATCAACCACCGGTCTTCAAAGGAATATTTGATCCTGATGGTGCTCAGCTTTGGTTGAAAGAGATTGAAAGGATCTTCAGAGTCATGGGCTGTGCGGAGGAGAATAAGGTGAGGCTTGGGTCTCACATGCTGAAGGAGGAAGCCGACGATTGGTGGGTCGGTATGCGTCAAATTCTTGAGGTGGATGATGAAGAGATAACTTGGAATTTATTTCGTACCGAGTTCTTGAGGAAGTATTACCCTGAAAGTGTGAAAGGGAAGAAGGAGATGGAGTTCCTTGAATTGAAACAAGGTAGTATGTCTGTGGTGGACTATACTGCTAAGTTTGTGGAGTTGGTTCAATTCCATCCTCACTATGCTGCAATTACTGCTGAGTTCTCAAAGTGTATTAAGTATGAGAATGGTTTGCGTCCCGAGATTAAGCAAGCTGTGGGATATCAAAGGATAAGAAGGTTTACGGACTTGACGGAATGTTGTAGAATATTCGAGGAAGATAGCAAGGCTCGTTCTACACATTACAAAAATTTGAATGAGAGGAAAGGAAAGCAACAAGCTAGAAGTGGACCTTATGTGACACCCGCTGATAAGGGCAAGCATAGGGGAAACTTTGATAAGAGATCTGGAGGAGGAGGTTCTGGTTCCGTTAAGTGTTACAAGTGTGGTGAAATGGGTCATAAATCATTTGAGTGTGGGAAGACTGTGGTGAAATGTTCTAACTGTGGAGGCCTTGGGCATGCTACTACTGATTGTAGAAGGAATGTGGTGAAGTGCTATAATTATGGAGAAGTGGGTCACATTAGTACTAAGTGTACTAAGCCGAAACAAGCTCAAGCGGGTGGAAAGGTGTTTGCATTAGCAGGGACGAACACTACTAGTGCATACCGTTTGATTAAAGGTACATGCTTTATTAATAGTACGCCTTTAGTTGCTATTATTGATACAGGAGCGACTCATTCATTCATTTCTCATGAGTGCGCTAAGCGTTTGAATTTTTTTCTGACTTCTTGGGGTGGTGAGATGGTTATTGAGACTCCTGCTTCAGGGTCGGTAACTACGTCTTTGGTATGTGTAAGTTGTCCTTTGACCATGTGTGGTAAAGACTTCATTATGGATTTAGTGTGTTTGCCGTTGGAGGGATTGGACGTAATCTTGGGTATGAACTGGTTGCAATTTAATCGAGTTCATATAGATTGCTATCACAAGTTGGTGAGGTTTCCTCCTTTGGAAGATGATGAAGATGACAGTTTCCTATCCATTAAAGAGTTGAAGAAACTTTTAGCGGACGAAGCTCAATTGTTCGGTTTGTTTGCATCATTGTCGATGGAGAGTAAAGTTGAGCTCGATGTGTTCCCAGTGGTGTGTGATTTTCCAGAAGTGTTTCCGGAGGATATTACGGATGTACCGTCGGAAAGAGAAGTTGAGTTTTCTATTGATCTAGTTCTGGGTACTAGACCGGTTTCGATGGCACCGTATCGTATGTCGGCATCGGAGTTGGTAGAATTGAAGAAGCAATTGAATGACTTGTTGGACAAGAGATTTGTAAGACCAAGTGTTTCTCCTTTGGGTGCTCCGGTATTGTTGGTAAAGAAGAAGGATGGGAGTATGCGGTTATGCATTGATTATCGACAATTGAACAAGGTGACAATTAAGAACAAGTATCCGCTTCCAAGGAGCGATGATTTGATGGACCAATTGGTTGATGCGCGTGTTTTTAGCAAGATTGATTTGAGATCGGGATATCACCAGATCCGCGTGAAAGAAGAGGATATTCAAAAGACGGCCTTTAGGACACGGTATGGTCATTACGAATATTCCGTGATGCCATTCGGGGTTTCTAATGCGCCGGGTGTGTTTATGGAATACATGAATCGTATTTTTCATGAACAGTTAGATCGTTTTGTGGTTGTGTTCATCGACGATATTCTGATTTACTCTAAGTCTCAAGAGGAGCATGAAGAGCATTTGAGAATTGTGTTACAAATTTTGAAAGAGAAACAATTATATGCTAAGTTGACGAAATGTGAATTTTGGTTGTCAGAAGTAAGTTTTCTTGGACATGTTATTTCTGGTAGTGGTATTAGTGTTGATCCATCCAAGATTGATGCGGTGATGCAATGGGAGGCTCCTAGATCGGTTACGGAGATTCGAAGCTTTTTAGGCTTGGCGGGTTATTATCGGAGGTTTATTGAGGGATTTTCGAAGTTGGCACTTCCGTTAACGCAATTGACTTGTAAAGGAAAGGCTTTTATTTGGGATATTCATTGTGAAGAGAGTTTCAATGAGATAAAAAGGAGGTTGACAACGGCTCCGATCTTGCTTTTTCCAAATCCGACGGAACCATATGTTGTGTATTGTGATGCTTCATTGGTTGGTTTAGGTGGTGTTTTGATGCAAGAAGGAAAAGTTGTGGCTTATGCTTCAAGACAATTGAGAGTGCATGAAAAGAATTATCCTACACATGATTTGGAGTTAGCGGCCGTGGTGTTTGTTTTGAAGATTTGGAGGCACTATCTTTATGGTGCAAGATTTGAAGTTTTTAGTGATCACAAGAGCTTGAAATATTTATTTGATCAAAAAGAATTGAACATGAGACAAAGAAGGTGGTTAGAGCTTTTGAAGGATTATGATTTTGGTTTGAATTACCATCCGGGTAAGGTAAACGTGGTGGCCGATGCTTTGTGTCGGAAGTCGTTACATATGTCCGCATTGATGATGAGAGAATGGGAACTTTTGGAGAATTTTAGAGACTTGAGTTTAGTTTGTGAAATGACGCCGAGAAGTGTGAGACTTGGTATGCTACATGTTACGAATGATTTTCTTGCAACCGTATGTGAAAAGCAAAAGTTGGACTTGAAGTTCGTTGATTTGATGATGAATGAGAATGAGGATTTCAAGGTTGATAATTTTGGAGTTTTGAGATTCCGTGGTCGTATTTGTATTCCCGATGATGCGGAGTTGAAAAAGATGATATTGGAAGAAGGACACCGAAGTAACTTAAGTATTCACCCGGGAGCGAATAAAATGTATGAAGATTTGAAGAAAATCTTTTGGTGGTCCGGATTAAAGAGGGATGTGGCTCAATTTGTGTATGCATGCTTAACTTGTCAAAAGTCTAAGGTGGAACATCAAAGGCCTAGTGGATTGATGCAACCGTTGGACATTCCGGAATGGAAATGGGATAGTATATCGATGGATTTTGTTACGAGATTGTCGAATACGCAAAGAGGTCATAATGCTATTTGGGTAATCGTTGATAGGCTTACTAAATCTGCTCACTTCATTCCAATTGATATTAGTTATCCTTTGGAGAAGTTAGCCGAGATTTATGTTCTTGTGGTTGTGAAGTTACATGGAGTTCCTAAGAGTATTGTATCGGATAGAGATCCTAGATTTACATCGAGGTTTTGGGAGAGTTTACAAAAGGCTTTGGGTTCTAAGCTAAGATTGAGTTCGGGTTATCATCCGCAAACGGATGGTCAAACCAAGAGGACAATTCAATCGTTGGAGGATTTATTGCGTGCTTGTGTGCTCGAGCAAGGTGGTGCTTGGGATAGTTATTTGGAGTTGATTGAGTTCACCTACAATAATAGTTTTCATTCAAGTATAAGTATGGCACCATTTGAGGCTTTGTATGGTTGGAGATGTCGAACACCTTTGTGTTGGCATGAAACCGGTGAGAGGACGATAGTTGGACCGGAGATGGTACAACAAACGACAGAGAAAGTGAAGTTTATTTGTGAGAAGATGAAAGCTTCTCAAAGTAGACAAAAGAGCTATCATGACAAGAGAAGAAAAGATCTTGAGTTTCAAGAAGGCGACCATGTGTTTTTTAGAGTTACGCCGGTTACGGGTGTGGGTCGTGCTTTGAAGTCGAAGAAGTTGACTTCTCGTTTTTTTGGTCCGTATCAGATTTCTGCGCGAGTTGGTGCTATGGCTTACCGTGTGGCATTGCCTCCGAATCTTTCGAATTTGCATGATGTATTCCATGTTTCGCAACTTCGGAAGTATGTTCCGGATCCGTCACATGTTATTCCTATGGACGAGGTTGAGGTGAGAGATAACCTTATGGTTGAAGCTTTACCGATTAGGATTTTGGACCGTGAAGTTAAGAAGCTAAGAGGCAAGGATATTACGCTTGTGAAAGTAGCGTGGGGAGGTGCTGCGGAAGGCAATATGACTTGGGAACTAGAGAGTAGGATGCGAGAGTCGTATCCGGAGTTGTTTGAATCAGGTAATATTTTCGGGGACGAAAATTTCTAAAGTGGGGGAGAGTTGTAACGCCCCGATTTCGATTAATTCCCATTTTGTTGAGTCTTTTATTTAATTGAGTGATAAATTATTTTATCTGTGAAATTGGTGTGTTAATATGCTATGATGACAGGTTATGTTATTTTACCGTTTTTGAGAGTTTTCGGGAAAATTAGAATGGAGGGTATTTTAGACATTTCTCAATTAATGATAATTTAGAAATTTAGTGGAAATAGAATTGTGTGAGAAAATGAATTAATTTAAGTTGAATAGAAAATAAGAAATAGAAAAGAAAAAGAGTTAAGAAGAGGAAATAGGAGAGAAAGAGATAGAAAAGAAAATAGAGAGAAAAAGGAGAGAAAGAAAGAGGAAGAGGAGAAAAGAGAAGGAAAAGAGGGAAAGATTGGGAAATCTTCAAATCAACTTCTAGGAATCGATTAATCCGGGTAAGGGTGTGAAATCTTATTATCTTATCAATGTATATCATTATGTATGATTGTGTTGTTGTTGTTGTTGATTTTTATATGTTTTGGTATAAACCCATTTGTGTAGAAAATGGTAGAAATCGATTTAATCATGTTGAAAATGATGTTTTCGTGTCCCTTGTTGTTGATACACGAATGATACATGTTGTTGTACATCAAATTGGTATTTTTCTGAGTTTAGATGTTGAATTTGGGTGTGGTTTGGGGGAAAAACGCAGAACAGAATTCTGCAGGAAAATTCTGCATTTCGCCTGGCCATACGCGTATTGACTTGGGCAATACGCGTATGGATGGCGCATTTCAGGGCCAATACGCGTATGAGCCTTCATTTTTCCCGGCCATCTGATGATTTGCGTACGGTACGCGTACGAATTTTTGGCTATACGCGTATGGCATTGGTCCATACGCGGATGGACAGGAGATGTGTAAAAATGAGATTTTTCAAAAATGTGTTTTCGTTTTCGTCCGTAACTTTTGATCCGTTTATCCGATTTTTACATTCTTGGTATCGTTTTGAAGCTATTGAGCTGCATTTTCCTATTATGATGATTTGGAAATTGTTAGCCAATTTAATTATGTCGGAAAGTCGGGAATAGTGCTATTTAGCGACTTTTACCGTTTAGAATGTGTGTTTGGATGTGAATCATACAATAATGCATTGATGTGAATGTATATAGATTGTATGTGATAGTATGAGATGAATGCATGAATATATTGTGAATATGTATGCATTTTAAGAATGTCTTGAGTCATTTTGCATGTGAAGCATAATGATGTGCATTCTTGTGTTGTGTGATTCTAATGAGAATCCGTTGTAACATCGTGTGCCAATGTGAGGTGTGAGCGATGATTACAAATGATTGTGTGCCCATGTGGGGTGTGAGCAATCGGATCGTGTGCCCATGTGGGGTGTGAGCGATCGGATCGTGTGCCCATGTGGGGTGTGAGCAATCCATAAACATTGTGTGCCCATGTGGGGTGTGAGCAATGGGTGAACATCGTAGTCCCGACGGGGAGTTACATTGGTAACGAGCGATGGTTCCAATAAGTTCCTGAGTGAACTTGAGATGATTGAGTCGGTACCGTATTGCATTTGCATAGAGTCGTGAGTCGGTCTCTATGATTTGCATTTATCATCTTTGAAATTGTGCATTGATGAATAAACATGAATATGTATGTTTATGTGGAATGATAAGAATTGTGAAGGTATGCATGATGAATATGCTTGGTTTTGTATATATATATACATTGTAATGTATATGAGGGAATTGTGGTGAGAATGTGGAATATGTGTATTTTTATGCTAAGATATATAATTATATGCATTGTTATTATGATAATATTTCTCACCCTTCTGCTGTTTTATGATGCTCTATGAGGCATTGCAGAGTAGGTATGCTGGTGGTCTTTTTGTGAAGCGTGTCTTCATTCTTTTGGTCGGTCGGCTCTGATATGTAGCACCGGGTAACTAGGATGTATATGATTCTTTTGTGATCCATTTGTACATGTATCTGGTTGATGAATGTTTATGTAAACATGAATTATGTTGGTGGATAATACTTGATGATGTATATATGTTTGATGTTATTCAATGTTTAGATTTTCCACTTTGATTCTAAATATTGAGATGTGGGTGTAAGGACTAAGTTCCTCTGTTGCAAAGTTACCCCACTGTTGCATATCAATTGTTTGAGCAGGTGTTGAATGTTTTAATTTCATGTATAATGTGACAAACCTTTTCTATACTATGTTTATAATTATACTCTGACGAAATTTTTAATATGTGCCTAAATGTAAATGTGATTATTTGGGGGTATAGAATGGGGGTGTTACACATTCCCATTTGAAAGAAAAAGTAAACACGAATATCAAGTAGGAATAACAGTAAATATATATAGTATATAGTATAGAAAAAGCTAAATAACCTAGACCTCTTAGGAACTCTAAGCCTAGTTTGGCGTCCCCAGCAGAGTCGCCATTTTTCTGTTGCGTGCGATTTTTGTCGTTGACGCGACTACCTTACCGCATTGGTTGGAATTGAGTGCTACTTTCTGATTTCTTATTTATCCTATGAAGCTGAAAAGGAAAGGGAAGCTATCTAAAACTAACCTTGTACGCAAATGTTTTCTTTAACAAATGCTAAGAGATTGGGGGGTCCGGGGTCAGGTTATACAATGGGGAGTCTTCAATTACCCATCCTATATATGGTTATCCATAGATCGTTTAGCAAATTCTTCTATTATCTACTTACTGGTGTTTTTCTATCATAAATGGGAAAGTTTCTCCTTTGGGAATGTTTGAGAGAGTATTTTTGTTGTTTTTGGGTTTTTCGATGTTTTTGGTAAGGTACTGGACCTAAGGTTTTTTATTAGTGTGCTCGCTAAGATTTCGCAATCTTATGCCTACGTATTCCCATTAAAGAAAATAGGGAAATCAGAGCAATCATAGTTCAGGAAACTGTTTGGTGTCTTGTTTAAAGCCCAAGATTGAAGCTAAAGGGTATTTGTGTCATGTTCAAAGCCCAAGATTGTAGCTAAAAGGGTTTGACTGAGAGAGAATTTGTCATCTCTAAAGGGAGATATCTCACCTGTTCATCACAAAATGGAAAATTGTTTATAAAGGAGAATTACTTTAACTAGAATGTATGGAATCCAGCAATGCCATAATTTCCTTTATAAGGGATTTGTCCTGAAGGAGAAAACTTTAACTCAGCAAAGAGCAATGCTATTTTTCCTTCGGAGTCTTTCATGCTAAGAGAGGGACATTGGTTTGGATGTAAATAATCCAGAGGCTTGCCACTTACAGCAATTAGATGAAAGAAGGTTTTTTAACAGGATAAGAGATGGACTACAACTTGGATTTTTGAATTAACAAGTGTGCCACTTATAGCAGTTATCTGGAATTAAGGTTTGTTTGATTGTCTGTTTTGGTGTGTGATGTACAAAGAAATCTTGATTTCCTCTGAGGGGATGTTGATTTTTGTGTGCCTTGATTAAAGCCCAAGGTTGAAGCTAAAAGGTTGACTCTACTAGGGAGTTTTATATCTGTCTTGTACAAAGCCCAAGATTGAGGCTGAAAATAGATTGACTCTTCTTAGGGAGATCATTATACAAAGCCTAAGAGGAGGCTAAAATGAATTGATTCTTCCGGGGAATATTTTGTCTGTCTTGTATAAAGCCCAAGATTGAGGCTAAAAGGGATTGACTCTACTGGTGAGAGGTTTATCTGTTTTATACAAAGCCCAAGATTGAGGCTAAAAGAGAATTGACTCCGCTGGGAAGATTCCATATGTGTCTTTTACAAAGCCCAAGGTTAAGGCTAAAAGGGTTAATTGACTCAGCTGGAGAATGTGTTTTCTATCTTGTACAAACCCCAAGATTGAGGCTACAATTGCTGAGGGATGATCTTTATACAAAGCCTAAGAGGAGGCTGGTTGGGGAATTTCTTATATGAAGCCTACGAGGAGGCTAACTTCTGCTGGGGATTATCGAGATCCAGAGACAGCTCCAAATCGGGGAATAAACTCTTGCTGGGGAATGAAGAAGAGTTGAAATATCAGATGCCTTGAGGTTCTGATTTTCTTGAGGGTTTATTGATAATGATTTGACCCTAGCTAGGGAAATTTTAAGTGAGATTTTAAAGATTAAGTTTTGAAACCTGTGGAGGTTTTTAACTCTGTTGGAGATTGATGAAGTGATCATGGTTTATCCTGTACTTTTAGGAAACTTAAGGGTTTCTTTGAGATCCAAAAGGAGGTGAGACTATCTAAGTCTACTGGTATGAAAAGGTTTTTCTTTGTATGTTGCCCAAGAAGAAGCTGATGTTTTAAGGGATGAGAATCAACCCTATACTGATATGATGTTTTGAGATTCTGACTCTCGGGAGGGTTGAACTATCAAAGGATGATACCTGTAGGAGGTCTTTGGGTCCTTGTACTAAGCCCAAGAGGAAACATAAGAACTTATAAGAAGCCGGAGGGTCCCTGTACAAAGCCCAAGAGGAGGTTGGGAATGCTTTTAGGAAGCCTATGGGTCCAAACCTAAGAAAAGTTCAAGAAAGGTTTCACCAGGAATAATCCTTTCTTTAGTGAACAGTTCTAGGGTTTGAAGAAATTCAAGAGAGGCTTCACCGGGAATTAATCTTCTCTGGGGAAGTGACTTTCTTGTACAGATTTATAATAGTGACAGTCCTGAGAAAAGTTTCACCGGGAATAATGTCTTTCTCTGTTCCATATTGTATAAGCCCAAAAGGAGGCAAGACTGTATCTGGAATTTTCTATGGGGAACTAGTTTTGACTGTGTTGAAAGAGTAGCCACGGGTTTGATCTAATCCTAGACCTAGTTGCTGGGGAAAACTCTAAGCAAGATATACATGCATATATATATATATATATATATATATATATATATATATATATATGCAGATGAAATATATAACAAGTATGTAAAAGAAAGCTAGTAGAACTTACAGGGGAGCAAACTTCCAGTATTATAGCTGTATGGTTAGGTATTCAAGAAATTGAAGAAAGTTTTGATAAAAACTATGAATTTGAATCTAAATCAAAAGGGAAGTTGTTTTGAAAGGAAGTTTGGGGCTTATACTTAAGGAGAGGCCCAGATACAAAACAATGATCGTACCGTTATTTAGAAAACTGTAATGGGACTTATACAATGACTGAGGCCCAAATTTATTGTATTTACAAAAGAGACCGGTCTTACACTCTATTAGAGGCCCAAGAGTTATTTTTATACAAGGGAAGGGGCTTACAATTCAAGGAGAGGCCCAGTGGAAGACATTGATCGCACCGTCATTATAAAAATCGCGTCTGGACTTATACAATAATTAAGGCCCAAAAAGTTTGTATTTACAAAGGGGTTGGGTCTTACACTCTATTAGAGGCCCAAAAGTATTTTAAAAAGAAGAGAAATGGGACTTACAACCAAAGGGAGGCCCAACTTTATTTTGCTTAAAAGGCGACGATTGCGTGGCAGTTTTAGAAAACGCAGCGGGACTTATACAATGACTGAAGCCCAAAATTTATTTATGTGACAACGGATGGGTCTTACACTCTATTATAGGCCCAAAAGTGTTTTAAAAGATTTATAAGGGTGAGAAATAATCAAAACCCTAACTTGATTTTAAAAATACATTTTAATTGAATAAAAATTCAATTAAAATGATCAAAGTTATCAAACATGTGTGAAAAACAAGTTGTGATCTTGGATTAATGTTTGAAAAATCATGTTTCATTCATAGAATGATTTGAAACTCATTTGAATAAAAGAAATCAAGAGAAAGAAATATTTTTAAATGCCAAAAAAAAACAAGAGCTTAAAACTTTACCATCTGAGCCATGTGCGTGGGCTGATAGAGAATGGTAAGAGTGAATAATATATGAAAACAACCTTTGAAAATGGTTCAAAAAATAAAACCAAAAGGTATGGGGCGAGGGGGATTCGAACCCCAGACCCTTTGCTCGCTACACACACAAAACCAGCTGATCAACCACTAGGGCGCAATGCCAATTCAAATATATAGTGGAAATGAAATAATATATACAAAAACTATGTTTGATTTTGAAGAATGGCGCCATGGCCATCTTCTTCCTTGGGCCAACAACAGACTTGCGTGAAGCAAACTATCTCCCTCGTTTCTCAACCATTTTGGAAGATGTAAAAATGAAACTTGACCATTTTTGGACGAGGAATAGAATGGCATTACTCAATTTTATTTAAATTCAAAGAATCAAGAGATAACATGTTATAATCAGATGAACCCTAAAAAAGCAAGAGCTATATGAAATCTTATACACACAAGATAAATAGCAATTGATTGAGGGAAAATGATCTATGAACATCTAGAAATACAATGGTAACTTGAAAACGTGTTTATGATGCATGCATTAATGAGTTTGAAAGTTTAAGGCTTACCTCTGCAAGAAGGAATCAATTTCAGTGGTAGAGGTGTTACAGAAGTGAAACAATGATCTGGATAGCTTCCTTAGGCTTCAAGGATTGTGTTGCAACCTTCAGGATGTTTTGGAACTCTTTGGATAGGTTGGCTTAATTCTGACTGCAATTGATCCAAGTGAGAAATGGAGATGATGATCCTAATGTTTCAGAAGTGTGAGGAGTGTTTGATCAGCTCATATATGATGTATGGAAGGTGTTAGAACAATTGGTGGTGATGGAATGGCTCTCTAATGAAAAATTCGATAGTGACTTGCAAATGAAGGCATTTTTGGAGTGAAAGAGAGATTTTGAGTAAAGCATCAGTTTGGCTGCTTTGATGTACTCAAAATGATCACAAATGATGTCTATTTATAGTGCAACAAGTTTGTTTTGGCACCAATAGTGAATGGAGGCTTGGACAGTCCCTTGGCCAATGTTGATCAAATGGAATCTTTGGTCTTCTCTAACCATTGACTTGGGTCAATGCAGCAGGTTACGAGTCCTTTAGTTCAGAGATGAATCTTGACTCAATTCAGTCGGCAATCTCTTGATGCTTGCCAACTTGTGACTCCATTGAATGCATTGAAACAAAATTGGAGTCTTTGAGATTTTGAGCCTTTTTAGGTGACACATAGCTACATGTAGATCCTTGGACTTTGGAGGCTTGTGGATCAGATCTTTTCCCTTTGATGTTATCCTCTGAGGTGTCCAAATGGATGACAAGGCTTGTAATTTCCTAACTTAACCAATTCGAGCAAAATTGCACAAATCTGTCTTGTACAAGACAGTTTGAAAGTGCCATTTTGGGAGGATCATATCTCCTTGCTCAAATGGAGTTATGGGATGCTCATGTACTTTTTTTAAAGCCCTTACATGATACAATTCATGTGTGGTCATAGTTTGTCTTGAAACTATCTGAATCCAAATGAAAAATCCTCATGAACATTGATGTTCAAGGCTGAAACTTAGACAATTTTGTACTAAGTGTTAAATCCTTGATTTTTCACCACTTTGATCCATCCATAACTAAAAATCCATGAAGAATTAGAGTTTCGTGTAGTTGAAGCTTTTGTAGAATGTAGGAAGACCTACAAATCAAGCTTTAGACCACACAAAAAAGCTGCTTGGATCAAAAGTTATGGCCCTTGGGAGTTGGCACCAAAACCATCCAAACTTAGTAACTTAGAAAAATTTTCAATTTTTCAACATTACCCCTTTTACAAGTTATCATGATTTCTTGATCAATTCTTGTTCAAATGACTTTAGAAATAATATCTTATGAAAATATGAGTCATAAGGATCATTTTTGCCAAAAAAGTCATGTTTTGACTTTTGGCTCCGGAGCGGTTCGGTGCGGAGAAACCCTAATTACCGACTTTTAAGTAATGCATTCTCTAAGGGTGTTTTAACTTTTAAAATGGAACCCTAGGGTTATTTTGAGCATATTGAGTCATATTTTGAAGCCTTGGCTCAACCCCTTATGAAAGTTTCACTCTGGTGGCCTCAGTCGACCAAAACCCTAATTTGGTGACACTGGGTATTTCGAGGCTCATTCCACTTGGAATGTTGCAACTTTGTGCTTGATACTTGATGTGGGAGACCTCTTGATCCTTCATGGATGTTTCATAGGTTAGACAAGTTGAATATCATGTCATTTATTGATTGATCCTTTGTCCAAATGCTCAGAGAGGGTTCAAAACCCTAATTCTTGATTGTAGTGCATGCTCAACAATCTTTAAGGAGATTGATGAGGCATGGTGGAACATCCATATTGTGATGATGATTCTCACAATAATTGGAAATCTTGATGGTCAAAATTTGGGGTATGACAGAAGGCCCACAAAACTGTCCTCTTAAGGACTATGCTACTTCATCTCAAGAGGAGCCACACTCGAGCATTGCACTCCCTGCCATCGAGGTAAATAGCTTCAAATTAAAACCTTCGCTGTTTCAAGCCATACAACAAAACCAGTTCTCTTGTAACCCTATAGAAGACCCGAACCTTCATCTATCAGTGTTTGTGCAATACGCAGACACGTTGAAAGCTAATGGTGTTAATCTAGAAGCCATATGATTATGTCTTTTCCCATTTTCATTGAGAGATATAGCTAGAGCTTGGTTCCAGTCTCTACCATCAAACCCCATCACTACATGGAAAGAATTGAAGAAAGTGTTATTAGCATGATACTTCCCACCTAGCAAAAACGGCTATGCTAAGAAGCCAAATCAACGGATTTAAACACAAAGATTGAGAATCTCTTTTTGAAGCATGGGAGAGATACAAGGATATGTTGAGGCTCTGTCCATATCATGGACTTGAACAATTGCTGATTATCCATAATTTTACAATGGTCTCCTGTACAATACAAATCTGATCATAGACGCTCCAGCTGGCGACGCTCTAATGGATAAAACCTATGAAGACACCTATCAACTCCTAGAAAATATGAAGACGCCTATCACTACCATTGGGGAGGTGAGCGAAATTCTATAGAGAAATCCCAGACGAGAGGCGAAATGTACGAGGTTAATGGCATAGATCGTGTCAGTGCTAAAGTAGATGCCCTTACTCAAAAGATCAAGAGTCTAACCATAACTCCAACAGCTACCGTAGCTGCTGTGACACCTAATTGTGAGCTATGTGGAACTCCTGGGCACAACACTCCTGAATGTCACCTATTGGATGGAATTCCATTTGACCAAGTAAATTATGCCCAAGGAAACCCATACTACAACACTTAAAACCCTGGCTGAAGAAAACATCCTAAATTTTAATATAAGAACAAGAATATGTTATTTATTCCAAGCCAAGCACCTGCTATCCCTCATGGTTATGAAAAAGGAGCTCTGTTGCTCCTCAAGCACCTAAAAAGTCAATCCTGGAACTAATGATGGAAAACTTTATCGCAACCCAAAGCCAACAAACAAAGAGTTTACAAACCAGAACATTCACATGAATGAGTTGACTAAGAAATTGGCAAGTAAGGTTGACTCTATGGCTACTCATAATAAAATGTTGGAAACCCAAATTTCACAAGTAGCCCAACAACAAGCAGCAACAGCAGCTCCAGCTGGAGTATTTCCTGGCCAACCACAACCTAATCAAAAAGGCCATGCTAATGCTATCTGTCATACCCCAAAGTTTGACCACAAGATTTTCCATCATTGTGAAAATTATCACCACAATATGGATGTGCCTTCATGCCTCATCAATCCTCTCAAAGATTGTTGAACATTCACTACAACCAAGAATTAGTGTTTCGAGCCTTCTCAAAGTACTCAGGCAAAGGATTAATCAAGAATTGACATGATCTTCAACTTGTATAACCTCTCAAACACCCATAAAGGATCAACAAGTCTCCTACATCAAGAATCAAGCACAAGGTTGTAACATTCCAAGTGGATCAAGCCTCAAGATCGCCAGTGTCACCAAATTAGGGTTTTGGTCGACCAAGGCCTCAAAATGAAATTTTTCATCTAGGAATGAGCCAATACTTCAAAACATGAGTCAAGAAGATCAAAGGGACCTCATGAACCCAATCATAGAGTCAAAATAACCTCAAGGGATAAATTCATAAAAAATCAGGATTTAGGGTTTCTTGACCTAATTCACCCCTAAGTTGACTTTTGGAGCAAGACATGAGCCAAGACCTCAAGAAGTGTTTTGAATACCTCTAATACCTCATTTTGATCCACTCAAAAGGTTGGATTGATTCAAAGAAATTGGTTCACAAGCAATGCAAGGATTTAAATTCATCCGGGCCAATTAGGGTTTCCTGATGAATAGTCAACTGTATTTTTGACTTTTGACCAAGACATGTTCCCAAACCTTGGGACATGATTCAAGAAACCCTAAAACACCTATGGACTCCATCCATTAGGTTTGAATTAGGTCAAGGACTTGATTTCATAAAGGATCACACAGTTTGAAATTCATCTGACAAAAAGTCAACTGTGCCTAAAAACCTAGTTTGACTTTTTGAATTTCTTGACAATCAAGGCTTCCTTAAGTAAAAAACAATGTTAATTCATGGTTTGGATCATCATCCATCAATTAAAATCAAGAAAAATGAGGTTACTTGAAAAAGGGGCAACCTTGAAAAATGATTTGGTACCAACTTTGCAAGGTCATAAATCCTAAACCACAAAGCCATTTGCTTCCATCCAAAGCTCAAATGAAAGATCTCATTACATACTTCAAAATTGTCAACTACAAGAGATTCCAAATCCTCATGGATTTTGAGTTATAGATTGATCAAAATCACAAAAACATGAAAATGGCCACTTTTTCCAACACTTAGTGAAAATTTTGGACATAATTTGTCTTAGTTTTTCACCAACTTTAGGGCCATTTTTCATTATGATCCAAGCTGAAACAAGACCAATGTTGGACATCAAAGTTAAAGTATGTCATTGGGGCTTTCAAAAAAGTACAAGAACTCACTCTAACTCCACTTGAGTAGGGAGTTACAAGCCTTCAAACATGGCCTAAAAACCTGATTTTTCAAGACAGCATGAACATGAAACTTGATTCCCATGATTTCTTGATCCAATTTTGGACACTTGCATCATTTCATTTCTGTCCAAAATCAACTTGAATGATGGGTAATCTGATCACAAAGCCTTGCAAGTCAAGACACCACCTCTTTTGGCATGTAGCATTCAAGTTTCAAATCTAAAACTCCAAACTTGTCAATAGGCATTGAATGGATGCATAGAGCTGGCATGTATCAGTCCATGTTCAACCAAATGAGTCAAGCCTTATCCTTGCAACAGAAGACTCATTGCCTGCAAGATTGACTCAATTCAATGGCTAGAGGAGACTTGAAATTCTTTTACATAACCATTGGATAATAGGGTGATCAGCCTCCATTCACTATTGCTCCCAAAAAAAACTTGCTCTACCAAAAATAGAGCTTTTTTTTTATCAATTCAAGTACACCAAAGCACCATAACACATGCTTTCTTCCAAATAACTCTCAAAAAACCAGATTTTGCTTCTCATTCAAGTAACATTCGAATTTTCCATTTGAAAGAAATTCTATCAAAACCAATCATGCCAACACGTCACATATATCATATATGAGTGATCCATAACCTTAAAACTCATCTGGAACATCATAATCACAAAGTCACCCCCCATTTGCTCAAGCTTTTTGGCTTGTTTGCAGTTGAGGTGCCACAACAAGTTCCAAGCTGATTCAATCCATTCCAAGCTTTCAAACACATTACTTAAGGTCCATTGAAGCCTGTCTAGATCATTACACAACATCTGTAACACCTCCAACATAGAATTCAAATTCTTCTTACAAGAGGTAAGC
Source organism: Lathyrus tuberosus (assembly GCA_022829125.1). Taxonomy (NCBI): domain Eukaryota; kingdom Viridiplantae; phylum Streptophyta; class Magnoliopsida; order Fabales; family Fabaceae; genus Lathyrus; species Lathyrus tuberosus. The sequence continues at coordinate 1,618,990 of JALAZF010000337.1, forward strand.
CTAACACTCTCAAACTCTATAATTCATGCATCATAAATGTGTTTTCAAGTTACAAACATGTTTCTGCACTTATGTAGAGTGATTCCACTCAATCAATTGCTATGTATGAATCATGTATAGGGTTTCATAGTGTTCTTGCAGAAATTAGGGTTCTTGAGTTCATCTTTTGATTTCTCACTCCACACATAATATAAAGGCAATTAATTGGTACCATTGGAATCCTTGTTCAAAAACGAGCAAGTTTCATGTTTACAAAAGTCATTTTCATTGAGTAATCAGAGATATATGAGAGGTTTTGCAAATCTGGGGAAGAAGAACAAGCGCGAGCAAGAACATGCGTTCTTGACGCCCCTTTTTAAAATTTTGAATATTTAAATTTTAATGTTTTATTAATTGATTTCAAAAATTAATTTCTCTCTCATTTTTTATCATTTTTGATTGGTTATTTTTTTAAAAAGTCACAAAAATGTTAAATTATTTTATTCTACAAAAAATCACATTTATATTATTTATTTCATATAGTTTGATTTTTTGAATTTAATTTAAATTAATTTTTTTTAACATTTTTAAATGAAATTCCCACCTTGATTTTTCAAAACCAATTGGATTTCAAGCTTTCATGTGATTGAACATGATTTTTCAAAATATTTTTTAAAGTTGACAACTTGTTTTTGAATATATTTGATATTTTGTATCATTTTATATTTAATTTCCTTTAAAAAACTATTTTTTAAAAATTAAAATTAGGGTTTCTCTTAATTTTAATTTATCAAACATTTTTCAAAACACTCTTGGGCCTCTTGGTAGACTGTAAGTCCCATCCCTTTGTAAATAAACCTTTTTGGGCCTCAGTCATTGTATAAGTCCCGATACGATTTTAAAAAAATCTCGGCGCGATCGCCGATTTCAAAACAATTTTCATCTGGGCCTCCCTTTGGTTGTAAGTCCCAATTTTCTTCTTTTTCAAACACTTTTGGGCCTCTAATAGAGTCTAAGACCCAACCCCCTTTGTACATAAATTATTTGGGCCTCAGTCATTGTATAAGTCCCGATACGATTTTCAAAATAAACGGTGTGATCGTTGTTTTTCATATGGGTCTCTCCTTGAGCTATAAGTCCTATTTCTTGTATAAAAATAAACTTTTGGGCCTCTAATAGCGTGTAAGACTCATCCTCTTTGTAAATAAATAATTTGGGCCTCAGTCATTGTATAAGTCCCTCTGTGGTTTCAAAACTACGACGCGATCTTCGCTTTTTTTCAAAAGAGATCATCTGGGCCTCTCCTTGAGTATAAGCCCCAAACTTCCTTTTAAAACAACTTTATTTTTTATTCAAATTTAAATTCAAAGTTTTATCAAAACTTTCTTCAGTTTCTTGGAAAACTAACCATACAGCTGTAGTTAAAATGCTTGGGCTTGCACAACTGTAAGTTCCACTATCTCTTCAATACATACTTGTTTATATATTTCATCTGTATATATATGCTTGTACATACTTGCTTAGAGTTTTCCCCAGCAGTTAGGTCTAGGTTAAGATCAAACCAGAGGTTACTCTTTCAACATAGTCAAAACTAGTTCCCCATAGGAAATTCCAGATACAGTCTTGCCTCCTCTTAGGCTTATACAATATGGTACAGAGATTGGCATTATTCCCGATGAAACTTTTCTCAAGACTGTCCAAACTTAGAAATATATGTGTACAAGAAATTCATTTCCCCAAAGAGGATTAATTCCCGGTGAAACCTCTTTTGAATTTCTTTAAACCCTAGAATTGTTCTACAAAGAAAGGACTTATTCTCGGTGAAACCTTTCTTGAACTTTTCTTAGGCTTGGACCCACAGGCTTCCTAAAAGCATCCCCAACCTCCTCTTGGACTTAGTACCAGGACCTTCAGGCTTCTTAAAAGTTCTCAGCCTCCTCTTAGGCTTAGTACAAGGACCCAAAGGCCTCCTACAGGTATAGGACAGAAACTAGTCATCTTTACTAGTTTAATCCTCCAGAGAGTCAGAATTCCAGAAAACCAGACCAGTTAGGGTTGATCTTCATCCCTTAAAACCTCAGCCTTCTCTTGGGTATCATACAAAGATTTCTCTCTACACTAGAGCCTACCACTTCTTGAGAGACTTGGACAGTGTCAGCCTTCTCTTGGGCAGCTGTCATACCCCAAATTTTGACCACTAAGATTTCCCATCATTGTGTAAATCATCATCACAATATGGATGTACCTTTGTGCCGCATCAATCTCCTCAAGGAATTGTTGACCATTCACTACAATCAAGCTTAGGGTTTCAAACCCTCTCAGAGCCTTTAGACAAATGATCAATCAAGGAATGACATGATCTTCAACTTGTCTAAACCTCTCAAACATTCACAAAGGATCAAGAGGACTCCCACATCAAGAATTAAGCACAAGAGTGCAACATTTCAAGTGATCAAGCCTCAAGTTCATCTAATACAAAGTCAACTGACGCAGAAAGTCAAAGTTTGACTTTTGGTCAACTTTGAGCTTCACAAGCAATTACTCAAGAAAATATGATGGATGATTTAATTTGATCAAATTTAAATTAAGAAATCATGCAAAATTGCAAAATTGATCAAATTGAAAGAAACTTAGAAATGTTTTCTAAGTTAAAATCATGTTCAAGTGCACAACTTTTCAAGGTTGTAACTATTGACCCACGCATCCATTGGTTTTGCGTAAGAGCTACTTTTAAAGAGGGTATTTGATACTTCAACATTGTAGAAGGAATCAACTCAAAATATCATAAGGATTGAAAGATATAAGTGATCAAAGTTTGGAATTCTTAATGTCTGATGTTCTGACATTGCATATGGCATCGCTAATATTTTTCCAGCAAGAATGTCCCAACTTCAAGGATGCTTTTCTCCATGATCCAAGTTGATTCAAGCCAAACCTTGAACATCAAAGTTGAAGTACGTTATCTCAGCTTTCCAGAAAGTCCTAGAACGTCCATGTAGCATACTCGAGCAGTGAGTTATGGATTTTACAAAAAGGCTTGCTGCAGCTGAATTTTTCATGGGACAGATTTGGACATTTCTTGTGCCACACGAATTTCCAAGCCTTGTCATCATCTTGGACACATCTGAGGATCAAATCTAAAGGGGACAATCACTGAGCCAAGCCTCCAAAGTCCTTGGAACAAGAAGTAGCATGCTATTCCTTAAAATCCCTAAAAGAGGGACAAGACTCCAATTTTGGATTGAAGCATTTAATAGATGCTTAGAGGTGGCATGGACTGACACATTTGCAACTGAATTTAGTCAAGATTCCTCCAACAAGTAGGGAACCAAAGCTCTGTGCTCTAACCTCTAGTCAATGGCTAGAGGAGACTTGGATTTTCATTGGCCAACATTGGCCAAACCTCTGCTGCAGTTGCCATTCACTGTGAATCCCAAAAAAAACTTGCTCTACTATAAATAGAGCTCATTTGTGCTTAGTTTGAGTACACCAAAGCCATCAAACAGATGCTTTCCTCAAAATCTCTTCTTTCACCTCAAATTTGCCTTCCAAAGCAAGTAATTCTGAGTTTTTGAGCTTGAGAGCTTTTCCATCATAATCAATCTAACACACACACACCTCATATATATCATATGTAAGCTGTGCAAACTATCACAAGTGACCTGTAATCACAAAATCACAAAGTCACTTCTCAAAACCTCAAAATATAACTTTTTTGCATTTATCAAGCCATGTCTTGATTCAGTCACTTACCAAACCAGATAAAACCTCAAACACACTCTAAATATCATCCTTGAACTATCCCAAATGGTTCCCAACATCTGGAACACCATTTGAGAGAGTTGCTATTTTGGTCACTTTTAACCCCTTTTGCAAGAAAGGGACAATTTGTGTTTTTGCAGGTACCAGCTGATTCCAACCATCCTAAAAGCTTCTAAGAGGTCATTTGAGGGTGTCCAAAGCATCAAACTATTTCTGGAACAAAGCACTTGGTAGGTTGCACAAAATCTCCAAAAAAAGAGGTAAAATTCATAACTTGAATTCTTTGAATCATGCTTTCTTTTGATGTCCACATACATGCATCATATTGAACAATTCTTGAAGCAAAAATGTAGTCCTTAATGTGTATGTTATGATCCTCCTACTGTTTGCACTTTAACATGTTTATATGTGGAGTTTATCGTCGCCTTTTGAAAAAAATCAACTGGGCCTCTCCTTGAGCTATAATACCCATTCAAAACTTTTGGGCCTCTATTAGAGTGTAAGACCCAACCCCCTTGTACAGAAAACTTTTTGGGCCTCATTCGTTGTATAAGTCCCTCTATACATTTTCAAATAAACGACGCAATCGTCGCCTTTTAAAAAAACCAACTGGGCCTCTCCTTGAGCTATAACACCCATTCAAAACTTTTGGGCCTCTAATAGAGTGTAAGACCCAACCCCCTTTTAACCAAAATCATTTGGGCCTCAGGTATTGTATAAGCCCCTCTACGTTAAAAGAAAATCTCGGCGCGATCGCCATTTTAAACGACAAATCAACTGGGCCTACCCTCGTGTTATAAGCCCCACTCTTTTTCTTTAAAACTTTTTGGGCCTCTTGAGAGAGTGTAAGACCCATCCCTTTGTACAGAAAACCTTTTTGGGCCTCAGTCACTTGTATAAGTCCCTCTGTACAAATTCAAACAGTGCGCTCACTGATAAAACCCTGGGCCTCTCCTTGAGCTGTAAGCCCCAAATCTTTCTTTTTCAAAGCACTTTCTCCTTTGATTTTGAATATACTATTGTTTTCAATCTTTCTTTGTTGAACAACTAACCAAACAATTTGGAAGCTCTACAACCGAGTAAGTGGTTATTGCTTTCATTTACCGCTTTCATATACATATAACTGTATTGTGGGGCTGTTTCGCTGTAAGTCTTCTTTCATAAACTCATATCAACTGTGTTATAATAGTATAGATATTTAGAGTTTCCCCGGCAACTACGTCTAGAACTAGGAGACACCGTTTCGTTTCATAGAAATGGACAACTAGATCCCCAATAGGATCACCAGATACAGTCTTCTCTTCGGCTGTCCTCATTAGGAATTGTCAAGAAACTCTACTCCCAGAGATGAATGTATTCTCCGTGAATGGCATCTTTGAGTTTCTTCCAAATTCTCGAACTTTCCTGGCTTGATCTATTCCTCATGGATAGCCTGTCTTGAATTTCTCGGGGTTTGGGGACCCACGGGCTTCTTAAAAGCATCGGCCTCCTCTTGGGCATCGTACAAGGACCCACAGGCTTCCTAAAAGAAACCCCACCTCCTCTTGGGCTTAGTACAAGGACCCATCAGCTTCTTAGAAGTATTCACAGCCTCCTCTTAGGCTTCGTATAATGATTCTTCCTCCGGGAATGATAGCCTCCTCTTGGGCTTCGTACAAGGACCGATCGACTTCTTAAAAGTTTCCAGCCTCCTCTTGGGCTTCGTACAAATTGTCCTGACGACCTCCTAGAGGTATAGGAATAGAACTTAATCATCTGCATAGAACAGTCCTTTCAAAAAGTCTACTACTGTTTCTCAAAGCATAGTACAAAAGATGAAACTCTAGACATGGACAGTATAATATCCTTGAGTTTTCCAGACATTCTCAAGTGACCTCTTCGTTAAATAGGAAGAAAACCCGTGGACTCGGACAGTCTCAATACCCTTCGGATTTCCCACTTCCTTAAAGAACAGGAATAACCCGGATCCTCGAATCAAATCCTTGAGTACAGTGTTGCTCATATAAGAACTGATTTTCTCTTTCAAAATCAGTATACTGGATCTGTCACTTAACTGAAATAGCACCATAGCCTCTTCTTGGGATTTGTACAATGATTCTCCCCAGCGGAGTCAAACAACGTTCAGCCTCTCTCTCGGGCTTTGTACGAGACACATAAGAGACTCCCTCGTTGAGTCAATCACCCTTTTGCCTCCATCTCGGGCTTTATACGAGATACAAAAAGATTCTTCTTGAGCCAAACAAACAACAGCCTCCATCTCGGGCTTCGTACGAGATACAAAAAACTCTCTTGTTGAGTCAAATAGCCTCCATCTCGGGCTTTATACGAGATACCAAAAGATTCCCTCGTTGAGTCAAAACCTTTTAGCCTCTCTCTCGGGCTTTGTACGAGACGCATATTAGCCTCCTCTTAGGCTTTGTATAAGAAAACCACTGGTTGATCCAATCAACCTTTTAGCATCAAAATTGTGCCTCGTTCACAGTACACAAACATCAACAACTCCTTCCCCTCCATCTAATCGCTGTAAGCGGCAAGCCTCTGGATCATCTACATCCATGCCACTGTCCCTCTTTTAGCATGAGAAATTCCTAAGGAAAGATAGCATTGCTCTACACTGAGTTAAAGTCTTCTCCTTCAGGTTAAAAATCCCCTATAAAGGAAATTATGGCATTGCCGGATTCACATATCCCGGTTAAAGTAATTCTCCTTTATAAACAGTTGTGACATACAACCCCCTCTTTAGAGATGACAAATTCTCTCTAAAGACAACACCTTTCAGCTTCACATCTTGGGCTTTGAACAAGATACAAATCTACTTTTTTAGCTTCACATCTTCTGCTTTGAACAAGATATATATCACCTTTCGCTTCACGTCTTGGGCTTTGAACAAGACACCAAAACAACCATTTCCTCCCATAGAATAGGAGGAACTACGAACGCTCTGATTTCCCTGTTTTGGAAAAACGGGAATACGTAGGCATAAGATTGAAAAAAAAATCTTAGCAAGCACACTAAACAAAAACCCAAAATCCCATACTTTCATACATTCGTCTTAACATCCTAACCGATAGCCTAAAGCACCCCTTGTCAACAAAATAACCTAGGAGAAACCCCGAATCTTTGTAGCATCTGTAAACCAACAGTTTCGACTGTTTAATCTCAGTATGCAAGTAGGGTTAGTTGGAGACATTTATTTCCCTTCCTTCATCAGCTTCAATAGGATCAAAAATGAATCGAGCTGTAGTACCAGAGCGATCGTGTTTCGCAACCACATCCAAAAATCACTCGCTACAGAAAAATGGCGACTCTGCTGGGGAAGGATCATGTCTCTTTAGGGATCTTGTTCTCTTCTTGTCCCCTAGGTAGAAACCTTGATGTCACTAGGATCTTAGGTCAAAACGCCGTTAATTTGGAATGAAAGCACAGGATGGTGACTCCGCCGGGAAACCATTTTCTGTCAGGAACTTAAGATTCTTAGCTTTTAAAAGTCTAGGACATTAGGAAAAATATATATACTTCTTTTCATTATTGCTATACGTGTTTATTTTTCTGCTAATGGGAATGCGTGTGATGCCGCATGTGGAAAGATTGAGTATACACTTAAGATAAGTGATGGCAAAGGCAAAGGCGGTAGTGCTTTCCAAAAGAAAAAGAGCAAGATATTAGTAAAATCTCTCTGGGAAAGCAAAGGCGAAGGTATCAATCGATAGCAGCAATAACTCCCGCTATCTACCCGGCACCAGCTCCGACTTATCAACTTGAGGTTGCTCAGAGCCAGCCAAATCAACAACAGTATCAGCAAAGGCGGCAACAACCTTTTCAGCAGGCTCGCCCGCAGTACAATAATAACAATCGTACTACACGACCAACAGGGTTCGACCCTATACCGATGTTGTACGCAGAGTTATTTCCACTTCTACTGACCAAGGGGCATGTTCAAACCAGGACTCCTCTCGCAGTACCAGAAAATCCACCTTTTTGGTTCAAAGCAGATCAAACTTGCCCTTACCATCAAGGAGGATCGGGACATAACATTGAGAATTATCCCAGCTTCAAGTCTGATGTACAGAAGCTCGTCAGGAACAGGGTTTTATCTTTCAAGGATACAAATCCAAATGTCTAGATGAACCCATTACCGCAACATGAGAAGACCACAGTGAATTTGATAAAAGGAGAACTTGTCAATAGTTATTAAATTCATAATGTACGCTTACTAGGAACCAACCTGGTAAAAATGCATTGTAAGCAGAGCGGGTACGGCCACGTGCCATCTCACAACTATCATAAGTGTGATACCTGCTCCAAGGACAATCAAGGGTGTGCCATAATACAATCAGCTCTACAAGAACAAATGGATCGGGGCTGGATTCAGGATCACAGGATTCGTGAAGTAAATATGTCTCATGCACATCCTAATATTGTTCAGAACCACGACATCCGTGCAATGAACGTCAGTTTAGTGGCGATGCATTCAAGACAAAGTCAGTATTATAATCTGCCACGACACGATTACAATTCTTGTCCAATCTGCTCAACAGACAATCAGGGATACTCTTTTATACAAGAGGCCCTCCAACGTCAAATAGATCTCGGATGCATGCAAGACTACTGTGAAAGAAGTAATCATCAGGTACATATGGTTCAAATCTTTGACATACGCTTATTGAATACCAGTCTAGTGGAGTTACATGCTAAGCAGGTCAGACTTGGTTTTCTGCCTTCACATGATTATCAAGACTGTAAAGAATGTTGCGAAGACGTCCAAGGCTGTGCGCTTGTTCAAAGGACTCTTCAACATCTGTTGGACCACTGGTGGATTCTGATTTACTTAGACAAAGTCACACAACAGATTAGCATGACTGATAGGAATCTTGGTAGACATCAAAGTCGTGATATCCGCTCAATAGAAACAGATCTAGTAAAGATGCACTGCATACAAAGCGAGTACAGTCGGGTACCACCGTACAATTATGAGCGCTGTAGAGTATGCTCGAAAAATAACCAAGGATGATATCTCGTACGAGCAGCCCTCCAGAATCCGTTGGACCGAAAGGAGGTTCGACCATGTTTGAATTCTGTGTCGGTCAACATGATACAAGATTACCTCCCTGGTCTGAACAAAAACGCTGTCATAATCTCCAATCATGGAATAACCAAGGACGTTTGCGCCATAATCCCTCTACTCAATGAATCAAAGATCCCTCTTGATAGTAGAAAAGTTTCCAACCGGGAACTGATTGAGGTTGCCTATAACGGTCAGAAAAACCAAAAAGCTCTTGTAGTTATCTACCTGCCAGGTCCAATGCTGTATAAGTCAGAAAAGGCTATCCCTTACAAGTATGGTGCAACTACCATCGAAAATGGAAAAGAAACTCCATTACCCTCCGGTGTGAACATTGCCGACATCAGTTGAGTTACCTGGAGCAGTCAGATCTTCAACAGAGGAGTTAGAGAACCTGTCAAAGTAAAGGAACCTCAAACAGAAGTTCCCAACCAACAAATCGGTCAATCCAGTAATCCAGAGCCTGTAAAGAACAACGATGAGCTGCTGAAGCTCATCCAGAAAAGCGAGTACAACATTGTGGATCAATTATTGCAAACTCCGTCTCAAATCTCTGTACTTTCTCTCCTACTTAGTTCAGAAGCTCGCAGGGAAGCTCTACGGAGGGTCTTAGAACAAGTCTTTGTGGAACAAGATGTGACAGTAGGACAATTTGACAACATCATCTCCAACATCACTTTCTGTAACAATTTAGGATTCAGTGATGAAGAACTGCAGGAAGAATGCAAAAACCATAACATGGCACTCAACATTACAGTCAACTGCCAAGACGATGCTTTAGCCAGCGTACTGGTAAACATAGGATTATCTTTGAATGTTATGCCAAAATCAACTTTGGTACGACTATCGTTTCAAGGAGCTACGATGAGAGGCAGTGAGATCGTCGTCAAAGCCTTTGACGGATCTAGAAAAATGCAATGTATGTTTTACGACATGCACAACTCATCAACATAAACAACTCAACAACTTCTACAACATAATCAACTTAAACAACATAGCAACTTTTCTGACGTAAACAACTTATATCAACGTTGGCTTATCAAGCCTACAACTTACAATTCGTCCGTGTATCGGAACGAAACAACAAAGTCAGCTGTACTTGAGATTCCACTTTTTCAACGTAATTTCAACAAAACAATTCAACAAAAGTCACCTACTAATTTACCTGACTTACCCCGACAATTTTCGTTAAATTCCGGACAACTAAGTTTCTCGCCTAAACCGGCTAAACTGACTAAACTATACTGTTTTTAACTTCTGTTACTACTACCAGTTTATTTCAAAATTCTAATTTCTGTTACGATTTTCTTAAAATCATTTCCAAGCTTCTGCCAAAATTCTGCTCGTGCTACTTGTTCTATTTTCTGTTAACACTGCTACTACTACATTTTCCAATTTTCTGTCAAAATTCACCACTGCTACTTAATTAGATTTCATGTTAAGTGTCTGCTAGGTAATGATTAACATATTATCTTTATGCTAATAAACTAATACCAACCACTTGATTTAATAAGGTATGATTAGAAATACATTATATTAAATAAAAGAAAGTGGTTATTTAATTGATTTAATTGGATAATATTTAGTTACAGTGTAGGGATTTAAGGTGAGTTACTAATACTGCTACTCACGTAAAACCAAAAACCAAAAAGGCATTGGAGGCGCCCACCTCAACTCTTGGAGGCCCTCGCCTCCTTCCTTTCTTTCCAAGACATGGGACGCCCACCCCCACTTATGGGGCGTCCGCCCCTTAGCATGTGGGGTTCCCCACTTTTCTTCCAACAACATGGGGCGCCCGCCCCCTTAGGGTTGTGGCCCCCGCCACCTCATCCCAACTTCATCTTCTTCGTTTCTTAAATGGGTTTTTTTTTCAGAACCGTTTCCTGCAATTTCTTCCTAATCGAACCAATAAACCAACACAGCCATACTATTTCGATTAACCAATACAACTCAGTACACCAACTTAATAGCAGCAATATGATATAATCAATCCCCGAACAAATTCATCAACATATTATCAACAATCACAGACCACTAAAATCCACCGAACCAACAATTTTCACAAAATCAAAATATGACAGAATCAACAGACAATTCATGGTACGATTTTATACGACCCAACCCACATAACATTCATCATAACCCGATTATAATAGTCGAACCCACCCTTACCTTTTGTTGAAGGCAGCTCGACAATCGATCGGCTTTCGGAAATTCGACGCTGGTAGCAGTTTCTCTCTCGTTCCCAACTTTTCTCACGTTCTTCCAATCCCTCGTGTAACTTCTGTCTGCAACTTGTTTCACGATCTCCTTTGCCTCAATTTCCAAAAACCCCCTTGTTTTTCCAACAAAACTTAATTTATTTTCTTATATTCCTTTTAACCAAATAATAATAATAATAATAATAATAATAATAATAATAATATTCTTTAATGGGCCAACTAATCCACACCACCAAATTGCTATATACCACTCCAACACTAAATCCGATTAAATAAACAATATTCTAAAATAATATTATCTCCAATATTAATTTCTCCGATCCAACCGACTAATAATCCAACTTTAACTTAATAATCCAAATACGCCTCTTAAAATAATATTGACAAATCCAACTACTCCGATTAATTCTCAACTTCGTCTAGATCCAATAATTAAATCCTTCAATAATTTAATTAACTAATTAATTAAATTCAGGCGTTACAACTCTCCCCCACTTAGAATATTTTCGTCCTAGAAAATCTATCCGACACCACCATCCTTATCCCAACTCTCGTATTTAATCTTCCAGTCCTACAACAACTCAATCACGGTTTTAAACCCAATATGTATACTCCGACACTTCAATTACTCTTACAACATGATTGTTACTATTCGCCAACCATTTTAGTAATACCTTGAAACAACCACCTTACAACATAGTAACAACCTTCACTTGCCTATACTCGACTATACAACATCACATCATTACCGCAGCAACGTAAACAACACCAAAACACATATACGATCCTTATCTCCATACTCTGAAGGAAACCCACGTATAACACAAACAACGATTCTTAACCTCACGGCGACAACAACGCGAATACTACCCAAGTGATGCAATTGACAACTAACATCGCAACACAAGAAGTAACCAACTTAAGAATTTACCGGTTTAAGAACCAGAACACAACAACTTAAGAATACCAACTTAAACACAACATCAACGTAACCAAATATCAACATCGGTACAATTCACGTCTGAACAACCGCAATACACTACGCGTTCGCTGCGCACTCTGATTACTTTCAAGGTACTAACTCTACTCAGTTAACCTCCAACTTCCAATCATCAAAATCGACATAATACCAAGGCTTTCGACTTAACTCTTCGGGATCTCCCCGTTAACACCACACATAAATTACAACTTTACTATCTTTTATCAACATAGTTCCCAAAATCACCTTAGGCGCATAACAACCTTACAACAACATTTGACACCTGAGTCCACTTAAATTCAACAAGATAAATCATCTTTACCAACCAAAACTCCACTTTTACAAATCAACTTATAATCTAACTTCTTGTTCTACCTGTAACTCAACCCTCACATTCTCCAGTCTCAACTGAAATTTTCCACACTACTCATCAATCAAACACAACTTCGTGTTGTCATCTTTAATTTCAACTAATATCCTAACATATGAACTTGTATCAGCAAAACAAACAACCTTCAAGCACTTGGCTTGACTTCGACCAATTCAACGTACATACTATACTAGTTGGCACGACACATCTATCCATCAATTATGACTCCGTCTACTATCAACAATGGATTAAGGGTGATCAGTTCCTCAATTTTTCAATAGACAGCCGACAACCATAACGGTGAAATAAATCATCAGTACCCAACACAATAGCGTACTTCAACTTGTGCCCAAAGTCCGTAAGCATAATGCTCCGCCAACTTTCTAAGGCTTACCAAAGCCACTCTTAGTTTCTTTAGTTGCAACTTCTTCAACGATGCAAAAATGTTCAAAATCCATTACACATCCCCTTATGCACGTTCATAGTACAACACGACTTTAAATATTTTTCCAACACCAGAATCGCTACAACATTGAGAACGATCCAATTCAGTTTGCTCCAATTACAACTTTCAACCAAGGTGAAAATTCTTAGCAACACAAATCAACTTTCGCATTTCTCTCAATATTACCTTTACTTAGCATCATCGTCTTAATCATCCTCATTCAACATAAGTTGCATCTCCAAGCATTCTCCGATACAGTCACATCTTACACATACCAACACTTTATTCTTAATAATATTCCACACTTGTTTTCATCCTTCCAAATTTTTTCAGCAAATGTCGCTCAACTTCAACCATATATATCTCCTTCAATACAGATCTCTCAATCACAAAATCATATTCCAAAATGAAGATAATTTTGTGTAGATTTCAGAACTTCAATAATCGCGTGAATCCGAGTTACAAGTAGAGGGTTATCATCCTTACAACGGGACTAGTTCAGAATTTCCGTATGCAGAATTTTCCAAAAATCAGCATCAGACCCAAACAATAAAATGCACCTTTCTCCCTCTTCACAAACCTCTTGAAGACAAATCTTATATGAAAACTGTAGGGAATTTCGTAAGCTTTCCAAAATGTCCAGAACCGCTTCCATCCGAATCACGAGTCGAAAGTTATACCTCGTTTACTGACAGCTGTACCAAAATCACAAAAACCAGAATTTGAGGTTGATGAACATAAGTTCCATCTTTCTCTCTTGCTTCCAAAATTCACCAACATCCTTTCTTTTCATCCTACTACGAGAATCACTCGACTTTAATCCGACTATACTCAAGGCATATTAATCAACCGACTTGATCCATCAACTTATCATTTCCATTGGAATGCTTCCTTATTCTCAATCAATTCCTCATCCATATTCCACACACTTCTCAAATTCGACCGATACGAATTCATGAGTCTAAACTCTCGCCGGTCCGTAAAAACATCGCTTCAACAACATTTGCACCCTCGCTATCAACATCACCTTGAACCAACTTCTACATACTAACAACACGTCCGGGAGACAAGCCTCTCCCCCACTTGTTTCAAACCAACACCTGCAGACAACACCTAGAAACTAACAAACAAGTATCGACAGTGTTTCACACACATGTCGAGTACTAAGGGACAAACAACATTAGACAACATTGGCCGGACAGACCGACCTGCTCTGATACCACTAATGTAACACCCCATTTCTACCCGGCGGATAAGTAATAAAATCAGAGTTTTCATTTTAAGAATTCTTCAACTTAAAACAGGATGTCACATTTTCAACTGAAAACAACTTCATATTAATCACAAATAATTTAGATACATAACACTGATTTGGATGAACTGATAACAACCTGAATTATCCTTTTGAAACAAAACACTTTTTATTAATAAGCGGCTTCACATAATTCAACTTATAATGACATAACCTCATGTCCAACTCAAAACAACTTTGAAACAACAATTCTTTAATAACAACAATTTAAGATTCAATTACTAAGACAATAACAAAAAATAAACAACAATCGTTCATCCCCCCGAGTGCTACGTATCAGAGCATGACACCAACTTGAACTAACAGCGACTAAGACTTCACATTATACCTCAACTTCTGCAGCTATTCTTGAATACCTGCTCAGTTACCCATAATAGGTAACATCATTACAGAAGGGGTGAGATATCGAATATTATAAACAAAATATGATAATTAACATACTAGATTAGGATCATACGAATTTCACCGCTTCATACAACAGTCATGCAACAACTAGAAATAAACAACTTAATAGCAACCCCAACTTGTATTGACAGCAAATAACAACATATAACAACAACTTATATAAAAGATGCAAATTATAGTAATAACAACATATATAACATCAGCTCACGACATTAGTAATTTATCTCAAGCAACAAGACATAGCAACAACAACTTATAACAAGCAACAACTTTACAACAACGGCAACTTCACAATAACAGCAACTTCACAACAACCACGAATCAAGAACAACAGCAACTTCACAACGACTCAAAATGTGACGCAACTATGCACATGCATGTGGTACCATCGGAGTAAAACTCCCAACTTAAACATATGCCAGGTTATCGAGGCATTTCAACAAGGCATAAGCCTTCAACGTGGTGCCATCAAGGCCAACTTAAACAGGTGACAATCCAAGCCAACGTGGTGTGAGCAACGCTCCGACACAAAATGCAATGTATGTTTTACGACATGCACAACTCATCAACATAAACAACTCAACAACTTCTACAACATAATCAACTTAAACAACATAGCAACTTTTTCGACGTAAACAACTTATATCAACGTTGGCTTATCAAGCCTACAACTTACAATTCGTCCGTGTATCGGAACGAAACAACAAAGTCAGTTGTACCTGAGATTCCACTTTTTCAACGTAATTTCAACAAAACAATTCAACAAAAGTCACCTACTAATTTACCCTACTTACCCCGACAATTTTCGTTAAATTCCGGACAACTAAGTTTCTCGCCTAAACCGGCTAAACCGACTAAACTATACTGTTTTTAACTTCTGTTACTACTACCAGTTTATTTCAAAATTCTACTTTCTGTTACGATTTTCTTAAAATCATTTCCAAGCTTCTGCCAAAATTCTGCTCGTGCTACTTGTTCTATTTTCTGTTAACACTGCTACTACTACATTTTCCAAATTTTCTGTCAAAATTCACCACTGCTACTTAATTAGATTTCATGTTAAGTGTCTGCTAGGTAATGATTAACATATTATCTTTATGCTAATAAACTAATACCAACCACTTGATTTAATAAGGTATGATTAGAAATACATTATATTAAATAAAAGAAAGTGGTTATTTAATTGATTTAATTGGAAAGTATTTAGTTACAGTGTAGGGATTTAAGGTGAGTTACTAATACTGCTACTCACGTGAAACCAAAAACCAAAAAGGCATTGGAGGCGCCCACCTCAACTCTTGGAGGTCCTCGCCTCCTTCCTTTCTTTCCAAGACATGGGACGCCCACCCCCACTTATGGGGCGTCCGCCCCTTAGCATGTGGGGTTCCCTACTTTTCTTCCAACAACATGGGGCGCCCGCCCCCTTAGGGTTGTGGCCCCCGCCACCTCATCCCAACTTCATCTTCTTCGTTTCTTAAATGGGTTTTTTTTTTCAGAACCGTTTCCTGCAATTTCTTCCTAATCGAACCAATAAACCAACACAGCCATACTATTTCGATTAACGAATACAACTCAGTACACCAACTTAATAGCAGCAATATGATATAATCAATCCCCGAACAACTTCATCAACATATTATCAACAATCACAGACCACTAAAATCCACCGAACCAACAATTTTCACAAAATCAAAATATGACAGAATCAACAGACAATTCATGGTACAATTTTATACGTCCCAACCCACATAACATTCATCATAACCCGGTTATAATAGTCGAACCCACCCTTACCTTGGGTTGAAGGCAGCTCAACAATCGATCGGCTTCCAGAAATCCGACGCCGGTAGCGGTTTCTCTCTCGTTCCCAACTTCTCTCACGTTCTTCCAATCCCTCGTGTAACTTCTGTCTGCAACTTGTTTCACGATCTCCTTTGCCTCAATATCCAAAAACCCCCTTGTTTTTCCAACAAAACTTAATTTATTTTCTTATATTCCTTTTAACCAAATAATAATAATAATAATAATAATAATAATATTCTTTAATGGGCCAACTAATCCATACCACCAAATTGCTATATACCACTCCAACACTAAATCCGATTAAATAAACAATATTCTAAAATAATATTATCTCCATTATTAATTTCTCCGATCCAACCGACTAATAATCCAACTTTAACTTAATAATCCAAATACGCCTCTTAAAATAATATTGACAAATCCAACTACTCCGATTAATTCTCAACTTCGTCTAGATCCAATAATTAAATCCTTCAATAATTTAATTAACTAATTAATTAAATTCAGGCGTTACACTTCCAAATTCTCAAACTTTCCTGACTTGATCTATTCCTTGTGGATAGCTTGCCTTGAATGTCTCGGGGTTTGGGTACCCACTACGGTCATAATCTTGGACCTTAACTAAGGAACCCTCTTCAAAAGTTAAAAGTCGCTGGATAGTAAACCTCGCACGTTTACCAGTGGTTTTTATCTTTAAAAGAGTTATCTCTCCTAATGGAAAGGAGATGATAGACCCACGAGCTTCTTAAAAGCATCGGCCTCCTCTTGGGCATTATTCAAGGACACTACGGCTTCTTAGAAGTATTCACAGCCTCCTCTTAGGTTCGTATAATGATCTCTTCTTCCGGGAATGATAACCTCCTCTTGGGCTTCGTACAAGGACCCGTCGGCTTCTTAAAAGTTTCCAGCCTCCTCTTGGGCTTCGTACAAATTATCCCGACGACCTCCTAGAGGTATAGGAACAGAACCTAGTCATCCTCATAGAACAGTCCTTTCATAGAGTCTACTACTGTTTCTCAAAGCATAGTACAAAAGATGACACTCTAGACTTGGACAGTCTAACATCCTTGAGTCTCAAAGACATTCTCAAGTGACCCCTTCGTTAAATAGGAAGGAAACCCGCAGACTCGGATAGTCTCAATACCCTTTGGATTTCCCGTTTCCTCAAAGAGAAGGAAATATCCCTGATCCTCAAATCAAATCCCTGAGTACAGTGTTGCTCATATAAGAACTGATTTTTTCTTTTAAAATCAGTATATTGGATCTGTCACTCAACTGAAACAAACCTTTAGCCTCCATCTCGGGCTTCGTACGAGATACAAAAACACTCTCTTGTTGAGTATCAAAGACTCCCTCGTAGAGTCAAACAAACAATAGCCTCTATCTCGGGCTTCGTACGAGACACAAAGACTCTATCGTCGGGTCAAAAACTTTTAGCCTCTCTCTCGGGATTTGTACGAGACACAAATTAGCCTCCTCTTAGGCTTTGTATAATGATTTTCCTAGCAGAAATTAGCCTCCTCTTAGGCTTTGTATAAGAAAACCACTGGTTGATCCAATCAACCTTTTAGCATCGAAGCTGTGCCTCGTTCACAGTACACAAACATCAACAACTTCTTTCCTTTCATCTAATCACTGTAAGCGGCAAGCCTCTGGATCATCCATATCCATGCCACTGTCCCTCTTTTAGTATGAGAAATTCCTAAGGAAAGATGGCATTGCTCTACACTGAGTTAAAGTCTTCTCCTTCAGGTTAAAACCCTTTCTTCGGAAATTATGGCATTGCTCGGATCCGCGTATCCTAGTTAAAGTAATTCTCCTTCTCCCCTCTTTAGAGATGACAAATTCTCTCTAAAGTCGAGGTCTTTCAGCTTCACGTCTTGGGCTTTGAACAAGACACAAATAGACCTTTCAGCTTCACATCCTTTCGCTTCACGTCTTGGGCTTTAAACAAAACACCAAAAACACCCATTTCCTCCCATAGAATAGGAGGAACTACGAACGCTCTGATTTCCCTGTTTCGGTAAACGGGAATACGTAGGCATAAGATCGAAAGAAAAGATCTTAGCGAGCGCAATCAACAAAAAACCCAAATCCCATATCTCCATCAATCAAAAGCAGTAATTCAAAAGCATCAGTCCTAACATCCTAATCCTTGTTCCCCGCCAGAAACCTTCTGCCCAGGTAAAAAGAAAGAAAACCGTATTGGCGAAAATACAAATAACCAGTACAAGGCCCCCCCACATTGATAGCATCTGTAACCTAACAGACCGCTGTTTAAACTCAGTATGCAAGCAGGGTTAATTGGAGACATCTATTTCCCTTCCTTATTCAGCTCACAATAGGATAAAAAATGAATCGACCTGTAGTTTTAAGCTCAACCGCAGAAAGCGACCATCACTTAAGAACCGCGTCCAAAATCGCTCGCTACAGGACGAACCCAGAATCTCTGGTTCCCTAAGCGAGTCAATCTTAGCGCTTGCCTGTTTTCTTACATTGGGTGTTTACTGTGGTGATGTATATTGTTGTATTACTTTTTACTACATTTACTGCATTACATATCATTATTATGCTGGACTGTGCTGTTGTTTTCTGTTTGGCGGGCAGGGTGTTATGAGAGATAAGCCCACTACCCAGGCTTGAGTACACACATAGGTATTAGAGTGGATAGTCATGACGCTTGCATGGTGGTGACCACGTATTGTTGTTCATGAGACCCACAACCAGACGAGGTTCTATCAGGAGCTATCTGATACTGTATGTTTATACAGGCCAGTAGTTATTCTCTTGAGGAATTGTCGACTCTGGTGACCATTCCCGAGGACTCAGTTGTGGTACTCCTCCCGAGATGTGACAGTGGCAGACCACGTTCTGTGGCAAACCCATTGCACATTCTCGATCCGAGGACCCAATGCTGGGAACTTGCTATAGGGTGTCCTTTTTGAAAGAGAATCAGTGGAGGCACTCCTCAATTGGCGATAGTACTGTACCCCAAAGGATTAATGTACTATTGCTTATCGACCTCAGTGCCTGAAGCTGAGGACCTTTCGTTTTGGTGAATCATTTGAGGCTTTCTCGATTGATGATGATGCCAAACCAGAAATGGTGAACGTATCATCATTTCTCGACCTGAGAGCCCAGGATACTGAGGATCTTAGTACCCACACGTGAGAAGGGCGGGTTATTTACAGGTTTGCAGGTAACCTTGACTTTTAACATACCTGGGGCACTGGATTTCTTATCAGTATGGTTTATCTGTGTGGTTACTCTGTTGTTCTGGAATTCTGGAGAACTTGAGCCTTGAATTTATTTAACTATTTCAGTCCAGCACAGACACGCGGTACTTTGATCCCATGCTTTGCATTGCATCTTTTTCTCTAACATTCATATTTTTCATTTTCCAGGTAGTATTTGATTTTGATTCTAGTCAAAGGGCAGTCATAGGGATGGATACCAAGAAGGGTAGGAAGAATATAATTGTGTACAAGGTCCCGAAGCTCGTCTTGGGTCAAATTTGTAGATTACAATAGATGGCCAGTCCGGAAGTGTTAGGAATGTTCTGAGAGAAGTATGGTTGGATTCTATCCTTTGTTCGTAACATCAGTGAATATGAATATAATGGCTTGCACACCTTGATGCAGTTCTATGATCCGTCCCTGAGATGCTTTGTGTTGACAGATTATGTTTTGGGTATTCTATCATCCTGGGAATTTCCATCAAGCAAGGTGCTCCTTTCTGTGGATCGAAGGCAGATCTTGATTTCCAAGCTGTGGCTGGTGCTCTTTATTTGAGCAAGTCAACTTTGGAAGCTGATATTTCTGGCAAGGTAAAGGTTCGTGGCTATCACCTATCATACTTGGCAAACAAGGCTCATGAGGTAGCAAAGGAGAAGAAGTGGAATGTCTTCAATGCAGTGTTGGCTCTCTGTGTATATGGTATTGTCTTGTTCCCGAATGAGCCCGATTTTGTTGACACGGATGCTATCAAAATATTTGTAGCTCAGAATCCGGTGCCAACCTTATTAGAAGATCTTCATTATGCCTTGTATAACAGGAACAAGAAGAAACGAGGTGGGACAGTCCATTGTTGTACACCTCTTTTCTACAAGTTGTTTGCCAATCGTCTACCCCAGTCGGGTGCTTTCAAGGATACTAAGAGTGCCCTGAAATGGAGTCAACGTCTGATGGACCTAGATGCTAAGGATATTGTTTGGGTGAATCACGAAATGCTGGGTAAAGACATTTTGCACAGTTGTGGTGAGTACCCCAAGGTCCCGTTGATAGGGAGAAAGGGAGGTATTAACTATAACCCTTCCTTAGCTATCCGGCAGTTTGGGTATGCCCTAAAAAGTCCCCCAGTTGAAAAGGAGTTGGAAAAGTCTTTGTATTTTCACATGGCTGACGATGGATTAGATGTGGCGCAGAAAGCTAAAACCGTGTGGGGTTTGCCTAACAATTAAACTTTCCTTCCATATGAGCAATGGATAAAGAAGAGGGTCGAAGAGTACTATTTGCCTTTTGATTGGGCGCCTCCCTTGTATCCCAAAGTGATAGAGGAAAGAATCACCATACCAATTGAAGAATTCGATAAGCAGCGAAGAATGGTGCATGATTTGAGGGAGGAAAACGCTGGTATGAGTAGCAGGCTTCAGGGTGCTTTACATGATAACTTGGAGTTGAAATGGAAGGTCCAAGATTTGACATAGCGCTTGGAAAAAAGGGAGAAGGGTCTTGATGACAGAGCTCAGCACTGTAGAAAGATCAGTATGACTACTGAATCATCTGGCAAAGCCTACAGGGAAACCAAGAAGCTCTTAACCAAAACCGAAGACAAGCTTGCCACATATCAGGAGATGTGGGAAGAGCTTAAGATTGAGAATGGGGAGTTAAAAGAAGAACTTCAAAGAATGAAGGAAGATAAGAAGTACTTCTTTGGTAAGTGGAAAGGAGCCCAGAAAGAAATTGAAGAGCTCAAGCTGCAAGCGGGAATCAAGAAGACAAAGCACGAAGGCAACGATGTTGAAGAGCCGATTGCTAGGTTGAATTAGGATATCGAGAAGAGAAACAGACTGATCAAGGGGTTGCTAGAAAGACCTACTCATCCAGAAACTGTGAACCTTCTTGAGGAGATCGAAGCCAGTTTGTTTGGAATTGATTTATAGTGATTCTGTTGTTTGTATTTTGCTATGATTACCATCGGGATGGTTGATGGAATCACATTTGTTTGAGTTGAACCTATATGTATGTTTTCTTATGATATGATATTAAAGTATTTGGTTCAGCCGTATTTGTCTCAACAGCTCTCAGTTTTTGAAAGGTGGCTTCCTTTGTTTAATTCTGCCATATTTCTGGATTTGGATTTATTTTCCGATGCTGTATCCAATCCCTTTCCTGATTTCAAAGCTGGAATCAAAGCGGATATGCCCTGGAAATGTTTAAATATGATTGTTTACATTTTGACATTTGCATCCTCATAATCATAAGCATTTTTTCATAACAGGTAGTTGCTCCGGTCTTTCCTAGCCTTTATTTGGTTTTAGGCAGGATAGCTGAATAACTGATTCACCAGTATTCTACTCGACTCAACCAGAAAAGAGTAATGGAACAAAAGCAAGCAGAAATGGTTGCCATGCAGGCTTGCATGGCTCAGTTCATGGAATTATTGCAAGGCATGGCTCAAGGGCAAGAACAGCTGGGGACCCTTGTCCAACCCTTGGTGGCGGAGTTGACGGAGGTACGGAGCCAAATGGGGCAGTTTACGGGGAGGATGCAAGCTTTGGTTCAAGACCAGAAAATGCTGAAGGAAGAGGTCAACCAGATGAAAATTTAGATGAGCTTGGTCATGGAAATTTTGAATACGGGGCTAAAGAAGGAAAACAATCCTGTGCTTGCTGCCGCAACGAAAGTCCTTACTCCTTCCATCTCTTTGGAGTCTTCTTTAGATCATGGATTGCCTCATGAATCCCCTCCACAAACTGAAGTTTCGGGGCTCTCTCATCAGCAATCACTTCCTGCTCCTCAAGAGGATCCTAAGTTGGAGGGGCCTAAGAGGAATTTCAATCCTATTCCAATGTCGTATGCACAGTTGCTTTCTTATTTGCTCGAGCTTAAATTGGTTGAACGTGTTAGTTTAGGACTTATTCACACAAAGCGTCCTCTGGGATCTAATGCTAATGCTAGATGTGAGTTCCACTATGGGGCACCTGGTCACAATGTTGAGAATTGTACAAGATTCAAGCATAAAGTCCAAGAGCTCATTGATTCAGGGGCAATCAAGTTTACATCAGTTGGCACTGATAAACAAAGTGATTCTACTCCCACTATTGCAAAGGAATCGGGGACTCTTTCCTTGTCCAAAGGATCCACCTCATGTCATAGATCTCTTCCACAATCTGGTGCTTCAGAGGTTTTGCGTCATCAACCCTTGTTTGTGCCTCAGCCAAATACAGAAAAGAAGGTGCAGGGGGGGAGGGGGCGCCCAAATCAGCATCAGCGGCAGAATTATCAGCAACAGGAGCAACTCAGATCAAGAAGGCCTAAGAGGATATTTGATCCTATTCCCATTCCTTATAGTCAGTTGTTCGCTCTCTTGCTCAAAATCTCTCTGATTCAGCTGAGGAATGCCATGTCAGTGCTATACCCTATCCCTCTAGACTATGACATGAATGCTAGCTGTGAGTTCCACTCGGGAACGTTTGGGCACACACTCGACAACTATAATGCGTTCCAGCACAAGGTGCAAGATTTGTTTGACTCCGGAGTCATTACCTTCGCTGCAGATGGTATGCATTTTAACTAAAGCCTCCCAAGTGTGCACTTGGGACTGCAGGGATGTTATCAGAAGCAATAAGTCCAGACGAAGTAATTTCTCCTCAACAATGGCAATCCTCAGATTCTTTACTGCATTTTCATATGTAGCTTTCATTTGTTTGTTTAAACAGTTTTTGCATGAAAACTTATTTGTATTTTCAATGTTGATTTTAATGCAATGAATGTGTTGTTCTTGAAGTAATTTACTTTTATGCACTCATATCATGTTTATGTGCATTGCAATACCAATTTTCTTGCCTAAACTCTTGAGGGAGGATGATGAGTGAAAAACGCAAAATCTTTGGTTGTGTACTTTAGGACAAAACCCTGTTGAGGATGTACAAGCATTGTTTCAATCCCTAAACACTGGAGATATAAGGGAGATAGACCCTCGTTAACCTCTTTGAGCCTTGAAGTAGGAGTTTCTTTTCGAATGAAAAAAGCCTCACATTTAACCCAGGGGCAGGGTAGGCATCAGTTAATTTGACCGAGCGTTCAAATTTCAAAAGGAGTGTGCATCTGAGGATCCATTACCTTCTATTCCACCGTCAAGAGGTCAAGAGATGTGAAACCACAATGGTTATCCATCAACAATCAAGGAGCGAGGCAGTCACAACCCTTTCAACAAAGTCAAGACAAGCCAATGTCACACGATTTGTTCCAAAAAAAAGAGAGAGAAAAAAGAAAAAAAGCCCGCTAAGTCAAAACTTGAAAACAAGCGACTTAGGCAAAAGTTAGGGCATCCCGCTGGGCTTCAAAATTGAAAAACTCAAAAGAGTCAGTCCAGGCAAAAATTAGGGATAAAAAAAAAACAAAAGAATGAAAAACAAAGAGCGGAAAGGGATTACAAAAGAAAAATCCTCAAATAAGAACAAAGTCGTGTGGCTACAGACACAAAAGGACAAAAGGGGTGACGGTTGTTCCAAAACCTCATCGGGTCTCAAATCATCAGTGTATGGATTCCTTAAAGATCATGAAATCTTTTTGAGAGATGAGCACTTATGTCAAATTAGCTGAACATAGGACTGGAGAACATCACGAAGAGTGGGTGGGCATAAACAAAATTTTGAGCCATAAATCCTTTTTTCTCAAACCGTGAACTAGGCCACGTTACAACCCTTAAAAGTCCTAATTAAAACAGGGTTTATTCCGAAGGCGTTCTTCAATGAGATAGCGTTCCTGACTCCTATGAGTGGTGCTATAATATTTTTGTTGGTATTGCATGTGCGTATGGCTTTCCATTCAAAAATCAATGTCGCATCCCAGCTAGTGATTCTTTCACAAGGCTTGGCGACACTTTTTCAATAAAACTTCAGGATAACATAAATGTTGCTTTAGAATTGTCATTCTCATAATAAACATTTTTTGCTTGCATGCGCTTGACATCAAAGAATCTTACATGATGAACATCGATTGAGAAGCTCGATCACGCCAAGTTGAGATGGTGAAGACTCTGAAGGACAGTCAAGTCAAGGGGTATGTGACCCAGAGACTGTGTGCAGCCTAGAGATTCCTGATAAATGGTGATAAGAAGCAGCCAAACTGGGGCAATTATGTCGAGATTCAATAAATCTCTCCACAAGCGTTGGCAAAGTTTCTTCAAGACTCGAGGCAGGCCACCCCTAGAGCGTGAGAAGTTGTCCGCTCCTGAAGACGGTTAATTGAAATCACCTCTTCAAAGTTCAGAATACTGAGGCAGAGTATTTCAAGTCATTACAAATCCTCTCGAGGCAAATTTCTTCAAAGATGATTCAGTCTGGGGCAGTTATGTCAAGATCGGGTAAATCTCTCCAAGAGTTTGAAGACCCTAGGGCAGTTTGAATGCTCGGTCTTCTATAAAATCCTCTTGAGATGATTTCTTCCTTTAGACTTGGTGGTCTGGGGCAAATGGAGAGGTCAAAGGGCTGTTTATGACCATAGAGGCAGGTCTTGCAGGGTGGCAGGATTTCTCCCCAGTAGAGTTACTCTCCTCAGCGCCTGAAAGATCATCATCCTCAGCAGAGCATACTCTCCCCAGCAAGAGTACAGAGGATGGTGTCCCCAACCTAAGTCATGGTTGATCTATTACTCCCCAGAAAGTAGTCAGGAACGGACTATTTCGAGGACAGGAGAAACGTATGTTTCACTAGCCGCTGTGTACTCTAATCCCCAGCAGGGTGTCATACCCCAAATTTTGACCACTAAGATTTCCCATCATTGTGCAA
Organism: Lathyrus tuberosus; assembly: GCA_022829125.1. NCBI lineage: Eukaryota > Viridiplantae > Streptophyta > Magnoliopsida > Fabales > Fabaceae > Lathyrus > Lathyrus tuberosus. Next base: position 1,644,342 of record JALAZF010000337.1, read on the forward strand.
ATCATCATCACAATATGGATGAACCATCATGCCTCATCAAATGCCTCAAGGAATTGTTGAGCATTCACTACTATCAAAATTTGGGTTTCAAGCCCTCTCAGAGCCTTAGACCAAGGATCAATCAAGGAATGACATGATCTTCAACTTGTCTAACCTCCCAAATATCCACAATGGATCAAAAGGACTCCCACTTCAAGGATTAAGCACAAGGCTGCTCCCTTCTAGGTGGATTAAGTCTCAAGATCGACAGTGTCACCAAATTAGGGTTTTGGTCGACGAGGGCCTCCAGATGGAAATTTTTCATCTGGGCACAAGCCAATGATCCAAAACCTAACCTAATATACTCCATGGAATCTCATGGACCCAATCATCAAGTTAATTTTACCTCAGGGGATGCATTCATCAAAAATCAGGAATTAGGGTTTCTTGACCTAATTCACCCCTAAGTTGACTTTTGGTGCAAATCATGAGCCAAGACCTCAAGAGAGGGTTTGAGGGTCTCTAATTACCTATATTGATCCATTTGGAACAATGGATTAATCCAAGAAGCTTGAGCAACAAGTCTCAATTTCATTTGCACCACAATTAGGGTTTTAAGAGGAAAGTCAACTGTAACTTTGACTTTTGACCAGGACATGCTCCCAAACCCTAGGACATGCCTCAATATACCCTATGACACCCATGGAACATGTCCATCAAGTTTGATTTAGGTCAAGGACATGATTTCCTGAAGAATTGCACAGTTTGGAATTCATCTGATAAAAAGTCAACTGTGCACAAAAGTCAACTTTGACTTTTTGAGATTTTTCACCAAAATGGATTTTTAACCCTAAAATGATGTTAATGTATGATTTGAATCATCATTCATCAAGAAAAATCAAGAAAAGTTGGATAACTTGTAAAGGGGGTAACCATAAAAACTTAGAAAAATTTTCTAAGTTAAAAATAAAGTGGCTAGGGTACCAACTTTGGAGGGTCATAACTCCTAAACCACAAGGCCATTTTTTCCCATCCAAAGCTTGATTTGTAGATCTCATTGCCCTCTACAAAAACTTCAACTAGACCTAACTCCAATTCATTGTGGATTTTGAGTTATGAGTGAGCCAAAATGGCTGAAAATATGAAAGTACACCATTTTCCAACACTTAGGAAAAATTCTGTCCAAGACAGATTTTGTTGAAACACCAAAACTTGTGAGATCTTTTCACATGGATGCAAGCTGAATCAAATCCAAAGTTAAACATCAATGTTGTTACATATGTTGCCAAGAATTCAAAGAGCCTAACAGCATGAATTGATTCAACTTGAGCCAAGAGAAATCCATGCCCAAAGTCATGCTGCTGCAAGCTGTTTTGGAAAAATCAGTTTGCATGTTTGCTTGCCACACACGATTTTGAACCAAAAACTGAGGATCAGCATGCCACATGTATTCAAAACAATCACATTGCATCTGATCCAACTGATAAATCTGAGTCAAAAGGCCAAGGAATCTTCCAACTTGAAATTCGTCCACTTTGGCACATTTTGCCTTGAATTCAAAGTGCATTGATGTGAAATAGTGCATTGTCAAGGTAGCTACCCTACTCAGTCAAATTCTCTGATTAAACAACAATAAAAACATCTGAGGAATGTGATTTTGGTCAAGGCATAGCCCTGCTCTTAGGAATGGCTAGCTTGCCTTGCTTGAGAAGAAATCCTCCAAGCAAATCCATGCAAATGTGATCTGATCCAGCAGCCACTCACTATTCCTCCAAGACATAAGTTGATCACCTATAAATAGAGGTTCCAATGGATCATTCAACTCACACCAAATCCAGTTAAAACACTGCTTTCTCTCATTCTTCTTTAAACCTCAAGTTTTTTGGTTTTTTGAGTAACCACTATCGGGTTTTGAGTTGCAGCCTTAGGCAATCAATTCCAATTGCTCAAACACATCATATATGATGTATTTGAGGTGTCCAAACACGTAAACACTGACTATAACGCCTCAGGCTCAAAATCACTCTTCAACCAAGCCATTATGTCTCAATTATGCAGGTGGAGGTCTCCAGCTTGATCCAAAGAGTTTCAAAGTGTTGCAAAGCTTGTAACACACTCCATAACATCCATTGAAGCTGTAGGGATCATTAGTTCACGACTGGAACATAGTTTGTGCAGAGTTCCATTTCAGCTTGCATCAAGGTAAGCCTCAAAACTCAAACTCCATGATCCATGCATATTTCCTCGCATGATATTTTTGCCAATTGCTTGCCATCATATGCTGATTGTTTTCCCTCAAAAAATTTGATCATTGCACTCATAATCATGCCTACTCGATTGCTTTTGCAAAATTAGGGTTCAAACGACCACAATGATATAATTTGTTATACACTGAAAATGAATAAAATTGGGTATTGCCATCTTCTTCCTTGTGAAAAAATGCATGAGTTTGGTGTTTGAATGATGTCCAATGGTTGAGAGATGAGTGAGATATGGTGCTTCACGCACGAGCTCGAGGATGAAGATGGCCATGGTGCCATTCTTCAGGTTTTCCAACTAAGTTTGATATATATTTTTCACTTGCCATGTTATATTTGAATTGGCATTGCGCCCCAGCGGTTCATCAGCTAGTTTTGTGTGTATTGGCAAGCGAGAGGTCTGGGGTTCGAATCCCCCTCGCCCCAGACTTCTTTTTATCACTTGTTTATTTTGTTATTTTTCATATTATTATTTTTAATGATTTGAAAAATTAATAACTCCTTCAATTTTATCATTTTTTATTGGTTCTTTTTGCAACAATTCACAAAAATGTTGAAATATTTTATTCCACCAAAAAATTAGATTTATATTATTTATTTAATATAATTAGTATTTTTGGGAATAAATTCATTTTTTATTGTTTTTAAACATTCTAAAAGTGAATATTTACTTTGAAAATCAAATCCTAATGAGTTTAAATATTCCTTGTGATTATCCCTCATTTTTTCCAAACCTTAAACAAAATGATAAATGGATTATTCAAATTTATTTTGAATTTTGTTTGATTTTCTTTAAATATTCACTTTTAAAGATTAAAATTAGGGTTTTTGATTAATTCAACTTTCAAAATTTATTTTCAAATACATTTGGGCCTCTATTAGAGTGTAAGACCCAACCCACTTTGTACAGACAACACATTTTGGGTCTCACTTATTGTATAAGTCCCTCTGTACATTTTCAAATAAACGGCACGATCGTCGCCTTTTGAAAAATAACAGTGGGCCTCTCCTCGAGCTATAAGACCCATTCAAAACTTTTGGGCCTCTAATAGAGTGTAAGACCCAACCCCCTTTTAACCAAAACCATTTTGGGCCTCACTTATTGTATAAGTCCCTCTGCGTTAAAGAAAACCTCGGCGCGATCGCCATTTCAAACGAAAATTCAACTGGGCCTACCCTCGTGTTATAAGCCCCACTCTTTTTCTTTAAAACTTTTTGGGCCTCTTGAGAGAGTGTAAGACCCATCCCTTTGTACAGAAAATAATTTTTGGGCCTCAGTCACTTGTATAAGTCCCTCTGTACAAATTCAAACAGTGCGCTCACTGATAAAACCCTGGGTCTCTCCTTGAGCTGTAAGCCCCAAATCTTTCTTTTTCAAAGCACTTTCTCCTCTGATTTTGAATATACTGTTGTTTTCAATCTTTCTTTGTTGAACAACTAACCAAACAGCATGGAAGCTCTACAACCGAGTAAGTGTTTATATGCTTTCATTTACCGCTTTCATATACATATAACTGTATTGTGGGGCTGTGTCGCTGTAAGTCTTCTTTCATAAACTCATATCAACTGTGTAATAATAGTATAGATATTTAGAGTTTCCCCGGCAACTACGTTTAGCATTAAGCCCGTTGATCACTCTTAGAAATAGTCTAAACTAGATCCCCATAGGATTACCAAACACAGTCTTCCCTCCTCTTGGGGTTAAATAATATGGAGATGTGAAAGGCAGATTCTTTTTGAACCCTTTCTCAGACTGTCACTCGTAGAAGTTGTAAAAGAAACTCTACTCCCCAGAGATGATCTTTTCTCCATGAATGGCATCTCTTGAGTTTCTTCCAAATTCTCGGACTTTCCTGGCTTGATCTATTCTCAGTGAATGGCATGCCTTGAATTTCTCGGGGTTTGGGGACCCACAGGCTTCTTAAAAGCACTTGTCAAGAAACTCTATTCCCCAGAGATGATCTTTTCTCCGTGAATGGCATCTCTTGAGTTTCTTCCAAATTCTCGAACTTTCCTGGCTTGATCTATTCTCTGTGAATAGCCTGTCTTGAACTTCTCGGGGTTTGGGGACCCATCGGCTTCTTAAAAGCATCGGCCTCCTCTTGGGCATCGTACAAGGACCCACAGGCTTCCTAAAAGCAATCCCGCCTCCTCTTGGACTTAGTACAAGGACCCTACGGCTTCTTAGAAGTATTCACAACCTCCTCTTAGGCTTCGTATAATGATCTCTTCCCCCGGGAATGATAGCCTCCTCTTGGGCTTTGTACAAGGACCGATCGGCTTCTTAAAAGTTTCCAGCCTCCTCTTGGGCTTCGTACAAATTGTCCCGACGACCTCCTAGAGGTATAGGAACAGAACTTAGTCATCTGCATAGAACAGTCCTTTCATAGAGTCTACTACTGTTTCTTAAAGCATGGTACAAAAGATGACACTCTAGACTTGGACAGTCTAATCTCCTTGAGTCTCAAAGACATTCTCAAGCACCTTTCAAAAACAGGAAGGAAACCCATAGACTCGGGCAATCTCAATACCCTTCGGATTTCCCACTTCCTTAAAGAACAGGAATAACCCGGATCCTTGAATCAAATCCTTAAGTACAGTATTGCTCATATAAGAACTGATTTTCTCTTTAAATCAGCATATTGGACCTGTCACTCAATTGAAACAGTAACCATAGCCTCTCTTGGGCGTTGTACAATGATTCTCCCCAGCGGAGTCAAACAACGTTTAGCCTCTCCCTCGGGCTTTATACGAGATACAAAAGGGTTCTTATTGAGCCAAACAAATTTTTGCCTCCATCCCGGGCTTCGTACGAGATACAAAAACACTCTCTTGTTGAGTATAAAAGATCCTCTTGTAGGATCAACCCCTTTTAGCCTCTCTCTCGGGCTTTGTACGAGACACATAATAGCCTCCTCTTAGGCTTTGTATAAGAAAACCACTGGTTGATCCAATTAACCTTTTAGCATCAAAGTTGTGCCTCGTTCACAGTACACAAACATCAACAACTCCTTCCCCTTCATCTAATCGCTGTAAGCGGCAAGCCTCTGGATCATTTGCATCCACGCCACTGTCCCTCTTTTAGCATGAGAAATTCTTAAGGAAAGATAACATTGCTCTACGCTGAGTTAAAGTCTTCTCCTTCAGGTTGGGAATCCCCTTTTAAGGAAATTATGGCATTGCCGGATTCACACATCCCGGTTAAAGTAATTCTCCTTTATAAACAATTGTGACATACAACCCCCTCTTTAGAGATGACAAATTCTCTCTAAAGTCAACACCTTTAGCTTCACATCTTGGGCTTCAAACAAGATACCAATAAACTTTTCAGCTTCACATCTTGGGCTTTGAAAAAGATACAAACCACCTTTCGCTTCACTTCTTGGGCTTTAAACAAGACACCAAATACCATTTCCTCCCATTACGAACGCTCTGATTTCCCTGTTTCGGTAAACGGGAATACGTAGGCATAAGATTGAAAGAAAAAATCTTAGCGAGCACACTAAACAAAAACCAAAAATCCCATACTCTCACATCAAAAAGCATAAGTCCTAACATCCTAATCCTTTTTCCCAGCCAGAAACATTCTGTCAAAATAAAAAGAAAATAGTATTGGCAAAAATACAAATAACCAATACAAAGGCCCCCCCACATTGATCGCATCCGTAACCTAACAGACCGCTGTTTAAACTCAGTATGCAAAGCAGGGTTAATTAGAGACATCTATTTCCCTTCCTTCATCAGCTTTAATAGGATAAAAAATGAATCGACCTGTAGTAAGCCCAACCGCAGAGAGCGACCAGCGCTTAAGAACCACGTCCAAAATCGCTCGCTACACAGGGTAAGGTGAATCTTTTCCTTAGTAGGCTATTACTCTCCCCAGCCAGAGTACAGAGGATTATATCCCCAGCTAGAGTGGTTGTTGGTCCATTATTCTCTTAGCAAATAGCCAGAAGTTGATACATTTGTATCCTCAGTAAGAGACTGGTGGAGTATCTTATTTAGACAAAGGTTATTCCCCCACAGAGTCTGAACACATCCCCCTCAGCTAATCAGGAAATATTTTCTCACCAACAATGATTTGGTCTGATTCCCAGCAGAAGTTTGAGCTTTGTGGCATCCCCTAGCAGAGCTAGTGTTGTCAATCACCATTTTCCAAGCAGATTTGCTGGTAGCGGCTGATGTTCCCAGCAGGATAAAGGTAAGAGTATCTCCCAGAAGCAGGGTAAGTTCAATAATTCCCCAAGCAGGGTTGATGTTGTTGACTTGTTTCCCCAAGCATGGTTTGGTGGTGATCCTCACAAATGGTGTATAACAGCAGTTGATATTCCTCAGTAGGCCTCAAGTCCAATCACTATTGCCATTCTTTCAGATTCAGGTAGAAGTCATTGGTAACCCCCAGCGGTGAGAAGTTCTCTTTAGGTTCCAGCTTCAATATTTGTTGTTATCCATCCCCAACAGAGTGGGTGGTCTATCGGAGCTTTCATCTCCAGTAGAGTCTGTGATCAATGTCTTCCTCAGCAGAGTGAAGTCTTTCTCAGCAGAGTCTCTTAATTCAGAGAATAATTTAGTTTGTCGTCCCCGTTGGAGTTGCCTTCGTCTTCAGCATTTATTTTGCTGGGGCGCCTCTTTTGAATTGCATAAGCATCCTTGCATGGCATCCTCCCAAACGCGTAGCATTTCCATTTCGCACGGAGCAATAAGCCATAGAAAAATTCAAACATATGCATTCGAAGCATAACCAGGTTTGATACCTTCTACCAGACTCTTTCCCCAACAGAAAGTGATGTGACTCAGGAGATGTTGTTCAAACATTACACAGAAACCAGTGGATACGTCCCTCCTATTCCTTCATATACTCCCCTATAGAGTTGTCTGTATAGATTTCTCTTTTCCCCAGCGGAATCCTTTTTGTGGTTATGAGAATTCTACCTATCTCGGGTTTGAAAGTCTATCTTTGACTTAGTCTTTCTTTGAAATTCTGCTTTCGGTCGGTCTTTCTTTTCGAGTCCGCTTTCGGTCGTACTCGTTTGTTGTTGAAATTCCGCTTTCGGTCAGTATTTCTTTTCGAGTCCGCTTTCGGTCGTACTTGTTTGTTATTGAAATTCCGCTTTCGGTCGGTCTTTCTTTTCGAGTCCGCTTTCGGTCGTACTCGTTTGTTGGTGAAATTCCGCTTTCGGTCAGTCTTTCTTTTCGAGTCCTCTTTCGGTCATACTCGTTTGCTGTTGAAATTCCGCTTTCGTTCGGTCTTTCTTTTCGAGTCCGCTTTCGGTCGTACTCGTTTGTTGGGGAAATTTCGCTTTCGGTCGGTCTTTCTTGGAAGAACAAGTACCGCACCCTCGACGTCGAGTGCATCAAAATACAGCAATTACTTAAAGAGAAAGACGCTCTGATTGAAATTTTGGAGCAACATGCTGTGGATAATCAAGATGACCAAAGGAATTTGCTCGCTCCTTTCACTTGGCAAAGGAATGACAACCCGACAATGGCCCAGGAGCCCCGGTCAAAGAAAAGGAAGATACCAGAATCAGCACCCGATTTCTCTTCAGAGAGGACTCGGGACCCATTAGCTTAGGTTTCTGTTTCTGCACCTTGTAATTTACTGTATTTCCATTTCTGTAATCCTTTGAATTTCAATAAAAAAGGGTTTCCCCACTGTTTGATATTTGCAATCTAATTGTCGAAGTTTATTTTGATTAAACCAAAAAACAATTAATATAATCATTGCATTCATTATTTTCACATCGCGTATTCTTCTTCCCAACGAATCTCACGTTTGTGTCTCGGTTCTAGAGTCAAACTGTCTCATTCGTATAATACTCGGGCCAATCATCGGAAAAAGATGGATGATCTTGAGGAAGAAAATAGAGAGTTGAAAGAAGAGATCGACGAACTGTGATCTTAGAGATCATGGCAGAAGCTCAGCTACAACGACATGCAAGCCATGGCAGAAGCTCAGCTACAACGAACTGTGATCTCAGAGATCACCTCGACCGCCATAGTGGAGAAGTATGATCCTAGGTATAAAATGCCGAAAGATCGTCCTTGGGGTATGCCTGTTAACTATATCCCGGAAGGATATGTTTCGCCGATCACTGAAGATTAGGGAATCACAACAGAAGCCGCTGGGCCTGAAGGTTACAAACTTCGGGAAAGCGAATATTCCAGGGGCATACTAAAGACTCCTGAAGGTTACAAACTTCAGGAAACACCAAGATTTACTGCCGTAGTCACGGTACCACCCCCTGTGGTGCACACTGTCCCGGAAGGGCAGATTCCGCAGATACCTGCTGGTAAAAAGGAAACTATGTTTGACAGAATAGAGGAATTCCAGGAGCAGTTCTTGGAAATGCAGAAGGAGCTGCAAGCCATTCACGGTCAGGATCTATTTGGAAAGGACGCCGCAGATCTCTGCTTGGTCCCCAACGTGAAAGTCCCGCACAAGTTCCAAGTGCCCGACTTTGAAAAATACAAGGGTAACTCTTGCCCTCAGAGCCATCTGGTGATGTACGCTCGGCGAATGTCAGCTCAGACGGAGAATCAGGACCTACTGATTCACTACTTTCAGGATTGTTTAACCGGTGCCGCACTCAAATGGTACATGGGTTTAAATCGTGCTACGATTAGCACATTCAGAGATCTTGGTATTGCCTTCATCCAACAATACAAATACAATTTGGACATGGCACCCGACAGAGATCAACTCAGATTGATGTCGCAAAAAGGCAAGGAAACTTTTAAGGAGTATGCTCAAAGGTGGCGTGAAATTGCCGCTCAAATTTGTCCACCTCTTGAGGAAAAAGAGATGACAAAGATCTTCTTAAAGACCTTAAGCTCATTTTACTATGACCGAATGGTTGCCAGTGCGCCCAGTGATTTCACCAAAATGGTTGGCATGGGCGTACGTCTTGAGGAAGCCGTCCGAGAAGGACGTTTGGTAAAAGACACTGGATCGACGAGCGGTACTAAAAATACGGTAGTGCTCTCCCTAAGAAAAAAGAGCAAGATATTAGGAATATCTCTCTCAGAAATCAAAGGCGACGTTATCAACCGATAGCAGCTGTGACTCCTGCTATCAACCCTGCATCTATTCCTACGTATCAACCTCAGGTAGCGCAGAGCCAACCTGATCAGCAAAGGACACAACAGCCTCTTCAGCAGGCTCGTCCTCCATATAACAACAACCGTACAACACGGCCACTAGGATTTGATCCTATACCCGTGTCATACGCAGAACTATTTCCATTACTACTGGCTAAGGGGCACATTCAGACTAAATCTCCTCTTACAGTACCGGAAAATCCGCCTTTTAGGTTTAAGGTGGATCAAACTTGCCCTTATCACCAAGGAGGATCTGGGCATAACATAGAGACTTGTCTCAATTTCAAGTCCGACGTGCAAAAACTTGTTAAGAGCGGGGTCTTATCCTTCAAGGATACAAATCCTAATGTTCTTACGAACCCGCTGCCTCAACACGAGAAGGCTGCAGTCAATTTGATAGAAGGAGAGACTAACGATGTCTATCAAATTCACGATGTACTCTTGTTGAAAACCAATTTGGTCAAGATGCATTGTAGACAGAGTGGATATGGCCATGTGCCACCTCATAATTATCACCAGTGTGATATCTGCTCTAAAGACAATCAGGGATGTTCTGTGGTGCAAGCAGCTCTACAGGAACAGATGGATCTCAGATGGATCCAAGAGCACCGAGTTCGTGGAGTTAACATGGTCTACACGAATTCTAACGTCATTCAAAACCACGATATCCGTTCAATGAATGCCAACTTGGTGGCGATGCACTGAAGGCAAAGCCAGTATCATAATCTGCCGCGGCACGATTACAGTTCTTGTCTGACTTGCTCGGTAAACAAACAGGGATGCTCTTTCATACAAGAGGCCCTCCAGCATCAGATGGATCTTGGATGGATCCAAGACTACCATGATAGGAACCCTTATCAGATCAACATGGTTCAGATCTTTGATATTCGCGTGATGAATACCAACCTGATAGAGTTACATGCTGAGCAGGTCCGACTTGGATTCTTAATATCACACGACTATCAAAGCTGTAAAGCGGGTTGCGAAAATGATCGAGGTTGTACCCTTGTCCAGGAGGCACTTCAGCACTTGTTAAATCACTGGTGGATGCCAATCTATATGGATGAAGATACTCAGCAGATTAGTATCAGTAATAGGAATCCTACTCGATGTCAGAGTCAGGATGTCCGATCTGTGGAAGCTAACCTAGTGAGGTTACATTGTATTCAAAGTAGGCATGGCTAGGTACCACTACACAATTATGACCGTTGTAGCGTCTGTTCAGGAAGTAACCAAGGGTGTTACCTTGTGAGAACAGCTTTTCAGGGTTAGGTAGATTGTGGAGAGATTCGCCCATGTCCGGGTTCTGGACCCATCAACTGGATGCCGAACTACCTTGCCGAGCAAGTTGAGGATGTTGTCACAATCTCTGGTCGTCACCAGACCAGGGATGTTTTTGCCATCATCCCTCTACTTGACGAATCTAAAGTTCCCAACCGGGAATAGATCGAGATTAATTATGATGGTCAGAAAAACCAAAAGGTTCCCATAGTTATCTATCTACCGGGACCGTTACCGTATGAGTCAGCTAAGGCTATCCCTTACAAATACGGTGCAACGACAATTGAAAATGGAAAGGAAATTCCATTACCCTCCTTCGTGAATATTGCAGACATCAGTCGTGTAACACGGAGTGGTAGAATCTTTAACCGAGGGGTTGGGGAAGCTAACAAAGAAAAGGAACTTCAGACGGAAACTCCTGATCTACCAGTCGGTCAATCCAGTAATCCCGACCTTTCGAAAAATAGTGATGAGATGCTGAAGCTCATCCAAAGGAGTGAATACAACATTGTTGATCAACTGTTACAGACTCCTTCAAAGATATTGGTATTATCACTGCTACTCAGTTCAGAAGCCAACAGGGAGGCTCTACAGAAAGTCTTGGAGCAAGCCTTTGTGGAACAGGATGTAACAATCAGACAGTTTGATACCATTGTCTCTAACATCACTTCCTGCAATAATTTGGGATTTAGTGATGAGGAATTACCCGAAGAGGGTCGCCGTCATAACATGGCGCTCAATATCACAGTTAACTGCCAGGACGATGCTTTAGCCAGCGTACTGGTAGACACAGGGTCAGCCCTGAATGTTATACCGAAGTCCACTTTGATGCAATTATCATTCAAAGGCCCTCCGATGAGAATCAGCGAGGTCGTCGTCAAAGCGTTCGACAGATCCAGAAAAACAGTTATCGGTGAAGTTGATCTTCCCATAACTATTGGTCCTCACACTTTCCAAGCCACTTTCCAGGTCATGGATATCCGGGCAACGTACAGTTGTTTATTAGGAAGACCTTGGATACATCAGGCTGGAGCAGTCACTTCGACCCTCCACCAAAAGCTAAAGTTCATCAAGAACGATCAACTTGTCACAGTTTGTGGGGAACAAGCCTTGCTTGTAAGCAACTTGTCATCGTCTACTGGTATAGAACCCGAGGAGGTTATTGGAACTCAGTTCCAAGCGATGTCGGTGGGCAAGGACAATCAATACCAAGGAGGAACCTCGATTTCCTCATACAAAGATGTTATCAAAGCGGTCGAGAGTACCGATACGACAGGATGGGGACAACTTGTCATTCCTATTGACAATAAAACAAAGAAGGGTCTTGATTTTTCTGCAACCTGTACCCAGACAGCTGCCAACGATGATAGTCTTCATCCCCTTCAAAACTTCTTCCACAATGGAGGTTTCCTTCACCCAGTGTCTCAAGCAGTACATGCTATTAATGAGGAAGATCCCTCTGACACAGATGAAGAATGGAAGTCCTACCTTAACAAGGACGATTATATGTCTCAGGAAGAGGCGCCTATGCCATTTTGCTATCCCGCAGAGAGTCCGAGATTTATACCACGGTCAGGCGTCGAAATGATATACGGAGATTGTGATCCGGAAGGATGCCGTGCTCCACCAAATTCATTAGAAGAAGACACTCTGATGAAAGACCAATTTGACCACAATTACTATGGCCCAATGGATGGTCTGCCAATGTGGCAACCTTACCCAGGAAACTTGGGCCAATAGAGTCAGCCGAACAATGAAAATCAGCTGACCATCATTGAACAGAATACCTGTGTCCCCACCATGTCATGGGATCAACACTCAGGTCATTCAGAAACTACTCAACATAAAGATGAATTCGCAATATTTGCAGGACTTGAATTCATCAACTATGCTTTTCCCGAGGTCAACGTCATCGAGAGAGATGACTCCTCCAGTTCCAAAGAAGTTTGGGACAACCGAGTGGAAAATACGACTATATGGTCAAGTACACCGCTCTCGAAAGCTCTCGTATCAGGCCCGAAGATATCCAGCCTACTGGATGGGGAGATACAGCTGAGAGCACAAATACTATGCAAAATGCAACAGAGGAATTCTCCTACGACAATTCTGCTTGGGAGACAGATTCCAATGATCCTGCTCCACCAGAAATCAGTGTCATTTCTGAAGACAAATCAAGGAAGGTGCCAAACTTTGTGATTCACCGAGGAGTTCGCCGCCAATGGGTTGCCGTCGAGGTTCTGAAGATCGTTCATCAGTCAAAGTAATTGCCATCTTTAACCTTTCACCCTGCCCAGGTGAAACGGATGTTTTGATAGGGCTCGCTTTCTGTAAATTTTCCCTCTTCGCTTAGCCCGAAGTGACAGAGTTTTGTTTTATAGGGCTGTAGTTTCAAGAATCGACTTATTCATTAATAAAATAACGTCGTTCTGTAATTTCTGCATTAATTGCTGTTTTCTTTTTTTTGCTTTTTCAGAAAATGGTAATCCTAAAAAATAATTCAATAACAAAAACAAGCAGTAAAATAAATACACTGCACACACTTGCATTTTCTCCATCTCTTCTAAACACGAATCATCACGTCATGTAGATTGCTTGTTTTAAACCCAGTTGAAACATACGATCTGATGCCTTCTCCCAACTTTGAGTTCCCGGTATTCGAGGCTGAAGAAGAAGATGACAACGAAATTCTAGAAGAGATCTCCCGACTACTCAGACAAGAGGAAAGGTCCATCGAACCTCACAAAGAGCCGTTGGAAATGGTAAACTTGGGTTCAGAAAAAGAGAGAAAAGAAATCAGGATTGGGGCACTGCTCAGTCCAACTGCCAGAGAGAGTGTGATAAAGCTTCTCAAAGAATTCCCCGATGTATTCGTTTCGTCCTATCAGGATATGCCAGGGTTGGATACCAACATCGTGGAACATCACTTACCGTTGAGATCGGAATGTTCGCCAGTAAAGCAAAGGTTCAGACGGACTCACCCGGACATGGCCATCAAAATCAAAGAGGAAGTACAGAAACAGATTGACGCGGGTTTCCTCTCCACATCTGAATATCCTCAATGGTTAGCCAACATCGTACCCGTTTCCAAAAAGGACGGAAAGGTCAGAATGTGTGTTGATTACAGGGATCTGAATAAGGCTAGTCCGAAGGACGACTTTCCTTTACCACATATTGACATGCTGGTAGACAGTACAGCAAAGTTCAAAATTTTCTCCTTCATGGATGGATTCTCGGGCTATAACCAGATTAAAATGGCGCCGAAAGACATGGAGAAAACTTCGTTCATTACCCCATGGGGCACCTTTTGTTACAAGGTAATGCCGTTCGGTTTGAAGAACGCCAGGGCAACCTATCAAAGGGCCATGACTACTCTGTTTCATGACATGATACATAAGGAAATCGAGGTATATGTCGATGATATGATTGCAAAATAAAAATTAGAGAGTGAGCACGTTGAACATCTGTCAAAATTGTTTAAACGTTTAAGAAAGTTCAGGCTCCGCTTGAATCCCTACAAGTGCACCTTCGGTGTCCGTTCAGGGAAACTACTAGGGTTCATCGTCAGCCAGAAAGGGATTGAGGTCGATCCTGACAAGGTCAAGGCCATTCAAGAAATGCCTTCTCCGAAAACTAAAAAACAAGTCTGAGGATTCTTGGGACGTTTGAACTACATCTCCAGATTCATATTCCTTATGCTACGACCTGTGCGCCGATTTTCAAGTTACTCAAAAAGAACCAGGATTGCGTTTGGACAGAAGATTGTCAAACCGCCTTCGACAGTATCAAGGAATATCTGTTGAATCCGCCAATTCTATGACCTCTAGTGGAAGGAAGACCGTTGATCATCTACCTCACAGTCTTGGAAGACTCAATGGGATGTGTACTTGGCCAACAAGACGAAACCAAAAGGAAAGAGTCTGCCATTTACTATTTGAGCAAGAAATTCATCGACTGCGAAACTCGGTACACGATGCTTGAGAAAACTTATTGCGCTTTGGCTTGGGCAGCCAAACGTCTTCGCCAATACATGATTCGTCATACTACTTGGTTAATCTCAGAAATGGGTCCAATCAAGTATGTCTTCGAAAAACCTGCTCTCACGGGAAGAATTGCCCGTTGGCAGATGTTATTATCAGAATATGACATAGAGTACCACGCTCAGAAAGCCGTTAAGGGAAGTATTTTAGCCAATCATTTGGTTCATTAACCGATTGACGATCAAGAATCAATCAGGTTTGACTTCCCAGACGAAGATGTCATGTATCTAAAAATGAAAGATTGCGATGAACCGTTACCCAGTGAAGGGCCAGAACCAGGTTCCCAATGGGGACTTATCTTTGACGGAGCAGTTAATCATTATGGAAACGGAATTGGGGCAATAATTGTTACCCCTCAGGGTACCCACATTCCTTTCACTGCTAGACTTACGTTCAAATGTACGAACAACGAGGCCGAATACAAAGCTTGTATTATGGGTCTCGAAGAAGCAATTGATTTAAGGATAAAAAACTTGGACGTATACGGCGATTCAGCCTTGGTTATCAATCAGATAAAAGGAGATTGGAACACATACCAATCAGGACTGATTCCTTACAAAGACTATGCAAGAAGGTTGTTACCCTTCTTCAACAGAGTTGAGTTTCATCATATCCCTCGTGAGGAGAATCACGTGGCTGATGCATTAGCCACTCTCTCTTCCATGATTAGTGTAGGTCAATGGAATGACATACCTAAGATTGACATAATGCGCCTTGAACGGCCCGCTTACATCTTCACGATTGAAGCAGTCATAGACGACAAACCTTGGTATCACGATATCAAATGCTTCCTTCAGAAACAAGAGTACCCACCTGGGGCATCCAGGAAAGATAGAAAGACCGTCAGAAGATTGGCTGGCAGCTTCTTCCTGAGCGGTGACAATCTTTATAAGAGAAATTTTGACATGGTCTTACTCCGATGCGTAGACAGACCAGAAGCAGACATGCTTATGAAAGAAATTCATGAAGGGTCCTTTGGCACTCATTCCAATGGACACGCAATGGCGGGAAAATTTTTAAAAGTAGGGTACTATTGGTTGACAATGGAATTCGACTGCTACAAGTACATGAGGAGGTGTCACAAGTGTCAGATATACTCCGACAAAATTCTTGTGCCGCCATCACATCTCAAAGTTCTTTCTTCCCCGTGTCCTTTTTCCATTTGGGGAATCGACATGATTGGCTTGATTGAACCTAAGGCTTCAAACGGACATCGGTTCATCCTGGTAGCCATTGATTACTTCACCAAGTGGGTCAAAGCAGCGTCGTACGCCAATGTAACCCGACAAGTGGTGGTTCGATTTATCAAAAACAATATCATCTGCCGTTATGGTGTTCCGAGCCAGATCATTACTGATAATGAATCTAACTTGAACAATAAGATGACGAAAGAGTTGTGTGCAGAGTTCAAGATCGATCACCATAACTCATCTCCCTACCGACCTAAGATGTACGGAGCGATAGAAGCGGCCAATAAGAACATCAAGAAGATCGTTCAAAAGATGGTTGTAACCTACAAAGACTGGCACGAGATGCTACCCTTTGCTCTTCACAGTTATCACACATCTGTCCGCACTTCAACAGGGGCAACCCCTTTCTCTCTAGTATATGGCATGGAGGCAGTGCTCCCCATAGAAGTAGAGATCCCGTCAATCCGAGTATTGATGGAAGCTAAGCTCACCGAAGCTAAATGGTATCAAAGCCGACACGACGAATTGAATCTGATCGAGGAGAAGCGAATCACGGCACTATGCCATGGTCAGTTGTATCAACAGAGAATGAAGAGGGCGTTTGACAAAAAGGTTCGACCTCGCGTTTTCAGGAAAGGAGACCTCGTGCTCAAGAAGATACAATTATTTCTCACTGACTCCCGGGGCAAGTGGACCCCAAATTATGATGGCCCCTATGTGGTCACAAAAGCTTTCTCAGGCGATGCCTTGAGACTTGCAACCATGGACGGAGAGGAATTTGCCTACCCCATGAATGTTGATGTAGTCAAGAAATACTTCGCCTAAAAAAAATGTCTCGGTGGATTGAAAACCCGAAAGGGCGATCCAGGCAAAAGTTAGAGACATGAGAAAAAAAATCATCCTGGTGGATTGGAAACATCACAGTACAATCCAGGCAAAACTTAGGGATAATGGCAAGTAACTATGTTCAATAGAGGCAAGTCCCTCAGCAGCAGCAGTTACACCATCCATCAGAGGAAAACTCCAGTCAAGGTCATCTTCGACAGAAGCTCAGGATGTCCCGAATTCAAAGTTGGAAGAAGAATAGTGGTCGTTATGTTTCAACATAGCCCTTTTCCCTGTAAATTACCATTTTCTAACTTTGTATATACTCTTTGGAATCACGCGTTTGGCTGATCTCCATCTTATTAATAAAATTTGAGCCCTTGTGCTTTTGTTTGTAATTTTAATTTGTTTTAGCTTTACAGAACGACGTTGTTAACATGATTAACGATTCTTGAAATAAAACAAAAAAGGAATTTACTTGTTAAAAATTTTTCTGCTTTAAAATAAAGATGGCAATTTATTTTGACTATTGAACATCAAAAGAGCATCAACCGCCTCTTCGGAAGTAAGCGAACTTCAAAGTGCAAAATCAAAGTACTCCTTCTAGGCCAGTACTCCTGAACGAAGGATCAACTGTATGAGATGCGGCTTTCCCATCTGATACCCTCGGCCGAGTTCTTATATCCTAAGCCCGATCAACATAGCTCCCAACAGGGATTATCTCTCCTAAGCAAGGTGGAATTACTATTTTGGACCAGCGGTACTTCTTCGCCCCGCGATGGCTGAGTATCCAGTCGTGTTCACCTGTCAATTTGTATGTCGCGTCAGTTTTGTCAGCATAAACATACATGCATCATTGCATTATTGATTTGCATTCACATTTCATATTGCATCACTATCACTCTAGTCGATCTTGTCCCCTAGTAAATAACAGTCATCTCAATCGAGTCATCGATTCTTCCCTCGTCAGGAAGTGTCGCGTCTGAACAATCTCTCCTCCAATTTATTTATGGATTAAAGTTAGGTCATCAACCACTTTGATAACTTGAACCTCTAAAAAGCCAGAGAAAACGTTCAACAAACATCACTCTTCAGCATTGAAGATGATATCCTTGCTTTCCCAGATTAAGGAAGATCCACAGAGAAAGCCTCGTAATCAGAGATTCGGCAGTATGCCAGTTTCGCTCCGAAAAGACCGCGGATGAAAAGGTCATCGGCACTTCAAAAATGGACTCCATCATATGGCATTTCTCCGGGAAGATCCCGAGAAAAGTATGATGTAATCCCAAACGAAGGCAGTCTCTCAAGAGACTCGCTTTCCCCAGATAGAGTCGGCAAATGGCGTCTTCTACAGAGAAGTTTGTACACCTCTACAACTCAGACGACTGGGTTCCCCAGCAAGTCTGGCGTCAAAACTTTTTCCTTCAAATGGCATCTCCCCAGGAAAATTCGGCGAGAAGTTTGAGGAAAACCGCTACACATAGCGTCCCTTGTCAATTAAGTTTATTGACAAAAGAAACTAAGACCAGTTCCTTGGTAGTAAACTAGGATCAAGGGGAAGTTTAAATCAGAAACTAAGACCAGTTCCTTGGTAGGAAACCAGGATCGAGGGGAAGTTTAAATCATAAACTAAGACCAGTTCCTTGGTAGGAAACCAGGATCGAGGGGAAGTTCATTTCAGAAACTTAGACCAGTTCCTTGGTAGACAACCAGGATCGAGGGGAATTTACCTTTTCTAAGCATCATCGCTTAGCTAAAAGAAGATGAATGCGTAAGCTACCATTCATAACCACCATCAAAATTTCGGGTATTCCGATATTTAATCCTCTTGCACCCCAAATGCCCAAATACCTTCGTCATTCACACCTTCGGGTCCAAGAAGATTAAATAGGCGCATCTGTCATACCCCAAATTTTGACCACTAAGATTACCCATCATTGTGCAAATCATCATCACAATATGGATGAACCATCATGCCTCATCAAATGCCTCAAGGAATTGTTGAGCATTCACTACTATCAAAATTAGGGTTTCAAGCCCCCTCAGAGCCTTAGACCAAGGATCAATCAAGGAATGACATGATCTTCAACTTGTCTAACCTCCCAAATATCCAAAATGGATCAAAAGGACTCCCACTTCAAGGATTAAGCACAAGGCTACTCCCTTCTAGGTGGATTAAGTCTCAAGATCGACAGTGTCACCAAATTACGGTTTTGGTCGACCAGGGCCTCCAGATGGAAATTTTTCATCTGGGCACAAGCCAATGATCCAAAACCTAACCTAATATACTCCATGGAATCTCATGGACCCAATCATCACGTCAATTTTGCCTCGGGGATGCATTCATCAAAAATCAGGAATTAGGGTTTCTTGACCTAATTCACCCCTAAGTTGACTTTTGGTGCAAATAATGAGCCAAGACCACAAGAGAGGGTTTGAGGGTCTCTAATGAACTATATTGATCCATTTGGAACAATGGATTAATCCAAGAAGCTTGAGCAACAAGTCTCAATTTCATTTCCACCACAATTAGGGTTTTAAGAGGAAAGTCAACTGTAACTTTGACTTTTGACCAGGACATGCTACCAAACCCTAGGACATGCCTCAATATACCCTATGACACCCATGTAACATGTCCATCAAGTTTGATTTAGGTCAAGGACATGATTTCCTAAATAATTGCACAGTTTGGAATTCATCTGATAAAAAGTCAATTGTGCACAAAAGTCTACTTTGACTTTTTGAGATTTTTCACCAAAATGGATTTTTAACCCTAAAATGATGTTAATGTATGATTTGAATCATCATTCATCAAGAAAAATCAAGAAAAGTTGGATAACTTGTAAAAGGGGTAACCATAAAAACTTAGAAAAATTTTCTAAGTTAAAAATAAAGTGGCTAGGGTACCAACTTTGGAGGGTCGTAACTCCTAAACCACAAGGCCATTTTTTCCCATCCAAAGTTTGATTTGTAGATCTCATTTCCCTCTACAAAAACTTCAACTAGACCTAACTCCAATTCATTGTGGATTTTGAGCTATGAGTGAGCCAAAATGTCTGAAAATATGAAAGTACACCATTTACCAACACTTAGGAAAAATTCTGTCCAAGACAGATTTTGTTGAAACACCAAAACTTGTGAGATCTTTTCACATGCATGCAAGCTGAATCAAATCCAAAGTTAAACATCAATGTTGTTACATATGTTGCCAAGAATTCAAAGAGCCTAATAGCATGAATTGATTCAACTTGAGCCAAGAGAAATCCATGCCCAAAGTCATGCTGCTGCAAGCTGTTTTGGAAAAATCAGTTTGCATGTTTGCTTGCCACACACGATTTTGAACCAAAAACTGAGGATCAGCATGTCACATGTATTCAAACCAATCACATTGCATCTGATCCAACTGATAAATCTGAGTCAAAAGGCCAAGGAATCTTCCAACTTGAAATTCATCCACTTTGGCACATTTTGCCTTGAATTCAAAGTACATTGATGTGGAATAGTGCATTGTCAAGGTAGCTACCCTACTCAGTCAAATTCTCTGATTAAACAACAATAAAAACATCTGAGGAATGTGATTTTGGTCAAGGCATAGCCCCGCTCTTGGGAATGGCTAGCTTGCCTTGCTTGAGAAGAAATCCTCCAAGCCAATCCATGCAAATGTGATCTGATCCAGCAGCCATTCACTATTCCTCCAAGACAAAAGTTGATCACCTATAAATAGGTTAAAATGGATCATTCAACTCACACCAAAGCCAGTTACAGCACTGCTTTCTCTCATTCTTCCTTAAACCTCAAGTTTTTTGCTTTTTTGAGTAACCACTATCGAATTTTGAGTTGCAGCCTTAGGCAATCAATTCCAATTGCTCAAACACATCATATATGATGTATTTGAGGTGTCCAAACACTTAAACACTGACTGTAACACCTCAGGCTCAAAATCACTCTTCAACCAAGCCATTATGCCTCAATTATGCAGGTGGAGGTCTCCAGCTTGATCCAAAGAGTTTCAAAGTGTTCCAAAGCTTGTAACACACTCCATAACATCCATTGAAGTTGTAGGGATCATTAGTTCACGACTGGAACAAAGTTTGTGCAGAGTTCCATTTCAGCTTGCATCAAGGTAAGCCTCAAAACTCAAACTCCATGATCCATGCATATTTCCTCGCATGATATTTTTGCCAATTGCTTGCCATCATATGTTGATTGTTTTCCCTCAAAAAATTTGATCATTGCACTCATAATCATGCCTACTCTATTGCTTTTGCAAAATTAGGGTTCATACGGCCACAATGATATAATTTGTTATACACTGAAAATGAATAAAATTGGGTATTGCCATTTTCTTCCTTGTGAAAAAACGCATGAGTTTGGTGTTTGAATGATGTCCAAT
This sequence comes from Lathyrus tuberosus, assembly GCA_022829125.1. NCBI lineage: Eukaryota > Viridiplantae > Streptophyta > Magnoliopsida > Fabales > Fabaceae > Lathyrus > Lathyrus tuberosus. The sequence goes on from JALAZF010000337.1 coordinate 1,665,406, forward strand.
GGTTGAGAGATGAGTGAGATATGGTGCTTCACGCACGAGCTCGAGGATGAAGATGGCCATGGCGCCATTCTTCAGGTTTTCCAACTAAGTTTGATATATATTTTTCACATGCCATGTTATATTTGAATTGGCATTGCGCCCCAGCGGTTCATCAGCTAGTTTTGTGTGTATTGGCAAGCGAGAGGTTTGGGGTTCGAATCCCCCTCGCCCCGGACTTCTTTTTATCACTTGTTTATTTTGTTATTTTTCATATTATTATTTTTAATGATTTGAAAAATTAATAACTCCTTCAATTTTTATCATTTTTTATTGGTTCTTTTTGCAACAATTCACAAAAATGTTGAAATATTTTATTCCACCAAAAAATTAGATTTATATTATTTATTTAATATAATTAGTATTTTTGTGAATAAATTCATTTTTTATTGTTTTTAAACATTCTAAAAGTGAATATTTACTTTGAAAATCAAAACCTAATGAGTTTAAATATTCCTTGTAATTATCCCTCATTTTTTCCAAACCTTAAACAAAATCATAAATGGATTATTCAAATTTATTTTGAATTTTGTTTGATTTTCTTTAGGCTAAAATACAGTTTTGGTCCCCCTGTTTGTCAAAATTCACGGTTTTGGTCCCCCCATTTTATTTTTTAACAGTTTTGGTCCCCCACCCCTCACTGTTCATGTACGGACCAGTTACTGTTCATCATTTTTTTGGGCCAAAATTGGTGTGGGGGACTAAAACTGTTAAAAAATAAAATGGGGGGACCAAAACTGTGAATTTTGACAAACAGGGGGACCAAAACTGTATTTTAGCCTTCTCTTTAAATATTTACTTTTAAAGATTAAAATTAGGGTTGTTGAGTAATTCAACTTTCAAAATTGATTTTCAAATACATTTGGGCCTCTATTAGAGTGTAAGACCCAACCCACTTTGTACAGACAACACATTTTGGGCCTCACTTATTGTATAAGTCCCTCTGTACATTTTCAAATAAACGGCACGATCGTCGCCTTTTGAAAAATAACACTGGGCCTCTCCTCGAGCTATAAGACCCATTCAAAACTTTTGGGCCTCTAATAGAGTGTAAGACCCAACCCCCTTTTAACCAAAACCATTTTGGGCCTCACTTATTGTATAAGTCCCTCTGCGTTAAAAGAAAACCTCGGCGCGATCGTCATTTTAAACGAAAAGTCAACTGGGCCTACCCTCGTGTTATAAGCCCCACTCTTTTTCTTTAAAACTTTTTGGGCCTCTTGAGAGAGTGTAAGACCCATCCCTTTGTACAGAAAACAATTTTTGGGCCTCAGTCACTTGTATAAGTCCCTCTGTACAAATTCAAACAGTGTGCTCACTGATAAAACCCTGGGCCCCTCCTTGAGCTGTAAGCCCCAAATCTTTCTTTTTCAAAGCACTTTCTGCTTTGATTTTGAATATACTATTGTTTTCAATCTTTCTTTGTTGAACAACTAACCAAACAGCATGGAAGCTCTACAACCGAGTAAGTGTTTATATGCTTTCATTTACCGCTTTCATATACATATAACTGTATTGTGGGGCTGTGTCGCTGTAAGTCTTCTTTCATAAACTTATATCAACTGTGTAATAATAGTATAGATATTTAGAGTTTCCCCGGCAACTACGTTTAGCATTAAGCTCATTGATCACTCTTAGAAATAGTCTAAACTAGATCCCCATAGGATTACCAGACATAGTCTTCCCTCCTCTTGGGGTTAAACAATATGGAGATGTGAAAGGCAGATTCTTTTTGAATCCTTTCTCAGACTGTCACTCGTAGAAGTTGTAAAAGAAACTCTACTCCCCAGAGATGATCTTTTCTCCGTGAATGGCATCTCTTGAGTTTCTTCCAAATTCTCGGACTTTCCTGGCTTGATCTATTCTCGGTGAATGGCATGTCTTGAATTTCTCGGGGTTTGGGGACCCACGGGCTTCTTAAAAGCACTTGTCAAGAAACTCCATTCCCCAGAGATGATCTTTTCTCCGTGAATGGCATCTCTTGAGTTTCTTCTAAATTCTCGAACTTTTCTGGCTTAATCTATTCTCTGTGAATAGCCTGTCTTGAACTTCTCGGGGTTTGGGGACCCATCGGCTTTTTAAAAGCATCGGCCTCCTCTTGGGCATCGTACAAGGACCCACAGGCTTCCTAAAAGCAACCCCGCCTCCTCTTGGGCTTAGTACAAGGACCCTACGGCTTCTTAGAAGTATTCACAGCCTCCTCTTAGGCTTCGTATAATGATCTCTTCCCCCGGGAATGATAGCCTCCTCTTGGGCTTTGTACAAGGACCGATCGGCTTCTTAAAAGTTTCCAGCCTCCTCTTGGACTTCGTACAAATTGTCCCGACAACCTCCTAGAGGTATAGGAACAGAACTTAGTCATCTGCATAGAACAGTCCTTTCATAGAGCCTACTACTGTTTCTCAAAGCATGGTACAAAAGATGACACTCTAGACTTGGACATTCTAATCTCCTTGAGTCTCAAAGACATTCTCAAGCACCCTTCAAAAACAGGAAGGAAACCCGTAGACTCGGACAATCTCAATACCCTTCGGATTTCCCACTTCCTTAAATAACAGGAATAACCCGGATCCTTGAATCAAATCCTTGAGTACAGTATTGCTCATATAAGAACTGATTTTCTCTTTAAATCAGCATATTGGACCTGTCACTCAACTGAAACAGTAACCATAGCCTCTCTTGGGCTTTGTACAATGATTCTCCCCAGCGGAGTCAAACAACGTTTAGCCTCTCTCTCGGGATTTATACGAGATATAAAAAGGTTCTTATTGAGCCAAACAAATTTTCGCCTCCATCTCGGGCTTCGTACGAGATACAAAAACACTCTCTTGTTGAGTATAAAAGATCCTCTTGTAGGATCAACCCCTTTTAGCCTCTCTCTCGGGATTTGTACGAGACACATAATAGCCTCCTCTTAGGCTTTATATAAGAAAACCACTGGTTGATCCAATTAACCTTTTAGCATCAAAGTTGTGCCTCGTTCACAGTACATAAACATCAACAACTCCTTCCCCTTCATCTAATTGCTGTAAGAGGCAAGCCTCTGGATCATCTGCATCCACGCCACTGTCCCTCTTTTAGCATGAGAAATTCCTAAGGAAAGATAGCATTGCTCTACGCTGAGTTAAAGTCTTCTCCTTCAGGTTGGAAATCCCCTTTTAAGGAAATTATGGCATTGCCGGATTCACACATCCCGGTTAAAGTAATTCTCCTTTATAAACAGTTGTGACATACAACCCCTTCTTTAGAGATGACAAATTATCTCTAAAGTCAACACCTTTAGCTTCACATCTTGGGCTTCAAACAAGATAGCAATAAACTTTTCAGCTTCACATCTTGGGCTTTGAACAAGATACAAACCACCTTTCGCTTCACGTCTTGGGCTTTGAACAAGACACCAAATACCATTTCCTCCCATTACGAACGCTCTGATTTCCCTGTTTCGGTAAACGGGAATACGTAGGCATAAGATTGAAAGAAAAAATCTTAACGAGCACAATAAACAAAAACCAAAAATCCCATACTCTCACATCAAAAAGCATAAGTCCTAACATCCTACTCCTTGTTCCCAGCCAGAAACATTCTGTCAAAATAAAAAGAAAATAGTATTGGCGAAAATACAAATAACCAATACAAAGGCCCCCCCACATTGATCGCATCTGTAACCTAACAGACCGCTGTTTAAACTCAGTATGCAAAGCAGGGTTAATTAGAGACATCTATTTCCCTTCCTTCATCAGCTTTAATAGGATAAAAAATGAATCGACCTGTAGTAAGCCCAACCGCAGAGAGCGACCAGCGCTTAAGAACCACGTCCAAAATCGCTCGCTACACAGGGTAAGGTGAATCTTTTCCTTAGCAGGCTATTACTCTCCCCAGCCAGAGTACAGAGGATTATATCCCCAGCTAGAGTGGTGGTTGGTCCATTATTCTCTTAGCAAATAGCCAGAAGTTGATATGTTTGTATCCTCAGCAAGAGACTGGTGGAGTATCTTATTTAGACAAAGGTTATTCCCCCACAGAGTCTGAACACATCCCCCTCAGCTAATCAGGCAATATTTTCTCACCAACAATGATTTGGTCTGATTCCCAGCAGAAGTTTGAGCTTGGTGGCATCCCCTAGCAGAGCTAGTGTTGTCAATCACCATTTTCCAAGCAGATTTGCTGGTAGCGGCTGATGTTCCCAGCAGGATAAAGGTAAGAGTATCTCCCAGCAGCAGGGTAAGTTCAATAATACCCCAAGCAGGGTTGATGTTGTTGACTTGTTTCCCCAAGCATGGTTTGGTGGTGATCCTCACAAATGGTGTATAACAGCAGTTGATATTCCTCAGTAGGCCTCAAGTCCAATCACTATTGGCATTCTTTCAGATTCAGGTAGAAGTCATTGGTAACCCCCAGCGGTGAGAAGTTCTCTTTGGGTTCCAGCTTCAATATTTGTTGTTATCCATCCCCAACAGAGTGGGTGGTCTATCGGAGCTTTCATCTCCAGTAGAGTCTGTGATCAATGTCTTCCTCAGCAGAGTGAAGTCTTTCTCAGCAGAGTCTCTTAATTCAGAGAATATTGTAGTTTGTCGTCCCCGGTGGAGTTGTCTTCGTCTTCAGCATTTATTTTGCTGGGGCGCCTCTTTTGAATTGCATAAGCATCCTTGCATGGCATCCTCCCAAACGCGTAGCATTTCCATTTCGCATGGAGCATTAAGCCATAGAAAAATTCAAACATATGCATTCGAAGCATAAGCCAGGTTTGATACCTTCTACCAGACTCTTTCCCCAACAGAAAGTGATGTGACTCAGGAGATGTTGTTCAAACATTACACAAAAACTAGTGGATACGTCCTCCTATTCCTTCATATACTCCCCTATAGAGTTGTCTGTCTAGATTTCTCTTTTCCCCAGCGGAATCCTTTTTGCGGGTATGAGAATTCTACCTATCTCGGGTTTGAAAGTCTATCTTTGACTTAGTCTTTCTTTGAAATTCTGCTTTCGGTCGGTCTTTCTTTTCGAGTCCACTTTCGGTCGTACTCGTTTGTTGTTGAAATTCCGCTTTCAGTCGGTCTTTCTTTTCGAGTCCGCTTTCGGTCGTACTTGTTTGTTATTGAAATTCCGCTTTCGGTCGGTCTTTCTTTTCGAGTCCACTTTCGGTCGTACTCGTTTGTTGTTGAAATTCCGCTTTCGGTCGGTCTTTCTTTTCGAGTCCGCTTTCGGTCGTACTCGTTTGTTGGGGAAATTCCGCTTTCGGTCGGTCTTTCTTTTCAAGTCCGCTTTCGGTCGTACTCGTTTGCTGTTGAAATTCTGCTTTCGGTCGGTCTTTCTTTTTGAGTCCGCTTTCGGTCGTACTCGTTTGTTGGGGAAATTCCGCTTTCGGTCGGTCTTTCTTTTTGAGTCCGCTTTCGGTCGTACTCGTTTGTTGGTGAAATTCCGCTTTTGGAAGGTCTTTCTTTTCGAGTCCGCTTTCGGTCGTACTCGTTTGCTGTTGAAATTCCGCTTTCAGTCGGTCTTTCTTTTCGAGTCCGCTTTCGGTCGTACTCGTTTGCTGTTGAAATTCTGCTTTCGGTTGGTCTTTCTTTTCGAGTCCGCTTTCGGTCGTACTCGTTTTCTGTTGAAATTCTGCTTTCGGTCAGTCTTCCTTTTCGAGTCCGCTTTCGATCGTACTCGTTTTCTATTGAAATTCCGCTTTCGGTCGGTCTTTCTTTTTGATTCCGCTTTCGGTCGTACTCGTTTGTTGGTGAAATTCCGGTTTTGGTCGGTCTTTCTTTTCGAGTCCGCTTTCGGGCGTACTCGTTTGTTGTTGAAATTTTGGTTTCGGTCGATCTTTCTTTTCGATTCCGCTTTCGGTCGTACTCTTTTGTTGTTGAAATTCCGCTTTCGGTCGGTCTTTCTTTTCGACTCCGCTTTCGGTCATCCTCGTAAACAATTCTATTTCGTTATCCCCACAGTTCACAAATTTCAGGTTATTTTAGTATTCAATCTCCGTGTATCTCGATTGTCTGAAAGCCGTCGCTATCATACCCTCGGATCCAAGAAGTTTGAATAGGGGCAGCTGTAGTACCTCAAAATTAGCCCTCTTGCTTTTAGCTTTTACTGGCTTATGCTGCATTGCATTTTGGCATAATCACCATTTGCATTTCATTGGTTCTTTGGCATGGGATCAGGGTGCCTAAGTCGAATCCAAGGAGCCTTGAGCCTCAAGAGGTCTTATTGGGTCCTCACCTCATCATATGATCAAGCTTGACAAGAGAATGTAGGGAATCACATCACCCTAATCAGTGCAAAACTAGAGTTTTGGAATTCTTGAGTGGAATGCCCCAATGGGAAAGATATTTGAGCTTTTATCCCCTCCAGATGTCATATCTCATCTTTGTTAGACAGGATATACATCATATTCAGAGGAATTTGGATTTGGAGGATGTGTTATTTTCTCCTAGACTAAGGGTTTGAAACTAGGGTTTGCCATGAAAGCAGTTTATTTCTGATTTCTTGGGCAAGACTTGATCTCATGGTATTCTACATGTCCTTAAGGGTCTAGAGATGGAAGATTGCTCATTAATTCATTTCAGAAGAGGTTCAATTGGTCAATTGATTGAGAATCAGGCAATTTGGGGAAAAGTCAATTGGGCAAAGGAAAAAGTCAACTCCTGACTTTTCAAGGTCAAATTCATGAAATTCAAATTACATATGTTCATTGGACAAAATTTTATCAAGAGATGATGGAGGAATCATGAAAAATCAAGAAATGTACAAAGTTTCCATTTTTAGAAACTTAGAGTTTCCAAAAATGGCAAGTTTGGACTATTTTGCACTACACTTTGAGGCTTCCTTTCTTCATGGTGAAAGCTCCAAACTTCAGGCCTAAGTTGAGCCAATTGAAGATCACACTCTAAGCTTCAAATCCATATAAAGAACTCTTCCATTGGATCAAAATTGAGGGAGTTACTATCAATCAAAGTTTGGTAAAATCAAGGCAAATCTCAGGTCATGGCAAGGCAAGTTCAGGCCTCCAGGCTATAATTTCATCGAACAGTTGGCATGCCAAATGTGAAGCCAATTTTCTCCATCAAGAAGGCTTCAAATGAAAAATTGTTGAACATCAAAGTTGTTCATCTCCATGCCATCTTCAACTTTGATGTTGGACATTTTTTCATTTGAACAAGTTATGAAGGTCATACGAGGGCTCGAACATGGTGATTTCATGCTGAAAGTTCACAAGTCACAAGGCCTTGCTTGCAGCCCAAGTCACACACCCATACACCAGTTGTGGTTCCTTGTTTTCCAAGCAACCGAGTTGATCCTAACTAACCGAGTTAACTAACTTGACTCGGTGAGTTGAGTCTAACTAACTCCGATCCTAGCTCCAAACCCAAACCTCATTCCAAACCTCATTCCAAACCTCTCATACTCCAAACCTAAAATCTATTTAAGAGATGCTTCACTCATTTTCAAGGACCTTCAACCATTTTGTCAAATTTCTCACATTTTACTCTCATTTCTCTCTTCACTTTGCTACAAATTCTACTTCTCTCTTCCAAAACCACACACAAAAGCTCTTATTTCTTGAAGAATAATCACTTTTTACATTGAAAAGTGATTAATTCTTGAGCTAAATTTCATCTCTCAGTTTGCATTGGTTGGATTTTCTGGAATTTCAGCTTGTTCTTCTTCAATCCAAGGGTCCTTCACCATTTATTTTGGTGCAAGTTGGATTTTGGGTGGATTTTTGCGATTTTTGATCGGTTTCGATGCGTTTCGGCTATTGATTGAAGAATCTTTGGTTTTCTTTCATTTTCTGCACCAAGATTACTTTGCAACAATTACCAAAGCAAGTCTCCGCTTTATAGGTTGATTTTCCCTAAGTCTCCCCTTGTTTTAGCTTTTTCGCAACTTATTCAATGTAGATCTTTGTGGATTTTCGATTTGGATTCATATGCATGAATATGATTCTTGATGTGGTTGTTAATTGAATCCAATTGATGTTTGTTGACTGTAATTCAATGTAATTTCGTGCCTAATTGATTACATGTTCATTTGAAAGTTTGAATAAGTGATTTACTGTTAAAATGTGCTTTTGGAACTGGTTTTTTGGCTACTGTCCTGAGTAACCGGTTAACACAAAAACAGTGTAATTATGTTAACCGGTTAACATGTGTATTTTTTTGCATATTTTGGCTGATTTTGAACTGTTAACCGGTTACTCACCGTTTGTTAACCGGTTAACACTGCTGCAGAATGTGTTTTTCTTGCATTTTCTGGCTTGTTTGACATCCTTAACATGTTTAAACTTCATGGATCAATGCATTGATGATTGGTGGATTATTTTTGAGCTATTTTAACTCACACCACATTACGAACTTGATTTTACGACACGCGTGCCTTTGTTTTTCATCATTGAACATAATGTTTGCATTGTAGATTAATTGATGTGATGAACACATGATGCACACACTTTGAGCTTATTAATTGCTAATTGATGTTATGTTGCTGGAATTACTATGTGCATGTTCATTTGCTTTCCATTTCAAGAGATGTATACTTGTTTTTGACTTGCTAATATTCTTGACAATGTGTATTCTTTTGTAATGTACATTATAACATGTTTGATTTCAAGGATTGTTCACCATGATTTGTAACGTGATTGTGATCGTGTTTGTTTGATTAATGTGCAAGGCTTGATGCATGATAATGGTTGTTCATGATTGAAATTGTTTGTTAATGCATGCTGTCTCTAATCTTCCACTGCTGCCTGGACACATATATGTTGTAGTATGTGCTGCCAAATGCTTGTTACACCCATTTTGTATGTTGAACATGAGCTGTTGTTTGCTGTTTGGTATATGAAGCTGAATTTACTACTGTTCTGTTGCATGTGGGCTGTAATAGCTGTTGTTTCCATTATTTCCTTCCATTTGCTTGTTTGACCAAGTTCTTTTACTTAGGATTTCTTGTAAATAGTTTTTGAACTAACCTTTTCATGTAGGTGCTAAGGATAAGTAAGTGTGTGGATATGATTCCACATACACTTCTTTCTTCCATTTTCTCTTATGTCCTTTAATCATTCAACTTGTGATCATGATGAGCATTTATATGCTTTCCTTGAATAACTTCTTTCTTCTCCCTTTTGAGTTACAACTCATCTTCTACTTTAGAAGTTAGTTGTTTAATTCACTCTTCTTCTCCTTTCTCTTAGGATTAGTTTTTTTAAACCACATCAACCATAGGAACATCCATGTATGACAACTTTAGGGTTTGAGTCTTAGTCTCCCTCGTTAGATTTCACCTTTTGCTTCCCCTTTTGAGTCTCTCTTCTTCTTACTTCAAAATAAAGAGTAAAAAGACATGTAATAATAGACTAATGCATATTGCATGTGAGCCTTGTATGTGGGAAATAGAAGGAGGGGAGTTTCTCTCCACCTTTCTAGAGTGTTTAGCATACGTCCTGTTAGGACGACCATGCGACGCATTCGATCCTATATCATAGACTTGAACATAATACGTGTTACAAAACACAAAAAACAATCAAAACACTTCTTCTTAAAAGACAAAAACAAACAATAACATCTTTCCTTTGGGAATTCTCTTCTCATCTCACTCACTCTCGACGTACGAACGTGCTTCTCCTCGTTCTCTTGCAAGACAGTAACGCACTCAATTTAGCGAGCCTGTAACACCTGAGTTAGAACGTTAGTCGTTCCCTAAAAAGTACAAACAGTTTTCCCTAGGTGAGGGGAACTACGTCGCTCTGATTCTCATGTTCCCGATGAGATACGTAGGCAGTGGGGTACGGCCCATTCGAGCACTTCTTTTATTTTCCCTACATTTGCTTCTTGTTCTCTCTCCTTTCTTTTTCCCCCTTCCTTTCTACCTTTCTTTTCCAGTAGCAGCGGAGCTCCAGTCGACGACACCCTTTGATCGAGACAACAAGCGTGGATCCCATTGGGTACGATGGACGTGTTGGGTGCTAACACCTTCCCTTCGCGTAACCGACTCCCGAACCCAGATCTCTTGGTCGCAAGACCATGCTTTTCCTTTCCCCCAGGTTTATGCAGTGTTTCCTTTCCCTCTCTTGGGATAAATACACATTGCTGGCGACTCTGTTTCGTGCCACTTTCGCGTTTGTACTTGGATGAAAATCTCGGGAGCGACAGTAACCTTTAGAGCATTCAGAGTATTCTAACAATAAACACTTTTGAGCTTTGGAGTCAAACTTGCCAAGATTCTCTTTAGTGTTCAACATAAAACAAATACATCCAAAAGGATGAAAATATAAAATGTTGGGTTTTCTATTCTTCCACAATTCATAAGGAGTCTTACCCATAATAGGTTTTATAGAGATCCTGTTCTGAATGTAACATGTTGTATTTACTGCCTCTCCCCAGAAGTGCTTAGCCATGTTAGTTTCTTGGATCATTATTCGAGCCATTTATTGCAAAGTCCTATTCTTCCTTTCCACTACTCCATTTTGTTATGGAGTTCTAGGATAGGAGAAATCATGGGAAATTCCATGAGAATAAAAAAGATTCTCAAAGTATCTGTTCTCAAATTCTCCGCCATGATCACTTCTGACTTTGACTATTTTACAATCCTTTTTTGTTTGCACTTGAGAGAAAAAGGTAAAGAACACAGAATGAGATTCATCCTTGTGTTTCATGAATTTTACCCATGTCCAACGACTATAATCATCAACGATTACTAATCCATACTTCTTTCCACTGATTGACACAGTTTTCACCGGTCCAAACAAGTCAATGTGCAGAAGTTCTAATGATCTAGAGGTGGACACAACATTCTTTGCTTTAAAGGAAGTTTTGGAAAACTTTCCTTTCTGACATGCTTCACAAAGAGCATTTGAAGAATACTTCAGATTTAGAAAGCCTCTGACAAGTTCAAGCTTATTTAGCTGAGAAATCCTCCTCATGCTAATATGGCCTAAAAGTCTATGCCATACCCATTGCTCTTCATTAACAGACATTAAGCATTTGACATTCTATTCAAGAAGATCAGAAAGTCTAATCTTATAAATGTTGTTTTTCCTCTTTCCGACAAATAGGATTGAACCATCTTTCTGACTTATCGCCTTACAGGACTTTTGATTAAAGATGATATCATAACCGTTGTCACTAAGTTGACTGATAGACAACAAGTTATGCAATAAACAATCGACTAAAAGAACATTATTAATAGAAGGAAGGTTACCATTACCAACGGTTCCAGAGCCAATGATTTTTCCTTTTTGGTTTCCTCCGACCCCGACGAAGCCTTCAGGCTTAAGTTCCAGACTTTGGAACATATGCCATCTTCTTATTATGTGTCGCGAGAAACCACTGTCCAAGTACCATGACTGGTGTTTCAACTGAGCTGCTAAGGATATCTGCAACATAGATTATCTTTTCCTTAGGTACCAACTTTTTGGGTCCTTTCTTGTTAGCTTTCCCAGAGTGTTTTACATCTTTGGGCTTTTGTGCAACAGGATAATCAAGTCGAATTTGTCCATGATATTTAACTTTGGAAACAGACTTCTGTGTCGGTGGCGGTTTTTTTGCAAGCTCATAGCAAACAATCTCAGTGCCAGAAGGCACAAAATGGTCGTAGAGAGGTTTTGGTTTAACAATTTGACTTTCGTCAATATCAGATGATTCTATACAACCTAAACCTTTCTTACCATTTTTGCTTACTCCATAGATCATGGAAGCTATTTTGCTTCTATCTATGCTTTTAGCAAGAAAATACTGGAATTCTCTATCATACTTGTAGATACAGCTTGTGTCAGAGACATTAGAGATTAATTCTTCTTCTAATTTAGCAACTTTGCTCTTTAAGGAATAATTACTATTTTTTAAGCAAAAAATGTTTTCATTTAGAGAAGAGTTATTCTGCTCAAGCTTATCTTTTTCCTCAGAAGCAATTACAAGAAATTTTTTAAAATCTTTGCATTTACTCTGAAGAGTTTGATATTTTTCCAGCATTTCTGACAGACATGACTCTAGTTCACAATGAGAGAGTTTAGATAATACCTCTGAGTCTGAGTCTGAGTTTGATTCTGGTTCTGTTGATATTCTGTCTTCTGGTTCTCCAGAAACTTCATCTTCAGTTGTTGCTACTAGCACAACATTTGCTTGTTCTTCATCAGATTCCTCTTCTTCAGAATTAGAGTCGTCCCAAGTTGCCATTAGACCTTTCTTTGCTTTGGATAAGTTCTTCTTAGGCTTCTTGTCTTTCTTGATCTTTGGAAACGCGTTCTTATAATGACCTGGCTCATTACACTCGTAGCAGATAACTTCCTTTCCAGGGTTCTGCTTCTTCTGTCCAGATGATGACTCATAGCAGCCTTTGTTTCTTCTAGATCCTCTAAAGTTTCCTTGCCTATGCTTCCAGGGTTTGTTGATTCTTCTGGAGATTAACGACAACTCATCTTCTGATTCTTCACCAGAATCTTCTGATTCTTCCTCATCTTGATAAGCCTTTGCCTTTTCAGGTTTAGACTTAAGAGCGATATATTTGCTTTTCTTCTGAGGTTCATCTTCTTCGAGCTCTATCTCATGACTTCTCAAAGAACTAACGAGCTCTTCAAGACTTATGTTATTGAGATCCTTTGATAGCTTTAGAGCTGTTACCATAGGTCTCCATTTCTTAGGAAGACTTCTGATGATCTTTTCACATGATCAGCAGTTGAGTAACCTTTGTCCAGAACTTTGAGTCCTGCGACTAGCATTTGAAACCTTGAAAATATGATCTCAACTGTCTCATCATCCTCAATTCTGAATGCCTCATATTTTTGGATTATGGCTAACGCCTTTGTCTCCTTCACATGAGCATTAACTTCATGAGTCATTCTTAGAGAATCAAAGATAGATTTGGCAGTATCTCTATTTGTTATCTTCTCATAATCGGTAATAGAGATATCATTTAGCAATATGGTTCTTGCCTTATGATGAATCTTATAATCTTTCTTCTATTGGTTGGTTATATCACATCTGGATATTTTAGCACCTGTAGCATCAACTGGGTGAGTGTAGCCATCGACTACCAAATCCCAAAGATCTACATCATAACCAAGAAAGAAACTTTCTATTTTGTCTTTCCAATAGTCAAACTTTTCCCCATCAAAGGCTGGTGGTTTTGCACTATAATGATCTTTCTCTTCAGTGGTATTAGCAGGAGCTGCCAAGATATCTCACACAAATACTGGGTCGGTACTGAACATTGTTAAGTGTTGATAAAATGTTTATCACAATCAGAACTGAAGCTCTGATGCCAATTGAAGGTGTGAGAAAAACACAAGAAAGGGGGGGGGGGGGTTGAATTGGGTATTCAAGGTGAAAGCTTTTTGTGAAACTCAAACAAAGATCACAAATAGACTAACAGTAGAGAAAGACACACGATTGTCATACCCCAAATTTTGACCACCAAGATTCCCCATCATTGTGCAAATCATTGCCACAATATGGATGTGCCATCATGCCTCATCAATTTCCTCAAGGATTGTTGAGCTTTCACTACAATCAAGAATTAGGGTTTCAAGCCCTCTCAGAGCACTTAGACAAAGGATCAATCAAGAAATGACATGATCTTCAACTTGTCTAACCTCTCAAACACCCATCAAGGATCAAGAGGACTCCCACATCAAGTATCAAGCACAAGGTTGCAACATTCCAAGTGGATCAAGCCTCAAGATGACAGTGTCACCAAATTAGGGTTTTTAGTCGACCAAGGCCTCCAAATGAAAATTTTCATCTAGGCATGAGCCAATACTTCAAAACATGATCCAAGATACTTCAAGGGACCTCATGGACCCAATTATCAAGTCAATTTAACCTCGGGGGAAGCATTCATCAAAAATCAGGAATTAAGGTTTCTTGACCTAATTCACCCCTAAGTTGACTTTTGAGGCAAGACATGAACCAAAACCTCAAGACATGATATGAGGGCCTCCAATACACCACATTGATCCATTTGCAGCAATGGATTGATCCAAGAAGCTAGATTCACAAGTTCCATTTACATCTGGACCACAATTAGGGTTTTGAAGAAAAAGTCAACTGTATCTTTGACTTTAGATCTAGACAGACTCCCAAACCTTGGGACATGATTCAATACACCTTATAACACCTATGTAACTCATCCATTAGGTTTGAATTAGGTCAAGGACTTGATTTCACAAAGGATCACATGGTTTGGATTTCATCTGATAAAAAGTCAACTGTGCACAAAATCAAGTTTGACTTTTTGGAAATTTTCACAAATATGGTTCCCCCAAATCAAAAATAATGTTAATTTATGATATTGATCATCATCCATTAAGAAAAATAAAAAAAAGTGAGGTTTCTTGCAAAAAGGGCAACCTTGAGAAACCAAAATTTTTCTAAGTTATGGAACAAAAGTGGTTTTTACCCAACTTTGCAAGGACATAACTCCAAAACCACAAGGTTTTTTTCTCTCATCCAAAGCTCAATTGAAAGTCCATCTGACATACTTCAAATATGTCAACTACATCTCATTCCAAATCCTCATGGATTTTAAGGTACATATTGATCAAAATCACAAAAACATGAAAATGACCACTTTTCCAACACTTAGTGAAATTTTCAATAAGTCAGAATCTGTCTTAATTTTTCCAAAATGTAGAGGAATTTTTCACTTTGATCTAAGCTGAACCAAGACCAACTTTGAACATCAAAGTTGAAGTATGTCATGAGAGCTTTCCAAATTGTCCAAGAACTCAATCAAACTCCATCTGAGCTAGGAGTTATGGATCTCCCAAGTTGCCTTACTGCAATTATTTTCAAGACAGATTTTGGTGAAAACTTGCACCCCACGATTCCTAAGACTGATTTTGAACACTTTGATCATTCAAATTTTGTACAATTACAACACAAATGAATGGATGATCTGATCCATAACACAAAATGCCAAAGAACTTAGCTTTCCATGTGCAAAATCATCATGAAAGGAACCTTGAAATTCAAATTTGGCATCAAGCATTCAAAGGATACATCAAGGTGGCATGGACTGAAGCAAACCTAACTGAATGAGTCAAGCATTATCCCTGCAACAGAAGACCATAGGCTTGTGCTCTAATCTCAAGTCAATGATCATGGAAGACTAGAATTCTTTTATGCAACCATTGTCCACATGCCTATACCAGTTGCCATTCACTATTGCTTGCAAAACAAACTTGTTCTACTATAAATAGAGCTCATTTGTGATCAGTTTAAGTACACCAAAGTACCCAAACTGATGTTTTCCTCAAAATCTCTCTCATTATGCAGAAATGCCTTCTTTTGCAAGTCACCACTGAATTTTTGAGTTAAAGAGCAATTCCACCATAGCTCATGATCCAAACACATCCAATGTATCATATATAAGCTGTTCAAACACTCATCCTTGATCTGAAACACCAAAATTAGAAAGTCAACCTCCAAAACCTCAGATTTTGACTTTTTTGCATTTTTCAAGCCATGTCTTGATTCAGTTACTTTCAAAACCAAACAAAGCCTCAACCATAGTCCAAATATCATCCTCAAACAGTCCCAACAAGTCTCCCCTCAACTGTAACATCATTTGAGTGGGATACTATTTTGGTCACTTTTGCCACTTTTGCAAGAAAGAGCCAATTCTTGTTCCTGAGGATTCCAGCTGGTCTTAATCATTCTAAAAGCTTCTAAGGGATCAATCAAAGGTTTCTAAAGCATTGGATCACTTCTGGCACAAGCATCTTGAAAGATAGCACAAGGAGCTTCAAGAGGTAAGTGCATCACAACTTGAACTCTTTAAATCATGCATTGCTTTGATGTCCATTGATCATGGACATCTCATACATATCATATATGTTGTGTTTGAACCAATTTGCCATGTTATTATTGCCTGCATGATGAGATAGCATAGAACATGCAAATCTAGGCCTATTTTGAAACCACTATCCGGTTTTAAAATAGGGACATCTTTAGAAAAATATAAAAGCTCCATTGGATTCCTCATGAAATTCTAGGTAGGATTCATCTAAATTTTGTCAAAATCCTGAAGAATTGAGGGAGTTAGAGTCTTTATGCAAGAGGCCTAAAATCAGGCCAGTCTTGGGCAAGGGCCAGGCCATGGCGCCTTGGCCAGGCCTAAAACCTTGCCACCCTCATATACATATGGGGTGGTTTTATTACACGGATGTATCACCACCCCAGTGGTAGCGCGCATGTGTGTTTGGTTCCACCCAGACCATTTTGCCATGTTTCCCTATTTTGCTATTTTCCATATTTTTCATGGTTTTTATTAATTAATTCCAAAATTAATTTCTCTCTCAATTTTAATTATTTTTTATTGGTTCTTTTTTTGAAAATTCACAAAAATATAAAAATATTTTATTCTACAAAAATTTCACAAAAATATTATTTATTTCACATAATTGGTATTTTTGTAAAGAGTTATGTTTTTATTTGTTTTTAAACATTTAAAAATATTTCTTTCTCTTGATTTTGCAACTTTAAATGAATTTCAAGCTTTCATGTGATTAAACATGATTTTTCAAAATATTTTTCAAAGTATACAACTTGTTTTTTAATATATTTGGTATTTTATATCATTTATTATTTAAATTTCCTTTGAAAATTATACTTTTAATTCAAAATTAGGGTTTTATCTAAATTTTGATTCCTTTTCAAACTTCACAAATCACTTTTGGGTCTATAATAGAGTGTAAGACCCATCCCTTGTTAATAAAAACCTTTTTGCGCCTCAGTAGTTGTATAAGTCCCAGTACGTAACAAAATCCCGGCGCGATTGTCATTTTTAAAACATTTTCATTTGGGCCTCTCCTTGAGTTGTAAGCCTCATCTCTTGTACAAAATCCTTTTTGGGCCTCAGTCATTGTATAAGTCCCAGTACAGTCTTCAAAATAACGGTGTGATCATTATTTTTCATCTGGGCCTCTCCTTGAGTATAAGCCCCAATCTTATTTTAAAACAACTTTTCCTTTTGATTTAGGTTCAAATTCATAGTTGTTATAAAAACTTTCTTTAATTTCTTGAACAACTAACCATACAGTTGTTACAATGGAAGTTTGCTCACTTGTAAGTTTTAAAACAGCTTTCTTTTATAGATATATATATATATATAATGTGGGAAGCTTGCTCACCTGTAAGTCCTCCTACCCTCTTTTACATACTTGTATATATTTCATCTGTATTTATATATATATATATATATATATATATATATATATATATATGCCTGTATATTATCTACTGTAACGCCCTATATAATATATATCTAGAATAATACCATACAAGTGTTTTATTTGGTACTGACACCATCATGAGTGCCTATTGGCATAATTCACATACTTGACCATTTAAAAAAAACATAATACAACCCATGGTACAAGGTATGGAAATTAGCCAAAAAAAATAAAGACTAAGATCAATATACAATATCCTCATTGTATACAACAAATACACAATAGAATAAGCTCAACTAAGCTTCTCTTGAAACATCCAAGCTTAGCTCCACTTGTAAATCAACCTGCAAATACCTCCTGAAAATAATCAACCATAGTGGGGTGAGATACATCAAATCTCAGTGAGTTCCCTATCTTATGGATTCTCTCGGCTTTACAAGGTTCTAACAATCCTAACTCAAGTCCAATGGAAAGGGAAAAAGGACCTTGAGTTCACAATCTCACAATCTTACACTATATGGAAACGTGTCATGAGTTCATCAACTCAAAATATCACTAATTGATAACCTGTACCAAGGCATCCCCTTTTCCCGTCCGCTTCTATGTCTAGAAGTCGACCCGATTCATGGATCCTTATAGTTACTTGGCATACGAAATGGATTCGGAAATAAGGGACATATTGTCACCTTAAATCGTCACTTCACACGGCCCGTACACCGTCAAAAGTCTCTTTACCCGTAGGCTCCATTCGTACTACACACGGGAATCAAACATGCCAAGTAATCATGTCTGCACTTCAGAGGAGCTCGAGACTCATGAAGGCCTCTCAAGGGCAACTCAAAAGAAAATGGTTACGATTACGTGATCATATACACAAACGTGATTGTATTCGACAATCACAAGGCCACATTCGACTTAAGGCCTCTTTTGCCTATACATAAAACCACATAGGTTTACACACATGTTCCATACTAGTGTTTCACTATTTCTATATCATTCGGTAATGGACACACGCCTCGACCTCTTCTGAACGAGCGTTGTCATTAAGTTATTCAACAATTTCCTAGCCATTACTAGGTTCCACTATCATTAAACTATGCCATTTGTTCTTGGGGTAAAGTTTCCTCACTCTTCCTAATTCATATTTTAAACATGCATATTCTTTCAATCAGGTTTAACATTAATATTAGGTAGAGCATATTACAATTGTACGTTTTGAATTACATATAATAACTCCATCATAAGCTATACAAAAGCATAATAGAATCACATAAAACATCACTTTTGGGTTCCCTCCGATTCATTTAATCGGGTATCGTAATCAATACTTTCCACTCTTATCCCGTAGGATACTTTCACAGCTTTACATCGGCTATCATTATGCCTCAATCGGACTTATGATCCAAAAGATATGGATTTCAACATATCACATAAACAAAATTATGAATTTTTAGCTTTCAACATAGCTTTCCAACGGTACCAAGAACACTCAAATCAGATACACGAAACAATAGAGGTATATTATCATGGTTCTATCATGGGTTATCCAACAAACTCCATAAAACATGATATCCAACATTAATGCATAGTTTCTACACAAAACGCTAAGATTTTCAACCAAATCAAACCAATCCAAACTTCATAACAATTATCAATAGATGATTCTACACATATTTTGATCATGCTACGCAATTTATAACACACTTCAACCATTAGATTCTTTGATTTTGCAAAAACATCCATTTTTCCCAAAATCCAACCTAACTCTAAAACCTCAAGAAATTCTACTCTAAAGTCTCTATCTAGAACCCACCTGGTAATCGAAGAGGAGGTTGAAGAAGATGATGAATATCGAAGATGATCCAAGTCTCTCCCAAGTTCTTCTTCTCTTTCCCCTTTCTTTCTCTCTTCTTCTTCTCTTCTTTTCTTTTCTCTTACTATCTTTTTCTTCTTTTCTTTCTTTTCCTTTTCTTTCTAACATATATATATATATATATATATATATATATATATATATATATATATATATATATATATAAACTTTATTATATAATATAATCCGATAGAGTAAAATATCTCTGATTAATATTTTGGTCATCTCAAACCAATTGATCAATTATTAGAGTTACCTTAAAATCCTTTCTTGAATTAAAATAATTGTTCTCTTCAGAGTTCATCAGTTTCTCTGTTGATCAATACTTAGAGGATTCCATTAATCCAACTATCCAAAGATAGAGAACATAAATACTCATCTGATCTCATCTGATATCCAATTGAGCATTTAAATAATATGGGGTATTACATCTGCTTAGAGTTTTCCCCGGCAATTAGGTATAGGAATAGATCAAACCATTGGTCACTCTTTTAACACAGACAAAACTAGTTCCCCATAGGAATTTACAGATACAGTCTTGCCTCCTCTTGGGCTTATACAATATGGAACAGAGAAAGGCATTATTCCCGGTGAAACTTTTCTCAAGACTGTCACTATTAGAAATTTGTCAAAGAAATTCATTTCCGCCAGAGAGTATTATTTCCCGGTGAAACCTCTCTTGAATTTCTTCAAACCCTAGAACTGTTCACTAAAACAAGGATTAATTCCCGGTGAAACCTTTCTTGAACTTTTCTTAGGTTTGGACCCACAGGCTTCCTAAAAGCAACCCCAGCCTCCTCTTGGGTTTTGTAAAAGGACCCTCAGGCTTCTTAAAAGTTCTCATGCCTCCTCTTGGGCTTAGTACAAGGACCCAAAGACCTCTTACAAGTATAGGACAAAACCTAGTCATCCTTCGTGGGAGCAGTCTTTCCAAAGAGTCAAAACCTTGGACAATTTAGGGTTGATTCTCATCCCTTAAAACATCATCCTCCTCTTGGGAATCATACAAAGATAAACCTTTTCATACCAGTAGACTTGGACAGTCTCATCTCGTCTTGGATCTCAAAGAAACTCTCAAGTTTCCTAAAAGCATAGGAAAAACCCTGATCATTCCATCAGTCTCCAACAGAGTTAAAACCTCTAACGGTTAGAAAACTCAATCTTTAAACTCTCACTTCCAATTTTCCCAGTCAGGATTAATTTACCATTAACAAATCCCCAACAGAACCAGAACCTCAAGACATCTGATATTTCAACTCTTCTGCAACTCCCAGCAAGAGTTGATTCCCCAATTTGGACCTGCCTCTGGATCTCAATAATCCTCAGTGGAAGTTAGCCTCCTCTTAGGCTTCATATAAGAAAATTCCCTATCCAGCCTGCTCTTAGGCTTTGTATAATGATCATCTCTCAGAACTTTTAGCCACACTCTCAGGCTTTGTTCAAGACACCCTATAAATATCTTCAGCTGAGTCAGTCAAATTCTTTTTGCCTCAATCTTGGGCTTTGTACAAGACACATATAAACTCTCTCCAAAGAGGTCAAATCATTCTAGCCTCCTCTTAGGCTTTATATAATGATCTTGGGCTTTGTACAAGAAACTAATAAAATTTCCCCTTTAGCCTCAATCTTGGGCTTTGTACAAGAAACTAATAAAATTTCCCCAGTGGAATTAATCCTTTTTAGCCTCAATCTTGGGCTTTGTACAAAACAAATAAAACCTCTCCCCT
The DNA here is from genome assembly GCA_022829125.1 of Lathyrus tuberosus. Lineage (NCBI taxonomy): Eukaryota > Viridiplantae > Streptophyta > Magnoliopsida > Fabales > Fabaceae > Lathyrus > Lathyrus tuberosus. The sequence goes on from JALAZF010000337.1 coordinate 1,686,200, forward strand.
GTGGAGTCAATACCTTTTTAGCCTCAATCTTGGGCTTTGTACAAGACAGACAAAATATTTCCCCGAAAAAGTCAACTTTTAGCTTCCTCTTAGGCTTTGTATAATGATCTCCCCAAAAGAGTCAGTCTCTTTTCAGCCTCAATCTTGGGCTTTGTACAAGACAGATATAAAACTCCCTAGTAGAGTCAACCTTTTAGCTTCAACCTTGGGCTTTGATCAAGGCACACAAAAATCAACACCCCCTCAGAGGAAATCAAAACCTCTTTATAGGAAGACATTTCTCTGTACATCACACATCAAAACAGAAAATCAAAACAAACCTTAATCCCAGATAACTGCTGTAAGTGGCACACATGTTGATTCAAAAATCCAAGATGTAGTTCATCTCTTATCCTAGTAAATCTTCATATTTCATCTAATTGCTGTAAGTGGCAAGCCTCTGGATTATTTACATCCAAGCTTAAAGTTTCCTCCTTTAGGACAAATCCCTCATAAAGGAAATTATGGTATTGTTAGATTCTCATATACCAGTTAAAGTAATTCTCCTTTATAATCAGTCATCCAACAATTGTGATAAACAGATGAGATATCTCCCTTAGAGATGACAAATTCTCTCTCAGTCAAACCTTTCAGCTTCAATCTTGGGCTTTGACAAGACACAAATAACCTTTAGCTTCAATCTTGGGCTTTGAACAAGACACCAAAACATCTCTTTCCTCCCATAGAAATAGGAGGAACTATGATTGCTCTGATTTCCCTGTTTTCTTTAACTGGAATACGTAGGCATAAGATTGCGAAATCTTAGCGAGCACACTAATCAGAAACCTTAGGCCCAGTACCTTACCAAAAACATCGGAAAACCCCGAAATCAACAAAAACTCTCCCTCTCAAACATTCCTAAAGGAAAAACTTTCCCAATAAACAGTTAAACACCAGTAAGTAGAAAACAGTAGAAAATTGCTAACAATCTGTGGATAAACACATATAGGATGGGTAATTGGCAACTCCCCATTGTATAACCTAACCCCGGACCCCCCAATCTCTTAAGCATTTGTTAAAGAAAACATTTGCGTGCAAGGTTAGTTTTAGATAGCTTCCCTTTCCTTTCCAGCTTCATAGGATAAATAAGAAATCAGAAAGTAGATCCCAATTCCTACCATTGCGGTGAGGATTCAACCAATGGCGATAAGGTGGTCGCGTCACCGATAATAACGCACGCTACAAAAAAATGGTGACTCTGGTGGGGAGATTTTTATATAGGATTAGAATTCATAAGAGTTCTAGGTTGTTAGAATTTTATATACTATATATATATATATATATATATATATATATATATATATATATATATATATATATATATTTACTGCTTTTCCTACTTGATATCCGTGTTTATTTTTCTGTCATTAGGAATGAGATTGATACGCATGTGGAAAGTTTGAGAGAACCCTAAGATAAGGGGTGGCATAGATGGGTGGACTTATATGGAGTGAATCCTGAATAAGCAATCCTGGTAGACCACTAAATCAGGTGAGGGTCGTGTGGATTCTGCCTGTTAAACAACCGATTGTTCTGAAAGCAGAGTTTTCCAGTATGGCACCGGTGACCATGAGGATTTAGTAGACATTAACCATATGACCACTTGGTAGTGCGGTGACTAACGGGAATAGTTGATACGCGATACTACACTCAAATGAGATTAACCTAGGATGCTACAGCTTGCTCGGGTGAACCAGCTTGCTGTTGGTATCCCTAGGGGGGTCAATGATTTTGGGAACCTTAGGATCCATTTTACAGGTACAAAAATTGACCAGAATACAACCTTTGGGGATGGGTAGAGCAATGACTCCATGCTCGTGACGTTGAACTTTTGAACCCATGTTTTTTCAGTGTTTTTGTGTGTTGCATTCGTCCATTCATTTAAAAAACTCTTAAACAAAGAAAAATTTCTTCTCTTTTTCTTCTCTTCCTTTTTTCAAAATAAACTAAAACAATAATTACAAATGTCAGAAAGACTGCTTTATGGATTTCGGTAGAAGAAAGATGCACAAGTACACTTTCAAGGCTCCGGAATTAGAGAACTTGAGGAGGTTGGTAAGGATGATCACCAACCCTGATGCTTTCAGAGCTAAGCATGGAGGACTGCTGTCTCTATTAAGGGTCCACGTAGTTGAAGGAATCCTGTCTACATAGATTCAATTTTATGACCCGGTTTATCATTGCTTCACATTCCCGGATTATCAATTGACACCAACGTTAGAAGAGTACTCTCATCTGATTGATTTACCTATCACTGATCAAGCTCCATTTTCTAGAGTGGAAGAAATTCCAAAGGATCAGACTATTGCAAGAGCAATCTCTTTGGACGAGTCAGAAGTTAGGACTCACATGACCACTAAAGGAGGAATCCAAGGTTTACCAACTAAATTCCTGATAGAGAAAGCTCTGTACTTTTCCAGTATAGGAAATGTAACTGCTTTCAAAGATATATTTGTTCTACTCACGTATGGGCTATTCCTCTTTCCCAACATTGACAACTTCGTTGACACGAACGCTGTTAAGATATTTCTGATTGGAAACCCCGTACCAACTCTGCTCGCAGATGCTTATCATTCTGTACACTTAAGGAATTTGTACAGCGGAGGAATGATCACATGCTGTGTACCCTTGCCTTACAAATGGTTCACTTCCCATTTACCCAAGTCTGCTTCTTTTTGGGATCATAAGAGTACTCTACGTTGGTCACAGAGAATCATGTCTCTCACCAACTCGGACATAGATTGGTACAATAGGATTTATGAGGGGATAGAGATCATCTATCAATGTGGAAATTTCCCTAACATACCCCTCATAGGAACTAAAGGAGGAATCAATTATCATCCAATTTTAGTCCGCCGTCAACTCAGATACCCGATGAAGCATATCCCGCATAATGTTCATCTGGAAGGTCTTTTCTTCAAGGAAGGGGAAAATGACAGGGCACTAAAGAAAGTAATAGTGCACACCTGGCAACATATTCGCAGGAAAGGAAGAGAGTCTCTAGGAAGACCAGACTGTATCTCCATGGAACCTTATCTCCACTGGGTACAAACTAGAGCCCTCAAGCTGACGAAGCCTTACCCTCGTCAAGAAGTTTTTCCGTTAATGGAATCTGTCCTTTATTTCATGTCTGATGCAGAAAAATTCCAAGTCGCTCTCAACAAAGTTCAACGCGAGAAAAGCTCTTGGAAGAACAAGTACCGAATCCTCAATGTGGAGTAAGATTCAGGAACTGTTAAAAGAAAAGGATGCTCTGATTAAGATATTAGAGCAGCATAGGACCGAAGAAATCCGCTCGTCCTTTCACTTGGCAAAGGACTGAAAACCCGACAACGACTGAAGAACCCTGGCCAAAGAAAAGGAAAGTACCAGAACCAGCATCTGATCTCTCTTCAGAGAGGACTCAGGATCCATGAACTTAGACATTTCCTTTTACAGCACTTTGTAAAATACTATACTTTTCCCTTTCTGCAATCTTTCAAAATTCAATAAAACAAGGTCTCTACCCCCCACTATATGATATTTGCAATCTATTTGTTGATGTTTATTTTTTATCAAAAATTAAAAATATATCATTGCATATCATTCATCATTCTCACATAACACGTCTTCTTATCTTCGAATCTCACGTATGTGTTACGATTCTAGAGTCAGGCTGTCTCACTCATACAATACTCGGGCCAATCGACAAAAGAAAATGGACGATCTCGAGGAAGAGAACAGAGAGCTGAGAGATGAAGTCGACCCTCTAAAGGAAAGTTTGGAAAATCTTCACAATGACATGCAATCCCTGGCAGCAGCTCAGAAACAACAACAAAAGACTGTGATCTCCGAGATTACATCTACGCTTGTAGTAGAGACATATGGTCCTCGGTACAACATACCTCAAGGTCCCCCCAAGGGCATGCCTATCAACTTTATCCCTGAAGGATACTGCCATACCCCAAATTTTGACCACATAGATTTCCCATCATTGTGCAAATCATCATCATAATATGGATGTACCTTCATGCTTCATCAATCTCCTAAAGGATTGTTGAGCATTCACTACCATCAAGAATTAGGGTTTCAAGCCCTCTCAGAGTTCTTAGACAAAGGATCAATCAAGGAATGACATGATCTTCAACTTGTCTAACCTCTCAAACATCCACAATGCATCAAAAGGACCCCCCCTTCAAGGATCAAGCACAAGGTTGCTCCCTTCTAGGTGGATCAAGTCTCAAGATCGACAGTGTCACCAAATTAGGGTTTTGGTCGACCGGGGCCTCCAAATGGAAATTTTTCATCTGGGCACAAGCCAATGGATCCAATCAAGTACGTCTTCAAAAAACCTGCTCTCACGGGAAGGATTGCCCGTTCGCAGATGCTGTTATCAGAATATGACATAGAGTACCACGCTCAGAAAGCCGTTAAGGGAAGTATTTTAGCCGATCATTTGGCTCATAACCGATTGACGATCAAGAATGAATCGGGTTTGACTTCCCAGACGAAGATGTCATGTATCTAAAAATGAAAGATTGCGATGAACCGTTACCCAGTGAAGGGCCAGAACCAGGTTCCCAATGGGGACTTGTCTTTGACGGAGCAGTTAATCATTATGGAAACGGAATTGGGGCAATCATTGTTACCCCTCAGGGTACCCACATTCCTTTCACTGCCAGACTTACGTTCAAATGTACGAACAACGAGGCCGAATACAAACCTTGTATTATGGGTCTCGAAGAAGCAATTGATTTAAGGATCAAAAACTTGGACGTATACGGCGATTCAGCCTTGGTTATCAATCAGATAAAAGGAGATTGGATCACATACCAATCAGGATTGATTCCTTACAAAGACTACGCAAGAAGGTTGCTACCTTTCTTTAACAAAGTTGAGTTTCATCATATCCCTCGTGAGGATAATCACATGGCTGATGCATTAGCCACTCTCTCTTCCATGATTAGTGTAGGTCAATGGAACGACTTACCTAAGATCGACATAATGCGCCTTGAAAGGCCCGCTTACATCTTCACGATTGAAGCAGTCATAGACGATAAACCTTGGTATCATGATATCAAATGCTTCCTTCAGAAACAAGAGTACCCACCTGGGGCACTAAGAAAAGACAGGAAAACCCTCAGAAGATTGGCTGGAAACTTCTTCCTGAGCGGTGACACTCTCTATAAGAAAAATTTTGACATGGTTTTGCTCCGATGCGTAGACAGACCAGAAGCAGAAATGCTGATGAAAGAAATTCATGAAGGATCCTTTGGCACTCATGCCAACAGACACACAATGGCGAGAAAAATTCTAAGAGCAGGGTACTATTGGTTGACCATGGAATCCGAATGCTACAAGTACATGAGGAGGTGTCACAAGTGTCAGATATACTCCGACAAAATTCATGTACCGCCATCACATCTCAAAGGTCTTTCTTCCCCGTGGACTTTTTCCATATGGGGAATCGACATGATTGGCATGATTGAGCCCAAGGCTTCAAACAGACATCGGTTCATCCTAGTAGCCATTGACTATTTCACCAAGTGGGTCGAAGCAGCGTCATTCGCCAATGTAACCCGACAAGTGGTGGTCCGATTTATCAAAAACAATATCATCTGTCGTTATGGTGTTCCAAGCGAGATCATTACTGACAATGGATTTAACTTCAACAACAAGATGATGAAGGAGTTGTGCGCAGAGTTCAAGATTAAACATCATAACTCATATCCCTACCGACCCAAGATGAACGGAGCGGTAGAAGCGGCCAATAAGAACATCAAGAAGATCGTTCAAAAGATGGTTGTAACCTACAAAGACTGGCACGAGATGCTACCTTTTTCTCTTCACGGTTATCGCACATCTGTCCGCACTTCAACAGGGGCAACCCCTTTCTCTCTAGTGTATGGCATGGAAGCAGTGCTCCCCATAGAAGTAGAGATCCCGTCAATCCGAGTATTGATGGAAGCTAAGCTCACCGAAGCTGAATGGTGTCAAAGTCGACACGACGAACTGAATCTGATCGAGGAGAAGCAAATCACGGCACTATGACATGGTCAGCTGTATCAACAGAGAATGAAAAAGGCGTTCAACAAAAAGGTCCGACCTCGTGTCTTCAGGAAATGAGACCTTGTGCTCAAGAAGATACAATCATTTCTCACTGATTCTCGGGGCAAGTGGACTCCGAATTATGATGGCCCCTATGTGGTCACGAAAGCTTTCTCAGGCGGCGTCTTGAGACTTGCAACCATGGACGGAGAGGAATTTGCCTACCCCACAAATGTTGATGTAGTCAAGATATACTTCGCCTAAAAAAAAATCATCCCGGTGGATTGGAAACATCACAGTACAATCCAGGCAAAAGTTAGGGATAATGGCAAGTAACTATGTTCAACAGAGGCAGGTCCCTCAGCAGCAGTTACACCATCCATCGGAGGAGAACTCCAGTCAAGGTCATCTTCGACAGAAGCTCAAGATGCCCCGAATTCAAAGTTGGTAGAAGGATAGTGGTCGTTATGTTTCAACGTAGCCCTTTTCCCTGTAAATTACCATTTTCTAACTTTGTAAATACTCAATGGAATCACGCGTTTGACTGATCTCCATTTTATCAATAAAATTTGAGCCCTTGTGCTTTTGTTTGTAATTCTTATTTGTTTTAGCTTTATAGAACGACGTTGTTAACATGACTAACGATTCTTGAAATAAAACAAAAATGAATTTACTTGTTAAAACTTTTTATGCTTTTTAATAAAGACGGCAATTTCTTTTGACTGTTGAACATCAGAAGAACATCGGTCGCTTCTCCAGAAGTAATCGAACCTCAAAGTACGGAATCAAAGTACTCCTTCTACGCTAGTACGCCTGAATGAAGGGATCAACTGTGTCAGAGACCCTGTTTCGTCTGACACACTTCGACCGAGTTCACATCTCCTAAGCCCGATCAACATAGCTCCCAACAGGGACTATCTCTCCTAAGAAAGGCATAATTGCTATCTTGAACTAGTGGTACTTCTTCGCCCTGCAATGGCCGAGTATCCGGTCGTGTTCATCTTTTAGTTTGTATGTTGCGTCAGTTTTGTCAGCATATACATACATGCATCATGCATTATTGATTTACATTCATAGTCATATTGCATCACTATCACTCTAGTCGGTCTTGTCCCCTAGTGATAAAAGTCCTCTCAATTGAGTTGTCAGCCCTTTCCTCATCAGGAAGTGTTACGTCTGAACAATCTCTCTCCTCCAGTTTTATTTCTGGATTGAAGTTAGTTCCTCGACCACTTTGATAACTTGAACCTCTGAAAGACCAGAGAGCCCTCAGTTAACATCACTATTCGCCATTGAAGATGATATCCTTGTTTTCCCGTATTAAAGAAAATCCCGAGAGAAAGCCTCCTAAATCGGAGATTCGCCAGTACGGCAGTTTTTCTCGGAAAAACCCACTGATGAAAAGGTCATCGGCACCTCAAAATTGGATCACATCATATGGCATTTCTCCGAGAAGATCTCCGAGAAAAGTATGATGTAAAGACCCTAAACGAAAGCAGTGTCTCAAGAGACTCGTTTTCCCCAGTAGATTCAACAAATGGCGTCTCCAAACAGAGAAGTTTGTGCACCTCTACAACTCAGACGACTGGGTTCCCAAGCAAGTCTGATATCAAAACTTTTTCCACTCAAATAGCATCTCCCCAGGAAAATTCGGCGAGAAGTTTGAAGGAAAGCCGCTATGAATATCGTCCCTTGTCAGTAAAGTTTATTGACGAAAGAAACTAAGACCAGTTCCTTGGTAGAAACCAGGATCAAGGGGAAGTTTAAATCAAAAACTAAGACCAGTTCCTTGGTAGGAAACCAGGATCTAGGGGAAGTTCAAAAATCAGAAACTAAGACCAGTTCCTTGGTAGGAAACCAGGATCGAGGGGAAGTTTACATCAGAAACTAAGACCAGTTTCTCGGTAGGAAACCAGGATCGAGGGGAAGTTTACATCAGAAACTAAGACCAGTTCCTCGGTAGGAAACCAGGATCGAGGGGAAGTTTACATCAGAAACTAAGACCAGTTCCTCGGTAGGAAACCAGGATCGAGGGGAAGTTTCAATCAGAAACTGAGACCAGTTCCTGGGCTGAAGTCCAGGATCGAGGGGAAGTTTACCTTTTCTAAGCATCATTGCTTAGCAAAAGAAGATGAATGCGTGAATTACCATTCATAGACACCGTCAAAATTTCGGGTATTCCGATATTTAATCCTCTTGCACCCCGAATGCCCGAATACCTTCGTCATTCACACCTTCGTGTCCAAGAAGATTAAATAGGGGCATCTGTCATACCCCAAATTTTGACCACTTAGATTTCCCATCATTGTGCAAATCATCATCATAATATAGTTGTACCTTCATGCCTCATCAATCTCCTCAAGGATTGTTGAGCATTCACTACCATCAAGAATTAGGGTTTCAAGCCCTCTCAGAGTTCTTAGACAAAGGATCAATCAAGGAATGACATGATCTTCAACTTGTCTAACCTCTCAAACATCCACAATGGATCAAAAGGACTCCTACTTCAAGGATCAAGCACAAGGCTGCTCCCTTCTAGGTGGATCAAGTCTCAAGATCGACAGTGTCACCAAATTAGGGTTTTGGTCGACCGGGGCCTCCAAATGGAAAATTTTCATCTGGGCACAAGCAAATGATCCAAAACATAACCTAATATACTTCATGGGACCTCATGTACCCAATCATCAAGTCAATTTTGCCTCAGGGGATGCATTCATCAAAAATCAGGAATTAGGGTTTCTTGACCTAATTCACCCCTAAGTAGACTTTTAGGGAAAATCATGAGCCAAGACCTCAAGAGAGGGTTTGAGGGTTTCTAATGAACTATATTGATCCATTTGGAACAATGGATTAATCTAAGAAGCTTGAGCAACAAGTCTCAATTTCATCTGCACCACAATTAGGGTTTCGCGAGGAAAGTCAACTGTAACTTTGACTTTTGACCAGGACATGCTCCCAAGCCCTAAGACATGATTCAATATACCCTATGACATCCATGGAACATGTCCATCAAGTTTGATTTAGGTCAAGGACAAGATTTCATGAAGAATCGCACAGTTTGGAATTCATCTGATAAAAAGTCAATTGTGCACAAAAGTCAACTTTGACTTTTTGAGATTTTTCACCAAAATGGTATTTTAACCCTAAAATGATGTTAATGTATGATTTGAATCATCATTCTTCAAGAAAAATCAAAGAAAGTGGGATAACTTGTAAAAGGGGTAACCATAAAAACTTAGAAAAATTTCTAAGTTATGGAAAAAATGACACTAATGTGCCAACTTTGGAGGACCATAACTCCTAAACCACAAGGCCATTGTTCCCCATTCAAAGCTTGATTTGTAGATCTCATTGCCCTCTACAAAAGCTTCATATTGACCTATGTCCAAATTCCTCATGGCTTTTGAGTTATGGAGTGATCAAAATCAAGAAAAGTCACTTTGTTCCAACACTTAGTGAAAATTTCACTAAGTCAGATTTTACCCTACTTTTTGCCAAATGTAGGGGGATTTTTCACTTGGATTCAAAAGAGATCAAAACCAAACATGTTCAAACAGTTGTTGTATCATGTAAGGGCTTTCCAAAATGACCAAGAACATTACCAAATTCAATTTGAGTCATGAGATATAACATTGGCAAGTTGCCTTGTTGAAATCTGTCAAGGCAAGGCAGATTTTGCATTTTTGCTCGATTTGCCAAAATCAGCCAAATCCAAATGCTCCAATCCACTTGGACACCTCTGAGGATTGAATCTAAAGGGGACAATCACTGAGCCAAGCCTCCAAAGTCTTTGGAACAAGAAATAGCATGTTGAACCTAGAATTGCCAAAATAGGGACAAGACTCCAATTTTGGATTTGGGCATTCAATGGAAGCATCAAGGTGGCATGGACTGAGCCATTCTCAACTGAATTCAGTCAAGAGCTATCCAAGACCAAGGGAACCAGCAGCCTGTGCCCTAACATCTAGTCAATGGCTAGAGGAGACTTGGATTTTCATTTGCCAACATTGGCCAAACCTACTCAGCAGTTGCCATTCACTATTCCTTGCGAAACAAACTTGCTATACTATAAATAGAGCTCAATTGTGATCAGTTTGAGTACACCAAAGCCATCAAACAGATGCTTTCCTCAAAATCTCTTCTTTCACTCCAATTTTGCCTTCTAAGGCAAGTCACTATCGGGTTTTGAGTTTGGGAGCTTTTCCAATCAAACCAATCACTCACACACCTCACATACATCATATAAAAGTGATCCAAACACTCATGTAACATCTGGAACACAGATTTCACAAAATCACCAGCCAATTGCTCAAGTTCTTGACAGTTTTGCAGTTGAGGTACCATCTTCAGCTCCAAACCATTTCAATCCATTCCAAGCATTCATACACACTCCATGGCACCGAGGGAAGCTATCCAGATCATTGGAACCTAGCTGTAACACCTCCAACACAAATCACAATCACCAGCTGCAAGGGGTAAGCATGAACTCTTCTAACTCTATGATCCATGCAAATCTGGGAAAATGCAAATCTGGGAAAACCCAGAACACGCGCGTGTTCTTGGTGTGTTCTTGGCGCCATTTTTTAAAAATTCAAATATTTGAATTTTGTGATTTTATTTAATTGATTCAAAAATTAATTTCTCTCTGAGTTTTAATGATTTTGAGTTAATTCTTTTTTTAACAATTCACAAAAATGTTAAAATATTTTATTTTCCCAAAAAATCCCAAAAATATTGTTTATTTTATATAATTGATATTTTTGCAAAGAATTAATGTTTTAATTGTTTTTGACATTTAAAATATTTTTTCCACCTTGATTTTGCAACTTTTAATGCTTTCTAATTATTTTGTAGGTCAATACTTAATTTTTGAAGCATTAATCCAAGATCACAATTTGTTTTTCCTATGTTAAACAATTTTGATCATTTTAATTGAATTTTTATTCAATTAAAACACATTTTTGAAAACAAATTAGGGGTTTTGGATTAATTCAACCCTCATAAATCATTTTCAAAACACTTTGGGCCTCTAATAGAGTGTAAGACCCAATCCTTTTTTTGACCAAATCATTTTTGGACCTCAGTGTATTGTATAAGTCCCGATACCGTCAAAAAACAAACGGCGCGATCGTCGCCTTTTGAAAAATAACCTTCTGGGCCTACCCTCGAGTAGTAAGACCCATTTCTTTTCTTAAAACTCTTTGGGCCTCTAATAGAGTGTAAGACCCAATCCTTTTTTTGACCAAATCATTTTTGGGCCTCAGTGTATTGTATAAGTCCCGATACCGTCAAAAAACAAACGGCGCGATCGTCGCTTTTTGAAAAATAACCTTCTGGGCCTACCCTCGAGTAGTAAGACCCATTTCTTTTCTTAAAACTCTTTGGGCCTCTATTAGAGTGTAAGACCCAACCCACGTGTACAGAAACAATTTTGGGCCTCATTCGTTGTATAAGTCCCACTGTACATTTTCGAATAAACGACGCGATCGTCGCCAGTTTAAAATTAACCAACTGGGCCTACCCTCAAGTAGTAAGACCCATTCAAATTTTTCGGGCCTCTAATAGCGTGTAAGACCCAACCCCCTTTTAACCAAAATCATTTGGGGCTCAGATATTGTATAAGCCCCTTCGCGTTAAAAGAAAATCTCGGCGCGATCGCCATTTTTAACGAAAAGTTAACTGGGCCTACCCTCGTGTTATAAGCCCCACTCTTTTTCTTTAAACCTTTTAGGCCTCTGGAGATAGTGTAAGACCCAAATCCCTTTGTACAGAAAACCTTTCTTGGGCCTCAGTCACTTGTATAAGTCACTCTGTACGAATTCAACAGTGCGATCACTGATAAAACCCTGGGCCTCTCCTTGAGCTGTAAGCCCCAAATCTTTCTTTTTCGAAGCACTTTTTCCTTTGATTTTGAATATACTGTTGTTTTCAATCTTTATTTGTTGAACAACTAACCAAACAGCATGGAAGCTCTACAACCGAGTAAGTGGTTATTGCTTTCATTTACCGCTTTCATATACATATAATTGTATTGTGGGGATGTTTCACTGTAAGTCTTCTTTCATAAACTCATATCTACTGTGTAATAATAGTATAGATATTTCGAGTTTCCCCGGCAACTACGTCTAGAACTAGGTGACTCCGTTTCGTTTATTCATAGAAATAGACAACTAGATCCCCAATAGGATCACCAGATACAGTCTTCTCTTTGGCTGTCCTCATTAGGAATTGTCAAGAAACTCTACTCCCAGAGATGAATGTATTCTCTGTGAATGGCATCTTTGAGTTTCTTCCAAATTCTCGAACTTTCCTGACTTGATCTATACCTTTTGAATAGCTTGCCTTGAATTTCTCGGGGTTTGGGGACCCACGGGCTTCTTAAAAGCATCGGCCTCCTCTTGGGCATCATACAAGGACCCACAGGCTTCCTAAAAGCAACCCCGCCTCCTCTTAGGCTTCGTATAATGATTCTTCCTCCGGGAATGATAGCCTCCTCTTGGGCTTAGTACAAGGACCCGTCGGCTTCTTAGAAGTATTCACAGCCTCCTCTTAGGCTTCGTATAATGATTCTTCCTCCGGGAATGATAACCTCCTCTTGGGCTTCGTACAAGGACTGATCGGCTTCTTAAAAGTTCCCAGCCTCCTCTTGGGCTTCGTACAAATTGTCCCGATGACCTCCTAGAGGTATAGGAACAGAAATTAGTCATCTGCATAGAACAGTCCTTTCAAAGAGTCTACTACTGTTTCTCAAAGCATGGTACAAAAGATGAAACTCTAGACACGAACAATATAATCTCCTTGAGTTTTCCAGACATTCTCAAGTGACCCCTTCGTTAAATAGGAAGAAAACCCGTAGGCTCGGAGAATCTCAATACCCTTCGTATTTCCCAATTCCTTAAAGAACAGGAATAGCCCGGATCCTTGAATCAAATCCTCGAGTATAGTGTTGCTCATATAAGAACTGATTTTCTCTTTAAATCAGCATACTGGACCTGTCACTCAACTGAAATAGTAACCATAGCCTCCTCTTAGGCTTTGTATAATGATCCTTCTCCAGTTACAATAGCCTCTCTCTTGGGCTTTATACAATGATTCTCCCCAGCGGAGTCAAACAACGTTTAGCCTCTCTCTCGGACTTTGTACGAGACACATAAAGAGACTCCCTCGTTGAGTCAAATCACCCTTTCGCCTCCATCTCGGGCTTTATACGAGATACAAAAAGGTTCTTATTGAGCCAAACAAATTTTAGCCTCCATCTCGGGCTTCGTACGAGATACAAAAAAATCTCTTGTTAAGTCAAGTAGTCTTCATCTCGGGCTTTATACGAGATACCAAAAGATTCCATCGTCGAGTCAAAACCTTTTAGCCTCTCTCTCAGGCTTTATTCGAGACACATATTAGCCTCCTCTTAGGCTTTGTATAAGAAAACCACTGGTTGGTCCAATCAACCTTTTAGCATCAAAGTCGTGCCTCGTTCACAGTACACAAACATCAACAACTCCTTCCCCTTCATCTAATCGCTGTAAGCGGCAAGCCTCTGGATTATTTACATCCATGCCAATGTCCCTCTTTTAGTATGAGAAATTCCTAAGGAAAGATGACATTGCTCTAAACTGAGTTAAAGTCTTCTCCTTCAGGTTAAAATCCCCTATAAAGGAAATTATGGCATTGTCGGATTCACAAATCCCAGTTAAAGTAATCCTCCTTTACAGTCAGTCACCCAACAGTTATGACAAACAGACCCCTTTAAAGATGACAAATTCTCTCTAAGGTCAACACTTTCTGCTTCACATCTTGGGCTTTGAACAAGATACCAACTACCTTCAGCTTCACATCTTGGGCTTTGAACAAGATACAAATAGACCCTCTAGCTTCACGTCTTGGGCTTTGAACAAGACACCAAAACAACCATTTCCTCCCATAGAATAGGAGGAACTACGATCGCTCTGATTTCCCTATTTTGGTAAACGGGAATACGTAGGCATAAGATTGAAAGAAAAAATCTTAGCGAGCACACTAAACAAAAACCCAAAATCCCATACTCTCATACATTCGTCCTAACATCCTAACCGATAGCCTAAAGCACCCCTTGCCAACAAAATAACCTAGGAGAAACCCCGAATCTTTGTAGTATCTGTAAACCAACAATTTTGACTGTTTAATCTCAGTATGCAAGCAGGGTTAATTGGAGACATCTATTTCCCTTCCTTCATCAACTTTAATAGGATAAAAAATGAATCGAGCTGTAGTACCAGAGCGATCGTGCTTCGCAACCACATCCAAAAATCACTCGCTACAGATACATCCCGCCGGTCACTGAAGACCAAGAAACTGCAGCAGGAACCGTTGGGCCTGAAGGTTACAAACTTCGGGAAAGCGAGGACGCAAGAGTTACGACAACAACTTCTGAAGGTTACAAACTTCGGGGCATGGAAGCACCAAGAGTCACCGCTATAATGACTATACCACAACCAGTGGTACACACTATCCCAGAAGGATAAATTCCGTAAATAATTTCTAGTGGAAACGAAGACATGTACGAAAGGATGAATGAGTTCCAGGAACAATTCTTGGAGATGCAGAAGGAACTGCATTCCATTCGCGGCCAGGATTTATTCGGAAAGGACGCCGTAGACCTTTGTCTGGTCCCTAATGTAAAGATCCCGCACAAATTCAAAGTGTCTGACTTTGAAAAATACAAGGGAAACTCTTGCTCTCAAAGTCATCTGGTGATGTACGCTCGAAAAATGTCAACTCAGACAGAAAATCAACAGCTACTGATCCATTATTTCCAAGACAGTTTAACCGGTCCCGCACTCAAATGGTACATGGGTTTAAACCGCACTAAGATCAATACTTTCAGAGATCTCGGCGCTGCCTTCGTTTAGCAGTATAAGTATAACCTGGACATGGCACCCGATAGGGATCACCTCAGAGCAATGTCGCAGAAGGACAAAGAACCTTTCAAGGAATATGCTCAGAGATGGCGTGAAATTGCCACCCAGATCTGTCCCCCTCTTGAGGAAAAAGAGATGACCAAGATTTTCCTGAAAACCTTGAGCTCATTTTATTACGACTGAATGGTCTCCAGTGCGCCCTGTGACTTCACTAAAATGGTGAACATGGGAGTACGCCTGGAACAAGTAGTCCGAGAAGGACGACTGGTCAAAGATACAGAGCCATCAAGTAGTACCAAAAGATACGGTAGTGCTTTCCCAAAGAAAAAAGAACAAGATATTGGTAATATCTCTCTTAGAAAGCAAAGGCGAAGGTATCAACCAGTAGCAGCGGTAACTCCTATTATCCACCCTGCGCCGGCTCCGACGTATCAACCTCAGGTTGCTCAGAGCCAACCTAGTCAACAATAGTATCAACAAAGGACACAACATCCTCTTCAATAGGCTCCTCCACAGTACAACAACAATAATCGTATGACACGACCATCAAGGTTCGACCCTATACCGATGTTGTACGTAGAACTATTGCCACTTCTACTGACCAAGGGGCGCGTCCAAACTAGGTCTCCTTTTATAGTACCAAAAAATCCACCTTTTTGGTTCAAAGCGGATCAGATTAGCCCTTACAATCAAGGAGGATGGGGGCACAACATCGAGAACTGTCTCAGCTTCAACTCCGATGTGTAGAAGCTTGTCAGGAACGAGGTCCTATCTTCCAAAGATACTAATCTAAATGTTCAGACAAACTCGTTGCCTCAACATGAGAAGACAACAGTAAATTTAAGAGAAGATGAATTCAGACGCAGTTATCAAATTCACAATGTACTCCTATTAGGAACCAATTTGGTCAGGATGCATTGTAGACAGAGCAAGTATGGTCATGTACCGCCTCACAATTATCACCAGTGTGATATTTGTTCAAAGAATAACCAGGGGTGTTCCGTAGTGCAATCAGCTCTACAAGAACAAATAGATCTTGGATGGATCCAAGATCACCGAATCCTTGAAATCAACATGGCCCATGTGCATCCCAACATTATTCAGAACCACAACGTCCGCATAATGAATGTCAACTTAGTGGCGATGCATTCAAGGTAAAGTCAATATCATAGTATGCCATGGCACGATTACAATACTTGTCCGATCTGCTCAACAAACAATCAAGGATGCTCTTTTGTACAAGAGGCCCTCCAACGACAGATGGATCTCGGATGGATCAAAGACTACCATGAGAGAAATAACCATCAAGTCAATATGGTTCAGATCTTTGACATGCGCTTGATGAATACCAGTCGGGTAGAATTACACGCTAAGAAATTCAGGCTCGGCTTTCTGGCTTTACATGATTATCAAGACTGTGAAGGATGCCGAGGAGATGACCAAAGGTGTGCACTTGTCCAAAGAACACTTCAACACTTGTTCGACCACTGGTGGCTTCCAATCTACTCGGATGAGGCTACATAATAGATTAGTATGACTGACGAGAATCCTGATAGGCATGAAAGTCACGATGTCTGCTCAATGGAAACAGATCTAGTAAAGTTGCACTGCATACAAAGAAGACGTGGTCGGGTGCCACCCCACAACTACGAGCGTTGTAGAATTTGTTTAGAGAACAACCAAGGATGCTACCTCGTACGAGCGGCTCTTCAAAGTCAGTTAGACCAAAAAGAGATTCGACCATGTTCAAGTTCTGGGTCGATCAACGTGATACAAAACTATCTCCCTGATCAAAGCAAAGATGTTGTCATAATCTCCGATCATGGGAGGACAAAAAATGATTGTGCCATCATCCCTCTGCTCAACGAGTCAAATGTCTCTCTGAACAGTAGAAGAATCTTTAACCTGGAACCAATTGAGGCTTTCTATGATGGTCAGGGAAATCAAAAAGCTCCTGTGGTTATCTACTTTCCGGGACCAATACCGAACAAATCCGATAAGGCTATCCCTTACAAATACGGTGCAATAATAATCGAAAATGGAAAGGAAACTCCATTACCCTCCGTCGTAAACATCACTGACATCAGTCGAGTCACACGGAGCGGTCGGATCTTCAACAGAGAAGTTGGAGAACCTGCTAAAGAGAAGGAATCTCTGACAAGGGTTCCAAATCAGCAAATCGGGAAGTCTAGTAATCCCGAACTTACAAAGAACAACGATGAGATGCTGAAGCTCATCCAGAAAAGTGAGTACAACATTGTGGACCAACTGTTGCGAACTCCTTTGAGAATCTCTGTACTAGGAAGCTCTGCAGAAAGTCTTAGAGCAAGCTTTCGTAGAACAAGATGCGACGATAAGACAGTTTGATAGCATCATCTTCAACATCACTTCCTGCAACAACTTAGCATTCAGCGATGAAGAACTGCCGAAAGAAGGCAAAAATCATAATATGGCACTTAACTTTGCAGTCAACTTCCAGGACGATGCTTTAGCCAGTGTACTGGTAGACACGGGATCAGCTCTGAATGTTATGCCAAAATTAACTTTGATACGAATATCATTTAAAGGAGCCCCGATGAGAGGCAGCAAGGTCATCGTCAAAGCCTTTTATAGATCCAAAAAACAGTTATCGGCGAAGTTGACCTTCCCATAACCATCGGTCCTCACACTTTCCAAGTCACTTTCCAGGTCATGGACATCTGGGCAGCATACAGTTGTTTATTAGGAAGACCTTGGATACACGAAGCTGGGGCAGTCACTTCGACCCTTCACCAGAAGCTGAAGTTCATCAAGAATGACAAATTAGTCACAGTATGCAGAGATCGGGCCTTAATAGTGAGCAACTTATCATCATTTTCCTGTGTAGAACCCGAGGAGGTCGTTGGAACTCAGTTTTAAGCACTCTCGGTGAGCAATGAGAATCGATCAGAAAGAGGGACATCGATTTCCTCATACAAAGATGCTCTCAAAGTGATCAGGAGTAACGACATAAAAGGATGGGGACATCTCGTAATTCCTACTGATAACAAGACAAATAAAGGTCTTGGTTTCTCCTCAACCTGTGCCCAGACTGCCAAGAAAGATGAAAGTTTTCATCCTATTCAGGACTTCTTCCACAGTGAAGGCTTTCTCCACCCAGTGTCTCAAGAAGTACACACCATCAATAAGAGTGACTCCTCCGATACGGACGAGGAATGGAAATCTTATCTCAACGACAACGGTTATATATCTCAGGAAGAAATGCATATGCCATTATGTTTTCCCAAACAGAGTCCGAGATATATACCAAGAGCAGATGTTTGAATGATCTACGGAGGTTACGATCCTGAAGGATGTCGTGCTCCACCTAACTCATTAGAAGATGATCTAATGAAGAACCACTTCGATCAAGATTATTATCCCCTGGATGACTTGCCTATCTGGAAGCCGTACCCAGAAGACTTGGGGCAAAAGAGTCAGCCAAACGATGCTTATCAGCTGAGTAATATTGAAAGTAATACCCATGTCCCCACCGAGTCATGGGATCATTACTCAGGGAATTCAGAAAATATCCAGCACAATGATGAATCTGCTAAGATTGCCGGACAAGAGTTCATCAATTTAGCTTTTCCCGAGGTCAACGTCATCGAGGAAGATGACTCCTCTACTCCCACAGAAGTATAGGACACTTTAGGATAGCCAAGTAGCAAGTACGACTTCTTGGTCAAGTACACCACTCCTGAAAGCTCTCGCATCAGATATGAGGATATCCAACCAACTGGATGGGGATAGCCTCTTGAACGTGAAAAAATTAAGGAAGATACAACAGAAGAGTTCGTTTATGACAACTCTTCTTGGGAGGAAGACTCCAAAGATCCTGCTCCACCAGAAACCAGCGTCATTTCTGAGGACAAACCAAGGAAGAAGGTACCAGACTTTGTGATTCACCGAGGAGTTCGTCGCCAATGAGTTGTTGTCGATGTCTCGAAAGTCGTCCATAAGTCTAAGTAATTGCCACCTTTGTTTTAACCTTTCACCTTGCCCAGGTGAAACGGATGTTTTATAGGGCTCACTTTTCTGTAAATGTCCCTCTTCACTTCGCCCAAAGCGACAGAGTTTTTTTTTATAGGGCTGTAGTTTCAAGAATTGACAAATCGTAAATAAATAAACGTCGTTATGTCATTCCCACATTTATCGTTGCTTTCACTTTTTATTTTTCAGAAAATGGTAATCCTAAAAACAACCCAAAAATAAAAACAAACATTTTTTAGAAAATATACTGCACACACGCTTGCATTCTCTCAATCTCTTCTTAAAAATGAATCATCACGTCATGCAGATTGCTTGTTTTAAACCCCAATGAAACATACGATCCAATGCCTTCTCCCAACTTTGAATTCTCGGTATTTGAAGCTGAAGAAGAAGAGGACGAAGAAATTCTAGAAGAGATCTCACGAATACTCAGGCAAGAGGAAAGGTCCATTGAACCTCACAAAGAGCCGTTGGAAACGGTCAATTTGGGATCATAGGAAGTAAAGAAAGAAGTTAAGATTGGAGCATTGCTCAGTCCGAATGTCAAAGAAAGTTTGATAAAACTTCTCAAAGAGTTTCCCGATGTATTTGCTTGGTCCTATCAGGACATGCCAGGGTTGGATACCAGCATCGTGGAACATCATCTACCGTTGAAGTCAGAATGTCCGCCGGTAATACAAAGGCTAAGACAGATTCATCCAGATATGGCCATCAAAATCAAGGAGGAAGTGCAGAAACAAATTGACGCATGTTTCCTTGCCACCTCAGAATATCCTCAATGGCTAGCTAACATAGTGTCAGTTCTGAAAAAGGACGGAAAAGTCAGAATGTGTGTAGACTACAGGGATCTGAATAAAGCAAGTCCAAAGGACGACTTCCCCCTGCCACACATTGACATGCTGGTAGACAGTACATCAAAGTTTAAAGTCTTCTCATTCATGGATGGATTCTCGGGCTATAATCAAATCAAAATAGCACCGGAAGATATGGAGAAAACTTCATTCATCACCCCATGGGGCACCTTTTGTTACAAGGTAATGTCGTTCGGTTTGAAGAATGCCTGGGCAACATATCAAAGGGCCATAACTACTCTGTTTCACGACATGATGCACAAAGAAATCGAAGTATATGTCGATGATATGATTGCCAAATCTAAAACAGAAGAGCAGCATGTGACCCACTTGTCAAAGTTATTCGAGCGTCTGAGAAAGTACAAACTCCACTTGAATCCCAACAAATGCACGTTTGGTGTCCGCTCAGGGAAACTTTTAGGGTTCATCGTCAGCCATAAAGGAATTGAGGTTGATCCTGACAAGGTCAAGGCCATTCAAGAAATGCCTTCGCCAAAGACTGAGAAACAAGTCCGAGGATTTTTGGGACGTTTGAATTACATTTCCAGATTCATATCCCTCATGACTGTGATATGCGCGCGAATCTTCAAACTCCTCAGAAAGAATCAAAGTTGTTTGTGGATAGAAGATTGCCAAAAAGCTTTCGACAGTATCAAAGAATATCTGTTGAATCCACCGATTCTGTCACCTGCAGTGGAAGGAAGACCACTGATCATCTACTTGACAGTCTTGGAAGACTCCATGGGTTGTGTGCTTGGCCAACAAGATGAAACAAAAAGAAAAGAGTCTGCCATTTACTACTTAAGCAAGAAATTCACCAACTGTGAAACTCGGTACACTATGCTTGAGAAAACTTGTTGTGCTCTGGCTTGGGCAGCCAAACGTCTTCGCCAGTACATGATTTGTCACACTACTTGGTTGATCTTAGAAATGGATCCTATCAAGTACGCCTTCAAAAAACCTGCTCTCACAGGAAGGATTGCCCGTTGGCATATGTTGTTATCAGAATACTGTAGCGCGATTTGTGTGGTCCTGAGTCACTATCGTTTAGGCACTACAGTTTGATTCATTTTTTATCTTGTTTGAGCTGATTAAGGAAGGGAAATAGATGTCTCTAATTAACCCTGCTTGCATACTGAGTTTGAACAGCGGTTTATTAGGTTACAGATGCTATGTGGATGTGGGGTCCAATCTTTGGTTTATTTTGCTAAGAACACCGTGTCTGGATTATTTGTGAGGTTTTTGGTAATGTGTTTAGATTTGATGCTTTTGGGTGGATTTGGTGGAGATACTGGATTTTGGGTTTTTGATTAGTATGCTCCCTAAGATTTTTCAATCTTATGCCGACGTATTCCTGTTCAATGAAATAGGAAAACCAGAGCGATCGTAGTTCCTCCTATTCTATTTGAGGAAAAAGGTTGTTTTGGTGTCTTGTTCAAAGCCCAAGACGTGAAGCTAAAGGGGTGATTTGTATCTTGTTCAAAGCCCAAGATGTGAAGCTGAAGGGTCTATTTGTATCTTGTTCGAAGCCCAAGATGTGAAGCTGAAGGGTTTTGACTTTAGAGAGAATTTGTCATCTCTAAAGAGGAGTTGTTGATGTTTGTATGCTGTGAGCAAGGCACAACTTTGATGCTAAAAGGTTGAGAGACTCAACCGGGGTTTTCCTTATACAAAGCCTAAGAGGAGGCGATTGACCCAACAAGAGGGTGCTGACAAGTGACTGACTCAACAAGAGAGTGTTTTTATGTGTCTTGTACGAAGCCCAAGACGGAGGCTAAAGAGGTTTGACTCAACAAGAGAGTCTTGACCATGTGATTGACTCAACAAAAGAGTCTTTTATACTCAATAAGAGAGTGATTTATATCTCGTACGAGTCCCAAGATGGAGGCTAAAGGTGTTTGACTCAACAAGAGAGTATTTTATACTCAACAAGAGAGTGATTTATATCTCGTACGAAGCCCGAGATGGAGGCTAAAGGTGTTTGACTCAACAAGAGAGTCTTGACTGGGTGATTGACTCAACAAGAGAGTCTTTTATACTCAACAAGAGAGTGATTTATATCTCGTACGAAGCCCTAGATGGAGGCTAAAGAGATTGACTCAACAAGAGAGTCTTTTATACTCAACAAGAGAGTGTGAAAAGGTTAGCTCCGCTGGGGAGAATCATTGTATAAAGCCTAAAAGGAGGCTAATCTATGCTGGTGACTGTTTCAGTTTAGTGACCGGTCCAGTATGTTGGATAAAAGAGGAAATCAGTTCCTATAAAGGGAAAAATTAAAGGTATGGTTGTGCTTTAGGATTGATCAGAGGATCAGGGTTATTTCCTGTTCTTTTAGGAAATGGAAAATCCAAAGGGTATTGAGACTGTCCAAGTCTACTGTTGTTTTGAGAAATCGATTCTTAGGTAGTGAATGATCTTTGTATGATGCCCAAGAGAAGGCTGGTATGTTAAGGGATGACGGTCAACCCATTAACAGGTCTGACATTTGACTCAGGAAGATAGCTCTAGCAAATTGATGACTAGGTTCTATTCCTATACATGTAGAAGTCTCTGGGTCCTTGTACTAAGCCCAAGAGAAGGCATGAGAGCTTTTAAGAAGCCGAAGGGTCCTTGTACAACGCACAAGAGGAGATGGGGATGCTTTTAGGAAGCCTGTGGGTCCCCAAACCAAGAGAAGTTCAAGACATGCTATTCACCTAGAATAGATCAAGCTGGGAAAGTTATTGAATTTGGAAGAAACTCAAGAGATGCTATTCACGGAGAATTGATCAACTCTGGGGAGTAGAGTCTCTTTGACGATTCCTAAGAGTGACAGTCTGAGAAAGGGTTCACTGAGAATGCTGCCTTTCACGTCTCCATATTGTTTAACCCCAAGAGGAGGGAAGACTGTGTCTGGTAATCCTATGAGGATCTAGTTTTGTTTGTATTTTAGAGTGACCAACAAGGCTTTACCTAGTGATAGACGTAGTTGCTGGGGAAAACTCTAAATAGCTATACTAGTATTACACAGTGGATATTTGACGAGTATATAAGAGGTTGTGAAAGAAGACTTACAGTGAAACAGCCCCTCAATACAGTTATATACATATGAAAGCGATAAATGAAAGCGGGTAAACACTTACTCGGTTGTAGAGCTTCCATGTTGTTTTGTTAGTTGTTCAACAAAGAAAGCTTTGATAACAATATTATATTCAAAATCAAAGGAGAAAGTGCTTTTAAAGGATTATTGGGGCTTACAGCTCAAGGAGAGGCCCAAGGTTTTGTCAGTGATTGCACTGTTGTTTTGAAATTGTACAGGGACTTATACAAGTGACTGAGGCCCAAAAAGGTTTTCTGTACAAAGGGATGGGTCTTACACTCTCTCAAGAGGCCCAAATAGTTTAAGGAAAAGAAATGGGACTTATAACACGAGGGTAGGCCCAGATGATTTGTTTTTTTAACTGGCGATTGCGCCGAGATTTTTCTTTTAACACAGAGGGACTTATACAATGCCTGAGGCCCCAAAATGGTTTTGGTTAAAAGGAGGTTGGGTCTTACACTCTATTAGAGACCCAAAGGTTTAAGGAATAGGTCTTATAGCTCAAGGAGAGGCCCAAGGTTTTCTTTTAAAAGGCGACGATCGCGCCGCGATTTTGAAAATACGACGGGACTTACACAACATCTGAGGCCCAAAAAGGTTTGTATTTACAAAGGATTGGGTCTTACACTCTACCAAGATACCCAAAGGTTTTGAAAATGATTGATGAGGTTTGAAATCAAAGAAACCCTAATTTTATTTTCCTTTAAAAGTAAATATTTAAATAAAATCAATAAAAAATGATAAAAATACCAAATGAGTTTGAATAAACCACTTGTGATTTTTTTTAAGGTTTGAAAAATGAGGTTTTAATCACAAGATGAATTAAAACTCATTTGGTTTTGATTTTCAAGGTAAATATTCACTTTTAAAATGTTTAAAAACAATTAAAAAGGAATTTATTCACAAAAATACTAATTATATTAAATAAATAATATAAACTTGATTTTTTTGTGGAATAAAATATTTCAACATTTTTGTGATTTTTTGCATAAAGAACCAATAAAAAATAATTAAAATTAAGAGAGTTATTAATTTTCCAAACTATTAAAAATAATATGAAAAATAGTAGAAAAGTGGAAAAAATAGCAAAAAGAAGGTCTGGGGCGAGGGGGATTCGAACCCCAGACCTCTTGTGTATAGGGCGCGCGCCTTACCACTGGGGTGGTGGTACATCCGTTGATTGAAACACAACCACAAATATACAAGGGTTGCTTTGTTTTTGGCCTGGCCCAAGGCAAGGGAAGGCAAGATTTTGGTTAGAAACGTGAAGGCCATAACTTTCTCATTTCTCCATGGATTGGGACAAAATTTAGGTCTAGAATTTCACAAGGAATCCAATGGTGGTGGTGTTTTTTTCAGATCATGCTCCTATTGAAAAACCCGATAGTGGTTTTGAAATAGGCCATGATTTGCATTTTCTGTGTTATCTCTTGGTACAGGCATGAATTACATGATGAATTGGTTCAAACACAACACATATAACATGTACAAGATGTGCATGAATAGTGGACCTCAAAGCAATGCATATTTCAAAGAGATCAAGTTGTGATGCTTACCTCTTTTTGGAGCTTTTGTGTAATTTGCCAAGTGCTTTGTTCCAGAAATTATTTGATGCTTTGGACACCCTCAAATGATCTCTTAGAAGCTTTTAGGATGGTTGGAATCAGCTGGAATCCTTAGGAACAAGTTTGAGCTCTTTCTTGCAAAAGGAGCAAAAGTGGCCAAAATAGCAACTCTCTCAAATGGTGTTCCAGATGGGGGGGAACCATTTGGGATAATTCAAGGATGATAATTGGAGTGTGTTTGAGGTTTTATCTGGTTTGGAAAGTGACTGAATCAAGACATGGCTTGAAAAATGCACAAAAGTCCTATTTTGAGGTTTTGAGAGGTGGCTTTGTGATTTTGGTGTTACAGGTCACTTGTGAGGTTTGGACAGCTTAGATATGACATTTTGGATGTGTTTGGATCATGAGTTGTGGTGGAATTGCTCTCTAACTCAAAAACTCAGAGTTACCTTGCTAAAGAAGGCATTTTTGCCAAGAGAAAGAGATTTTGAGGAAAGCATCAGTTGTAGTGCTTTGGTGTACTTAAACTGAGCACAAATGAGCTCTATTTATAGTATAGCAAGTTTGTTTTGGGAGAAATACTGATTGGCAACTGCTGTAGAGGTTTGGCCAATGTTGATCAATGAGAATCCAAGTCTCCTCTAGCCATTGACTAGAGGTTAGGGCCCAGGCTGCTGGTTCCCTTGGTCTTGGATATGTCTTGACTAAATTCAGTTGGAAGAGGCTCAGTCCATGCCACCTTGGTGCATCCATTAAATGCTCCAAAACTAAATTGGAGTCTTGTCCCCTCTTTAGGGATTTCTAGGTTTGGCATGCTACTTTTGGTTCCAAAGACATGAGAGGCTTATGGATCAGTGTTTGTCCCTCCTTGTTCCCTCCTTGAGGTGTTCAGATGGATAGATTTGCTTGCCCTTTGCAAAATTTGAGCAAATCGAGCAAAACTCCCAAATCTGGCTTGCCATGACAGTTTGCAGCAAGGCATATTGGCATGGTCATATCTCATGGCCCAAGTGGAATTTGATGGGGTTCTTGGCCATTTTGGAAAGCCCTCATATGATACAACAACTGTTTGATCATAATTTGTTTTGATACTTTTTGGATCCAAGTGAAAAATGCCCCTACATTTTGAAAAAAGTAAGACAGATTCTGAATTAGTGAAAATTTCACTAAGTGTTGGAAAAAAGTGACATTTTCACTTTTTGTGATTTTGGCCATTCCATAACTTAAAATCTATGAGGAATTGGAATGAGTTGTGTTTGAAGCTTTTGTAGAGGGCCATGAGAGCTACAAATCCAGCTTTGGATGGGGGGAAATGGCCTTGTGGTTTAGGAGTTATGATCTTCCAAAGTTGGTACCTTAGCCACTTTGTTCTATAACTTAGAAAATTTCTAAGTTTTTTATGGTTATCCCTTTTACAAGTTATCCCACTTTTCTTGATTTTTATTGATGAATGATGATTCCAATCACACATTAACATCATTTTAGGGTCAAAGAACCACAATTGTGAAAAATCTCAAAAAGTCAAAGTTTGACTTTTGTGCACATTTGACTTTTTGTCAGATGAATTCCAAATTGTGCGATCCTTTGTGAAATCAAATCCTTGACCTAAATCAATTTTAATGGACATGTTCCATGGGTGTCATAGGGTGTATTGAATCATGTCCCAAGGTTTGGGAGCATGCCTGGGTCAAAAGTCGAAGGCACAGTTGACTTTTTTCTACGAAACCCTAACTGTGGTTCTGATGAAATTGAAACTTGCGCATCAAGCTTCTTGGATCAACCCATTGTTACAAATGGATAAATGTAGCTTATTAGAGACCCTCAAATCATTTCTTGAGGTCTTGGCTCCTGTTTTGTCCCAAAAGTCAACTTAGGGGTGAATTAGGTTAAGAAACCCTAATTTCTGATTTTTTGATGAATGCATCCCCTGAGGCTAAATTGAATTGATGATTGGGTCCATGATGTTCCATGGAGCATCTTAGGTTATGCTTTCAAGCATTGGCTCATGCCCAGAGGAAAACTTCCATCTGGAGGCCCTGGTCGACCAAAACCCTAATTTGGTGACACTAGCGATCCTGAGGCTTGATCCACTTAGAATGCTGCAACCTTGTGCTTGATTCTTGATGTGGGAGTCCTCTTGATCCTTTTTGGATGTTTGATAGGTTAGAAAAGTTGAAGATCATGTCAATTCTTGATTGATCCTTTGTCTAAGGCTCTGAGAGGGCTTGAAACCTTAATTGTTATTTGTAGTGAATGCTCACCCATCTTTGGGGAGGCTAATGAGGTATAATGGTCTATCCATATCATGATGATGATTTGCACAATGATGGGGAATCTTAGTGGTCAAAATTTGGGGTATGACAGATGCCCCTATTTAATCTTCTTGGACCCGAAGGTGTGAATGGCGAAGGTATTCGGGCATTCGGGGTGCAAGAGGATTAAATATCGGAATACCCGAAATTTTGATGGTGTTTAGGAATGGCAGTTCACGAATCCTTCTTCTTTTGCTAAGCAATGATGCTTAGAAAAGGTAAAAACTTCCCCTCGATCCTGGTCTTCAGCCAAGGAACTAGTCTCAGTCTTCTTTTGAAATAAACGTCCCCTCGATCCTAGTTTCCTACCAAGGAACTGGTCTAAGTTTCTGAAATAAACTTCCCCTCGATCCTGGTTTCCTACCAAGGAACTGGTCTCAGTTTCTTATATAAACTTCCCCTTTATCCTGTATTCCTACCCAGGAACTGGTCTAAGTTTCTTTTGTCAATAAACTTTCTTGACAAGGGATGTTATGTGTAGTGATTTTCCTCAAACTTCTCGCCGAATTTTCCTGGGGAGATGCCATTTGACGGAAAAAGTATTGATGTCAGACTTGCTGGGGAAACCCATTGGTCTGAGCTGTAGAGTGGCCAAACTTCTCTATTGGAGATGCCATTTGTTAGCTCTACTGGGAAAAACGAGTCTCTCGAAAGACTGCTTCTGGCTTGGGGATATTACATCATACTTTTCTTCGAGATCTTCTCGGAAAATGCCATACAATGTACCCCAATTTTGAGGTGCTGATGACTTCATTAACATTGACTTTTCGGAGAGAAAAACCAATGTGTTGCTGAGAGTCTTTAGTTGCGAGGCTTTCTCTGGGGATTTTCCTTAATTCGGGAAAGCGAAAATATCATCTTCCATGATGAAGAGTGACGTTTGTCAAAAGCCCTTTGGCTTCACCGAGGTTCAAGTTATCAAAGTGGTCGAGGACCGTCTCCATCCCAGAAATAAACTGGAGAGAGATTGCTTAGATGATTCACTTCCTGACGAGGAAAGAACTGACAACTCGATTGAGAGGACTTCTATCTCTAGGGGATAAGACCGACTGGAGTGATAGTGATGCAATATGAATGTGAATGCAAATTAATGATGCATGATGTATGTATGTTTATGCTGACAAAACTGACGTGACATACAGACTAGTAGATAAACACGACTGGATACTCGGCCACAGTGGGGGATAAAAAGTATCACTGTTTCAAAATAGAAATTCTACCATGCTTAGGAGAAATAGTCCTTGCGGGGAACAACCGTTGGTCGGGCTTAGGAGGTAAGAACTTGGCCGAGGATGTCAGATGGAGTATTCGCATTTGACATAACTAATCCTTCGTTCGGGCACACTGGTTTATAAGGATTACTTTGATTCTGTACTTTAAAGCTCTCTTACTTCTGGAGAAGCGATCGATGTTCTTTTGATGTTCAACAGTCAAAAGAATTGCCATCTTTGTTTAAAAAGCAGAAAAAGTTTGACAAGTAAATTCATTTTTGTTTTATTTCAAGAATCGTTAATCATGTCGTTCTATAAAGCTAAAACAAATTAGATTTACAAACAAAAGCACAAGGGCTCAAATTTTATTGATAGGATGGAAATCAGCCAAACGCGTGATTCCATAGAGTATTTACAAAGTTTAGCAAATGGTAATTTAAGGGAAAAGGGCTACATCGAAACATAACGACCACTATCCTTCCACCAACTTTGAATTCGGGACATCTTGAACTTCTGTCGAAGATGACCTTGACTAGAGTTTTCTGATAGATGGCATGACTGCTACTGAGGGATTTGCCCCTGTTGGACGTAGTTACTTGCCATTATCCCTAACTTTTTCCTGGATTGTACTTTGAGATTTCCAATCCACCGGGATGATGATTTTTTTTTATTATGTCTCTAATTTTTGGCTGGACCGCCCTTTCAGGTTTTCAATCCACCGAGACGTTTTTTTTTTAGTTTAGGCGAAGTATTTCTTGACTACATCAACATTTGTGGGGTAGGCAAATTCTTCTCAATGCATGGTTGCGAGTCTCAAGGCGCCGCCTGAGAAAGCTTTCTTGACCACATAGGGGCCGTCATAATTCAGAGTCCATTTGCCCCAAAAATCAGTGAGAAATGATTGTATCTTCTTGAGCACAAGGTCTCCTTTCCTGAAGACGCGAGGTCAGACCTTTTTGTCGAAGGCCTTCTTCATTCTTTGCTGATACAACTGACCGTGGCATAGTGCCGTGATTCGCTTCTCTTTGATCAGGTTTAATTCGTCGTGTCGACTTTGACACCATTCAGCTTCTGTTAGCTTAGCTTCCATCAATACCCGGATTAATGGGATCTCAACTTCTATGGGGAGCACTGCTTCCATGCCATATACTAGAGAGAAAGGGGTTGCCCCTGTTGAAGTGCGAACAGCTGTGCGATAATCGTGAAGAGCAAAGGGTAGCATCTCGTGCCAGTCTTTGTAGGTTACAACCATCTTTTGAACGATCTTCTTGATGTTCTTGTTAGCCGCTTCTACTGCTCCGTTCATCTTGGGTCGGTAGGGAGATGAGTTATGGTGTTTGATTTTGAACTCAACACACAACTCTTTCATCATCTTGTTGTTCAAGTTGGATCCATTATCAGTAATGATCTGACTCGGAACACCATAAAGGCAGATGAGATTGTTTTTTATAAAGCGAACCACCACTTGTCGGGTTACATTGGCGTACGACACTGCTTCGACCCACTTGGTGAAGTAATCAATGGCTACCAGGATAAACTGATGTCCGTTCGAAGCTTTGGGTTCAATCATGCCAATTATGTCAATTCCCCATATGGAAAAAGGCCATGGGGAAGAGAGAACTTTGAGATGTGTTGGCGGTACATGGATCTTGTCTGAGTATATCTGACACTTGTGACACGTCTTCATGTACTTGTAGCAATCGGATTCCATGGTCAACCAATAGTATCCTGCTCTCAGAATTTTTCTCGCCATTGTGTGTCCATTGGCATGAGTGCCAAAGGATCCTTCGTGAATTTCTTATATCAGCATGTCTGCTTCTGGTCTGTCTATGCATCGGAGCAAGACCATGTCGAAGTTTCTCTTATAGAGTGTATCACCGCTCAGAAAAAAGCTTCTAGCCAGCCTTCTGAGGGTTTTTCTGTCCTTTCTGGATGCCCCATGAGGGTACTCTTGTTTCTGAAGGAAGCATTTGATATCGTGATACCAAGGTTTGTCATCTATGAGTGCTTCAATCGCGAAGATGTAAGCGGGCCATTAAAGGCGCATTATGTCGATCTTAGGTAGGTCGTTCCATTGACCTACACTAATCATGGAAGAGAGAGTGGCTAGTACATTAGCCATGTGATTCTCATCACGAGGGATGTGATGAAACTCAATTCTGTTGAAGAAAGGTACAACCTTCTTGTGTAATCCCTGTAAGGAATCAGTCCTGATTGGTATGTGTTCCAATCTTCTTTGATCTGATTGATAACCAGGGCTGAGTCGCCATATACATTCAAGTTTTTGATCCTTAAGTCGATCGCTTCCTCGAGACCCATGATACAAACTTCGTATTCGGCCTCGTTGTTTGTACACTTGAATGTAAGTCTGGCAGTGAAAGGAATGTGGGTACCCTGAGGTGTTATGATAATTGCCCCAATTCCATTTCCGTAATGATTAACTACTCCGTCAAAGATAAGTCCCCATTGGGAACCTGGTTCTGGCCCTTCACTGGGTAGCAGTTCATCGCAGTCCTTCATTTTTAGATACATGACATCTTCATCTAGGAAGTCAAACCCGATTGATTCTTGATTGTCAATCGGTTGATGAGCCAAATGATAAGCTAAAACACTTCCCTTAACGGCTTTCTGAGCGTGGTACTCTATGTCATATTCTGATAACAACATCTGCCAACGGGCAATCCTTCCCGTGAGAGCAGGCTTTTCAAATACGTACTTGATTGGATCCATTTCGGAGATTAACCAAGTAGTATGACAAATCATGCACTGGCGAAGACGTTTGGCTGCCCAAGCCAAAGCACAACAAGTTTTCTCAAGCATAGTGTACCGAGTCTCACAGTCGGTGAATTTCTTGCTCAAATAGTAAATGGCACACTCCTTCCTTTTGGTTTCGTCTTGCTGGCCAAGCACACAACCCATTGAGTCCTATAGGACTGTGAGGTAGATGATCAATGGTCTTCCTTCCACTAGAGGTGATAGAATCGGTGGGTTCAACAAGTATTCCTTGATACTGTCTAAGGCGGTTTGGCAATCTTCTATCCAAATGTAGTCCTGATTCTTTTTAAGTAATTTGAAAATC
The DNA here is from genome assembly GCA_022829125.1 of Lathyrus tuberosus. Classification (NCBI taxonomy): domain Eukaryota; kingdom Viridiplantae; phylum Streptophyta; class Magnoliopsida; order Fabales; family Fabaceae; genus Lathyrus; species Lathyrus tuberosus. Next base: position 1,717,271 of record JALAZF010000337.1, read on the forward strand.
AGCACGCTTTTCGCGGTCACGAGGAATATGAATCTAGAAATGTAATTCAAATGTCCCAGGAATCCTCTGACTTGTTTTTCAGTTTTCGGAGAAGGCATTTCTTGAATGGGCTTGACCTTGTCAGGATCAACCTCAATTCCTTTCTGGCTGACGATGAACCCTAAGAGTTTCCCTGAATGGACACCGAATGTGCACTTATTGGGATTCAAGCGGAGTTTGTACTTTCTCAACCGCTCGAATAGCTTTGACAGGTGGGTCACTGTCATACCCCAAATTTTGACCACTAAGATTTCCCATCATTGTGCAAATCATCATCACAATATGGATGGGCCATCATACCTCATTAGTCTCCCCAAAGATGGGTAAGCATCCACTACAGTCAAATTTAGGGTTTCAGGCCCTCTCATAGTTCTTAGACAAAGGATCAATCAAGGAATGACATGATCTTCAACTTGTCTAACCTCTCAAACATCCACAATGTATCAAGAGGACTCCCACATCAAGGATTAAGCACAAGGCTGCAACATTCTGAGTGGATCAAGCCTCAAGATCGCCAGTGTCACCAAATTAGGGTTTTGGTTGACCAGGGCCTCCAGATGGGAATTTTCTTCTGGGCATGAGCCAATGCTTCAAAGCATAACCTATGATACTCCATGGAACCTCATGGACCCAATCATCAAGTCAATTTGGCCTCAGGGGATGCATTCTTAAAAAATCAGGAATTAGGGTTTCTTGACCTAATTCACCCCTAAGTTGACTTTTGGGACAAAACATGAGCCAAGACCTCAAAGGAGGATTTGGGAGTCTCTAATAAACAACATCCATCCATTTGTAATAATGGATTGATCCAAGAAGCTTGAGCAACAAGTTTCAATTTCATCTTAACCACAATTAGGGTTTCGCGAGAAAAGTCAACTGTACCTTTGACTTTTGACCAGGACATGCTCCCAAACCCTAGAACATGATCCAATACACCCTATAACACCTATAAAATCAATCCATCAAGTTTGATTTAGGTCAAGGACTTGATTTCATGGAGGATCGCACAGTTTGGAATTCATCTGACAAAAAGTCAACTGTGCACAAAAGTCAACTTTGACTTTTTGAGATTTTTTACAATTATGGTTTTTTAACCCTAAAATGATGTTAATGTGTGATTGGAATCATCATTCATCAAGAAAAATCAAGAAAAGTGGGATAACTTGTAAAAGGGGTAACCATAAAAACATAGAAATTTTTCTAAGTTATGGAACAAAGTGGCTAGGGTACCAACTTTGGAGGATCATAACTCCTAAACCACAAGGCCATTTTTCCCCATCCAAAGCTGGATTTGTAGATCTCATGGCACTCTACAAAAGCTTCAAACATAACTCATTCCAATTCCTCATGGATTTTGAGTTATGGAATTATCAAAATCACAAAAAGTGAAAGTGTCACTTTTTTCCAACACTTAGTGGAATTTTCACTAAGTCAGAATCTGCCTTCACTTTCTTCCAAATGTAGGGGCATTTTTCACTTGGATCCAAAAAGTATCAAAACAAATTATGATCAAACAGTTGTTGTATCATATGAGGGCTTTCCAAAATGGCCAAGAACTCCATCAAATTCCACTTGAGCCATGAGATATGACAATGCCAATATGCCTTGCAGCAAACTGTCATGGCAAGGCAGATTTTGGAGTTTTGCTCGATTTGCTCAAATTTTACAAAGGGAAAGCAACTCTATCCATCTAAACACCTCAAGGGGGGACCAAGGAGGAACCAACTCTGATCCCAAACCTCCCAAGTCTTTGGAACCAAAAATAGCATGCCAAACCTAGAAATGCCTAAAAGAGGGACAAGACTCCAATTTTGGATTGGAGCATTCAATGCATACACCAAGGTGGCATGCACTGAACCATTTCCAACTAAATTCAGTCAAGACTTATCCAAGACCAAGGGAACCAGCAGCTTGTGCCCTAACCTCTAGTCAATGGCTAGAGGAGACTTGGATTCTCATTGCTCAACATTGGCCAAACCTATGCAGCAGTTGCCATTCACTATTCCTTGCAAAACAAACTTACTCTACTATAAATAGAGCTCATTTGTGATCAGTTTGAGTACACCAAAGCCATCAAACAGATGCTTTCCTCAAAATCTCCTTCTTCACTCCAAAATTACCTTCCAAAGCAAGTCACTATCGGGTTTTGAGTTTGAGAGCTATTCCAACCAAACCAATCACACACACACACCCCTCATAAACATCATATAGAAGTGATCCAAACACTTAAACAACATCTGGAACACTGATTTCTCAGAATCACCGGCCAGCTGCTCAAGGTTTTAACCAAGTTGCAGTTGGGATACCATCTTCAGTTCCAGATCATTTCCATTCATTCCAAACATCCAGACACACTCCATAGCACCTAGGGAAGCTGTCCATAACCTTGGAACCAAGCTGTAACACCTCTAACACAAAACACGATCACCAGCTGTAAGTGGTAAGCATGAGCTCTTCTAACTCTATGATCCATGCATTTTTTGCTGCACAATAATTTGGCTATATGTTCATAATCATGCATGAAGTGTTTTCCCTCAATAAATTGCATTGTTTGAATCGTGTATGGAATTTCTGAACCTTCATGCAAATTTTAGGTTTCTTGAGGTTTCTCTTTGATTTCTTATTCCATGTTTAAAATAAATGAAATTAAAGACCATAGACATGATCGTGAGGTTGAAATGAGTAGATTGATATGTAGATTGCATGATATCATCAAGTGTTCAGTGAGATTGGATAGAAAATGCAAATCTGTAGAAACAGAGGAACGACGCGTGTTCTTGTCATATTCTTGGCGCCCTTTTTCAAATATTTGAATTTTTGAATTTTTGTGATTTTATTTAATTGATTCAAAAATTAATTTCTCTCCGAGTTTTAATGATTTTGAGTTGATTCTTTTTTTAATAATTCACAAAAATGTTAAAATATTTTATTTTCATAAAAAATTACAAAAATATTATTTATTTCATATACTTGATATTTTTGTAAAGAATTAATATTTTAATTGTTTTTGACATTTAAAATATTTTCTCCTTCTTGATTTTTCAAATTTTAGTGATTTCCAATCATTTTGGGGATCAAAACCTAACTTTTGAAACATTAATACAAGATCACAATTTGTTTTCCACATGTTAAACAATTTTGGTCATTTTAATTGAATTTTTTATTCAATTAAAATACATTTTGAAAACAAATTAGGGTTTTTTATTAATTCAACCCTCATCAAACTTTTTCAAACATCTTTGGGCCTCTAATAGAGTGTAAGACCCAACCCCCTTTTAACCAAAACTTTTTGGGCCTTAGATATTGTATAAGTCCCTCTGCGTTAAAAGAAAATCTCGGCGCGATCGCCAGTTCAAAAATCAAACCCTTGGGCCTACCCTCGTGTTATAAACCCCATTCTTTAAAAATCATTGGGCCTCTAGTAGAGTGTAAGACCCAACCCTTTTTGAAAACCAAAATAATTTGGGCCTCAGTGTATTGTATAAGTCCCGACACCATCAAAAACTTCGGCGCAATCGCCGCCAGTTTAAAATAAAACCCTGGGCCTCTCCTTGAGCTGTAAGCCCCACCACTTGTATACAAATAAATCTTTGGGCCTCTTGAGAGAGTGTAAGACCCATCCCTTTGTACAAAACCTTTTCGGGCCTTAGTCACTTGTATAAGTCCCTTTACAAAACAACAGTGCGATCACTGATAAAACCTTGGGCCTCTCCTTGAGATGTAAGCCCCAACAATCTTTTCAAAGCACTTTCTCCTTTGATTTTGAATATAATATTGTTATCAAAGATTTCTTTGTTGAACAACTAACCAAACAGCATGGAAGCTCTACAACCGAGTAAGTGTTTACCCGCTTTCTTTATCCGCTTTCATATATATATAAATTGTATTGTGGGGCTGCTCACTGTAAGTCTTCTTTCACAAACTTTTATATACTCATCAAATATCAACTGTGTAATACTAGTATAGCTATTTAGAGTTTTCCCCGGCAACTAAGTCTAGCACTAGGTAAAGCCCTGTTGGTCACTCTTAAATACAAACAAAACTAGATCCCCATAGGATTATCAGACACAGTCTTCCCTCCTCTTGGGGTTAAACAATATGGAGACGTGAAAGGCAGCATTCTCGGTGAACCCTTTCTCAGACTGTCACCCTTAGAAATTGTCAAAGAGACTCTACTCCCCAGAGATGATCTTTTCTCCGTGAATGGCATCTCTTGAGTTTCTTCCAAATTCTCGAACTTTCCTGGCTTGATCTATTCTCGGTGAATGGCATGTCTTGAACTTCTTGAGGTTTGGGGACCCACAGGCTTCCTAAAAGCATCCCCGCCTCCTCTTGGGAGTTGTACAAGGACCCTTTGGCTTCTTAAAAGCTCTCATGCCTTCTCTTGGGCTTAGTACAAGGACCTAGAGACCTCTACAGATATAGGAACAGAACCTAGTCATCAATTTGCTAGAGCTGTCTTTCTGAGTCAAGTGTCAGACCAGTTAATGGGTTGACCTTCATTCCTTAACATACCAGCCTTCTCTTGGGCATCATACAAGGAACATTCGCCTACCCGAGAATCGATTTCTCGAAATACCCGTAGACTTGAACAGTCTCAATACCTTTTGGATTTCCCATTTCCTTAAAGAACAGGAAATAACCCTGATCCTCTGATCAATCCCAAAGCACAACATTACCCATATAAGAACTGATTTTCTCTTTTATCCAACATACAGGACCTGTCACTAAACTGAAACAGTCACCAGCACCCTAGCCTCCTCTTGGGCTTTGTACAATGATTCTCCCCAGCGGAGCTAACCTTTTTAGCCTCCATATCGGGCTTCGTACGAGATACTAAAACACTCTCTTGTTGAGTATAAAAGACTCTCTTGTTGAGTCAAACATTTTTAGCCTCCATCTCGGGCTTCGTAAGAGATACCAAATCACTCTCTTGTTGAGTATAAAGGACTCTCTTGTTGAGTCAAACATTTTCAGCCTCCATCTCAGGCTTCGTACGAGATACAAAAACACTCTCTTGTTGAGTATAAAAGACTCTCTTGTTGAGTCAACCACTTTTAGCCTCCATCTCGGGCTTCGTACGAGATACTAAAACACTCTCTTGTTGAGTATAAAAGACTCTCTTGTTGAGTCAAAACCCTTTTTAGCCTCCATCTCGGGCTTCGTACGAGATAAAAATCACTCTCTTGTTGAGTATAAAAGACTCTCTTTTTGAGTCAACCACTTTTAGCCTCTCTCTCGGGCTTCGTACGAGACACATAAAAACACCCTCTTGTTGGGTCAATAGCCTCCTCTTAGGCTTTGTATAAAGAAAACCCCGGTTGATTCAATCAACCTTTTAGCATCAAAATTTGTGCCTTGCTCACAGGATACAAACATCAACAACTCCTTTTCCTTCATCTAATTGCTGTAAACGGCAAGCCTCTGGATTATTTACATCCACGATACTGTCCCTCTTTTAGCATGAGAAATTCCTAAGGAAAGATGGCATTGCTCTAAACTGAGTTAAAGTCTTCTCCTTCAGGTTAAAAATCCCCTATAAAGGAAATTATGGCATTGTTGGATTCACATATCCCAATTAAAGTAATTCTCCTTTATGATCAGTCACCCAACAGTTGTGACAAACAGACCAAATATCCCCTTTAGAGATGACAAATTCTCTCTAAAGTAAAAACCATTTAGCTTCACATCTTGGGTTTCGAACAAGATACAAATAGACTCATCCGCTTCACATCTTGGGCTTTGAACAAGATACAAAACACATTTAGATTCACGTCTTGGGCTTTGAACAAGACACCAAAACAACCTTTTTCCTCCCATAGAATAGGAGGAACCACGATCGTTCTGATTTCCCTGTTTCATTAAACGGGAATACGTAGGCATAAGATTGAAAAATATTAGCGAGAACACTAATCAAAAAACCCAAAATCCTGTACCTTCACACATCAATCGAAAAGCATCAGTCCTAACATCCTCACAAATAGTCCCGTCATTTCATTCTTAACAAAATAAGCAGAGAGAGGTTCACAATCTAAACCGCGTCTGTAAACCAACAATCATCTGTTTAAACTCAGTATGCAAGAAGGGTTAATTGGAGACATCTATTTCCCTTCCTTTGTCAGCTTAATAGGATAAAAAATGAATCGACCTGTAGTACCCCAGAGCGACAGTGCTTAAGAACCACGTCCAAAATCGCTCGCTACAGAAAAATGGCGCCCACCGTGGGGTCACGCAGGGCATCATGTCCCTCTAATCCCTCTGGTTGAAACCGTATGTCTGAAAACTGTTACAGAAATGACGACTCTGCTGGGGAGTCATTGTCTGTAGAGGATCATAAGACTAGAGGTCTAGGATGATTAAGACAAATATATATACTGCTTTTCCTAATTGATATCTGTGTTTATTTTTCTGCTAATGGGAATGCGTGTGATGCCGCATGTGGAAAAATTGAGTATACACCTAAGATAGGTGATGGCAATGCAGATAATCTTACTGGGAGTGAATTCTAGTTAAAAGCCCCTGATCGACCATCAAACTTAGTGGAGACTCCCTTTGCACATACATTGCCTATACGACTTCGGTTGTTGAAAGTAGTGTGGTCGACTGGGTTATCTGAGAAACTGAGGTTTTTAGTAGACTTAAGCCATTTTGTAGTGCGGAAGCTATCGGAAATAGTTGTCACGCGATACTACCCTCATTTGAGATCACTCTAGGATACATCAGCTCGCTAGCGATCCGCTTGCTGTTGTTATCCCAGAGGGGTCAATGATTTTGCGGACAGGTACAAAAAATCACTAGTATAAACCTTTGGGGGGGGGGGTAGGGCCTTGACTTCATGACACCGACCCTTTGACCCCATGTTTTTTCTATGTTTTTGTGTGCTGCACTCATACATTCATCTAAAAAACATAAAAAAAAATCTTCTCTTCTAGTCTCTCTCTTTTTCAAATTAAACTGAGACAATGATTGCAAATGTCAGAGAGAAAGGAGATTACGCTAATGGATTTCGGTACAAGGAAAACTCATAAGTACACCTTCAAGGTTCCAAAGTTAGAGGATTTAAGAGGTCTGGAGAAAATGATCACCAACCACGAGGCTTTCAGAGCCAAGTATGGAGGATTGTTGTCTCTATTAAGGGTCCATGTAATCGAAGGAATCCTGTCCACATTAATCCAGTTCTAAGATCCGGTTTATCACTGTTTCACATTCCCAGATTATCAGCTCGCACAACCGCTAGAGGAGTATTCTCACTTGACTGATTTACATATTACTGATCAAGCTCCCTTTTTTGGACTGGAAGAAATTCCAAAGGATCAGACCATTGCAAGAGCAATTTATTCGGACGAGTCAGAAGTCAGGACTCACATGACCACTAAGGGTGGAATCCAGGGTTTGCCAGCCCAGTTCTTGACAAAGAAAGCCCTGTACTTTGCTAATATAGGGAACGTGGCCGCTTTCAAGAGCATCTTTGTTTTGCCCACCTACGGGTTATTTTTGTTTCCCAACATCGATAACTTTGTATATATCAACGCCATTAAGATTTTCCTGATTGGAAACCCCGTACCAACCTTACTCGCAAATGCGTATCATTCGGTACACTTAAGGAATTTATACAGCGGAGGAATGATCACGTGATGTGTACCCTTGCTTTATAAATGGTTCACTTCCCATTTGCCCAATTCTGCTGCATTTTGGGATCAAAAGAATACTTTACGTTGGTCGCAGAGAATCATGTCTCTTACCAACTCTAACATCAATTGGTACAATCGAATCTACGACGGGATCAGGATCATTGACCGTTGTGGAAATTTCCCAAATGTACCCCTTATAGGAACTAAGGGGGGAATCAACTATCATCCAATTCTCGTTCATCGTCAATTCGGATAATCGATGAGGCACATCCCACGGAATGCTCATTTGGAAGGTCTTTTCTTTAAGGAAGGAGAAAATGACAGGGCACTAAAGACGGAAATAATGCACGCTTGGAAACACGTTCATAGGAAAGGACGAGAGTCTCTAGGAAAACCAGAATGTGTCTCGATGGAGCCTTATCTCCATTGGGTACAAACTAGAGCTCTCAAGCTGAGGATGTCTTACCCTCGTCAGAAAGTTCTTCCATTAAGGGACTCTGCCCTTTATTTCATGTCTGAGACGGAAAAACTTCAGGTGACTCTCAGCAAAGTTCAGCAGGAGAAGAGGTCTTGGAGGAACAAGTACCGTATTATCAATGTGGAGTGCAAGAAAATACAGCAACTATTAAGAGAAAAGGATGCTTTGATTGAGATTTTAGAGCAACATGTTGTAGAAAATCAGGATGACCAAAGGAATTTGCTTGCTCCTTTCACTTGGTAAAGGAATGACAACCCGACAACGGCCCAAGAGCCCCGGTCAAAGAAGAGGAAAGTACCCGAACCAACACCTGAGCTCTCCTCAGAGAGGGCTCAGGATCCATTAGTTTAGTTTCCTTTTCCAGTACTTTGTAATCTACTGTAATTCCATTTCCGCAATCCTTTGAATTCAATAAAATGGGGTTTCCTCACTGTTTGATATTTGCATTTGAATAAACAAAAATAATTAATAATCATTGCATTCATCATTCTCATAAACGCATTCTTTTTACCTACGAATCTCACGTTTGCGTCTCGATTCTAGAGTCAAACTGTCTCATTCGTACAATACTCGGGCCAATCGTTAGAAAAAGATGGATGATCTCGAGGAAGAGAACAGAGAGTTGAGAGAAGAGATCGACAGTCTGAAAGAGGATCTGAGAAAGCTTCATAATGACATGCAAGCTCTAGTAGAAGCTCAGATGCAACAACAAAGGACTGCGATCTCAGAGATCACATCTACGCCCATAATGGAGAAGTATGATCCTAGGTACAAGATGCTGAAAGATCGTCCTTGGGTATGCCACTTAACTATATCCCAGAAGGATATGTTCCGCCGATCACTGAGGATCAGGGAACCGCAGCAGGAACCACTGGGCCTGAAGATTACAAACTTCGGGAAAGCGAAGATGCCAGGGGCATGACAACAACTCCTGAAGGTTACAAACTTCAGGAGGCACCGAGAGTCTCGGCTATAATGACTATACCACCACCCGTGGTACACACTGTCCCGGAAGGACAGATTCCACATATACCTTCTGGTGGAAACGACAGCATGTTCGAAAGAATGAATGAGTTCTAGGAACAATTCCTGGAGATGCAGAAAGAACTGAAGGCCCTTCGCGGCCAGGATTTATTTGGAAAGGACGCCGCGGACCTTTGCTTGGTCCCCAATGTGAAAGTTCCACACAAGTTCCAAGTGCCCGACTTTGAAAAATACAAGGGTAACGCTTGCCCTCAGAGTCATTTAGTGATGTACGCTCGGCGAATGTCAGCTCAGACAGAGAACCAAGAGCTACTAATTCACTACTTTCAGGATAGTCTAACCGGTGCCGCATTAAAATGGTACATGGGTTTGAACCGCGCTACGATCGGCACATTCAGAGATCTTGGCGCTGCCTTCGTTCAGCAATATAAATACAATTTAGACATGGCACCGGACAGAGATCAACTCAGATCGATGTCACAAAAGGACAAGGAAACCTTTAAAGAGTACGCTCAGAGATGGCGTGAAATTATCGCTCAGATTTCTCCACCTCTTGAGGAAAAATAGATGACAAAGATCTTCTTAAAGACCTTGAGCTCATTTTACTACGACAGAATGGTCGCCAGTGCATCCAGTGACTTCACCGAGATGGTGGGCATGGGAGTTCGTCTTGAGGAAGCGGACCGAGAAGGACATTTAGTAAAAGACGCTAGATCATCAAGTAGTACAAAATGATACGGTAGTGCTCTCCCTAAGAAAAAAGAGGAAGATATCGGGATATCTCTCTTGGAAACCAAAGGCGACGATATCAACCAGTAGCGGCGGTAACTCCTGCTATCAATCCTGCGCCCGTTCCTATGTATCAACCTCAGGTTTTGCAGAGCCAACCTAGTCAACAGTAATTTCAACAAAGGACACACCAATCTCTTCAGCAGATTCGTCCTCCGTACAACAACAACCGTACAACGCGACCACCAGGGTTTGACCTTATACCCATGTTGTACGCTGAACTGTTTCCGTTACTACTAGTCAAGGGGCATGTCCAAACCAAGTCGCCTCTTACAGTACCGGAAAATCCACCTTTTTGGTTCAAAACGGATCAGACTTGTCCATACCATCAAGGAGGACCAGGGCATAACATAGAAAACTGTCTCAGTTTCAAATCCGATGTGCAACAGCTTGTTAGGAGCGGGGTCTTATCTTTCAAAGATACTAATCCTAATGTTCTCACGAACCCGCTGTCTCAACACGAGAAAGCTGCAGTCAATTTGATAGAGGGAGAGTCTAACAACATCTATCAAATTCATGATGTACTCTTATTGAGGGCCAACTTGGTCATGATGCATTGTAGACAGAGCGGGTATGGCCATGTGCCACCTCATAATTATAACCAGTGTGATATCTACTCTAAAAACAATCAGGGATGTTCTGTGGTGCAATCATCTCTACAGGAACAATTGGATCTCGGATGGATCTAAGAGCATCGAGTTCGTGGAGTCAGCATTGCCTATACGAATTCCAACATCATTCAGAATCATGACATCCGCGCAATGAATGTCAACTTGGTAACAATGCACTCAAGGCAACTCCAGTATTATAATCTTCCGCGACACGATTACAATTCCTGTCTGATTTGCTCGATAAACAAACAGGGATGCTCTTTTGTACAAGAGGCCCTCCAGTGTCAGATGGATCTTGGATGGATCCAGGACTACCATGATAGGAATCCCTATCAAATCAACATGATTCAAATCTTCGATATTCGTTTGATGAATACCAGCTTGGTGGAGTTACATGCCAAGCAGGTCCAACTCGGTTTTCTCACTTTTCACGAGTATCTGAGCTGTAAAGGATGATGTGAGAGTAACCAAGGGTGCGCTCTTGTTCAAAGAACTTTACAACACTTGTTAAACCACTGGTGGCTTCCGATCTATATGGATGAAGACACGCAACAAATTAGTGTGGTTGATGGGAACCCTACTCAGAATCGAAGTCAGGATGTCCGATCTACGAAAACAGATCTAGTGAGGTTACACTACATTCAAAGCGAACGTGGCCAGGTGCCACCACACAACTATGAACGTTGTAGATTCTGTTCGGAAAATAACCAAGGATGTTACCTCGTGCGAGCATCCCTTCAGAGTCAGTTGGATCGCAGGGAGATTCACACATACCTAGCTTCGGGGTCCGTTGACTGGATGCTGGACTACTTTGCAGATCAAATCAGAGACGTGGTTGTAATCTTTAACCCTGAGAGGAACAAGGATGTTTGTACCATCATCCCTCTACTGGACGAATCAAAGGTTATTAGAAAGGAACTAATTGAAGTTACTTACGTCAGTCAGAAAAATCAGAAGGCTCCTGTAGTTATCTATCTACCGGGACCATTACCGTATGAATCAGCTAAGGCGATCCCTTACAAATACGGTGCAACAATAATTGAGAATGGAAAGGAAATTCCATTACCCTCCGTCATGAATATTGCAGACATCAGTCATGTAACACGGAGTGGTCGAATCTTCAACCGAGGAGTTGGAGAACCTAACAGAGAAAAAGAACTTAAGACAGAAGCTCCCAATCCACCAGTCGGTCAATCCAGTAATCCCGACCTATCAAAGAACAATGATGAGATGCTGAAGCTCATCCAAAGGAGTGAATACAACATTGTAGATCAGCTGTTACAAACTCCTTCAAAGATCTCTGTGCTATCACTTTTACTCAGTTCCGAAGCCCACAGGGAGGCTCTACAGAAAATCTTAGAGCAGACCTTTTTGGAACAGGATGTGTCAATACAACAGTTCGATAGCATCATCTCTAACATCACTTCCTACAAAAACTTAGGATTCACGGATGAGGATTTGCCAGAAGGGGGCAAAAGCCACAACATGGCGCTCAATATCACAGTTAACTGCCATGACGATGCTTTAGCCAGCATACTGGTAGACACAGGATCGACCATCAACATTATGCCGAAGTCCACTTTAATGCGACTATCATTTAAATGACCCCCGATGAGGGGCAGTGAGGTCACCGTCAAAGAATTTGACGGGTCTCGGAAAGCAGTTATCGGCAAAGTCCACCTTCCCATAACTATTGGTCCTCACACTTTCCTAATCACCTTCCAGGTCATGGACGTCCGGGCAGCGTACAGTTGTTTATTAGGAAGACCTTGGATACACCAGGCTGGGGCAGTCACTTCGACACTGCACCAGAAACTGAAGTTTGTCAAGAACGATCAACTTATCACAGTCTGTGGGGAGCAAGCCTTGCTCATGAGTAACTTGTCATCGTCTACTTGTGTAGAACCCAACGAGGTTGTTGGAACTCAGTTCCAAGCACTTTCGGTGAGCAAGGAGAATCAGTCAGAAAGAGGAACCTCGATTTCCTCATATAGAGATGCCCTCGAAGTGGTCAAAAATAACAATACAAAAGGATAGGGACAACTTGTCATTCCTACTGATAACAAAACAAAGAAGGGTCTTGGTTTTTCTACAACTTGTACCCAGACTACTAAAGCTGAAAGTTTTCATCCCATTCAGGACTTCTTCCACAGTGGAGGTTTCCTTCACCCAGTGCCTCAAACAGTCCATACTATCAACGAGGAGGATCCCTCTGATACGGATGAGGAATGGAAGTCCTATCTTAACAAGGACGATTATATGTCTCAGGAAGAGGTGCCTATGCCATTCTGCTATCCCGCACAGAGTCCGAGATTTATACCACGGTCAGACGTCAAAATGATATATGGAGATTGTGATCCGGAAGGATGCCGGGCTCCACCAAACTCATTAGAGGAGGACACTCTGATGAAGGACAACTTTGACCACGGCTATTATGGCCCGATGGATGGCCTGCCTATTTGGTAGCCGTACCCAGGAAACTTCGGGCAAGAGAGTCAGCCGAACTATGAAAATCAGCTGAGCGTCATTGAACAGAATACCTGTGTCCCCACCATGTCATGGGATCAACACTCAGGTCATTCAGAACCTATCCAGTACGACAATGAATTGGCAAAGCTTGCCGGACTAGAATTCATTAACTATGCTTTTCCCGAGGTTAACGTCATCGAAAGAGATGACTCCTCCAGTTTCAAAGAAGTGTGCGACACCTTAGGATAACTGAGTGGAAAATTTGACTTCATGGTCAAGTACACCGCTCTCAAAAGCTCTCGTATCATGTTCGAAGACATCCAGCCAACTGGAAGGGGAGATTTATCTGAGAGCACAAATTCTATGCAAAATACAACTGTGGAATCCTCCTATGACAACTCTTCCTGGGAGACAGATTCCAATGATCCTGCTCCGCCAGAAATCAGCGTTATTTCTGAAGATAAATCAAGGAAAGTACCAGACTTTGTGATTCACCAAGGAGTTCACCGCCAATGGGTTGCTGTCGATGTTACGAAGATTGTTCATAAGTCAAAGTAATTGCCGTCTTTAACCTTTCACCTTGCCCAGGTGAAACGGATGTTTTGATAGGGCTCACTTTCTGTACTTATTCCTCTTCGCTTCGCCCAAAGTGATAGAGTTTTGTTTTATAGGGCTGTAGTTTCAAGAATCGACTTGTTCATAAATAAAATAATGTCGTTCTGTAATTTCCGCAGTTATTGCTATTTTCTCTTTTCGTTTTTTTAGAAAATGGTAATCCTAAAAAACAAATCAATCATAAAAACAAGCAATTTTCAAAGAAAATACACTGCACACACTTGCATTTTCTCTATCTCTTCTAAACATAAATCATTATGCCATGCAGATTGCTTGTTTTAAGTCCCATTGAAATATACGATCCGATGCCTTCTCCCGACTTTGAGTTCCCGGTATTTGGGGCTGAAGAAGAAGTTGACAACGAAATTCCAAAAAAGATCTCCTGATTACTCCGACAAGAGGAAAGGTCCATTGAACCTCATAAAGAGCCGTTGGAAACGATCAACGTGGGTTCAGAAAAAGAGAGAAAAGAAATCAGGATTGGGGCACTGCTTAGTCCAACTGCCAAAGAGAGTTTGACAAAGCTTCTTAGAGAATTTCTTGATGTGTTTGCTTGGTCCTATCAGGACATGCCAGGGTTGGATACCAGCATCGTGGAACATCACTTACTGTTACGGTCAGAATGTCCGCCAATAAAATAGAGGTTTAGACGGACTCACCCAGACATGGCCATCAAAATCAAAGAGGAGTTACAGAAACAGATTGACGCAGGTTTCCTCGCCACATCGGAGTATCCTCAATGGTTAGCCAACATCGTACCTGTTCCAAAAAAGGACGGAAAAGTCAGAATGTGTGTCGATTATAGAGATCTAAACAAGGCTAGTCCAAAGGACGACTTTCCTTTACCACACATTGACATGCTGGTAGACAGTACAGCAAAGTTCAAAGTTTTCTCCTTCATGGATGGATTCTCGGGCCATAATCAGATAAAAATGGTGCCGAAAGACATGGAGAAAACTTCGTTCATTACCCCATGGGGTACCTTTTATTACAAGGTAATGACGTTCGGTTTGAAAAACGCCGGGGCAACCTATCAAAGGGCCATGACTACTCTGTTTCATGACATGATACATAAGGAAATCGAGGTATATGTCGATGATATGATTGCAAAATTTAAGACAGAAGAGGAGCATGTGACCCACCTGTCAAAACTATTCGAGCGGTTGAGAAAGTACAAACTCCGCTTGAATCCCAACAAATGCACCTTCGGTGTCCGTTCAGGGAAACTTATAGGGTTCATCGTCAGCCAGAAAGGAATTGAGGTTGATCCTGACAAGGTCAAGGCCATTCAAGAAATGCCTTCTCCGAAAACTGAAAAACAAGTCAGAGGATTCCTGGGACGTTTGAACTACATCTCCAGATTCATATTCCTCATGACCGCGACATGTGCGCCGATTTAAAAATTACTCAAAAAGAATCAGGACTGCATTTGGAAAGAAGACTGCCAAACCGCCTTCGACAGTATTAAGGAATGCCTGTTGAATCCGCCGATTCTATCACCTCCAGTGGAAGGAAGACCACTGATCATATACTTAACAGTCTTGGAAGACTCAATGGGATGTGTACTTGGCCAACAAGATGAAACCAAACGGAAGGAGTCTGCCATCTACTATTTGAGCAAGAAATTCACCGACTGCGAGACTCGGTACACTATGCTTGAGAAGACTTGCTGCGCTTTGGCTTAGGCAGCCAAACGCCTTCGCCAGTACATGATTTGTCACACTACTTGGTTGATCTCAGAAATGGATCCAATCAAGTACGTCTTTTAAAAACCTGCTCTCACGGGAAGAATTGCCCATTGGCAGATGTTGTTATCAAAATACGACATCGAATACCACGCTCAAAAAGTCGTTAAGGGAATTATTTTAGCCGATCATTTGGCTCATCAACCGATTGACGATCAGGAATCAGTCGAATTTGACTTCCCAGACGAAGATGTCATGTATTTAAAAATAAAAGACTGCGGTGAACCACTACCTAATGAAGGGCCAGAACCAGGTTCCCAGTGGGGACTTATCTTTGACGGAGCTATCAATCATTACGGAAACGGAATTGGGGAAATCATTGTTACCCCTCAGGGTACCCACATTCCTTTCACTGCCAGACTTACGTTCAAGTGTACAAACAATGAGGCCGAATACGAAGCTTGTATCATGGGTCTCGAAGAAGCGATTGACTTGAGAATTAAGAACTTGGATGTATATGGCGACTCAACCCTGGTTATCAATCAGATCAAAGGAGATTGGAACACATACCAATCAGGACTGATTCCTTACAAAGATTACACAAGAAGGTTGTTACCTTTCTTCAACAGAATCGAGTTTCATCACATCCCTCATGATGAGAATCACATGGCTGATACCTTAGCCACTCAATCTTCCATGATTAGCATACGCCAATGGAGCGACCTACCTAAGATCGACATAATGTGCCTTGAACGACCTGCTTACATCTTGACGATCGAAGCAGTCATAGACGACAAACCTTGGTATCACGATATCAAATGCTTCCTTCAAGAAACAAGAGTACCCACCTGGGGCACTAAGGAAAGACAGAAAGACCCTTAGAAGGCTGGCTGTCAGTTTCTTCCTGAGCGGTGATACACTCTATAAGAGGAACTTTGACATGGTCTTGCTCCGATGCATAGACAGACTAGAAGCAAAAGTGCTGATAAAAGAAATTCATGAAGGATTCTTTGGCACTTATGCCAACGGACACACAATGGCAAGAAAAATTCTAAGAGAAGGGTACTACTGGTTGACCATGGAATCCGAATGCTACAAGTACATGAGGAAGTGTCACAAGTGTCAGATATACTCAGACAAAATTCATGTTCCGCCTACACATCTCAAAGTTCTTTCTTCCCCATGGCCTTTTTCCATATGGGGAATCGACATGATTGGCATGATTGAACCCAAGGCTTCAAACGAACATCGGTTCATCCTGGTAGCCATTGATTATTTCACCAAGTGGGTTGAAGCAGCGTCATACGCCAATGTAACCCGACAAGTGGTGGTCCGATTTATCAAAAACAATATCATCTGCCGTTATGGTGTTCCGAGCCAGATCATTTCTAATAATGGATCTAACTTGAACAATAAGATGATTGAAGAGTTGTGCGCAGAGTTCAAGATCGAACACCGTAATTCATCTCCCTACCGACCCAAGAAGAACGGAGCGGTAGAGGCGGATAACAAGAACATCAAGAGGATTATTCAAAAGATGGTGGTTGTAACCTACACATATTGGCACGAGATGCTACCCTTTGCTCTTCACGGTTATCGCACATCTGTCCGCACTTCAACAGGGACAACCCCTTTCTCTCTATTATATGGCATGGAAGCAGTGCTCCCCATAGAAGTAGAGATCCCATCAATCCAGGTATTGATGGAAGCTAAGCTAACAGAAGCTGAATGGTGTCAAAGTCGACATGACGAATTAAACCTGATCGAAGAAAAATGAATAACGACACTATGCCACGGTCAGTTGTATCAACACAGAATAAAGAAGTCCTTCGATAAAAAGGTCTGACCTCGCATCTTCAGAAAAGGAGACCTTGTGCTCAAGAAGATACAATCATTTCTCTCTAATTCTCGGGGCAAGTGGACTCCGAATTATGACGGCCCCTATGTGGTCAAGAAAGCTTTCTCAGGCAGTTCCTTGAGACTTGCAACCATGGACGGAGAGGAATTTTCCTACCCCACAAATCTTGATGTAGTCAAGAAATACTTCGCCTAAACTAAAAAAAAACACGTCTCGGTGGATTGAAAACCCGAAAGGGTGGTCCAGGCAAAAATTAGAGACATAATCAAAAATCATCCCAGTGGATTGGAAATCTCAGAGTACAATCCAGGAAAAAATTAGGGATAATGGCAAGTAACTACGTCTGACGAGGTTGAATCCCTCATCAGTCATGCCATCCATCAGGAAAACTCCAGTCAAGGTCATCTTCGACAGAAGCTCAGGATGTCCCGAATTCAAAGTTGGTAGAAGGATAACGGTCGTTATGTTTCAATGTAGTCCTTTTCCCTTAAATTACCATTTTCTAATTTTGTAAATACTCTATGGAATCACGCGTTTGGCTGATTTCCATCCTGTCAATAAAAATTAAGCCCTTGTGCTTTTGTTTATAATTCTCATTTGTTTTAGCTTTATAGAACGACATTTTAACATGATCAGCGATTCTTGAAATAAAAAAAAAAGAAATGAATTTACTTGTCAAACTTTTTCTGCTTTTAAAATAAATATGGCAATTTCTTTTGACTATTGAACATCGAAAGAACATCAATCGCTTCTCCAGAAGTAAGCGAGCTTCAAAGTGCAGAATCAAAGAACTCCTTCTAAACCAGTACGCCATGAATGAAGGGTCAGCTGTGTCAGAGACCATGTTTCATCTGACACCCCTCGACAGAGTTCTTATCTCCTAAGCCCGGCCAATGTGTTCCCCCACAGGTACTACTTCTCCTAAGCAAGGCAGAATTGCTATCTTGAACCAGCGATACTTTTTATCTCCCAGCAGTGGCCGAGTATCCAGTCGTGTTCATCCATCGGTTTGTATGTCGTGTCAGTTGTGTCAGCATAAACATACATACATCATGCATTATTGTTTTACAATCGCATTCATATGGCATCATTATCACTTTAGTCGGTCTTATCCCCCTGGTGATAAAAGTTCTCTCAATCGAGTTGTCAGCACTTTCCTTGTCAGGAAATGTTGCGTCAGAATAATCTCTCCTCCACTTTATCTTTGGATTAGAGTTGGCCCTTGACCACTTTTATAACTTAAACCTCTGAAAGACCAGAGAAAACATTCAATAAATGTCACTCTTCGCCATTGAAGATGATATCTTCGCTTTCTCGGATTAAGGAAAATCCTCGGAGGAAGCCTCTTAACCGAAGACTCTCAACAGCACATTGGTTCTTCTCTCCAGAAAGTCAATGTTTAGAAAGTCATTGGCACCTCAAAATTGGATCACATCGTATGGCATTTCTCCGAGAAGATCCCGAGAAAAGTATGATGTAAATACCCAAGCGGAAGCAGTCTCTCAGGAGACTCGTTTTCCCCAGTAGAGTCAACAAATGATGTCTTCAACAGAGAAGTTTATACACCTCTACAACTCAGACAGAAGGGTTTCCAGCGAGTCTGACATCAAAAGTTTTTTCCATCAAATGGCATCTCTCCAGGAAAATTCAGCGAGAAGTTTGAGGAAAACCGCTACGAATAGCGTCCCTTGTCAAGAAAGCTCATTGACAAAAGAAACTGAGACCAGTTCCTTGGTAGGAAACCAGGATCGAGGGGAAGTTTACATCAGAAACTCAGACCAGTCCTTGGTAGGAAACCAGGATTGAGGGGAAGTTTAGTTCAGAAACTAAGACCAGTTCCTTGGTAGGAACCCATGATCGAGGGGAAGTTTATTTCAGAAACTTAGACCAGTTCCTTGGTAGGAAACCAGGATCGAGGGTAAGTTTAGTTCAGAAACTGAGACCAGTTCCTTGGTAGGAAACCAGGATCGAGGGGAAGTTTATTTCAGAAACTAAGACCAGTTCCTTGGTAGGAAACCAGGATCGAGGGGAAGTTTATTTCAAAAACTAAGACCAGTTCCTTGGTAGGAAACCAGGATCGAGGGGAAGTTCATTTCAAAAACTAAGACCAGTTCCTTGGTAGGAAACCAGGATCAAGGGGAAGTTTATTTCAGAAACTAAGACCAGTTCCTTGGTAGGAAACCAGGATCGAGGGGAAGTTCATTTCAGAAACTAAGACCAGTTCCTTGGCTGAAGACCAGGATCGAGGGGAAGTTTTTACCTCTTCTAAGCATCATTGCTTAGAAAAAGAAGAAGGATGCGTGAACTACCATTCATAACCACCATCAAAATTTTGGGTATTCCGATATTTAATCATCTTGCACCCCGAATGCCCGAATACCTTCGCCATTCACACCTTCGGGTCCAAGAAGATTAAATAGGGGCATATGTCATACCCTTTAATTTTGACCACTAATATTTCCCATCATTGTGCAAATTATCATCACAATATGGATGGGCCACCATACTTCATTAGTCTCCCCAAAGATGGGTGAGCATCCACTACAATCAAATTTAGGGTTTCAGGCCCTCTCAGAGTTCTTAGACAAAGGATCAATCAAGGAATGACATGATCTTAAACTTGTCTAACCTCTCAAACATCCACAATGGATCAAGAGGACTCCCACATCAAGGATTAAGCACAAGGCTGCAACATTCTGAGTGGATCAAGCCTCAAGATCGCCAGTGTCACCAAATTAGGGCTTTGGTCGACCAGGGCCTCTAGATGGGAATTTTCCTCTGGGCATGAGCCAATGCTTCAAAGCATAACCTATGATACTCCATGGAACCTCATGAACCCAATCATCAAGTCAATTTGGCCTCAGGGGATGCATTCTTAAAAAATCAGGAATTAGGGTTTCTTGACCTAATTCACCCCTAAGTTGACTTTTGGGACAAAACATGAGCCAAGACCTCAAAGGAGGATTTGGAGGTCTCTAATACACCACATTGATCCATTTGTAACAATGGATTGATCCAAGAAGCTTGAGCAACAAGTTTCAATTTCATCTGAACCACAATTAGGGTTTCGCGAGAAAAGTCAATTGTACCTTTGACTTTTGACCAGGACATGCTCCCAAACCCTAGGCCATGATCCAATACACCCTATAACACCTATGAAATCAATCCATCAAGTTTGATTTAGGTCAAGGACTTGATTTCATAGAGGATCGTAGAGTTTGGAATTCATCTGACAAAAAGTCAACTGTGCACAAAAGTCAACTTTGACTTTTTGAGATATTTCACAATTATGGTTTTTTAACCCTAAAATGATGTTAATATGTGATTGGAATCATCATTCATCAAGAAAAATCAAGAAAAGTGGGATAACTTGTAAAAGGGGTAACCATAAAAACTTAGAAATTTTTCTAAGTTATGGAACAAAGTGGCTAGGGTACCAACTTTGGAGGATCATAACTCCTAAACCACAAGGCTATTTTTCCCCATCCAAAGCTGGATTTGTAGCTCTCATAGCACTCTACAAAAGCTTCAAACATAACTCATTCCAATTTATCGCTCCCGGGATTTTCATCCAAGTACAAACGCGAAAGTGGCGCTGAAACAGAGTCGCCAGCAATGTGTATTTATCCCAAGAGAGGGAAAGGAAACACTGCGTAAACCTGAAGGGAAGGAAAAGAGCATGGTCTCGCGACTAAGAGAAACGGGTAAGGGAGTCGGTTACGCGAGTGGAAGGTGTTAGCACCCCCACCCGTCCATCGTACTCGATGGGATCCACGCTGGTTGTCTCGATCAAAGGGTCTCGTCGTCTGGAGCTCCACTGCTACTGGAAAGGAAAAGGAACAGGTACGGGAAGGAACAAGGAAACGGGGAAGAAAAGGAAAAGAAGTGACTCGGTAGGATGTCCTCGGAGTCCTAGGTGTACGTATTCCCTCGGGAGCGAGAAAGTCAGAGTCAACGTAGTTCAGACACGAACTAGAGGGAGGTTGCTCGCCAAGACATCGCCGTCTTGTGCCTACGTATCCTCAATCAGACGAGAGAGTGGAAGTCAGAGCAGTCGTAGTTCGACCTAACGAGGTCTGTGTTTTTTATGAGCGACGTTAAGTTCGCGTCCGGCAGTTAGGGTCGATGCCTATTTGCGATGAGACGGAAGTAACACGCCCTTTTCTAAAAATGATTTGAATCTGAACAATCCCGAATGATGAAAAGGTTTGAGTTTGTTTTTGGGTTTTTTAGACAGAAGTGGATTGAAGTTAGTTCATAACTTGCATTGCACCGAAGTCTATGACATAGGAACGAATGCTTAGGAAATCGTTCCAAGATGGAACGTCCACCAAACACTCTAGAAAAATGAGAGGAAACCCCTCATTCCTCACTTCCCACATGCAAGGCTCATGAGCAATACACGTTAATTTTATTAAGTGTTTTAGAATTGTTATGAGATGAGAAGAGAAGACTCAAAGGAAAAGAAAACACTAAGGGGAATTCTATCCTAACGTTGTCATGCAAAAGATGGCCCTAAGGTTGAGGTTAGGGACTATCCTACTTGTTATCATACATGGATTGCTATCCTAATGTCTCTCCTACTTCCAACTAAATCAAAAATTAAGTGGAGCTAGGAATCCTAAGGGGATCATGTCATCGGACAAGTAAACACGGGAAAAATCAATCACAAAATGAACTAAAAGCAACAAAAGAGTAAACAGTGTCAGTCAACAATAATGTCACATAATCAAAGTAGGAAAGGGGGGGGCTTTAGCCAAGGGGTCATATCAACCGAGGAAAACAAGCTAGCTATGGGAAATAGGGGTACTCATCCAATGGTATCGAGAACCATGGAGAGCAGAGTAAGAAGGGAAGATGTGAATTAGGTCACATAAGCATCAGCATCGGTCAATTCGAGCTATAGATAAGGCGTGGGGGTTTGATGGCTAAACCCTTCTTCCACTCGACGGACTCGATAACAAGAGTGAGTTATGTTCAAAGCATCAACATGAAATGCGAGCTAAGAATGACCTGGGACTAGAAATGGTGGGAGTCGATTGCGGACTCTCATTCTGCCAATTGCCTTCTTGGAGGTCTTACCAGGGGATACGGGAATGGGATGCCTCTTTGGAGGTCTTAGGCACAATATTAAACAATCACAAACAGAGCCTCCTTTAAGGACTTCCAGAATTGTCGGCCAAGTGGCACGGACTCCCAATCCTACTTCTCATGGCATCAAAAGAAAAAATGCAGAAAGAGAGTAAATCGGTTCAAGAAATTATACCCAACGGTTAGCAATCCGTAAATAGCAACGCAAGCAGAACAAGAAACCCAGAGAGCAAGCTATCATTAGGCAAACAAAAGCGAGTCAGAAATCCGGTACAAGCATAAGAGTTAAAACATTGTCGGTGTGAAAATAAATCACAACCGACATGTGGTGTGTGTATTGGACACGGCCACATAGGCAACCTGCATGAAAACACAAGCCATACAGCCACGCACTAATACATAATTCATCTCATAGCATGAGATAAAAGCCATTGCATCGGAAGCAAAGTAGTATCCCAGAAATAAAGTGGAATACCGAGCGAATAACAATAGCCGGAATCTTAGCGAAAACCTTGCACAATCTCAACAAACATGTTAGAAACCACAAGGAGATGCAACCGGAAGTTGCACCCATGCTTCATAACTCAAAATCAAGCACAATGATAAGGATACGAGTAATGAGCATGCATCGGAACACAAAGTTTCAAAACGGGGCAGCACCGCCACAACATCATAAAATCCACACAAAGTCGATCCGAAAAAGAGCGAAACCAATCACAATGAAATGTATGATCAAGTAAGCACAAGTGCACATCAAATACAAGTCAACATGCAAAGTTCGCACGAAACAGAGCTTAAAAGCGTCAAATACGAAAAAACGCGTCAAAAATTCGTCGGCCGGCAGTAGCGAAATAGTAGAAAAAAGTTGTACAAAATTGACTAAAAAGTCCACCAACAGCTCCGGAATCATCAACAAAGTCGAGTTACATTATTCGTATTCGCAAAAACATGCCACGGTTAGGAAGTTATGACCAAAACACATTTTTACGGGAAAGCGACACGATAACGTTCCTACACAACCGAACTTTTATTTCTCAAGCAAACATGCACCAAGCTCAAGCCAACGATCATACACAATTAATACACATCGATTACGCGACTTTCAAACATGTAGACCAAGAAAAATCATCCATTAAGCATGTGAATCAATAATTCTCGACACGCGAACCATTAACACACAACAATCAAATAATTTCACGGTTAATCCATTCTTGATGCAAATTGAATATCAACAATTGTGGAACCGGATTAGTTTTGACACGCGGAACACAACAATTCAAATGAAATCATCCAATTCCATGTTTGCTCATAGTCAACTTATTTCAAGAATCAATTAATTCAACTATATTCAAAATCAATTAATCACAACAACTATTGTTCAAGAACATTCAACAAATCTCCATAATATCAATCTCAAATCAATGATCAAACAATTAATTCACTCAAAAATTATCACAAATCTTGAATTCAAGTGTTCACCTAAGCATTTTATCAAACACCTAAGCTACAACAATATCAAACTCACTTTAATTCAATCCAAACCTCAACAATTAACAAATAATGAAGCGAAAGATTCAAGAATTGTTATCGGAAAGTAGATCGGAGGAGCAATTGATGAAGAATCCATGGAAAGGAGGGAGTTCGCCAGTGCGCGGTGGCTGGCCGGAGCTAGGGAGGTCGGCGCGGTGGTCCGGCAGGAGTGGGGGAGGCGATCGCGGTTGATCGGCGGTGGTCGGAGCTCAATCGGAGACTTTGCGTTCTTGAGTGTTCTTGAAGATTGATGAAGTTGTTGTTGTGTTCTTAAGAAAAAGTTGAGAGAACTTGATTTGATCTTCGAGAGAGTAAAATCCGAATTTTGGGTGTTTGTGAATTATGATTGAAGTTGGAGGGAAATGAGAGAGTTTTGAATATATAGTGTGGTGGAAAAATGAGGTAAAACGGTAAAATTCAAGCTTATCGGCAGCTTAAGTGGAAATAACACGTTGCTCGGTACAAAATTTTGACTCTGAGCCTCTTACGAAATTGTCCGCGTCTGAGTCACGGACGCAACTCAAAAAGAACAGACGTCATTCGATCCAAATTGAATGAGTCTGATACGTTTAAGCGGCGAGACGTCACTGTCGAAAGTCGTTTTTTCAACTTATTTACCGTCTGCTACTCGAAAACGTGGCCATCTCATGTCTTTCGGGGCATAATCTCGACTCGACTTTGTCATAAAATTTATAGGTATATGAGTCCATGACGTCGTGTCAAAAGATGAGCGTGATTGGACAAACAACGAGTGAGATATGAATTTTCCCATGAAACAACTTTCAACCTTTTTCTTCGGTTCAACACTTCCGTTTTGCGAAATAAACCAAAACGATGATCTTCGGAGCACCGTTCAAACCCGAGCTTGTATTTGAACTTGAAGAGGATAAAATTTGTAAACCGACACTTCAAGAACAGACACAATCCGATAAAAATTGACCGAGTTATGATTTTTCCAAAATCTGACAGACAGTGAACCGCATCAATGAATTCCACTGGTAATTCGTACTTTCGGAGTCCTTCTGCTCGGAACTGTCTCCTACTGAACATTTGGCACGAAAATGGTATCGAAACAGAATTTTTGGCACCGGAATGGCATCAATCCGACGAACGAACTGAGAGTTATGAATTTTTTTTAGTGTCCGAAATACACCGGTTCAACACTATTTTTCACTGTTCTTCTGTTGTATCGACTCATAGAATTCACGTATTCGGAGATCTTCCTCAAAGAATTAGCCTTTGGCCAAAACACGAAAGTTGGAGAGGATATCAAGGCGGAACTTTTGGCATAGGAATCGCTCAAAAATGTTGATCCAATCAGAAGTTGTGAACTTTGAACACCACCGGCATAGTTAACCAGCAAAAAACCAAAATTCCAGAAACAATTAATTTCCGCCACTTCCCTTGATGAATTGGCTTCCGAGCGGAACATAAAAGCTGCAAAAAATACCGAGACGGTTCTAACTGTCGAATATCAAAGAACCTTGATACCATAACCAAAGAACCCAATGATATGCATGAACTAGCTAAAATGCAAATGAATGAAGCATAAGTCAGTTAGTGGTAAAAAAAGAAAAGGGCAAATTTTGGGGTGCTACAGCTACCCCTATTCAATCTACTTGGTCCTGAAGGTATGATAGCAACGGCTTTCAGACATTCAAGTATACACGGAGATTGAATACCAAAAGAACCCTGAAATTTGCACTTTGTGGGTAAAAAGAATGGATATATGACAAACACAACAGCTGTGGGAGAAGATATCTGTGAGAAAGAGTCCAGAACAAGTGAAATCCAAAGAAGGCTTGTCGGGAACGGTTAAGGTGTGCCTGTCGGGAACGACTAAAGTTTGCAACCTATGGTTACCTATCGGGAATGGTAAACGGGCCAGTAGGGAGCGGTCAAGGTAAGCCGTTCGAGAATGGTCAATGTAAGCCTGTCGGGAACGGTTAAGCTTGAACTCAAAAGTCTCCTGTCGGGAATGGCTAAAGTCTAAAACCTGTGGGTTACCTATCAGGAACGGTAAATGGGCCTGTCGGGAACGGCTGGGTTTAAAACTCAAAGGTCTCCTGTCGGGAACGGCTAAAGTTTAAAACATGTGTGTTACCTATCGGGAATGGTAAATGGGCATGTAGGGAACGACTGGGTTTAAAACTCAAAGGTCGCCTGTCGGGAACGGCTGGGTTTAAAACTCAAAGGTCGCCTGTCGGGAACGGCTAAAGTTAAAAACCTACGGTTACCTGTCGGGAACGGTAGATGGGCCAGTCGGGAACGGCTAGGTCTAAAACTTAAAGGTCGCCTATCGGGAACGACTAAAGTTGAAAACCTATGGCTTACCTATCGGGAATGGTAAATGGGTCTGTCGGGAACGACTAAAGGAATCCTATCGGGAATGGTTCCAGTTTGCCTGTCGGGAACAGCTAAAGGAATCCTATCGAGAATGGTTCCGATTTTCCTGTCGGGAACGGCTAAAGGAATCCTACCTGGAATGGTTCCTAAGAACTAAGGTTGACCTATACGTCTATCAGGAATTACTAAGGTTCAGAACTTAGAAGGTGCCTATCGGGAATACCGGTAGGAATCCTATCTGGAATGGTTCCTAAGGAATAAGGTTGACCTATACGTCTATCGGGAATGACTAAGGTTCAAAACTTAGAAGGTGCCTATCGGGAATGGCGGTAGGAATCCTATCTGGAATGGTTCCTAAAATATACGGTTAAGATGTAAGATCAAAAGATCTACAAACCGAAAAACCAGGACTCTGTTGGGGAGGAAAGTAGTGAAACCCTCGTACTGCTTTGAAATGTCTGGTGGGGAATGAAAGAGGCATTCTTTTGCTTTGTCGATATGATTGAAGAGAAATAGCTTTGGGCTCTCGCACAAGGCATCAAAACTGGCTTATGCTTCACATGCGTATGTTTGAATTTTTATGGCGTAATGCTCCATCTCGAATCGAAATGCTACGCGTTTTTGAGGATGCAATCATATATGTAAGATGCAAAGAGGTTCCTTCGCAAAATAAATGTTGAGGAAAAGACGGAAACTCTGCTGGGGATAACAAACTGGACCGCCCTCGTGGTTGCAAACCGTGCTGAAGAAGACAAATTATCCTGATCTCCTGATCTGGGCTCTGACCTGACAAACCTGTTGAGGTTGCTGTAGGAAATGATAACTTTGCTGAGGAAATAACCACCGATCTAATCTTCTGACACTCTGTGGAAAAGCATCAACTCAGTTGGGGAGGACATTGACACAATCTGGTCTTCGAACTACCAAGCTTGTTGATGATTGGTGTAAGGAATGATGACCGTGCTGGGGATGCATCATCTGAACCAGTCTGTTTGGGGAAGAACTATAACCATAGAACTTCGTTGGGGAAATGATAACCTTCTGGCCTAGCTACTGGGGAATTGAGATCAAATAAATTTTTGTCGAGGGAGGAAATACCTGCTGAGGGACTAAGATCCACCATAACTACTGACGGGGAAATGAGCGCTTGCTAGGGGACTGAAATCAACCAAAACTCCTGTTGGGGAAAGGAGCGCTTCCTAGGGGACTGAAATCAACCAAAACTCCTGCTGGGGATAACCTCTGAACAACCGATGGGTCCGAATTGTCAATAACCAATGGACTTTAATTGCAGGCAACATCACTGGTCTGATATGCTAGAGGAGGAGAATATTCTGACTTTCTGCCATTTTTTAAACTGCTTGGGAATATTCCATCACTTTCCATTGCTGGGGGTGAGGAATTCTTCTATACTGCTGGGGATGACAACCACAAGGAAGAACTTTCCTGTTGAGGGACCTACTTCTGCTTGGGGAGAGCCATGACCATGGACTCTACTAGGGAAATCAAACTTCCTGATGTCTTGCTAGGAAGAGGGATATTCATATACTCTGTTGGGGAGAGGAACCCCATTGCATTCTGCTGGGGAAAAGAGATCAAAGACACCTCATGCTGGAAATGACCTCTGTTTCAAGCTTCTGAGTTGATCAACTGCCCATAGATCGTCATGAGTGAACAACGACTCATTTAATTCTGTATTTGCCCCAGACTGCAAGGTCTATGAAAGAATTTTTCCTCGAGAGGATTTTACAGAAGACGTGGCATTCAAAATTCCCCAGTGTCTTCAAATCTTTGAGAGGTGCTTATGACTAGTCATCTTTTGAAAAGAACAACTTCTCGTACTCTTGAGGTGGCCTGCCTCGAGTCTTAAAGAAACTTTGCCCCTGACTAATCTTAGAGAGATTTGTCAAATCAACCTGATTGCCCCATATTACCCGCTTGTGGAGATATTTATCAGATCTCAACATAATTGCCCTAGTTTGAACGCTTTTGGAGAGATTCAACGGATCTCAACGTGGTTGCCCCTAGTTTGGCTGAACTTTGAAGAGATTTCTCGACTTGACTGCCCATGATTACACTGCTTTTGGGGAGATTTATCGAATCTCGACGTGATTGCCCAAGATTAGATGAGCCTCAAAGAGATTTCTCGACGTGACTGCCCCTGATCACACTACTTTTGGAGAGAATTATCGAATCTCAACGTGATTGCCCCAGATTGGCTGAACTTTGAAGAGATTTCTCGATGCGATTGCCCAAGATTGGTTACATCTTAACACAATTGGATGGGAATGCTTTTTCCCCACATAGTCTTTCAGCAACATGTCCTCCGGAGTCTCAGGAATTTCAACTTGGTAGGATCAAGCTTCTCGACTGATGTTCATCATGTAAGCTTCTTTGATGTCAAACAAATGTATGCAAGCAGAAAATATTTATTCTTAAAATGATTATTCAAATGCAATACACATGTTAATCTTGAAGTCTTTATTGTAATACACATTGTACAAAGCCCAAGAGGAGGCTATGGTAACTGTTTCAGTTGAGTGACAGGTCCAGTATGTTGGTTAAAAGAGAAAATCAGTTCTTATGAAGATTAAAGGTAAGGTTGTGCTTTTGGCACTGATCAGAGGATCAAGGTTATTTCTTGTTCTTTAAGGAAATGGGAAATCCAAAGGGTATTCAGACTGTCCGAGTCTGCGGGTGTTTTCCCTGTCTTTGAAAGGGGCTTGAGAATGTCTTTGAGACTCAAGGGTCTTAGACTGTCCAAGTCTAGAGTTTTATCTTTTGTACTATGCTTAGAGAGACTGTAGTAGGATCTAGACTTGTTGAAAGACTGTTCTATTAAGATGACTACTTTCTGTTCCTATACCTCTAGGAGGTCGTCGGGACAATTTGTACGAAGCCCAAGAGGAGGCTGGAAACTTTTAAGAAGCCAAGGGATAATTTGTACGAAGCCCAAGAGGAGGCTCTCTTCCCGAACGACGAATCCTTATACGAAGCCTAAGAGGAGGCTGTGAAGACTTCTAAGAAGCCGAGGGGTCCTTGTACAACACTCAAGACGAGGCGGGGATGCTTTTAGGAAGCCTGTGGGTCCCCAAACCTCGAGAAGTTCAAGACGTGCCATTCACCAAGAATGGATCAAGCCAGGAAAGTTCGAGAATTTGGAAGAAACTCAAGAGATACCATTCACAGAGAAAAGATCATCTCTGGGGAGTTAGAGTTTCTTTGACAATGTCTACGGGTGATAGTCTGAGAAAGGGTTCAAAAAGAATCTGCCTTTCACATCTCCATATTGTTTAACCCCAAGAGGAATGAAGACTGTATCTGGTAATCCTATGGGGATCTAGTTTAGTCTATTCAGGAGTGATCAACAGGGCTTAATGCTGGACGTAGTTGTCGGGGAAACTCTAAATATCTATACTATTATTACACAGTCGATATGAGTTTATGAAAGAAGACTTACAGTGAAACAGCCCCACAGTACAGTTATATACATATGAAAACGGTAAATGAAAGCGTATAAACACTTACTCGGTTGTAGAGCTTCTATTCTGTTTTGTTAGTTGTTCAACAAAGAGAAATTGAAAACAACAGTATATTTCAAAATCAAAGGAGAAAGTGCTTTGAAAGAAATGTTGGGGCTTAGAGCTCAAGGAGAGGCCCAAGGTTTTATCAGTGATTGCACTGTGGTTTTGAATTTATATAGGGACTTATACAAGTGGCTGAGGCCTAAGAAAGGTTTTTCTGTATAAAGGAATGGGTCTTACACTCTCTCAAGAGGCCCAATAAATTTTCTTTTTAAAAAAAGAATGGGGCTTATAACACGAGGGTAGGCCCAGATGATTGGTTTTTGAATTGACGATCGCGTCGAGGTTTTCTTTTAACGCAGAGGGACTTATACAAGGTCTGAGGTCCAAAAATTGTTTTGGTTAAAAGGGGATTAAGTCTTACACTCTATTAGAGGCCTAAAGATTTATTTTTGTACAGGTGGTTGGGCTTACAGCTCAAGGAGAGACCCAAGGTTTGTTTTTGTTTGAAATGGCGATCACGCCGAGATTTTTGAAAACACCGTGGGTCTTATACAATAAGTGAGGCCCAAAAATGTTTGGTTTTCAAAACGGGTTGGGTCTTACACTCTAATAGAGGCCCAAAAGATTTCGAATGGGCCTTATAGCTCGAGGAGAGGCGCAGAGTTTGTTTTTTAACTGACGCTGATCGCGTTGAACTTTTTTGAAATACAACGGGACTTATACAATAAGTGAGGCCCAAAAAGGTTTGTATTTACAAAGGATTGGGTCTTACACTCTATTAGAGGCCCAAAAGTGTTTGAAATTGTTTTGTGAGGGTGAAAATCAAAGAAACCCTAATTTGTTTTTCTTTAAAAGTAAATATTTAAAGTAAATCAAACAAAATACCAAATAAGTTTGAATAAACCACTTGTGATTTTTGTTTAAGGTTTGGAAAATTAAGTTTTAATCACAAGAGATATTAAAATTCATTTGGTTTTTATTTTCAAAGTAAATATTCATTTTTAAAATGTTTAAAAAACAATTAAAAAGGAATTTATTCACAAAAATACTAATTATATTAAATAAATAATATAAATTTAATTTTTTTTGTGGAATAAAATATTTCAACATTTTTGTGATTTTTTGCAAAAAGAACCAATAAAAAATAATTAAAATTGAGTGAGAAATTAATTTTTCAAATTATTAACAAAAATAATATGAAAAATAAGAAAATAGGAAAAAGTGATAAAAAAGAGATCTGGGGCGAGGGGGATTCGAACCCCAGACCTCTCGCTTGCTAACACACACAAACCAGCTGATCAACCACTGGGGCGCAATGCCAATTCAAATATAGTATGGAAAATGATAAATATATAGAGAACTTGGTTGGAAAACCTGAAGAATGGCGCCATGGCCATCTTCTTCCTCCAGCTCGTGCATGAAGCCCTCCATCTCCTTCGTTTCTCAACCATTTGACATGATTCAAACACCAAACTCATGCGTTTTTTCACAAGGAAGAAGATGGCAATACCCAATTTTATTTATTTTCAGTGTATAGCAAATTATATCATTGTGGCTGTATGAACCCTAATTTTGCAAAAGCAATCGAGCAGACATGTTTATGAGTGCTATGATCAAATATTTTATGGGGAAATACTCAGCATATGATGGCAATCAATTGGCCAAAATATCATGCGATGAAATATGCATGGATCATGAAGTTGGAGTTTGAGGCTTACCTTGATGCAAGCTGAAATAGAACTTTGCACAGATGGTGTTCCAGATGTGATTTGATGATCCCTACAGCTTCAATGGATGTTGTGAAGTGTGTTGCAAGCTTTGGAACACTTTGAAAGTCTTTGGATCAAGCTGGAGCACTTCAACTGCATAATTGAAGCATAATGGCTTGGTTGAAGGATGATTTTGAGCTAGGGGTGTTACAGTTGGTGTTTAAGTGTTTGGACACCTCAAATACATCATATGTGATGTGTTTGAGCAATTGGAATGGATTGATTGTGGCTGCAACTCAAAACCCGATAGTGGTTGCTCAAAAACAAAGAAATTTGGCACTTAAGAGAGAGTGAGAGAAACCAGTGCTATAACTGGCTTTGGTGTCAGTTGAATGATCCATTGGGACCTCTATTTATAGGTGATCAATTCTTGTCTTGGAGGAATAGTGAATGGCTGCTGGATCATATCGCATTCAAAGGCTTTGGCTTGGTGGCATTTCTTCTCATGCAAGGCAACCTAGCCCCTCCCAAGAGCAGGCCTATGCCTTGACCAAATTCACATTCTTCAGATGTTTTTATTATTATTTAATCATAGAACTTGACTGAGTAGAGTGGCTTTGTTGAAAGTTGTTAGTTCTTGTAATTGGCTACAATTTTGGTAAAACAAAACAATGTTGTTGTTGAAGATGTCATTTGTCTAATGTCTTAACATGAGTTCTTAACATTCAGTTTATGTTAAGTTATTTAGGGTTACAGTTTTGTGTGCTGATGTTAAACATGATGTCGTGACATCAGTTGGCAGAACATCAGTCTGGTGTGTTTTGTTAGGACTGCGTGTATCAGTTTGTTTTGAAAGATCTGATTGAGAGATTGCAGGCGAATATCGTGGTAAAGATATTTTCTGGTGCAATCAGATATGGAGCAGATCTTGTTGCTGTTTTTAGGGCTGAATGATATAAAAAGATTTGAAGAATAAAATCTGTTTTAATTTCAAATCAAATCAGAGTTTTTCAAGGAGTCCAAGTCCAAGTCTGAGTTTCTATTTAAAGCAGCCACAACCCTACTTGATGAAGACGAAAGCAAGAGATTAAAGACTGAGAGTCAAGTGTGTGTTTTCATCTGTGTTTTGTGAGCCATTCATGTTTGAATTGGTGTAATTGTTTTGAGTTGTTAATTGTTATTGATCAAAGCTTTTAAGCAAGATCAAGGTGTGTTTTGGAAGTGTGACTTCTATACTTTGTAATCTTTGTATTGTATCAATGTGGTGATTTAGGGGGAGTGCGTGGTTTCTCATATCTAAGTGTATCTTAGGTAGAAGTGTCATTGGGTAGTGATTAAGTTAGGAGATTGTCAACTGGGATTGTTGAGTCTGTAATTTAATACTATTAATAGTGATTGTTAGTTCTTGGATTGGCTAGAATTTTGGTAAAACAAACTTGTTCAATGTTGATGTCACATGGATGATGTCTTAACATTGAGTCTTAACATTGGATAATGTTAAGTGTTTAAGTTGTTGAAGTTTTGAAGTCTGATGTCACATGCGATGTCATGACATCAGATATGCAGTTTATTAAAACATCAGGTTTGAGATTTTTTAGGGTTAAGCGTACTAGCTGGATTTTGGGAGAGCTGTTAGAGTTATTGGATGCGTATATCTTGGAGGAGATATTTTCTGTTGCAAACAGATTTGATGCAGATTTGTAGGAGTGTTTAAAGGCTGAAGATTAAAGAAGATTTTGAGAGAAAATCTATTTTGAAGATTCAGTTTTAAATAACAAATCAGGTCATATATTGTAGCAGGTCCAAGCCCAAATCAAATAGCTATATAAAGCGCATCAATCCTGAAGGAAAAGTAACAAAGAAAGAGAGTTAAAGACTGAGAGTCGTTTGTGTCTTCGTGTATGTGTTGTAAACCATTCTAGTGTGAATTGGTGTTGTTGTTTTGAGTTGTTCTTGATCAAAGCCGTGAAGCAGAATCAAGTTGTGCTTTTCAAACTGTGTGATCTTTGAATTATATCACTGAAGTGATTTAGGGATTGAGTAGTGTTCTCATACCTAAGTGGTCTCTTAGGTAGAAGGTTCATTAAGTAGTGATTAAGTTTAGGAGATGTCAACTGGGTTGTTGACTCTGTAAATTAATTCTACTGATAGTGAAATTCATCCCTGGCTTGGTAGCCCCCAGAGTAAGTTGTTTAACTGAACTGGGTGAACAATTCTTTGTGTACTCTTCTATTGTTTTACATTGTCCACTGCAGAGTGTGTTGTTGTGACATCACACCTAACATCACATATCTGGTACCAAAATTTCAGTTGGTATCAGAGCAGGCATCCTGCTTTGCATCTGGGTGAGATCTAGGGCTGATACTTTCTGGTAAAGAAGGACAAGGAAGTTGGAGGATTTGTGAATAAACCCCCTATTCTGGATGGATCTAATTATGACTATTGGAAACCAAGGATGGTTACCTTCTTAAAGTCATTATATAGCAGGGCTTGGAAAGCTATCTTAAAGGAATGGAAAGCTCTTGTCTTTGTTGAGAAAGATGATGCTGGGAAAGAAAAAGAAGGTAGCTCTAAACTGAAACCTGAAGAAGAATGGACCAAGGAAGAAGATGAGCTTGATCTTGGTAATTCTAAAGCCCTAAATGCTATTTTCAATGGAGTTGATAAGAACATCTTCAGGTTGATCAACGCTTGTGAAGTTTCTAAGGAAGCTTGGAACATGTTGAAGACTACTCATGAAGGAACTCCAAAGGTTAAGATGTCAAGACTTCAACTTCTGACATCAAAGTTTGAAAGTCTAAAGATGAAGGAAGATGAAACTATTCATGACTTTCATATGAGTATTCTTGAGCTGTCTAATGCCTCTAGTTCTCTTGGAGAGAAGATGACTGAAGAGAAATTGGTG
The DNA here is from genome assembly GCA_022829125.1 of Lathyrus tuberosus. NCBI lineage: Eukaryota > Viridiplantae > Streptophyta > Magnoliopsida > Fabales > Fabaceae > Lathyrus > Lathyrus tuberosus. The sequence continues at coordinate 1,751,538 of JALAZF010000337.1, forward strand.
AGGAAGATTCTTAGATCCCTTCCCAAGAGATATAAGATGAAAGTAACTGCTATTGAAGAAGCTCAGGATATCAGCAAACTGAGGGTTGATGAGTTAATTGGATCTCTTCAAACATTTGAGCTAGGGTTAAGTGAAGAGGAACCTGAAAAGAAGTCCAAGAGTATAGCTTTGGTTTCCAGTTTTGAAGAAGCCAAGAAAGGGAAAGAGGATGATTCTCAGGAGGAGCTGTCTCAGGCTATTGCTTTGCTGGGAAAACAGTTCAACAAAGTTATGAAGAGGATAAATAGGAGTTATAATCCCAATGTCAAGAACATTACTTCTGACATCAACAGATCAGGAGAACAAGGGAAGAAGTCTAAAGATGAAGAAAAGTCCAGTAATGACAAAGGGATACAATGTTATGAGTGTGAAGGGTATGGACATGTCAAGAAGGAATGTCCTACTTTTCTAAAGAAGCAGAAAGGGTTATCAACTTCTTGGTCTGACAGTGAGAGTGAATCTGAAGAAAATTCAGCTAAACTTGTTAGAGCTATGATTGGGGTTTATGAGTTAGATGATGATTCTTATGATGATGAGGTTACTTATGATGAACTTGCTGTCACTTATAAAGATCTTTTCATAAGAAGTGAACACATGTGTCTTGAAGGAGAAAAGCTGAAGAAAACCATAGTACAGTTAAAAGCTGAAAAGACTGAACTTGAATCAGAAGTCAGTATGCTTAACTATAAACTAGACTCTATGACCAAAACTATCAGAATGTTGAATAATGGTACTGATGCTCTAGACAACATTCTTAGTATTGGGAAGGTGGATGTAGACAAATGTGGTTTGGGATTCACCAATGATGCAAGTTCTAATGATGTTATCACCTCCAAACTAGTGATGTTAAAATAGATGTTAAAACATCATGACAGAACTCCATCTAAGAAGAAATACAGGCACTGGAGATGTCACCATTGTGGATGTTTTGGACACATTAAGGCTTATTGTTATAAGCTACATGGATATCCACAGAAGGCTCATCAGGTTGTTCCCAGACAGAACTGTCACAGAGGAAGGTAGGTTACCAAGCCTAAGAAGCAATGGATCCCTAAAGTTAAGGTTACCAGCTTGATAGCTCACACTTCTTTAAGGGTTTCTACCAAAGAAGATTGGTACTTTGACAGTGGGTGTTCAAGGCACATGACTGGAGTTAAGAATCTGCTGGTAGATGTGAAGCTTCATTCTTCAGGCCATGTTACATTTGGTGATGGGGTCAAAGGAGAGATCAAGGGGATTGGTAAACTGAATTGTATTGGTGCTCCCAGACTGGATGATGTTCTTCTTGTTAAAGGACTGACAGGAAATTTGATTAGCATTAGTCAACTTTGTGATCAAGGATTCAAAGTAGACTTTACAAAGTCTGAATGCATTGTCAAAGATGATAAAGGAGAAGTCATTATGAAGGGAGTCAAGTCTAAGGACAATTGTTATCTTTGGGTGCCACAAGACTAAAATTCTTCAACTTGTGTTTTTGCTAAAGAAGATGATGTCAAAATCTGGCATCAGAAGTTGGGACATCTTCACCTTAAGGGAATGAAGAGAATCATCTCCTCAGAAGCAGTAAGAGGAATTCCCAAACTTAATATTGAGGAAGGAAAAGTTTGTGGAGACTGTCAAAAAGGGAAGCAGACAAAGATGTCTCATCCGAAGCTTCAACATGACACCACCTCCAAGGTCTTGGAACTACTTCATATGGACTTGATGGGACCTGTGCAGGTTGAAAGTCTGGGTGGAAAGAAATATGTGTATGTAGTTGTGGATGACTATTCAAGGTACACCTGGGTGAGCTTCATCAAAGACAAATCAGAGGTGTTTGATGTTTTTAAAGATCTTTGTTAAAGACTCCAAAGAGAAAAGGAGAGTAATGTTATCAGGATAAGGAGTGACCATGGAAGAGAGTTTGAGAATAGCAAGTTTGTAGAATTTTGCTCTGCTGAAGGTATAAGTCATGAGTTTTCATCTCCTATTACTCCTCAGCAAAATGGAGTAGTTGAGAGGAAGAACAGAACTCTCCAAGAGTCTGCTAGAGCTATGATCCATGCCAAGAAACTTCCCTATCATTTCTGGGCTGAAGCCATGAATACTGCCTGCTACATTCACAACAGGGTTACCCTGAGAAAAGGCACTTCATCCACTCTGTATGAACTATGGAAGGGAAGAAAACCTAATGTTAAATACTTTCATGTTTTTGAAAGTAGATGTTATATTCTGGCTGATAGAGAACAGAGAAGAAAATTGAATTCCAAAAGTGATGAAGGAATATTTTTGGGATACTCTACCAACAGCAGAGCATATAGGGTTTTCAACTCTAGAACCAAGGTGATGATGTAGTCCATCAATGTGGTGATTGATGACAATGATAAGCAGGAAGATGATGATGTCCTAGATGATGTTGGAACATCAGTTCGTGAAGTTGCACCAGAAGCTGAAGACAGAAGTCCAACTCCTAGTGTTGCTGCTACTGAGCCTAAATCTGAGCAACCTCATAAGGATCCTTCTATCAGAGTGCAGAAGGACCACCCAAAGGAGCTTATTATAGGTGATCCAAATTATGGAGTGAGGACTAGGTCAAGAGAAGTTGTAGCAAGTTCATGTTTTGTCTCCAAAATTGAGCCAAAGAATGTCAAGGAAGCATTGACTGATGAGTTTTGGATAAATGCAATGCATGAAGAGCTGGAGCAATTCAAGAGGAATGAAGTATGGGATCTTGTGCCAAGGCCTGAAGGGGTGAATGTGATTGGGACCAAGTGGATCTACAAGAACAAGTCTGATGAACTAGGAGTGGTTACCAGAAACAAGGCAAGACTTGTGGCACAGGGATACACTCAAGTTGAAGAAGTTGATTTTGATGAAACTTTTGCCCCTGTGGCTAGATTAGAGTCCATCAGATTACTCTTGGGTGTGGCCTGTAATCTCAGATTCAAGCTATTCCAAATGGATGTGAAAAGTGCCTTTTTGAATGGTTACTTGAATGAAGAAGTGTATGTAGATCAACCTAAAGGGTTCATTGATACAACTTTTCCTAATCATGTTTATAAACTTAGGAAAGCCCTGTATGGTTTGAAGCAAGCTCCTAGGGCCTGGTATGAAAGGCTTACAGAATTCTTAGCATTGAATGGCTACAGAAAAGGAGGAATTGACAAGACCTTGTTTGTCAAGGAAGAAGGAGGAAACCTGATGGTAGCCCAAATCTATGTTGATGACATTGTATTTGGTGGGATGTCAGATGAAATGGTGAAACATTTTGTGCAATAGATGCAATCTGAATTTGAAATGAGTTTGGTTGGAGAACTCAGCTATTTCCTTAGTCTACAAGTTAGACAAATGGAGGACTCCATCTTCATTTCTTAGAGAAAATATGCTAAGAACATAATGAAGAAATTTGGCCTAGAAAATGCTAATCATAAGAGGACTCCTGCTCCTACTCATTTAAAATTATCCAAGGATGAACATGGAGTTAGTGTGGATCAAAGCTTATATAGAAGCATGATTGGGAGTCTATTGTATCTCACAACTAGCAGACCTGACATTTCTTTTGCTGTTGGAGTTTGTGCCAGATATCAATCTGAGCCTAAGGTGAGTCACTTGAATCAAGTGAAGAGGATCCTGAAATATGTTAATGGCACTAGTGACTATGGGATGTTGTATAGTCATGGATCTGGGACTGAGTTAAGGGGATATTGTGATGCTGACTGAGCTGGGAGTGTTGATGATAGGAAAAGCACTTCAGGAGGTTGTTTCTTCGTAGGGAATAATATGATTTCTTGGTTTAGTAAGAAGCAGAACTGTGTGTCTCTTTCTACTGTTGAGGCCGAGCACATAGCAGCAGGGAATAGTTGCTCTCAACTGGTGTGGATGAAGCAAATGCTGAGTGAATACAATGTCAAGCAAGATGTCATGACATTGTACTGTGATAATTTGAGTGCTATCAATATCTCTACGAATCCTATTCAACATAGCAGAACTAAGCATATTGATATAAGGCATCATTTTATAAGAGATTTTGTAGAGGATAAAGTAGTTGCCTTGGAACATGTTGCTACAGATAAACAGTTAGCTGATATCTTCACTAAACCATTAGATGCAAACCAATTTTAAAGTTTGAGAAGTAAATTGGGAATTTGCATTTATGAAGATTAAATGTGCTAGAGAGTGTATTAAGCAGTTGTATTCTTTATTAGATATTCATTTTATTCAACTTCTGAAGGCATACATGTTTGAAGTACATCAATAGTTACAGATTATCCCAACCCCCTACATCTAGAAAAGCTTTCCAGTCTTCATCCCAATCATCATTAGAAGCATGTTGTTGCACAAGAAGTTTCTTGCTGCGTTTCATGGTTGTCTCTGAGGTTTTGCCTGTCTTTGTGGTTCCTGAAGTAGTTTCAGCTGCAATCATTATTTTACTCCTCTTCTTAGGTGGATCTGAAGTCTTGTCCTTCTGCTTGAGGTTCATTGCTACATCTTTGGAGTTTGACTGGCCCATTCTTGGTTGTTGTGTGGTGCTGCTAGATGGAAGAAGGCTTGTTTTTATAATGCAAACAAGGAGCATTGTTTGTATCGCCTGACCAGTCAAGGTGTTGGAACTTGTTTTTTTTTGGGAAAGCTTGGTGTTTGACTATGTCATTTATTATGCCAGGACATTGTGTTTGGTGATTGTCCAATTGTGGCTAAAAAGGAGGGGAGTTAGCCTAGCCTTTGTGTGTAGAGTGTGACCTATCTAAGTTCTGGTGTGGTGTAGATGTTGAGGGAAAGTGTGCATGTTTAACAGCTGTTTATGCTGGTTCTGGTTTTGAGGGGGAGTTTGCCCTTAGTTGATAGGTGGTGTGCAACATTTTGAAGTGGGAGCTGTTTGTTTTAAAAAATTTATCCGCTGCTGAAGTCTCTGATGTTGCAGAGATTATTTTAGCCAAAATTAGCCAAATGGGGAGATTGTTAGTTCTTGGATTGGCTAGAATTTTGGTAAAACAAAGTTGTTCAATGTTGATGTCACATGGGTGATGTCTTAACATTGAGTCTTAACATTGGATAATGTTAAGTGTTTAAGTTGTTGAAGTTTTGAAGTCTGATGTTACATGCGATGTTATGACATCAGATATGCAGTTTATTAAAACATCAGGTTTGAGATGTTTTTAGGGTTAAGCGTACTAGCTGGATTTTGGGAGAGCTGTTAGAGTTATTGGATGTGTATATCTTGGAGGAGATATTTTCTGTTGCAAACAGATTTGATGCAGATTTGTAGGAGTGTTTAAAGGCTGAAGATTTAAGTAGATTTTGAGAGAAAATCTGTTTTGAAGATTCAGTTTTAAATAACTAATCAGGTCAAATATTATAGTAGGTCCAAGCCCAAATCAAATAGCTATATAAAGCGCATCAATCCTGAAGGAAAAGTAATGAAGAAAGAGAGCTAAAGAGTGAGAGTCGTTTGTGTCTTTGTGTATGTGTTGTAAACCATTCTAGTGTGAATTGGTGTTGTTGTTTTGAGTTATTCTTGATCAAAGCTGTGAAGCAGAATCAAGTTGTGCTTTTCAGAGTGTGTGATCTTTGAATTATATCACTGAAGTGATTTAGGGATTGAGTAGTGTTCTCATACCTAAGTGGTCTCTTAGGTAAAAGGTTTACTAAGTAGTGATTAAGTTTAGGAGATGTCAACTGGGTTGTTGAGTCTGTAAATTAATTCTACTGATAGTGAAATTCATCCCTGGCTTGGTAGCCCCTAGAGTAAGTTGTTTAACTGAACTGGGTGAACAATTCTTTGTGTACTCTTCTGTTGTTTTACATTGTCAATTGCAGAGTGTGTTGTTGTGACATCACACGTAACATCACATATCTGGTACCAGAATTTCAGTGATTTTCCTCCCTGGCTTGGTAGCCCCCAGATGTAGGTATTTAGACCGAACTGGGTGAACAATTCATTGTGTTGATTTACTGTTGCTTTTATTACCTTGTTCATATAGCAGATTACGTTGTTGTGACATCACACTTAACATCACACATTTGATACCAGAATTTCAATTGGTATCAGAGCAGGCATCCTGCTCTGCATCTGGGTGAGATCTAGGGCTGTTACTTTCTGGTACAATGGGCAAGGACTGTGGTGGATTTGTGAATAGACCCCCTATTCTAGATGGCTCAAATTATGACTATTGGAAACCTCGTATGGTTACATTCTTGAAGTCCTTAGACAGAAGGGCTTGGAAGGCAGTTTAATAGAATGGAAACATCCTGTTATTGTTGAAAAAGATGGAACATCAAAGCTGAAACCTGAGGAAGAGTGGACCAAGGAAGAGGATGAACTTGCGCTTGGAAATTCCAAGGCTTTGAATGCCATTTTTAATGGTATTGACAAGAACATCTTTAGGCTGGCAACACTTGTGAAGTGGCTAAGGGAGCTTGGGATGTCTTGAAAACTACTCATGAAGGAACCTCCAAAGTCAATATGTCAAGACTTCAACTTCTGACAACAAAGTTTGAAAATCTGAAGATGAAGGATGATGAGACCATTCATGATTTCCACATGAACATTCTTGAGTTGTCAAATGCTTCTAGTGCCCTAGGAGAGAGGATGACTGAAGAGAAGCTGGTGAGGAAGATTCTTAGATCCCTTCCCAAGAGATATAAAATGAAGGTGACTGCTATAGAAGAAGCTCAAGACATCAGCAAGATAAGGGTAGATGAGTTAATTAGTTCTCTTCAGACATTTGAATTAGGGATGAATGAGGAATCTGAAAAGAAGACCAAAAGCATAGCATTGGTGTCTAAAGATGAAAGGAAAGAGTGTGGTCCTAAAACTTAGGAGGAGCTTTCAAATGCCATTGTTATGCTGGGAAGACAGTTTAATAAGGTTCTAAAAAGGATAGACAGGAGCTACAAACCTAATGTCAAGAATATCACATCTGACACAAATAGGTCAGGTGATCAGGGGAAGAAATCAAGAGATAAAGAAAAGTCCAATTATGACAAAGGAATTCAATGCTATGAGTGTGAAGGTTATGGTCATATCAGAAAAGAATGTCCTACATATCTCAAGAAGCAATACTGATAGTGAACCTGAAGGAGAATCAGCCAATCTTGTTAGAGCTATGATTGGGATTTGTGAGTCTGACTATGATTCAAGTGATGAAGAGGTTACTTATGAAGAGCTTGCTGCCTCTTATAGAAAGATGTGCATTAGAAGTGAACAAGTCTGTCTAGAAGGAGAGGAACAAAAGAAATTCATAATGCAGTTAAAGGCTGAAAAGACTGAGCTTGAGAAGGAAGTCAGTATGCTAAATTCTAGACTGGAATCTATGTCAAAATCTGTCTGAATGTTGAATAATGGAACTGATGTTCTAGACAATATTCTTATTATTGGAAAAACTACGGGAGACAAAAGTGGTTTGGGATTCAGCAATGTTTCAGCTTCAAATAATGTTATTCCTATTTCCAAGCCAGTGATGTTAAAGCAGATGTTTAAACATCCTAACAAGACTCCCTCTAGGAAGAAATTCAGGCGTTGGAGATGTCATCATTGTGGGCGTTTTGGACACATAAAGGCTTATTGTTATAAGCTACACGGGTATCCTCAGAAGGCACATCAGTTGGCTCCCAGACAGAGCATTCACAAAGGTAATCAGGTCATCAAACCCAAGAAGCAATGGGTTCCAAAAGGAAAAGTTGCCAGCTTAATAGCTCACACTTCTCTTAGGGTTTCTACTAAAGAAGACTGGTACTTTGATAGTGGGTGTTCAAGACACATGACAGGAGTGAAGAATTTGTTGGTGGATGTGAAGCTACATTCTTCTGGACATGTAACTTTTGGTGATGGTGTCAAAGGAGAAATCAAGGGTATGGGAAAGCTGAATTGTGCTGGTGCTCCTAAGTTGGATGATGTTCTACTGGTCAAAGGGTTGACAGCAAATTTGATCAGTATTAGCCAACTATGTGATCAAGGGCTCAAATTTGACTTTACAAAAACTGAGTGCATTGTCACAAATGAGAAAGGTGAAGTCATCATGAAGGGTGCTAGGTCTAAGGACAACTGTTATCTGTGGGTGCAACAAGACTCAAGTCCCTCAACATGTGCTTTTGCTAGAGAAGATGAAGTCAAAGTCTGGCATCAAAAGTTGGGACATCTACATCTAAAGGGAATTAAGAGAATCATATCCTCAGAAGCTGTTAGAGGAATTATAAACTCAAAATTGAAGAAGGAAGAGTCTGTGGAGATTGTCAAATAGGGAAGCAGACCAAGATGTCACATCAGAAGCTTCAACATAACACCACCTCCAAAGTTTTGGAACTTCTTCATATGGACTTGATGGGACCTATGCAGGTAGAAAGTCTAGGTAGGAAGAAGTATGCTTATGCTATTGTTGATGACTATTCTAGGTACACCTGGGTAAGCTTCATCAAAGACAATACAGAGGTGTTTGAGGTGTTTAAAGATTTATGTCAAAGACTCCAAAGAGAAAAAGAGAGTAATGTCATCAGAATAAGGAGTGGTCATGGGAGGGAATTTGAAAATAGCAAGTTTGCTTAATACTGTTCTGCTGAAGGCATCAGTCATGAGTTTTCCTCTCCTATTACCCCTCAGCAAAATGGAGTTGTTGAAAGGAAGAACAGAACTCTCCAAGAATTTGCTAGGGCAATGATTCATGCCAAAAAGCTTCCTTACCATTTCTGGGCTGAAGCCATGAATACTGCTTGCTATATTCACAACAGAGTTACTTTGATAAGAGGCACTTCAGCTACATTGTATGAACTGTGGAAAGGGAGAAAACCAACTGTGAAGTACTTTCATGTTTTTGGAAGTAAATGTTATATTTTGTCAGATCGTGAACAAAGGAGAAAATTGGATCCTAAAAGTGATGAGGGAATATTTCTGGGATACTCTACAAATAGCAGAGCTTATAGGGTTTTCAACTCCAAAACCAAGGTTATGATGGAGTATATAAATGTGGTAATTGATGACAGTGACATGAAGGAAGATGCTGGTGTCCTGGATGATGTTGGAACATCATTTGAAGATGTTATATCAGAAACTGAAGATATAAGTGTTGCTCCCAGTCCTGTTGATGCTGAAGCTAAACCTGAACAACCTAATAAAGAACCATCTATTAGAGTGCAAAAGGACCATCCAAAAGAGCTTATCATAGGTGATCCAAAATCAGGGGTTAGTACTAGGTCAAGAGAGGTTGTGTCAAATTCTTATTTTGTGTCCAAAATTGAGCCCAAGAATGTCAAAGAAGCACTGACTGATGAATTCTGGATTAATGCCATGCATGAAAAGCTGGAACAATTCAAGAGGAATGAAGTGTGGGATCTTGTACCAAGGCCTGATGGAGTTAATGTGATAGGAACCAAATGGATTTACAAGAATAAATCTGATGAACAAGGAGTGGTCACCAGAAACAAGGCCAGATTGGTTGATCAAAGATACACTCAAGTTGAAGGAATTGATTTTGATGAAACCTTTGTTCCTGTGGCAAGACTGGAATCTATCAGATTACTCTTAGGTGTGGCGTGTAATCTCAAATTCAAGCTTTTTCATATGGATGTTAAGAGTGCCTTTTTGAATGGGTACTTAAATGAAGAAGTTTATGTAGATCAACCAAAAGGATTTATTGATCCAATATTTCCTAATCCTGTTTACAAACTTAGGAAAGCTCTCTATGGGTTGAAGCAAGCACCAAGAGCTTGGTATGACAGACTTACTGAATTTTTGGCTGTGAATGGTTACAGAAAATGAGGGATTGACAAGACTTTGTTTGTCAAAGATGAAGGAGGAAAACTGATGATAGCTCAAATATATGTTGATGACATAGTATTTGGTGGGATGTCAGATGCAATGGTTAAACATTTTGTGAAACAGATGCAGTCTAAGTTTGAAATTAGTCTTGTTGGAGAGCTTAGCTATTTTCTGGGTCTACAAGTTAGACAAATGGAAGACTCCATATTCATCTCTCAGAACAAGTATGCCAAGAACATTGTGAAGAAGTTTGGTCTGGAAAATGCTAATCATAAGAGGACACCGGCTCCTACTCACTTAAAGTTGTCAAAGGATGAACATGGTGTGAGTGTGGATTAAAGTCTATACAGAAGCATGATTGGTAGTCTATTGTATCTCACTGCTAGCAGACCTGATATTTCTTTTGCTGTTGGAGTTTGTGCCAGATATCAATCTGAACCTAAAGTTAGTCACTTGAATCAAGTGAAGAGGATTCTGAAGTATGTGAATAACACTAGTGACTATGGCATGCTTTACAGTCATGGATCAGGTTTTGAGTTAAGTGGTTATTGTGATGCTGATTGGGCAGGTAGTGCTGATGATAGAAAAAGTACTTCAGGAGGTTGTTTCGTCTTAGGGACTAATCTGATCTCTTGTGTTAGTTCTTGGATTGGCTAGAATTTTGGTAAACCAAAGTTGTTCAATGTTGATGTCACATGGGTGATGTCTTAGCATTGAGTCTTAACATTGGATAATGTTAAGTGTTTAAGTTGTTGAAGTTTTGAAGTCTGATGTCACATGCGATGTCATGACATCAGATATGCAGTTTATTAAAACATCAGGTTTGAGATGTTTTTAGGGTTAAGCGTATTAGCTGGATTTTGGGAGAGCTGTTAGAGTTATTAACTGCGAATATCTTGGAGGAGATATTTTCTATTGCAAACAGATTTGATACAGATTTGTAGGAGTGTTTAAAGGCTGAAGATTTATGAAGATTTGGAGATAAAATCTATTTTTGGGATTCAGTTTTAAATAACAAATCAGGTCAGATATTGTAGCAGGTCCAAGCCCAAATCAAATAGCTATATAAAGCGCATCAATCCTTTGAAGAAAGTAACAAAGAAATAGAGTAAAGATTGAGAGTCGTTTGTGTCTTCGTGTATATGTTGTAAACAATTTTAGTGTGAATTGGTGTTGTCGTTTTGAGTTGTTCTTGATCAAAGCTGTGAAGCAGAATCAAGTTGTGTTTTTCAAAGTGTGTGATCTTTGAATTATATCACTGAAGTGATTTAGGGATTGAGTAGTGTTCTCATACCTAAGTGGTCTTTTAGGTAGAAGGTTCATTAAGTAGTGATTAAGTTTAGGAGATGTCAACTGGGTTGTTGAATCTGTAAATTAATTCTACTGATAATGAAATTCATCCCTGGCTTGGTAGCCCCCAGAGTAAGTTGTTTAACTGAACTGGGTGAACAATTTTTTGTGTCTTTTATGTTGTGTTTTATTGTCCATTGCAGAGTGTGTTGTTGTGACATCACACGTAACATCACATATCTGGTACCAGAATTTCAATTGGTATCAGAGCAGGCATCCTACTCTGCATCTGGGTGAGATCTAGGGCTGATACTTTCTGGTAAGATGGACAAGGAAGTTGGTGGATTTGTGAATAGACCCCCTATTCTGGATGGCTCTAATTATGATTATTGGAAGCCAATGATGATTACCTTTTTGAAATCCTTGGACAGCAGGGCTTGGAAGGCTATCATAAAAGAATGGAAAGCACCTGTTGTTGTTGAGAAAGATGATGCTGGGAAAGAAAAAGAAGGCAGCTCAAAACTGAAACCTGAAGAAGAATGGACCAAGGAAGAAGATGAGATTGCCCTTGGTAATTCTAAAGCTCTAAATGCTATTTTCAATGGAGTTGATAAGAACATCTTCTGGTTGATCAACACCTGTGAAGTTGCTAAGGAAGCTTGGGACATCTTAAAGCCTACTCATGCAACTTCTAACATCAAAGTTTGAAAGTCTAAAGATAAAGGAATATGAAACTATTCATGATTTTCACATGAGTATTCTTGAGCTGTCTAATGCCTCTAGTGCTCTTGGAGAAAAGATGACTGAAGAAAAGCTGGTGAGGAAAATCCTTTGGTCCCTTCCCAAGAGATATAAGATGAAGGTGACTGCAATTGAAGAAGCTCAAGACATCAGTAAAATGAGAATTGATGAGCTAATTGGATCTCTTCAAACTTTTGAGTTAGGGTTAAATGAAGAGGAACCTGAAAAGATGACCAAGAGTATAGCCTTGGTATCTAATACTCAAGAAGAGAAGAAAGGGAATGGTGTTGAATCTCAGGAGGAGCTATCTCAGGCTATTGCTATGCTGGGAAGGCAGTTCAACAAGGTGTTCAAGAGAATGAATAGAAACTACAAACCTAATGTTAAGAACATCTCCTCTGACATCAGCAAGTCAAAAGAAAAGGATGAAGAGAAGACTGCTCAAGACAAAGGGATCCAATGCTTTGAGTGTGAGGGTTATGGGCATGTCAAGAAAGAATGTCCTACATTCCTTAAGAAGCAGAAGAAGGGCATGACTGTTTCCTGGTCTGATACTGACAGTGAAAGTGAAGAAGAGTCAGCCAAGCATGTCAGAGCATTGACGGGGACATGTGTGTCTGATGGAGAATCAAGTGATGAGGAACTGACTTTTGAGGAGTTAGCAGCCTCCTATCAAGAGTTATGTCTGAGGAGTGTAGAGGTTTGTCAAGAAAGTGAGAAACAAAAGAAACAAATTGTTCAGCTTGAGACTGTTAAAGCTGATCTTGAAAATGAAGTCTTGTTGGTTAAATCTCAACTTGATCAAATGACAAAATCTGTTAGAATGTTGAACAGTGGATCTGATACTCTTGATAAGATCCTTCAAGCAGAAAAGGTAGCAGGAGACAAATCTGGCTTAGGATTTGTTGTTGAGGAGAAGGTTTCTGCTGAAGCTAGTACTTCAGGAACCAAAAAGGACATGTCTCAACCAATGTCTCAACATAACAAAAAGAGACATAATCCTAAACCCAAGAAGGTTGCTCACCAACAGCCTCAAAATGTTGGGAAAAGGTATGCTCATGGTCCTCATCAAAAGAAGGTTCATACTTCTAGAGCTAGGCAGTATATGCCTCCTCAATACCATAGGAGCATGCAGGCTTCTAGGGTTAACATGTTCCATCAGATGTCTCAACATCAGGGGAATATGTATGGCTTTGGATATAATAATGTTGTGCCTCATTTTTATGGTAGAAGGAAGCCACATCATCATAGAAGACATCTCACTTCAGAAGACAGGCAAACTATGGAAGAAGACAGCACCAGTACTATGGATGGCAGCCACAGCAGTTTCACCATCAAGGTGGCAGGAAGTTTAACAACTTCAGAGAAGAGAGAGTAAGGTGCTTCTATTGTGGAAGATTTGGTCATATGCAGTTTTCTTGCTTTAAACTGCATGGATATCCCAAATCTGTCCCTCAACCTAGACAGAAGGAGAACAGGACTAAGGTTGTTAAACAATGGGTTCCTAAAGCTGAGGTTACATGTCTATTGGCTCACACATCAGATAGACATTCTGCTAAGGATGGATGGTACTTTGACAATGGATGTTCAAAGCATATGACTGGGCCCAAAAATCTTTTGGTGGAGATCAATTCTTGCTCCTCAAATGATGTTACTTTTGGTAATGGAGAGAAAGGGGAGGTAAAAGGAGTTGGAAAATTGAAGTGTCATGATGGACCTGATCTTGACAATGTGCTTCTTGTCAAAGGTTTGAGTGCTAATTTGATTAGCATAAGTCAGCTTTGTGATGAAGGATACAAAGTCAGCTACACTAAAGATGAGTGTTTGGTGACTAATGATAAGAACAAGGTTGTTATGAAGGGAGTCAGATCCAGAGATAATTTTTATCAATGGGTACCTCAAGAGGTCAGCTCTTCTAATGATGTTAAGTTTGATGTTGTGACATCAGACTGTAACATTAAGTGTGAAAGTCTGAGCATATTGAAAGGTCAATTAGGGTTAATAACTTATGGTGTGAATTCTTTTAAAAATTTAAAAGGAAATTTATTTTGGAGGGAGAAACTCATTGATTGGCTTTTAAGTGATCCACAAAATCAGGCTCCATACTTTAGGCCATCATTTCCTATTGTAGCTATCACACGCTTCATCAAACACCATACCCTTAGATTGTTCGTCTCCTTCTCCATCAACAGAAGTAGCAATCCTTCCCTGATCCTCAGTTGCTTCACTGGAACAATGTCAAAACAAGTATCATCCCCTTCAAAGAAGTCTGCTTCAAAAAGTTCTTCTCTTGAAAAAGCTGGGGTTTTGACGAAAGAGGGTTCTGCTAAAGAAGCTTTGAATATAGCACCCATCTCCATGATGGTTCCTGAATCTGGTAAGTCAAGAACTTCCAAACTTCAACCCAAAAGGCCTACACCTAAAATTGATGATAGTGAAACTAGGAGGATAGTCACTAGCATTCTTTTTAAAGAGAAATATGCATCTGGGTCTTCCACCCCTCAAGCTGTTGAAGAGAGGTTTGATGTTGATCGCAGTCTTAATCAGATTGCCACCAAAATTTTAGATAAGGGTTTATCTGTAAAAGGCATTTCTATTCCCCTTAGACAAATGGCTGCTGAAAAGGAGGACATGCAAAGTGTTGATACAAATCTTCACAGACTAGTTATGTCTGTCATTGAAGATGCTGAAGTAGGTGTTCATGAGGAAGCTGATGTTGAAACAAATGACAGAACATCGCCTGATAGGGATGTTGAAACTAGCCCTGGTGGAAAGAAGAATGAAGATGTGGTAAATGTTGTTGACCTGTCTGATGATGAAGTGATTGGAAATGTTGTACCTAGTCTTGCCAAAAGACTTAAAACTAGAAAAGGAAATAATGTGGAATCTTCTCCTAAGAAGTCAGTTGAAGGAAAGAAGAAAAAGACTTCTGTTGTTGGTCCAACAAAAACATGGAGTAAAGTTGTTGTGAATCCTAGAAAGAGGAAGTTGTTGGAAGAATCTGAATTAGAGTATGATGTTGAGGATGATGTTCAAGACATCACTCCTATGAGAAAGTCAATCTTGAAGAGAATTGCTGACAAGATACCTGATGTTCCTGTTGACAACATTTCATTCCATTATGCAAGCAGTGCTTCCATGTGGAAATTTGTTTGTCAAAGAAGACTTGCTCTTGAAAGAGAGATTGGCAAAGAGGCTATGGAAATTAAAGAAGTCATAGAGGTGATAAAGGTTGCTGGATTGATGAAGACTGTTTGTGGGTTCTCCAAGTGTTATGACAGTTTGGTTAAGGAATTTATGGTTAACATTCTTGTGAATATTTCTGACAAAAGAAGTGTGGATTTCATGAAAGTGTTTGTTAGAGGCAAATGTATTGAGTTCTCTCCTGAGGTTATCAACAATTACCTAGGAAGAAAAGAAGAATAGTTTACAGAGTTAGAAGTTACTGATAATGGTGTCTGCAAGGAGATAACTGCTGGTCAAGTAAAGGTGTGGCCCTTGAAAGGAAAATTGACAACTAGCAAACTTAGTGTTAAGTATGCTATCTTGCACAGAATTGGAGCTGCAAATTGGGTGCCTACTAATCATAAAACCACAACAACTGTGGGATTAGGAAGGTTCATTTATGCTGTTGGCACTAAGAAGAAATTTGACTATGGATTATATATTTTTGAACAGACTGTGAAACATGCCACCACTAATGCTATAAAAATGCCTATAGCATTTCCATCTCTCATTTGTGGAGTAATTCTGAAACAACATCCTGGCATATTGACAAGTTCAGACACAGCCTGCAAGAGGGAGTCTACATTATCTCTGCATCCAAAATTGTTTGTTGGGAGTCATGTTCCAGACATTGTCTCAACATCAGATGCTGGTGTCAAGAAGAAAAGTACCAAAGCTGATTTGCTTGCAGAATTGAAGGCTACTTGCAAGGATCTGGATATTGTAATCAGTACCAGCATGACTAAAAAGAAGGAAATTGAGAAGCTGATCCAGTCCTTGGAACAGGATGATAATGATGATGTTCATGTCAATGCTGAAGGTGTCAATTCTGAGGAAGATGATGAGGATGATGAAGATGGGCCTAGCTCTGATGAAGATTAAGTTTCTTTTTTTGTTTCTGCTAGACATTAGTTTTTTTTGCTTTTGTTGTTTTGTGCTTGATGTGTTTGGTTTGTAACCTGAATATTATGTTTTAATCACTTTTTATGTTTTTGTCCTATGATTTGTCTTGTCTTGAATGCTGACTTTAGACTGACAATGAGAGCTAGCTTAGGACTAACTGGTAGTTGGTAGGTGTTTGTCCAATTATGGCTAAAAAGGGGGAGAGTTAGCCAAGCCAAGGTATGGTTGTGAATCCTGTTTCTGATGTGGTGCAGAAGTTGAGGGGGAGAGTGTTTGTGCAGTTGTATGTTGGTTCTGGTTTTGAGGGGGAGCTTGACCCTTTGCTGAGCTGATGGAGTATGTGCAGCATTTTGAAGTAGGAGCTGTTTTGAAGGAGTGCTGCTAGGAGTTTTTAACATTTTTCAATTTTTATCCGCTGCTGAACTCTCTGATGTTGCAGAGATTGTTTTAGCCAAAATTAGCCAAAGGGGGAGATTGTTAGTTCTTGGATTGGCTAGAATTTTGGTAAACAAAGTTGTTCAATGTTGATGTCACATGGGTGATGTCTTAACATTGAGTCTTAACATTGGATAATGTTAAGTGATTAAGTTGTTGAAGTTTTGAAGTCTGATGTCACATGCGATGTCATGACATCAGTTATGCAGTTTATTAAAACATCAGGTTTGAGATGTTTTTAGGGTTAAGCGTATTAGCTGGATTTTAGGAGAGCTGTTAGAGTTATTGAATGTGAATATCTTGGAGGAGATATTTTCTGTTGCAAGTAGATTTGATGCAGATTTGTAGGAGTGTTTAAAGGCTGAAGATTTAAGAAGATTTGGAGATAAAATCTGTTTTGAAGATTCAGTTTTAAATAACAAATCAGGTCAGATATTGTAGCAGGTCCAAGCCCAAATCAAATAGCTATATAAAGCGCATCAATCCTTTGAAGAAAGTAATGAAGAAAGAGAGCTAAAGACTGAGAGTCGTTTGTGTCTTCGTGTATGTGTTGTAAACCATTCTACTGTGAATTGGTGTTGTTGTTTTCAGTTGTTCTTGATCAAACTTGTGAAGAAGAATCAAGTTGTGTTTTTCAAAGTGTGTGATCTTTGAATTATATCACTGAAGTGATTTAGGGATTGAGTAGTGTTCTCATACCTAAGTGGTCTCTTAGGTAGAAGGTTCATTAAGTAGTGATTAAGTTTAGGAGATGTCAACTGGGTTGTTGAGTCTGTAAATTAATTCTACTGATAGTGAAATTCATCCCTGGCTTGGTAGCCCCCAGAGTAAGTTGTTTAACTGAACTGGGTGAACAATTCTTTGTGTAATTTCTGTTGTGTTATATTGTCCATTGCAGAGTGTGTTGTTGTGACATCACACGTAACATCACATATCTGGTACCAGAATTTCATCTTGGTTTAGTAAGAAGCAGAATTGTGTGTCTCTTTCTACTGCTGAAGCTGATACATAGCAGCGGGGAGTTGTTGTTCTCAACTTGTTTGGATGAAGCAAATGTTAACAGAATACAGTGTCAAGCAAGATGTCATGACATTGTACTGTGATAATCTGAGTGCTATCAATATCTCCAAAAACCAAATTCAACATAGCTGGACTAAGCATATTGATATACGTCATCACTTTATAAGAGATTTGGTTGAAGACAAAGTAGTTGCTTTGGAACATGTTGCTACTGAACAGCAATTAGCTGATATTTTTACAAAGGCCTTAGATGCAAATCAATTTGAAAAATTAAGAAGCAAATTAGGAATTTGCATTTATGAGGATTAAGTGTGCTGGGAGGTGTCTTGTGCAGTTCTGAACTTTATTGCATATGTTTAGTTTAAAGGAAACCGAATTTTATTCAACTCCTGAAAGCTACAAGATTAGATTTTAGTACATCATAAGCAACAAACAAAGGGTCTAAACATTATCCCAACCCCCTGAATCAAGAAAAGTTTTCCAATCTTCATCCCATTCATCATCAGAAGCATGAAGTTGCACTGGAGGTGTTTTTTATGGTTTTCATCCTTATCTCTGATGTTTTTCTTGTTTGTGTTGCTCCTGAAGTTGCCCCAGTTGTGGACAGTGTTTTGTTCTTCAACTTCTGTGGATCTGGGTTCTTGACCTCTTACATGTGTCTCTTTCCTGCATCCTTGTTAGACTGACTCATGGTTCTATCTGTGGTATGTTGTTAGAAGCAAGGAGGCTTGGTTTTATGCTGCATAAAGAGTCTTTGTTTGTATCGCCTGACCAGTCAAAGTGGTCTTTGGTTTGGGAACTTGTTTTTCTTGGGAAGCCATTTATTTGACCTTGTCAAATTGGATGTCAGAACTTCGTGTTTGCTGCCTTGGTAAGTTAAGAGGTTGTCCAATTGTGGCTAAAAAGGGGGAGAGTTAGCCTAGTCTGGTGTCTAGTGGTCTGGTGTGATTCTAGTTTTGAGGGGGAGTTTATAGTTGGTGCAGCTGTTATGTGTGAGTTTGTTTTTGGTGCAGCTGTTGGATGTTGCTGATGCTGCTTTTTTAGGTGAATGTTTGGAGTTTGGTGTTTGTCCGCTGCAAGTTCTTCTGATGTTGGCTGAGATTGTTTTAGCCAAAATTAGCAAAAGGGGGAGATTGTTAGTTCTTGTAATTGGCTACAATTTTGGTAAAACAAAACAATGTTGTTGTTGAAGATGTCATTTGTCTGATGTCTTAACATGAGTTCTTAACATTCGGTTTATGTTAAGTTATTTAGGGTTACAGTTTTGTGTGCTGATGTTAAACATGATGTCGTGACATCAGTTGGCAGAACATCAGAACATCAGTCTGGTGTGTTTTGTTAGGGCTGCGTGTATCAGTTTGTTTTGAAAGATCTGATTGAGAGATTACAGGCGAATATTGTGGTAAAGATATTTTCTGGTGCAATCAGATATGGAGCAGATCTTGTTGTTGTTTTTAGGGCTGAATGATATGAAAAGATTTGAAGAGTAAAATATGTTTTAATTTCAAATCAAATCAGAGTTTTTCAAGGAGTCCAAGCCCAAGTCTGAGTTTTTATTTAAAGCAGCCACAACCCTACTTGATGAAGACGAAAGCAAGAGATTAAAAACTGAGAGTCAAGTGTGTGTTTTCGTCTGTGTTTTGTAAGCCATTCATGTTTGAGTTGGTGTAATTGTTTTGCGTTGTTAATTGTTATTGATCAAAGCTTTTAAGCAAGATCAAGGTGTGTTTTGGAAGTGTGACTTCTATACTTTGTAATCTTTGTATTGTATCAGTGTGGTGATTTAGGGGGAGTGAGTGGTTTCTCATATCTAAGTGTATCTTAGGTAGAAGTGTCATTGGGTAGTGATTAAGTTAGGAGATTGTCAACTGGGATTGTTGTGTCTGTAATTTAATACTACTAATAGTGATTTTCCTCCCTGGCTTGGTAGCCCCCAAACGTAGGTAGTTAGACCGAACTGGGTGAACAATTCATTTTATTGATTTACTGTTGCTTTTATTACCTTGTTCATATAGCAGATTGTGTTGTTGTGACATCATACTTAACATCACACATCTGATACCAGAATTTCAAAAGTGACCTATTTTACATAAATGCCTTTGAATTCAAGGCATAATGTGCCAAAATGCATTAATCTCAAGTTGGAAGATCCCTTGGCTTTTTGACTCAGCTTTATCAGTTGGATCAGTTGCATTGTGATTGGTTTGAGTACGTGTGGCACAATGATCCTCAGTTTTGGTTCAGAAATCGTGTGTGGCAAGCAAACATGAAAACTGATTTTTCCAAAACAGCTTGCAGCAGCATGACTTTGGGCATGGATTTCTCTTGGCTCAAGTTGAATCAATTCATGCTGGTAAGCTTTTTGGATTCTTAGAAACATATGCAACAACATTGATGTTTACCTTTGGACTTGATTCAGCTTGCAACTATGTGAAAAGATCTCACAAGTTTTGGTGTTTCAACAAAATCTGCCTTGCCCAGAATTTTTCTAAGTGTTGGAAAAGTTGTATTTTCATGTTTTTAGTGATTTTGATCATTCCATAACTCAAAATCCATGATGAATTTGGAGGGAGATCAGTTTTAAGATTTTGTAGAGGGTAATGAGATCTACAAATCAACCTTTGGATGGGGAAAAATGGCTTTGTGGTTTAGGAGTTATGATCCTCCAAAGTTGGTACCCTTGCCACTTTATTTCATAACTTAGAAAATTTTCTAAGTTTTTATGGTTACCCCTTTTACAAGTTATCCCACTTTTCTTGATTTTTCTTGATGAATGATGATTCCAATCATACATTAACATCATTTTAGGGTTAAAAAATCATTTTTATGAAAAATCTCAAAAAGTCAAAGTTGACTTTTGTGCACAATTGACTTTTTATCAGATGAATTCCAAACTGTGCAATCCTTTAGGAAATCATGTCCTTGACCTAAATCAAACTTGATGGACATGTTCAATGGGTGTTATAGGGTATATTGATCAATGTCTTAGGGCTTGGGAGCATGTCCTGGTAAAAAGTCAAAGTTACATTTGACTTTTCTCGCGAAACCCTAATTGTGGCTCTGATGAAATTGAGACTTGTTGCTCAAGCTTCTTGGATTAATCCCTTGTTGTAAATGGATCAAGGTGGTGCATTAGAGACCCTCAAATCTTCTCTTGAGGTCTTGGCTCATGATTTGTCCCAAAAGTCAACTTAGGGGTGAATTAGGTCAAGAAACCCTAATTCCTGATTTTTGATGAATGCATCCCCTGAGGTCAAATTGACTTGATGCTTGGGCCCATGAGGTTCCATGGAGTATTTTAGGATATGCTTTGAAGCATTGGCTCATGCCCAGAGGAAAATTTCCATCTGGAGGCCCTGGTCGACCAAACCCTAATTTGGTGACACTGGCGATCTTGAGGCTTGATCCACCTGGAAGGGAGCAGCCTTGTGCTTAATCCTTGAAGTGGGAGTCCTCTTGATCCCTTGTGGATATTTGAGAGGCTAGACAAGTTGAAGATCATGTAATTTCTTGATTGATCCTTTGTCTAAAAGCTCTGAGAGGGCTGGAAACCCTAAATTTGATTGTAGTAGATGCTCACCCATCTTTGGGGAGACTGATGAGGTATGATGGTTCCTCCATATTGTGATGATGATTTTCACAATGATGGGAAATCTTAGTGGTCAAAATTTGGGGTATGACAACACTGGGTACTAACATCATATCCAGCTGGGAGCTTTTCTGGAGGGGAACCCATTGCACGAGGTTCTACCAGATTCAGTTTGAGCAACTGTTAAAACAACATGGCATAAGACATAGGTAGTGGATCAAAATGTCGGTCTGGCTTCTTCAGCTTATGTTCGTGCTGCTTAGCCTTGAGATTGTCTTGGGAGGCAGGAAGTAGCTGCTGACGAGGAAACTCCGGAACCCCAGATTATGCAGAAAATTCGCAAGGTAGATCACACTTTGGGATAGATTCCATAGGCAAGGGCGAAATGACAATTTCTGCTGCAGCCTCAGGCACGGGATTGCCATCCTTTCTGAGCACATCCCTCACGACCTCCATAACCAAGCTCATCTGAGTCTTCAGTTGATTGGCCTCTTCCTTCAGCATTTCCTGGTCTTGAGTCAAAGCTTGCATGTCCCCCATAAACTGCCCCATTTGGCTTCGTATTTCCCTCAGCTCCGCTTGGACTTGATCCATGGTTAACTTCCTGCTTCTTTGAAAAGTTAAGTCCGAAATTATGAAGAAGACCAGATCAGGATGAGAATAACCAACTTCAAACACCTGTTATGTAAATGAGTATGAAAATGCTATGCAAATGCCATGTTCAAATATTTCCAAGGAATCATTCTGCTTTGATTCAAGTTTTCCACATAAGAACAACAAGAAATAGATGGAAATGATCAGCAACGAGTCTCAAAGTTAAGATCCTTGGAAATACCAGAACATGTATGCAAACATGTTATGATGGTACGGGTGCAGAGACATGGGATCAAGGCTTCCGCAAACTCTGGATAAGTGTTGTACTACTGAATGGATAGGACCCAGAATATCATAAACCTAGAAATCCAGAGTAACGGCTCATTCAAAATACCAAAATACCAGGATGATAAGTTTGCACTGATAAGAAATCCAGAATACTAGTTAGGATGAAAGTCAAGGTTACCTGCAAACCTGTAAACACCCGCCCATCTCACATGTGGGTACTAGAAAACTGAGGATCCTCAAAATCACGGACTCTCAGGTCGAGAAATGATGATACGTTCACCATTTCTGGTTTGGCATCATCATCAATCGAGGACGCCTCAACTGATTCCCCTCAAAAAGGATATCCTATATGAATTCCCAGCATTGGGTCCTCGGATCGAGAAGTGTAATGGGTTTGCAATTTATGGTCTGCCATTATCACATCTCGGGAGGAGTGCCATTACTAAGTCCTCGGGAATGGTCACCAGAGTCGACAGCTCATACAGGGATATCTAATGGCATGCATAACATGCAGTATCAGATACCACCTATATGGGCCTCGTCTGGTTGTGGATCTCGCGAAGACTTAACGTGATAACATCACGCAAGCGATCGACTATCCACTCTAAATCCTATGGGTATGCTCAAGTCTGGGAAGTGTGATTATCTCTCAGAACGCCCTGCCCACCAAACAGAAAAATCCAGCACAGTCCAGCACAATATAATATATGACAACAGTAAATGAAAAGCATGTAATTGGAGTAAAACAGTAAACATGCAACAATTCCATAAATAAAGCGAGTAAAGTAAACAGATAAAACACCCTATAATAGAAAACAAACAAGCGCTAGGATTGACTCGCATAGGGGATGGACCAGCAAGAGGTCTATCTGTCCCCAGCAGAGTCACCAGCTGTCTAGATCAATACCCTGAAATGCGCAAAACACGCACGTCAGAATATCTCCCAAGATAGCCTCGTCTGGATGTGAATTTCGTGAACACCAAACGTACCAAGACGGTGCGTAGGTCCCACTACTTTCCACTCTAGTCCTAAGTGTATGCTCAAGCCTGTGTATTGGGCTTTTTTCTCATGAATCCAACCCGCTAAACAGAAAAACCAGTACATCACAGCATATTCCAGCATATGATAACAATGAAATGCAATAAATGCAGTAAAATACAGTAATATACAACAAAATAAAGCACAACAATAAACACCCAATGAAATAAAAACAAACAAGCGCTAGGATTGACTCGCATAGGGAACCAGATTCCCCTGCAGAGTCGTCAGCTGTCACTCCTGGGATTTTCATCCAAGTACAAACGCGAAAGTGGCGCTGAAATAGAGTCACCAGCAATGTGTATTTATCCCGAGAGAGGGAAAGGAAACACTGCGTAAACCTGAAGGGAAGGAAAAGAGCATGATCTCGCGACCAAGAGAAACGGGTAAGGGAGTCGGTTACGCGAGGGGAAGGTGTTAGCACCCCTACGCATCCATCGTACTCGATGGGATCCACGCTGGTTGTTTCGATCAAAGGGTGTCGTCGTCTGGAGCTCCACTGCTACTGGAAAGGAAAAGGAACAGGTACGGGAAGGAACGAGGAAACGGGGAATAAAAGGAAAAGAAGTGACTCGGTAGGACGTCCTCGGAGTCCTAGGCCTACGTATTCCCTCGGGAGCGGGAAAGTCAAAGTCAACGTAGTTCGGACACGAACTAGGGGGAGGTTGCTCGCCAAGACATCGTCGTCTTGTGCCTACGTATCCTCAATCGGACTAGAGAGTGGAAGTTAGAGCAGTCGTAGTTTGACCTAACGAGGTATGTGTTTTTTATGACCGATGTTAAGTTCGCGTCTGGCAGTTAGGGTCGATGCCTGTTTGCGACGAGACGGAAGTAACGCGCCCTTTTCTAAAAATGATTTGAAACTGAACGATCCCTAAGGATGAAAAGGTTTGAGTTTGTTTTTGTGTTTTTTAGACAGAAGTGGATTGAAGTTAGTTCATAACTTGCATTGCACCGAAGTTTATGACATAGGAACGAATGCTTAGGAAATCGTTCCAAGATGGAATGTCCACCAAACACTCTAGAAAAATGAGAGGAAACCCCTCATTCCTCACTTCCCACATGCAAGGCTCATGGGCAATACACGTTAATTTTATTAAGTGTTTTAGAATTGTCATGAGATGAGAAGAGGAGACTCAAAGGAAAAGAAAACACTAAGGGGAATTCTATCCTAACGTTGTCATGCAAAAGATGGCCCTAAGGTTGAGGTTAGGGACTATCCTACTTGTTATCATACATGGATTTCTATCCTAATGTCTCTCCTACTTCCAACTTAATCAAAAATTAAGTGGAGCTAGGAATCCTAAGGGGATCATGTCATCGGACAAGTAAACACGGGATAAATCAATCACAAAATGAACTAAAAGCAACGAAAGAGTAAACAGTGTCAGTCAATAATAATGTCACATAATCAAAGTAGGAAAGGGGGGAGCTTTAGCCAATGGGTCATATCAACCAATGCAAACAAGCTAGCTATGGGAAATAGGGGTACTCATCCAATGGTATCGAGAACCATGGAGAGCAGAGTAAGAGGGGAAGATGTGAATCAGGTCACATAAGCATCAGCATCGGTCAATTTGAGCTATAGACTAGGCGTGGGGGTTTGATTGCTAAACCCTTCTTCCACTCGACGGACTCGATAACAAGAGTGAGTTAGGTTCAAATCATCAACATGAAATGCGAGCTAAGAACGACCTGGGACTTGAAATGGCGGGAGTCGATTGCGGACTGTCATTCCGCCAATTGCCTTCTTGGAGGTCTTACCAGGGGATACGGGAATGGGATGCCTCTTTGGAGGTCTTAGGCACAATATTAAACAATCACAAACAGAGCCTCCTTTGAGTACTTCCAGAATTGCCGGCCAAGTGGCACGGACTCGCAATCCTACTTCTCATGGCATCAAAAGAAAAAATGCGGAAAGAGAGTAAATCGGTTCAATAAATTATACCCAACGGATAGCAATCCGTAAATAGCAACGCAAGCAGAAGAAGAAACCCGGAGAGCAAGCTATCATCAGGCAAACAAAAACGAGTCAGAAATCCGGTACAAGCATAAGCGTCAAAACATTGTCGGTGTGAAAATAAATCACAATCGACATGTGGTGTGTGTATCGGACATGGCCACATAGGCAACCTGCATGAAAACACAAGCCAGACAACCACGCATGCAATACATAATGCATCTCATAGCATGAGATAAAAGCCATCACATCGGAAGCAAAGTAGTATCCCACAAATAAAGTGGAATACCGAACGAATAACCATAGCCGGAATCTTAGCGGAAACCTTGCACAATCTCAACAAACATGCTAGAAACCACAAGGAGATGCAACCGGAAGTTGCACCCATGCACCATAACTCAAAATCAAGCACAATGATAAGCATACGAGTAATGAGCATGCATCGAAACACAAAGTTTCAAAACGGGGCAGCACCACCACAACATCATAAAATGCACACAAAGTCGATCCGAAAAAGAGCGAAACCAATCACAATGATAATGTATGATCAAAGTTCGCATGCAACGGAGCTTAAAAGCGTCAAATCGGAAAAAACGCGTCAAAAATCACCGACTCGGAATTGAACAAAAAGCGCATGGTTGACCGAAAACGTGCCAACGGACTCAAAAACGAACTCGGTTTGAATTAATTCCGCTTGGAAGTGAGACTTTTAGGCCGATTTCGTCGGCTAGCAGTAGTGAAACAGTAGAAAAAAGTTGTCCGAAATTGACTAAAAAGTCCACCAACAGCTTCAGAATCATCAACAAAGTCGAGTTACATTATTTGTATTCGCAAAAACATGCCACGGTTAGGAAGTTATGACCAAAACACATTTTTACGGGAAAGCGACACGATAACGTTCCTACACAACCGAACTTTTATTTCTCAAGCAAACATGCACCAAGCTCAAGCCAACGATCATACACAATTAATGCACATCGATTACGCGACTTTCAAACATGTAGACCAAGCAAAATCATCCATTAAGCATGCGAATCAATAATTCTCGACACGCGAACCATTAACACACAACAATCAAATAATTCCACGGTTAATCCATTCTTGATGCAAATTGAATATCAACAATAGTGGAACCGGATTAGTTTTAACATGCGGAACACAACAATTCAAATGAAATCATCCAATTCCACTTTTGCTCATAGTCAACTTATTTCAAGAATCAATTAATTCAACTATATTCAAAATCAATTAATCACAACAACTATTGTTCAAGAACATTCAACAAATCTCCACAATATCAATCTCAAATCAATGATCAAACAATTAATTCACTCAACAATTATCACAATTCTTGAATTTAAGTGTTCACCTAAGCATTTTATCAAACACCTAAGCTACAACAATATCAAACTCACTTTAATTCAATCCAAACCTCAACAATTAACAAATAATGAAGCGAAAGATTCAAGAATTGTTACCAGAAAGTAGATCGGAGGAGCAATTGATGAAGAATCCGTGGAGAGGAGGTAGTTCGCCGGTGCGCGGTGGTTGGCCGGAGCTAGGGAGGTCGGAGCGGTGGTCATGAGAGAGTGGGGGAGGCGATCGCGGTTGATGGGCGGTGGTCGGAGCTCGATCGGAGACTTTGCGTTCTTGAGTGTTCTTGAAGATTGATGAAGTTGTTGTTGTGTTCTTAAGAAAAAGTTGAGAGAACTTGATTTGATCTTTGAGAGAGTAAAATCAGAATTTTAGGTGTTTGTGAATTATGATTGAAGTTGGAGGGAAATGAGAGAGAGTTTTGAATATATAGTGTGGTGGAAAAATGAGGTAAAACGGTAAAATTCAAGCTTATCGGCAGCTTAAGTGGAAATAACACGTTGCTCGGTACAAAATTTTGACTCTGAGCCTCTTACGAAATTGTCCGCGTCTGAGTCACGGACGCAACGCAAAAAGAACGGACGTCATTCAATCCAAATTGAATGAGTCTGATACGTTTAAGCGGCGAGACGTCACTGTCAAAAGTCGCTTTTTCAACTTATTTACCGTCTGCTACTCGGAAACGTGGCCAGCTCATGTCTTTCGGGGCAGAATCTCGACTCGACTTTGTCATAAAATTTGTAGGTCTACGAGTCCATGACGTCGTGTAAAAAGATGAGCACGATCGGACAAATAACGAGTGAGATATGAATTTTTCCGTAAAACAACTTTCAACCTTTTTCTTTGGTTCGGCACTTCCGTTTTGCGAAATAAACCAAAACGATGATCTTCAGAGCACCTTTCAAATCCAAGCTTGTCTTTGAACTTGAAGAGGATAAAATTTGTAAACCAGCACTTCGAGAACGGACACGATCCGATAAAAATTGACCGAGTTATGATTTTTCCAAAATCTGACAGACAGTGAACCGCATCAATGAATTCTACTGGTAATTCTCACTTTCGGAGTCCTTCCGCTCGGAACTGTCTCCTACTGAACATTTGGCACGAAAATGGCATCGAAACGGAATTTTTGGCACCGGAATGGCATCAATCCGACGAATAAACTGAGAGTTATGAATTTTTTTAGTGTCCAAAATACACCGGTTCAGCACTATTTTTTACTGTTCTTCTGTTGTATCGACTCATAGAATTCGCGTATTCGGAGATCTTCCTCAAAGAATTAGCCTTCGGCCAAAACACAAAAGTTGGAGAGGATATCAAGACGGAACTTTTGGCATAGGAATTGCTCAAAAATGTTGATCCAATCAGAAGTTGTGAACTTTGAACACCACCGGCATAGTTAACTAGCAAAAAACCAAAATTCCATAAACAATTAATTTCCGCCACTTCCCTTGATGAATTGGCTTCCGAGCCGAACATAAAAGTTGCAGAAAATACCGAGACAGTTCTAACTATCAAATATCAAAGAACCTTGATCCCATAACCAAAGAACCCAATGATATGCATGAACTAGCTAAAATACAAATGAATGAAGCATAAGTCAGTTAGTGGTAAAAAAGAAAAGGGCAAATTTTGGGGTGCTACACAATTCCTCTAGGATTTTGAGTTATGGAATGATCAAAATCACAAAAAGTGAAAGTGTCACTTTTTTCCAACACTTAGTGAAATTTTCACTAAGCCAGAATCTGCCTTCACTTTTTTCCAAATGTAGGGGCATTTTTCACTTGGATCCAAAAAGTATCAAAACCAATTATGATCAAACAGTTGTTGTATCATATGAGGGCTTTCCAAAATGGCCAAGAACTCCATCAAATTCCACTTGTGCCATGAGATATGACAATTCCAATATGCCTTTCTGCAAACTGTCATGGCAAGGCAGATTTTGGATTTTTGCTCGATTTGCTCAAATTTTGCAAAGGGCAAGTAACTCTATCCATCTGAACACCTCAAGGGGGGACCAAGGAGAAACCAACTCTGATCCCAAGCCTCCCAAGTCTTTGGAACCAAAAATAGCATGCCAAACCTAGAAATGCCTAAAAGAGGGACAAGACTCCAATTTTGGATTGGAGCATTCAATGCATACACCAAGGTGGCATGGAATGAGCCATTTCCAACTGAATTCAGTCAAGACTTATCCAAGACCAAGGGAACCAGCAGCCCATTCCCTAACCTTTAGTCAATGGCTAGAGGAGACTTGGATTCTCATTGCTTAACATTGGCCAAACCTATGCAGCAGTTGCCATTCACTATTCCTTGCAAAACAAACTTGCTCTACTATAAATAGAGCTCATTTGTGATTAGTCTGAGTACACCAAAGCCATTAAATAGATGCTTTCCTCAAAATCTCCTTCTTCACTCCAAAATTGCCTTCCAAAGCAAGTCACTATCGGGTTTTGAGTTTGAGAGCTATTCCAACCAAACCAATCACACACACACCTCATAAACATCATATAGAAGTGATCCAAACACTTAAACAACATCTGGAACACGGATTTCTTAGAATCACCAGCCAGCTGCTCAAGGTTTTAACCAAGTTGCAGTTGGGATACCATCTTCAGTTCCAGATCATTTCCATTCATCCCAAGCATCCAGACACACTCCATAGCACCTAGGAAAGTTGTCCATAACCTTGGAACCAAGTTGTAACACCTCTAACACAAAACACGATCACCAGCTGCAAGTGGTAAGCATGAGCTCTTCTAACTCTATGATCCATGCATTTTTTGCTGCACAATAATTTGGCCATATGTTCATAATCATGCATTGAGTGTTTTCCCTCAATCAATTGCATTGCTTGAATCGTGTATGGAATTTCAGAACCTTCATGCAAATTTTAGGGTTCTTGAGGTTTCTCTTTGATTTCTTATTCTATGTTTAAAATAAATGAAATTAAAGACCATAGACATGATCGTGAGGTTGAAACGAGTAGATTGATATGTAGATTGCATGATATCATCAAGTATCCAGTGAGATTGGATAGAAAACGCAAATCTGCAGAAACAGAGGAAGGGCGCGTGTTCTTGCCATGTTCTTGGCGCCCTTTTTCAAATATTTGAATAATTGAATTTTTGTGATTTTATTTAATTGATTCAAAAATTAATTTCTCTCTGAGTTTTAATGATTTTGAGTTGATTCTTTTTTTAATAATTCACAAAAATGTTAAAATATTTTATTTTCCCAAAAAATTCCAGAAACATTATTTATTTCATATACTTGATATTTTTGTAAAGAATTAATATTTTAATTATTTTTTACATTTAAAATATTTTCTCCTTCTTAATTTTTCAAATTTTAGTGATTTCCAATCATTTTGGGGATTAAAACCTAACTTTTGAAATATTAATCCAAGATCACAATTTGTTTTCCACATGTTAAACAATTTTGGTCATTTTAATTGAATTTTTTATTCAATTAAAATACATTTTGAAAACAAATTAGGGTTTTTATTAATTCAACCCTCATCAAACTTTTTCAAACATCTTTGGGCCTCTAATAGAGTGTAAGACCCAACCCCATTTTAACCAAAACTTTCTGGGCCTCAGATATTGTATAAGTCCCTCTGCGTTAAAAGAAAATCTCGGCGCGATCGCCAGTTCAAAAATCAAACCCTTGAACCTACCCTCGTGTTATAAGCCACATTCTTTAAAAATCATTGGGCCTCTAGTTGAGTGTAAGACCCAACCCTTTTTGAAAACCAAAATAATTTGGGCCTCAATGTATTGTATAAGTCCCGACACCATCAAAAAGTTCGGCGCGATCGTCGCCAGTTTAAAATAAAACTCTGGGCCTCTCCTTGAGCTGTAAGCCCCACCACTTGTATAAAAATAAACCTTTGGGCCTCTTGAGAGAGTGTAAGACCCATCCCTTTGTACAGAAAACCTTTTCGGGCCTCAGTCACTTGTATAAGTCCCTGTACAAAACAACAGTGCGATCACTGATAAAACCTTGGGCCTCTCCTTGAGCTGTAAGCCAGAACAATCTTTTCAAAGCACTTTCTCCTTTAATTTTGAATATAATATTGTTATCAAAGCTTTCTTTGTTGAACAACTAACCAAACAGCATGGAAGCTCTACAACCGAGTAAGTGTTTACCCGCTTTCTTTATCCGCTTTCATATATATATAAACTGTATTGTGGGGCTGCTCACTGTAAGTCTTATTTCACAAACTTTTATATACTCGTCAAATATCAACTGTGTAATATTAGTATAGCTATTTAGAGTTTTCCCCGGCAACTACATCTAGCACTAGGTAAAGCCCTGTTGGTCACTCTTAAATACAAACAAAACTAGATCCCCATAGGATTACCAGACACAGTTTTCCCTCCTCTTGGGGTTAAACAATATGGAGACGTGAAAGGCAGCATTCTCGGTGAACCCTTTCTCAGACTGTCACCCTTAGAAATTGTCAAAGAGACTCTACTCCCCAGAGATGATCTTTTCTCCGTGAATGGCATCTCTTGAGTTTCTTCCAAATTCTCGAACTTTCCTGGCTTGATATATTCTCGGCGAATGGCATGTCTTGAACTTCTCTGGGTTTGGGGACCCACAGGCTTCCTAAAAGCATCCCCACCTCCTCTTGGACGTTGTACAAGGACCCTTCGGCTTCTTAAAAGCTCTCATGCCTTCTCTTGGGCTTAGTATAAGGACCCAGAGACCTCTACAGGTATAGGAACAGAACCTAGTTATCAATTTGCTAGAGCTGTCTTTCTGAGTTAAGTGTCAGACCAGTTAATGGGTTGACCTTCATCCTTTAACATTCCAGTCTTCTCTTGGGCATCATACAAGGAAAATTCGCCTACCCGAGAATCGATTTCTCGAAACACCCGTAGACTTGGACAGTCTCAATACCTTTTGGATTTCCCATTTCCTTAAAGAACAGGAAATAACCCTGATCCTCTGATCAATCCCAAAGCACAACATTACCCATATAAGAACTGATTTTCTCTTTTATCCAACATACTGGACCTGTCACTAAACTGAAACAGTCACCAGCACCCTAGCCTCCTCTTGGGCTTTGTACAATGATTCTCCCCAGCAGAGCTAACCTTTCTATCCTCCATCTCGGGCTTCGTACGAGATACCAAAACACTCTCTTGTTGAGTATAAATGACTCTCTTGTTGAGTCAAACATTTTTAGCCTCCATCTCGGGCTTTGTATGAGATACCAAATCACTCTCTTGTTGAGTATAAAGGACTCTCTTGTTGAGTCAAACAGTTTCAACCTCCATCTCGGGCTTCGTACGAGATATAAAAACACTCTCTTGTTGAGTATAAAAGACTCTCTTGTTGAGTCAACCACTTTTAGCCTCCATCTCGGGCTTCGTACGAGATACTAAAACACTCTCTTGTTGAGTATAAAAGACTCTCTTGTTGAGTCAAAACCCTTTTTAGCCTCCATCTCGGGCTTCGTACGAGATAAAAATCACTCTCTTGTTGAGTATAAAAGACTCTCTTGTTGAGTCAACCCCTTTTAGCCTTTCTCTCTCGGGCTTCATACGAGACACATAAAAACACCCTCTTGTTGGGTCAATAGCCTCCTCTTAGGCTTTGTATAAAGAAAACCCCGGTTGTGTCAATCAACCTTTTAGCATCAAAATCTGTGCCTTGCTCATAGGATACAAACATCAACAACTCCTTTTCCTTCATCTAAGTGCTGTAAGCGGCAAGCCTCTGGATTATTTACATCCACACCACTGTCCCTCTTTTAGCATGAGAAATTCCTAAGGAAAGATGGCATTGCTCTAAACTGAGTTAAAGCCTTCTCCTTCAGGTTAAAAATCCCTTATAAAGGAAATTATGGCATTGCTGGATTCACATATCCCAGTTAAAGTAATTCTCCTTTATGATCAGTCACCCAACAGTTGTGACAAACAGACCAAATATCCCCTTTAGAGATGACAAATTCTCTCTAAAGTCAAAACCATTTAGCTTCACATCTAGGGTTTCGAATAAGATACAAATAGACCCTTCCGCTTCACATCTTGGGCTTTGAACAAGATACAAACCACATTTAGCTTCACATCTTGGGCTTTGAACAAGACACCAAAACAACCTTTTTCCTCCCATAGGATAGGAGGAACTACGATCGCTCTGATTTCCCTGTTTCATTAAACGGGAATACGTAGGCATAAGATTGAAAAATCTTAGCGAGCACACTAATCAAAAAACCCAAAATCCCGTACCTTCACACATCAATCGAAAAGCATCAGTCCTAACATCCTCACAAATACTCCCGTCATTTCATTCTTAACAAAATAAGCAGAGAGAGGCCCACAATCTAAACCACATCTGTAAACCAACAGTCATCTGTTTAAACTCGGTATACAAGCAGGGTTAATTGGAGACATCTATTTCCATTCCTTAGTCAGCTTAATAGGATAAAAAATGAATCGACCTGTAGTACCCCAGAGCGACAGTGCTTAAGAACCACATCCAAAATTGCTCGCTAAAGTCACATGTTCCTCTTCTATTTTAGATTTGGCAATCATATCATCGACATATACCTCAATTTCCTTGTGTATCATGTCATGAAACAGAGTAGTCATGGCCCTTTGATAGGTTGCCCCGGCATTCTTTAAACCAAACGGCATTACTTTGTAACAAAAGGTACCCCATGGGGTAATGAACGAAGTTTTCTCCATGTTCTTCGGCGCCATTTTTATCTGATTATAGCCCGAGAATCCATCCATGAAGGAGAAGACTTTGAACTTTGTTGTAATGTCAACCAGCATGTCAATGTATGGTAAAGGAAAGTCGTCCTTTGGACTAGCCTTGTTTAGATCTCTGTAATCCACACACATTCTGACCTTTCCGTCCTTTTTCGGAATGGGTACGACATTGGCTAACCATTGAGGATATTCTGACGTGGCGAGGAAACCCGCGTCAATCTGTTTTTGTATCTCCTCTTTGATTTTGATGGCCATGTCCGGGTGAGTCCGTCTCAGCCTTTGTTTTACTGGGGGAAATTCCGATCTCAACGGTAAGTGATGTTCCACGATGCAGATATTCAACCTTGGCATGTCCTGATAAGATCAAGCAAACACATCGGGAAATTCTCTAAGAAGCTTTGTCAAACTCTCTTTGGCAGTTGGACTGAGCAGTGCCTCAATACTGATTTCTTTTCTCTCTTTTTCTGAACCCACGTTGATTGTTTCCAACGGCTCTTTGTGAGGTTCAATGGACCTTTCCTCTTGTCGGAGTAATCGGGAGATCTCTTCTGGAATTTTGTCGTCAGCTTCTTCTTCAGCCCCAAATACCGAAAATTCAAAGTTGGGAGAAGGCATCAGATCGTATGTTTAACGGGGTTTAAAACAAGCAATCTGCATGACGTGATGATTTGTTTTTAGAAGAGATAGAGAGAATGCAAGAGTGTGTGCAGTGTATTTTTTTTTACTACTTGTTTTTATTATTTGAATTGTTTTTTAGGACTACCATTTTCTGAAAAAATAAAAATAAAGAAAACAGCAATAAATGCGGAAATTACAGAAAGACATTATTTTATTTATGAACAAGTCGATTCTTGAAACTACAGCCCTATAAAACAAAACTATGTCGCTTTGGGCGAAGCGAAGAGTGATATTTATAGAAAGTGAGCCCTATCAAAACATCTGTTTCACCTGGGCAGGGTGAAAGGTTAAAGACGGTAATTACTTTGACTGATGAACAATCTTCGGAACATCGACAGCAACCCATTGGCGGCGAACTCCTCGGTGAATCACAAAGTCTGGTACCTTCCTTGATTTGTCTTTAGAAATAACATTGATTTCTGGCGGAGCAGGATCATTAGAATCTGTCTCCCAGGCAGAGTTGTCATAGGAGGATTCCTCTATTGTATTTTGCATAGGATTTGTGCTCTTAGGTAAATCTCCCCATCCAGTTGGCTGGATATCTTCGAGCCTGATACAAGAGCTTTCAGGAGCAGTGTACTTGACCATATAGTCGTATTTTCCACTTGGTTGTCCTAATGTGTCCCACACTTTTGTGGAACTGGAGGAGTCATCCCTTTCGATGACATTGACTTCGGGAAAAGCATAGTTGATGAATTCTAGTCCTGCAAACTTTGCGAATTCATCATCGTGCTGGATAGCTTCTGAATACCCTGAGTGTTGATCCTATGACATGGTGGGGATGCAGGTATTCTTTTCAATGATGCTCAGCTGATTTTTATTGTTCGGCTGATTTTCTTGCCCCAAGTCTCCTGGATATGGCTGCTAGATAGGCAGGCCATCCATTGGGACATAATAGTCGTGGTCAAAGTTGTCTTTCATTAGAGTGTCTTCCTCTAATGAGTTTGGTGGAGCACGGCATCCTTCCAGATCATAATCTCCGTATATCGTTCTGACATCTGACCTGGGTATAAATCTCGGACTCTGTGTGGGATAGTAAAATGGCGTAGGCACCTCTTCCTGAGAGATATAACTGTCCCTATGAAGATAGGATTCCCATTCTTCCTCTGCATTGGAGGGATCTCCCTCGTTGATGGTATGGACTGCTTGAGGCACTGGGTGAAGGAAACCTCCACTGTGGAAGAAGTCCTGAATGGGATGAAGACTTTCATCGTTAGCAGCTGTCTGGTGAAGTGTCAAAGTTACGGCCCCAGCCTGGTGTATCCAAGGTCTTCCTAATAAGCAGTTGTATGCTACCCGGGCGTCCATGACCTGGAAAGTGATTAGGAAAGTGTGAGGACCGATAGTTATGGGAAGGTCGACTTCGCCGATAACTGCTTTTCGAGATCCGTCAAATGCTTTGACGATGACCTCGCTGCCCCTCATCGGGGATTCTTTGAATGATAGTCGCATTAAAGTCGACTTCGGCATAACATTGATGGCCGATCCAGTGTCTACCAGTACACTGGCCAAAGCATCGTCCTGGCAGTTGACCATAATATTGAGCGCCAAGTTGTGGCTTTTTCCCTCCTCTGGAAAATCCTCATCATTGAACCCTAAGTTGTTGTAGGAAGTGATGTTAGAGATGATGCTATCGAACTGTCATATTGACATATCCTGTTCCACAAAGGCCTGCTCTAGGACTTTCTGTAGAGCCTCCATGTGGGCTTCGGAACTGAGTAAAAGTGATAGCACAGAGATCTTTGAAGGAGTTTATAACAGTTGATCAAAAATGTTGTATTCACTCCTTTGGATGAGCTTTAGCATCTCATCATTATTCTTTAAAAGGCCGGGATCATTGGATTGACCGACGGGTTGATTGGGAACTTTCGTGTGAGGTTCCTTTTCTCTGGGTTCTCCAACTCCTTTGTTGAAGATTTGACCGCTCCGTGTTACTCGACTGATGTCTGCAATATACACGACGGAGGGTGTAATACGGTGGAGAACTGACATTTCAATTTTGTTTTCGCAAATCATGTTGCGGTTAGCAAGAGTCGCCACCGACTTTTCTTTTATCTAATTTATTTAGGAATGGTCAAAAGAACAGGAAAGACCTTTTTGAAAAGATTTTTGAGTTCGGGGGGTAAGTTATGAAAGAGGAAGGTGTTAGCACCCCTTTTCATCCGTAGTTATCTACGGGCTCTTAATTGCTTGCTCACTTTAACTTGCTTTTTTTGAAATGTGGTGTGTGTTTAGAAAATATTTTGTAAAAGTTGACTTTGTAATAATTCGTGTAAGAATGTATACAAAGTGTTTGTTTTTGAAAATATTTTTGAAAGTGTGAGATGTGAAAAGTATTTGTTTTTTTTTAGTTGTGAGCAAGCATTTAAAAGTTGCTTACCCTTAATTTATAAGGTCTTTCTTGTACTTATCATTTTCCTTGACAGATAGTACTATCCATACCATTAGTGGGTAGGTAGTCCTATCTATTGGATGTGAAGGGACAGCGAAGGGTCATCGAATGGTCATAGAAGGCAACATGTAAGGATACCTTAGCAATTCGAAGGGACTATCATCATTTTTCCGTAGGGTCATCGAGGGACAAGATCATTTTTTGTAGACAACTCGAAGGGTCATCGAGGGACAAGATCATCTTTTCGTAGGCAACTCGAAGGGTCGTCGAGGGACTATGATCTTTATATCGAAGGGACTATGATGATATTATTCGTAAGCGTCTTTTGCTAAAGTATCCCTACGTTCGAGGGACATGACCATTATTTCGTAAGGCAAATGAAGAGAGGTTACCCTAGAGGTGCATGTGTGTGCATTAGGTCGATGGCGATGCTAAAAAGCAGTCGACTTACAGGGTTTAAAAAAAAAGGGGCTCGATTATCGAATCGAGAATTGTTTGATATTTTTTAAAAAAGGTTTTAATATTGTAGCAAGATATGAGCAAAATAAAGGAAAGCAACGAAATTAATTTACACATCATGGGAATTGGGATACATTTTGCCAATGGGGATAAAATGAGCGATAAATATAAACACGCAATAATTCAACGGTAATTAGCAAAAGTTTTAATCCAAACTTAATAACCAGATTAATAATAAAAAGAATAACAATATTTAAATCTAAATTCAAACAAGATTAAGATTAAAATTGAAACAAAATTAACATCAAAAATTTAAAAATGAAATCAAAATTATTCGAGAATTAATAAAAGAACATCACTAACGCAAAAGGTGTGATCATCGCAATCTGGATCCAAGTGATGTGGGTCTATTTATAACAAAAAGCAAAGAAAATGTAAATTTAACATGCTAGAAAAAAAATCAATAATATTGCTAACGCACAAATGCGATCATCGCAATCATGGATCCGAATTGTACCGATCTAAATAAAAAGAAAAATAAAGTAAAAGAATTTTTAAAATTTGATAAAAACCAACAAAGTTGCTAACGCGAAAGCACGATCATCGCAACCGGATCCAAATCGGGCAGATATGTCACGCATTATGCACTCAAATGTGCGAACAGCGTATCGACATAATTAAATCCGAATAATATAATCAAAACCATAAATTAAAACATTATCTTATTTATATATATATATAATGAGAAGTTAGTTTCAAACCATAAATCAAAATCATAAATTAAAACAAAACGTGACAGTTAGTTTCAAGTTCTATAATAATATGATGATAAGAAGTGTTAAAAGCATTGGAAATATTGTGTCGGTAACGCGAACCGAATGCTGGTGGCACCTATTGAAATAATAATATATAATTGAACAGTGTCGTATTTCTTTGCCATTGAAACAATGATACATAATTGAAATAAAACGACATGTGTATTATGTGTTAGGAACTACCTATATGTTATAGAGAACAAAACAACTACCGGTACACTGCCGCCGCTTATGATCTCTCTTTTTTCAGTTCCTTTGTTATGTGTAAAACAACTTGTATTTATAGATCTAGAAAATTAGGTTATAAATTTTAAAAAGGAAAATAATAATCAGTCTTAATTCCTATTAATCAAATAACATCTGAATAAAAATCAAATAGTATCTGATTTTTATGAGTACACAAAAAGAAAATATTTTTTGTATCTATTATGATTTTTGCATTCCGTTTTGGTAAAAAGTGCATAAAATCAAATAAATAACTATTTTTCAAAAATGCCTTAAAATTAAAAACGAAAATTAAAAAAAAATAATAAAAAAATACAATTTTTGTGATTTTTTTAAAATAATTTAAAATGGAAAGAAAGTTAGTAACAAATAACAGAAACAAATTCAAAATGTAACATGTGAGATTCGAACCC
Source organism: Lathyrus tuberosus (assembly GCA_022829125.1). Taxonomy (NCBI): domain Eukaryota; kingdom Viridiplantae; phylum Streptophyta; class Magnoliopsida; order Fabales; family Fabaceae; genus Lathyrus; species Lathyrus tuberosus. The sequence goes on from JALAZF010000337.1 coordinate 1,789,475, forward strand.
GCGACCTCATACTTGCAAGCCTAATCTCCTTTCCAATTGTGCCAATTCATTTATTCGAAACAAAAATGCACTTGAAAGCATATGAAGGTCAAACAACTATTTGTTATTTAAACAATTTAAAGTAAACTGTTACCTATTTTTTGAGTAAAACTTACTGTTTAAATGTTAGTAAAAATTGAACCAAAAAACTTATAAAATCAAAGTTAAAAAATAATTTTAATGTTAGAAAATAGGGTAGGCAAATTTTGGGGTACAAGAGCTGCCCCTGTTCAATCTTCTTAAACCTGAAGAGTTAGATTGGCATGTCTGCCATTCGTGATTTGAAGGTGGAAGAGGATTGAACACTTAAGTGCCCCGAAATTTGCACTTACGGATGTACGAAGTAAGGCTTGTTGGTTGATTGTATTGCTTGAATGGGCCTAAAGATGCCATCCAAAATTGCTGCTGATAAGAGTATCAGAATGAGTCTAGGTTTGACTGTATCTGAGGGATATACTAGAATGAGTCTATGTCTTAACGTATCTATAAGGAGATCAGAATGAGTCTTTGCCTGACTGTATCTGAGAGTCGTATTAGAATGAGTCTACGCCTGACTGTATCTGAAAAATTAGTATTAGAATGAGTCTTCGACCGACTGTATCCAAAAGATGTACTGGAATAAGTATCAGAATGAATCTGTGTCTTGATTGTATCTGAACTGTGTCTAGAAGATGTACTGGAATGAGTATCAGAATGAATCTGTGTCTTGATTGTATCTGAACTGTGTCTAGATGATGTACTGGAATGAGTATCAGAATGAATCTGTGTCTTGATTGTATCTGAAGGATGATAAACTGTTGACAATATTTGTCCGTTTGAGAACTAACCTGAAAAAACCAAGTTAGTTTTATGCAATGTCATGATATATGTAATGCATTGCGTAATGATGCTCTTAAACTAAATGAGAATGTTATATGCGTTTTGTATGCGTATGCTATGATGTATTGTAAATGATGTATGGGTATGAAATGTCGCTGAAGGTAGCGGTGGCTTTGAATAGTAAAGTCTGATTGGGGAAAATAAATCCCTGACTGTTGTTGGGGATGGAGAAAATAAATCTTCAGATCCTGTTTGGAATGACTCTACTGGGGATTCATACTTTCCGTTTAGGAATATTCCCCTGGGGATCTTTAACTTCCGCTTGTGGATAAAAGTATTCTGTCAGGAGAGTCGATAGTCCGCGGTCCTTTTACTGTGGAAATTGATTGTATGCATTCTGACTGGGAATAAAAGAGATGGATAATTCTCCGATGCACTATCTGACCAGGTTTCAGACACGAGTGTCAACTCTTCTGGGGATAGCATCCTTGAATAAATTCTGCTTGGGGAGAGGATTCTATAGTGTTAGAGAAATAAACTCAGCTGGGGAATTGAATTCGGTATACTACATAGAGGGAATAACCTCCGATGGGGATTAGAATTTCATAGGCTGCGTTGAGGAAATTTATGTTGTATGTTGTGGAAATGATCAACTTCTTTATCTGCTAGGGGATCTATGATCATGCCAAGCTGTCTATCGAAGATATGGAAGTGAATCGCTGGAAGATGCCCCGATTTCTGTCTGAGGGCATACTAATTCTGTAGGGGAATATATCTCTGTTGGGGATGAGCTTGTGAAGATAGCTCACTAGAGATAATTCCATGGAGATTGCTCTGTGGGGATATTTCCATGAACTGACTCTGTGGGGGTTCGTGGATATCTTGAACACTATCCCAACTCCTAGAATCCTTAGTAAATGTTATTCCTGTTTTCATGTATATATATTTTTTGGTAAACATCAATCATATTCAAGTGCATATGTTCATTCAAAGTACCCATTGGACGTTTACGCAAACAAAACAGGGAAAGTAGAAGCAATTTTTGAATTTGAAAATAGACTTGTATTGATTTTGAAATTGGCCTATAAACACGCAGTTTTGTACAAGGAGACAGAAATCATAGTAAGAGGAAATTGTCGTAAAATTGAAAAGGTACAAAGTGATAAACAAAGAGAAACAACTATGTGGAAATGATCTCGTTGAGTTTCAACTCTGCTATTGCCACTATATCTTCAAGCATCTCATCCCTTGCTTTCGGAAGGAAGATGACTGGATTGATCTGCGTCATTCGAACTTGATAAAACTAAGCTGGAAGCAGATAAGTGATCCAACGGGACATAGTCGTATGCTTTAATCCCTAACTTTTACCTGGACCGCCTTTTCAGGTTTTCAGTCCACCGGGATACCCCTTTTTGCCCAAGCCGCCTTTTCAGGTTTTCGACTTGCCGGGTGTACAGTTCTTTTGTATATAGATCCCTAATTTTTGCCCGAACCCTTTTGGTTCGCTGGGATGCCCTTATTTCTTCCTTGGCCAGTCAACCTAGCGGGTCTCTTTTTATGCGTAGTATCTTTTGACTATGTCCGCGTTCACATGGTGTGGGAAATCTTCACCGTCCATAGTAGTAAGCATCATAGCACCGCCAGAAAATATTTTCTTGATTACAAATGGACCTTCATATGTGGGAGTCCATTTGCCCCTGGGATCACCCTGTGGTAGTATGATACGCTTTATTACCAAATCACCGGCCTGGTGCAATTGGTGCTTGACTTTCTTGTTAAAGGCCTTGATCATACGCTTCTGATACATCTGGCTATGACAGACAGCCGTAAGCCTCTTCTCATCAATCAAATTTATCTGATCAAGTCGAGTCTGAACCCATTCATCTTCGTCTAAGCCTGCATCTTGCATAATCCTTAGGGAAGGAATCTGAACTTCAACAGGTAAAACTGCCTCCATACCATAGACTAAAGAGAAAGGGGTTGCCCTTGTTGAGGTCCGTACTGAGGTACGATAACCATGAAGAGAAAATGGTAACATCTCATGCCAATCTTTGTATGTCACCGTCATCTTTTGTAAGATCTTCTTAATATTCTTGTTGGCAGCTTCCACTGCGCCATTCACTTTGGTCGATATGGAGAAGAATTGTGATGCTTAATCTTGAACTGCGTGCAAAGTTCAGTGATCATAGTGTTGTTCAGATTAGTACCATTGTCTGTGATAATCCTTTCAGGGATGCCATATCGACAGATAAGGTTATGCTTGATGAACCGAGCTACAACATTCTTGGTAACAGAAGCGAACGAGGTTGCTTCCACCCACTTCGTAAAGTAATCGATAGCAACAAGGATGAAACGATGTCCATTGGAAGCGGTAGGTTTAATCTCTCCTATCATATCAATGCCCCACATTGCAAAAGGCCAAGGAGCAGTCAGAACATTCAACGAAACCGGTGGTACATGTACTTTATCAGCATAGATCTGGCAATTGTGACAAGTTTTGGAGTGATGATGGCAATCAGTTTCCATGGTAGACCAGTAGTAACCTGCTCTCAAAATTTTCTTAGCCATTGTATGCCCACTGGAGTGAGTGCCAAAAATTCCGTCATGCATCTCTTCCATAATCTTTTCTGCTTCCTTCTTATCTACACAGCGAAGCAAGGTTGAATCGTGGTTGCGTTTGTACAAAATTCCGTTACTCAGAAAGAACTTAGCAGAGAACCTCCTTAGAAACTTCCTGTCATTGGTAGATGCCCCTTCAGGATATTCCTGAGTTTTGAGATATCTTTTCACTTTGTGGAACCAAGGTTTCTCTTCTCCCCCATTAGTATCAACTTCATAATAGTATGTCGGCTCGTCTAGTCTGTCAATAGTAATCCTAGGAGCCTCGTTGTCCCATCTGACTTTGAACATAGATGACATGGTGGCTAACGTGTCTGCCAACTGATTCTCTTCTTGTGGAATATACTCAAAAGTGATTTCTTCAAAGTATGGAATCAAAGTCAACACATGTTCTCGGTAAGGAATGAGATTTGGATGCTTCGTGTCCCATTCTCCTTTAATCTGACTGATCACTAGGGCTGAGTCCCCATATACATTCAAGAATTTGATCCTCATATCAATGGCAGCTTTGATACCCATGATGCACGCTTCATACTCAGCCATATTGTTGGTACAGTCAAAGCAAAGTCTAGCAGTAAACGACGTATGGAAACCCTTAGGAGAGATAATTACAGCACCAATACCATTGCCGAGTGCGTTAGAAGCTCCATAAAAAACCATAGTCCATCGGGATCCTAGTTCAGGTCCTTCATATGGTCCTGGTTCTTCATAATCAGTAACAAGCATAATATTCTCATATGGGAACTCAAAATTCATAGACTGATAGTCATCCACCGCTTGATAAGCCAAATGATCAGCTAGTACACTTCCTTTGATTGCTTTCTGCGTAGTGTACTGGATGTCGTATTCTGTCAAGACCATCTGCCGTCTTGCTATTCGTCCGGAGAGAGCAGGTTTCTTAAATATGTATTTGATAGGATCCATCTTAGAGATCAATAAAGTGGTATGAGTCAACATATACTGTCTTAGTCGGCGAGCAGCCCATGCCAAAGCGCAGCAAGTTTTCTCAAGCAGTGAATATCTTGTTTCACAGTCGGTAAACTTTTTGCTAAGGTAGTATATTGCATGCTCTTTTCGACCAGACTCGTCATGTTGCCCCAACACACACCCCATTGAATTCTCTAGCACTGTTAAGTAGATGATTAGAGGTCTTCCTTCAACTGGTGGCATCAGAATCGGAGGTTCTTGGAGATACTCCTTGATCTTATCAAAAGCTATCTGACATTCGTCGTTCCACTTCACTACTTGATCTTTTCTCAGTAATTTGAAGATTGGCTCGTAAGTGGTGGTCAAATGGGAGATAAATCTGGAAATATAGTTCAAACGTCCCAAGAAACCTCTGACTTCTCTCTCAGTACGGGGAGCGGGCATATCTTGTATAGCTTTTACCTTTGCAGGGTCGACTTCAATACCTTTACCACTGACGACTAAACCACTGACGACTAAACCCAAAAGTTTACTGGATCTGACCCCAAAGGTGCATTTGTTTGGATTCAATCTCAACTTGTACTTCTTAAACCTCTCAAACAGCTTGTGTAGGTGGTCAAGGTGCTCTTCTTCATTCTGAGATTTGGCTATCATATCATCAACGTATACCTCTATCTCGTGATGGATCATATCATGGAATAAAGCAACCATAGCGCGCTGGTATGTTGCCCCTGCGTTCTTTAAACCAAATGGCATTACCTTGTAACAAAAGGTGCCCCACTGTGTAACGAATGTAGTCTTCTCCATGTCTTCAGGTGCCATCTTGATTTAATTATAACCTGAGAAACCATCCATGAATGAGAATATCTTGTGCTAAGCAGTGTTGTCTACCAGAACGTCAATATGTGGGAGAGGGAAGTCATCTTTGGGGTTTGCCCTGTTCAGATCCCTATAGTCCACACACATACGAACTTTACCATCCTTCTTAGGCACTGGTACCACATTCGCAACCCACTGAGGATATGATGTGATAGCTAGGAAACCTGCATTGAACTGCTTCATAACCTCGGCTTTGATCTTTTCAGACATCTCAGGGCGCATACGACGAACCTTCTGCTTTATCAGAGGACAACCTTCCTTCATTGGTAAACGGTGAACCATGATATCGACATCAAGTCCCGACATATCTTCATAAGACCAAGCGAAAATCTCAGCATAATCACGTAGCATCTGAATCAGTCTTTTCTTGACACGGTCTTCTATTCCAGCACCTATCTTGATTTCTTTCTTATCCTCCTCAGTACCTAGATTTACGACCTCGACTGGCTCTTCGTACGGTTGTATGATCTTTTCTTCTTGTTCTAATAGTCTAGCAAGCTCTCTAGGCACTTCACAATCTTCCTCACCTTCGTCCTCGGCTTGGTAGATCGTATTTTCGAAGTCATAATTGACAATAGCAGAACCGTTATCAATGGGATCCAGAGGGGATGTGGATCTGCAATTTATCGCGTGGGTGTGTGTAAGAACACATAGCTATTTTGATGAATATAAAGTAAAAGAAAATACAAAGAGCGCAAAATTTGAATGCAATATGTCCATTGATTTATTGAATGAAAATATGCGATGAAATGGCAACCCTAACAAATGGGCCATTGTGCCCCGGGCAAGGCACAAGGCTTAAAAGTTTTATTGTTCAAATTAACAAAACCAAACTTCGAAAATAAGAAAAACAGAAAATATCATTTACTCCTGACTAAAGGAGATAGGAATAATGTCTTCAGTCTTCCAATTGTTGAGCCCACTGCCAATGGTAGGAAAGATCCAACTGTCTAGATCACAGTCACTATCAGCATCCTCCACAGCGTTGACCTGATCTTTATGAACTCCTTTGTTGGTCATACGAATAGCACGAGCACGACGTACAGCCCTCTGAGCCTTTGAAGTGAAGCCCAAACCAAATTTTTCAGACTTGTAAGGGATGTCAGGAAGCTGACCCCAAATGGTACAACTACCTTCTTCAACCACAGCTCTAGCATCCTTTAGGGAAACCATTGTAGGAGGCACTCTAGTAACCTTGGGAACAGTAGAAACTGGTTTAGCAATAGGAGCAGTCTGAGGAGCCAATTCAAATGTTTGACAAAGAGTCTCGAGGAATTCGCCATCCATCTCAACATACTTGAAAGTATTCAAATGACTAACCATGTGTTCTTCTTCACCATAGACGGTGACAATCATGCCTTTCACGGGATACTTCAGCTTCTGATGTAAGGTAAAAGTCACAGCGCCTGCCCCATGTATCCAAGGGCGCCCAAGTAGACAGGAATAGGCAGGACGAATGTCCATTACATAGAAAATAGAAACAAAGACTTGAGAACCCACTCTGATTGGAAGATCAACCTCTCCGTGCACTAATCTCTTTGAACCATCAAAAGCTCTCACCATAACATCATTGGGTCTCAGCACAACCCCTTCACAGTCAAGCTTATCTAGAGAAATCTTTGGAAATACATTCAATGAGGAACCCGTGTCCACCAGTACATGAGATAGAGTAGTGCCCCTACACTCAATGGAGACATGCAGGGCCTTATTGTGGTTCCTTCCAGCGGGAGTCAGATCAGCGTCAGAAAATCCTAGACCATTATCAGTTGTCAGGCTAGCGACACAATTTTCAAACTGGTCAACAGAGATTTCCTGCGGCACATGCGTAGATTTCAAAAACTTCACCAAAGCTTTAGCATGGGCCTCGGAGCACAACAACAGAGATAGCATAGAGATCTTGGAGGGAGTGTGCCCCAACTGTTCAACAACATTGTAATCACTCTTGCGAATAATTTTTAGCACTTCCTCAATTTCTTTGGAGGGATCTTCGATAGTAGTTTCACCCGGGGTCTTCATTTGGGCAGGCTCAACCACCAGTTCTTTGTCTCGAGTCTCAGTAATTGATTTGGAGGCAGAGATACGAACTGGAGTAGTAACAGTCTTCGGAGAGATTTCTGGGGAGAAAACTCTTCCACTTCGGGTAACCTTACTAGTCCCGACGATATTGTCGATATCGAGATTAGTAACTTCAGTAGTTTCATCAGTCAAAGGCTCTTGCTTGACACCATGAATGTAAACATCTGCACCATACTTCCAAGGGATAGCCTTGCTAGAGGAATATGGAATCGGACCTGGCGTAGTAATAATCATGGGAGCTACTCTAGGCTCGGCAGTAATCTTCACAGGAACTTTAGAGGTGATCCTCATAGGAGTTTTGGAATTAGCAACCACAGATACGTCCTCAAACTTCAGACCTCGGGACAAATTTTCACATAAGCTCTCCATAGAAGGAATCTTCTCAAATAGTATAGTACAGTCGTCCATCAAACGTTGAATGCCCTCTTTCAGCTTCACACAACCATTGGATTGAGATGCACAATAATGACAGTTTTCAACGCAGCCTGGAAATAAACCGGCTTGCAACAACTTCTTCTTAACAATTGATAGAGGAGTAGTCAAGTCAACCACAGTAGCAACATAAGAACCATCATCAATAGCACTAACGATCTTATCATGATTCGGCATAGGAGCGGTAATCACATTAGGTGTCTCAGGGGGATCAAACTCAATCTCCTTAGCGTCAATCATGTCTTGAATCTTGTTCTTCAGTGTCCAACAGCTGTTCGTATCATGTCCAGGACTATTAGAATGGTATGCACACCTTGGATCGGGATTATAGCTAGGAGCGGAAGTATTAGGATTCCTAGGAGGATCCCTCAAAGTAACCAACTCTGCCTTCAACATAAGCTGCAACGCCTGAGCCAATGACATGTTGATCTTTGTAAACTGTCTCCTGGGTATATCCTACTTACGTTGATTACCTTGTTGTTGTTGTGGCGCTGGTACAGAGATCAGAACTACTCCGATAAATTGGTTGCGACCTTTCTGGCCGTGTACAGCATTAGATTCCTTCTTCCCATTATGTGGCTTCTTTGTAGCGTTTGAAGATGTAGCCACTTGTATTTTACCACTTCGAATTCCATTTTCAACACGTTCTCCTGTCAATATCAGCTCGATGAAACCGGATGACGAGCTTCCAAGTAGATGACTATAGAAAGGACCGGTTAATGTGCTCATGAATATGTCAATCAACTCTCTGTCAGCTAAAGGAGGTTGAACTCTGCTTGCGAGATCTCTCCACTTCTGTGCATACTCTTTAAAGCTTTCCTCAGAACCCATTGACATACTCTGAAGTTGCATTCGGGTTGGTGCCAGATCAGAATTATACTGGTATTGTATGTAGAAAGTTGCAGCCAAATCTTCCCATGTATGAATGTTGGTACTTTCGAGTTGATAGTACCAATCCAATTGTGCTCCAGACAAACTCTCTTGAAAGAAATGCACCCACAATTTCTTGTCAGCAGTGTGTGGTTGAATCTTTCGGACATATGATCTCAAATGCAGCTTCGAACAAGAAACACCATCATACTTAGAAAAAGTGGGAATTGTGAACTTAGGAGGAATGACAACCTCTGAGACTAGACCCAAATCCTCAAAATTCAAGCTGGGCACCTTATGGATTTCCATAGCTTTCAGAAGTTCTTCTAATAGCTTATACTTCTCATCAACAGGAGGGTATTGTTCATCCAAATAATCTTCTTCCTCTCCATCAGAATATTTGTCAGAACCATGGTTGCTTTTTTCCTCAGTTTTAACACTTTTACCATCTTCATCCTGTTCATCATCTTGGTCTACTGGGATCCTAATTTCCTTGACCTGTTTAGCCGGACCTCTGAATCTCCTCCCCATGTTGATGACGCCAGTTGATTTTCTTACTTTCTTCTTCTTCTTGGTCAGAAGTGCTTTCAGTTCTTCTTGCCCCTTGGACAAGTTCAGGATCAGCTCTTGGAACTGGGCGTTCTGGGCCTGGAGATCTTTGACAGTTTGTTTGAGAGTCATTTCTTCTGAAATAAACAGCGAGAAGATGAGAGACCTGTCTTAGAAACCTGCTATGCAATGATTATGAGATGTAGATGCATATCCAATGATTTCAAGGACTTTAGAGTTTATCTTTGCAAACAGAAACAAAAGGAAAACTTTTATTAGTAAACTCAAAATTCATTTTTTTCCTTTTATGCCTCTTGGGCTACAATGAAAGGAAAATTCAAAAAAGCAAATTCAAAAACGCAACTCAAGACTCAAGTCTCCCACGGGCGCTTCCTCTTTGTGCCGATGTAAGCATTGATGCTCTGCTCCTCATGAAGTAATTTCGTCAACTCCAACACCTTCTTCTCACTAGCATAGAACTGAGTCTCAAAGGTGTCTCTTTCTTCTTTCATCTGAACCCAGGATTTTTGCAGCTCTTCAAGATCGGTAGGCATATCTGGATGGAGAATGACTTGACAAACATCTCCCTCAAACTCAGGTTCAACAATCACTGGTCTGACCACTGGATATGGCATAATAAGATCCCGAGCACGAGTGTGCACCCATCTGAGGTAAGGCTCCAAAGGAATAGAGTTCTTCTGTCCCAAGGTCCTGCTTTCAATCTTATACACCTTATTCCACGCGTGTATAAACCTTTGACGGTAACCTTGAGGATCATCTTCATAATCGAACACAATACCCTGAATAAGCATATCATGAGGACCATCCCTTCGAGCATAACCAAACTGGCGCAAGGCTAGCGAAGGATTATAGGTGATGCCTCCCCTAATGCCAAGGAGTGGTACATTAGGGAATTCCCCACAATGATCAATAAGAGTGAAGTCTTCAAGAGATTGGGCACACCAATAGATATCTGAATGAGAGAGTGACATTATCCTTCGAGACCACTACAACCTTTGTTCATTCTTCAATACTGACCGGGGAAGTTGCGAAATAAACCACCTGGATAGTAAGGGTACGTAACACATGAGAGTCCCTCGCTTCTTGATAGTACGAGTGTGAAGAGAGTGCAGAATATCCCCGAGCAAGGTAGGTACCGTGTTATGAGTCAGAAATATTTTGATAGCGTGCACGTCTATGAGTCGGTCTGGATTAGGGAACAACACCAACCCATAGATCAACAAAGCCAATACCTCCTCAAAAGCATGGTAACTCATAGCGCTTAGGAACAACTGAGCCTTCTCAATCAGGAACTTAGCAAGAAACCCCTTGACTCCACTCCTTGTTTCCCAATTAGACACAATGTCTGACCTCTTCAGATGTAAAGCAGCTGCAATGACTTCAGGCTTTGGAATGTCTTCTAGACCGGTAAAAGGCATCTGATCGAGAATAGGTATTCCAAGTAACTTAGAGAACTCCTCCATCGTGGGCACCAATTGGTAATCCGGGAAGGTGAAACAGTGGTGCTTAGGATCGAAGAATTGGAATAGGACTCTCATAATGTCTTCTTCAAAACCTGAGGTAACTAAGTCGAGTAGAAAACCATGCCTTTTGGTGAATCGAGAACCATCGGGAACATTTGAGACCAATTCTTTAAGCTGGGAAGAAACCCTTACAAAGTTGACTCGGATGAAATTTCTAGGAACGGAAGCCATGACCTGCAATGACGAATAAAGATAAATTCCTTGTTCCTTGAAATGGTTAGTGAAAATGATATGCTATGATGTTATGATGTCATGTACATGTTAATAGTAAATAAGTAGCACACACAAACAAGTCATACAAGAGCCTTAGGTTTAAAGGCTTGTATGAAGTCCAAAGGTAAGTACCCTTCCCCACTGAGGTTTAGTTGGCTCAACCTGTCCTAGAATAGTAACCGGGTTCTAAAGAACTCATATCACGGATCTTTCTCAAAGGCTTTATTTTAGTGCGACACTCGAGTGGCCGACCAAAACATCCCGAAAGTCTGATCTCAATGAGCGTAGCCTCGAGTATCAACCAACTTCGGTCTAAATCCAAAGCCGGCCATCTCACTACCTTCTAATGGCCAAAGATGAGTTAACTAGGGTTCTAAAGACTGTGACCATCATATCAACCATATCGGTACATGCCGTACAGTCTCCATGATCTATTGTCACTTACCTAAGGAATCACTAGGTCCGGGTGTAGGACCTTTCACACAAGTAATCCCAAAACAAAGCCCATTAAAAATAAAGCACATAAGTCAAACAATTTTAAGCAAGTGGTAAAGTTATCTAACTCTAAGGTAACCCCTCTTTTAAAATCTAATCCCCAGCAGAGTCGCCAGTTCTGTAATACGGTGGAGAACTGACTTTTCAATTTTGTTTTCGCAAATCATGTTGCGGTTAGCGAGAGTCGCCACCGACTTTTCTTTTATCCAATTTATTTAGGAAAGGTGAAAAGAACAGGAAAGACCTTTTTGAAAAGATTTTTGAGTTCGGGGGGTAAGTTATGAAAAGGGAAGGTGTTAGCACCCCTTTTCATCCGTAGTTATCTACGGGCTCTTAATTGCTTGCTCACTTTAACTTGCTTTTTTTGAAATGTGGTGTGTGTTTAGAAAATATTTTGTAAAAGTTGACTTTGTAATAATTCGTGTAAGAATGTATACAAAGTGTTTGTTTTTGAAAATATTTTTGAAAGTGTGAGATGTGAAAAGTATTTGTTTTTTTTTTTTTTAGTTGTGAGTAAGCATTTAAAAGTTGCTTACCCTTAATTTATAAGGTATTTCTTGTACTTATCATTTTCCTTGAGAGATAGTATTATCCATACCATTAGTGGGTAGGTAGTCCTATCTATTGGATGTGAAGGGACAGCGAAGGGTCATCGAATGGTCATAGAAGGCAACATGGAAGGATACCTTAGCAATTCGAATGGACTATCATCATTTTTCCGTAGGGTCGTCGAGGGACAAGATCATTTTTGTAGACAACTCGAAGGGTCATCGAGGGACAAGATCATCTTTTCGTAGGCAACTCGAAGGGTCATCGAGGGACTATGATCTTTATATCGAAGGGACTATGATGATATTATTCGTAAGCGTCTTTTGCTAAAGTATCCCTACGTTCGAGGGACATGACCATTATTTCGTAAGGCAAACGAAGAGAGGTTACCCTAAAGGTGCATGTGTGTGTATTAGGTCTATGGCGATGCTAAAAAGCAGTCGACTTACAGGGTTTAAAAAAAAAGGGCTCGATTATCGAATCGAGAATTGTTTGATATTTTTTAAAAAAGGTTTTAATATTGTAGCAAGATATGAGCAAAATAAAGGAAAGCAACAAAATTAATTTACACATCATGGAAATTGGGATACATTTTGCTAATGGGGATAAAATGAGCGATAAATATAAACACGCAATAATTCAACGGTAATTAGCAAAAGTTTTAATCCAAACTTAATAACCAGATTAATAATAAAAAGAATAACAATATTTAAATCTAAATTCAAACAAGATTAAGATTAAAATTGAAACAAAATTAACATCAAAAATTAAAAAATGAAATCAAAATTATTCGAGAATTAATAAAAGAACATCGCTAACGCAAAAGGTGCGATCGTCGCAATCTGGATCCAAGTGATGTGGGTCTATTTATAACAAAAAGCAAAGAAAATGTAAATTTAACATGCTAGAAAAAAAATCAATAATGTTGCTAACGCACAAATGCGATCATCGCAATCATGGATCCGAATTGTACCGATCTAAATAAAAAGAAAAATAAAGTAAAAGAATTTTTAAAATTTGATAAAAACCAACAAAGTTGCTAACGCGAAAGCGCGATCATCGCAACCGGATCCAAATCGGGCAGATATGTCACGCATTATGCACTCAAATGTGCGAACAGCGTATCGACATAATTAAATCCGAATAATATAATCAAAACCATAAATTAAAACATTATCTTATTTATATATATATATATAATGAGAAGTTAGTTTCAAACCATAAATCAAAATCATAAATTAAAACAAAACGTGACAGTTAGTTTCAAGTTCTATAATAATATGATGATAAGAAGTGTTAAAAGTATTGGAAATATTGTGTCGGTAACGCGAACCGAATGCTGGTGGCACCTATTGAAATAATAATATATAATTGAACAGTGTCGTATTTCTTTGCCATTGAAACAATGATACATAATTGAAATAAAACGACATGTGTATTATGTGTTAGGAACTACCTATATGTTATAGAGAACAAAACAACTACCGGTACACTGCCGCCGCTTATGATCTCTCTTTTTTTCGGTTCCTCTGTTATGTGTAAAACAACTTGTATTTATAGATCTAGAAAATTAGGTTATAAATTTTAAAAAGGAAAATAATAATCAGTCTTAATTCCTATTAATCAAATAACATCTGAATAAAAATTAAATAGTATCTGATTTTTATGAGTACACAAAAAGAAAATATTTTTTGTATCTATTATGATTTTTGCACTCCTTTTTGGTAAAAAGTGCATAAAATCAAATAAATAACTATTTTTCAAAAATGCCTTAAAATTAAAAACGAAAATTAAAAACAAATAATAAAAAAATACAATTTTTGTGATTTTTTGAAAATAATTTAAAATGGAAAGAAAGTTAGTAACAAATAACAGAAACAAATTCAAAATGTAACATGTGAGATTCGAACCCGCGACCTCATACTTGCAAGCCTTGTCTCCTTTTCAATTGTGCCAATTCATTTATTCGAAACAAAAATGCACTTGAAAGCATATGAAAGTCAAACAACTATTTGTTATTTAAACAATTTAAAGTAAACTGTTACCTATTTTTTGAGTAAAACTTACTGTTTAAATGTTAGTAAAAATTGAACCAAAAAACTTATAAAATCAAAGTTAAAAAATAATTTAAATGTTAGAAAATAGGGCAGACAAATTTTGGGGTACAACAGAGGGTAATAGAATTTCCTTTCCATTCTCAATCATTATTGCACCGTATTTGTAAGGGATAGCCTTAGCTGATTCATACGGTAACGGTCCCGGTAGATAGATAACTACAAGAGCCTTCTGAATTTTCTGAATGTCGTAAGTAACTTCAATCAGTTCTTGGCTAAGAACCTTTGATTCGTCCAGTAGAGGGATGATGGCACAAACATCCTTTGTCCTCTCATGATCGGAGATCACAACAACATCCTTAATCTGATCAGCGAAATAGTCGGGCGTCTAGTTGATAGACCCCGAAACTGAATATTGTTGGATTTCTTTACTTTCTAGCTGACTCTGAAGGACTGCTCGCACGAGGTAACATCCTTGATTATTTTCCGAGCAGACTTTACAGCGCTCGTAATTGTGTGGTGGCACTTGGTCACGTCCGCTTTGAATGCAATGTAACCTCACTAGGTCTGTTCCCGTAGATCGGACATCTTGACTTGAATGCCGAGTAGGGTTCCCGTCAACCACACTGATTTGTTGCGTGTCTTCATCCATATAGATTGGAAGCCACCAGTGGTTTAACAAGTGTTGCAAAGTTCTTTGAACGAGAGCGCACCCTTGGTTACTCTCACAACATCCTTTACAGTTCTGATAATTATGCGAAGTGAGAAAACCGAGTTGGACTTGCCTGGTGTGTAACTCCACCAAGCTGGTATTCATCAAACAGATATCAAAGATTTGAATCATGTTGATCTGATAAATATTTTTATCATGGTAGTCCTGGATCAACCCAAGATCCATCTGACGCTGGAGGGCCTCCTGTATGAAAGAACATCCTTGTTTGTTTACCGAACAAGTCAGACAGGAATTGTAATCGTGCCGCAGCAGATTATGATATTGGCTTTGCCTTGAGTGCATTGCCACCAGGTTGACATGCATCACACGGATGTCGTGGTTCTGAATGATGTTGGAATTCGTATAAGTCATGTTGACCCCCCAAATTCGGTGTTCTTGGATCCATCCGAGATCCAATTGTTCCTGTAGAACTGCTTGCACCACAGAACATCCCTGATTATTTTTGGAGAAGATATCACACTGGTGATAATTATGAGGTGGTATATGGCCATACCCGCTCTGTTTGTGATGCATCTTGACCAGATTGGTCCTCAATAAGAGTACATCATGAATTTGATAGTTGTCTTTAGACTCTCCCTCTATCAAATTGACCGCAGCTTTCTCGTGTTGAGGCAACGGGTTCGTGAGAACATTAGGATTCGTATCTTTGAAAGATAAGACCCCGTTCCTAACAAGCTTTTGCACGTCAGATTTGAAACTGAGACAGTTTTCTATGTTGTGCCCTGGTCCTTCTTGATGGTAAGGACAAGTCTGATCCGCTTTGAACCAAAAAGGCGGATTTTCTGGTACTGTAAGAGGAGACCTGGTTTGGACATGCCCCTTGACCAGTAGTAATGGAAGCAATTCTGCGTACAACATTGGTATAGGGTCGAACCCTGGTGGTCGCGTTGTACGGTTGTTGTTGTACTGAGGACGAGCCTGCTGAAGATGCTGTTGTGTCCTTTGTTGATATTGTTGTTGATTAGGTTGGCTCTGCGCAACCTGAGGTTGATATATATGAACAGGCGCGGGATTGATAGCAGGAGTTACAGCTGCTACTGGTTGGTAACGTCGCCTTTGCTTTCCGAGAGAGATATTCCTAATATCCTGCTCTTTTTTCTTAGGGAGAGCACTACCATGTCGTTTCGTACTACTTGATGATCCAGCGTCTTTAACTAAACATCCTTCCCGGACCGCTTCCCCAAGATGAACTCCCATGCCCACCATCTCGGTGAAGTCACTGGGCGCACTGGCGACCATTCTGTCGTAGTAAAATGAGCTCAAGGCCTTTAAGAAGATCTTTGTCATCTCTTTTTCCTCAAGAGGTGGACAAATTTGGACGGCAATTTCATGCCATCTCTGAGCGTACTCCTTAAATGTTTCCTTGTCCTTTTGTGACATTGATCTGAGCTAATCTCTGTCCGGTGCCATGTCCAAATTGTATTTATATTGTTGAACGAAAGCGGCGCCAAGATCTCTGAACGTGCCGATCATAGCACGGTTTAAGCCCATGTACCATTTTAATGCGGCGCCGGTTAAACTATCTTGAAAGTAGTGAATCAGTAGCTCCTGGTTCTTTGTCTGAGCTAACATTCGCCGAGCGTACATCACTAAATGACTTTGAGGGCAAGAGTTACCCTTGTAATTTTCAAAATCGGGCACCTGGAATTTGTGCGGGACTTTCACATTGGGGACCAAACAAAGGTCTGCGGCGTCCTTTCCAAATAAATTCAGACCACGAAGGTCTTGCAGTTCTTTCTGCATCTCCAGGAATTGTTCCTGGAACTCATTCATTCTGTCGAACATGCTGTCGTTTCCCCCAGAAGGTATCTATGGAATTTGTCCTTCTAGAACAGTATGTACCACGGGCGGTGGTATAGTCATCATGGTCGTGACTCTCGGTGGCTCCCGAAGTTTGTAACCTTCAGGAGATGCTGTCATGCCCCTGGCATCTTCGCTTTCCTGAAGTTTGCAACCTTCAAGCCCAGCGGCTCCTGCTGCGGTTCCTTGATCCTCATTGATTGGTGGAACATATCCTTCCGGGATATAGTTGATAGGCATGCCCCAGGGACGATCTTTTGGTATTTTATACCTAGGATCAAACTTCTCCACTATGGGCGTAGATGTGATCTCCGAGATCACAATCCGTTGTTGTCGCATCTGAGCTTCTGCTAGCGCTTGCATGTCATTATGAAGCTTTCTCAAATCTTCTTTCAGGGTGTCGATCTCTTCTCTCAACTCTCTGTTCTCTTCCTCGAGATCATCCATCTTTTTCTGACGATTGGCCCGAGTATTGTACGAATGAGACAGTTTGACTCTAGAACCGAGACACAAACGTGAGATTCGTAGGTAAGAAGAATGTGTTAAGTGAGAATGATGAATGATATGCAATGATTATATTAATTATTTTTGTTGTTTCAAATTAAACTTCGACAATTAGATTGTAAATATCAAACTGTGGGAAAACCCCGTTTTATTGAATTCAAAGGATTGCGGAAATGGAAATACAGTAATTTACATAGTGCTGCGAAAGGAAATCTAAGCTAATGGATCTTGAGTCCTCTCTAAGGAGAGCTCAGGTGCTAGTTCTGGTATTTTCCTTTTCTTTGACCGGGGCTCTTGAGCCGTTGTCGGGTTGTCATTCCTTTGCCAAGTGAAAGGAGCGAGCAAATTCCTTTGGTCTTCTTGATTCTCTACAACATGTTGCTCTAAAATCTCAATCCGAGCATCCTTTTCTTTTAACAGTTGCTGTATTTTCTTGCACTCCACATTGAGAATACGATACTTGTTCCTCCAAGACCTCTTCTCCTGCTGAACTATGCTGAGAGTAACTTGAAGTTTTTCCGTCTCAGACATAAAATAAAGGGCAGAGTCCCTTAATGGAAGAACTTCCTGGCGAGGGTAAGGCATCCTCAGCTTGAGAGCTCTAGTTTGTACCCAGTGGAGATAAGGCTCCACCGAGACACAGTCTGGTTTTCCTAGAGACTCTCGTCCTTTTCTATGAACGTGTTTCCAAGCATGCACTATTTCCATCTTTAGTGCCCTGTCATTTTCTCCTTCCTTGAAGAAAAGACGTTCCCTATACTAGCAAAATATAGGGCTTTCATTGTCAAGAACTGGGCTGGCAAACCCTGGATGCCACCCTTAGTGGTCATGTGAGTCCCGACTTCTGACTCGTCCAAATAAATTGCCCTTGCAATGGTTTGATCCTTTGGAATTTCTTCCAGTCCAAAAAAGGGAGCTTGATCAGTGATATGTAAATCAGTCAGGTGATAATACTCCTCCAGCGTTGGTGCAAGCTGATAATCCGGGAATATGAAACAGTGATAAACCGGGTTGTAGAACTGGATTAACGTGGACAGGATTCCTTCAATTACGCAGACCCTTAACAGAGATAGCAGTCCTCCATACTTGGCTCTGAAAGCCTCGTGGTTGGTGATCATTCTCGCCAGACCTCTTAAATCCTCTAACTTTGGAACCTTGAAGGTGTACTTATGAGTTTTTCTTCTACCAAAATCCATTAGCGCAATCTCTTTATCTCTAACATTTGCAATCATTGTCTTAGTTTAATTTGAAAAAGAGAGACTAGAAGAGAAGATTTTTTTTAAATGTTTTTTAAATGAATGTATGAATGCAGCACACAAAAACATAGAAAAAACATGGGGTCAAAGGGTCGGTGTCATGAAGTCAAGGCTTTACCCCCCCCCCAAAGGTTTATACTGGTGATTTTTTGTACCTGTCTGCAAAATCATTGACCCCTCTTGGGATAACAACAGCAAGCGGATCGCCAGCGAGCTGATGTATCCTAGAGCGATCTCAGATGAGGGTAGTATCGCGTGACAACTATTTCTGATAGCTTCCGCACTACAAAATGGCTTAAGTCTACTAAAAACCTCAACTTCTCAGATAACCCAGTCGACCACACTACTTTCAACAACTGAAGTCGTATAGGCAATGTATCTGCAAAGGGAGTCTCCACTGAGTTTGATGGTCGATCAGGGACTCTTAACTGGGATTCACTCCCCGTAAGATTACCCACATTGCCATCACCTATCTTAAGTGTATACTCAATCTTTCTACATGCGGTATCACACACATTGCCATTAGCAAAAAATTAAACACAGATATCAATTAGGAAAAGCAATATATATATTTGTCTTAATCATCCTAGACCTCTAGTCTTATGATCCTATATAGACAATGACTCCCCAACAGAGTCGCAATTTCTGTGACATTTTGTGAACTCAAGGTTTCCACCAAAGATTGTAAGAAAGAGAATCAGGCCCTACGGTGGGCGCCATTTTTTCTGTAGCGCGATTTTTGTGGTCCTGAGTCACTATCGCTTGGGCACTACAGTTCGATTCATTTTTTATCTTGTTTGAGCTGATTAAGGAAGGGAAATAGATGTCTCCAATTAACCCTGCTTGCATACTGAGTTTGAACAGCGGTCTGTTAGGTTACAGATGCTATGTGGATGTGGGGCCCAATTTTGGTTTATTTTGTTAAGAACACACTGTTTGGATTATTTGTGAGGTTTTTGGTAATGTGTTTAGATTTGATGCTTTTGGGTGGATTTCGTGGAGATACTGGATTTTGGGTTTTTGATTAGTATGCGCGCTAAGATTTTTCAATCTTATGCCTACGTATTCCCGTTCAACGAAACAGGGAAATCAGAGCGATCGTAGTTCCTCCTATTCTATGGGAGGAAAAAGGTTGTTTTGGTGTCTTGTTCAAAGCCCAAGACGTGAAGCTAAAGGGGTGATTTGTATCTTGTTCAAAGCCCAAGATGTGAAGCTGAAGGGTCTATTTGTATCTTGTTTGAAGCCTAAGATGTGAAGCTGAAGGGTTTTGACTTTAGAGAGAATTTGTCATCTCTAAAGAGGAGTTGTTGATGTTTGTATGCCGTGAGAAAGGCACAACTTTGATGCTAAAAGGTTGAGAGACTCAGCTCAAGAGAAGGCATGAGAGCTTTTAAGAAGCAAATTGATGACTAATTCCTATACTTGTAGAGGTATCTGGGTCCTTGTACTAAGCTCAAGAGAAGGCATGAGAGCTTTTAAGAAGCCGAAGGGTCCTTGTACAACGCCCAAGAGGAGGCGGGGATGCTTTTAGGAAGCCTGTGGGTCCCCAAACCAAGAGAAGTTCAAGACATGCTATTCACCGAGAATAGATCAAGCCATGAAAGTTCTTGAATTTGGAAGAAACTCAAGAGATGCTATTCACGGAGAATAGATCAACTCTGGGGAGTAGAGTCTCTTTGACGATTTCTAAGAGTGACAGTCTGAGAAAGGGTTCACCAAGAATGCTGCCTTTCACGTCTCCATATTGTTTAACCCCAAGAGGAGGGAAGACTGTGTCTGGTAATCCTATGAGGATCTAATTTTGTTTGTATTTAAGAGTGACCAACAGGGCTTTACCTAGTGCTAGACGTAGTTGCCGGGGAAAACTCTAAATAGATATACTAGTATTACACAGTGGATATTTGACGAGTATATAAGAGGTTGTGAAAGAAGACTTACAGTGAAACAGCCCCACAATACAATTATATACATATGAAAGCGATAAATGAAAGCGGGTAAACACTTACTCGGTTGTACAGCTTCCATGCTGTTTTGTTAGTTGTTCAACAAAGAAAGCTTTGATAACAATATTATATTCAAAATCAAAGGAGAAAGTGCTTTGAAAGGATTGTTGGGGCTTGCAGCTCAAGGAGAGGCCCAAGGTTTTATCAATGATTACACTGTTGTTTTGAAATTATACAGGGACTTATACAAGTGACTGAGGCCCAAAAAGGTTTTCTGTACAAAGGGATGGGTCTTACACTCTCTCTAGAAGCCCAAAGAGTTTAAGGAAAAGAAATGGACCTTATAACAAGAGGGTAGGCTCAGATGATTTGTTTTTTTAACTGGTGATTGCGCCGAGATTTTTCTTTTAACACAGAGGGACTGATACAATGTCTGAGGCCCCAAAATGGTTTTGGTTAAAAGGAGGTTGGGTCTTACACTCTATTAGAGGCCCAAAGGTTTAAGGAATGGGTCTTATAGCTCAAGGAGAGGCCCAAGGTTTTCTTTTAAAAGGAGACGATCGCGCCGCGATTTTGAAAATACGGCAGGACTTACACAACATCTGAGGCCCAAAAAGGTTTGTATTTACAAAGGATTGGGTCTTACACTCTACCAAGAGGCCCAAAGGTTTTGAAAATGATTGATGAGGTTTGAAATCAAACAAAACCCTAATTTTATTTTCCTTTAAAAGTAAACTAGTGGGATACCCGTGCGGACGCACGGGTTCCGCTGCGGACCTTTGAAATTGGACCAATATATTTTGACGGGGAAAAATTTAAATTCACAATTTTTAAAGGATTGTGTTAATAAAAAAATGTAATATCAATTATTGATAAGTCACAAAAGAATAGTGGACTGCGGAATTGTCACCAGTTAGATTATGAAATTCAAATAATAAATAGAAAATATTTAAATTTTATCAAAAAAAATAACATAAAGTAGTAAAAGATAAAAATATAAGTGAATCAAAGATAAATATTTAAATAAAAGACATATTTTTAAAAATAAAAAAAATTGTATAAAAGTTCCAATTTTTAAAAGAAAAGACATCAATAAAATATATTTCAATTATTCATGTGTTACATTAAAAACAATATTAGATATCGATGTGTTTACACCGATTTTGCCCCCCGGTCGTCACTGCGTTTACACGGGACTCGTGTTCTACCCGTGCGTTCACAATAATTTTGGCTTGGGAACCCGTGCATTACCATAGTAGTGTGTGTTACCCGTGAGTTCACACGGTACTGATGTGTTACCCGTGTATTTGATAAGGTTACCCGTGCGTTCACACGGCATTGGTATATTACCCGTGCGTTCACACGGTACCAGTGTATTACCCGTGCGTTCACACTTATTTTGGTATGGTTACTCGTGCGCCTATACGGTAAAAGTGTGAGTCGGTTCTTCGCACAAACTTGTGTGGGACGCACGCTTGTGTTTTTAAAATACAATTAAAATGTTAATAAGAAAAACAAAAATAATGTACGAAAATTATTAAACATTTATAAAAGAAAGTCAATTTTTTTAATAAAGTATATATTTATAAAAGAAAGTCAAATTTTTAATAAAAAATATATTTAAAAATGTTTGAAAAGTTTTGCGCATTTTATTTCATGGAGTTTTTTTTTATTCAAAAAACAAAATTGACTAATAAAATGAGTGTACTAATTATAAAAGAGAAAATTAAAAAGGTTATATTTGTATAAGTTTTTAAAAACAACTATGGTTAAGAAAAACTTTTAAACACATAGTTTGTAAAAAAAAATGGTGAAAATAGAAAACAATTTTTTTTTCTTTTAGGGTTCATAGAGTTATAATAAAATGGTTTATAAAGTTCAATAAATGAGACAAATAAATATCCAAAAAGTAAAAACCCTTAATTTCTTCGACATATAAAATGATTTTAATGTTCATTAAAATTAATTTAAACTTTAATAAAAGTGTAAATCAGAAAAGTAATATTGTTTTATTAAAAACATTTATATCTTTAAAAGTAAAACTTATTATTTTTTTAAAATAATATTGTATTTACACTATTATTATTATTATTATTATTATTATTTATAAAAGAAAAACATATTTTCCCGTATATACAATAATATTTCCGTCAAGCATATTGAAGAAGAGAAATGGGATATTTGAATTAACATTTGAAAGTCACACTACATAGTAACGGAGCGTTATGGAAGTGTCCTAAAAAAACGGCGCATGGTTGCTAGTACTACAAATGGAATGTAATATAAAGAAACATGGTTTCCAAAACCCATAGCTTAATCACCAAATCTAAAACTCCTAGCCGACAGAAAGTTGCTCCAGCTATAGCCCCGTTCATCATCATCATCAGAATCAAAGATTCCGTAGTCTCCTTCATCATCATCATCTGAATCAAAGACTTGTATCCTTCTCACCCTTCTTGCAGATCTTCTTATTCTTCTTCTCTTTCTTCTTTGTCACACAGCCGGGGCCTGAAGGACATGTTGAACAAAACCATTAAATCAGGATTGTGTAGAAAAAGTACAAAGTAATTCGTTCAAAGTATATGACTATATCGTTAGAAACTAAAGTTTGGTTAGAAAAAGTATTATTTGGACTCAAAAAGTCCCCATTTTGATGAAGTGTCAAGATTTAGAGGAAGGGCAATGATGAAGAAATCTGTACCAGTCGCACTTGCCGAAGTGGTTGAAACTGGGGAGGCTGTTGGTCGGGTTCAGCGGGGGGGGAATTTCGTAGGTGCCTGGTTGTCAGGAAGGGGTTGATTGTAGACCGAAGGTTGAATGTCTTGTTGGGTCTGTTCATGTTATGTACAAAAAGAGTTATTGATAAAGAAATGCAGAGAAAGAGATGTTGATGAACAAAACCTGGAGAATACGAAAAGGGCAAACCTGTAGCGCCGGTTGGTCATTGACAGACTGATTGCCACCGTCTTCCTCTTACAAATGGGGTGAAGGTTGCTGCTGAGGCGGGGTTTGGACGTGAGACGGGTCTGGTGGCGGTGTCTGAACATCAGTTTGGTCCGGCGCATTGATAATCTTTGTGGATGCCATTGAAAATCTGCAGTGTTGTTGAACTTTGGTATGGTATATAGAATATAGGAGGCATGAATATATAGTGAGGTTTGTGACTCTCAACCTTCCCCCTACATAGGAAATGAAAATGAGTTAATACGTTAGAAACTGTACAGTAGGAAGATTGAGAGGCAAATTAATAATGAGGCATGATTGGAAAGTGAACCATGTTATTGGCTAATACAATGTATAGAATAATTGGTCAATAAATGCAATGGAAAGCATGAACTTCTGAAATTAGTTGTAACGTTACACTTCCATATGATTAACAAATGTGGTCTGAACAACAAATTTGACAAACATAAGAATACTCAAATTAGAAGATATGAAAGGTTAATGTAATGTATCAGCAAAAACAAAATAACCATGATCCATAAAAAACACATAGATACAATAATATGGAAGTGAAGGCATAATATCTGTAGTTTTACCTTATGTGTGCAAAGAGATTGTCATTTGGGTAGGCTTCTCAATGCATATGGATAAACAATATACACTGAAAGAAACCATACATGTACACAGAATATCATTTGGATGAGAAATCTGGTCTTACAAATTGGAGTTGTACCTTTGAAGGAAGAAACTCCACTTCCGGTGACGCAAGATGAACATTTACACAAACACTGGTTTTTGTGATCCATTTGAAGTCCAGTTACAGCAAGAAGATGTGTCTCACCACCCCAAGCATTTATAGGTTCTGCGAAAGATGTGTCTTCACACAGACCCTATCACCAGTCTGAAGACATTCAAATCATGTAAGAAAAAAAGGACATATATAGTTAATCAGACAGTAAAATAAAAATACATAGGAGAACTGAATTCAGACAGAAATCAATTTAACCATTACAAATGTCCCTCACCTTATGTTAGCTTATCAATTTGCACCTGAATTGAAATGATTTGCGTAATTAGATTATTAGTTATAACAATGATATGTGATTCAAAAGTAGATAAGTGTCGTGACCCTTATATGTTATGTAATTCAAAAACAGTGTTCTATGTCATTGGGAAATAGCAAAATATTGAGCATAGATAATTGAAACTCACATTCTGATCAGGCCAAAATGTGAATATGTCATAGAAGAAGAAAACCCCAGGAACTGTAGCACCCATTTCTGAACTTTTGAAATGCTCACTCACAGAATACTGTGCAATAACATATATGATGTGCTTAGAAATTATCCAAATAATGAACAACATGAAATGAAAGTATGTGTGTGACATTTAACAATACCTGATTCGAATTTATAACTCGACCCCTGATGCCTGTTTATACTGTAGGAACGACCTGCAAAGAGTATGCTAAAACAACAATAAACCAATGTTCCACTTTTTAAGAAAACATTATTTGCTACTGGAACTTCTAAATAGGAAGTACTAAAGAAAGACAAATATGCTAATTTAATTATTTACAAACTCAAAAATAGTAAAATGTTTCGAATGTAAAACAAAGGCTTTACACTCTAAACTACAATAGTATGAACATGAAAACTAATTGTGGCATACCTTAAACAACCTTAGGAACTGTCTTACAACCTCGATCGTACGTTGAAACCACTTATTTCCTAAGTCATCAAGTGTCTGTGTTGCTGCCAATACCTACCATAACAAACTTTTAATCTCCCTACACCAAGTGAAAGTAAAAAGTACCATTCACAGCAAGAAACAAAATATGTACCTCAATAAAACTACCGCCATAGTTGATGCCACCTCCCGAATTATAAGTTCGAGCAATGT
This sequence comes from Lathyrus tuberosus, assembly GCA_022829125.1. Taxonomy (NCBI): domain Eukaryota; kingdom Viridiplantae; phylum Streptophyta; class Magnoliopsida; order Fabales; family Fabaceae; genus Lathyrus; species Lathyrus tuberosus. The sequence continues at coordinate 1,814,621 of JALAZF010000337.1, forward strand.
CGCAGTAGAGAGATAGAGAATAGAATTGTGTAAGGACACAGATTTTGTCCTATCTACTTAATCCATGAAAATATAGCTTCTCTACATAACAATGAAAGAAAAAATAACATTTAGTAAATTGTAAGGGGTTGGTTAGAAACTTCAGCAACAATCGTCTTCAAAGCTATGCTAGCAGTGTCCAGATGTTGATCCTATTATTACCGGCTGCAACAATTAAGAACATATTATGAAAATCTATCCTATCCTACCAAAATTACCGCAAAAAAATGGATCGAAATCAATCACCTGAAGAACACCACAGCAACTTATGTGTTTTATGTCAACTCCATATGATAGAATGCCAGGTCGGATAGCTCAGCCTCCTCTGGTTCACAATGCCATGGATTTGGAAGATAGCTCAGTTCAATTAACAGACTACTGTCAGGTCAGATACAATATACAATACCAATGCTTCCTGGTGTCACAGATCCTCTGCTGGGTCAGCTTTGCATCCTCTGGATGCTATTTTCCTAATGAACAATGTTAGAAGAATATGAATGTTCTAAGGATATTTACAGCCATAAATCAAATTTTAAAATAGGAAACAACAGTTGACAGTTGAGACCACAAAGTAATGTATCACCTGTTAAAACAAAAGTAATTTACAACAGAAGCAAACACACAAAAAAGTTAAAACAAAATAAATTAAAAAAACAAGCTACAGTTGACAATTAGGTTATATCCTGTACATAAACAAATTAAGAAACATGAAAAAGCATGACAACAATGAAAACAGGGCTGATAGATGTTGCTCCTTTGTAGATGTTAGCTGTCAGTTTCTCCATTCCGAGTAGAAATTGCTCTTCACTAAAAATACCCAAAATCTTAAAGGAATCATTGAGACAATCAGCTTCATCCCATGTTGTCCAAAACTCTGGAAGAGAAGGAATCATTTGTAAAAAAAATCAGAACTTTGGGGTTAACGATAATTATAGCAGAACTTTGAGAAATACTTTGGGTTAACGATAATATAGTGAGCATCCTCAGAATTACTTTGGAAAATCAATCAAACACGTATAACCAAAACCAAAGGGCATGTTCAAAGATCATCTTTGATTCATAGCAATTAATTTTGATTCATAGCAATTAAGTTTTATTCATACATTCATAGGGCCAGCACGTAAACCATGTCCAACACCATCTAATAAATCAAACCTCTATTATCATTTACAAATTACAAAAACAGTGCATTGGTATCTTTTGATTTAAAAAAATACTGAAATTACAACAACAAAATCACTTAACACCATACCTTGTTAGTTTCAAAACTTAACGATAAAACTCGATCCAGCCTTAACCTCATGAATCTGCGAAAACACAAATAAGAGATAAGTTACAACTTGCCTGAAACATCACAACAAATCAACAAACAATAATCACCATCAACACAAAAAATACAATACAATAACAAACTAACAAAGACAATACCATCATTATCAGTTTCATTAACAGCAGTGTTGAACTTTATCCGCCAACATGTTATTCCTCAAACACCGGCGATATAGTTCAAACCTGCAACAAACCTCCGAAAGGAGCCAACTCAGTGGCAGGACCTATCACGTTGAATCAATTTAGTCAATAGCATATTGCAAAAAATATCATTTTATTCAAAATCTTCAGCTGTGTCACCTGGTTACTTCACTCCTGCAACATACATACACATATCAAGAATAACCGCATATTAAATTCTCTCTGGAAATTTCAAGCTTGAGATAATGTTTATTTTCAAGATGAGACACCACTCATTGTGTGTGATGAAACAATACCAGTGGATCCATGGTAGATCTCACCTTTCACAAAAACCAGAAAAATTGATAGAATAATCAAAAACACAAACCCTAAATTACCATAGAATACTAAGATATGAAATGAAGAAAAATTGAACACAAACAAAATGTATGATTTTTTAAACTGATATGAAAGGAAAAACAGAAAAGGTTTGAACTTTTCACTAATATATGAAAAGCAACATGTAGCAAAACAAAAAGAAAATCGCCGTCACACTTCTCACCGGAAAACTGCGAATCTTGACCACCACACGTTCCTCACGAATCCATCACCACCACTGAAGTACCCTTTCGTCCTCTGCTCGCAAGTTTGCACCACCGTGGCCGCCGATTTGTCCCCATTTCTGATTGATATTCCTCGATTTTCCAGTTTTCGTTTCTGCAAACAAAAGAAAGAAGAAATTAGAGGAACACGAAAATAACGAAGAAGATGAAGAGAAGGTTTGATTGGGGAAAGCTCGATGAAGAGGAACAGTGAGATGAGCATGGAGAGAGATAAAGAAGGAAACAGTGTGGTAGAATGGTGATGTATGTGTATCAGACATTGGTAGTAGGGAAAAGCAAAAAAATTTAATAGAATTGGTTAGTTTGTAACCAAAAAGGAGGACAACATATTATTATAACATAATAAATTGGTTAGAAATGAAAAAGGAGTACATTTAGTTAGGAAAAGTAATTTGTAGACATCAAATGCCCTCACTTTGGACACATGGCAGATAGAAGAATGAGGGCAAAATTGGTTATTCCACAGCCTTAGGTTTTCTTATATAGTAAGATATTTAAAGAAAATCAATAAAAAATGATAAAAATACCAAATGAGTTTGAATAAACCACTTGTGATTTTTGTTTAAGGTTTGAAAAATAAGGCTTTAATCACAAAATGAATTAAAACTCATTTGGTTTTGATTTTCAAGGTAAATATTCACTTTTAAAATGTTTAAAAATAATTAAAAAAGAATTTATTCACAAAAATACTAATTATATTAAATAAATAATATCAACTTGATTTTTTTGTGGAATAAAATATTTCAACTTTTTTGTGATTTTTTGCAAAAAGAACCAATCAAAAATAATTAAAATTGAGCGAGTTATTAATTTTCCAAACTATTAAAAATAATATGAAAAATAGTAGAAAAGTGGAAAAAATAGCAAAAAGAGGGTCTGGGGCGAGGGGGATTCGAACCCCAAACCTCTTGTGTATAAGGCGCGCGCCTTACCACTGGGGTGGTGATACATCCGTTGATTGAAACACAACCACAAATATACAAGGCTTGCCTTGTTTTTGGCCTGGCCCAAGGCAAGGCAAGGCAAGATTTTGGTTAGAAACGTGAAGGCCATAACTTTCTCATTTCTCCATGGATTGGGACAAAATTTAGGTCTATCCTGCCTATAATTTCACAAGGAAACCAATGGTGGTGGTGTTTTTTTCAGATCATGCTCCTATTGAAAAACCCGATAGTGGTTTTGAAATAGGCCATGATTTATATTTTATGTGCTATCTCTTGGTACAGGCATGAATTACATGATGAATTGGTTCAAACACAACACATATAACATATACAAGATGTGCATGATCAGTGGACCTCAAAGGAATGCATATTTCAAAGAGTTCAAGTTGTGATGCTTACCTCTTTTTGAAGCTTTTGTGCAATCTGCCAAGTGTTTTGTTCCAAAAATGATTTGATGCTTTGGACACCCTCAAATGATATCTTAGAAGCTTTTAGGATGGTTGGAATCAGCTGGAAACCTCTGGAAAAAGTTTGAGCTCTTTCTTGCAAAAGGGGCAAAAGTGGCCAAAATATCAACTCTCTCAAATGGTGTTCCAGATGGGGGGAACCATTTGGGACAGTTCAAAGATGATATTTGGAGTGTGTTTGAGGTTTTATCTGGTTTGGAAAGTGACTGAATCAAGACATGGCTTGAAAAATGCACAAAAGTCCTATTTTGAGGTTTTGAGAGGTGACTTTGTGATTTTGGTGTTACAGGTCACTTGTGAAGGTTTAGATAGCTTAGATATGACATATTGGATGTGTTTAGATCATGATCTGTGGTGGAATTTCTCTCTAACTTAAAAACTCATAGTTACCTTGATAAAGAAGGCATTTTTGCCAAGAGAAAGAGATTTTGAGGAAAGCATCAGTTGTAGTGCTTTGGTGTACTTAAATTGAGCACAAATGAGCTCTATTTATAGTAGAGCAAGTTTGTTTTAGGAGCAATAGTGATTGGCAACTGCTGCAGAGGTTTGGCCAATGTTGATCAATGAGAATCCAAGTCTCCTCTAGCCATTGATTAGAGGTTATGGCACAGGCTGATGGTTCCCTTGGTCTTGGATATGTCTTGACTGAATTTAGTTGGAAGAGGCTCAGTCCATGTCACCTTGGTGCATCCATTAAATGCTCTAAAACAAAATTGGAGTCTTGTCCCCTCTTTAGGGATTTCTAGGTTTGGCATGCTACTTTTGGTTCCAAAGACTTGGGAGGCTTATGGATCAGTGTTTGTCCCTCCTTGGCCCCCCTTGAGGTGTTCAGATGGATAGATTTGCTTTCCCTTTGCAAAATTCGAGCAAATCGAGCAAAAATCCCAAATCTGCCTTGCCATGACAGTTTTCAACAAGGCATATTGGCATGGTCATATCTCATGGCCCAAGTGGAATTTGATGGGGTTCTTGGCCATTTTGGAAAGCCCTCATATGATACAACAACTGTTTGATCATAATTTGTTTTGATACTTTTTGGATCCAAGTGAAAAATGCCCCTACATTTGGAAAAAAGTGAAGGCAGATTCTGACTTAGTGAAAATTTCACTAAGTGTTGGAAAAAAGTGACATTTTCACTTTTTGTGATTTTGACCATTCCATAACTTAAAATCTATGAGGAATTGGAATGAGTTGTGTTTGAAGCTTTTGTAGAGGGCCATGAGAGCTACAAATCCAGCTTTGGATGGGAAAATGGCCTTGTGGTTTAGGAGTTATGATCTTCCAAAGTTGGTACCTTAGCCACTTTGTTCCATAACTTAGAAAATTTCTAAGTTTTTTATGGTTACCCCTTTTATAAGTTATCCCAATTTTCTTGATTTTTCTTGATGAATGATGATTTCAATCACACATTAACATCATTTTAGGGTCAAAGAACCATAATTGTGAAAAATCTCAAAAAGTCAAAGTTTGACTTTTGTGCACAGTTGACTTTTTGTCAGATGAATTCCAAATTGTGCGGTCCTTTGTGAAATCAAGTACTTGACCTAAATCAATTTTAATGAACATGTTCCATGGGTGTTTTATGGTGTATTGAATCATGTCCCAAGGTTTGGGAGCATGCTTGGGTCAAAAGTCAAAGGCACAATTGACTTTTTTCCGCGAAACCCTAACTGTGGTTCTGATGAAATTGAAACTTGTGCATCAAGCTTCTTGGATCAACCCATTGTTACAAATGGATCAATGTAGCTTATTAGAGACCCTCAAATCATCTCTTGAGGTCTAGGCTCCTTTTTTGTCCGAAAAGCCAACTTAGGGGTGAATTAGGTTAAGAAACCCTAATTCCCAATTTTTTGATGAATGCATCCCCTGAGGCTAAATTGACTTGATGATTGGGTCCATGATGTTCAATGGAGCATCTTAGGATATGCTTTGAAGCATTGGCTCATTCCAGAGGAAAACTTCCATCTGGAGGCCCTGGTCGACCAAAACCCTAATTTGGTGACACTGGCGATCCTGAGGCTTGATCCACTTAGAATGTTGCAACCTTGTGCTTGATTCTTGATGTGGGAATCCTCTTGATCCTTTGTGGATGTTTGAGAGGTTAGACAAGTTAAAGATCATGTCAATTCTTGATTGATCCTTTGTCTAAGGCTCTGAGAGGGCTTGAAACCCTAATTGCTGTTTGTAGTGAATGCTCACCCATCTTTGGGGAGGCTAATGAGGTATGATGGTCCATCCATATCGTGATGATGATTTGCACAATGATGGGGAATCTTAGTGGTCAAAATTTGGGGTATGACAAATACAACATATAGTACCATGCTCAAAAAGCCATCAAAGTAATATTTTAGTCGGATTCGACTTCCCAGACGAAGATGTCATGTACTTAAAAATGAAAAATTGCGATGAACCGCTACCCAGTGAAGGGCCAGAACCAGGTTCCCAATGGGGACTAATCTTTGACGGAGCTGTTAACAATTATGGAAACGGAATTGGGGCAATCATTACAACACCTCAGGGTACCCATATTCCTTTCACTGCCAGACTAACTTTCAAATGCACAAACAATGAAGCCGAATACGAAGCTTGTATCATGGGTCTCGAAGAAGCAATTGATTTGAGGATTAAGAACTTGGATTTGTATGGAGACTCAGCCCTGGTTATCAATCATATCAAAGGAGATTGGAACACGTACCAATCAGGATTGATTCCTTACAAAGACTATGCGAGAAGGTTGTTACCATTCTTCAACAAAATCAAGTTTCAACATATCCCTCGTGAAGAGAATCACATGGCTGATGCACTAGCCGCTCTCTCTTCCATGATTAGTGTAGGTCACTGGAACGACGTACCTAAGATTGACATAATGCGCCTAGAACGGCTCGCTTACATCTTCATGATCGAAGCAGTCATAGACGACAAACCTTGGTATCACGATATCAAATGCTTCCTTCAGAAACAAGGGTACCCACCTGGGGCATCAAGAAAAGACAGGAAAACCATCAGGAGACTGGCAGGCAACTTCTTCCTGAGCAGTGATACACTCTTTAAGAGAAACTTCGACATGGTTTTGCTCTGATGTGTAGACAGATCAGAAGCAAACATGCTGATGAAAGAAATTCACGAATGATCCTTTTGCACTCATGCCAATAGACACACAATGACGAGAAAAATTCTGAGAGCAGGATATTATTTGTTGACAATGGAATCCGATTGCTACAAGTACATGAGGAAGTGTCACAAGTGTCAAATATACGCTGACAAAATCCATGTACCACCAACGCATCTGAAAGTTCTTTCTTCTCCATGGCCTTTTTCTATATGGGGAATCGACATGATTGGCATGATTGAACCCAAGGCTTCAAACGGACATCAGCTCATCCTTGTAGCCATTGACTACTTCACCAAGTGGGTCGAAGCAGCGTCATACACCAATGTAACCTGACATGTGGTGGTCCAATTTATCAAAAACAATCTCATCTGCCGTTATGGCATTCCGATCCAGATCATTACGGATAATGGATCCAACTTGAACAATAAGATGATGAAAGAGTTGTGTGCTGAGTTCAAGATCGAACACCATAATTCATCTCCCTACCGGCCTAAGATGAGCGGTGCAGTAGAAGCGGCTAACAAGAACATCAAAAATATCATTCAAAAGATGGTTGTAACCTACAAAGACTGGCACGAGATGCTACCCTTTGCACTTCACGGTTATCGCACATCTGTCCGCACTTCAACAGGGGCAACCCCTTTCTCTCTAGTATATGGCATGAAGGCACTACTTCCCAGAGAAGTAGAGATCCCATCAATCCGGTTATTGATGGAAGCTAAGCTAACAGAAGCAGAATGGTGTCAAAGTCGACATAATGAGCTGAATCTAATTGAAGAAAAGCGAATAACGGCTCTATGCCATGGTTAGTTGTATCAGGAAAGAATGAAGAAGGCGTTCGACAAAAAGGTTCGACCCCGCGTCTTTAGGAAAGGAGACCTTGTGCTCAAGAAGATACAATCATTTCTCACTGATTCTAGGGGTAAATGGACTCCAAATTACGATGGCCCCTATGTGGTCAAGAAAGCCTTCTCAGGCGGCACCTTGAGACTCGCAACCATGGATGGAGAGGAATTTGCCTACCCCACGAATGTTGACGTAGTCAAGAAATACTTCGCCTAAATAAAAAAAACGTCTCGGTGGATTGAAAACCCGAAAGGGCGGTCCAGGAAAAAATTAGAGACATAATCAAAAAACATTCCGATGGATTGGAAATCTCAAAGACAATCCAGGCAATAATTAGGGATTCATGGCAAGTAACTATGTCCGACAAGGTTAAATCCCCAGCGGTAACACTATTCGTCGAAAAACTTCCAGTCAGGGTCATCTTCGACAAAAGCTCAGGATATCCAGAATTTAAAGTTGGTAGAAGGATAACGGTCGTTATGTTTCAATGTAGTCCCTTTTCCCTTAAATTACCATTTTCTAAACTTTGTAAAAAACTCTATGGTATCACGCGCTTGGCTGATTTCCATCCTATCAATAAAAGCTGAGCCCTAGTGCTTTTGTTTGCAATTCTCATTTGTTTTAGCTTTATAGAATGACGTTTTAACATGATCAACAATTCTTAAAATAAAACAAAAATGAATTTACATGTAAAACTTTTCTTCTGCTTTTAAAAATAAAGATGGCAATTCATTTTGACTTTGAACATCAAAAGGAACATCGATAGCTTCTCCGAAGGTGATTGAACCTCAAAGTGCAGAATCAAACTACTCCTTCTAAACCAGTGCACCTGAATAAGGGATCAAATGTTTTAGATGTGAATATCCCGTCTGATATCCCCGGCAGGGTTCTTACCTCTTAAGACCGATTGACAATTCTTTCTCCCCACAGGGACCATCTCTCCTAAGCAAGGCACGATTGCTATCTTGGACCAATGGTACTTTTCATTCCCCCGCAGTGGCCGAGTATCCAGTAGTGTTCATCCACTAGTCTGTATGTCGCGTCAGTTTTGTCAGCATAAACATACATACATCATTCATTATTGATTCACATTCATATTCATATTGCATTAATATCGCTCTGGTCATGCTCATTTCCCCAAGTGATAAAACCCTTTTGTCAATCAAGTTGTCAGTTGCCCTTTCCGTGTCGGATAAAATAAAATCCTGGTTTTAGTTCTTTCCTCGTCAGGAAATGTATCGTCTAAAACAATCTCTCTCCCTAGTTTATTTCTGGATTAGAGACGGTCCTCGACCACTTTGATAACTTGAACCTCTGAAAGACAAGAAGACATTCGACAAACGTCACTCTTCCCCAGAGAAAGCGTCTCAACTAAAGACTCTCAGTAACACATTGGTTTTTCTCCCAAGAAAGTCAATGTTAATGAAGTCATCAGCACCTCCAAATTGGATTACGTCACATGGCATTTCTCTGAGAAGATCTTGAAGAAAAGTATGATGTAATATCCCCAAGCGAAAAGCAGTCTCTCAAGAAGACTCGTTTTTCCCCAGTAGAGTCAACAAATGGCGTCTCCAACAGAGAAGTTTGTACACCTCTACAGCTCAGACAAATGGGTTTCCCTAGTAAGTCTAACCTCAAATCTTTTCCATCAAATGGCGTCTCCCCCTGTAATAGTTCGGCGAGAATTTTGATGAAGATCGCTACACATAACGTCCCTTGTCAAGGAAGAAACTCGACAAGAGGAAACTGAGACCAGTTCCTTGGCTGAACACCAGGATCGAGGGGAAGTTTATCAAGAAACTGAGACCAGTTCCATGGATGAAGACCAGGATCAAGGGGAAGTTTACTTCAAAAGAAATTAAGACCAGTTCCGTGGCTGAAGACCAAGGATCGAGGGGAAGTTTATTTTAAAAGAAACTAAGACCAGTTCCGTGGCTGAAGACCAACGATCGAGGGGAGGTTTATTACAAAAAAGAAACTAAGACCAGTTCCTTGGCTGAAGACCAGGATCGAGGGGGAAGTTTTACCCTTTTCAAAGTATCATTGCTTAGCGAAATAAGATGAATGAGCAAACTGTCATTCATAAACACCATCAAAATTTCAGGTATTCCGATATTTAATCCTCTTGCACCCTGAATGTCTGAATACCTCCATTCACACCTTCGGGTCCAAGAAGATTAAATAGGGGCATCTGTCATACCCTAAATTTTGACCACCAAGATTCCCCATCATTGTGCAAATCATTGCCACAATATGGATGTGCCATCATGCCTCATCAATTTCCTCAAGGATTGTTGAGCTTTCACTACAATCAAGAATTAAGGTTTCAAGTCCTCTCAAAGCACTTAGACAAAGGATCAATAAAGAAATGACATGATCTTCAACTTGTCTAACCTCTCAAATACCCATCAAGGATCAAGAGGACTCCCACATCAAGTGTCAAGCACAAGGTTGCAACATTCCAAGTGGATCAAGCTTCAAATCGACAGTGTCACCAAATTAGGGTTTTTGGTCGACCAAGGCCTCCAGATGAAAATTTTCATCTGGGCATGAGCCAATACTTCAAAACATGATCCAAGATACTTCAAGGGACCTCATGGACCCAATTATCAAGTCAATTTAACCTCGGGGAAAGCATTCATCAAAAATCAGGAATTAGGGTTTCTTGACCTAATTCACCCCTAAGTTGACTTTTGAGGCAAAACATGAACCAAAACCTCAAGACATGATTTGAGGGCCTCCAATACACCACATTGATCCATTTGCAGTAATGGATTGATCCAAGAAGCTTGATTCACAAGTTCCATTTTCATCTGGACCATAATTAGGGTTTTGAAGAAAAAGTCAATTGTATCTTTGACTTTTGATCAAGACATGCTCCCAAACCTTGGGACATGATTCAATACACCCTATAACACCTATAGAACTCATCCATTAGGTTTGAATTAGGTCAAGGACTTGATTTCACAAAGGATCACACAGTTTGGATTTCATCTGATAAAAAGTCAACTGTGCACAAAATCAAGTTTGACTTTTTGGAATTTTTCACAAATATGGTTCCCCTAAGTCAAAAACAATGTTAATGTATGATATTGATCATCATCCATTAAGAAAAATCAAGAAAAGTGAGGTTTCTTGCAAAAGGGGCAACCTTGAGAAACCAAAATTTGTCTAAGTTATGGAACAAAAGTGGTTTTTACCCAACTTTGCAAGGTCATAACTCCCAAACCACAAGGATTTTTTCTCCCATCCAAAGCTCAATTGAAAGTCCATCTGACATACTTCAAATATGTCAACTACATCTCATTCCAAATCCTCATGGATTTTGAGGTACAGATTGATCAAAATCACAAAAACATGAAAATGACCACTTTTCCAACACTTAGTGAAATTTTCAATAAGTCAGAATTTGTCTTACTTTTTCCAAAATGTAGAGGCATTTTTCACTTTGATCTAAGCTGAACCAAGACCAACTTTGAACATCAAAGTTGAAGTATGTCATGAGAGCTTTCCAAATTGTCCAAGAACTCAATCAAACTCCATTTGAGCTAGGAGTTATGGATCTCCCAAGTTGCCTTGCTGCAACTGTTTTCAAGACAGATTTTGGTGCAAACTTGCACCCCACGATTCGTTAGACTGATTTTGAACACTTTGATCATTCAAATTTTGTCCAATTACAACACAAATGAATGGATGCTCTGATCCATAACAGAAAATACCAAATAACTTAGCTTTCCATGTGCAAAATCATCATGAAAGGAACCTTGAAATTCAAATTTGGCATCAAGCATTCAATGGATACATCAAGGTGGCATGGACTGAAGCAAACCTAACTGAATGAGCCAAGCCTTATCCCTACAACAGAAGACCATATGCATGTGCTCTAATCTCAAGTCAATGATCATGGAAGACTAGAATTCCTTTATGAAACCATTGGCCACAGACCTGTACTGTAACGCCCCAGTTTTGTCAGTTTTATTTAATCGAGTCGTATTGATTATTTTATTATTATTTTATTTTATTTTCGACTTTTATCTGAAAATATGTTATTTTTCAATGTTGTGATATTTTATCGGGTTTTGGGAACGTTTGCGAGATATTTGAGTGTGGGGGTATTTTGGTCATTTCATAATATTTTCATTAAGTAGAAAGAATAGAAAATAGAAAGAGAGAAAAATAGAGAGAAAGAAAAGGAAGAGAAGGAAAAAGGGAAGAAAAGAAAAGAAGAGAAGAAATAGTAAGAAAAACTTGGAAATTCAAGAAATCAACTTCTAGAATCGATTTAATTGGGTAAGGGTGCGAAACTCGATTATTGTATGCTTATATATGATTATGTATGTGTGTTTGTGGTTGGTATTGGATTGAATTGGAAAATTTTAGTAAAACCCATATTATGAAAAATTGATTAGAAATCGATTAATTGTGTTGGAAATCATGTTTTTAGTGCTCATTATTGTTGTTACATGATAGATACATGTTGTTATGCAATGTATTGGTAATTTTCTGGGTGTAGGTGAGAAATTGGAGGATTTTGGTTGAGAAAACGCAGAACTTTGTTCTGCAGAATTTTTTTCTGGTTTTTCCAGGTCATACGCGTATGGGACATGTTCATACGCGTATGGGCCTTGGCGATACGCGTAACATGGGCGACTTTTGGGGCCAATACGCGTATGAGATGTTACTTTTCCCGGCCTTCTGGTGGAATGCGTAGGGTACGCGGATGAAGTTTTGCCGTACGCGTATGACAAGGGGCTATACGCGTATGGCCAGAAGAATGGTAAAATGGGACTTTTCAAAATATCGTTTTCGTTTTTCTTTCGTAACTTGGGTTCCGTTTATCCGATTTTTACATTCTTGGTATCGTTGGAAAGCTATTGAGCTGTACTTTCTTATTATGATGGTTTGGAAACTGTTAGCCGATTTAATTATGTCGGGAATTTGTAATAGTGTCAGTTTGTCGAGTTTTGTCGTTGTAACTGTGCGTATTTGATGTGTATCATGCAAGGTGTTGTTGTATGATGTAAATGCATGTGTTGAGATGATTTTTGGCCGTATGGCAATTAAATGCATTGTTTTGGGCTTAAGTGCAAAGTGTGATTTTGTTGATAGAGATTAATGCATTTATATGTGTGTTTGAATGTCATGAGTCATTGTATGCTAAGCATCATGATGTGCATTCTTGAGACGTCCAGAGTGACGGATTGATTCCAGAGGGAATCCGCTATAACATCGTGTGCCATTTGCAAAGAGGTGTGAGCGATGATTATAGACGATCGTGTGCCTTATGCAAAGAGGTGTGAGCGATCGGTTCGTGTGCCTTATACAAAGAGGTGTGAGCGATCCATAAACATCGTGTGCCTTCTACAAAGAGGTGTGAGCGATGGGGAACATCGTATGCCCGACGGGGAGTTACATTAAGTAACGAGCGATGGTTCCAATAGTTCCTGAGTGAACTGGTGTTGAGAATTGATGGAATTCGGTACCGCATGTGCATATGCATAAGAGTCGTTGTGTCGGTCTCTTGCATTTGCATAACTCATTATGGTTTGTTTATGTGTGGGATTGTAGATAAATTGATATATGGATATGTGTTGGTAATGTAAATATGAATTATACATTGTGTTGTTTTGTGTTTGAATTATGGTGTGAGTTGTGGTGAGAACTGTATATATGTGTATTTTTGTGTTATATATAATTGTATGCAATGATATTATGATTGTTTTTCTCACCCTTCTGCTGTTTTATAATGCTCTATGAGGCATTGCAGATTAGAGTGGCTGGAGGTCTTTTTGTGAAGTTTAGGACTTCATTCTTTTGTCGGTCGGCTCTGATATGTGACACCGGGTAGTTAGGGATGCCGTTTGTGATTATTGTGTATTATGTATATATATCGTTTGACTTGTGCATGTATAACTTGATGTATGACAACTTTTCAAGTGATATATATATATGATATTCAGTTTTAGATTTTTCGCTTTTATTCTAAAAACTGAAATGTGGGTGTAAGGAACTGAGTTCCTCTGTTGATTGCTACCCCACTGTTGCATATCTTTATGGGCAGGTGTTGTATGATTTGTTTCATTATAATGTGATTCCCCCATCTATGCCATTATAATCTAAATATACTCTGATGAAATTTTGAATTTTCTTTTACTGCTTTATTTAAATGGGGGTATAGATTGGGTGTGTTACATTAAGTGGTATCAGAGCTAGTCTGTGTCAGTTGTGTCAGTCCTTGTTGGTCGTTCTGTTTGGGTGAGCTGTTTGTTTAACCATAAGTGTTGTTATTGGAAATAAACAGAATATAGCTGGTAGGAATGATGCTGCTTTGGCTGCTGCTATGCAAGCTATGGCTCGTGCTATGCGGGGCGCACCTAATGCTGCAGGTAATGATGAGTTCAGGAAGAACAAACCGCCTGTCTTCAAGGGAAGATATGATCCTGATGGTGCACAGATTTGGTTGAAAGATATTGAAAGTATTTTTCGAGTGATGGATTGTGATGAGGATCAGAAGGTGAGACTGGGTACTCACATGTTGCTGGAAGAAGCTGATGATTGGTGGGTTAGTACTCGTCATGTGTTGGAAGCTGCATAGGAGGAAGAAATTACTTGGGAAGTTTTTAGCCGGGAGTTCTTGAGGAGGTATTTTCCTGAAGATGTAAAAGGAAAGAAGGAAATCGAGTTCTTGGAAATGAGATAAGGTAATATGTCTGTTGTTGATTATACTGCTAAGTTTGTGGAACTTGTGCAGTTTTATCCTCATTATGCCGAAGCGACTGCGGAATTTTCCAAGTGTGTTAAGTTTGAGAATGGATTGCGTCCTGAGATAAAGCAGGCAATTGGTTATCAAAGGATTCGGAGGTTTTCTTATTTGGTGGATTGTTGTAGGATTTATGAAGAAGACAGTAAGGCTCGTTCTACTCACTATAAGAGTGTGAGCGAGAGGAAAGGGAAGCAACAGTTCCGTGGTGGTCCTTATGTAACACCGGCTAATAAGGGTAAACAAAGGGGAAATTTTGAGAAAAGGTCAAGTGGAGGGGGAATGTCGGGTCCTCTGAGATGTTACAGATGTGGTGAAGTGGGGCATCGTCAGTTCGAATGTAAGAAAGATTTTAGGAAGTGTTCTAACTGTGGAGGTATAGGACACATTGCAGCTGATTGTAAGAGGAACGTGGTGAAGTGCTTTAATTGTGGTGAGCTTGGACATGTTAGTACAAAGTGTCAGAAACCGAAGCAAGCTCCAGCTAGTGGGAAGGTATTTTCTTTGGCGGGGACTCAGACTTCAAGTGCAGATCGTCTGATCAGAGGTACTTGTTTTATTAATAGTACTCCTTTAGTTGCTATTATTGATACTGGAGCGACTCATTCGTTTATTTCGTCTGAGTGCGCGAAGCGTTTGAATCTTGTGTTGTCTTTGATGGATGGTAAGATGGTTATTGATACTCCAGCAATGGGGTCAGTAACTACTTCTTTGGTTTGTTTGAGTTGTCCTTTGACCATTTATGGTAAAGACTTTGAGATGGATTTAGTGTGTTTACCGTTGGAAGGTTTAGATGTGGTTTTGGGAATGAATTGGTTGCAATTCAACAGGGTTTATATTGATTGCTATCATAAGTTGGTAAGGTTTCCTTCTCTTGAGGAAGACGAAGACTCGAGTTTCTTATCTACCAAAGAGTTGAAGAGACTTTTGGCGGATGAAGCTCAGTGGTTTGGTTTGTTTGCATCTTTGACTGTGGATAGTCAAGTTTCACTTGATGTGCTTCCTGTTTTGTGTGAATTTCCGGAAGTGTTTCCTGAGGATATTTCAGACTTGCCGCCAGAGAGAGAGGTGGAGTTTTCTATAGATCTAGTTCCTGGTACTAGACATGTTTCTATGGCACCTTATCGTATGTCGGCATCTGAGTTGGTTGAGTTAAAGAAGAAGTTGAATGAATTGTTGGAAAAGAGGTTTGTAAGACCTAGTGTTTCTCCTTGGGGTGCTCAAGTTTTATTGGTGAAAAAGAAGGATGGAAGTATGCGGTTGTGTATCGATTATCGCCAGTTGAATAAGGTGACGATCAAGAATAAGTATCCTCTTCCAAGGATTGATGATCTGATGGATCAGTTGGTTGGTGCTTGTGTGTTCAGTAAGATTGATTTGAGATCAGGGTATCATCAGATAAGGGTGAAAGAGGAAGATATTCAGAAGACGGCTTTTAGGACACGTTACGGTCATTATGAATATTCTGTGATGCCGTTCGGGGTTTCTAATGCGCCAGGTGTATTTATGGAGTACATGAATCGTATTTTTCATGAGCATTTGGATCGATTTGTCGTTGTGTTTATTGATGACATTTTGATTTATTCTAAGTCTCGGGAGGAGCACGCAGAGCATTTGCGTATTGTTTTGCAGGTTTTGAAAGAAAGGAAGCTTTTTGCCAAATTGTCCAAGTGTGAATTCTAGTTGTCGGAGGTGAGTTTTCTTGGGCACGTAATTTCAGGTAATGGTATTTCTGTGGATCCATCTAAAGTAGAAGCAGTTCTACAATGGGAGGCTCCGAGATCTGTTACTGAAATTCAAAGCTTTTTGGGATTAGCCGGTTATTATCGAAGGTTCATTGAAGGTTTTTCTAAGCTAGAACTTCCTTTGACCCAGTTGACTTGTAAAGGGCAAGCGTTCATTTGGGATATTCGGTGTGAGGAAAGTTTTAATGATCTGAAGAGAAGATTGACGACAGCTTCGATTTTGATTTTACCGAATCCTAATAAACCATTTGTGGTTTATTGTGATGCTTCTTTGATTGGTCTAGGTGGTGTTCTGATGCAAGAAGGTAAGGTGGTGGCGTATGCTTCAAGGCAATTGAGAGTGCATGAGAAAAATTATCCTACTCATGATCTTGAATTAGCGGCTGTGGTTTTTGTGTTGAAGATTTGGAGGCATTATCTCTACGGTGCAAGGTTTGAAGTCTTTAGTGATCATAAAAGTTTAAAATATTTGTTTGATCAGAAAGAGCTGAATATGAGGCAACGTAGATGGTTGGAATTCTTGAAGGACTATGACTTTGGCTTGAATTACCATCCTGGTAAAGCTAATGTGGTAGCCGATGCATTGATCCAGAAATCGTTACATATGTCCACTTTAATGGTTAAAGAGTGGGAGCTTTTGGAAGCTTTTAGAGATTTGAGTTTGGTTTGTGAAGTGTCATCGGATAGTGTGAGGCTTGGAATGCTGACGATTACTAATGATTTTCTGATGACTGTTAGTGAGAAACAAAAGTTGGATGTGAAATTTGTGGATTTGATGTTGGTGGGAGAAAAAGATGCGAATAGTGACTTTCAAGTGGATATTAATGGTGTTTTGAGATTCCGAGGTAGAATTTGTATTCCTGATGATGCGGAGTTGAAAAAGATGATTTTGGAAGAAGGACATCGGAGTAATTTGAGTATACATCCGGGAGCGAATAAAATGTATCAAGATTTAAAGAAGATTTTCTGGTGGTCTGGATTGAAAAGAGATGTGGCTCAGTTTTTTTATGCATGTTTAACTTGTCAGAAATCGAAGGTAGAACATCTGAGGCCTAGTGGTTTGTTGCAACCGTTGGATATTCCTGAGTGGAAGTGGGATAGCATTTCCATGGATTTTGTGACGGGGTTGTCGAATACTCAGCGAGGGCATAACGCTATTTGGGTGATTGTTGATAGGCTGACTAAATCGGCTCATTTTATTCCGATTGACATCAGTTTTTCTTTGGAGAGGTTAGCTGAGATTTACATCAGTGTGATTGTGAAGTTGCATGGGGTTCCATTGAGTATTGTTTCGGATCGAGATCCTAGGTTTACCTCGAGATTTTGGGAAAGTTTACAGAAGGCGTTGGGTTCTAAATTGAGATTGAGTTCGGCTTATCATCCGCAGACGGATGGTCAGACGGAGAGGACGATTCAGTCGTTGGAAGATTTGTTGCGAGCTTGTGTTCTTGAACAAGGTGGTGCGTGGGATAGTTATCTTGCATTGATTGAGTTCACGTATAACAACAATTTCCATTCTAGTATTGGAATGGCACCGTTTGAAGCATTGTATGGACGAAGATGTCGAACACCGTTGTGTTGGCACGAATCTGGTGAGAGTACGGTGGTTGGACCAGAGTTGGTGCAACAGACGACGGAAAAATTGAAGCTTATTCGAGAGAAAATGAAGGCTTCTCAAAGTAGGCAAAAGAGTTATCATGATCGGAGACTGAAAGATCTTGAGTTTCAAGAGGGCGATCATGTATTTTGGAGAGTTACACCGGTAACGGGTGTGGGTCGTGCATTGAAATCGAAGAAACTTACTTCTCAGTTTATTGGTCCTTACCAGATATCTGCGAGAGTGGTGTTGTGGCTTATCGGGTGGCGTTGCCGCCGAATCTGTCGAATTTGAACGATGTGTTTCATGTTTCACAGCTTCAGAAGTATGTTCCGGATCCGTCGCATGTGATTCCGATGGATGAGGTTGAGGTAAGGGAGAACCATACGGTTCAGGCGTTACTAGTTAGGATTTTGGATCGCAAGGTGAAGCGGTTGAGGGGCAAGGATATTGCACTTGTGAAAGTGGCGTGGGGAGGCGCTGTTGAGGGCAATTTGACTTGGGAGTTGGAGAGTCGGATGCGGGAGTCGTATCCAGAGTTGTTTGTCTCAGGTATATTTTCGAGGACGAAAATTTCTAAGTGGGGGAGAGTTGTAACGCCCCAGTTTTGTCAGTTTTATTTAATCGAGTCGTATTGATTATTTTATTATTATTTTATTTTACTTTCGACTTTTATCTGAAAATATGTTATTTTTCAATGTTGTGATATTTTATCGGGTTTTGGGAACGTTTGCGAGATATTTGAGTGTGGGGGTATTTTGGTCATTTCATAATATTTTCATTAAGTAGAAAGAATAGAAAATAGAAAGAGAGAAAAATAGAGAGAAAGAAAAGGAAGAGAAGGAAAAAGGGAAGAAAAGAGAATAAGAGAAGAAATAGTAAGAAAAACTTGGAAATTCAAGAAATCAACTTCTAGAATCGATTTAATCGTGTAAGGGTGCGAAACTCGATTATTGTATGCTTGTTTATGATTATGTATGTGTGTTTGTGGTTGGTATTGGATTGAATTGGAAAAGTTTAGTAAAACCCATATTATGAAAAATTGATTAGAAATCGATTAATTGTGTTGGAAA
Source organism: Lathyrus tuberosus (assembly GCA_022829125.1). Lineage (NCBI taxonomy): Eukaryota > Viridiplantae > Streptophyta > Magnoliopsida > Fabales > Fabaceae > Lathyrus > Lathyrus tuberosus. The sequence goes on from JALAZF010000337.1 coordinate 1,833,276, forward strand.
TCATGTTTTTAGTGCTCATTATTGTTGTTACATGATAGATACATGTTGTTATGCAATGTATTGGTAATTTTCTGGGTGTAGGTGAGAAATTGGAGGATTTTGGTTGAGAAAAAGCAGAACTTTGTTCTGCAGAATTTTTTTCTGGTTTTTCCAGGTCATACGCGTATGGGACATGTTCATACGCGTATGGGCCTTGGCGATACGCGTAACATGGGCGAGTTTTGGGCCAATACGCGTATGAGATGTTACTTTTCCCAGACTTCTGGTGGAATGCGTAGGGTACGCGTATGAAGTTTTGCCGTACGCGTATGACAAGGGGCTATACGCGTATGGCCAGGAGAATGGAAAAATGGGACTTTTCAAAATATCGTTTTCGTTTTTCTTTCGTAACTTGGGTTCCGTTTATCCGATTTTTACATTCTTGGTATCGTTGGAAAGCTATTGAGCTGTACTTTCTTATTATGATGGTTTGGAAATTGTTAGCTGGTTTAATTATGTCGGGAATTTGTAATAGTGTCAGTTTGTCGACTTTTGTCGTTGGAACTGTGCGTAATTGATGTGTATCATACAAGGTGCTGTTGTATGATGTAAATGCATGTGTTGAGATGATTTGTGGCCGTATGACAATTAAATGCATTATTTTGGGCTTAAGTGCAAAGTGTGATTTTGTTGATAGAGATGAATGCATTTATATGTGTGTTTGAATGTCATGAGTCATTGTATGCTAAGCATCATGATGTGCATTCTTGAGACGTCCAGAGTGACGGATTGATTCCAGAGGGAATCCGCTATAACATCGTGTGCCTTATGCAAAGAGGTGTGAGCGATGATTATAGACGATCGTGTGCCTTATGCAAAGAGGTGTGAGCGATCGGGTCGTGTGCCTTATACAAAGAGGTGTGAGTGATCCATAAACATCGTGTGCCTTCTACAAAGAGGTGTGAGCGATGGGGAACATCGTATGCCTGACAGGGAGTTACATTAAGTAACGAGCGATGGTTCCAATAGTTCCTGAGTGAACTGGTGTTGAGAATTGATGGAAGTCGATACCGCATGTGCATATGCATAAGAGTCGTTGTGTCGGTCTCTTGCATTTGCATAAATCATTATGGTTTTATTATGTGTGGGATTATAGATAAATTGATATATGGATATGTGTTGGTAATGGAAATATGAATTATACATTGTGTTGTATTGTCTTTGAATTATGGTGTGAGTTGTGGTGAGAACTGTATATATGTGTATTTTTGTGTTATATATAATTGTATGCAATGATATTATGATTGTTTTTCTCACCCTTCTGCTGTTTTATAATGCTCTATGAGGCATTGCAGATTAGAGTGGCTGGAGGTCTTTTTGTGAAGCTTAGGACTTCATTCTTTTGTCGGTCGGCTCTGATATGTGACACCGGGTAGTTAGGGAGGCCGTTTGTGATTATTGTGTATTATGTATATATATCTTTTGACTTGTGCATGTATAACTTGATGTATGACAACTTTTCAAGTGATATATATATATATATATATATATATATATATATATATATATATATATATATATGATATTCAGTTTTAGATTTTCCGCTTTTATTCTAAAAACTGAAATGTGGGTGTAAGGAACTGAGTTCCTCTGTTGATTGCTACCCCACTATTGTATATCTTTATGGGCAGGTGTTGTATGATTTGTTTCATTATAATGTGATTCCCCCGTCTATGCCATGATAATCTAAATATACTCTGATGAAATTTTGAATTTTCTTTTACTGCTTTATTTAATTGCGGGTATAGATTGGGGGTGTTACATGTACCAGCTGCCATTCACTATTGCTTGCAAAACAAACTTGCTCTACTATAAATAGAGCTCATTTGTGATCAGTTTGAGTACACCAAAGCACCCAAACTGATGCTTTCCTCAAAATCTCTCTCATTATGCTGAAATGCCTTCTTTTGCAAGTCACCACTGAATTTTTGAGGTAGAGAGCAATTCCACCATAGCTCATGATCCAAACACATCCAATGTATCATATATAAGTTGTTCAAACACTCATCCTTGATCTGAAACACCAAAATCAGAAAGTCAACCTCCAAAACCTCAAATTTTGAATTTTTTGCATTTTTCAAGCCATGTCTTGATTCAGTTACTTTCAAAACCAAACAAAGCCTCAAACACACTCTAAATATCATCCTCAAACTGTCCCAACAAGTCTCCCTCCACTGTAACATCATTTGAGTGGGATACTATTTTGGTCACTTTTGCCACTTTTGCAAGAAAGAGCCAATTCTTGTTCCTGAGGATTCCAGGTGGTCTTGATTATTCTAAAAGATTCGAAGGGATCAATCAAAGGTGTCTAAAGCATTGGATCACTTCTGGCACAAGCATCTTGAAAGATAGCACAAGGAGCTTCAAGAGGTAAGTGCATCACAACTTGAACTCTTTAAATCATGCATTGCTTTGATGTCCATTGATCATGGACATCTCATACATATCATATATGTTGTGTTTGAACCAATTTGCCATGCTATTATTGCCTGTATGATGGCATAGCATAGAACATGCAAATCTAGGCCTATTTTGAAACCACTGTCGGGTTTTAAAATAGGGACATCTTTAGAAAAATCTAAAAGCACCGTTGGATTCCTCATAAAATTCTAGGTAGGATCCATCTAAATTTTGTCAAAATCCATGAAGAATTGAGGGAGTTAGAGCCTTCATGCAAGAGGCCTAAAATCAGGCCAGCCTTGGGCAAGGGCCAGGCCATGGCGCCTTGGCCAGGCCTAAAACCTTGCCACCCTCATATACACATGGGGTGGTTTTGATACACGGATGTGTCACCACCCCAGTGGTATCGCGCATGTGTGTTTGGTTGGGAGGTCGTGGGTTCAAGACCCACCCAGACCATTTTGCCATTTATCCCTATTTTTCTATTTTCCATATTTTTCATGGTTTTTATTAATTAATTCCAAAATTAATTTCTCTCTCAATTTTAATTATCTTTTATTGGTTCTTTTTTTGAAAATTCAAAAAAATATTAAAATATTTTATTCTACAAAAATTTCACAAAAATATTATTTATTTCACATATTTGGTATTTCTGTAAAGAATCATGTTTTTATTTGTTTTTAAACATTTAAAAGTATTTCTTTCTCTTGATTTTGCAATTCAAATGAATTTCAAGCTTTCATGTGATTAAACATGATTTTTCAAAATATTTTTCAAAGTATACAACTTGTTTTTGAATATATTTGGTATTTTATATCATTTATTATTTAAATTTCCTTTGAAAATTATATTTTTAATTCAAAATTAGGGTTTTCTCTAAATTTTGATTCCTTTTCAAACTTCACAAATCACTTTTGGGCCTCTAATAGAGTGTAAGACCCATCCCTTGTAAATAAAAACCTTTTTGGGCCTCAGTCATTGTATAAGTCCCAGTACGTAACAAAATCTCGGCGCGATCGCCGTTTTCAAAACATTTTCATCTGGGCCTCTCCTTGATTTGTAAGTCCCATCTCTTGTACAAAAATAAACTTTGGGCCTCTAATAGAGTGTAAGACCCAACTCCCTTTGTACATAAATCTTTTGGGGCCTCAGTCATTATATAAGTCCTAGTACAGTCTTCAAAATAACGGTGCGATCACTATTTTTCATCTGGGCCTCTCCTTGAGTATAAGCCCCAATCTTCTTTTAAAACAACTTTTCCTTTTGATTTAGGTTAAAATTCATAGTTGTTATAAAAACTTTCTTAATTTCTTGAATAACTAACCATACAGTTGTTACAATAGAAGCTTGCTCACCTGTAAGTTTTAAAACAACTTTCTTTTACATACCTGTGTGTGTATATATATATATATATATATATATATATATATATATATATATATATATATATATATATTTGTTTCTAATGCCGGAAGCTTGCTCACCTGCAAGTCCTCCTACCCTCTTTTACATACTTGTATATATTTCATCTATATATATATGCCTGTATATTATCTGCTTAGAGTTTTCCCCGACAATTAGGTCTAGGAATAGATCAAACCAGTGGTCACTCTTTCAACACATTCAAAACTAGTTCCCCATAGGAATTTCCAGATATAGTTTTGTCTCCTCTTGGGCTTATACAATATGGAACAGAGAAAGGAATTATTCCCCCCTAAGTTGACTTTTGGAGCAAGACATGAGCCAAGACCTCAAGAAGTGTTTTGAATACCTCTAATACCTCATTTTGATCCACTCATAAGTTTGGATTGATTAAAAGAACTTGGTTCACAAGCAATGCAAGGATTCAAAATCATCTGGGCCAATTAGGGTTTCCTGATGAAAAGTCAACTGTATCTTTGACTTTTGACCAAGACATGTTCCCAAACCTTGTGACATAATTCAAGACACCCTAAAACACCTATGGAATCCATCCATTAGGTTTGAATTAGGTCAAGGACTTGATTGCATAAAGGATCACACAGTTTGAAATTCATCTGACAAAAAGTCAACTGTGCCTAAAAACCAAGTTTGACTTTTTGAATTTCTTGACAATTAAGGCTTCCCTAAGTCAAAAACACTGTTAATTCATGGTTTGGATCATCATCCATCAAGAAAAATAAAGAAAAGTGAGGTTACCTGTAAAAGGGGAAACCTTGAAAAACCAAAATTTTCTAAGTTATGGAAGAAAAGTGATTTAGTAACAACTTTACAAGGTCATAACTCCTAAACCACAAAGCCATTTGCTTCCATCCAACGCTCAAATGAAAGCTCGCATTACATACTTTAAAATTGTCAACTACAAGAGATTCCAAATCCTCATTGATTTTGAGTTATAGATTGATCAAAATCACAAAAACATGAAAATGGCCACTTTTTCCAACATTTAGTGAAAATTTTGGACAGAATCTTCCATGGTTTTTCACCAACTTTAGGGCCATTTTTCATTATGATCCAAGCTGAACCAAGACCAATGTTGGACATCAAAGTTGAAGTACGTCATTGGGGATTTCCAAAAAGTACAAGAACTCACTCTAACTCCACTTGAGTATGGAGTTACAAGCCTTGAAGCATGGCCTAAAAACCTAATTTTTCAAGACAACATGAACATGAAACTTGGTTCCCACGATTTCTTGATCCAATTTGGACACTTGCATCATTTCATTTCTATCCAAAATCAACTTGAATGATGGGAAATCTGGTCACAAAGCCTTGCAAGTCAAGACACCACCTCTATTGGCATGTAGCATTCAAGTTTCAAATCCAAAACTCCAAACTTGTCAAGAGGCATTGAATGGATGCATAGAGCTGGCATGTATCCGTCCATGTTCAGCCAAATGAGTCAAGCTTTATCCCTGCAACAGAAGACTCATAGCCTACAAGATTGACTCAAGTCAATGGCTAGAGGAGACTTGAGATTCTTTTACATAACCATTGGATAATAGGGTGATCAGCCTCCATTCACTATTGCTCCCAAAACAAACTTGCTCTACTATAAGTAGAGTTTCTTTCTGATCAATTCAAGTACACCAAAGCACCATAACACATGCTTTCCTCCAAATCACTCTCAAAAAATCAGATTTTGCTTCTCATTCAAGTAACATTCGAATTTTCCATTTGAAAGCAATTCTATCAAAACCAATCATGCCAACACCTCACATATATCATATATGTGTGATCCATAACCTTAAAACTCATCTGGAACATCAGAATCACAAAGTCACCCCCCATTTGCTCAAGTTTTTTGGCATGTTTGCAGTTGAGGTGCCACAACAAGTTCTAAGATGATTCAATCCATTCCAAGCTTTCAAACACATTACTTGAGGTCCATTGAAGTTGTCCAGATCATTACACAATATTTGTAACACCTCCAACATAGAATTCGAATTCTTCTTGCAAGAGGTAAGCCTGACACTCTCAAACTCTATAATCCATGCAGCATAAATGTGTTTTCAAGTTACAAACATGTTTCTGCACTTATATAGAGTGATTCCCCTCAATCAATTGATATGTATGAATCGTGTATAGGATTTCATAGTGTTCTTGCAGAAATAAGGGTTCTTGAGTTCATATTTTGATTTCTCACTCCACACTTAATATAAATGCAATTAATTAGTACCATTGGAATCCTTGTTAAAAAACGAGCAAGTTTCATGTTTACAAAAGTCATTTCCATTGAGTAATCAGAGAGATATGAGAGGTTTTGCAAATCTGGGGAAGAAGAACACGCGCGAGCAAGAACATGTGTTCTTGGCGCCCTTTTTAAAATTTTTGAATATTTGAATTTTAATGTTTTATTAATTGATTTCAAAAATTAATTTCTCTCTCATTTTTTATCATTTTATATTGGTTCTTTTTTTTAAAAGTCACAAAAATGTTAAATTATTTTATTCTACAAAAAAATCACATTTATATTATTTATTTAATATAGTTTGATTTTTTTAATTTAATTTAATTTAATTTGTTTTTAAACATTTTTAAATGAAATTCCCACCTTGATTTTTTAAAACCAATTGGATTTCAAGCTTTCATGTGATTTAACATGATTTTTCAAAATATTTTTTAAAGTTGACAACTTGTTTTTGAATATATTTGATATTTTGTATCATTTCATATTTAATTTCCTTTAAAAAAAACTATTTTTTAAAATTAAAATTAGGGTTTCTCTTAATTTTAATTTATCAAACATTTTTCAAAACACTTTTGGGCCTCTTGGTAGAGTGTAAGTCTCATCCCTTTGTGAATAAACCTTTTTGGGCCTCAGTCATTGTATAAGTCCCGATACGATTTTAAAAAAATCTCAGCGCGATCGCCGATTTCAAAACAATTTTCATCTGGGCCTCCCTTTGGTTGTAAGTCCCATTTTTTCTTCTTTTTCAAACACTTTTGGGCCTCTAATAGAGTGTAAGACCCAACCCCCTTTGTACATAAATAATTTGGGCCTCTGTCAATGTATAAGTCCCGATACGATTTTCAAAATATACAGTGCGATCGCTGTTTTTCATATGGGCCTCTCCTTGAGCTATAAGTCCCATTTCTTGTATAAAAATAAACTTTTGGGCCTCTAATAGAGTATAAGACCCATCCTCTTTGTAAATAAATAATTTAGGCCTCAGTCATTGTATAAGTCCATCTATGGTTTTCAAAACTACGACACGATCGTCACTTTTTTTCAAAAGAGATCATTTGGGCCTCTCCTTTAGTATAAGCCCCAAACTTTCTTTGAAAACAACTTTATTTTTTATTCAAATTCAAATTCAAAATTTTATCAAAACTTTCTTCAGTTTCTTGAAAAACTAACCATACAGCTGTAGTTAAAATGCTTAGGCATGCACAATTGTAAGTTCCACTATCTCTTCAATACATACTTGTTTATATATTTCATCTGTATATATATGCTTGTACATACTTGCTTAGGTCTAGGTTTATATCAAACCAGAGGTTACTCTTTCAACATAGTCAAAACTAGTTCCCCATAGGAAATTCCAGATACAGTCTTGCCTCCTCTTGGGCTTATACAATATGGAACAGAGAAAGGCATTATTCCCGGTGAAACTTTTCTCAAGACTGTCCAAACTTAGAAATATATGTGTACAAGAAATTCATTTCCCCAAAGAGGATTAATTCCCGATGAAACCTCTTTTGAATTTCTTTAAACCCTAGAATTGTTCTGCAAAGAAAGGACTTATTCCCGGTGAAACCTTTCTTGAACTTTTCTTAGGCTTGGACCCACAGGCTTCCTAAAAGCATCCCCAGCCTCCTCTTGGGATTAGTACAAGGACCCTCAGGCTTCTTAAAAGTTCTCAGCCTCCTCTTGGGCTTAGTACAAGGACCCAAAGGCCTCCTACAGGTATAGGACAGAAACTAGTCATCTTTACTAGTTCAATCCTCCAGAGAGTCAGAATTCCAGAATACCAGACCATTTTAGGGTTGATCTTCATCCCTTAAAACCTCAGCCTTCTCTTGGGCATCATACAAAGATTTCTCTCTACACTAGAGCCTACCACTTCTTGAGAGACTTGGACAGTCTCAGCCTCCTCTTAGGCAGCATATAAAGATCATCCTCCAACTAAGAGTTAATCTCTTCATTCAAGTAGACTTGGAAAGTCTCATATCCCCTTGAATCTCACAGAGACCCTCAAGTTTCCTAAAGACATAGGAAAAACCCTGATCATTTCATCAACACACTAATCTCCAGCGGAATTAAAACCTCCATAGGTTTTCAAACTCAATCTTTAACCTTCACCTTAAAAATCCTAGCCAGGGTCAGTTTACCATCAATAAAACCCCTAACAGAATCAGAACCTCAGGGCATCTGATATTTCAACTCTTCTTCAATCCCCAGCAAGAGTTGATTCCCCAACACATATTGGACCTGTCTCTGGACTTCAATAATCCTCACCAGAAGCCAGCCTTTTCTAAGGCTTCATATAAGAATTCCCCCAACCAGTATCCTCTTAGGCTTTATATAATGATTTTCCTCAGTAGAGTCAACCTCAATCTTGGGCTTTGTACAAGACAGATAAAAACTCCCTAGTGGAGTCAAACTCTTTTTAGCCTCAATCTTGAGCTTTGTACAAGACAGATAAAAACTCCCCAGTGGAGTCAATCTATTTTCAGCCTCAATCTTGGACTTTGTACAAGACAGATAAAAGCCTCCCCAGTGTAGTCAATCTCTTTTCAGCCTCAATCTTGGGCTTTATACAGGACAAATAAAACCTCCCCAGTGGAGTCAATCTCTTTTCAGCCTCAATCTTGGGCTTTGTACAAGACAGATATAAAACTCCCCTAGTAGAGTCAACCTTTTAGCTTCAACCTTGGGTTTTGATCAAGGCACACAAAAATCAACATCTCCTCTGATGAGACCCTGAGTCCACTCTGCAGGAGGATATTTTCTCTATACATCACACATCAAAACAGACATCCAAACCCTTTTTCCCAGATAATTGTTGTAAGTGGCACACTTGTTGATTTAAAATCTAAGCTGGAGTCCTTCTCTTATCCTGGTCAAAAATCATCTTTCATCTAACTGCTGTAAGCGGCAAGCCTATGGATTCCTAACATCCAAGCCAATGTCCCTCTCTTAGCATGAAAGATTCATATGGAAAAATGGCATTGCTCAATACTAAGTTAAAGTTTCTTCCTTCATGATATCACCCTTATAAAGAAAATTATGGCATTGCTGGATTCAAATATCCCAGTTAAAGTAACTTCCTTTATGATCAGTTTCTCAACTTTTGTGATGAATAGGTGAGATGTTCTCCCTTTAGAGATGACAAATTCTCTCGCAGTCACCCTTTTAGCTTCAATCTTGGGCTTTGAACAAGACACAAATACTCAGTTAGCTTCAATCTTGGGCTTTAAATAAAACACCGATAATTTTCCTCCCCTAGAATAGGAGGAACTACGATTGCTCTGATTTCCCAGATATCTTTACGGGAATACGTAGGCATAAGATTGCGAAATCTTAGCGAGCATACAAATCAAAAACTTTAGGTCCAGTACCTTCCCAAAAACAACGAAAAACCCAAAAAAAACAAAAACATCTTCTCAACATTCCCAAAGGAGAAACTTTCCCAAACCACAGCAGATAAACACCAGAGAACAAACTTAAATCCATAGAGAAACATATGCACAGTCTATGGATAACCATATATACACTGGGTGATTGACAACTTCCCTTTGTATAACCTGACCCCGACCCCCCAATCTCTTTGCATTTGTTAAAGAAAACATTTGCGTGTAAGGTTAGTTTTAGATATCTTCCCTTTCCTTTCTAGCTTCATAGGATAAATAAGAAATCAGAAATTAGCACCCAATTTCAACCATTGCAGTAAGGTGGTCGCGTCACCTAAAAAAATCGCACGCTACACTATCACACTGTGAAGTGTGAGAAAATTAGATGGGCCAGTGGATCCAAGAATTCAAAATTTGCCCATGTATCAGAAAATTGGAAAAGAAGATGAAAAGGTAACCAACGATGACCAACCAGAAAACCTAATTGACAATGGGCAGGAAAATAAAACCAAAGAGGCAGTGGAGAAAGAGAAACTATATGTGATCCTCATTGACTTTCTAAGTCTACAACTGAAGGTCAGTTTAAGAAATTTGTAGAGCTTCTGAAACAGCTAAACATTACGATACCCTTTACAGAAGCTATTACACAAACGCCTTCCTACGCCAAGTTCCTTAAAGAAATTCTATCCAATAAGAAGAAACTTGAGGATAATGAGACAATGACGCTTACTGTAGAGTGTACCGCCCTCATTCAAAATAACATGCCCCCTAAGTTGAAGGACCCAAGTAGTTTTTCCATACATTATGTAATCGGAAAATTTGTCATAAACAAAGCTCTTTGTAATTTAGGAGCTAGCATCAGTTGAATGCCCATTTTAATTTGTGAAAGACTTAAATTAGGCGATCTAAGGCCCACGAGAATGTCTCTCCAACTAGCTGATCGCTCTGTTAAATTTCTTGTAGGTATGCTTGAAAACATTCTCGTACGAATTGGTCAATTTTACATACCCATAGACTTCCTAATAATGGACATAAAGGAAGATCCCAACATTCCAATCATATTATGAAGACCTTTTTTTGCCACTGTTGGTACCATTTTTGATGTGAAATGAGGAAAAATAATCTTTGAGGTTGGTGAGGAGATAATCAAATTCATTCATTCACAATTCCTCAAAGCACCTGCTATAGACAATACCTGTTGTTTCATAGACATCATCGACGAATACGTAAAGGAAATGGAGATGGAACCACCTCAAGATACTAAAGTCCTAAAAATTCCATCACCTAATATATTAGAAGATGCTGAATGGTGTGAATCATATGTGGATGATAGTTTGAGATAGTGTCTCGCACAAACTCCCAACCATATGCCTTGCCTAAAGAAACCTTCTCTAGAACTTAAGACATTACCCAAAAACTTAAGGTATTAACTCCTAGATCAAGAACTTGAACGCCCAATAATACTCAACGCGGACATAGGTATGGAAGAAACTGAGCGGCTATTGAATATTTTAAGGAAGTATCCTACAACTCTAGGATTTAACATTTCAGATCTAAAAGGAAACAGTCGCTCTGTGTGCATGCATCGAATTATGCTAGAGGAAGACTCGAAAACCTCTAGAGAACACCAGAGGATAATCAACCCCATCATGAGTGATGTAGTTAAGAGGGAGGTACTAAAGCTACTAGGGGCCGGAATCATATACCTGATATCCAACAGTAAATGGGTCAGTCTAGTACATGTTGTACCTAAGAAGAGAGGTGTTACAGTAGTCAAAAATGAGAAAGGCGGAGCTATAGCAAACCATGTTGAGACATGGTGATGAATGTGCATAAACTATAGGAAATTGAACAAAGCCACGCGAAAAGATTATTTCCCTTTATCCTTTATCAACCAGATGCTTGAACGACTAGCTAGGCACTCTCACTTTTGGACGGCTACTCAGGATTCTTCCAAATCCCAATTCACCCTGACGACCAAAAGATTAATTCCTTTATATGTCTACCTGCGATTTTCTATGTTTTTCTCTCTATTGAACTGATTCAAAACTCGTCTATTTTGCCTATTTGAGTTCCCACCTCCTCAAAAACGTATCGATAAATATAGCCATTGAAAATTTAACATTCTAACTCTTGCCCTATTAAATAGAGCTACAACTCACAAGCAACCGCCATAACAAACAGGGTACAACTATCCCAATTTTATTTAATTTCTTTAAAGCGTCGCCACAGTTCATCAATCAACACCAAGGCATCAACAAGGCAAACGGGTTTACAAATTATACAATTTCATATATTCTCTCCTTATGGTGTAACTATTGTTTATTCAATTAATCTGCCTTATTAAAAGGCATCAGCAGGGTTATCAAAATCAGAGAACATATCAACTAAAAATTCACATCATATTTAAGAGTAAAAACACTATCAATCAATCGCCTCAAAGGTTTTTCCCAAACCTTTTTTACCATAAATATCAGGTATAAATAAAGAACATGGAGAAGGCAGGAGGGTAAGAAACTCTGACTATCCCTGTGTTTAGCCACCCACATATGAATGATTCTCCCTATATCGAAAATTGTAGAGCCGTGAAACTTTGCCTTTAGGGATTTTCCTCTGTTCTTCCAACGCTCTCCTTAGGTTTCTCTCTTTATTCCTACTTCCAACAAAACACATACGGACCAATTTTCTTTCTAACTTCTCTATTTAAACAAAAATAACTCTAATCCTTATTATTTTAATAAATCTCACAAACACCCTCACCTCTTATTAACTCCTCCCTTTTCCCTTAATTATAAATAAATACTAATTTCCTCTACAAACTAATTATTCTCACATTGTCTATTATTTCTAATATTAAATAAATCAATTAAAATTAATAATAATTCTAATTAAATTCCAGCTTATTAATAACCCACAACTTCCCACTTCTACACAAATTTTAATATCATAAAACTCTACTTAAAATTTCTCAACATAAGGGATTTGATTACCTTGGTCAGACATGCAAGGCGTCTCTGACAATATTATTGAAATCTAGAGGTGCGTTTATCATTGAGGGGATTTGATTGCTTTGGATGGAAGTGCAAAGTTTCTCCGAAAACACCCTTGAAATCTAGAGACACGTGCTACACTTAGGGGATTTGATTGCTTTGGTCGGACGTGCAAAGCGTCTCTGACAGCTCCCGTGAAATCTTTGAGTTAGGCGTCAAGTGCATTGGTTGTTCCCCAATTATGTATTAGTGAATTATGTATTAGTGTATTTGTGTTCATAGTGAACAATCATTCGAATATGCTATACAACACTTTACACACACACACACAAATATATATATATATATATATATATATATATATATATATATATATATAATGAAACCTAACCAAGCGGTTTTCCCGCCTCTTATTTTTGTTGTAGGTTTCTTCCCTCTTTAGCCATTTCATGGCATGCTGAGGTTTACGTTTTGGAGCTCCCATATGAAGGAGGTCATGTTGATTTCCATAGTTGTGCCTTCTACTTGATCCCTCTATGGTGCATGGTGTATTTTCTTTGCCTCTTCAAGGTCACCATGCAAAACAGATGGATCTACATTTAGGCTATGTTTGTTTAGTTTTAAGTGCACGGTGATGCTACGACATCCAACACTGCATTGAAGGGCCTACCTAGGGTACATCTGTAAAGAATCTTACATGGGATGACCAAGAACAGAGTGTTGATGGATTGGAGGTTCTTGTCCTCTCCTACGGATACCACTAGCTCTACGTATCCCCAAGAATGGTTACTAGTTCTATTAAATGCTTATAAATCTGAGCCATCATACTGTATTAGACATCCTTTATCCTGGCCAATTTTTTCAAATAAAGACAAATAGAGGATGTCAAGGAACTTCCTCCATCAATCAAAATTCATGAGATGTCGAACTCTCTTACAGTATTCGTGATTACCAGGGGGAACAATTCATTAGAAATGCTCTTAACCTTTAGGGAGTCTCAAAACCGTAGAATAGGTCGATCAAGAACTTTGGATGATGAGCAACCTTTATGTTTGTAGATGGCCATTATTTTGTAAATTTTCCTTTTGAACATAACTTTGGAGGGTAGGCTCGCTTTGACTGCACCGCCGCTAATGATAGTGATATATGGGTGTTTTACCTTTATCGGGTTCTCTTCTTTCACTGTTGGAACCGACTTTGAAGGTTTTCGTGGGGGACTTGTTCTTTCGAGACTCTTATTAGTCTCATTTTCCAACCTTAACATATTTGAACAGTCAGACTTTTTATCAACACTTCAATCGCATCTTTCAGTTGGATGCAACCATCCGTGCTATGACCATGTCCTCTGTGGAAGTGGCAATACTTTGATTTATCTATCTAGGTATACTCCCGTACATGGTAAGAAAATTGGATTCCAGCCTTCCGGAACTTAGTATTGATTCACTCTTGGTAAATATTTTCCCGATAAGTTTTCAAAGGTGTATATTTGTCGTATCGACTATACGTTTCCCTATCAGTGACCTCTTTTTGCTGGTGGGATTATTTTCGTATCGAGCGGTCAGAACTTGAATTGGCAGCCAAATTCGGGTTATTGAAGCGAGTATTCATCTTTTCTTCTAACGTCGAGTATATTTGTGCCAAATTTAGCATCTCATGAGTTGTTTTTACCTTCTTTTTCCCCAGCTTGGTGCGAAGGAGGTCATTCTCGAAGATCCAACATTAGAGGGCTTCTTCAGCTTCATCTACCTCTACCACAACCTGAGGAAACTTATCAATGTATGACCGTAGGCTCTCTTTCACTCCTTGAATGATGCTACTTTAGGCTGCTATAGTAACTAGTTGCCTCTTTTTTATGGTGAAGTGGGCGGTGAGACGATCAGATAAATCCTCCCATGAATCGATACAACCAACAGAAAAATCGTTAAACAAGAACCTAGTCGGTCCAACTAAGGTTAATGCTAGCAGCTTGCACTTGAAGCATCATCAACAGTGTAGTAATTAAGTCGGTCATTGACAAGTTGGACGTGTTCGTCAGGGTCTCCCTTTCCATTATACTCTTCCAATTTATAAGGTTTTTTAATTGACTTAGGAATCCTGCTTTCTAAAATCCAGGCACATAAGGTATGATTAGGTTGCACCCTTTTCGGTTGGTGTTCGCCATTATCTAGGGATGGAGCGTGACGACCTTGGTCTCCGCCCGAACTTTGAGGGGGAGAATTTCATTTTCCTCCTATTGAACAATTTTTTGACTTATAGATTGTACTTCCCTTTGCAGCGAACGATTTTGGTCGAATGATATAGTCTCTCCTGGATCTGGATTCCTAGACTGAGTTCGTTTGGGGTTAAGCATGGTGAAGGATTCCTTCCAAGAGAAGGAACATCTCTTTTATTTCCTTAGAATTTCGTTGTTGAATGATGATGTATATACCTTAAAGTAGCTCGTTTGCACCGTTAATGCCTAAGTTTGCTTCAACGATGCCAAAACCATGCAATATCTCCAATCAATTGATGGGAAGAGAAGTTAAAACTCCAATTGGTGGAGCTTGAATGGTCCTCATTCTTGGCGGAGGAAGGACTAGATCTAGGTGTGGTGGAATGTCGATGTCGAGATTTTCTTCTCCAGTAGGAGGAGTGACATGGGTTCGATTAACATTTTTCGAAGCTACGACGACTACAACCAAGGTAGTTTCGCGTGCGGTGGTGGAATTAGTAGCTCTAGATTCATCCATTTCCATAAATTAAAGAAGTCAGAGATATGAAGGATTGAAGATCCATTAAATTTTAAACTTCAATAGGTGTGGAATTTGAATCAATTTATTCTAACCAAACTTCTAGGTCGATTTTCTGGATCTTACATTAGGCGTTGAGCAGAATTCCTCACTAAAAAATTAAATGCAGAGATATAGAATTGTAAGAACGAGGGAATCGAAATACATTTCCTACAAATGGCTCTAGTGGTACGTTATGGAATAAGAAATAAAGTGAGAAGTAGAAGTTATGGCATAGTAAAGCTTCTGGTGCGGCAGAGCGAGGGTGTACCTAAAAGGTTAGCACTCTAAAGCTCAATTCAGTATGTGAAAAAGTAGAGAGTATTCAAATTTTGTTTAATACTTGTTACATGAAATGGCGATATTCCCTATATATAGGGGAGAGGAATAACAACCTTGATATCTTTCAAGCACGACATTTGGAGGATTGATGGATGTGCTTCAGGTATAGATCCCTTGCAGTGAGGTACATGATAATTCAGTGGTTAGGAGAAGATTCTAGAAGTGTGACCAAGTAGTCGGCTGATGTATTTTGATCCAAAGTGTTCTATCTAAACGTGATCGGACATATAGTAGTATGGTTAGCCCATAACAAGTTTTTCAAAAGAAACGAGATCAAAATGACAATGTTTTAAGAAATCAAGTCAGGCATGTTTCAAAAGGGCACAATCAATCTGAAGACATAGATTTCGATATAACTTATACCCATGTAGCTAGATTAGAAACCATAAGGATATTTTTTTCTACAAAAAAAATCAAAATATTTTCAATGGATTTAAAGAGAACATTCTTGAATGAACAAATTTAAGACGAAATGTATGTTTATCAACCTCTCGTGTTTCAAAAAATTTCTTCTCCTAATTATGTCTTTAAGCTGGAAAAGACTTATTATGGTTTGAGACAAGCCCCTAGAGTTTGATATGAATGTTTGAGCAAGTTTATCCATGAAAATAATTTTATATAGGGAAGGTTGAAGCAACACTTTTAATTAATAAAACTAAGCATGACATTTTACTAATGCAAATATATGTCAATGATATAGTATTTGGTGCTACTAATTAGTCACTATGCAAGGATTTTTCTAATATGATATAAAATAAATCTGAAATGCCTATGATGAGGGAGCTTTAATACTTTCTTGGGTTACAGATTCATCAATCAAAAGAAGACACCTTCATTAATCAAGCTAAATATTGTAAAGAGTTATCAAAAATATTTTTTATGGAAAAAAAATCAATCTCAACTCCAATGAGAACTTCGTGTAGTTTGGATAAAGACAAGGAGGAAAAGCAATTGAAGAAAGTAAATATTGAGGTATGATTGGTTCCTTTCTTTATCTTATTGCATTTTGTCATAATATTATGTATGTTGTCTATTAATATGCATGTTTCCAAACAAACCACAAAGACTTACGCCTCTCTACAATAAAACTTATTATGAGATATCCCAATAGTACACCACTTATAGCCTTATGGTATTCCAAAGGGACATAATGTTCTTTAATTGGGTACATAGTAGTTCAAACTTCTCATTCTTTTATCAAAACTTAATAAAACCAATAAAGGCAAGTGCTTAATCAATTAAAAATCTTTCTAATGAATTAGGAAAAGAAAAACTAAATTTCCTAATCGATTAGGTCTTCAATATAATTTATTAATGCAAGAGTAATGCCTCATAATCGATCAGATAGGGTTATTAAATTGGTTAAGTGATGTCACCGATTAGGGTTTCCTTTTTTGGGTTAACCTAATAAATTAGGTAGGTATTCTAATAGAATATGAAGCGTCAAGTCCCATGAATTGTTTCCTTTTTTAGCCAATTTATTTCCTATGTAAAGAAGGACTTTCCTCAATTCTCAAAAAAACAAAGTTCCAAATTACCAACTCTTATTTCTCTCTTATTCACATTCTTTTATAAGTTTATTTAACTAGTTATTACCTCAGTGTTGAGTGTCGCACCCTAAATTTTTCCCGTATGTTTTTATTTTATTTTTAGAGCATAAGAAAATCAAATTTGTAAGTTAGCTTAGTAGGTAGCTGGGCAGGAACTTTAGGCGCAAGGTCGATGGTTTGTACCCCATTGTATCTATTTTTATTTGTTATTTCTATAAAAAGTCAACCCCGAATGTTGACTTTTTTTTTTGTTTTTTATTTTATTTTATTTTGGTTTTTTTGTTTAGGTATTTTTTTTTTTAGTTATTATTTATTTATTTTAGTTATTTTTAAACCACAAATTAATAAATAAAAAATCAAAATAAAATCACAAAAAGAATATATCATAAACTTCTAAAATTGGATTAATCACACAAAAGTAGAATCAAAATATTGTCGTTTAACAATAGATTTTTGTTATATTTGAGTTTCCTGATCTATATAATCTTAGGCCCCAAGTTACAAATTTGATCAAAAACTTCCTAATTGAATTAATCAGACTTAATTCCAAATCTAATTTCTAACACTATAGAAGCCTAAGTTTCTTACACCAAAAGGACAAGAATTCCATAAGAAAAAAGACACAATGTCATAGACTTCCATTCTTCCTCAACCAACCTTCATCGTGAAGCCACAACTTCTTCTCCAAACACCTTGAATCACACACCATTCTTCATTCTTGAACCTTCATCACACTTTCACATAAACCACATAAACTAATTCACAATCAACAACATTAAACAAAACCCTCAACAACATAAATCAAGCCCTTCACTATAATCATTAAACCTTATTATTAACCTTAAAACAAATCAATCTCATATCTTAATTTTTTCAATCATAACCATTAACAAAACCATAATCAACCTTACACCATCATCACAAACTCACCAAAAAACTACACATCATAACTGATGGGATGCTTTCTACAAGTGCATAAAATATATTGGGGTAATATAAAAGGTTGTTGAACCCACAAAGACCAATAATCAATCTACCGCTACCTACTATTGTGATGTAAATCTAAGGCGATTGATCTAAATGAGAAGGGAATTTATAATGGAAATTAAAGCAAATTAGTTTTAAAATATTTAATAAAAACGAGAAATGAGATCCAAATATGGATCAAGACTAGGGATATGGGTGTCTCACGCTTATGGGGGAGATTGTTGAATTCAAATGTCAGTAGCTAAGTATCTCAACAACTACAAACGGTGGAATTGATGGATTTATAAGAGAATAGACGCATACTCCTAATGCTTTAAGGTTTTTTTGTAGATACATGATTTTGAGGACTCTTACGGTCTGAATGTTTAGCCCATTAAAACTCTTGGTTCTCCCCAAACTATCCATCAAACAACATCAAAGCCTAACTTCTGTTATAAGACGAGTCGTCTCATAAGGCAGGAATGACTTCAAACTATTCACTAAATAAACCCCATCATTAAATAGAGATGGGTATGCTTATTGGAAAGAGAATATGAGAATGTTTATAAAGGCTATGGATTATGATATCTAGAAGATTATTTAAAATGGTCCTTTTTCTCCCACGCATCTAGTTGATGATGTTGTGGAGAACAAATCTAGAGAAATATTGACAAAAGAGGGCAAGGAAAAAATGAAGCACCGTTTGAAAGCTAAAGCCATCATTATTACACTCTTTGTATTGATGAGTTTTTTTTTCGCGTTTCTCACTACGAGACTAATAATGAAATGCATGATACCCTTCAACTTATCCATGAAGGTACAACCAAGTTAAAAAGGGATATGATGAACACATTGACCCATGAGTACGAGTATTTCAGAAGAAAAAAAACTAAGAAAAATATTCAAGATATCAAAAAAATAGTTTATTCACATTATGAATCATATGAGAACTCTAAGTAATGTTTTTCGAAAGGATAATATAGTTATCAAGGTCCTTAGATGTCTAAACAACAACGGGCAACCTAAAGTCACTACAATTTTCTAATTTAAGGAATTCTCTTTTATGAATTTGACGACCTTATTTGTTTTGATATTGGTCATATATATGCTTCATTCTCTCTCTCTCTCTCTCTCTCTCTCTCTCTCTCTCTCTCTCTCTCTCTCTCTCTCTCTCTCTCTCTCTCTCTCTCTCTCTTTTGCTTCTCACTTCAACTTTACTTTCAACGTCACTTTTGGCATCATCTATGATGTCATCTTCAGTTTCATCTCATGCAATATCTCTAACATCACTTTCATTGTCATCTTCGATGTCAACTTCGCCGTCACTTTCGACCTCATCTCCGACATCGCTTTCGTTTATAAAAAATGTCTAACTAAATATAAGGCAAAAATATTGTCTAGATCCTTTAAGTTATTTTAAAATAACAAGTTAGTCCTTTAAGGTTTTTTGTAAAACTTTGGTCCTTTATGTTAACAAACGTTTGCATCGTTGCCCTTTTTAAAATTTTCCGTTACAGAAACACATATGTGGCACAAACGGAGCACATGTGGCCTTTAATTAAGGTGAGTTGGCATTGGAGGTTGCTGATTTGACTTTTGTCTTGTTATTTCTTAAATTTCTGGATTTCAAAACTCTAAAACTCAATACATTTCAAGAACACTCATGAGCTCATAAACACAAAAATGACAAAAGTCTGAGTCTCAACAATAAATTGCAAACTCATATACCATTTGAACTGGTTTTTCGCGCTGATCACGAACATGTAATTAGTTTTGCGTTTGATTATGTATTTTGGTCGGATCGAACGATTTTTCATTATGTATTTCGTCCACTTTTTCCCTAATTTTCATGAACCATGACTTGTTTGATAAATTTGATTGCATATTTGGATTTAGGGTGAAAATCCAAGTCCAATAGTATATAATTTGTAATTTATTTCATTGCTTTTGTGATTTCCAGATTTTTGCTCATGATATTGCTTTTATAATTAATATCAAGTAAATCAGATGAATTTGATCCATTTGGTATTAATTAAATTAAACTATTAATTTTTTTTTATAAAATTCACATTCATTTTTTTATTTTAAAAAACTATAAAAATTTTAGAAAATCACATAAAATAATTATTATTTTATTGTTAAAAATATTATTATTACGTAATATTACTCCCTCCGTCCCACAATGAATGTTCAATTTTGAATAAAATAGTGTCCCAAAATATATAACTCATTTCAATTGTCAATGTAACTTTTCTATTTAATCCTCTAATTAATATTACTTTCATCATTTCTAATATATCATAAAAATACTTTAGTAAAAATATCATTATCTTTTCTTCCTTTATTTCTTTTTTTCTTAATTTATATAAAAAATCAACTATATTATTCATTGTGGGACGGAGAGAGTATTTCTTAATACATGTTGAACTAACTTCATTGAATAAATTTCTATTTAAAGAATTTGCAGAGTTATCTAAAAAAGGAATAGATGGACCATGATGGTAAAACAAACCTCACAATAAGAGAGACGCACCCTACGATTTAGTAGTGGACCTGCTAGAGCACGGCAATAATTACATTGATAGCTAAGTAACAGTTGGCATCCTATCCTTCAACCAGGAAACTGCACGGTTTGATTATGATCTTTCGACCATGCCTTTGTTTACTTTTATGCCACTCACTTCATTCTTTTTTAAATGTCACTTTCTTCTTAATTTTTAATTGTAAATATAATAAATATAATAAATAATTATGAGTATTATAAATAAAAGAAGATTTATAATTTAAAAAGTAATAATATTTATTAGTTTCAATAATATAGGTAAAAAGTAAAAAAATAACATTTAAAAAAAACTGAGAAGTACTAATATATATATATATATATATATATATATATATATATATATATATATATATATAAAATATTATTCTTACACCAAACTTATACACAAACACCATATTTCATTATTCACCAATATATTGAACAATTAATAGTAAAATATTATAATAATATATTTATAAAAATAAACATATAAAAAAAATATTATTTTAATATTAGTTTATATTTTTAGAATAAATGATATTAATATAAAATAATCTAATTAACCAACTTTATAATTTCATTAACCAACTTTTTACATTTTATTAATTAACTTTATTTGTTTTTAAAAATTATTTTTAATATTTAAATGTTTATTAACCAACTTCATAACTTCGTTAACCAACTTTTTTCTTTTTATTAATCAACTTTAATTTACTACTAAAAATTATTTTTAATATATGGGTGTATATTAACCAACTTCATCACATTATTGACCAATTTTTTATATTTTATTAACCAACTTTGTTTTATTACTTTAAAATCACTGTTCACGAGTATTGTAAGTACATTGTTTATCGTATAAATACGAAGAACAATGTATACGATGTATGTATTTGATGTAAAAAGTAGAGTAGAAATAGCATTCCTATATATATATATGGGAAATGTAACACACACCCAAAATTGGTGGGTCCCACACAAAAATATACTATATCTATTTTCTTTCTATTTTGTTTTCTTCATCTTTCTAATGTGGGTCCCATCCAAAATTGGTGGACCCCATACAAAAATATATTAAGGTGTATGTCGCTAATGCACACCTACATGGGTGTGCATTAGCATAACCTATATAGGGTTTATATCCTATGAGAATGACATTTTTATGTAAGAACATGTGAATGAATCTGAATCATTAGATTTTAAAATAAATTGTGGAGATTATGTGTGGTTTTTGTTTTTCTCTCTCCATTATTAAAAAAAATTATGGAGGGGAGAGAAAAAAAGTGACACATAATCTCCATCATTTATTTTAAAATTTAATGGTTCAGATTCATTCTCATGTTCTCACATAAAAATAGCATTCTCATATGATACATTCTCTATATATATAAATATATATATATATATAGGAAAATGCTAATATACATCCAAAATTGGTGGACCCCACACAAAAATACTTTACATCTATTTTCTTTCTATTTTTTTTCTTCACCTTTCTAATGTGGGTCCCACAAAAAATTGGTAGGCCCCACACAAAAATACACTAAGGTGTATGTTGTTAATGCACACCTACATGGGTGTGCATTAGAATAACCCATATATATATATATATATATATATATATATATATATATATATATATATATATATATATCTTGACAAGAATTGATATTTAATTTCATATTATAGTAAATTAATCCATCTATTAAATTTGAAAATTTTTGACTACTTAGTTTTTAATTTATAAACACGTGAATTTTTATTCAATTGGATATAAAAATGTTCGAACTCGTAAAAACATATCACATCAAATACATTGAACAATAATTCTTTAAAGTATATACAACGTTGTTATTTCTACTTTTTCTTTTACAAATAAACCAAGACTATGACATCCTCTAAATTTTATGAATCAAATTTATTGGTGTTTTGAGTTTTTCCTAAATATTGCTTATTTTGAAAGTGATTTTTTTGTATGCTACCCAAAGTAGTTATACTCATTTTATTTAGTCTTATTTATAAGAAAAAGTTTATAAGTTTATTTTTAAATTTATTGAAGGAGTCCACAATATATTTAGTCTATATATTATTATATTAATTATTGAATGTATCTAAAATTCAAATTTTTCTTTTAAATTGAAGACTTAAATAGTGCTGTGGTCGCTATAAGTTAGTCTTGACGTTAGTTTTTTTTTTGTCAGAGTTTCGATATCTCATGTTTGTGTTGTCTTTAATCTTTGACGTTAGATTTCTGTTACAAAAAAGCTGACTGGATAGATGGTGCTAGTGTTCAAATCATAGTTAAAGAGTTTTTTTTTGTTATCGTCTCCACAAAAATTGTTTTGATATGGAATGCTTGTCGTTCAATAGTTTACCGTTTCAAGAAAAAGGGTTTTCAAAGTTTGTTTCATAAATTGTCACGATTTTAGTTGCAAAGCTTTAAATTCTAAAGTTTGATTAACAAAGTATATCAAAAATAGTTTTCATCTACCCTAACTTATAAATATTCTCTTAATCTTGCATGTGAAGTCGGATCCGATTAATATCATCGCGTATTCTCTCAATATCTTTTATCTCTAGAGCGGCGTCGTTAAAAATACCGTATTCATCACTACACGATCTCTCCATATAACAACTAATATAGTAAGCTTTAAGTTCAATACAAAGCAAATATCAACCATAAACCGATCTCTTCAATCTATAAATCAATATATGAATATTTTAGGTCAAGTTTCATAAAATCTATGTCTAGAGTTTTACAAAACAAGAATGGATCATTAAGAACAAAAATATTCATCATATATTAATCATCACTTGTTCACATACAAGGTCAATCAAAAGAAATACATATAGGTAAGGCAGACTACCTCTACCTTTGATACAAAGAAAATTAGCTACCCATAACATTAGTAGCTTGCATTACAAGTCTTGAGAGAAGATGAATGAGCATCCACGTTGAAGAATCAAACTCGGATGCGAATCCAACTTCTATTTGAAAAATATCACTCTTTGGTGAAGAAATGCAGAAAAATTAAGTTTCTATGTGGAAATAGGGTTATGATCCCCAAAAAGTGTGAAAATTACATATATAGTACTTTCCGATTCTATTAAGTTTGCCCAAAAAAACCATTCTTCGCCCAACGAGCTTCACTTTATGGCACCTGAAGTGCCTTTGAACAGTTAATCCGCCCTTGATGAAATATCTAAGTTCGATGTGCGGACACTTCTTCGCCCAACGAGCTTCTTCGCTACAAGTTCGCATAGCGAACTTGTGGTCCTTTAGCTACTGCCTCAAATCTGGGATGGTTCGCTGGGGCTTCGCTGCAACCTGGCACAGCGAACATTCGCTTGCTCCTCACTGTAGTTCGCACAGCGAACATGCTGAATCTTCTTATTTTCCTTTGGCTTCCTTGTCCATTCACTTGTGTCTTACTCTTTGATGTTTTATGCCTAATTCTTGCACAATAAAACACAAATCAAAGCAACCAAAGATATTTGCACATAATTGAAGAATAGCATGGAAAAATGGAATAAATCCACTAAAGCATTACAAATGAGTTGAAAATTGCCAAAAAATATGGATTAATTTAAAGCATGTTTGACATTCAACAAATTCTCCCCAACTAGATATTTGCTTGTCCTCAAGTTAAGTATGCCGCTCATTGAAAACAAGAGGATTTGCTCAAGCATTTAATTCAACCAAGAATGGATTTATGGCTCAAATTAAACATACAAATGCGCACAAACAATGTTCACCACTTCCTAGAATCGAACAATGATAAAGAATTTAGTTCTTAAACAAATATTATGCAATGTTTCAAATAACAACTAAATTCTTATGCTTGAATCACTCTAACACTCCTTTTCGAATAAGAATGGAGAAATTAATGCGTTTGCAACCACGGGGCAATTTCACTCACCTGACAAACAATTTAAATAGTAGTCCAATCCATACATTCATCTAATCAATTAACAATGAAATCATGGACGCAAAAAGATCACTAAAGGCTTGAAAGGTTGTAACTTTGTTAGGTTCACAACAAAGGGACATTTCTAAGGCCATGGACTCAAAGTTGTTAGACGATGGCTAGATCTAGAAGGGGGGTTGAATAGATCCCACAAGTTTTTACACGCTAATGGTGTTCCAAAATTGGTTTTAAAAAATTATTAAGGAAGCAAACACTGAATCACTCGTCTACAACGAACCACTACCGAAAAGATCGGATAAGCGCAATATTGCTAGGAATGATGCGACGGAAGAAAAAAATATATGAATCAACAAAACACAATGCAATCAACCAAATTTTTTTTACTTGAAATATATCCAATTTCCAACGAGATAGGATGACAAAATTTTATCACAAAGTGCTTTAGAGCTTGCGCTTAATCAATTTATCAAACACTTGAGGTGTGCGACACTCCAAGTGTGAATTTCCAATTAATGTGAATGTAGAGCTAATGCCAAATGCAATCCAAGGGATTGTATTGTTTTTACAAGTTTATTTTCAGCTCTATATTACACTATATCAGAAATTTTTTATCAATTGATATTTCACAAGTTCGATTAATATCAAAACGTAAAAGAGTAGGGAAAGAGAGAACAAACACGGTTTGTTTAGGCAGTTCCCTACCGTCCTCGCTAAGGGTACCTCTGCCCCTAATTTCGAACATGGAATTGAGATATATATATATATATATATATATATATATATATATATATATATTTCTGTTTGCAAATTTTTGTACAAGAGAAAACTGAACAATCAAACCCTCAAACGTCTTTGATGTCGACGCAAAGTCTTCTCTCCCCTTGATTCAAGATGAATCAAGTGCTTCGAATTTGGTCGAACTATATATTTTCATGTTTCTTGTTCTTCATGAAAATGAGATGAACCAACTATATATAATGCAAGAATAACTAACTAAATGAAATAACAGCAAAAACAGAAAAAACATAATGCAGAAAAATGACTTAGACCAGTGAAGAGTCGACCGCTCGCTGGATGAGGGTCGGCGGGAGCTAACCCGTGGAAATTTTTATGCAAAATAATTGATCATGCGTCGATCACTCATGACCTTGCGTCGACGCATAGACGCTGAATTTGCAGAAATCCAAAACCCAGAAGCATGCGTCGACCGCATGCATCAGAGAGGTCAGTGTGAGCTTTCCCGCTCGTTTCACAAGAAATTGACAAAACTGCATGAGTCGACTCATGCTGAGTTTAGGTCGACTCAAGACCTGTAAAAACTCAAAAATTTATTTTTCTGCATGTTTTAACCAACTGAGACACGATTCATGCACACCAAACACTAATACCATGATCATGCATATGTAGAAATTGTATAGAGCCCTTCCTATATGTTTAGACACATGATTATCAATGGTTGAATGCAATGCGACCGACAACGAAGTGATACCGTCCAAATTAAAAACTAGAGGCTATCCTACTTGTTGACATCATTAAAAAAGAACTAGATGAAAAGCACTTAGCCCTCACATACTCCCCCTTTTTGATGATGGCAACATTTTCTGTCTTTAGCTTGATTCGTAATTTGAAGACTCCCCATATCTTTGTGAGGTCTTTAAACATTCAATTTCTGCAGTTAGTATAAATCAGTTTCTGCTGCTAGTATAGATGTATCCTTCTCCCCCTTTTACAACATCAAAAAGAGAAATAGAATGTGGTCAAAGATAGAGCATCATAATATGGAAAGATCCACTCAATAATTTGCAAACAGATACACTAACAGACATCCACATATAATGAAGTTAATGCGAGAATAAAAGCGGATAAATATGGCACACGAGATACAAACATAATTCATTCCATAATAGTGTAAAATAGAGTAACATAGTCCAAATTGAAAACAAAATAAAACATCATGCAAGAAAAGAACAAAGCATACAATCAAAACACAAAATATAACATGCACTAAAAATGATCCTAAGTCTCATGGTCTCCTCCCCCTAAATGGGTGACCTCTGCCTTGAAAGTGTCGTCCTTGTGGTGGAGGTAGCGATTGTTCCTCTAATTACTGATTCAGTTCAATCACAGCCCGATTGAGAACTCCTAAACTGTTGGTCAGATTTCGAGTTTGAAGTTCAAGTGTATTATCCAAAGCTGTAAACTTGTTCATTGTAGCATCTGCAAACCGATCAAAATTCTGAGTGTGTGTGTCCAACTGATTTGAAAGAGAAGTGAACCTCTCCTCCTGAGCTATATACCTCTCTTCTTGTAAGTTCATGAATTCCTTTTGTTCAAACTGCATCTGATTCAACATGGCAAGGATTTCTTTAGTGTCCTGTTGTTGTGGCTGTGGGGTTTGAGGAATCGAATACTCAGTCTGTTGCCATTCGAATTCATCGTGTTGTTGCTAGCCATAGGTGGGAGGAACATAGGCAGCACCAAGAGATGTCCAACCGGTGTGTTTCCATTCTCCCCAACCTTGATTTTCATAAGGATCACGCTGTGGAGAGGAACCCATCCATTCCACATTGTCTTCATCCATCATGTTGACGTCAGTGGGTATGTTGTTGCCAGCTTGATCCTCCTGCATATTTTCTTCCTCGACAGCTTGGTCATTAGGAACATCATACTGAGGGTGAGTTGCTTTGGGTCTGAATTTGTACTCATTGGTGACAGGATCCCAAAAGTAACCCATCATAGTCAGAGTCTTTTGTTGGAACTCATGCTCAGATGAAATAGAGATATAGCGAATGCCCGGAACCTTTATCCCAGCCTTATTCAAAATGCACTAAATACACGACGCATAGCACAAAGACGTACCTCTTGTTGAATCTCGTAGGGCAAACATTCGATACGTAAAGTAGTATGGCCAGTTGATACGAATTTTGTTCTTCAGTATATAGATTAGATGAACCTCTGCTTGATTAACCCTAGAAAACCTTCCTTTCTTAGGCTGTAAGATGTGAGCAACAATCCATTGTAAAATACGATCAATAAAGTTCAGATGACCCGTTGTGACAGATTTTGGAAACAGATCGCTGCTCACAATAGCGTCCGAATACGGCTCACGCAACATTGAGTTCAATGCAGTTTTAAACTCATAGTTGTTGACAAACTTAGTATCAGTTACTTCAGAAAGATCTTGAGTTTCCAATTTGAACAAACTATTCCATACAGCAGCATTTATAGAATAAGACTTATTATCCATAGAATACTTAAAATCATACCTGTGAACTTATCCTGAATTCCAGTATACGAACCAGGTCTCCATTATACTTATCGTCACATTCCAGAAATTCATCAAATTTCTGAACCTTGAGCATTTCAATGACCTCTGTGAGATGATAATCTAGTGCTCTCCGAGGGTAGTATGCATATTTTCTGATAACTGAGCGGTTTCGAAAGTCGTCGTGAAAATACTCAGATAATGCATCAGAGAGTAATGATAGAGCATTTAGCGGTGTTGAAGAGGGTCCAACCCTTGATGTTGATGCTCTGGTAGACCTTTTTCCAGTTACCCTTTGAGAAGCCATTGTTGAGGAACTTGATGAGAACAGAAGAACAGTGACGAACGGATGAACAGTGCGCAGATGATGAATAGTGCACAGATGATTATGAATGGAGAGAGTCTTGATTCCAAAGTGAAAAGAAAAAATCCCTTTTAAAGACTTTGTGGATTGAATCTTTGTGGGTTTTGAAGAATTTGGGAATAATGGAGTTTTAATGGTGGAAGTTTGAAAGGGGAGGAGATGAGAAGACAATAAAATCTTATTTTATGACATACAAAATGGGAAATGAAAGAAATTAATTTTATGCAGCTACTTTTCTAGACATTGAAACGGCGCGCGCCTTCCCAAGAAATTCAGAATCTAGGTTCGTCAGCGATGCGTCGACCTAAGTACGTCATCCATTGGCGCACGCTGAACGAAATCTTAAAAAAATTTGAAAATTATTGGGATGCGTCGACCTCAGGTAGGCGAGCGCTAACCCGCGCTTTGTCTTGAAAAATTGGACAATTCATGAGTCGACCCATGACATGCTTTGGTCGACTCATCCAAGTAAAAAAAAAGAAAAAAAAATCATATTTTCACATGAAAATGCACCAATACAAGATAAATAAACATGTTAACACACAAATCAAACATTCAAATGAATAAGATATGCTTAAATGTGTAATAAACATCATTTTCAACATTTAACATGGTACATATATTTAAGAGAAACTTATGAAGCGGAACGATATTACCTTAATCATGATTGACGATGAGAGCCCTCACATATAGCTCAAGAATTCTTTGCATTGTTAGTCAAAAACATAAACAAGTATATATATATATATATATATATATATATATATATATATATATATATATATATATGTGAAGAGCTAGTATATTAAGGAATTATCAAACACGATCTGAGATGTCGAGAACACCTAGTTCCCTACGGATGTGAAAGAAAGGCTCTGTAGCTAGTGGTTTTGTAAAGATGTCAGCAAGTTGATTTTTAGTATCAACATGCTCAAAGACTACATCACCTTTCTCTACATGATCCCTAAGGAAGTGATGACATATTTCGATATGCTTGGTGCATGAATGCAATACGGGGTTCTTAGTTAGATTAATAGCACTAGTGTTGTCGCATAGAATAGGAATACGCTCAAGTTTTAAATTGAAATCGAGCAATTGTTACTTAAGCCATAGAACTTGAGCACAACAACTGCCGACGGCAACGTATTCCGCCTCGGCTGTTGACAAGGCAACGGAAACCTGTTTCTTGCTATGCCAACTCACCAAGGAATTAGCGAAAAAGTGACACGTGCCACTAGTGCTTTTCCTATCCGATTTGCACCCGACAAAGTCAGAATCAGAATAGCCAACTAAGGAATAACACTACCCTTGGAATACCAAAGGCCATACTTTGGAGTACCGGAGAGGTATCGAAGTATGCGCTTAACAGCTTTTAAGTGAGACTCCTTGGGACGTGCTTGATACCTCGCACACATGCATACACTGAACATAATGTCGGGTCGTGATGCGGTAAGATAAAGAAGAGATCTAATTATACCTCTATACTTCTTTACCTCTACATCCTTACCATTTTCGTCACGATCAAGATTAGCACAAGTAGGCATCGAAGTATCTATTGCCTTGCAGTTTACCATGTCAAAACGTTTGAGAAGCTCAAGAAAATATTTTGTTTGACTCACAAATGTGCCCTCTTTGAGTTGTTTGATTTGCAATCCAAGAAAATAGTTGAGCTCCCTCATCATGCTCATTTCAAACTCCCCCTGCATCAAACTAGAAAACTCCTTGACCAAGGACATGTTAGTAGACCCGAAGATGATATCTTCAACATAAATTTGTACCAAAATTAACTGTTTTCCTTGACGTTTAATAAAGAGGGTTGTGTCAACCTTGCCTCTTGAATACCCTTAATCAAGTAAAAATTTGCTCAGACGTTCATACCAAGCCCTAGGGGCTTGTTTTAGTCCGTACAAAGAACGTTTAAGTTTGTAGACATGATCAGGATATTCATGGGATTCAAACCCGGAGGTTGGGCTACATAAACCTCTTCATTGATATATCCATTAAGGAAAGCACTTTTAACATCCATCTGAAACAGTTTGAAATTTTTAGTGCAAGCATAAGCAAGTAAAAGGCGTATAGCCTCGAGTCGAGAAACCGGCTCATAAGTTTCCTCATAGTCGATTCCTTCCTCTTGGTTATACCCTTGCGCTACAAGCTGCGCTTTGTTTTGAGTTATAACTCCATTTTCATCAAGTTTATTCCTAAACACCCATCGGGTGCCGATTACTCGATGACCTCGCGGAGGGGGGACAAGGTCCCAAACCTCATTTCTCCTGAATTGATTTAGTTCATATTGCATTGATAAAAACTAATGCTCATCGAGTAACGCCTCCTTTGCGTTTTTAGGTTCAACTTGTGACACAAAAGCGGAGTAATAACAGAAGTTACTAAGTTTAGAGCGGGTGGTTACTCCCTTAGAGATGTCACTGATGATGTTGTTGATGGGATGGTCTTTGGAAGACTTCCATGCTGAAGGAAGGTAATCTTCATTAGTTGGATGATCCTCCTCACTCTTCATAGGTTGGTGATCCTTTTCCTTCTCAATACGCACTGCTTCAGGCTGATCAGTTCCTTTATCAGTGTCCTTGAGTATATCTTCTATAGATACACCTGCACCATGAAAAGAACTACCTTCTCTGACATTTTTCGGATAAGACTCATCAAAAGTAACGTGTACCGACTCTTCAACAATACGTAACCTCTTATTATAAATCCTATATTCTTTACTTGACTGAGAGTATCCAAGAAAAATACCCTTGTCGGCCTTGGCATCAAACTTACCAAGTGTCTCTTTACCATTGTTCAACACGAAACACTTGCAACCAAAAACGTGAAGGTGAGAGATATTGGGTTTTCGCCCTTTTAAAAGCTCATACGGTGTCTTGTTTAGAATAGGCCGGATGAGCACCCTATTCAAAACGTAACAAGCCGTACTTATGGCGTTGGCCCAAAAGTATTTTGGAAGTCCACTTTCATTGATTATAGTCCTTCTTAATTCTTCCAAAATTCTATTTTTACGTTCCACAACCCCGTTTTGTTGAGGGGTACGTGGTGCGGAAAAATTATGATCAATTCCATGGGATTCACAAAATGCTTCAAACAAATGATTTTCAAACTCACCCCTATGATCACTTCTAATTGACACAATGTTCGTGTTTAACTTGTTTTGAGATAATTTAGCAAATCTTTCAAAGGCCGAAAATGTATCACTCTTGTTTGCTAAGAAAATAGTCCAGCAAAACCGAGAAAAGTCATCGACTATTACAAAACCATAATAGTTACCACCTAGGCTTTTGATTCTAGATGGTCCAAAGAGGTCCATATGGAGGAGCTCAAGGGGTCTCATAGTTGAAATGATGTTTTTAGATTTGAATGAGATCCTTGTTTGCTTCCCCATTTGACAAGCATCACAAAGGTGATCCTTTATAAATTTGATTTTGGGCAAGCCGGTGACTAGGTCTTTAGAGACTATTTTGTTAAGCAAATCAAAATTGATATGAGCCAACCGTCTATGCCACAGCCATGAATCTTCATTCATAGTGACTAGACACTTGTCTCCATTCAACGATACCTCATTTAAGTCTAGCATATAGACATTATTCACCCTCAAGCCCTTAAACACATCCTTTTTGTCACTATCTTCAACTATGCAACAATCCTTTGAAAAAAATACTTTATAATTCTTGTCACATAGGTGACTAATGCTTAAAAGGTTATGTTTAAGACCTTCCACAAGAAGCACATCAGAGATAGTAGTAGATGAGGGGTTACCTACACTACTTTTGCCAAGAATCTGTCCCTTGTTGTTGTCTCCGTAGGTAACAAATCCCTTTTTCTTCGCCATAAAGTTGATGAAAAGAGATATGTCTCCTGTCATATGTCTTGAGCAACCACTATCCAGAACCCATCTTCTTTCGGTGGTCTCAAGACTTTGTACCTACAAAGTCAATCAAGGGAAAGTAGATACCCAATTCGTATTGGGTCCTTTATGGTGAGTGAAACCAGGGTTACATTTGGGAAACCATTGATAAATGCCTTTTGGAACAAGAAATCTTCTAAAGCGACATTTAGCAATAGTATGACCAGGTTTGCAACAATATAGGCAATTACGGTTCATTTGAGGTTTACCTTTGCTATCTCTATCTCGAATCACATACGTATACTTTTGATACGGATTATTCATACTTTCTCGATAATGTGATCGATCAATAGCAAACATAACTTTAGGCTTTAGAGCTTTGTCTAATTTGGCCTTAAGGGTTCTCACCTCTTTTTGCCAAATATGACAAGTATCACAGCCCCAATTGAACCATGGAGACTTATTCTCATTAATCTTAGCTTTTGATGTATCCACCATGAATTTTTTAAGAGCTTCCAATTCCTTTTCGGAATCGGAAACCATTTTCTCCAAGTATGAAAAAATCTTTTTGTTCGAGGCTAAGCGTTGAAAAGCTTCCTTAGCCTCATGGTGCAACATATCAAAAGCTTTTTGTAATTCTAAATGAGACATATTATTGGAGCAGTTGTATTTAGAGTGTTTTACCTCTTTCTTCTTGTTTCGATGTGCCATAAGACATAAATTGACGGATTAACTTTCGTCACTTGAGCTGTCATCTTTTTCCGACTCGCTATCGCTCTCCCAAGCGATATATGCTCGTCTAGATTTGTTTGACTTCTTGTGTTGACGACTCTTATCCTTATCCTTGTCTTTGTCTTTCTTAAGTGATGGACAATCCGACTTATAGTGCCCAGATTTTCCATAGTTGTAACAAGATCCTTTCAACTTGCCACTCTTGTTGCCTTCATTTCTAGATTACCTTCTAAATTTGACGAGATTTTTATCCGAGTGTTGAATTTCATTCTTTCGAACATACCTATTGTATCTCTTCACAAATAGCCCCATGTCATCACTCGAATCATCATCTTCATCATTGTTGGTTTCATTATCACTTTGCTCTTGAGATGTGGACTTTGAACAAGAAGTCTTAAGAGCAATCGACTAATTTTCTGTTTCCTTTGTTTTCTCCTTTTTTACACTCTTCTCATGTTTTTCCAAGCTGATGAGCACTTGCTCATGTTCATCGAGTTTTCCAAATAATGTCGTGAGGTCTAGAGTAGCTAGATTATTGGCCTCCTTGATCGCGGTGACCTTCGGCTGCCATTCCCTGTTAAGACACCTCAAAATTTTATTAGTAGCAACCTCGTTGGGAACCGATTTACCAAGTACATGCAATTTATTGATTATATGAGTGAATCATTTTTGCATATCCGCAATGGTTTCCACTTGCTTCATGTAAAAAAGATCGAACTCTTGCGTTAATGTGTTGATTCGGGCCATTTTCACATCATTAGTGCCTTCGTGGGCTACTTGTAAAGCATCCCACATGGCTTTGACCGTTTCACAATGAGAGACTCGATAATATTCGTCAACTCCCAAAGAGGAGATCAAAATATTCTGAGCCTTCCAGTCATAGCTATACTTTTCCTCGTCCTCCTCATTCCATTGAGCTTCGGGTTTGGGAACAACAACACCATTTTCACCGGTCATGGTTATTTCCATAGGACCGTTTAAAATGACATTCCAAATCTTCTGATTAATGGAATTTATATGCACGTGCATACAATCCTTCCAGTAGCTATAATTCTCGCCAGTAAAAATTGGACCTCTATTATAAGCCCTTTTAGGTTCGTTCTCCATTTTCCAAGAAGTTTTACCGAAGCACCAGATAAACCGGAGCTCGTGATACCACTTGTTAGACCACGGCTAGGTTCTAGAAGGGGGGTTAAATAGATCCCACAAGTTTTTACACGCTAATGGTGTTCCAAAATTGGTTTTAAAAAATTATTACGGAAGCAACCACTGAACCACTCGTCTACAACGAATCACTACCGAAAAGATCGGATATGCGCAATATTGCTAGGAATGATGCGACGGAAGAGAAAAATATATGAATCAATAAAACACAATGCAATCAACCAAATTTTATTTACTTGAAATATATCCAATTTCCAACGAGATAGGATGACAAAATTTTATCACAAAGTGCTTTAGAGCTTGCGCTTAATCAATTTATCAAACACTTGGGGTGTGCGACACTCCAAGTGTGAATTTCCAATTAATGTGAATGTAGAGCTAATGCCAAATGCAATCCAAGGGATTGTATCATTTTTACAAGTTTATTTTCAGCTCTATATTACACTATATCAGAAATTTTTGATCAATTGATATTTTACAAGTTCGATTTATATCAAAACGTAAAAGAGTAGGGAAAGAGAGAACAAACACGGTTTGTTTAGGCAGTTCCCCTACCGTCCTCGCTAAGGGTACCTCTGGCCCCAATTCTGAACATGGAATTGAGATATATATATATATATATTTTCTGTTTGAAAATTTTTGTACAAGAGAAAACTGAACAATCAAACCCTCAAACTTATTTGATGTCGATGCAAAGTCTTCTCTCCCCTTGATTCAAGATGAATCAAGTGCTTCAAATTTGATCGAACAAATCACCGTCTCACGCTACTAGATTGAAAGAACCCACCGCTCTTCAATCACCTTCACTCGGTCGATTTCGATCTTCCACAATTCGAACCCAAATCTTTCTCGTACGATCCTACGACTATAGCTACTAAACTGAACGAACCCTGCGTTCTTCAGTTACCTTCGCACGGCTGAATCCTTATAGATAATCCGATTTGTGCAAAAACCCCCAAAATCACCCGGATTCTTGGAGGACAAACCAGAGGTTTTATTCAAGAAACACCTACTGATTCTCAACCCAGCACAAAGGATACAACACACCTAAGTCTGAACGTTATCACTTCACACAATGCACGACACTAACAAAAATGATTATGTGTAGTTGTTAGAGGACACAAGGTTGAAGATGAAGATGAAGAGAAAGATCAGTATATATTTTCACATTTCTTGTTCTTCATGAAAATGAGATGAACCAACTATATATAATGCAAGAATAACCAACTAAATGAAATAACAGCAAAAACAGAAAAAACATAATGCAGAAAAATGACTCAGACCAGCGAAGAGTCGACCGCTCGCTGGATGAGGGTCGGCGGGAGCTAACCCGTGGAAATATTTATGCAAAATAACTGATCATGCATCGACCGCTCATGGCCTTGTGTCGATGCATAGACGCTGAATTTGCAAAAATGCAAAACCCAGAAGCATGCGTCGACCGCATGCATCAGAGGGATCAGCGTGCGCTTTCCCAGTCATTTCACAAGAAATTTACAAAACTACATGAGTCGACTCATGCTGAGTTTAGGTCGACTCAAGACCTGTAAAAACTCAAAAATTTATTTTTCTGCATGTTTTAACCAACTGAGACACGATTCATACACACCAAACACTAATACCATGATCATGCACATGTAGAAATTGTATAGAGGCGTTCCTATATGTTTAGACACATGATTATCAATGGTTGAATGAATTGCGACCGACAACGAAGTGATACCGTCCAAATTACAAACTAGAGGCTATCCTACTTGTTGACATCATTAAAACAGAACTAGATGAAAAGCACTTAGCCCTTACAAAAGTTCCCAATAAAAAAGAAACATTCACTATACAAGGTTATGTACACACTACAACTTCATCCAACACTTTCTTTTCTCAATTGTTCACCCTTTCAAACTTCCTTTATGCACATTATTCATTCTCTTTTTCTCTTTCAAACAAGCATGATTTTTCTTTTTTTTTCACAATCATATTCACAATTTTCTTTTCAATGCTTGTTTGAAAAATTTCAAAAAAATTTTAGTAACCTACCACTTTTCTTTTCACTCTCCCTAAACTGAAATCATCCAAACCTCAAGTGAATGCTCCTTGCTTTTTATGGCAAGGAAAACAATTTAGAACATTGTTCAAAGGTTCAAGAAAAAAAATTTAGAATCCCACAAAATTCAATGATGAGCTATCTTTTAATTTATGTACATACACCAAGTTCATCACTAAATTAGGATCTAAACTATTAAGCTCAAAGGGGTTAGCAAAATTCTCACTACTCACGGGAAAGTTACTTTTATGGGATATGGTTGTGCTCAATATCAACAAATGCCTTGATAATTTCTAATGCTTCCACAAAATCAAAATAATCACAAGATTAAGCATGAATCAAATGTATTAAACAAAGTTTATCAGTCATCCTATGCATATAGTAAACAATGGAGGTTTCTCACAAATTGTGGCTATTGGACCTAAGTGAAACAAGCATTCAAACAAAGTTGCAAAATGAAACAAAAATACATTTGCACAAAGAAAAAAATCTTAAACATTCTAGCATCCTATATAGAGGTAACCATGTACCTTGCTTGCATTTACATGTTCAAATAATATCATCACCATCCAAACTTGGGAGAATCTTCATTGGATACTTTTAGAAAATAGCAACCAATCTAGAAGTTCTCACATTCAATCATCAAAGAAAGAAACATTAACTTTCAAAACAAGCTACCAAGCAACCATTAAAAAACTAGAGTTAAACATTCCTATACTAAAGAATTCAACTAATATAACAATAAAATGTTATGGTGTAGAACACCAAAACAAGTGAAAGTACCCAAAAGTGGTACATAAATACAACACCCAAAATGATCCACAAATGTGGATAGTGTACAACACAAAATAAAATACAATAATAATATAATATAGCAATGATCTAAGCTAAACAGTAAACTTCATTTTGTAGCAACCAAAGGAAGTAGCTTAAGATCATGCTCAAAACATCAAAATAACTAGTCCTCATCGGACTCGATCTCCTCTTCATCCAACTTAACATCCTCACTAGATCCTAAACCAGCATCAGTACCAGCTTCATCATCATCACCGACTTCCTCAGTGTCATCAGCCTCATCAGTATCAGCTACACCCGCTCCCTCTCTAGAGAATGGCCTAGCCTCAGGCCAACCAGCAAGAGCTAGGAACTGCTCCCTAGTCATGATCGAGCACTCCATCTTAGGCTCACAGTACTATAGTTGTAAAACCTACATAGAATCATGAATGTCAATCATGGCACGCTGAGTAACCGCCATTCAATCCCAGTTGTAGTTGCAGATCTCCCTCTGAAACAGGTCAAAGCCCTGGGAGCCTGCAACTCTAGAACCTGAAGCCTCTCCTGCTCTTGTGCCTGAACCTGTACCTGCACCAGCAGTCTGCCCTCCTCTCATGCTCTTGGGCCTACAAAACTTGTCCACATAATTATCATCAATTGCAACCGGAATTGTAACCTGACAGCAGGATGGTAACTTTACGCTCGAATGTACACACAAATCCATGATCAAGCATGGGAAAACCAAAAGGTGATTAGCTCGCCCCCTGGTTTGATACCGCTTTCCAACACTGCATGCATCTCATCAGCAATAATCTGAGGCACATCAATCTGCGTATCAATCATGATGCTATGGATCAAGTGAGCAGCTGGTATAGGTACAGTGGAGGTATGTGTCCTTGTCTTAATGACAGTTAAGACCAAGAGTAGCACCAGCTATGCTAGAGGATGCATATCTTCCCTATGATATCTCTTTGAAACCCCAGATGGGTTCAACTCCACCGTCTTGCCTTCCCTCAATAAGGAACCAGAAATACCCTCAATATCTCTATTCAACCTCAAGTTCCTATGATAGTCATCCATCTCATCTTCCCACAAGGTAAGAGGTTTACCCAACACGTGATTAATCTTGTGTTGGTCAAACTTCACCTATCTTCCCATCACTTGTGTAGTCCAAGAAAAAACCTTATTATCGTCCGGAAGGGCGTTAGCATAGAACTCCCTCACGAGTTCCATGTTGTAACTGTCACACGGGGTAATTAGCTTGTCCCACTTTTTCTCATGAATAATTGCGGCTACCGCTCGGTAGGATTCTTGGGGGTTAATGTTAAACCTTTTCTCAGGAAAGATGCTCCTCTTCTCAAGAGCAACGTATCTAACAACTTGCTTTGTTCCTTTGAACCGCTTGGTGTCATAAGAAATTGGCTGCGGACTGGAGGAGCTTCCGACCTTTCTTTTCTTTGAAGGTGTGGTTCTTGGAGGTGCAATCTGCACAACACCAAACATAACCAGCAAAAACATGACATATTAGTAACAAAGCAAGGTGCAAAAGATCAGAGCAAGAAATCATATCACAAAAAAAATTAAAATTGATGTCATGTTCGCCTTGGGTTCGCCCAACGAGAACCCAACGAACATTCGCTCCAGGTTCGCCCAGCGAACTTAAGGCGAACCCTGCGAATTTGAAAAATTCCAGGTTCTGCCTATGCATTCATAGCATAACAACAATGCAATCTCTATCATTCAATCAGTGCAGTCCAGTTTTAAAATGAGTATCAAGTAAACAACAACAACCAAGTCAACATTTTTCATGCAAAGATTCAAAGTTATTAAAATAAAACCAATTTCAACTTAACCTAGCAAGAACCTCTCAATCTCTCAAAAATTCTTTCAATTCAGTACCCATACAAGTTTATCAATGCAAACCAATAAAAATTACACATGCATAACATATTTACAAAGCTAGAAGAAAGTTTCCAAAAAAATTTCACATAACCCTAACCACATGCTTCTTACAAGGACAAGGAATGAATAACAAAAATCAAACTGCAATGAAGTGGCTAGAGAGAATGGAAATTGAAATTGAAACTTGAGAAAAATTTCTTCTTCTTACTTGATATGAGTGAGAGAGACAAGAGAATGTGTGTTGTGTGTTTTTGGAAAGTGATAGAGACGCAAGGGAATGGAAAGGCAAAAGAGGAAGTGGGAAATGGGTTGCCCCACCAAATTCAGCAAAAAGTCATTAGGCCCACGAAATTGGCCCACCAAATAAAATTAACTTAAGTGATGTGGCAGAAAAAGTGATATTTTGTTATGTTTCGCTCAGTTCGCACAGCGAACTTCCAACGAGCATTCGCCCCATGTTCGCCCAACGAACTCAAGGCTAATGAGACAGATTTTTCAAAAAAAATTCTTTTCTTCTCACTCTACCATAAAACTTCCTATACTAATTTAACACTAAAAATGCAATAAAGATGAAAGGGTACTTACAATGTTGGGGTGTCTCCCAACTAGCATTTTGTTTAACGTCGTTTGAGCTCGACGGTTCGATGGTTGAAACCTCAGAACTAAAAGTAATTGAATTAGCTTTCGGATGAAACCACTAACACAAAAGGTCCTTAATCATTGTCATAACCATTTTTGGTCCACTTTTCCTTAAGAAAGAAAAATCCCAACAAGACTTCATCATAGCCTCCTTGGCCTCTTCATCCTTCTTTTTAAACACCGGTTCAATCTTTGCATATTTGCCCTTCTTTTTCATTGATGCAACTCTTGCGTCTTCGTCTTTCTTTTTCCTCATCGCAAATCTTTCCTCTTCCTTTCTCACTTGCAAATCATCTTCCACTAGATTTGAATACACCACACCTTTGAAAAGTGTAAAACACACATCATCATTAGTCCTCACCTTCATTATACCTTCATCAACATTAATTAACATTCTAGCGGTCTTCATGAAGGGTCTTCCAAGGATTATTGGTGTATCCTCATCTTCTTCCATATCCATGATAATGGAATCCACCGAAAATAAGAATTTGTCAACTTTCAATAACACGTCTTCAACAACACCATGAGGACGAGTCCTTGACTTGTCCGCTAGCTGCAAAGTCATGTTGGTTGATTTCATCTCCATGTTCTTGAGTCTTTTCACCATGGACAAAGGAATCAAATTAATACTAGCACCCATATCGACCAAAGCCTTACACTCTAAATAACTACCTATAGTTATAGCTAGAGCTACTCTTCCCGAATCTCCTTCTTTCCACAGAAGAATGCTTTGGACAATAGTACTACAATTTGCATTGAGCTTAATGGTTTCCTTATTCGTATACCTCTTCTTCTTTGTAAGTATGTCCTTCATGAATCTTGCATACTTTGGCATTTGCACTAGAGCCTCAGAAAATGGAATTGTTATTTGCAACCAGCTAAATATGTCCAAAAATCTAGCATAATTCTTCTCATTGTCTTTTTTTGTAGGAGCATTGGGATATGGCAACTTTTTCATTGGAACTTCACTCTCATGCTTCTTTCTTTTCTTACCTTTTTTCTTCTTCTCCTCTCTTCACTTCTTTTCTACATCCTCCTTTTCAACTAACTTCTTATCATGATTTTTTTCAACTTCTTCCACAATTTCATCCTCCTTTTCAACTTCAACATTTTTCTCCACAACATTTTTATCAACTCCCACACCAATTGTTCTCTCACTCCTAGTAAAGATGGCTTTGTAAGATTCCTTTGGATTCACTTGAGTATTAGCCGGAAAGGTTTCTTTATGTTGGTTGGCTAGTTGCTTGGACAATTGTCCAACTTGAGTTTTAAGGTTCCGAATTGCTGCATCCATACTCTTTTGAGTGGAGATAGATATTTACAGTAATTGGTTAAAAGTCTCCTCAATCTTTGAGCTTCCACCTTGGTTTTATTGCGGTTGGTTGTAACTTTGGTAAGGTTGACAGTTAGAATTTCTCTGTTCTTTTCTCCATCCTTATTGGTAACCTTGGCTATTACATCTCGGTTGGTAGCCTTGGTTATTGCTTTGATACGGTGGTCTTGGTTGATAGCCTTAATTTTGGTTTCCCGCATAGTTGGCTTATTCAACGACCAGCGGTCAATAGCCAGTAGGATGATCACCTTTGAAAAGTTTGCAACTTGCTACATTTTGATTTTTGTTGGGAACTTATTGCATCTCTTTGATTTGTTATGGAAGCTTTGACATTTTCTTTGTCAACAACTCCACTTGTTGTGAGAGTAATTTATATTGAGAAAGAATAACATCATTCGTTCCTAACTCGATAATTCCCGGCTTTCTTTGCGAAGTGCCACGGTTGTGTTGACCTTGATGATCATTTAGTGCCATCCTATCAATGATGGACACTGCATCTTCCGCGCTTTTTGACATTAGAGACTCACCCGCCGTAGCATCCAAAAGAGTCTTATGAACGGGTTGAAGTCCATTGCGGAATATGTGAACTTGAGTTAAGTCATCAAAACCATGGCCCTTGCACTTTCTCAACATAGATTTGAATCTCTCCCAAGCTTCGTTGAGAGATTCGCTTCCTCCTTGCGCAAATACTAAAATCGTTGTCTTGGCCTCTATAAACCGATTGTGAGGGAAGAATCGTTCAAGAAACTTCTCCTCCAATACGTTCCAATACGTCATGACAAGAGTAGATTGGTCAAGATACCACTCATTTGCCTTCTGTTGAAGCAGTAAAGCAGCAAGCAAAAATTAATTAAGTACCCAGTTTTGTCGTCTCCACAGGGATCAGTGCGAGGAAAAGAATACCGTTCAACGGTCTCTACATTTCTAAGCTTGTGGTGAGAAGGTTTTGGTTAAAAGGTCTAAGGTACCAAAATTAAAGGTAGAAAATATAAAGACGGAAAATATAAAGTAAAGACTAAATTATAAATGGAGTCTTGTTGGGATTGGATCGCATCAATTGATAACACATGCATTCTTGTAATCGAGTAAACACAAATCAATCATTCGTCTAATATCCTCACGTATCACTCACAACAGAGGTTATGTCTAACGCGACGTCGAGAGAACAACCGTATTATCTCATTGGTGATGTCTCACACAACTCAACAACACAGAGCATTAAGAACTGATACTCACGCAAATGTTAAGCCTAAATCTATGTCGAGAGTTTAGAACCTAACAGGTAATCATCCTAGATCCAAATCTGAAGAGTATATAACTATAGCGGTTCAAATCAAAGATAAACAGGTAAACAAATATGACACTCAAATCAGATAAATGACTGCTTCATATAAAATGAAATGATCAGAATACATACATATGCTTAA
The DNA here is from genome assembly GCA_022829125.1 of Lathyrus tuberosus. Classification (NCBI taxonomy): domain Eukaryota; kingdom Viridiplantae; phylum Streptophyta; class Magnoliopsida; order Fabales; family Fabaceae; genus Lathyrus; species Lathyrus tuberosus. Next base: position 1,875,361 of record JALAZF010000337.1, read on the forward strand.
CCCTTTTTACATGTATTCAACTAATTTGCCAAATGTATGTGAATATCATTCTTCATCACTATTATCACGCATCCTCGCAATACCAATTGTCAAGCGGTATCGCGATCTTTACCGTATTGATCCTACTCATGCTACTTAATCAACACAATAAAATAAATATGATGCAAGTGAATATCAACTCACAAACCATGTCAAAAGTTTGCTCATTGATAGATGAAAATCTAAGATCAAAGATTTGAAAAGAGTTTTGTCAAGACCCACAAATAAACAATCAAAGGCAACAAATAATAGAGAATCAAAACTAGTTCACAAACATATATTAGATGAAATATATAAGGTATCAAAAGATTACATCCAAACCCAATAAGAGATTGAAGATCTTACCTTCTCCCCCTTAGGGTTTAAGTTTCTCTCTCTAAAATGTGCTTGAAATGGAGAGAGATAAAATTCTGATGTCAAAAGTACAAGTTATATCTAAAAAATGATGAAAAGTACTTATATAATACATTAAGAATCTGTCATGTTCGCACTGCGAACAGATTATTCGCCTAGCGAACATCAAAATAGGCACCTGATGTGTCTCAGGAACAGTTAAATCGCCTCTGCGATTCAGCATAACTTCGCAATGCGAATAATTATTCGCAAAGCAAACATTCGCTGGAAAGTTCGCAATGCGAACTTAGGTGCCTTTTCTTACTGTCTCAGGTCTGGGAGTATTCGCTGAAAATTTCGTAAAGCGAACTTTCGGTAGCAAGTTCGCAAAGCGAACTTTCTAAAGTTTCTTCATTTCCTTTGGCAACTTGCATCTCTTTTCTTGTGTCTTACTTCTTTGATGACTTAATGCATTTTTCTGCACAATAACACACAAATTACAAGTACCAAAGGTATTTGCAATATAATTGAAGAATCACACTAGAACATGAATTAATTCTATGAAAACAAGAGAATTGAGTTGAAAAGTGCCAAGAAAGATGGTTCAATTTAAGTGAAAATTTGCACTTAACAAACTCTCCCCAACTAGATTTTTGCTTGTCCACAAGCAAAGTATGCCCCTCATGAAAACAAGAGGATTTGCTCAAGCATAAGATTCAACCAAGAAAAGATTAACGATTCAACTTCAAACAAGAGAAATTTTATCAAATAAGAGGATTTAGTCAAGCATGAAAATGCGCACAAGCAACGTTCACCACTCAATAGAATCGAACAATGACAAAGAATTAAGTTCTTAAACAAATATCATAGAATGTTTCAAGTAACAACTAAATTTTCATACTTGAATCACTCTAACACTCCTCTTCAGAATAAGAAAGAAGAAATTAACGCATTTGCAACCGCGGGACAATTTCACTCACCTGACAAACAATGCTAATAACAATCTAATTTATACATCCATTTAATAATAAAAAAAATGAAATCATGGAAGCAAAAAGATCACTAAGGGCTTTAAAGGTTGTAGCTTGGTCGGGTTAACAATAAAGGGACATTTCTAAAGGCCATTGAATCGAAATTTCTGATGCATATGAACATTCACTATACAAGGTATTCACACATCTCAACTTCATTCACCATTTTCATTCCTTTAACACTAACCTTCTCAAACTTCCTTATGCACAACTATTTCATTCTCTATTTTTCTTATTCAAACAAGCATTCTTTTTCTTTTTTTTTTCACATTCATATTCACACATTTTCTTTTCATGCTTGTTTGAAATTTTTCAAAAGTTTTAGCAACCTACCGTTCTTCTTTTTCATTCTCCCCAACTTGAATTCAACCAAACCTCAAGTGAATGTTCCTTTCTTTTTATGGCAAGGAAATCAAATTAAAACAATGTTCAAAGGTTCAAGAAGAAATTTTTAGAACCTCACAAAATTCAATGATGAACTATACTTTCAAATTATGTACATAAACCAAATTCATCACTAAAATGAGATCTAAACTATTTAGGCTCAAAGGGGGTTAAGGAATTCTCACTACTCACGGGTAAGATACTTTTGGATATGGTTGTGCTCAATATAAACAAATGCCTTGATAATTTCTAATGGTTCCACAAAATCACAAAAATCAACAGATTTAGCATGAATCAAACGAATTAAACAAAGTTATCAGTCATCCTAGCATGTAGTAAACAGTGGAGGTTTCTCACAATTTGTGGCTTTCGGACCTAAGTGAAACACAACATTCAAACAAGTTGCAACAAGAAACAAGAATACACACTTGCACAAAGAACAAAATTTCTTAAATCATTCTAACATTCTATAAAGCGGTATAATTTACCTTGCATACATTCAATGCTCACCATCCTATCATCACCATCCAGACTCGGTCGAAGCTTCATTGAATACTTTTATTCATATAACAACCAATCTAGAAGGAGTTCTCATCGTTCCTAGTCACACTAGAGAAAACATAAAAGAAAATAAATATATACAATATAAACAAATGTACAAAGCTCAAAAATATAGAAACTATCGCAATGCGATTCAATATCCAAACACCAATCCTCGGCAACGGCGCCATTTTGTTGAAGCGGTAAAGCAGCAAGCAAAAATTAATAAAGTACCTAGTTTTGTCATCTCCACAGGGATTGGTGTGAGGGAAAGAATACTGGTCAACAGTCTCTACATTTCTAAGCTTGTGGTGCGAAAGTTTTGGTTAAAAGGTCTAAGGCACTAAAATTAAAGGTAGAAAATATAAAGAAGGAAAATATAAAGTAAAGAATGAATTATAAACGGAGCCTTGTTAGGATTGGATCGCATTAATTGATAACACTGAAGATGGTTGGTTTCTACCTGAGTGAATCCCACACTCAAAGATACAACAGAGTCGCCACCGAACTTTATTTAGTCCCAAAGGACAGGGAAAATATCGATAAAACCCAAGGGGAAGAGAAACGGGAACGGGGGGTCGGTTATGCGAAAGGAAGCTACTAGCACCTTACGCATCCGTCGTACTCGACATGAACCATTTTGCTTGCTTCTAGGCTTGGATGGGTTATCTATCTAAAGGCTCCTAGCTAAAAGAAGGAGGAGAGAGAGAGAAAGGAGGAAGGGGAAAAAGAAAGAAAAGAAAGAAAGTGCTCGCGGAGGAACGAAGTCCTCGTGCCTACGTACCCTCATAGTGCAATGAGGAAGTCATAGTGCAATGAGGAAGTTAGAGCGCCGTAGTTCATGGAACCAGAGGACAAAGAAGAAAAGAAGAAAGGGAGAAGGAGAAAAGGGTGGAAGTGTGCTCGCCAAGACATTACGTCTCGTGCCTACGTATCTGACATTCAGAAGAATGCAGAATCAGAGCTTCCGTAGTTCGGGGAACTGAACGGAAAACAAAACAAGAAAGAAATAAGGCGATGAAAGAGGTGGTGTCAAAACCAAGAGCAAGAGTGAAAGAAAAACTTTACTGGGAAAGACTCTGCAGTAAGAGCGTTTGCACAAAAGAATAGGAAAAGAATGATGTCGAAACCAAGAATGAAAGAAAATCTGCTGGGGATAACAAAGAGAATTGGTGTCGAAACCAAGAAAGTAAGAGCAAGGAGAATAGGAAGGACTCCTCTAGGGACTCGAATAAAGGGATGGTGCCAAAACCAAGAGAAAAGGGAGAATTGGTATATTAACTGGCTGACAGTGGTTAACCGAAGAAAAGAGAATAGAACCCTGGCGGGGAAAAGAAGTTGGTGTCAACAGACGAACTGTGATAAACCAAGATAGAGAGTGCTGAACCAAGGGACGGTGTTTGACTCTGCAGGGGACATCGGTATATTAACTGATAAACAGTGGTTACCGAGGACACAAGGATTACAACGCTATGGGGATAGAGAAGCATTGGTTTTAACAGAGGAAACTGTGATTAACCAGAAGCACGGGTGTAGGACCGATCAAAGGTCGTAACCCAAAAAGGGTGTTGGTAATGACTGAACAAACAGTACTTGACCAATGAGGAAGGGTATTGAACCAAAAGAGGTTACTAGCCCAAAGGGTGCAAGTATTCAAACCAAGAAAGATTGCCAACTGCAAGGGATTCGGTTTTAACAGGAGAGCTGTGATTAACCGAGAAAAATGAGTGATTAACCAAGAAAAGGTGATTAACTCAAAAAGGACTTCAGTATTTTAACAGGCGGACTCTGGTTAACTGAAGAAAAGGGTGATTAACCAAGAATAGGTGATTAACCCAAGAGAACTCAGTATTTTAACAGATAGGCTGTGGTTAACTGAAGAAAAAGGTGATTAACTAAGAATAGGTGATTAACCCAACAAAGGAGAAGAACCAAGAGAAGGTTGCGAACTCCTGGGGAAAAATGGTCGTGACAGGAAAACTGTGTTGGACCAAAGAAAAAGAATTGAGACTCTTCAGGGGAATCAAAAAAGCAATGATTGATTACAAGAAGAAAGGAGTAATGGAACAAAGAGAGATTGCTAGCGCAAGAATAATGATCTTAACCAAGAAGGATGGTGATTGATCAAAAGGATAGATTGAAAGAGATAGGAGTGATCGAGGATCGAAAGAGATCGCAAAGAGAGAAGAGTGATCAAGGATCAACTCGACTGGGGAAAGAAAGCACATTACCGCCTGGAGATAGAGATGATTAAAGCACATGGTCATTCGTCCCCTACCTGAAGTAGTCAGAATGAGAGTAGGAATTCTCCCTTCTCATTCCTTCCCTAACACACACAGGGTATAATGCCGAAGTTGAACCGGGCAGCCTAACAGCTCCAAGTTGTATAGTGCTCCTGCGTGGAGAAACGGACAGCATAACGGCGTCAATTTCTATAGTGCTCCGATGCAAGGCGCAGCGCAAAACTCCAACTCCACGGGGGGGGGGGGGGGATGAGAGAGAAAGGTTTAAAGGAGGCCTAAAGAGAGGAAAAGGGAAGATCGATAAATTGAAACAAAGTTTCGATCAATTAATCAAGGGAGAAACATGCTAACAACTTTCTAAAGAGGATGAAAAGTCATTAAAGCAAAAAGGAGTGAGATATTGATTATACAAAATTAAGTTTATCCATGAAGAATAAACTTAATGCAAACTGAAATGGAAGGTGCAAAATAGTGCCAAATGATCATAAAAATGCCACACAAAATCATGTATCATGTGAACAAAGATAGTGCAAGAATTGCTATGTTCATACAATGCTAAGAACATGAAACAAATGAATAATCGAAAATGTGCATCGAAAGTTCATGAATTTGATTCAACCAGAAGTGAAATGACATTAAAAATATCCATAAAATCAAGCATGACAATCTATGGAAGTTAAAATGAAGAAAGCATGGCAAATAAACTTGAAAATGCAAGAAAATGGCCTTCTAGTTCAGTGTTAATCGATTAACACAATTGCACTGCAAAGTGTTAATCGATTAACACGTGAAAAAGTGCAAAAAAACACTGGTTAATCGATTAACACAATCATGCAGGGCAAACAATCATGCAGGAAAAATCAAGTTTAGAAACAGCAAATGATCAACAATAGAATCAATTAACAATCAAGATCATGGATCAATCAAAAGTATAATTAATTCACATGCAAGAATATCAAAATTACGTCGCGAACGATACGAAAACGATCGAAATGATAAAATGAATGAAATCCACCAACCTACAAGGCTGAGATGTGCCTTGGTAAATGTTGCAATGTGATCTTGGTGCAGAAGATTAAAGAAAACCAGAGGATCCTTGAATTGTAGACGAAATGCGTCGAAACCGATCAAAAACGCGAAAATGCACCGAAATCGAACTTGCACCAAAATAAATGGTGTGAAACCCTTGGATTGAAGTAGAATGAGATGTAATTCCTGAAATCTAACCAAAGTATGCCAAATGATGAAGGTTAAGCTCAAGAATTAATCACTCTTAATGTGAAAAGTGATTATCCTTCAAGAATAAGAGCTTTTGGTGAGGTTTGATGGAGAAGAGAGAAGAAGATGAAGAATGAGTAGAGAAATCAGAGAAAAAGTGAGAGAACTGAGAGTGAAATGTGAGAAGTTTGGTGAAAAATGGTAGAGAATGGTTGAGGAATTGAAAAGTGAGTGAAGGTGTGTTTATATAGGCTTTAGGTTTGGAATATGAGATGGTTTGGAATTTGGTTTGGAACTGGCTTTGGGTTTGGAGCTAGGTTAGGAGTTAGTTGGACTTGACTCACCGAGTCAAGGTGGTTAACTCGGTTAGTTAGAGCCAACTCGGTAACCATTCCAAGGTGAATTCCAACATCCAAAGATCCACATTACTTGGAGAACAAGGAACATGGTGCACTTGATTTGAAGTGAAGTATCATAGCAAATGCACTTGGAATGATTGAGTAGCTTGGAAATGTTTAGAGGTGTCTAGAATATTCCATATGCTGCTAGAATCCAAGACCAAAATGTGTGCAAAGGTGCTGTCATGAAAAAGCAGCAAATTATGCTTATTTTGCTTGTGTTAATCGATTAACACAATTGCACTGCAAATGGTTAATCGATTAACCAGGCCAAAATATACCCAATTTGCCTAAAAAAAAGGTGTTGTGGTCCCGGTTTCGATTTTCCATCTCTTGTATTGATGAATAGATATGTAAACCTTCATTTTGTGCTTGTTTTGATGATGTAATGAGCTTGTGAGGATATGATTAATCGGGCTTGGAAAACCTAAATATCCTGCAATCAAAACACTAGAGAAAAAGTGCGAATGCGTATGCCAGCGATGCGCATGCTTATGCTTATACAAAAGGAAAAAGAGGGAGGTCAAACTTCGGGTTACGACAGCTGCCCCTATTTAATCCTCTTGGACCTGAATGTACGAATCACGCCAGCTTTTCGATGATTCAAGGTAAAAGGGGATTAAATAAAAGAGTAGCTCGAGAATTTGGCCGACGGCGACAAAAGAAGAGTTGAAAGTGTTTGAATACATGAGTGCAAAGTTTGCTGAAAATCTGCTGGGAGATAAGTCAGGCAAAAAAGAGAGGGAGTATGATCGATGCATATGCTATGTATGCGTTACTACATGTTGCTTGATATTATGCAATGCAGAGGCGCAGGATAAGGTACAGTGTGAAGTGATTAGGCAGAAATCGTAGCAAAACGACTTCGACACCCTCAGTCGGGGAGAGGACCCGCAGATAAAGACAATCTCTGTTGGAGAAGGTAGTTCACAAAGGATGATGATCCTGCCGAGGAATGAAACCGAGGACATCTCAGGTTTCTAAGTCACCATGGCTGTCCCTGTTGGGGATGAAAGAACCAAGTCAATCCTTTCTACCAAGACTGGCTCTGCTTGGGGAAAAGAGATTCCCAAATCATGTTGACTCAGCTGAGGAGAAACCACTGCTGCTGGTGACAGATAGTTCCTAATCATTGGAGATGATGTACAGTCCTTGCTAGGGAAAAGAGAACAAAGCGTCTTTGATGGGGAACACCTTGGCAACCTGCTGGGGAGAATGATGACTCTGTTGAGGAACTGCTGAGGAGACAATAACTTCTTCATAGAATCATCCCATTGCCGGCCAGGTGTTAGGATTACCAAGGGATATTACCGATTATCCTGCAGGAGTTTCCAGTAACACATGCGATGCATAATGCTTTCTCGGTGAATTTAGCTTTTTATTGTTCTCAACGTTTTTTAGTATTATGTGATCACAAATAATTGTTTATTTTGCAAACAAAATACTGGAATGAAAACAAATTGAGATAACAAAGAATGCATTTAATTGAATGTAAAATTTTTGTACATAAAGTGTGTACAAGGATGCAAAATCCTTGATGAGGAAGTTTGCAATAAAATTGAAAAACAAATGTAAATGGCAAAGGGAAATCATGCTTTGCATTGATTACAACATTAGCCACCATCCATAGTAAGTCTAGGTTCCAATGCCTTGCACCCGTCGATGATGATTGGAATGTTCTATTACCGTCTGAGGTCCAGCCATGAGGAAAAGAGGCTCAAGTGTTCACAGTCAATGCCTTTATCCCTAATTTTTGCCTGGACATGTTTTCACATTTTTTTCGTCCACCGGGATGCCCAATTTTGGCTTAGTCACCCTTTCGGGTTTTCAACTTAGCGGGCTATTATTGTTTTTTCCATTGTCCCTAACTTTTGCATGGACATTTCTTTTTTTGGTCCATCGGGACGTCCATTTTTGCCTAGATTGTCCTTGCGGATGTCAATCTAGCGGACTCTTATCCATTTTTTTCAGGCATAATATTTTTTGACTGTATCGGAGTTCACGGGCGATGGCAACTCCTCCCATCCATTGTGGTGAGGATCAGGGCTCCGCCTGAGAAGGCCTTTTTGACAACAAAGGGTCCTTCGTAATTGGTAGTCCACTTGCCTCGTGGGTCCGAGTGAACAGGTGAATATCTCTTAAGCACGAGTTCGCCTTCACAGAATGTTCAAGGAAGAACTTTCTCGTCAAAAGCTCATTTGAGGCGTCTCTGATACAATTGACCATGACAAACGGCTGTAAGGTGCTTCTCTTCATGAGATTCAGCTGGTCGTATCTGGATTGAACCCATTCAGCTTCATCAAGACCTGCTTCCATGATGACTCTGAGCGAAGGAATTTTGACTTCAATGGGCAGAACAACATCCATACCATACACAAGCGAATACGGAGTTGCCCTAGTAGAAGTGCGAACTGAAGTTCTGTAGCCATGCAGTGCAAAGGAAAGCATTTTATGCCAATCCTGGTAAGTCTTGACCATTTTTTGGACAATCTTCTTGATGTTTTTGTTTGCTGCTTCGACGGCGCCATTCATCTTGGGCCGATATGGTGAAGAGTTGTGGTGCTCGATCTTAAATTCTTGACACAACTCCTTCATCATGTTGTTATTCAGGTTGCTTGCATTGTTCGTGATAATGTTGCTAGGAATGCCATAACGACAGATTATCTCTTTCTTGATGAATCTGGCAACCACTTGTCGTGTAACGTTTGCATAAGAAGCAGCTTCAACCCACTTGGTAAAGTAATCGATAACAACTAGAATGAATCGATGACCGTTGAAAGCCTTCGGCTCGATCATTCCAATCATATCTATACCCCACATGGAAAATGGCCAAGGTGCAGTCAAAACATTCAATGGAGTTGGAGGCACATGGATCTTGTCTCCGTAAATTTGGCACTTGTGACACCTTTTGGCAAAGTTGTAACAATCTACCTCCATTATTGTCCAGTAATACCCAGCCCAAAGGATCTTCTTGGCCATAGCAGGACCTTTAGCATGTACACCCTCGCAGCCCTCATGTATGGACCTTATGATCGTGTGTGCTTCGTGTCTATCCACGCATCTGAGCAACACGGAATCATAATTCCTCTTGTACAGTATACCACCACTTAAGAAGAATTTGGCGCAAAGCCGTCTAAGAGCCTTCTTGTCAGTGATAGTGATACCCTCAGGATATTCCTATTTTTTCAGATATCTTTTGATGTCGTAGAACCAAGGCTTGTCATCAGACTCATCCTCGATTGCTAAACAGTGTGCTGGTTCGTTCAAGTGATCAATGCGGATATGAGTAGCTTCATTCTTCCACTTGACCTTGAACATGGATGCCAGAGTGGCAAGAGCATCAGCTAGTTGATTTTCCTCTCTGGGAATATGATGAAAGGTGATCTCATCAAAGTAAGGAATCAACTTTGCTATGTGTTGTTGGTATGGAACCGACTTGGAATCCCGAGTCACAAAGTTCCCTCTGACTTGACCGATGACCAAGGCAGAATCTCCATAGACCTCAAGAATCTTGATTCTCATGTCGATTGCTGCTTCAATACTGTAGATACATGCTTCGTATTCAGCCATATTATTGGTGCATACAAAGCATAATCTAGCAGTGAAGGGAAGGTGAAAACCCGTTGGAGAGATAAGGATAGCCCAAATTCCACGACCTTTAGAATTGGAGGCACCGTCGAACACGAGCATCCATCGCGCCCCTGGTTCGGGTCCTATGTCAGGATCTGGAGTCTCATAATCTCTGATAAACAGAAGATCCTCATCGGGAAAGTCAAACTTCATTTGTTGATAACCCTCTACAGGTTGATGAGCGAGGTAGTCAGACAAGACGCTCCCTTTTATTGCTTTCTGGGTAACATGCTGGGTATCATACTCAGTCAACAACATTTGCCACCGAGCAATCCTTCCAGAGACATCAGGCTTTTCAAATATGTACTTTATTGGATCCATCTTGGATATCAATAAAGTAGTATGACAAATCATGTATTGTCTTAGGCGTCGAGCAGCCCAGACCAGAGCACAACAAGTTTTCTCCAAGAGTGAGTATCTGGTCTCACAATCAGTGAACTTCTTGCTCAGATAGTATATTGCATGTTCTTTTCTGCCAGTGTCATCATGTTGACCCAATACACATCCCATTGATTCATCGAGAACGGTGAGATACATGATTAAAAGCCTACCAGGAACCGGTGGTACTATGATCGGTGGTTCTTGCAAGTACTGTTTGATTTTGTCAAATGCTTCCTGACAATCATTATTCCATTCAACCGATTGATTTTTCCTTAGCAATTTGAACATTGGTTCACAGATAGCCGTCAAATGATAAATGAATCTTGAAATTTAATTGAGTCTGCCCAGAAACCCACATACTTCTTTTTCTGTTTTGGGAGGTGGCATGTTCTGAATTGCCTGAACCTTATCAGGATCAACTTCAACGCCCTTCTGACTTACAATAAAGCCCAACAGTTTACCAGATCGAACTCCGAAGGTGCACTTCGTAGGATTCAACTGCAGTCTAAACTTCCGGAGTCTGTCAAACAGCTTCTTCAGATGAACCAAGTGATCATCTTCAGTTCTGGACTTGGAAATCATATCGTCCACGTAAACCTCAATCTCTTTATGTATCATATCATGAAAGAGGGTTGTCATGGCACGCTGGTATGTTGCCCCTGCATTCTTTAGACCGAATGGCATGACTTTGTAGCAATATGTACCCCATGGCGTGATAAATGTAGTCTTCTCCATATCATTTGGGGACATCTTGATCTGATTATATCCTAAAAAACCATCCATGAAGGAAAAGACACAGAACTGCACAATGTTGTCTACCAAGACATCAATATGAGGTAAAGGAAAATCATCCTTCGGGATCTCCTTGTTGAGATCTCGATAATCCACACACATTCTGACTTTGCCGTCCTTCTTGGGAACCGGGACAATGTTGGCAATCCATTCAGGATATTCGGAAGTGGCTAGGAACCCAGCATCAAGCTTCTTCTTTACCTCTTCTCGGATTTTGAGTGCCATGTTAGGTCTAGTCTTCCTGAGTTTCTACTTGACAGGAGGACATCCAGGCTTGAGTGGTAAGTGATGTTCAACGATGTTGGTATCTAACCCAGGCATATCTTGATAGGACCAGGCGAAGATATCAACATACTCTTTCAACAACTTGACCAAGTCGGAGTGTACATGCTCTGCGAGGGATGCGCCAACCTTGACTACTCTTCTGACCTCATCAGTACCAAGATTAATAATTTCCATTGGCTTTTTATGTGGCTGAATCTCTCTACGCTCGTGCTCAAGGAGCCTTGCCAGTTCAGCCGGTAATTCACAATCTTCCTCACCATCTTCTTCGGCTTGGATAATTGGAATTTCAGAATTACAATGGATGTTTGCCATGTTGTTATCAATGCTTTTATTAGTTCTGCATGTTTATGAATATGTTTAGAATGAGCCATTTAAAAAATGAAAAAGAAAAGAAACTTTTGCCATTTGTTTTGTGAAAAAGAAAAATAAAGAAAGAAAATAGAGCATGATTTTGAATGCAAGAAACTTTTATTTATTGATCACATAATATTGCAAAAGCGCGAGGCCCTTTACAAGCTATCCACTCGTCTCGGGCGAGGACGAGGGAACGTGAAAGCAAAATGCATTACATGTTATATGGGAAAACCACAGGAATCACAGTAGATGTCCAATTGTTGAGCTTGAAACCCGGTGGACATTTGCGCACAAAGCTTGAAATCTGATTACTGGGACCAGCATCATCAGCACATGCCACGATGTCACCCTGCTGGAAACCTGCGCTATGAAACTTGATCAAGTTGTACTGCTTCTTACCAGAGGAACCAGATTGACGACCAGGATGATACCCCAATCCAAAACGATTATGCTTCTCAACCACATCAATCACGTGCCCCCAGCCTGACAAAGCGCCTTTCTGGATAGTCTCCTTAGCACTCTTAGCAGATGCTAAAGTTAATTGTGGTGATCTACTTTGACTAGTTGAAGCAGAGCTGACATCTTCGAACTCGAGACACTGCAACGGCACCTCAGCTATGCCTTCTTCGGTCTTGACGTATCGAAAAGACGATAACTCGCTTACAATCAAATCCTCTTCACCACAGACAATGACAAGCTGATCCTCAAACATGAATTTCAACTTCTGATGTAAAGTGGAGGTAACTGCCCCTGCCGCGTGGATCCATGGACGACCCAGTAGGCAACTGTATGCAGGATTAATATCCATCACTTGGAAAGTAATGGTAAATAAATACGACCCAATATTGATGGGTAAATCCACTTCTCCGATGACTTGCCTTTGAGAACCATCAAAGGCTCTGACAACTAAGGCGCTTGGTCTCATCTCGTTTCCTTCCACCAGTAATTGACTCAATGTGCCCTTAGGCATCACATTGAGTGAAGAACCGGTATCCACTAGAACACGAGATAACAGGATGTCTATGCAGGTTACAGATATGTGCAGTGCTTTGTTGTGGGCATTTCCTTCAGAAGGCAATTCTGATTCATTGAAACCCAAATACCGACTTGCAGTTATGTTGGCCACAACATCATCGAATTCGACGATGGATATGTCTTGCATGACATGGGCACTGTTAAACACTTTCAACAAAGCTGATCTGTGCGCAGGCGAACTCATGAGTAAGGACAAAATTGAGATCCTCGAGGGAGTCTGACCCAACTGATCCACGATTTTAAAGTCACTTTTCTTGATCAACTGAAGGAACTCTTGATCATCAAGGGTCTCCTTGCTTTTTGAAACATCCTCAGACGAGATAGTCGGTACCAGAACTGCGGCGGAAGATGCCCCTTGTTGAATAGCAGGGGTTGCAGATGCAGGCGTTTCCTTGGGAGAAACAACAGTTGGAACTTGAACAGGCTTTGTAGTGACTTTTGGAGCGAACACACGTCCACTACGAGTCATACCTCCACCGGCTGTAACATTCACGATCTCGGATTCGGCGAACCTTATCTCTTGACCTCCAGAAAACACGGTAGACCCATACTTCCAAGGTTTCTCCTTAGAATTCTGATACGGAAACGGCTTCGGTGGATAAACCACGATAGGTTGCACCTTCTTCTGCTTAGGAGATTCAACTGGAACCTTCCTATAGACGATGGTGAACGGCTCGATAGCGGCTACTTCCTTAACAGGTTTAGATTTGGAAAATTGCACTTCGCCATGGTTCATCAGAATCTGGACACAACCCTTCAGCCTTCGACACTGGTTGGGATTATCGTCACAAATCTGACACTTAACATGCAAACCTTTCTAAAGCCCATGTTCCTTCAATTTCTTGAAAACCACAGCCATCAGGGTCTTTACTTCGTCAACATCCATGATCAATTCAGCCCTGCAATTATCCTCAATCATGTTAACTGCAGGTCCGCCGTGATTTGATAACGGATTATACTGAATGTTAGGTCCTTCCTCAGCAAAAGTCAGAACCTTCTTATCAATGAGTTCCTGGACCTTGGTTTTGAAAACAAAGCAATCCTCTGTTGAATGTCCTATATATCCAGCATGATAAGCACAGGACGCATTTGGATTATGCTTCGGGCCAAATGGAGGAATCGCAGGTGCAATCTGTTTGGGGCCAATTGCCCTTTGGTGAACCAGATATGGAAATAATTCAGTGTATGACACCGGAATTCTGTCAAAATTCGGACGCTTACGGTTTCCTTGATTGTTGTTCTGACAATTCTGATTCTGCTAATTTTTGTTGTTCTGTTGATTCTGTTGCTGATTCTGAGCATTCTGAACTGGTTGTTGCGGATGATACTGATATGGAGGTTGTTGATACTGTGCAGCAGCAATGTACGGATATGGATAATATGGCATGGGAGCCAAGTGAGCTTGATACTGAGGAGAAACTTGAGTTGTCACAGCGTTGGCTTCACCTTCCTTTTTCTTGGAATGACTGTTCTGAGATTTTTGAGTGGCCGGCTGCTGGGAAGCAGTTCCACGAATCTTTCCAGTCTTCAAACCATTCTCAATCCGTTCACCAATCGTCACAAAATCAGCAAAACTTGATGAAGAACTACCCACCATTTTCTCATAGTAAGATCCTTGCAATGTACCCATAAAGATGTCAACCAACTCATTGTCAGAGAGAGCCGGTCGCACACGAGATGCCATCTCACGCCATCTTTGTGCATACTCCTTGAATGTTTCAGTTGAGCGCTGTGACTGATTCTGCAATTGCAATCTGGTTGGCACCAAATCAAGGTTATACTTGTATTACCTCACGAACGCTTCCGACAAATCCCTCCAAGTACGGATTTTGCTGTGCTCTAGGCCCATGTACCAATCCAATTAAGCACCAGACAAACTATCTTGAAAACAATGAACAAGCAATTCATCATTATTAATATGGGATGCCATCTTCCTGTAATACATAGTGATGTGACTACGCGGGCAGCTCAAACCTTTATATTTTGGAAAATCAGGTATCTTGAATTTCTGCGGTAGTATAACATTTGGAACCAGACACAAGTCTTTGGCTTCCATGCCAAAAGCAGAGAACCCTTCGATAGCTCTGATACGATCCTCCAACAACTTGTAGTCAACAGATCTATTCTGATTAGTGGGTCTGACAAGAATATGAGGATTTGGCAGCTGAGATGTGGCCGAACCGTGAACTTGTGGAGTAGCAAACTGAGAAGGATACACCAAACCCGGATTAACCATCTGACCATCATTCTGACAAATCGGAACACCATACGGATAATTCGGATGAGGTACCCCAGCAGCTGAGGAAGATGCCCCATTGTAGAACATCCCAGGATGAACATTCGGAACAACAGTTTGAGCAACTTGAGACGAAACTGGAACATGAATAGGAGGTCCTCTATACACATGTTCTACTTCATCAGGAGTTTCAGTGTCAACCAATCTGGCGGTTTGATGAGTTTGAGCCTGAGGATTCTTAGGATCATCATTCACCACTAGAGGCAGGACTGGAGTAGGAATGACCCATGGATATGCGGCAGCATTCCCGTTAGGCATGGGTGCAACAAAAAGCTGATATGGCATGAAGGCACTACCATTGTTTGCAATCTAAGGAGTGTAATTCGGAGGCATTCCCCAAGGAAAACCAGCAGGCATCTGGTTCAAACTGGGTTGAACGACAGGCTGATTCACAGGCTCAACTGGCACTTCCACTCTAGTAGGAGAAGGAACAACAACAACAGGAGTAGCTGTAACAACAGGAGGAACAGTCACAGGAGTGACAACAGTTGCATAGGTAGTAGTTACAACAACAGTGGCAGCAGCAACGGCGTCCCTCTGGGCACGATGGAGCTCCATAATGACATCCATGTTCGTTTGGAACTGATCCATCAGACCTTGGAATTGTGCCAGAGTTTCCTTGTACGCAGTGCTCTCAGCTTCGAAGTCAGCCATGATTCGGGATTTGCTTGAGCGAGTAAAATATCGATGTCGAGTTGTCGTCTTGCTACAAGGAAGGTGGACAAGGATGAGCAACAGTTTCGGATGAAGGGACGTGCATATGTGTGCAGATGAATGTATGATATGCATGCAAAAATAAAGTTTTAAATTCCAGGAATTCTTAAGCTTATCTTTGTTGACAACAATCATAAGGCATACAAGTAAATGCATAAAAGATAGAGTGAACATGAATCTTCGTTCATTCAACAATAAAGGAAAGAAGTACAAGTCGAATACAAGTCAAACATCTGCCTTTTGGGCTACAACAAAATCCGCACGGATCCTATCAAATACCACCCTACACACAGATAAGAAATGAAAAACAACCCAAGGAAGCCGGTGCGGCAATGCATCAGCATATGCATCCCTCAACAACCCTGGTAGGTCCACCAATGCATGCTCATCAAATCTGGCTAGACGGCCGTGCCTCTCACTCCAGTATTTCGCATCCTTCATGAGGTTGCGCAGCAAAGAATGATTAGGTCCCTGAAGCATGTCCTAAAGAAAGGCCTCTTTCTGATCCAGGAGGTTCTGTAGATAACAGCTTTGATGCTCCCAATGAGTGCTCTCTGTGTTGAGCTGACTAATCTGTTCTTGACTCTGATGTGCTTGATCTTGCAGCTTCTGAATCTCACTGAAGACTTTGTCGAGCTTAGCTTGACATTGGGAAAAGTCCATTGCTAACTGATTAGCACTCCCCCTTGTAGGCT
Organism: Lathyrus tuberosus; assembly: GCA_022829125.1. Taxonomy (NCBI): domain Eukaryota; kingdom Viridiplantae; phylum Streptophyta; class Magnoliopsida; order Fabales; family Fabaceae; genus Lathyrus; species Lathyrus tuberosus. The sequence continues at coordinate 1,891,729 of JALAZF010000337.1, forward strand.
CGATAATGAGCATCAGCGAGTTGTCTCTTCTTTGAAGCAAGTCCCTCATAGGTGCTCTTCAAAGCATCACCCACCTTCCTACGCTTGTTTTGTTCAACCTCCACCTCTTTAAGCATACGCTCGCGCTTCTGATGGAGCTCAATCTATAGGTTATCCTTCTCAGAAGTGACTCTATCAAGGTTGAGACGAAGATCAGCATTCTCCTTCTTCAACTTCTCAACAATCAGCTTGAGTTGATCGACTTCAGATGGAGGAACAATGGCAAGTTCAGGAAGCTTGGCATTCATGGAAGGCTCGGGAGAGAATGGCAACAAAATTTCTTTGACGCGCTCATTGACCCAAAGTGTGTAAGCTTCCTTGGCTATGCAATTCTTCTTACCCAAATCGGCTCTACCTTCGAGATGAATCTGAGTCCAAGCGGCACTAAACCTCTTCAGCAAACCCATGTCGTCAACCCCTTCATGAAAGATGAACTCTTCCACTACCTCAGGATCAGGCTTGTCAACCATAGGGTATCCCAACTATCGGAAAGCCATTCTCGGATTGTAGTTAATTCCACCCTTTGTACCCAAGAGAGGCACATTGGAGAATTTCCCACATTGAAGAATGATCAGAATGTCGTCGAAGACTCGAGAATACCAAGAAATATCATCAGCGGTAAGAGACATGATTCGTTGAGACCACTTGAGATTATCCTTATTCTCAACAAAGGGACCCTTCTGTGGAAGGTGAGACATGAACAATCGGTACAACAAAGGAGCACAACAGACAATGGTTCCCTTCTTCTTTTCATTCCTAGAATGAATAGAATGGTAGGTATCAGCAAGAAGCGTCGGAACAGGGTTCTTGGACAAGAAAATGATGATGGCAACCTGATCTACGAAATCCTCCATGTTCGGAAACAAGACAATCTCATATACCAGCAAAGTGAGAACGGCGTTGAAAGCCTTCCAGTTTCCATCCTTAGCAAAAGTAGTAGCCTTGTCAACCAAAAACTTCGAAGCAAACTCTCGAATACCTTTCCCTTTGGTCTTGAGATTATCCTCCACATCTTTCTTACTAATGCAAAGCGCATCAGCAATAAGACGAAACTTCGGACAACCACTAGTGTAAACATAAGGAACCTGCTTCTTGATCTCAACCCCCAGAATATAAGCATACTCCTCAAGTGTAGGTGCTAGCTGATAATCCTGAAATGTGAAGCACCTATATGGCGGGTCGTAGAACAGAACCAGAGTATGAATAGCAGTGATGTTGACTTCAGTGTTGAGGATAGTCAACAGATTACCATAAGTACCTATGAAAAGCCCTTTGTGATCTCCAACCAACAAAGATGCCAAACCTCTCAAAATACCCAGCTTAGGCTCCACAAACTTGTAACTGAAGATGCCGCGACGACCAGTACTCATCTCCATGATAATGTCAACAAAAGATAAGCCCTCGAAAATCTGGAAATGCACATGCAAAAATTAATTTACATGATGAAATGATATGCAACACAGCAACAAGAGGCCAACACTGTCCGAATAATTAAATCTGAACAATCCAGATATCTGCATATAATCTGTGTCAGTGCAACATAATCTGATGTGTCGGTGAGGAAATCTATCGTGTGTGAGAACAAGGCTATGAACTGGCCTGTTTTCCTGCAAAAACCCATCCCCCTCACAGGTGTGATCTAGACACAACAAGGTGGTCCCTAGCAAGGTCGCCCAAACCATAGGACTCAGGATGAAAATCCCCCGCCGTAGTGAATTCTCATAGGACGGAGATATTCTCAAACGAATCACGATCTAGGATGTGGGTCTCGTGATATCCCAACGCGCAAAACGCAGGCCTCACGACTATCCACGTTCTAGCCTATGTGTATAGTAGGCCCGGTGTTAGGACCTTTCTCTCCAATAATATCTACCCATCCCAACAACAGCAGAAAACATCAGATATCCAGAATATGCAGCATATGAATATTCAAAGCAGTAAAGAAATGCGATAAATAAGCATAAAGCTAAAGCGAGTAAAGCGCAAAAGATAAACACCCAAACAAGCAAGAAAAGCAAACAAAACTAGGCGAGACCCCTCGAGGGATGGACCGAGAAAAATGAGTGATTAACCAAGAGAAGGTGATTAACTCAAAAAGGACTTATGTATTTTAACAGGCGAACTGTGGTTAAACGAAGAAAAGGGTGATTAACCAAGAATAGGTGATTAACCCAAGAGAACTCAGTATTTTAACAGACAGGCTATGGTTAACTGAAGAAAAAGGTGATTAACCAAGAATAGGTGATTAACCCAACAAAGGAGAAGAACCAAGAGAAGGTTACGAACTCCTGGGGAAAAATGGTCTTGACAGGAAAACTGTGTTGGACCAAAGAAAGAGAATTGAGACTCTTCAGGGGAATAAAAAAAGCAATGATTGATTACAAGAAGAAAGAAGTAATGGAACAAAGAGAGATTGCTAGCGCAAGAATAATGATCTTAACCAAGAAGGATGGTGATTGAACAAAAGGAGAGATTGAAAGAGATAGGAGTGATTTAGGATCGAAAGAGATCGCAACGAGAGAAGAGTGATCAAGGATCACCTCGACTGGGGAAAGAAAGCACATTAACGCCTGGAGAAAGAGATGACTAAGCCAAGCACAGGGTCATTCGTCCCCTACCTGAAGTAGTCAGAATGAGAGTAGGAATTCTCCCTTCTCATTCCTTCCCTAATACACACAGGGTGTAATGGGGAAGTTGAACCGGACGGCCCAACAGCTCCAAGTTGTACAGTGCTCCTGCGTAGAGAAACGGACAGCATAACAGCGTCAATTTGTACAGTGCTCCGATGCAAGGCGCAACGCGAAACTCCAACTCCACGGGGGGGAATGAGAGAGAAAGCTCTAAAGGAGGCCTAAAAAGAGGAAAAGGGAAGATCGATAAATCGAAACAAAGTTTCGATCAATTAATCAAGGGAGAAACATGCTAACAACTTTCTAAAGAGGATGAAAAGTCATTAAAGCAAAAAGGAGTGAGTTATTGATTATACAAAATTAAGTTTATCCGTGAAGAATAAACTTAATGCAAACTGAAATGGAAGGTGCAAAATAGTGCCAAATGATCATCAAAATGCCACACAAAATCATGTATCATGTGAACAAAGATAGTGCAAGAATTGCTATGTTCATACAATGCTAAGAACATGAAACAAATGAATAATAAAAAATGTGCATTGAAAGTTCATGAATTTGCTTCAACCAGAAGTGAAATGACATTAAAAACATCCATAAAATCAAGCATGACAATCTATGGAAGTTAAAATGAAGAAAGCATGGCAAACACACTTGAAAATGCAAGAAAATGGCCTTCTGGTTCAGTGTTAATCGATTAACACAATTGCACTGCAAAGTGTTAATCGATTAACACGTGAAAAAGTGCAAAAAAACACTGGTTAATCGATTAACACAATTGCACTGAAATGTGTTAATCGATTAACACTATACAGGGAGCAGAAAATCAGTTTTGGAAAAGTGCTTTTGGCCAACTTTTTGATTGTGCAATCACTTCAATGCTAGGGCAAACAATCATGCACGAAAAATTAAGTTTAGAAACAGCAAATGATCAACAATAGAATCAATTAACAATCAAGATCATGGATCAATCAAAAGAATAATTAATTCACATGCAAGAATATCAAAATTACGTCGTGAACGATACGAAAACAATCGAAATGATAAAATGAATGAAATCCACCAACCTACAAGGCTGAGATGTGCCTTGGTAAATGTTGCAATGTGATCTTGGTGCAGAAGATTAAAGAAAACCAGAGGATCCTTGAATTGTAGACGAAACGCGTCGAAACCGATCAAAAACGCGAAAATGCACCGAAATCGAACTTGCACCAAAATAAATGGTGTGAAACCCTTGGATTGAAGTAGAATGAGATGTAATTCCTGAAATCTAACCAAAGGATGCCAAATGATGAAGGTTAAGCTCAAGAATTAATCACTCTTAATGTGAAAAGTGATTATCCTTCAAGAATAAGAGCTTTTGGTGAGGTTTGATGGAGAAGAGAGAAGAAGATGAAGAATGAGTAGAGAAATCAGAGAAAAAGTGAGAGAACTGAGAGTGAAATGTGAGAAGTTTGGTGAAAAATGGTAGAGAATGGTTGAGGAATTGAAAAGTGAGTGAAGGTGTGTTTATATAGGCTTTAGGTTTGGAATATAAGTTGGTTTGGAATTTGGTTTGGAACTAGCTTTGGGTTTGGAGCTAGGTTAGGAGTTAGTTGGACTTGACTCACCGAGTCAAGGCGGTTAACTCGGTTAGTTAGAACCAACTCGGTAACCATCCCAATGTGAATTCCAACATCCAAAGATCCACATTACTTGGAGAACAAGGAACATGGTGCACTTGATTTAAAGTGAAGTATCATAGCAAATGCACTTGGAATGATTGAGTAGCTTGGAAATGTTTAGAGGTGTCTAGAATATTCCATATGCTGCTAGAATCCAAGACCAAAATGTGTGAAAAGGTGCTGTCATGAAAAAGCAGCAAATTGTTCCTATTTTGCCTGTGTTAATCGATTAACACAATTGCACTGCAAATGGTTAATCGATTAATCAGGCCAAAATATGCCCAATTTTCCTAAAAAAAGGGTGCTGTGGTCCCGGTTTCGATTTTCCACCTCTTGTATTGATGAATAGATATGGAAACCTTCATTTTGTGCTTGTTTTGATGATGTAATGACCTTGTGAGGATATGATTAATCGGGCTTGGAAAACCTGAATATCCTGCAATCAAAACACCAGAGGAAAAGTGCGAATGCGTATGCCAGTGATGCGCATGCTTATGCTTATGCAAAAGGCAAAAGAGGGAGGTCAAATTTCGGGTTACGACAAACACATGCATTCTTCTAATCAAGTAAACACAAATCAATCATTCGTCTAATATCCTCACGTATCACTCACAACAGAGGTTATGTCTAATGCGACGTCGAGATAATAACTGTATTATCTCATTGGTGATGTCTCACGCTACTCAAACACACAGAGCATTAAGAACTGATACTCACGCAAATGTTAAGCCTAAATCTATGACTAGAGTTTAGAACCTAACAGGTAATCATCCTAGATCCAGATCCGAAGAGTATATGTCTATAGCGGTTCAAATAAAAGATAAGCAGGTAAACAAATATGACATCCAAATCAGATAAATGACTGCTTCATATAAAATGCAATGATCAGAATACGTACATACGCTTAACCCTTTTTACATGTATTCAACTAATTTTCCATATGTATGTGAATATCGTTCTTCATCACTATTATCATACATCCTCGCAATACCGTTTGTCAAGCGGTATCGCGGTCTTTACCGTATTGATTTTACTCATGCTACTCATGGTACTTAATCAACACAATAAAATAAATATGATGCAAGTGAATATCAACTCACAAAAGCATGTCAAAAGTTTGCTCATTGATAGATGAAAACCTAAGATCAAAGATTTGAAAAGAGTTTTGTCAAGACCCATAAATAAACTATCATACACAACCAACAATAGAGAATCAAAACTAGTTCACAAACATATATTGGATGAAATACATAAGGTATCAAAAGATTACATCCAAACCCAACAAGAGATTGAAGATCTTACCTCCTCCCCCTTAGGGTTTGAGTTTCTCTCTCTAAAATATGCTTGAAATGGAGAGAGATAAAATTCTGATGTGAAAATGACAAGTTATATAAAAAAAATGATGAAAAGTACTTATATATTACATTCAGAATCTGTCATGTTCGTACTGCAAACAGATTATTCACCTAGCAAACATCAAAATAGGCACCTGATATGCCTCAGGAACAGTTAAACCGCCTCTGTGATTTAGCATAAGTTCGCAATGCGAATAATTATTCACAAAGCGGACATTCGCTGGAAAGTTCGCAATGCAAACTTAGGTGCCTTTTCTTACTGCCTGAAGTCTGGGAGTATTCGCTGGAAAATTCGCAAAGCGAACATTCGCTGGCAAGTTCGCAAAGCGAACATTCACTGGCATGTTCGCAAAGTGAACTTTCTGAAGTTTCTTCATTTCCTTTGGCAACTTGCATATCTTTTCTTGTGTCTTACTTCTTTGATGACTTAATGCCTTTTTATGCACAATAACACACAAATTACAAGTACCAAAGGTATTTGCAATATAATTGAAGAATCACACTAGAACATGAATTAAGTCTATGAAAACAAGAGAATTGATTTGAAAAGTGCCAAGAAAGATGGTTCAATTTAAGTCAAAATTTGCACTTAACAAACTCTCCCCAACTAGATTTTTTCTTGTCCTCAAGCAAAGTATGCCCCTCATGAAACCAAGAGGATTTGCTCAAGCATAAGATTCAACCAAGAAAAGATTAACGATTCAACTTCAAACAAGAGAAATGTTCTCAAATAAGAGGATTTAGTCAAGCATGAAAATGTGCACAAGCAACGTTCACCACTCAATAGAATCGAACAATGACAAAGAATTAAGTTCTTAAACAAATATCATAGAATGTTTCAAGTAACAACTAAATTTTCATACCTGAATCACTCTAACACTCCTCTTCAGAATAAGAATGAAGAAATTAACGCGTTTGCAACCGCAGGGCAATTTCACTCATCCGACAAACAAAGCTAATAATAATCTAATTTATACATTCATCTAACAATAAAAAAAAAATGAAGTCATGGAAGCAAAAAGATCACTAAGGGCTTTAAAGGTTGTAGCTTGGTCGGGTTAACAATAAAGGGACATTTCTAAAGGCCATTGAATCGAAATTTGCGATGCACAAGAACATTCACTATACAAGGTATTCACACATCTCAACTTCTTTCACCATTTTCATTTCATTACCACTAACCTTCTCAAACTTCCTTATGCACAATTATTTCATTCTCTATTTTTCTTATTCAAACAAGCATTCTTTTTCTTTTGTTTTTCACATTCATATTCACACTTTTTCTTTTCATGCTTGATTGAAAATTTTCAAAAGTTTTAGCAACCTACCGTTCTTCTTTTTCATTCTCCCCAACTTGAATTCAACCTAACCTCAAGTGAATGTTCCTTGCTTTTTATGGCAAGGAAATCAAACTAAAACAATGTTCAAAGGTTCAAGAAGAATTTTTTAGAACATTACAAAATTCAATGGTGAACTATACTTTCAAATTATGTACATAAACCAAGTTCATCACTAAAATGAGATCTAAACTATTTAGGCTCAAAGGGGGTTAACGAATTCTCACTACTCACGGGTAAGATATTTTTGGATACGGTTGTGCTCAATATAAACAAATTCCTTGATCATTTCTAATGCTTCCACAAAATCACAATGATCAACAGATTTAGCATGAATCAAACGAATTAAACAAAGTTAGCAGTCATCCTAGCATATAGTAAACAATGGAGGTTTCTCACAATTTATGGCTTTCTGACCTAAGTAAAACACATCATTCAAACAAGTTGCAACAAGAAACAAGAATACACACTTGCATAAAGAACAAAAATTCTTAAATCATTCTAACATTCTATAAAGCGGTACAATTTACCTTGCATACATTCAATGCTCACCATCCTATCATCACCATCCAGACACGGTCGAAGCTTCATTGAATACTTATATTCATATAGCAACTAATCTAGAAGGAGTTCTCATCGTTCCTAGTCACACTAGAGAAAACATAAAAGAAAATAAATATATACAATATAAACAAAAGTACAAAGCTAAAAAATATAGAAACTATCGCAATGCGATTCAATATCCAAACACCAATCCCCGGCTACGGCGCCATTTTGTTGAAGCGGTAAAGCAGCAAGCAAAAATTAATAACGTACCCAGTTTTGTCATATGCACAGGGATCGGTGCGAGGGAAAGAATACTGGTCAACGGTCTCTAAATTTCTAAGCTTGTGGTGCGAAAGTTTTGGTAAAAAGGTCTAAGGCACCAAAATTAAAGGTAGAAAATATAAAGAAGGAAAATATAAAGTAAAGAACGAATTATAAACGGAGCCTTGTTAGGATTGGATCGCATAAATTGATAACACATGCATTCTTCTAATCAAGTAAACACAAATCAATCATTCGTCTAATATCCTCACGTATAACTCACAATAGAGGTTATGTCTAACGCGACGTCGAGAGAACAACCATATTAGCTCATTGGTGATGTCTCACGCAACTCAACAACACAAAGCACTAAGAACTGATACTCACGCAAATGTTAAGCCTAAATCTATGTCTAGAGTTTAGAACCTAACAGGTAATCATCCTAGATCCAGATCTGAAGAGTATATGTCTATAGCGATTCAAATCAAAGATAAGTAAGTAAACAAAGATGACACCCAAATCAGATAAATGACTGCTTCATATAAAATGCAATGATCAGAATACATACATACGCTTAACCCTTTTTACATGTATTAATCTAATTTGCCATATGTATGTGAATATCGTTCTTCATCACTATTATCACACATCCTCACAATACCATTTGTCAAGCGGTATCGCGGTCTTTACCGTTTTGATCCTACTCATGCTAGTCATGCTACTTAATCAACACAATAAAATAAATATGATGCAAGTGAATATCAACTCACAAAAGCATGTCAAAAGTTTGCTCATTGATAGATGAAAATCTAAGATCAAAGATTTGAAAAGAGTTTTGTCAAGACCCACAAATAAACTATCAAACACAACCAACAATAGAGAATCAAAACTAGTTCACAAACATATATTGGATGAAATACATAAGGTATCAAAAGATTACATCCAAACCCAACAAGAGATTGAAGATCTTACCTTCTCCCCCTTAGGGTTTGAGTTTCTCTCTATAAAATATGCTTGAAATGGAGAGAGATCAAATTCTGATGTGAAAATGACAAGTTATATCTAAAAAATGATGTAAAGTACTTATATTTTACATTCAGGAACAATTAAAATGCCTATACGATTCAGCATAAGTTCGCAATGCGAATAATTATTCGCAAAGCGGACATTCGCTGGAAAGTTCGCAATGCAAACTTAGGTGCCTTTTCTTACTCCCTCAAGTCTGGGAGTATTCGCTGGAAAATTCGCAAAGCGAACATTCGCTGGCAAGTTCGCAAAGCGAACTTTCTGAAGTTTCTTCATTTCCTTTGGCAACTTGCATCTCTTTTCTTGTGTCTTACTTCTTTGATGACTTAATGCCTTTTTCTGCACAATAACACACAAATTACAAGTACCAAAGGTATTTGCAATATAATTGAAGAATCACACTAGAACATGAATTAAGTATAAGAAAACAAGAGAATTGAGTTGAAAAGTGCCAAGAAAGATTGTTCAATTTAAGTCAAAATTTGGACTTTACAAACTCTCCCCAACTAGATTTTTGCTTGTCCTCAAGCAAAGTATGCCCCTCATGAAAACAAGAGGATTTGCTCAAGCATAAGATTCAACCAAGAAAAGATTAACGATTCAACTTCAAACAAGAGAAATTTTCTCAAATAAGAGGATTTAGTCAAGCATGAAAATGTGCACAAGCAACAGTCACCACGCAATAGAATCGAACAATGACAAAGAATAAAGTTCTTAAACAAATATCATAGAATGTTTCAAGTAACAACTAAATTTTCATACTTGAATCACTCTAACACTCCTCTTCAGAATAAGAATTAAGAAATTAACGTGTTTGCAACTGCGGGGCAATTTCACACACCTGATAAACAATGCTAATAACGATCTAATTCATACATCCATCTAACAATAAAAAAAAATCAAGTCATGGAAGCAAAAAGATCACTAAGGGCTTTAAAGGTTGTAGCTTGGTCGGTTTAACAATAAAGGGACATTTCTAAAGGCCATTGAATCGAAGTTTCCGATGCACAAGAACATTCACTATACAAGGTATTCACACATCTCAACTTCATTCACCATTTTCATTCCTTTACCACTAACCTTCTCAAACTTCCTTTTGCACAATTATTATTTCATTCACTATTTTTATTATTCAAACAAACATTCTTTTTCTTTTGTTTTTCACATTCATATTCACATTTTTTCTTTTCATGCTTGTTTGAAATTTTTCAAAAGTTTTAGCAACCTACCGTTCCTCTTTTTCTTTCTCCTCAACTTGAATCAACCAAACCTCAAGTGAATGTTCCTTGCTTTTTATGGCAAGGAAATCAAATTAAAACAATGTTCAAAGGTAGAAGAAGAAATTTTTAGAACCTCACAAAATTTAATGACGAAATATACTTTCAAATTATGTACATAAACCAAGTTCATCACTAAAATGAGATCTAAACTGTTTAGGCTCAAAGGGGGTTAACGAATTCTCACTACTCACGGTAAGATACTTTTGGATACAGTTGTGCTCAATATAAACAAATGGATTGATAATTTCTAATGGTTCCAAAAAATCACAAAAATCAACAAATTTAGGATGAATCAAACGAATTAAACAAAGTTATCAGTCATCCTAGCATATAGTAAACAATGGAGGTTTCTCATAATTTGTGGCTTTCGGACCTAAGTGAAACACAACATTCATACAAGTTGAAACAAGAAACAAGAATACACACTTGCACAAAGATCAAATTTTTTTAAATTATCCTAACATTCTATGAAGCGGTACAATTTACCTTGCATACAATCAATGCTCACCATCCTATCATCACCATCCAGACTCGATTGAAGCTTCATTGAATACTTTTATTCAAATAGCAACCAATCTAGAATGAGGGCTCATCGTTCCTAGTCACACTAGAGTAAAAGAAAACAAATATATACAATATTAACAAATGTACAGAGCTCAAAATATAGAAACTATCGCAATGCGATTCAATATCTAAACACCAATCCCCGGCAACGGCGCCAGTTTGTCGAAGCGGTAAAGCAGCAAGAAAAAATTAATTAAGTACCTAGTTTTGTCGTCTCCATTGGGATCGGTGTGTGGGAAAGAATATTGTTCAACGGTCTCTACATTTCTAAGCTTGTGGTGCGAAAGTTTTGGTTATAAGGTCTAAGGCACCAAAATTAAAGGTAGAAAAATAAAGACGGAAAATATAAAGTAAAGAATGAATTATAAATAGAGCCTTGTTAGTATTGGATCGCATCAATTGATCACACATGCATTCTCCTAATCAAGTAAATAAAAATCAATCATTCGTCTAATAGCCTCACGTATCACTCACAACAGAGATTATGTCTAACGCGACGTCGAGAGAACAACCATATTATCTCATTGGTGATGTCTCATGCAACTCAATAACACAGAGCATTAAGAACTGATACTCACACAAATGTTAAGCCTAAATCTATGTCTAGAGTTTAGAACCAAAAAGGTAAACATCCTAGATCTAGATCTGAATAGTATATGTCTATAGCGGTTCAAATCAAAGATAAGCAGGTAAACAAAGATGACACCCAAATCAGATAAGTGACTACTTCATATAAAATGCAATGATCTGAATACGTACATACGCTTAACCCTTTTTACATGTATTCAACTAATTTTCCATATGTATGTGAATATCATTCTTCATCACTATTATCACGCATCCTCGCAATACCGTTTGTCAAGCGGTATCACGGTCTTTACCGTATTGATCCTACTCATACTACTCATGCTACTTAATCAACACAATAAAATAAATATGATGCAAATGAATATCAACTCACAAAAGCATGTCAAAAGTTTGCTCATTGATAGATGAAAATCTAAGATCAAAGAATTGAAAAGAGGTTTATCAAGACCCACAAATAAACTATCAAACACAACCAACAATAGAGAATCAAAACTATTTCACAAACATATATTGGTCGAAATACATAAGGTATCAAAAGATTACAACCATACCCAACAAGAGATTGAAGATCTTACCTTCTCCCCCTTAGGGTTTGAGTTTCTCTCTCTAAAATATGCCTGAAATGGAGAGAGATAAAATTCTGATGTGAAAATGACAAGTTATATCTAAAAAATGATGTAAAGTACTTATATATTACATTCAGAATCTGCCATGTTCGCACTGCAAACAGATTATTCGCCTAGCGAACATCAAAATAGGCACCTGATGTGCCTTAGGAACAGTTAAACCGCCTCTGCGATTCAGTATAAGTTCGCAATGCGAATAATTATTCGCAAAGCGGACATTCATTGAAAAGTTCGCAATGCGGACTTAGGTGCCTTTTCTTACTACCTCAAGTGTGGGAGTATTCACTGGAAAATTCGCAAAGCGAACATTCGCTGGCAAGTTCGCAAAGCGAACTTTCTGAAGTTTCTACATTTCCTTTGGCAACTTGCATCTCTTTTCTCGTGTCTTACTTCTTTGATGACTTAATGCCTTTTTCTGCACAATAACACACAAATTACAAGTACTAAAGGTATTTGCAATATAATTGAAGAATCACACTAGAACATGAATTAAGTCTATGAAAACAAGAGAATTGAGTTGAAAAGTGCCAAGAAAGATGGTTCAATTTAAGTCAAAATTTGCACTTAACAAACTCTCCCCAACTAGATTTTTGCTTGTCCTCAAGCAAAGTATGCCCCTCATGAAAACAAGAGGATTTGCTCAAGCATAAGATTCAACCAAGAAAAGATTAACGATTCAACTTCAAACAAGAGAAATTTTCTCAAATAAGAGGATTTAGTCAAGCATGAAAATGTGCACAAGCAACGTTCACCACTCAATAGAATGGAACAATGACAAAGAATTAAGTTCTTAAACAAATATCATTGAATCTTTCAAGTAACAACTAAATTTTCATACTTGAATCACTCTAACACTCCTCTTCAGAATAAGAATTAAGAAATTAACGCGTTTGCAACCGCGGGGCAATTTCACAGACCTGACAAACGATGCTAATAACAGTGTAATTCATACATCCATCTAACAATAAAAAAATGAAATCATGGAAGCAAAAAGATCACTAAGGGCTTTAAAGGTTGTATCTTGGTCGGGTTAATAATAAAGGGACATTTCTAAACGCCATTGAATCGAAATTTCCGATGCATAAGAACATTCACTATATAAGGTATTCACACATCTCAACTTCATTCACCATTTTCATTCGTTTACCACAAACCTTCTCAAACTTCCTTATGCACAATTATTTCATACTCTATTTTTCTTATTCAAACAAGCATTCTTTTTCTTTTGTTTTTCACATTCATATTCACACTTTTTCTTTTCATGCTTGTTTGAAAATTTTCAAAAGTTTTAGCAACCTACCATTCTTCTTTTTCATTCTCCCCAACTTGAATTTAACCAAACCTCAAGTGAATGTTCCTTGCTTTTTATGGCAAGGAAATCAAATTAAAACAATGTTCAAAGGTTCAAGAAGAAATTTTTAGAGCCTCACAAAATTCATTGATCATCTATACTTTCAAATTATGTACATAAACCAAGTTCATCACTAAAATGAGATCTAAACTGTTTAGGCTCAAAGGGGATTAAAGAATTCTCACTACTCACGGGTAAGATACTTTTGGATACGGTTGTGCTCAATATAAACAAATGCCTTGATCATTTCTAATGCTTCCACAAAATCACAATGATCAACAGATTTAGCATGAATCAAACGAATTAAACAAAGTTATCAGTCATCCTAGCATATAGTAAACAATGGAGGTTTCTCACAATTTGTGGCTTTCGGACCTAAGTGAAACACGACATTCAAACAAGTTGCAACAAGAAACAAGAATACATACTTGCACAAAGAACAAAAATTCTTAAATCATTCTAACATTCTATAAAGCGGTACAATTTACCTTGCATACATTCCATGCTCACCATCCTATCATCACCATCCAAACTCGGTCGAAGCTTCATTGAATACTTTTATTCAAATAGCAACCAATCTAGAAGGAGTTCTCATCGTTCCTAGTCACACTAGAGAAAACATAAAATAAAACAAATATATACAATATTAACAAATGTACAGAGCTCAAAAATATAGAAACTATCGCAATGCGATTCAATATCTAAACACCAATCCCCGTCAACGACGCCATTTTGTTGAAGCGGTAAAGCAGCAAGTAAAAATTAATTAAGTACCCAGTTTTGTCGTCTCCACTGGGATTGGTGTGAGGGAAATAATATTGTTCAACGGTCTCTACATTTCTAAGCTTGTGGTGCAAAATTTTTGGTTAAAAGGTCTAAGGCACCAAAACTAATGGTAGAAAAAATAAAGACGAAAAATATAAAGTAAAGAATGAATTATAAATGGAGCCTTGTTAGGATTGGATCACATCAATTGATAACACATGCATTCTCCTAATCAAGTAAACACAAATCAATCATTCGTCTAATATCCTCACGTATCACTCACAACAGAGATTATGTCTAACGCGACGTCGAGAGAACAACCGTATTATCTCATTGGTGATGTCTCACGCAACTCAATAGCACGGAGTTAAGAGCTGATACTCACGCAAATGTTAAGCCTAAATCTATGTTTAGAGTTTAGAACCTAACAAGTAAACATCCTAGATCCAGATCTGAAGAGTATATGTCTATAGCGGTTCAAATCAAAGATAAACAGGTAAACAAAGATGACACCCAAATCAGATAAACGACTGCTTCATATAAAATGCAATGATCTGAATACGTACATATGCTTAATCCTTTTTACATGTATTAAACTAATTTGCCATATGTATGTGAATATCGTTCTTCATCACTATTATCACGCATCCTCGCAATATCTTTTGTCAAGCGGTATCGCGGTCTTTACTGTATTGATCCTACTCATGCTACTCATGCTACTTTATCAACACAATAAAATAAATATGAGGCAAGTGAATATCAACTCACAAAAGCATATCAAAAGTTTGCTCATTGATAGATGAAAATATAAGCTCAAAGATTTGAAAAGAGTTTTGTCAAGACCCACAAATAAACTATCAAACACAACCAACAATAGAGAATCAAAACTAGTTCACCAACATATATTAGATGAAATACATAAGGTATCAAAAGATTACATCCAAACCCAACAAGAGATTGAAGATCTTACCCTCTCCCCTTAGGGTTTGAGTTTCTCTCTCTAAAATATGCTTGAAATGGAGAGAGATAAAATTCCGATATGAAAAGTACAAGTTATATCTAAAAAATGATGAAAAGTTCTTATATAACACATTCAGAATCTGTCATGTTCTCACTGTAAACTGATTATTCGCCTAGCGAACATCAAAATAGGCACCTGATGTGCCTCAGGAACAGTTAAACCGCCTTTGCGATTCTGCATAAGTTCGCAATGCGAATAATTACTCGCAAAGCGAACATTCGTTGGAAAGTTCGCAATGCGAACTTAGGTGCCTTTTCTTACTGCCTCAAGTCTGGGAGTATTCGCTGGAAAGTTCACAAAGTGAACTTTCTGAACTTTCTTCATTTCCTTTGGCAACTGGCATCTCTTTTCTTGTGTCTTACTTCTTTGATGACTTAATGCCTTTTTCTGCCCAATAATACACAAATTACAAGTACCAAAGGTATTTGCAATATAATTGAAGAATCACACTAGAGCATGAATTAAATCTATGTAAACATGAGAATTGAGTTGAAAAGTGCCAAGAAAGATGGTTCAATTTAAGTCAAAATCTGCACTTAACAAACTCTTCCCAACTAGATTTTTGATTATCCTCAAGAAAAGTATGCCCCTCATGAAAATAAGAGGATTTGCTCAAGCATAAGATTTAACCAGGAAAGATTAACGGTTCAACTTCAAACAAGAGAAATTTTCTCAAATAAGAGGATTTAGTCAAGCATGAAAATGCGCACAAGCAACGTTCACCACTCAATAGAATCGAACAATGACAAAGAATTAAGTTCTTAAACAAATATCATAGAATGTTTCAAGTAACAACTAAATTTTCATACTTGAATCACTCTAACACCCCTCTTCAGAATAAGAATGAAAAATTAACGCGTTTGCAATTGCGGGGCAATTTCACTCACCTGACAAACAATGCTAATAAGAATCTAATTCATATATCCATCTAACAATAAAAAAAATGAAATCATGGAAGCAAAAAATCACTAAGGGCTTTAAAGGATGTAGCTTGGTCAGGTTAACAATAAAGGGACATTTCTAAAGGCCATTGAATCGAAATTTCTGATGCATAAGAACATTCACTATACAAGGTATTCAAACATCTCAACTTCATTCACCATTTTCATTCCTTTACCACAAACTTCCTTATGCACAATTATTTCATTCTCTATTTTTCTTATTCAAACAAGCATTCTTTTTCTTTTGTTTTTCACACTCATATTCACACTTTTTCTTTTCATGTTTATTTGAAAATTTTCAAAAGTTTTAGCAACCTACCGTTCTTCTTTTTCATTCTCCCCAACTTGAATTCAACCAAACCTCAAGTGAATGTTCCTTGCTATTTATGGAAAGGAAGTCAAATTAAAACAATGTTCAAAGGTTTAAGAAGAAATTATTAGAACCTCACAAAATTCAATGATCAACTATACTTTCAAATTATGTACATAAACCAAATTCATCACTAAAATGAGATCTAAACTATTTAGGCTCAAAGGTTGTTAACGAATTCTCACTACTCACGGGTAAGATATTTTTGGATACGGTTGTGCTCAATATAAACAAATTCCTTGATCATTTCTAATGCTTCCACAAAATCACAATGATCAACAGATTTAGCATGAATCAAACGAATTAAACAAAGTTATCAGTCATCCTAGCATATAGTAAACAATGGAGGTTTCTCACAATTTGTGGCTTTCGGACCTAAGTGAAACACGACATTCAAACAAGTTGCAACAAGAAACAAGAATACATACTTGCACAAAGAACAAAAATTCTTAAATCATTCTAACATTCTATAAAGCGGTACAATTTACCTTGCATACATTCAATGCTCACCATCCTACCATCACCATCCAGATTCGGTCGAAGCTTCATTGAATACTTTTATACAAATAGCAACCAATCTAGAAGGAGTTCTCATTATTCCTAGTCACACTAGAGAAAACTTAAAAGAAAAAAAATATATACAATATAAACAAATGTTCAAATTTCAATAATATAGAAACTATCGCAATTCGATTCAATATCCAAACACCAATCCCCGACAACGGCGCCATTTTGTTTGTAGCTGTAAAACAGCAAACAAAAATTAATTAATTACCCAGTTTTGTTTTCTCCACATGAATCGGTGTGAGGGAAAGAATACTGTTCAACGGTCTCTACATTTCTAAGCTTGTGGTGCGAAAGTTTTGGTTAAAAGGTCTAAGGCACCAAAATTAAAGGTAGAAAATATATAGACGATAAATATAAAGTAATGACTGAATTATAAATAGAGCCTTGTTGGGATTGGATCGTATCAATTGATGACACATGCATTCTTCTAATCAAGTAAACACAAATCAATCATTCGTCTAATATACTCACGTATCACTCACAACAGAGGTTATGTCTAATGCGACGTCGAGAGAACAACCGTATTATCTCATTGGTGATGTCTCACGCAACTCAAACACACAGAGCATTAAGTACTGATACTCACGCTAATGTTAAGCCTAACTCTATGTCTAGAGTTTAGAACCTAACAGGTAATCATCCTAGATCCAGATCTGAAGAGCATATGTCTATAGCGGTTCAAATCAAAGATAAGCAGGTAAATAAAGACGACACCCAAATCAGATAAATGACTACTTCATATAAAATGCAATGATCTGAATACGTACATACGCTTAACCCTTTTTATGTGTATTCAACTAAATTTCCATATGTATGTGAATATCATTCTTCATCACTATTATCACGCATCCTCGCAATACCGTTTGTCAAGCGGTATCGCAGTCTTTACCATATTGATCCTACTCATGCTACTCATGCTACTTAAACAACACAATAAAATAAATATGATGCAAGTGAATATTAACTCACAAAATCATGTCAAAAGTTTGCTCATTGATAGATGAAAATCTAAGATCAAAGATTTGAAAAGAGTTTTGTCAAGACCCACAAATAAACTATCAAACACAACCAACAATAGAGAAACAAAACTAGTTCACAAACATATATTAGATGAAATACATAAGGTATCAAAGGATTACATCCAAACCCAACAAGAGATTGAAGATCTTACCTTCTCCCCCTTAGGGTTTGAGTTTCTCTCTCTAAAATATGCTTGAAATGGAAAGAGATAAAATTCTGATGTGAAAAGTACAAGTTATATCTAAAAAATGATGAAAAGTACTTATATAATACATTCAGAATCTGTCATGTTCGCATTGCAAATAGATTATTCGCCTAGCGAACATCAAAATAGGCACCTGATGTGCCTCAGGAACTGTTAAACCGCCTCTGTGATTCTGCACAAGTTCGCAATGCGGATAATTATTCGCAAAGTGAACATTCACTGGAATGTTCGTAATGCGAACTTAGGTGCCTTTTCTTACTGCCTTAAGTCTGGGAGTATTCACAAAGCGAACTTTATGAAGTTTCATTATTTCCTTTGGCAACTTGAATCTCTTTTCTTGTGTCTTACTACTTTGATGACTTAATGCCTTTTTCTACACAATAACACACAAATTACAAATACCAAAGGTATTTGCAATATAATTGAAGAATCAAACTAGAACCTGAATTAAATCAATGAAAACATGAGAATTGAGTTGAAAAGTGCCAAGAAAGATGGTTCAATTTAAATCAAAATTTGCACTTAACAAACTCTCCCCAACTAGATTTTTGTTTGTCCTCAAGAAAAGTATGCCCCTCATGAAAACAAGAGGATTTGCTCAACCATAAGATTCAACCAAGAAAAGATTAACGGTTCAACTTCAAACCAGAGAAATTTTCTCAAATAAGAGGATTTAGTCAGGCATGAAAATATGCACAAGCAACATACACCACTCAATAAAATCGAACAATGACAAACAATTAAGTTCTTAAACAAATATCATAGAATGTTTCAAGTAACAACTAAATTTTCATACTTGAATCACTCTAACACTCCTCTTCAGAATAAGAATGAAGAAATTAACGCGTTGGCAACTGCGGGGCAATTTCACTCACCTGACAAACAATGCTAATGACAATCTAATTCATACATCCATCTAACAATAAAAAAATGAAATCATGGAAGCAAAAAGACCACTAAGGGCTTTAAAGGATGTAGCTTGGTCGGGTTAACAATAATGGGACATTTCTAAAGGCCATTGAATCGAAATTTCTGATGCACAAGAACATTCCCTATACAAGGTATTCAAACATCTCAACTTCATTCACCATTTTAATTCCTTTACCATAAACCTTCTCAAACTTCCTTATGCACATTTATTTCATTCTCTATTTTTCATATTCAAACAATCATTCTTTTTCTTTTATTTTTCACATTCATATTCACAGTTTTTCTTTTCATGCTTGTTTGAAATTTTTCAAAAGTTTTAGCAACCTACCGTTCTTCTTTTTCATTCTCCCCAACTTGAATTCAAACAAACTTGAAGTGAATGTTCGTTGCTTTTTATGGCAAGGAAATCACATTAAAACAATGTTCAACGGGTCAAGAAGAAATTTTTAGAACCTCACAAAATTCAATGATGTACATAAACGAAGTTCATCACTAAAATGAGATCTAAATTGTTTAGGCTCAAAGGGGGTTAACGAATTCTCACTACTCACTTGTAAGATACTTTTGGATACGGTTGTGCTCAATATAAACAAATTCCTTGATCATTTTTAATTCTTCCACAAAATAACCATAATCAACAGATTTAGCATGAATCAAACGAATTAAACAAAGTTATCAGTCATCCTAGCATATAGTAAACAATGGAGGTTTCTTACAATTTGTGGCTTTCGGACCTAAGTGAAACATAGCATTCAAACAAGTTGCAACAAGAAACAAGTATACACACTTGCACAAAGAACAAAATTCTTAAAACATTCTAACATTCTATAAAGCGGTACAATTTACCTTGCATACATTCACTGCTCACCATCCTATCATCACCATCCTGACTCGGTCGAAGCTTCATTGAATACTTTTATACAAATAGAAACTAATCTAGAAGGAGTTCTCATCATTCCTAGCCATACTAGAGAAAACATAAAAGAAAACAAATATATACAATATAAACAAATGTACAAAGCTCAAAAATATAGAAACTATCGTAATTCGATATAATATCCAAACACCAATCCCCGGGAACAACGCCATTTTGTTTGTAGTGGTAAAGCAGCAAGCAAAAGTTAATTAAGTACCAAGTTTTGTCGTCTCCTTAGGGATCGGTGCGAGGGAAAAATACCGTTCAACGGTCTCTACATTTCTAAGCTTGTGGTGCGAAAGTTTTGGTTAAAAGGTCTAAGGCACCAAAATTAAAGGTAGAAAATATAAAGACGAAAAATATAAAGTAAAGACTGAATTATAAACAGAGCCTTGTTGGGATTGGATCGCATCAATTGACGACATATGCATTCTTCTAATCAAGTAAACACAAATCAATCATTTGTTTAATATCCTCATTTATCACTCACAACAGAGGTTATGTCTAACGCAACATTGAGAGAACAACCATATTATCTCATTGGTGATGTCTCACGTAACTCAACAACACAGAGCATTAAGAACTGATACTCATGCAAATGTCAAGCCTAAATCTATGTCCAGAGTATAGAACCTAAAAGGTAATCATCCAAGATCCAGATCTGAAGAGTATATGTCTATATCGGTTCAAATCAAAGATAAACGGGTAAACAAAGATGATACCCAAATCCAATAAATGACTGCTTCATATAAAATGCAATGATCAGAATACGTACATACGCTTAACCCTTTTTACATGTATTCAACCAGTTTGCAAAATGTATGTCAATATTGTTCTTCATCACTATTATAACGCATCCTCGCAATACCGTTTTTCAAGCAGTATCGCGGTCTTTACCGTATTGATCCTACTCATGCTACTCATGCTACTTAATCAACACAATAAAATAAATAAGATGCAAGTGAATATCAACTCGCAAAAGCATGTCAAAATTTTGCTCATTGATAGATGAAAATCTAAGATCAAAGATTTGAAAAGAGTTTTGTCAAGACCCACAAATAAACTATCAAACACAACCAACAATAGAGAATCAATACTAGTTCACAAACATATATAAGGTATCAAAAGATTACATCCAAACCCAATAAGAGATGGAAGATCTTACCTTCTCCCTCTTAGGGTTTGAATTTCTCTCTCTAAAATATGCTTGAAATGGAGAGAGATAAAATTCAGATGTGAAAATTATAAGTTATATCTAAAAAATGATGAAAAATACTTATATAATACATTCAGAATCTGTCATGTTCGCACTGCAAATAGATTATTCGCCTAGCGAACATCAAAATAAGCACCTGATGTGCCTCAGGAACACTTAAACTGCCTCTACGATTCTGCACAAGTTCGCAATGCGAATAATTATTCGCCAAGCAAACATTCGTTGGAAAGTTCGCAATGCGAACTTAGGTGCCTTTTCTTACTGCCTCAAGTCTGGGAGTATTCGCTGGAAAGTTTGCAAATCGAACTTTCTGAAGTTTCTTCATTTCCTTTGGCAACTTGCATCTCTTTTCTTGTGTCTTACTTCTTTGATGACTTAATGCCTTTTTCTGCACAATAACACACAAATTACAAGTACCAAAGGTATTTGCAATATAATTGAAGAATCACACTAGAACATGAATTAAATCTATGAAAACATGAGAATTGAGTTGAAAAGTGCCAAGAAAGATGGTTCAATTTAAGTCAAATTTTGCACTTAACAAACTCTCCCCAACTAGATTTTTGCTTGTCCTCAAGAAAATTATTCCCCTCATGAAAACAAGAGGATTTGCTCCAGCATAAGATTCAACTAAGAAAAGATCAACGGTTCAACTTCAAACAAGAGAAATTTTCTCAAATAAGAGGATTTAGTCAAGCATGAAATGCGCATAACCAACGTACACCACTCAATAAAATTGAACAATGACAAAGTATTAAGTTCTTAAACAAATATCATAGAATGTTTCTGTGTGAGCAAGAATTGTCTCTACAAGTCAATCTATATTTTGATGATAACAATGAGTATTTATGAAAGAACCATTTTATGGTCTAACGTGTGTTGTGTGCAGATCATAAGAACTAAAGACATCAGAACCAACATACACCAGCTAGATGTACTATGATTGAATATATATATATATATATATATATATATATATATATATATATATATATGTGATGTTACTATGTGTGACTAAAGTCGCGAGAAGCAAGAACGCTTGTTTATCTAGTCATGATCAGTCAGATCCAAGGATGCCAAGATTGCTGTTGCAATGCTCTTGTGGATGCTCTCTGAAAGTGATTAAGATTCTAAAGATAGCGAAGCTTCTGAAGAAGTACACTCAGAAAGCACCGAAGTTCTGAAGACTCCTATGACTTGAAGTTCTGATGGCTGAAGGCGTTGAAGACCAAGTGCAGAAAGAATCTGAAGACTGATGAGTTATGAAGATCAAGATTTCAGACAAGAAGTTCTGAAGACTTTGAAGACAGGCTCTGAAGATTCAAAAGACTTAAAGCAGAAAAAGGATAACGTTCTTAAAGACCAAGTGCTGAAGTTCTGAAGACTGATTCCTAATGGACTTCTTCAATCAACGGAAGACTTGAAGCATCAGATATTCTGCTATAAAGACTCCACTCATGCTTCATCAAATTAACATCAGAAGCCACTAAAGTTTTGAAGTCTAAATATTACCGTTGTGAGTTAAATGTACACACTGCCCAAGAAAAGATGTCTGGTCACTTCCTCCTCTGCAAAAAGAAGATGTGTCAGTACAACTCATTATATCACAACGTCTCCTTTCCAAACAGCCAACAGTATTCTCTAACGACTATATTTCTACTGGCTATTTAATGGAAAGAGTTTTTGCTTCTGATGTGTCGATCACTTGTATAATTACGAACTGAATGTTCATCTACAAAATTGACCAAGTCATTGTGTGAAAATAGCAACAACGATGAGTTCTCGTTGTAACACTTAGAATATTCAAAGCTGTCATTATTTCACTCATGGCAATTATTGTTGAATCTCCAAAGAACAAATCAACACAACAACAACAATCAAACAGAAGCTGTTGATGAAGAAGACGACATTGAAGATCAGTCAAGTCATCAGTCTACCTTCTCGTCAAAGCTACATTGAAGATCTGAAGCAAGGAGTTGCTGCTCAAAGCTTGCTCAACCAGAAGACGAAGAAGAAAAAGATCTACAAGATGTCTAGAATCATAATATCAAATACATCTTTGTAGTTTCTTAGGAAAGCAAGGAGCTGATTGCTCAAAACTTGCTTGAACACATGTGTGTGTTCTTTGTACTTAAACCTAGGAGAAACTTGCTTATTAAGAAGCACAATTTGTAATCTCCAGTTTGCCAATTCAACTAGATGAATTGAGACTCCTCAAGTGAACGTTATATCCTGATGGGATCCCTGAATAGTTCAGCTGTGAGTTGAGGCCCTTGAGTGGATCACGTGGTGATCAAATACTTGAGATGACAATGGCTGAGGGTCATTGTGGAAAATCCTGAAATATGGTCAGTAGTGCTATATTCATTATGATGAATCCCTGAACGGCTAGCTGTGAAATCCTAGCAGTGGGTCTGCTCGGTCAATGAACGTTATATCCTGTTGGATCCCTGAATGTTTCATTGGGTTGTTAGTCACAGTGCGGCTGTGCAAGTGGTTAGTCACCGGCTGTTGCCCGTGCAAGTGTAATCATGATTTGGTTATTATGGATTAAGTCCTTGTGTTCAAGGAGAAATCACCTGAGGAGGGTGGACTGGATTAGCCCGCGTGGTGAACTAGGATATATCGTGTGTCCTTTACTCTCTTGCTTAGTATCTCTATTTATGTTTCTGCATTGAATATCAGAACCTCATATTAAGCAAAGTCAGAACCTTGCAGCCTATCTCTGATAAGCTTCCGCACTGCAAGTTCTGAGTATCGTATCTTATGATCAGAACCTATACGGTTCTCATACTCTATAGTTAATAGATCAGAATCTCTTAACGAACATTGAAGGTTCTTGAGCGTCAAATTAACAAGATGCGAAAAGTTACAAAAAGAGTAAATACACAATTCAAACCCCCATTTCTTGTGTCTTTCTCGCACCTTCAATTGGTATTAGGGCTCCTGTTCTGTTATTGATTTACATCAAAAACTTAATAGTGTCAGAAAAGGATCCAGATGTGGTGCGTAGAAGTACTCTTGGAGAGATTGAAATCTACTTACAATTTCTATAACAGTTCAGCAGTTAACTGTGTACAAAATTGTAATCAATCTGATTACTTCATGATCAATTCACTGATTCTAGATGAAGCCTCACTAAAGATTGAAGAATTAGTTGATAAGATAATTTCATCAGATGAAAGCCAGTATCTGTTGAATGCTCATTCTAGAAAATACGTGTGGATATAACCACGTATATGATTAAAAGATGAATCATCAGAAAGCAAGAAATCGTGTTTGCTGAAGATTAATTCTTTATGAGTTTTTGAGATGTTTTTAAGAAACGGATTAGGTCCACCCTTGACTTTCTCGTTTAAAAAACTCATTCTGGATCTCTTCTTGTAAAGAAGGAAGATTGCTGTTCTAAGACTTTGAATTTCAGAAATAAATCTGTTAAACTCAGAATCTGAAAAATTCAAATTATTAGAAATGATTCAATGTCAGAATCTGGAATGATCAAAAGATTCAATGGAGAACTGAATCCCAAAGATTCAGTAATTACTTGATTCCGAACGAACTCTTAAGATCTTAACTGGTTCAGTGATCAAGCTCCAACAACCTGAAATCATCCTAGTAAAGATCAAATGTTGATAATCTAATTTTCAACAGATCAAGTGTTCTTAGAACACTTGTGCTATGAAATTAGATGTTATCATTTCAGGTATCTAGGTTCTCCAACTAAGATGACGTTAATGATATTCGTTTGAAGAAATTAGTCAACTCATAGATATGTGTGAACAACCCCAAATAAGTTGATCATCATTGTAAGAACAAGAGGTTCATGCAAATCATGTCTAGTGATGTACACATGGGGCATGTTGATGTTTTGGTTCTGAACAAGTTCTGAAACAACCTTGAGGAACAAGTCAGATGCTGATATGATAATTCCTCCTCATATAACCTCTCAAAGGTTCTCACTGAACTGATGAAATCAGTCATCTTACAAAGAAAAGAAACTCTCACAAACGCAAACTAAATTCGGGCTATGAAAGGAGAACTCAACCAATTCTCAAAGTTTGTCGTTTAAGATTCAAATCCATATCTTAGGAACTGTATCGGAACTAAACAGGTTCTATGGATCAAGGAAATGAGAAGTGAGAAACAATAAAAAACATATGTAATCTGTTGTTTATGAATGGGGTCATCAAATGAAATCTACTGTTCACTCAGTAATGCTCCCACGCATATGAGTGTCGCCTTATCAAAAAGGATTGCATGTAATTGGCTAAGTTCAATTAAAATGGTCACTCTGATCATGCTAAGTCCTAATCTCGGTTATTGTAACCTAGAGAACTAAAGGACAAGGTTGAACAGGAAAAGAGAGAGAAAGCTATAATCCAACTAGGATCACTTTCCAAGAAAATATTCTCTTCAGAAGTCAGAAGACAAGCTTATCTTGAAGAACCCAATTAACATCTGCAGCTTACTCAGAAATAGGAAGAATCAGAAAGATGCTCAAAGCTTCAGGAGTCTGAAAGGAATGATTTCACGAAAAGTTTTAGCTAAAAGATTTTCTTCAAAGAGGTTAAGCATCCCTAAGGTATGGTCTCACTCATTACTCTTTTTATTATGGTAAGATTATCAAATATTTATGATTTCCAAGACAATCATAATTACGCATGTGTCAGCTACCTTATCTCAAACCTTAGGCATACGGCAACTTAAGTCTATCATATGTCCTGTCAACTGACCGTCACAGCTATTCATAGCTTGTCTAGGAAATGATGACCTCGCGTGTGCCAAGCGTGATAAATAATCATCACTCATAAGCTCACCTCACAACTCTACTCCTCGTCTAGGAAAAATCTCTATCTAGTAGGTTAGAACGTCCTTCTTCGTTTCCTGCTCGAAATGTCTTCACACAATATCAGAGGAGAAATTTCCGATCTAGAGCTTCTAAAGGAATTCACGTTGGATCTAAACCTTTTACCACAACTCAACAAAACTAGTATTCTCTCTGGTATTATATTTCAGAATTGGGAAAACTACTTTGACATGCTTGTTGGACCGGTCTTCCCTTCTCTTATAACTGAGTTCTGGGCAAATGCACGTGTACTTGAATATGACTATGGAAAAAATACTATTTTGTCCGTAGTTGCTGGATATCCTGTTTTGATCAACCCCACAATCATAGCTAAAGCCATTAGGTGCGTTGAAGATGGTGTGACTGTGGAAAGAAATTCCAACAACCATAGCTTCGACAGACATCTGCACGTCATTTTCAAAACAGAGGGGCATCCCACTTAACCTTGCACTCTCACTCCGATTGCTAAAGATTGGTACAATCTGATGGTAACAAATTTCAGACCGAGAGAAAGAGGAGGAGGATGGTTATTTGACATGGAGAGATTGTTTATTTTCTTTTTAATATCTAGAATCAAAATAAACCTACCTCAATCCATGTACAATCATCTAAAGGAAGAAATTAACCTGTCAAGAGAAGACACTATCTACCAAATTCCATATTATAGGGTCATCTCTCATATTCTTGATCTTCAAGGAGTGGTCGGTCATTGCAGAAGAAATGGAATGACTGAGAAAATCCTTCCCGAGTTCTGTCATCCTATGACCTTCTTTGTCTAGATAAAAGTTAAGCTTTTCTTAAGATCACAAGTTTTTGTGTATAGGATCCTTCTTTTATGCCCTTATGATCTAAACGCGATATGTATTCTCTTGCCCAAGTATTCTAATTAAGAAATGCTTTTATGATAGATTTAAATTCACCCTTAAGAAAATTTCATTACTTATCTACCAATAGACATGCATATTTTTGATAACTTAGGATTAACTAGAAATTATAAAATTGCTCACCGGTCATAATTAAGTAGCGGCTTCGTCACTACTCTTTAGGGTTATGATTCCTGATTAATCATTAACCCACTTTCCCACGCTACTTAATGCTTCTAGGAAAATTAATCGATGTGGTTTCAAACTCTCCACAAAATTTAACCTAGTTTCCATCTATAAAAGCTTAAGACAGCTACACATCCTTTACTCATCCAGATCTTCAGCCTAATTACCTTCTAACTCCTCATCATCTATAAAATGGCTTTTGTCTCACAAAATGCCTCAATTCCCACAACCACTCAAATCTCAGTCAACAATCTCAAGGTTCTGTTAGAAACTATTGTTGACTTCAACAATCTGAAATCAAACGGATGCAACATTGCTCCCTCACTGGAAAACCAAGGTTGGAAAAACTACTTCAAACGGCTGGAAGGACTGACCTATGATCATCTAATAAAATATTTCTGGATTCATGCAACTACATCCAAGAATCTCATTGTCTCTTTCGTTATCGGAAGAAAAATCTTCATCTCTGAAAAAACTATCTCAAATCTCTTGCTGAATGAACATGACGGATTCAGAATCTCCAGAAACTTACTCAATGAAGAGAATGACGGTAAGGTGTTGTCCTCTATCTTCAAAGATAGTGCTTTATCTGAAAACCAAACCTTCTCAAACCTAAAAAACTCACTTCAAGTTTGGTTCAAAATTCTGCAAGAAAATGTTTTTCATCATCTCTCATCAGAACAGCTAAGCGACACTCAAAAATTCGTTCTATTCCTTCTTCTAAAAGGAATTAAAATACACATTCCCTCAATCCTCTTTAAGCTTCTCAAGGATGCCATCAGAAGCTACAGAACTGACTCTGACCATGAATGATTCCCTATGGAAGACTTATCTTAGACATCTTAGTTGTATCAGGATTAGTTGACGACATTCTAATTAATGAAGGAGAATCTTTGAAGCTGCTTAAAAGTGCTGGAAAGATTCTTAGGTATAAGAACCTTTTGAAGGAAGACGCAAGCTTAGATAATTCACGCTTTAGAGAACTGACACTAACTCCCAGAGTTCCGGTTATAGGCTTTCAAAAATTCCCTATATACAATGAGGCAGAATTCAGAAACTATCTGAGAAAAATCAAGGACGAAGATATCAGTATTTGGATTAACATGAAAAATATCACTAATGTTCTTCAAGAACTCTCAGATTGGAAGGTAGGAAGAAAAACGGTTATTAAGGAATAACACTCATCCAAGAGATTAAGAACAACGAATAGCATTCTTGCATCATTTAAAGACAATGCAATCTCAAGGATTCAAACCCTTATCAATGCCTCTAGTTCTTGTGCAAACTCTGTGGAAGTAATAAATGTTTGGAACGAGTTCCATGAATGGATCTTATAACAAATAGTAAAACACAAGAAGCTTGCAATGACTCAAACAGAAGAAACTTCTCTCCCCTCAAGCTCAGATAACTTTGGAAGTCCTTCCTCATCTTCCCTAAGCTCCTTTCAGTCTAACCTATAGGAACCAGTTTCATCTAGTCTAGCGTTGTATGCTTTTGATAAAATCCATCCGTAATACAATCTATAGTTTTATGTTTAATCTTTCTCTAATGCAATCTAGTTTTTATTTTGAACTTGTCTAGATTAAGCTCAACCTATGCTCTGAATTATAAAACCAAAACGAAATAATGAAATACTGAAATATTGTTCACAAATGATATAATCTCTACCGATGCTTTAATCCTTCAATTAAGTAATCAGTTGATTCCATTTATCAACCTTCAATTAAATACATACTGAGTATAGATGTGTATCCCTAAAATGAGTCTAAATGCTTCTAAATGTTTAAATGACTCTATATCTGAATATAAATGACTCCATGCTTAAATTGCTCATATGCCCTGAAACTTTTTGATGATGTCAAAAAGGGGGAGAAATATATTGATTGGTTTTGATTGATAGAAGGAAATCTGAAAGAAATCTGAAAGAATGCAGAACTCAAACAAAGTACTCTTATAAAATGTGTTACTACTAACGTTTGTTGTTATCCGAGGAACTATAAACAAGTTCACTAGGCATTCTAAAGACAGGATAAGAAGAAGAACTACGATCATAGAATAAAAGTTGTCTAAGAAGAATCAGAATCAGGAAGAAAACTCTGAAAGCAGTCAAGGCAAAGTCTACATTTCAAGATGCTCACTCAGAAGATCTGTGCAAATTAGAAGTCAAGAACTGTCTGAAGATCCGGATTAAAGATCCAAGCAAGAAACTATCAGGAACCATTTGAAATAAAGATGATTTGGTATCAGACTAAATCATCAATTGGAAATCAGATTCAGTACACAAAGATTAGTATCAGACTCTCAATCAAAGCAAAGCTGTGGATTACTGTCAAAGTACCTTTATTGGTATCCTATCAGCACACAAAGGAAATACTCTTCAAAGTAATATCAAAAGAAATCCTTCAGCATCAGAATCAACAAACTCTGGTATAAGAGTCAGCACATCATTTTTACATCCGACTAAAACCAGATGTACCAGATTCAGAATCAAGCGTTGATTAATCACAAGTTTTAACCTTCATTTGGTATCTGATCAAAAAATCAAGCTTTGATAATTCAACTGAGTTGTGACAATAACACGGTCTGAAATAAACCTGTGTTCAAAGTCAAACTCTGAAAAGTCATGATCAACACTGGTGATTAAATTTAGAAACTCTGAATTTTGATTCTGAAATATCCCAATATCTGACTTATGGAAATTAGGGGGAGGCTACCTAGAAGATTAAAATACAAAATCTAAAATCTTCTTATAGCCTGAAACTCAGGGGGAGTGTCTCAAAAGACAGTTTATGATATACAGCGAAGCTATGTTTATCAGTCGAAGAACTGCTCTAATTCTGTGCTCAATTGAATCTACTGAAAAGTAGAAATGCTTCAGACGACTCTGAAGATAACAAGCTCTGATATGACAACAAAGGAAACTGAGTTCTGAAGATCTGAAGATGGAAGTTCTATTGAACTAGTCCAGATGCTAAAGACTCTTCGTTTTCCTAAAGACAAGATAGAGAAGTAACTCTTTTCTATTTCTGTTCTGGCAACTCAAGTTATTACTCTGTATATCTTCGGATTATATAAAATCCTAGATGATCTCAGATAAAGCTTTGAGGATAACTCATTCAGGGGGAGTTGTTGTTCCATACTCTGAATTTGTTGGCTTTGGTGATTACCTTGTATAAAATGTTCGATCAAAATACTTGGTTTTGTCATCATCAAAAAGGGGGAGATTGTGAGAGCAAGAATTGTCTCTACAAGTCAATCTATGTTTTGATGATAACAATGAGTATTTATGAAAGAACCATTTTATGGTCTAACATATGTTGTGTGCAGATCATAAGAACTAAAGACATCAGAACCAACATACACCAGCTAGATGTACTATGATTGAATATATATATATATATATATATATATATATATATATATGCGAAGTTACTATGTGTGACTAAAGTCGCGAGAAGCAAGAATGCTTGTTTATCTAGTCATGATCAGTCATATCCAAGGATGCCAAGATTGATGTTGCAATGCTCTTGTGGATGCTCTCTGAAAGTTATTAAGATTCTGAAGATAGCAAAGCTTCTGAAGAAGTACACTCAGAAAGAACCGAAGTTCTGAAGACTCCTATGACTTGAAGTTCTGATGGCTGAAGGCGTTGAAGACCAAGTGCAGAAAGAATTTGAAGACTGACGAGTTCTGAAGATCAAGGTTTCAGACAAGAAGTTCTGAAGACTTTGAAGACAGGCTCTGAAGATTCGAAAGACTTAAAGCAGAAAAAGGATAACTTTCTTAAAGACCAAGTGCTGAAGTTCTAAAGACTGATTCCTAATGGACTTCTTCAATCAACGGAAGACTTGAAGCATCAGATATTCTACTATAAAGACTCCACTCATGCTTCATCAAATTTACATCAGAAGCCACTGAAGTTTTGAAGTCTAAATATTACCGTTGTGAGTTAAATGTACACACTGCCCAAGAAAAGATGTCTGGTCACTTCCTCCTCTGTAAAAAGAAGATGTGTCAGTATCACAACGTCTCCTTTCCAAACAGCCAACAGTATTCTCTAACGGCTATATTTCTACTGGCTATTTAATGGAAAGAGTTTTTTCTTCTGATGTGTCGATCACTTGTAGAATTACGAACTGAATGTTCATCTACAAAATTGACCAAGTCATTGTGTGAAGATAGCAACAACGATGAGTTCTCGTTGTAACACTTAGAATATTCAAAGCTGTCATTATTTCACTCATGGTAATTGTTGTTGAATCTCCAAAGAACAAATCAACACAACAACAACAATCAAACAGAAGCTGTTGATGAAGAAGACAACATTGAAGATCAGTCAAGTCATTAACCTACCTTCTCGTCAAAGCTACATTGAAGATCTGAAGCAAGGAGTTGCTGCTCAAAGCTTGCTTAACCAGAAGACGAAGAAGAAGAAGATCTACAAGATGTCTACAATCATAATATCAAATACATCTTTGTAGTTTCTTAATAAAGCAAGGAGCTGATTGCTCAAAACTTGCTTGAACACATGTGTGTGTTCTTTGTACTTAAACCTAGGAGAAACTTGCTTATTAAGAAGCACAATTTGTAATCTCCAGTTTGCCAATTCAACTAGATGAATTGAGACTCCTCAAGTGAACGTTATATCCTGATGGGATCCCTGAACGGTTCAGCTGTGAGTTGCGGCCCTTGAGTAGATCACGTGGTGATCAAATACTTGAGATGACAATGGCTGAGGGTCATTGTGGAAAATCCTAAAATATGGTCAGTAGCGTTATATTCATTGTGATGAATCCTTGAACGGTTAGCTGTGAAATCCTAGGAGTGGGTCTGCTCGGTCAATGAACGTTATATCCTGTTGGATCCCTGAACAATTCATTGGGTTGTTAGTCATAGTACGGTTGTGCAAGTGGTTAGTCACTGGTTGTTGCCCGTGCAAGTGTAATCATGATTTGGTTATAGTGGATTAAGTCCTTGTGTTCAAGGCGAAATCACCTGAGGAGGGTAGACTGGATTAGCCCGCATGGTGAACCAAGATATACTGTGTGTCCTTTACTCTCTTGCTTAGTATCTCTATTTATGTTTCTGCATTGAATATCAGAACCTCATATTAAGCAAAGTCAGAACCTTGCAACCTATCCCTGATAAACTTCCACACTGCAAGTTTTGAGTATCGTATCTTATGATCAGAACCTATACGGTTCTCATACTCTATAGTTAATAGATCAAAATCTCTCAATGAACATTGAAGGTTCTTGAGCGTCAAATTAACAAGATACGAAAAGTTACAAAATGAGTAAATACACAATTCAAACCCCCTTTCTTGTGTCTTTATCGCTCCTTCAGTTTCTAGTAACAACTAAAATTTCATACTTGAATCACTCTAACACTCCTCTTCAGAATAAGAATGAAGAAATTAACGCGTTTGCAACTGCGGGGCAATTTCACTCACCTGACAAATAATGCTAATAACAATCTAATTCATACATTCATCTAACAATAAAAAAATGAAATCATGGAAGCAAAAAGATCACTAAGGGCTTTAAAGGATGTAGCTTGGTTGGGTTAAAAATAAAGGGACATTTCTAAAGGCCATTGAATCAAAATTTTCGATGCACAAGAACATTCACTATACAAAGTATTCAAACATCTCAACTTCATTCACAATTTTCATTCCTTTACCACAAACCTTCTCAAACTTCCTTATGCACAATTATTTCATTCTCTATTTTTCTTATTCAAACAAGCATTCTGTTTCTTTTGTTTTACACATTCATATTCACACTTTTTCTTTTCATGTTTGTTTGAAATTTTTCAAAAGTTTTAGCAACCTATCGTTCTTCTTTTTCATTCTCCCCAACTTGAATTCAACCAAACTTCAAGTGAATGTTCCTTGCTTTTTATGGAAAGGAAATCAAATTAAAACAATGTTCAAAGGTTCAAGAAGAAATTTTTAGAACCTCACAAAATTCAATGATGAACTATACTTTTAAATTATGTACATAAACCAAGTTCATCACTAAAATGAGATCTAAACTGTTTAGGCACAAAGGGGGTTAACAAATTCTCACTACTCACGGGTAAGATACTTTTGGATACGGTTGTTCTCAATATAAACAAATGCCTTGATAATTTCTAATGCTTCCACAAAATAACAATCATCAACAGATTTAGCATGAATCAAACGAATTAAACAAAGTTACCAGTCATCCTAGCATATAGTAAACAATGGTGGTTTCTCACAATTTGTGGCTTTCGGACCTATGTGAAACATAGCATTCAAACAAGTTGCAACAAGAAACAAGTATACACACTTGCACAAAGTACAAAATTCTTAAAACATTCTAACATTCTATAAAGCGGTACAATTTACCTTGCATACATTCAATGCTCACCATCCTATCATCACCATCCAGACTCGGTCGAAGCTTCATTAAATACTTTTATACAAATAGCAACCAATCTAGAAGGAGTTCTCATCATTCATAGTCACACTAGAGAAAACATAAAAGAAAACAAATATATACAATATAAACAAATGTACAAAGCTCAAAAATATAGAAACTATCACAATTCGATTCAATATCCAAACACCATTCCCCGGCAACGCCGCCATTTTGTTTGTAGCGGTAAATCTGCAAGCAAAAGTTAATTAAGCACCCAGTTTTGTCGTCTTTATAGGGATCGGTGCGAGGGAAAGAATACCATTCAACGGTCTCTACATTTCTAAGCTTATGGTGCGAAAGTTTTGGTTAAAAGGTCTAAGGCACCAAAATTAAAGATAGAAAATATAAAGACAAAAAATATAAAGTAAAGACTGAATTATAAATAGAGCCTTGTTGGGATTGGATCGCATTAATTTATGACATATGCATTCTTCTAATCAAGTAATCACAAATAAATCATTCGTCTAATATTCCCACGTATCACTCACAACAGAGGTTATGTCTAACGCGACGTCAAGAGAACAACCATATTATCTCATTGGTGATGTCTCACGCAACTCAACAACACATAGCATTAAGAACTGATACTCACGCAAATGTTAAGCCTATATCTATGTCTAGAGTATAGAACCTAACAGGTAATCTTCCTAAATCCAGATCTGAAGAGTATATGTCTATAGCGGTTCAAATCAAAGATAAACGGGTAAACAAAGATGACACCCAAATCAGATAAATGACTGCTTCATATAAAATGCAATGATTAGAATACGTACATACGCTTAACCCTTTTTACATGTATTTAACTAATTTTCCAAATGTATGTGAATATCATTCTTCATCACAATTATCATGCATCCTCGCAATACCGTTTGTCAAGCAGTATCGCGGTCTTTACCGTATTGATCCTACTCATGCTACTCATGCTACTTAATCAACACAATAAAGTAAATATGATGCAAGTGAATTTTAACTCACAAAATCGTGTCAAAAGTTTGCTCATTGATAGATGAAAATCTAAGATCAAATATTTGAAAAGAGTTTTGTCAAGATCCACAAATAAACAATCAAAGACAACCAACAATAGAGAATCAAAACTAGTTCACAAACATATATTAGATGAAATACATAAGGTATCAAAAGATTACATCTAAACCCAACAAGAGATTGAAGATATTACTTTATCCCCCTTAGTGTTTGAGTTTATCTCTCTAAAATATGCTTGAAATGGAGAGAGATAAAATTCTGATGTGAAAAGTACAAGTTATATCTAAAAAATGATGAAAAGTACTTATATAATACATTCATAATCTGTCAAGTTCGCACTGCAAACAGATTATTCTCCTAACGAACATCAAAATAGGCACCTGATGTGCCTCAGGAACAGTTAAACCGCCTCTGCGATTCTGCATAAGTTCGCAATACGAATAATTATTCACAAAGCAAACATTCGCAGGAAAGTTCGCAATGCGAACTTAGGTGTCTTTTTTTACTGCCTCAAGTCTGGGAGTATTCGCTGGAAAGTTCGCAAAGCGAACTTTCTGAAGTTTCTTCATTTCCTTTGGCAACTTGCATCTCTCACTACTACGAAAAACCCATTTAACAACGGTTGGGAATGACATATAATGACGCGGGCGAGGGCGTTGTTATGTAGATTGTTGTTGTATATATGATACTTACAACGACGGCCTTGTATGCGTTGTAATAAACATGAAAGCATGCTAACTATCACAACGGTTTTACATTACACCGTTGTAATAAATATAATTGTCCTCGGTTCGATTCCCAGCAGCACAGTTTTGATATTTATTTTTTGCTGGACAGCGCGCCAGATATTATAATGGTTAGGAAATATAACCGTCGTTAAAGTTTCTTCAAAATTAACAAATATAATCCTACTTTTATAATTAATCCCATTTTTTTACCTGTATTATTATTCTCCATATCTCAGCATAGCAGAAAAATACAATTCACATTTTGTGATACAGTTTTCATAATAATATTAATCGTATCATATTCATAATATCACATATACCAGATTACAGTTTATCAGAACAAACAACCTACATAAATAAAATATCACATATACCATATTACAGTTTACACACATTACATAACTTCACATAATTGTAACTTGGTGTATTGGTATCTTGTCTCTTGGTGTCTTGTCTCCTGGCCTGGTGTCTTGTCTCCTGGCCTGGTGTACCTATGATTTCAAATAATTATACTTGTTAGTAAAAATACTTCTAAACTATAACATACAATTAATATATTATGAATAAAAAATAAATTACGTACTTGTTAAATTTCCCATATGCCTTCTTCATGATCGAGTCGTATAGCATGCACGACATCTCCATCAACTTCATCATATGAGGTAGGAACTTGTGTTGTGTAAGAAGGTGTGGATGGAATATCAAGACTTTCATCACTAAGAGGAATGTATTTTCCTTGGAGAACGATTGACCATTTCCCCGATTTGTCCGATGGATCGGAAACATAGAAAACTTGTTTTGCTTGAGAAGCCATGATGAATGGTTCTATATTAAAAGATGCCTTGCCAAGGTCGACCCGGGTGAATCCTAAGTCATCAATGTCTACACCATTACTTTTATTGGAAACCCACTTGCATTTAAATAAAGCCACTTTGAAAATAACATAATCAATCTCCCAAATCTCACCAATGACACCATAAAATGCGGTAGTTGCCAATACCGGATTCTTATCTTTCGAACTAGAGAAATACAACGATTCGGCTTCAACCATAACCCCACTATTTTGCATTGTACTACGATCATCTTTTGATTTTGTATAAAAGGTATAATGATCAATGTCGTATGCACTCCAGGTAATGACACAAAATTTTGGCCCGTACCACAACCATCTAAGTATCTCGGATGCACTAGGATTATTAGATACACTTGTATTAAACCAATCCATGAATCTATTGTTATGCTCTATCAACAACAACTTGTCATTCATTCCGGGATATTTTTTCTTCATAAGTCTTTTGTGAGTATCTATGAAAAGTTGGACCTCATCTATATTATTCAATATATAGAAATGTGATTGAATAACTACATCCCGAGCCATTGACTTAACATTTAGACCATGAATACCTCTTCCGTCTGTGTCAGCATGACGAGACTTTGGAATTCCTATAGAATCTGCATCCGACAAATAGTTTGTACAAAAATCAACAGCTTCTTCTGTGATGTACCTTTCAACAATCGAAACTTTCGATCGGTGATGATTCTTCGTATATCCTTTAAAGATCTTCATATATCGCTCTATTGGATACATCCACCTTAAATAAACTGGACCACAAATTTTGATTTCTCTTACGAGATGAACAAGTAAGTGAACCATAATTTCAAAAAATGATGGCGGAAAATACATCTCCAATTGACACAAGATTATGGCAGCCCCATCTTCTAATTCATCCAATTTTTTGAAATCAAGAACTTTATTACATATGGCATTGAAGAATAAACACAGTCTCGTTATAGTTACTCTCACATTTTTTGGAAGGATCCCACAGATAGCCACTGGTAGAAGTTGTTGCATCAATACATGACAATCATGAGATTTTAAACCAATTAACTTGAGATCTTTCATTGATACAAGTTTCTTGGTGTTTGATGAGTAACCTTGCGGAACTTTAATACCTTACAAACACTCGCAGAACATCTTCTTTTCCTTTTTAGATAGAGTGTGACATGCTGGAGGAAGATAAGTTCTTTTTCCTTTCTCTATTGGAGCCAACTGTTTTCGTATACCCATCTTCTCCATATCAAGACGGGAAGCCTTACTATCTTTAGTATTTCCCGGAATGTTTAGAAGTGTGCCAATCAAACTATCACACACATTTTTCTCCACGTGCATCACATCAAGACAATGTCTAACATCAAGACTTGACCAATATGGAAGATCAAAGAAGATGGACCTCTTTTTCCATATATTTTTCGCAACTGCCCCTTTTTCTTTTCCTCTCTTCCCACCTTTTTCTTTTTCTCTCTTCCCACCTTTTTCTTTTTCTCTCTTCCCAAGGACAACATTAATGTATTCCTGCCGTTGATAAACTTCATCCCCGGTTAAAGGTGTAGGATCCTCACCAAACTCTTGCTCTCCATTAAAAGCCTTTTGCAATCTACGATAAGGATGACCCAGTTTTAGAAATTTTCGATGCCCAAGGTAAACAGTCTTTTTTCGAAACTGAAGTTGGTGATAACAAGTATCATCTTCACATAAAGGACACGCTTTATGTCCTTTGACACTGTATCCCGCCAAGTTACCGTAAGCTGGAAAGTCGTTAATTGTGCAAAATAACATTGCACGCATATTAAACTTTTCCCCAAAATATGCATCATCAACTTCAACGCCTTCATCCCACAAGAGTCATAAATCATCAATTAATGGACTAAAATAAACATCTATGTCGTTACCAGGTTGTCGTGGTCCAGAAATCATCATACTTAACAGTATATACTTGCGCTTCATGCACAACCAAGGAGTTAGGTTGTAAATAGTGAGAAGAATAGGCCATGAAGTATGATTAGTGCTCATATTACCAAAGTGGTTCATTCCATCGGTGGCAAGCCCAAGCCTAAGATTTCTTGGCTCGACTCCAAAATCCGGAAACAACGAATCAATTTTCTTCCATTGGAAAGAATCAGCTACATGGCGAATGTTTCCATCACAAATCCTTTCATCTGCACGCCATCTAAGATTCTTTGCGTCATTCGAATTAGCAAAAAGTCTCTTTAATCGTGAAAGTATTGGCAAGTACCATAACACTTTAGCAGGATGATGCTTCCTACTAACATTGTCATAGTGATCATTGTCATCACCATTGCTAGCCTTCAGCTTGTAACGCGACACACCACATTTCGGACATTGAAACAAGTCTTCATACTCTTTCCGGTATAATATGCAATCATTAGGGCAAGTAAGTATCTTGATATACTCCAGACCCAGTGGACACAATATCTTCTTGGCCTCATAGGAACAATCCGACAATTTGTTATCTTCTGGTAACATTTGATGTAGCAATTCAAGTAATTCCGTGAAACTTTTATCTGACTATCCATTTTTTGCCTTCTGATTAAACAACTTTAACACCGCCGACAATCGTGTGAACTCTGTGCATCCCTTATATAAAGGGGTGTCTTTATCATGACATAAATTATCATAAATATGAGCATTCATAAAAGAAGATTCCCCAATATCACGGAACATATCCTCTAGGTGATCTTCCATATATTCATCTTCCTCCACTCTTTGACTTTGTGACGCCCGACTTTCCTTATTATTTACCTCACCATGCCACGTCCATATTATATAATTTTGACATATACCATCACAACAAAGGTGATTGTGTATTTCTTTCTTTGTACCCTTTTTTATATTAGCGCAAACAACACAAGGACAATAAAAGATACCATCATTGCCGGGAAGATATTTATCAGCGTATTCAAGGAATTCATAAACTCCGTTCTCATAAACCGGGTCTAATCTATTGGCTTTCATCCAACTACTATCCATTACAACTTCTGAAATTTATACATGTATAATAATGTGAATGACACGCCAAAATCTAATCCAAAAACTCAAGCATATGCATATACAATATGAACAAAGAAAAAATCAATGAAGATGTACTTTCATACTAAACGTGAAGCATATGAAACATCTCATTCTGACTTGAGCATATACAATATGAACAAAGAAAAAAGGAATGAAGATGTTGAAGAGAACCTTACTTCGAAGCTGAAGAAGCAAATGAATGATGAAGACAGTCAATATTTGAGCATAAACCAAGAAAAAAGGAATGAAGATGTTGAAGAGAACCTTACTTCGAAGCTAAAGAAGCAAATGAATGATGAAGACGACCAATATTTGAGCATAAACCAAGAAAAAAGGAATGAAGATGTTGAAGAGAGCCTTACTTCGAAGCTGAAGAAGCAAATGAATGATGAAGACGGTCAATATTTGAGCATAAACCAAGAAAAAATGAATGAAGATGTTGAAGAGTACCTTATTTGAGCTCCAAATGAATGGATATGAAGAGGGTAAAAGTTAGGGCGTCTCTAGCTCACTTGTTCGATTAGGGCGTCTTATGAAAGAAATACATAATAAGTTTTGTTTTAATTTATTAGTAAACCTTTTAATCTCGGTTGGAAAAACAAACCGTCGTGGAATCTTAAATGACACGCTAAATGTATCCTAAAAAAAGGAAAAAATGTGTTGTAGGGAATCGAAGCTTGTTACATTTCATTTATTACTACGGTTGTTTATCTTAACCATTGTAAAATAATTTATAATTTATTTTTAAAATAATGGACTTAATTGTCACACGCTAAATGTACTCTAAAAAATGGAAAAAATGTATTTGCAGGGAATCGAAGCTAGATACATTTTATTTATTACTACGGTGGTTTCACTCAACCGTCATTAAATGACTCAGCTTTTTCATAGGCGAGATATTTTTAACCTATTACAACGGCATAAAAGGATGTGTTGTAAGCCTGGCGTTGTTGTTTTAGCGTTTTGTAGTAGTGTATTTTCTTGTGTCTTACTTCTTTGATGACTTAATGCCTTTTTCTGCACAATAACACACAAATTACAAGTACCAAAGGTATTTGCAATATAATTGAAGAATCACACTAGAACATGAATTAAATCTATGAAAACATGAGAATTGAGTTGAAAAGTGCCAAGAAAGATGGTTCAATTTAAGTCAAAATTTGCACTTAACAAACTCTCCCCAACTAGATTTTTTATTGTCCTCAAGAAATGTATGCCCCTCATGAAAACAAGAGGATTTACTCAAGCATAAGATTCAACCAAGAAAAGATTGACAGTTCAACTTCAAACAAGAGAAATTTTCTTAAATAAGAGGATTTAGTCAAGCATGAAAATGCGCACAAGAAACGTACACCACTAAATAAAATCAAACAATGACAAAGAATTAAGTTCTTAAACAAATATCATAGAATTTTTCAAGTAACAACTAAATTTTCATACTTGAATCACTCTAACACTCCTCTTCAGAATAAGAATGAAGAAATTAACGGTTCTCTTAATCTCAGGATCGAAAAGAAGTTAGTCTGCAGGTACACTCCCGCATAAACACAATCTGTACACTTAACCAAACAAATCAATTAGCACAAGAAAAATAACAAAGGTAAGAGATCACAATAAAAAAATATTAAAATCAATAAACTATTGCAATGCTTGCAATTTCAACAACAATCCCCGGCAGCGGCGCCATTTTGTTCAAATCATAGTTAAAGGGGGATTTTTGTTATCGTCTCCACAGGGGTTGTTCTGATATGGGATGCTTGCCATTCAATAGTTTACCATTTCAAGAAAAAGGATTTTCAAAGTTAGTTTCATAAATTGTCACGATTTTAGTAGCAAAACTTTAAATTCTAATGTTTGATTAATAAAGTATATCAAAAGTAGTTTTCATCTACCCTAACTTATACGTATTCTCTTAATCTTGAATGTGAAGTCGGATCCGATTAATATCATCGCGTATTCTCTCAATACCGTCTATCTCTAGAGCGGCGTCGTGAGAAATACTATATTTATCGCTAGACGATCTCTCCATGTAACAACTAATATAGTAAGCTTTAAGTTCAATACAAAGCAAATATCAACCATTGGCCGATATCTCCAATCTATATATCGGTAGATGAATATTTCAGGCCAGGTTCCATAAAATCTATGTCTAGAGTTTTACAAAACAAGAATGGACCATTAAGAATAAAAATATTCATCATATATTAATCATCACTTGCTCACTTACAAGGCCAATCAAAAGAATTACATAAAGCTAAGGTAAACTACCTCTACCTTTGATACAAAGAAAATTAGCTTGCTTTACAAGTCTTGAGAGAAGATGAATGAGCATCCACGTCGAAGAATCGAACTCAAATGCGAATCCAGCTTCTATTTGCAAAACATCACTCTTTGGTGAAGAAATGCAGAAAAATTAAGTTTCTATGTGAAAATAGGGTTATGATCCCAAACAAGTGTGAAAAGTACATATATAGTACTTTCAGAATCTGTCAAGTTCGCCCAGCGAACCCATTCTTCTCCCAGCGATCTTCACTTTATGGCACCTAAAGTGCCTCTGAAAAGTTAAACCACCTTTGAGGAAATATCTAAGTTCGTTGTGCGAAGACTTCTTCGTCCAGCGAGCTTCTTCGCTACAAGTTTGCACAGCGAACTTAGGGTCATTTAGCTACTGCCTCAAATCTGGGATGGTTCGGTGGGGCTTTGCTACAACCTCGCACAGCGAACAATCGCTTGCTCTTCGCTTACTCTTTGATGTTTTATGCCTAATTCCTGCACAATAACACACAAATCAAAGCAACCAAAGGTATTTGCACATAATTGAAGAATAGCATGGAAACATTGAATAAATCCACTAAAACATTACAAATGAGTTGAAAAATGCCAATAAATATGGATCAATTTAAAGCATGTTTGACATTCAACAACCATTCTTATTGATTTTCGTACCCTGATCCTTTTGGCTAAGGCAAACACAACTTTCCACCAAATCATTTGCTTCCTTTGGTTTACATTTGTAATACATATGTATATACCATTAATATTGCATTCTCTTTGCGATTAATACTGCAACTATTTAAAGACTAATATCATTAATTAACCACAACTATTTTATTAAAATAAACTATTATTTCATATTAATAGTTTAATAAACTATTTCATTAATTTATTTTATACTATGAAATAATATTAATATTATTAAATATTTCAAGTATTAAGTTTATTAAATATTTATTCTATTAAATAATTACTTTATTAAATATTAAATATTTAGTCTATTAATAAGTTATATAAATATTTAGTTTATAAGTTATATAAATATTATTAATTAATATTAATATGTAATAATATTAATATTTAGGAAATAATATTAATATTATTAAATATTTTATTAAATATTTCAACTATTTAGTTTATTAAGTATTTCAACTATTTTGTTTATTAAATATTTATTTTATTATTTATTTTATACTACTAATATTTATATTTATATTATTTCAACTATTAATATTAATATGAAATAATATTAATATGAAATATTTAATAATATTATTAAATAATATTATTATATTATATTATTAAATAATATTAAGTTGAAATAATATACTATGAAATCATATTTTGTTGAAATAATATACTTGGATATAATATTATTAAATATTATTTAGTTAATATAATATTTTATACTATGAAATAATATTAATATTATTAAATAGTTTCTTAAATATTTCAACTATTTAGTTTATTAAATACTTATTCTTTTATTTATTTTATACTACTAATGTTAATATTTATAATGTTTCAACTATTAATATTAATCTTATTAATAGTTATATAAATATTAATAATTAAAATAATATAAATATAAATATTAATAGTATAAAATAAATATTATTATTTATTTTATTTCTATTAATATTTATAGTATTTGTTATATACTGGAAGAATATTAATATTATTTATTTTATACTCTCTAGTAATTATTTAATATTATATTTTAATTTTATTTTTATTGATATTATGAAATAATATTAAAATTATTAAATATTTCAACTATTTAGTTTATTAAATATTTATTCTATTAAATAATTACTTTATGAAATATTAAATAGTTTATTAAATATTTCAACTATTTAGTGTATTAAATATTTATTCTATTAAATAATTACATTATGAAATATTAAATAGTTTATTAAATATTTCAACTATTTAGTTTATTAAATATTTATTCTATTAAATAAATACTTTATGAAATATTAAATATTTAGTCTATTAATAATTATTTTAATAAATATTAAATAAACTATTTAATAATTTGTCTATTAATAATTAATATTAATATTTTATTAATATTTAATATAATAGTTGAAATATTAAATATTAAATAATTAATAAAATAGTCTATTAAATAATATATCTAATAATTAGTCTATTAATTAATGATATTAATTATACTAAATAATTTTTTTTATTTCAACTATTTCAACTATTTCAACTATTTTATTTATTAAATAATTATTTTATGAAATATTATAACTAAATATTTTAACTATTAGTTTATTTAATTATTAATTAATAATTGAAATATTTATTGAAGTAACTATTTTATATAAACTATTTAATGATATGAAAAAACTAAATTATTTAATGAACTATTTTTTTAATACTGAAGTAGTAGTAGTAGTAGTATATATATATATATATATATATATATATATATATATATATATATATATTTGTGTTGCAATGGTATAAGTAAAACGAGTGGCTGGCCTAGTGGTTAAAGACTACCCCTTTATGGTAAAGGGTATGGGTTAAATCCCACTTGGGGCCAAGATTTTAAATTTTTTATTTTAAGATTTAAGATCAAACAAAAATATGCTTACGTCGAAATGTTGGGTATTAAAAAAATAGAAAAAGAAAAAAAAGCCTACCACATCAGCGATACATACCACATCAATAGTTCCATGTCAGTATCGTCTG
Organism: Lathyrus tuberosus; assembly: GCA_022829125.1. Lineage (NCBI taxonomy): Eukaryota > Viridiplantae > Streptophyta > Magnoliopsida > Fabales > Fabaceae > Lathyrus > Lathyrus tuberosus. The sequence continues at coordinate 1,935,848 of JALAZF010000337.1, forward strand.
TCCAATCAGCTTTTTTGTAACAGAAATCTAACGCCAGAGACTAAAGGCAACACAAAAGTGAGATATAGGGATCAGAAAACAAAAAAGAAAATACATAGACTAAATTCAAAAACATGCTAACTTACATGGATCACAAGACCCTTTAAGCCTAAATTGAATCTATACTATTAGAAATTAAAGTTGCATGTTGGATGTCTTTGACTTATGGGTTAAATGTTTTGATTTCTTTTAACTTTTGGTTTTGGTTTATATTGTTATTGAGTCTCCTCAAATGGATTATCATTTTTTTTATATTCTTCATTCAAATCACTTAATCTTCTGACTTGGATCATATCTCTTGTTTATGACTCGAATCATACATCATATTTCACTCATGTTGATGCTAGATCTCCAGCACATATAAAAGTTTTTTCTCTTAAAACCTTTACAATGCTGGAAAACATTCATTTCCACTATTGATTTGAAATTTCACAACACACTTGTTCTCTCATTTTCAAAAGGATTTCGAATATGTTTTGTCTGTTCTTGCAAACGAAATCTTTTATCTTCTATCTCATTCTTATTCCATTTTTCGTGTGGATCTAAATCTTATCTTTGGAAGATTTGTGATTATTAAGGAGATTTTGTTATTATGTTTAACGTTTCCTTTAAGTTTTTCTTGAGATTTTAGAGGCTTGCAAGGTGTGTGTGGTTATGGCTAGTTTTGACAAGTCCAACTGAAAAATGAGGTTCTTCTCTCCATAATTATTTTGGTAGTGTTGTGTGGAAGCATACAAACAATATGAGAGTTCTTCTCAATATTTGGACACACCAAAACTTCAGATACATGTAGGATTGAGGAAAGATCGCTGCAGAATATAGACTTTGGAGCATAATTTTTGGGACTGGAAGATTCAAGACGATTTTTAGTAAAGATTTTGTGAAGATTCAGTTTGGATATTGTGTACAAGTCAAGTCAGTCTAGATAGAAGATTTTTATATTTTCAATATTATTTGGATATTGTGATTGTATTAAACATCATGTAATTTGTTACAAACTATAGTGGAAGATAAAAATTTTCAATGGGAAACTATTAGAGAGTGAATTATGCTTAGTGAGGATGATAACTGAACCATTATCAATCTAGCATACATCTCTCTCTCTCTCTCTCTCTCTCTCCTCTCTCTCTCTCTCTCTCTCTCTCTCTCTCTCTCTCTTCTCTCTCTCTCTCTCTCTCTCTCTCTCTCTCTCTCTCTCTCTCTCTCTCTCTCTCTCTCTCTCTTTCTCTCTCTCTCTCTCTCTCTCTCTCTCTATTTTAATTTTTTTCTAGAATGACAAGTTTATGTTATTTTTATCGCCTTTCTAGAATCACATGTTGTTAGGTTATTTCCTTAGTAGTGATTTATAAATTAAGAGTAGGTTTTGTAAGAATTAACACTACGATTATCTTGTCGATTAAGAATCAGAATTGTGATCATAATATTCTCCATTGTATTGATTTTGTATATTTACTCGTTTTGTGTAAATTTGGGATTAATTCCATACAATAGTTTGCTTTATTTTTTGTCAGATGTTTGATTCACCTCGTTATCATATTGTGTATCGATTTAGGTGTTTGTGTATGTATCGTCCGATAAGCATGCTCGATTTTATACACGCTTTTTTTTCGCTACACAAACCATTTTCAAACTGCTATAAGGTTTCAAAACAAAATTATTTTTCAAATCGGTCATATTTTATTTGGGAGGTCTATTCACCCCCTCCAACTTCTAGATTGTTGCATTCTTGTATTCTCACTCATTAATTGGCCTTGAAGCTTGTCTTTTGATCAGTTTTAAACATCCCAAAAGTTTGAGAATATGGGTAACAACGATCAGAAGGGAATATATAATAGAACCCCCGGTTTTCAAAGGTGAAAATTATGTTTATTAGAAGGACAATATGTACGTACACTTGATGTTTGTAGTCAAAATACTTTGGGTATTAATCACCAACGAGCCCCTTATTTCAAAAAACAAAGTTTATACATAGTTCTGTTAAAATCCCAAAAGATATTTCAGATGATGAAACCAAAAAGGCATCTTTTGATTTGAAGGAGAGGAATATATTTATCTCCGCATTAAGCGCTAAACTATATTACTTTATCTTGTTAGAACAAGATTTGGTTCTGCAAGATATCTCTAAGTTTTGATAATAACAAAGTAGTATTTGTGTGCGAACAATTTTTGGTACTCTAACGTTTATTTTCTGAAGAATTAACAAACAGGATCTGACACTGATAAAGAAAGCTCTGACTTTGATAGAGATCATGTGGAACGTCACTCTCATTTGACCAAAAGTCAATTATGCGTTAAAGAAGCATGTTTGCTTTTGATCTGCTCACTTTCAGAAAGATTCTAAGAAGACAATATACTGCTGCTGCAATGTTCTCTTGGATTCTGCCTCTGAATATGGCTCTGATTATTATCTTCTGAAGACTAAGTGCTGAAGACTCTAAAGACAAGGTTCTGCTGAACAACGTTCTGAAGATTTTGAAGACTTAAGTTTCTGAAGACTAAGTGCTGAAGACTCTGAAGACAAGTTTCTGCTGAACAACATTCTGAAGACTCTGAAGACTTAAGTTTATGATAACCAAGGGCTCTGAAGACCGATTGCTAAAGACTCTGAAGATAAGGTTTTGTTGAACAACGTTCTGAAGACTCTGATGACCCACGACTCTGAAGACCCAGTGATTAACTCTTCTATTCATGCTTCAACCATATCTACTCAGAAGCCTCTGATGAACAGAAGAAGATGAAACGTTTGCGAGGGAAAATAATACATAGTACATATCAAACACGTTCTTTTCCACTACCATTCCACTACCCTGATTTTGTGGTACAAAGGACAACTTTTGTGTACGATTTTCAGCCCAGCATAACGACATTATTTCAAGTTGCCAGCAATCTTAATGATATCCCTGATCTTCCCTCCAACTGATCTCTTTCAGGCTATATAAAGACTTGATCACTTGAAGAAAAAGTGAGACACTGATACATAGAAGAGAGAGAGACATGCGTGAATAGTAAAGCACCACAATACAAAGAAAAATACATTGTTCATACTGTATGTATTTTATTTGATCTATTCATAGTGTTTATATCAGCTTGTGTAGAAGCATTTCATTGTAAATAATAAATTTGTTTAAACAATTGTTTGTATTCCTTAAGGGACCAGTTGGGTCAGAATCCTTAAGAAGAGACAGTTAGTCTTTGATTGTTAGTCACCGGCAGTTGCTAGTGCAGTGTAATTAGTTGATTATAGTGGATTAAGTCCTTGTGTATAAGGCGAAATCACCTTGACGGGTGGGCTAGATTAACTTTATAGTTTTCAAGTGAACTAGGATATATCGAATGTCTTTCTCTCTTGCTAGTCTATTTGTGATCTTTGTTTGAGTTTCACAAAAAGCTTTCATTTTGAAAACCCAATTCAAACCCCCCTTTCTTGTGTTTTCTCATACCTTCAAACTTAAGAAATCGTTATATGGTCTGAAATAGGCTCCCAGATCTTGGTATGAAATGCTAAGTAACTTTCTTTTGGAAAATGACTTTACTAGAGGAAAAATGGATACAACACTCTTTTGTAAAACCTTTAAAAGTGATATTTAGGTTGCTCAAATCTACGTTGATGATGTTATATTTGGTTCTGCTAATACTTTCTTTTGCAAGGAATTTTCTAAGTTAATGCAGGCTGAATTTGAAATGAGTCAAATGGGAGAACTCAGACTCTTTCTGGGAATTCAGATTGATCAACGTTCAGAAGGAACATACATTCATTAGAGCAAATATGCAAGAGAACTTCTGAAGAAGTTCAATATGTCTGAAAGTAAACATGCTAAGACTCCTATGCATCCGACATGCATTCTTGAGAAAGAAGAAGTAAGTAAAAAGGTTTGTCAGAAGCTCTATCATGGTATGATATGCTCTCTTTTGTATTTGACTGCTTCTCGTCCAGATATTCTGTTCAGCGTATGCCTTTGTGCTCGTTTCCAATCAGATCCAAGCGAAACTCTCTTAACTGCTGTTAAGAGAATCCTAAGGTATCTAAAAGGAACAACTAACCTTGGCTTGATGTATAAGAAAACATCAGAGTACAAGCTTTCTGGTTATTGTGATGCAGATTATGCTGGAGACAATTAGAGAGGAAAAGTACTTCTGGAAACTATCAGTTTCTGGGGAACAACCTCGTCTCTTGGGCAAGCAAAAGACAATCAACACTTGTACTTTCAACTACAGAAGCAGAATATTGTCATACCCCAAATTTTGACCACTAAGATTTCCCATCATTGTGCAAATCATCATCACAATATGGGGGAACCATCTTATTTCATCAGTCTCCCCAAAGATGGGTGAGCATCTACTACAATCAAAACTAGGGTTTCAAGCCCTCTCAGAGCCTTAGACAAAGGATCAATCAAGGAACGACTTGATCTTCAACTTGTCTAAACCTCTCTAACATACACAAAGGATAAAAAAGGACTCCCACTCCAAGGATTAAGCACAAAGCTGCTCCCTTCTAGGTGGATCAAGCCTCAAGATCGCCAGTATCACCAAATTAAGGTTTTGGTCGATCAGGGCCTCCAAAGGGAAATTTTCCTCTGGGCATGAGCCAAGGATCCAAAACACAACCTAATATACTCCATGGAACCTCATGGACCCAATCACCAAGTCAATTTTGCCTTAGGGGTTGCATTCATCATAAATCAGGAATTAGGGTTTCTTGACCTAATTCACCCCTAAGTTGACTTTTAGGACAAAACATGAACCAAAACCTCAAGAGAGGGTTGGAGGGGCTCTAATGAACTATATTGATCCATTTGGAACAATGGATTAATCCAAGAAGTTTGAGCAACAAGCCTCAATTTCATCTGCACCACAATTAGGGTTTCGCCGGAAAAGTCAACTGTAACTTTGACTTTTGACCAAGACATGCTCCCAAACCCTAGAACATACCTCAATATACCCTATGACACCCATGGAACATGTCCATCAAGTTTGATTTAGGTCAAGGACATGATTTCCTGAAGAATTGCACAGTTTGGAATTCATTTGATAAAAAGTCAACTGTGCACAAAAGTCAACTTAGACTTTTTGAGATTTTTCACCAAAATGGATTTTTAACCCTAAAATGATGTTAATGTATGATTTGAATCATCATTCATCAAGAAAAATCAAGAAAAGTTGGATAACTTGTAAAAGGGGTAACCATAAAAACTTAGAAAATTTTCTAAGTTAAAAATAAAGTGGCTAGGGTACCAACTTTAGAGGATCATAACTCCTAAACCACAAAAACATTTTTCCTCATCCAAAGATGGATTTATAGCCCTCATTACCCTCTACAAAAACTTCAACTAGACCTAAGTCCAATTCATTAAGGATTTTGAGTTATGGAGTGATCAAAATGGCTGAAAAATGAAAATGTCACTTTTTCTAACACTTAGTGAAATTTTCACTAAGTCCAAATCTGTCTTCATTTTTTTCCAAATGTAGGGGGATTTTTCACTTGGATTCAAAAGATATCAAAACCAAACATGTTCAAACAGTTGTTGTATCATGTAAGGGCTTTCAAAAATGGCCAAGAACATTGTCAAATTCCATTTGGGCTATGAGTTATGACATTGTCAAGTTGCCTTGTTGAAATCTGTCAAGGCAAGGTAGAATTTGCATTTTTGCTCGATTTGCCAAAATTGTGCAAATCCAAACACTCCTATCCACTTAGACACATCTGAGGATTGAATCTAAAGGGGGCAGTCACTGAGGCAAGCCTCCAAAATCTTTGGAACAAGAAAAAGCATGTTGAACCTAGAATTGCCAAAATAGGGTCAAGACTCCAAATTTGGATTAGAGCATTCAATGGAAGCATCAAGGTGGCATGGACTAAGCCATTCTCATCTGAAATCAGTCAAGACTTATCCAAGACCAAGGGAACCACAGCCCTGTGCCATAACCTCTAGTCAATGGCTAGAGGAGACTTGGATTTCCATTGGACAACATTGGCCAAACATCTGCTGCAGTTGCCATTCACTATGGATCCCAAAACAAACTTGCTCTACTATAAATAGAGCTCAATTGTGATCAGTTTAAGTACACCAAAGCCATCAAACAGATGCTTTCCTCAAAATCTCTTCTTTCACTCCAATTTTGCCTTATAAGGCAAGTCACTATCGGGTTTTGAGTTTGAGAGCTTTTCCAATCAAACCAATCACACACACACCTCATATACATCATATAGAAGTGATCCAAACACTCACATAACATCTGTAACACTGATTTCACAAAATCACTAGCCAATTGCTCAAGTTCTTGACAGTTTTGCAGTTGAGGTGCCATCCTCAATTGCAAACCATTTCAATCCATTCCAAGCACTCAGACACATCACTTGGCACCTAGGGAAGCTATCCACATCATTGGAACCAAGCTGTAACACCTCCAACACAAATCACGATCACCAGTTGCAAGTGGTAAGCATGAGCTCTTCTAACTCTATGATCCATGCATATTTTGCTGCACAATAATTTGGCCATATGTTCTTAATCATGCATGGAATGTTTCCCCTTAATAAATTACATTGTTTGAATCGTGTGTGGAATTTCTGAGCCTTCATACAAAAATTAGGGTTCTTGAGGTTTCTCTTTGATTTCTTGTTTTATGTTTAATTTAAATGAAATTAATTGACATAGACATGATCGTGAGGTTGAGACGAGCATAATGATATGTGGATTGCATGATATAATCAAGTATTCAGCGAGATTGGAGAGAAAATGCAAATCAGCCAAACCCAGAACACGCGCATGTTCTTGGTGTGTTCTTGGCGCCTTTTTTCAAAATTTGAATATTTGAATTTTGTGATTTTATTTAATTAATTCAAAAATTAATTTCTCTCTGAGTTTTAATGATTTTGAGTTGATTCTTTTTTTAATAATTCTCAAAAATGTTAAAATATTTTATTTTCCCAAAAAATCCCAAAAATATTATTTATTTTATATAATTGATATTTTTGTAAAGAATTAATGTTTTAATTGTTTTTAACATTTGAAATATTTTTTCCACCTTGATTTTGAAACTTTTAATGCTTTCTAATTATTTTGTAGGTCAATACTTAATTTTTGAAGCATTAATCCAAGATCACAATTTGTTTTCCATATGTTAAACAATTTTGATCATTTTAATTGAATTTTTATTCAATTAAATAGATTTTTGAAAACAAATTAGGGTTTTGGATTAATTCAACCCTCATAAATCATTTTCAAAACTTTTGGGCCTCTATTAGAGTGTAAGACCCAACCCCCTTGTACAGAAAACATTTTGGGCCTCATTCGTTGTATAAGTCCCTCTGTACACTTTCAAATAAACGGCGCGATCGTCGCCTTTTCAAAATAACCCTGGGCCTACCCTCGAGTAGTAAGACCCATTTCTTTTCTTTAAACTTTTTTGGGCCTCTAATAGAGTGTAAGACCCAATCCCCTTTTAACCAAAACATTTTGGGCCTCAGATATTGTATAAGCCCCTCTGCGTTAAAAGAAAATCTCTGCGCGATCGTCATTTCAAACGAAAAGTCAATTGGGCCTACCCTCGAGTAGTAAGACCCATCTCTTATTCAAAACTTTTGGGCCTCTTGAGAGAGTGTAAGACCCACCCCTTTGTACAGAAAACCTTTTTCGGGCCTCAGTCACTTGTATAAGTCCCTCTGTACAAATTCAAACAGTGCGCTCACTGATAAAACCCTGGCCCTCTCCTTGAGCTATAAGCCCCAAATCTTTCTTTTTCAAAGCACTTTCTCCTTTGATTTTGAATATACTATTGTTTTCAATCTTTCTTTGTTGAACAACTAACCAAACAGCATGGAAGCTCTACAACCGAGTAAGTGGTTATTGCTTTCATTTACCGTTTTCATATACCTATAACTGTATTGTGGGGCTGTTTCACTGTAAGTCTCCTTTCACAAACTCATATATATATAACTGTATTGTGGGGCTGTTTCGCTACAAGTCTTCTTTCATAAACTCATATCAACTGTGTAATAATAGTATAGATATTTAGAGTTTTCCCGACAACTACGTCTAGCACTAGGTAAAGCCGTTTCAATCACTCTTAGAAATAGTCTAAACTAGATCCCCATAGGATTACCAGACACAGTCTTCCCTCCTCTTGGGGTTAAACAATATGGAGATATTAAAGGTAGCATTCTCTGTGAACCCTTTCATAGACTGTCACTCATAGAAGTTGTCAAGAAACTCTATTCCCCAGAGATGATCTCTTCTCCGTGAATTGCATCTCTTGAGTTTCTTCCAAATTCTCGAACTTTCCTGACTTTGATCTGTTCTCGGTGAATAGCATTGCCTTGAATTTCTCGGGGTTTGGGGACCCACGGGCTTCTTAAAAGCACTTGTCAAAGAAACTCTACTCCCCAGAGATGATCTTTTCTCCGTGAATTGTATCTCTTGGGTTTCTTCCAAATTCTCGAACTTTCCTGACTTGATCTATTCCTTGTGAATAGCTTGCCTTGAATTTCTCGGGGTTTGGGGATCCATCGGCTTCTTAAAAGCAATCGGCCACCTCTTGGGCATCGTACAAGGACCCACAGGCTTCCTAAAAGAAACCTCGCCTCCTCTTGGGCTTAGTACAAGGACCCGTCGGCTTCTTAGAAGTATTCACAGCCTCCTCTTAGGCTTCGTATAATGATCTCTTCCTTCGGGAATGATAGACTTCTCTTGGGCTTAGTACAAGGACCCGTCGGCTTCTTAAAAGTTTTTAGCCTCCTCTTGGGCTTCGTACAAATTGTCCCGACGACCTCCAAGAGGTATAGGAACAGAACCTAGTCATCCTCATAGAACAGTCCTTTCATAGAGTCTACTACTGTTTCTCAAAGCATAGTACAAAAGATAAAACTCTAGACTTGGACAGTCTAACTTTCTTGAGTCTCAAAGACATTCTCAAGTGACCCCTTCGTTAAATAGGAAGGAAACCCGCAGACTCAGACAGTCTCAATACCCTTTGGATTTCCCGTTTCCTCAAAGAGAAGGAAATATCCCTGATCCTCAAATCAAATCCCTGAGTACAGTGTTGCTCATATAAGAACTGATTTTCTCTTTAAAATCAGTATACTGGACCTGTCACTTAACTGAAACAGTTACCATAGCCTCCTCTTGGGCTTTGTTCAATGATTCTTCCCAACGAAGCAAACGTTTAGCCTCCATCTCGGCTTCGTACGAGATACCAAAATTCTCCCCAGTGGAGTCAAACAACATTTAGCCTCTCTCTCGGGCTTTGTACGAGACACATAAGAGACTCCCTCGTTGAGTCAATCACCCCTTTCGCCTCCATCTAGGGCTTTATATGAGATACAAAAAGGTTCTTATTGATCCAAACAAACAACAACCTCCATCTCGGGCTTCGTACGAGATACAAAAAAAACTCTCTTGTTGATTCAAATAGCCTTCATCTCGGGCTTCATACGAGATACCAAAAGACTCCATCGTCAGGTCAAAACCTTTTAGCCTCTCTCTCAGGCTTTGTACGAGACACATAATTGCCTCCTCTTAGGCTTTGTATAAGAAAACCACTGGTTAATCCAATTAACCTTTTAGCATCAAAGTTGTGCCTCGTTCACAGTACACAAACATCAACAACTCTTTCCCCTTCATCTAATCGCTGTAAGCGGCAAGCCTCTGGATTATTTAAATCCATGCCACTGTCCCTCTTTTAGCATGAAAAATTCCTAAGGAAAGATATCATTGCTCTACACTGAGTTAAAGTCTTCTCCTTCAGGTTGAAACTCCCCTATAAAGGAAATTATGGCATTGCCGGATTCACATATCCCGGTTAAAGTAATTCTCCTTTATAAACAGTTGTGACATACAACCCCCTCTTTAGAGATGACAAATTCTCTCTAAAGTTAACACCCTTTTAGCTTCACATCTTGGGCTTCGAAGAAGATACAAATGGACTCTTTAGCTTCACATCTTGGGCTTTGAACAAGATACAAATCACCTTTCGCTTCACGTCTTAGGCTTTGAACAAGACACCAAAAACCAATTTCCTCCCATAGAATAGGAGGAACTACGAATGCTCAGATTTCCCTGTTTCGGTAAACAGGAATACGTAGGCATAAGATTGAAAGAAAAATCTTAGCGAGCACAATCAACAAAAAACCCAAATCCCATATCTCCATCAATCAAAAGCAGTAATTCAAAAACATCAGTCCTAACATCCTAATCCTTGTTCCCCGCCAGAAACCTTCTGTCAAGGTAAAAAGAAAGAAACCAGTATTGGCGAAAATACAAATAACCAATATAAAGGCCCCCCCACATTGATAGCATTCGTAACCTAACAGACCGCTGTTTAAACTCAGTATGCAAGCAGGGTTAATTGGAGACGTCTATTTCCCTTCCTTCATCATCTTTAATAGGATAAAAAATGAATCGACCTGTAGTAAGCTCAAACCGCAGAGAGCGACCAGCGCTTAAGAACCACGTCCAAAATCGCTCGCTACAAATATATCTCAGCATCATTGTGCAGTACTCAGATACTCTGGATGAAGAATCAACCCGAAGATTATCAGATACACGAGAGTAACATTCCTATCTTCTGTGATAATACTTCTACTATCTGTTTATCTAAGAATCCTATTTTTCATTCTAGGGCAAAACATATTGAAATAAAACATCACTTTTTACGTGACTATGTTCAGAAGGGTACTTTTTCAGTTAAAATTTGTGGATATAGACCACCAGTGGGTTGATATCTTCATAAAACCCCTAGCTGAGGATAGATTCGTATTAATTCTGGGAAATCTATTTATAAAACCATGTCTATAATGAGTAGATGATATTTTGATGTGTCAAGTCACCAGAACTTCTGAAATAAGATTCTGATGTTAAGCAAAGTGTTTTATTATTTTATGTCTTTCTGATTAACGATACTTCTACATGTTAGAAGATGTCTTGATCAGAAACTCGTCCAGTCAGATACCTCTTGGTATTCTTGACATTGAGAATATTAATCGTGCTCTCTTAAAAACAAACGACTATGATTGTTTGCAACACTTGTCCAAAATCAAATCATACCTTTATGTTGAAGAGACACCTCGAGCATTGTGATTTCGTGAGACTAGATTTCAAGTAATTACTCCTTAATATTCCTCATTATTGCTGTAATCATGTTTTGATGCATTGGGTTTGGTAATTTACTTGAGAATAGATTAAATTTTTACGTCTTCCCTTTATTATGCATTCATTAAATTGTGTGTAAGACAAAGATTTCTTGAAACTAAACACTTTTCTTCCCAACCTTTATTCCCTGTCAGATCCTTCCCTCCCATTTTCAAGTATACATTTATTCGTATTTATTGACTGATGTCAAGATTTGAATAACGTATACCTGATCTGTGATCTTTTGGAGACTGATACACTCTTTTCCCATTCTTTGTTTGTATCTCTTGTATTGGAAATGATGAATTTTTGTTTCAGTTCATCTAATCTTTATTGCCATTTATTGCTAATACATTTTTCTTCTCATTAAATATCATACTCCTCTTCATAACTCTTCATCAGTTCTTCAACTTGCTTTTCTTTCCTATCCTTTTTCATTCTCTATGTCTTCTAAAACCATTAAGGGAGAAATCTCTGACTTAGAACTTTTGAAAGAATACTCTATTGACTTCAAGGCTCTAATTTATAATGGTCTTTCCAATATTCTTTCAGATATCATCTACCAAAACTGGGATAAATACCTTGAAATTCTCAATGGACCTATCAATCCAGTACTTGTAAAGGAATTATGGGCCAATGCTCGCGTTCTTGAATATGAGTCTGATGCTTGTTACATCCTGTCTACTGTCTTTGCTTTTCCCATTATGATTAACTCCTCAATCATCTCTCAAGATATTAAGTGTAAGGAAGATGGTGAAAGCGTTGAATATTACAGAGGAAATAATTGGTTTTTTAAACACATTCACATCATCTATCTTCATCAAGGACCTGCTGACAGTCCCTCTACTCTCACCACTATGGCAAAAGTTTGGTACCAAATTATGGGAAAAAATCTTAGGCCTGGAGAAAAGGGAATAGGACGGCTTTCTGCATTGGATAGGCTTTTCATTTTCTTCTTAGTTTCAAATATTAAGATCAATCTGCCTCAATCCATGTTTAACTATTTGAAAGAAGAAACTCTTTCATCGAGAGAGGAGTTATCGTTTCGGATTCCCTTCAGTAGAGTTATTTCTCACATTCTTGATCTACAAGGAGTTGTTACCCACATAAAGAAAATCAGAATAACTGAAAAACTTGCTACTGATTGGTGCTCTCCCATGAACTATTTTGAAACCACCATCAATCAATGATATATCTATTGGCGGGTGTTTCTATGGTCTCTCAGAATTTGGTCTCTCTTTTCATAACTTTGATTAATCGTTTTTGCTTCTGTCCGTCTGTTGTTGTCTTGTTTTGCGTCTTGCTTTTGTACTGCGCCTCTGGCGTTTTGTTTTGTTTAATCAACAAAAATGATCTTTATTGCATCTATTTTGTCTTATTGCATTTCTTTATGATTTCTATCAAAAGAGAACAGTACTTAATTTCACATATCTAATCTCTCTTGAATTAAATCCAAATGCTTGTGTTAACCATTGATTACCCTTTTTTATTAAGATAAAAAGGGGGAGTATTTTAAAGGAAAGTTATTTTGATAAATATCTTGTCCCTGAATCATAGCTCTAACATTCTAACACGTTATTTGCAAATTTTCTTAGAATGTTTTTCAGGAACAATATTTATATTGGTAATCTGGCCCTGATTTAATCAGGATCTGATATAACCAATCAGACTCTGTTATCAGATTCCATAACCACTATAATCAAGCTCTGATATTCTGGATCTGACTAGATCCTTGTAATCAGGCTCTGGTAACCCTAATTTGATAAGATTGTTTTAAGTCTTAGATTCAGGGGGAGCTTGATAAAGGGAATTTAACTCTAAACTTATCTTTGTCATTTCCTATTAATTATCTTCGTACAAAACTGTTTTATCAAAATACGTTATTTTGTCATTATCAAAAAGGGGGAGATTGTTAGAAGAAGATTTGGTTTTGCAAGATATCTCTAAGTTTTGATAATAACAAAGTAGTATTTGTGTGAGAAAGTTTTTTGGTACTCTAACCTTTATTTTTTGAAGAATTAACAAACAGGATCTGACTCTGATAAAGAAAGCTCTGACACTGATAGAGATTATGTGGAACATCACTCTCATTTGACCAAATGTCGCTTCTGCGTCAAAGAAGCAAGTTTGCTTCTGATCTGCTCACTTTCAAAAAGATTTTAAGAAGACAATATGTTGCTACTGCAATGTTCTCATGGATTCTGCCTCTGAATATGACTCTGATTATTATCTTCTGAAGACTAAGTGCTGAAGACTCTGAAGACAAGGTTCTGCTGAACTACGTTCTGAAGACTCTGAAGACAAGGTTTTATTGAACAACGTTCTGAAGACTTACGTTTCTGATAACCAAGGGCTCTGAAGACCGAGTACTAAGGACTCTGAAGACAAGGTTCTGTTAAACAACGTTCTGAGGACTCTGATGACTCAAGACTCTGAAGACCCAATGATTAACTCTTCTATTCATGCTTCAACCATATCTACTCAAAAGCCTTTGATGAACAGAAGAAGATGAAACATTTGCGAGGGAAAATAATACATAATATATATCAAACACGTTCTTTTCCACTACCATTCCACCACCCTGATTTGGTGGTACAAAGGACAACTTTTGTGTACGATTTTCATCCCAGCATAACGACATTATTTCAAGTTGCCGTCAATCTTAATGATATTCCTGATCTTCCCTCCAACGGATCTCTTTCTCGCTATATAAAGACTTGATCACTTGAATAAAAATTGAGACACTGATACATAAAAGAGAGACACATGCATGAACAATAAAGCACCATAATACAAAGCAAAATACATTGTTCATACTGTATAGATTTTATTTGAGCTATTCGTAGTGTTTCTATCAGCTTGTGTAGAAGCATTTCATTATAAACATTAAATTTGTTCAAACAGTTGTTTGTATTCCTTAAGGGACCATTTGGGTCAGAATCCTTAAGAAGAGACGATTAGTCTTTGATTGTTAGTCACCAGTAGTTGCTAGTGCAATGTAATCTGTTGATTATAGAGGATTAAGTCCTTGTGTATAACGCAAAATCACCTTGGCGGGTGGACTGGATTAACTTGATAGTTTTCAAGTGATCCAGGATATATCGAGTGTCTTTCTCTCTTGCTAGTCTATTTGTGATATTTGTTTGAGTTTCACAAAAATCTTTCATTTTGAAAACCCAATTCAAACCCCCCTTTCTTGTGTTTTCTCAGACCTTCATATGTCATATCATAAGAGTGCACAATCAATGTAGATTGCTCTTCAAGTCCTTTACGAGTGAACTGGCGATGTTAAGGACTCTAAGATTAATACATTGACAAACGAGTATAAGATTTTCTTTATGGAACACGGTGAAACCATGGAATCCATGCATCATTTTCTCTATTTATTAGACAAGTTAGATAACTTAGGAAAATCCATTTCTAACAAATATTATGCTAACAAAAAATTAAAATATATTTACAGGGAATGGAAACCGAAGGTTGCAACCATTAAAGAATCAAATGATTTGAATAATTTTTATATCACCCAAGTGTTTAGAAAGCTTCTGAACATGAAGGTGAACTAAAACTGCTCGGTGGAAGCAAACTAAGCTCGCAAAAGAAAGAGAAGGTCAAAGAAGATAAGTGGGATATTTATTTGAATACTTTGTCATCAAAGACAAATAAAGTAGATGATGATAGTTATAGTTCTGATGAAGGCTCTTCCAAACACGGAGAGTTGGAGTTATTCGTCAAGCACTACAATCAATATACAAAGAAGCACAAGCTCAAACATTCTGACAAAAATTTAATCAACTTCAAGAAGTCATATCAGCATGAGAAGGAAAATAGGAAAAAGGAATAAGGTGTCACATGCTACGAATGCAAAAAGTCACGTCATTACTGAACAACGTGTCCAAGTCTCAACAATCACAATAAGAAGAAGGATAAAGACACATACAAAAGTTCAACCGAACCAAAGGTCATTGGACCTATATCCATTGGTAAGAAGAAGATGAGAACTCCTCTTCATCTTCCAGTTCTAGCTCAGATTATTAATGTGAAAATCTGTACTTGATGGTGCACAAGAAAAGTAAAGGCTCTTAAGTATATGATTCTGATCCTAAATTTAAACCTTCTTACAAAAAATTGTCGAAAACGTTTAGATAGATGCATGCAAACCTATTAAGCGCTTTTAAGAAAAAATTTCTCGAAAGAAGACTTCTTTCAAAACTTGAAAAGGAGATTAGTGATCTTAACATTGCTTTAGATTTCTTAAGGGAAACGCACGAATCCTAAGGACCCACTTGTTGGGTACCTAAATTACTTGTTTGATTTTTTGTATGAATGTATTTCCTTTGCAAAAAGATTGTGGTTTCTAAATAGCGGATGTTCAAGACATATGACGGGATATGCTTTGATGTTTTTCATGTTTTATCACAAAGAAGGCAGTCACATCACTTATGGAGACAATGCCAAAGGTGAAATTCTAGGAAAAGGTGTTGTGGGAAATCCCTCCACAATTACCATAGAAGGCATTTTATTGGTTAAAGGGCTTAAAAACAATTTTCTTAGCGTTACTCAATTATGTGACAAAGGGGTATCTATTGTTTTCGATAGCTTGAGTGGCTTAATTGAACATAAGGCTAGTAAAATTCTTGTGTTTAAGTGTTCTAGATTTTATAACATCTATTTGCTTGACTTGGATGTTGTGTTAATGTATGGTACTAAATGTTTGATAACTAAGAATGAATATTCTTGGCTATGGCAGATATGTTTAGGACATGTACATTTTGACTTAGTAAGTAAGATACCATCCAAAAATCTAGTAGTTGGTCGACCAAAAATAAAGTTTTCTAAAGATAAACTTTGTGATCCTTGCAAAACGGAAAAGCAAATGAGAGTGTCTTTTAAATATTAAAACATTGTTTCCACTTCAAAACCTCTTGAGCTTCTCCATTTGGACTTGTTTGGATCTTTAAGGACAAGAATTTTAGCCGGTAACTATTACAGGTTTGTAATTGCAAACGACTATTCTAGGTTTACTTAGATGCTCTTCTTAACCCATTAGGAAGAGACCTTTAGAGATTTTGTTAAGTTTTCTAAGATTTTCCAAAATCTTTACAATTTTTAAATATTCACACTCCGTAGTGATCATGGTAGTGAGTTTGTAAAACAACAATTTAAAAGATTTTGTAGCAAAAACAAGATTACTCATAACTTCTCATGGTCGAGAACTCCATAACAAAAATGGTGTTGTTGAGCGTAAAAACTGTATTTTAGAAGAATTGACTCAGACAATGACAAGTGAAATATGTTTACCTAAGTACTTTTGGGTAGATATAATTAATACCATATGCCATCTCTTAAACATGATGGTCATCTGACCAATCTTAGAGAAGACAACCTATGAGCTACTTAAAGGCAAGAAATCTAATATTTCATATTTTTGAGTTTTCCGTTGCAAATGCTTTATTTTAAATAACGGAAAGGAAAATCTTGGTAAATTTGATAAAAAGGCCTAATAAAGGTATTTTTCTAGGGTAGTCATCTTCGAGTAAAGAATATAAGGTTTACAACCATAGAACGCCACTTGTAGAAGAGTCTTTTCATGTAGCTTTTGATGACACCAAACCTCAAATGTTGTGGAAAGGTAGTTCTTTTGATGTTTTAGGTGTGAAAACGGAAAATTTGGTCAATTAAGACATTCCTAAGGAGGATCCTCCTCCATAAATAAAAGAGGACATTTTTGAAGACAAATTAGGAAGCATACAAAAAGAAAGTTCCTTTAAAAATCATGATTGTATTCATAATAAGAATCAGTAGAAATAAGGGTAATATTGTCAAGCTTATGGCGAAAACTTAATCTTTTAGGAGGAAATTAGTAAAATGTTTTTTTGAAGAACCTTTGAGCTAAGTAAACCCTATAATACTTAAGACCTAGGTTAGATTGTCTATGGATTGTTGAACGAGTCTCCCTATAATTCTTATGTGATTTAATTGGTTATAGACCAACATTGATTCGAGAATGATGCAATTTCATAGCCATGTTTTTATCATTTTTAGCTGTTAAATTCTATAATTTTATTTATGATTTTGCTTCATTTTGTTATCAGGTTACTCTCGTTTTCTTGTTTCCCTATGTTTTGAGATTTTGAAGAGGATTGAAGGATCAAGAACACATATAAATGAAAGAAAAGCTAGAGGAGTATGAGCATAATGATTCCTAAAGATGGCGAGAAGTCTGAGCAAAAGAGAATAGATATGACATAAGATAGATGTCGTAACGACCAACTCGTAATGGGAATTACGACCTTATTGACCCCATGATTTTTGGATTTTTAAAAATACAATTTTATCAAGATGGCGTGGTCTTTACGGTAGCCCATAATGGGCATTAGGGTCGTAATGACTTCAACGACTTTTAGGATTTAACTTTTCTTTTGTTTCTTTTTTTGGCTTTTCTACTTTCTGTCAGTTACTCATTGATAAACCAAGGTTTAATTGAAATTTTATGCATAGGAGAACATATGTTGGACCAGATGCCTAAGCCAATTTGTTCAACATCTTATACAAGAATTGGTAGATAATAGAAATAAGATGATAAGTCATAAAACAAATAAGGAACACAGGAGAATTGCTGACCTCGTTCATGCAATAACACCTACATCTAGGAGGCTTCTACCCCAAGAAAGGAAATCCACTATCAATAATATTAGTACAAAGTTCCTTAAATGAACAACCCTTATCCAATGCCCCTCTTCTTAATACTACCTGTGTCATTCTATTTAGGACTCCCCCTAAATATGAGAACCCCTCTCACTTTCTAATTTAAGTTGTCTAACACCTTTACACCCAAGGCACTGAGTACCTTTGCTACTATTGTTTTTATCTTCATTATTGCCTTTTACCTCATGTCTTGCACATTTGTTATCCACTTTTTATCCAAATTCTTTAAGGAATTGTTGACCTTTATCCTAAGAAGAACTATATATTCTACCCAATTCTCGACTTTGTTACTTTGAATCTCATCTTTTTTAGGGTGGGAAACAAAGGATATACCTTTGTTCTTCTTTACTCATTTTTAATTGATGAAAATCTCAAAGGTTTGAAGATAATCAATGAGTTCATAAACCTTTATGTTGCTTAGGTCATAAGCTTCTTCAATAACAGTCACTTTCATATCAAACCTCTTAGGTAATGATTTGAGAATCTTTCTGGCAAGATTTTCTTCAAACATCTTTTCACCTAAGGCAAAGGACGTGTTGGTAATGTCACTTAATTTGATGTGAAACTCACTCACAATTTCATATTGATTCATCCTCAGGTTCTTAAAATTTGTTGTTAGGAGCTGCAACCTTGACATACAAACCTTGGATGTGCCTTCATGTGTAGTTTTTAGAATCTCTTAAGCTTCTTTAGCTTCTGAATATGTGTTGATCAGGCTGAACATGTTTTTGCCCACACCATTGAAAATCACATTAAATTCCTTGGAGTTCCCAAGGACTTCATCATCTTCAGCATTGGTCCAATCAGCCTTCGGTTTTAGGTTGTTTCTAGCATCTTTAGAGGTAACCATTGGATGTTTACATCCCTTGATCACAACTTTTCATGCTTGATTTCCTAAGGATTTGAGAAAAAACACCAACATCACCTTCCAATAATCATATTTGTGCCATTCAAAACAGGTGGTTTGTTGACTGATCCTCCACCTTTAACTGTCTCCACTTGAGCAAAATTTATTTTCACTAGAGCTCACCCAACAAGCTAGGGTGACTACTCTGACATAAATTGAAATTTTGTTCCTCAAGGTATAAATGTTGAACTCGATACTTTGATAACAAGTTTGATAAGTTACACCAGAACCATTACACCAACAACTAATAGATGATGGAGTAGAAAAGTAATAAAGAACATAATCAATTATTTACCCAATTCTGTGATACTACACCTATGTCTAGGGGGATGAGTCCACAACCTAAGAAAGGAAATTTACTATTAGTAGTTTAGTACAATTAGAATTACAAGAAACAACAAACCCTATGCTTTTAAATGCCTTTTCCTAACCCTACCTATAGCGGGGAAATCGTGAGTGTAAGCTATTGATTAACTTAACTCAAAAATGCAAGAGTCGCCACCGCACTTTTATTTATTCCACAAAGGAAAAGGAAAAAAGAGTGAATAAATCCTAAGAGGTCTAAAAAAGCAAAAGCTAAAAAAGACAAAGAGAAATGGGTAAGGGGGGTTGGTTATGTAAAGGGAAGGTTTTATGCACCCAATACATCTATAGTACTCTATAGGAGCCCTTTGATGTATTCATGCTTTTTGGTCTGAAAAAGGTTTGCTTGAAAAAGAGATCGGGGAGATGAGAGGAGAATTATTTTTAAATATTTTTGTGTTTGGAGAGACTTATCGCCTCATGCCTACGTACCCACGATGTGCAATGTAGGATAAAAACCCCGTAGTTCGTGGTACAAATAACAAAAATTTGTTTGTTTTGGTTGATTTTAAGTGTAAAGACAAGTCGTCATTTCCAAGCGAATAATTCCGCTTAAAGAAATGAATCATGTCTAAACTTATGAAAAAGTTTTAAAAGAAAAAGGTGCACCAAGCACAAAAAAAGTTTGATGAGTTTTTGTATTTTTTATGTTTTATGAAATGGTCAAAATATGGTTAATATTGATTGACATTTATTAAAGAAAACAAAGCTTAAAAATCACTTAACCAAAGTCAAGGTTTTATTATGAAAGAGGTGATAGTTTGAAATCAAGAAGGTTTTGAAAAAGGGAGAAGGCTTTGAAAATTAAAGAAGGGGTGGAGAAGAAGTGGCTATCCTAGTGCATGAAAATAAAAGCTAAGGATAAGAAAGATCTAACCACATGGACAAGCTCCATAGCATAAGCATTTTTCCTTTTTTGATTTGGTCTTGATTAAAAATAAGTCTTTAAAAAGAGGACTCCAAGTATCCAAAAACCAAGGTTTTCCATCACAAACTCCCAAGCATAGGTTAAGATCCTAACTCTAAGTCCAAAAGTCCATAATCAAGAGTATAGGTCCTCAAAAGCAAAGGATAGTGGACATAGTCCAACAATTAAGAGCACAAGTCTTTAAGTGGTTTAATTCTTTATTAATGTTTTTGAGTCCAAATGGACAAAAGAAAAATAAAGCACAAGATAAAATGGTCCAAGTAGACAAAAGAAAAATAACATAAACATAAACATGATATGATAAATGGCATAAAGCATAAAAAATAAAGAGAAATAGGGAGCGAAAAGGAAAAGTAAAGAAGTTAGAAGTTAGTGGTTAGTAGCACAAGGCTCTAGTGCCATAAGCCTTCACCGATTATTCCGTTTCGCTTTATGAACTATAGTGATTAAACGATGCACTTAGGCCAAGGTTAATGAACTTGACAGAAGATTGGTAAAACCAAAGCCTCTACAACGCCAAGTTTAAAAGATTATGGACCTAATGCAAAAGATCAATCACCATTGGGTTGATGCGACCAATCAAGGTTCGGACCACGAACGTTCAAATTCCAAATTGGATAAAGAGGGACAAATGTTGCGCTATGTTAAGCAATCACCGAGTAATTTACGTAGTAATTACCCTACAATGAGGCCGGTCAATAGCTCTTTGTGCTAATGCATGCTAGATGAACGATATGTAGATCGTCATCCGAAAGCAATACCGCACGAAAAGAAAATAGGTAACGATCTAGTCTTGATCAAGAATTCAACAAAGAAATTCTAAGATCCATAAGACTTTCATCGATCAAAAGAAAAGAGAAATAGATGAAGAGAAAGCCAAATTAAACCACACAATTATGTGATCTAAGGCTAAGAACAAAAGAAAAGGGAAGAAAATGGAAAAGGAACCAAAACAGTCCCAAAATCAAGCCAAAGAATACATTCTGTTTTGAAGTAACTGGTTACTCACCAGAAGTTAACCGGTTACGTAGTTCAAAATAGCACAGTTTTTTCAAAATTAACAGAGTAACCGGTTACTCACCAGACGTTAACCAGTTACTCTGCACCAGAATGCAGAAAATTGTGCAAAATTCAGCATGACCCACCTTCAAAACTTTTTACAAACACTTTATGATCATGGAACTGAAATTGCACGAAATTTAAAGTAAAATCACCGCAAAAACCAACAATAAAACACAATTACAAGATCCAAAGGATCAAGTAACAAGAATCTCCAAAGATCTACATTATGGAAGATGAAGATGAAGCTTCAACAATGGTGAGAGATGAATTACCACTTCAAATCTGAAAATTCCTTCAAATTGCTTAAAGATCTACACTCCAAATCCGATCTACTATAATTGATGAACAAAAACAAGAATGGATGAAGGTTTAGCTCAAAGTTGAACAAGATTCAATGTGAATTCTTGTTAACTTTCAAAGGAAGAAATGTGAGCTTTGGTGAAAATTTGTGGTTGGAAAGAGAATTTGCAAGAGGGTTATTGGCTATCAAGAGCTTCAAGAGAAAATTTAGCAAGGTGGATTTGGCTATCAAAAGCTTGAAGAATAAATGAAATGAAGGCTCTATTTATAGAGTTTAGGCTTGGAAATTTGGTGGTTTGGAATTAGGCTTGGATGATCAAAATTAGGATTGGAATTCAAATTTGGAGGGAAATTACAAAAGAGTGGTGATTAGTGATGGTACATGGTGGGGAATGATCAAAGTGATGTAGGGGAATTAAAATGAGGTGATCTAGAATATTCCAAATGTGATCAAGGGCTGAGATTGGTGCCAATTTCTGAATTTGAATTTGCCACCATTTTCCAAATTTTCACGAGGGTAACCGGTTACTCACCACAGGGTAACCAGTTACTTAGTGTAAATTTTGAAAAAAAAAGTCTTTTTAATACACTGCTGTGGTTCGGCTCGATTCTTTTGCTCGTCAAAGAAGGCATGGAAATAAACACATGAACCTTGGAATCTCTTGAATAATAATCAAATAAATCTTGGAAAACTCTTGATCAGATAATTTGTGAATTAATTGCGGATCAACTTTGACTTTATTCAGATGAAATCCATTCGAGCTAAGGGACTGATGTTTTCGGAATTTTTAACCTGTTCTTCCCCTGAAAATGTTAGTGAAAGAAAACAAAATATTTTTGGATTTTAATTAAAGGTTAGTAAACATAAACAAATTAAGCAATGAAACAACTAACAAACACACACAAACCCCAAAGATCCCTGCAAGGCACAATCCTATAGAAGAGGGAACCAATGCGTGATCTTGTTTGTGGTATGAAATGCAAAAGAGAAGCAAAGAAATTTAGGGCCAAAAATTAGGGTATTACAGCTGCCTCTATTTAAGTTTCTTCTATTCGGAGATACGAAGATCGACATCTTGTCTCGACGAGATGGGAGAGACTTAAATATAACAACAAACCAATTTTTGGCCCAAAGAGACCACAAAATGATATGATCATGTAAATGATATGCAGACACAAGACCACTATGGGGAGAGAAACGCCACAGGAGACCAACAAAACCTGGGAGCAAAGAGAAAAGACCCCACCGGGGTAAACAAAAGAGGGAAAACACAACCCAACAAGGGAGTAAACAAATCTCCACTGGGGAAGAGCAAGGAGTAAGATTCCAACTGAGGGAAAATTACCGACACCAGAAATAAAAGAGGGATAACACCGTCCCAACATGGAGAGAACAATCTCCACTGGGGAACAAATCGTCTAATACCAGACATCTGGTAATAGCATGATCAAAAGGAAAGATTGTAAACTACCAGGCAAATGATGGCTACAAAAAGGCAGTCAATAAAAGGATATGAGAAGAATTACCTACTACCAACAAAGGGATGGACGACAAAGGCAACGATCTCACAAAGAGGATAAGGTCACCAGCTATCAACCAAGTGACAACTATAACAAGGCAACCAAACTGGGCTATATTACCTACTACCAACAAAGGGCAGGACGACAAAGGTAAGAAGCCAGCTAAAGAAAGAATACCAACCAGCAACCAAGTGACAGTTACAACAAAGGAAACAGCCAAGGGTATGAGAAAGATTACCTACTACCAACAAAAGGGTAGGACGACAAAGGTAATAACCTCAAAGGGGTCGAGAAATATCACCTACTACCAACAAAGGGCAGGACGACAAAGGTGATAAACTCGAACAAAGAAGGGAGAGATTACCAACTATCAAACAAGTGATAGCTACAACAAGGTAATCAAACCCGGCTATATTACCTACTACCAACACAGGGCAGGGCGACAAAGGTAATAAACCGGCAATATCACCTACTACCAACAAAGGGCAGGACGACAAATGTGATAAGCCAAAAGAAAGATTACCAACTATCAACAAAGTGATAGTTACGACGAGGTAATCAACCAAGGGTGTGAGAAAAATTACCTACTACCAACAAAAGGGTAGGACAACAAAGGTAATAAATCTCAAAAAAAGGATCGAGAAGTATCACCTACTACCAACACAGGGCAGGACGACAAAGGTGATAAACTCGAACAAAGAAGGAGAGATTACCAACTATCAAACAAGTGATAGATACAACAAGGTAATCAAACCCGGCTATATTACCTACTACCAACACAGGGCAGGACGACAAAGGTAATAAGTCAGCTATATCACCTACTACCAACAAAACGGGTAGGATGACAAAGGTGATAAGCCCAAAGAAAGGGACCAAAATTCAATCCGGGAATAAACCAGAGAGAAATGGTCAAACAAGACTCATGCCGAGGAGGAAATATCTCAACTGGGGATTAATTCCATCCAGACAAATGAACTGGGGAGGAAGGCTAAAACGAATATCTTCCACGAGGCATAAACTCAGTGGGGAAGTAACAAAGATAGACATTTTTTGCTTACGGGTCGACACTCTAATGGAGAGAGGACACACACGCTCTACGGGGATACCAACACCAGAGAGCAAGGAAACACCAACACAAATTCAAAAATGCACAATGCTCCAATAATATGCTATGCACAACAAAAGAATGCGCATGCAATGCTTATGAGTATGAATGCAATGCACCAACAATATGCTATGCACACCAACACAAATGCAAAAATGCACAATGCACCAACAATATGCTATGCACAATAAGATGGAGATATCATCAGCAGCTCTGCTAGGGATTCATCTGACGGAATCCTGCAAGAGATAAACAAAAGCCATCAAAGGAAAATAAATCCTACTACAAGGCTCAAATCTTGCTGGAGAAAGGAAGATACTCCTTAGGGAAAAACCCAAATATCAATCTTCTAACATTAACGATCCATGAAGAGGATAATAACATAAACTCTGCTTCGGGGATGGAAGGTAAGCTATTGGGGAATCACAACAACCTAAACTTTTTGATTCTTCCTGGGGATAAAAAAGATTCACAGAAACTTCCATTTCAAAAGGATGAAGAGATTTGCATGCGGAGAGGAAAATGAATCCGCTGAGGGCAGTAGACACATAAACGTCTACACAAAATCCACCGGGAATACAAGGCAGATCTGCTGGAGATACAAGAGAAAAACTCTCTGAGGATTAACCACTTCTAAGCTAAACAACCTGGACTTGTTGAGGAAAACAGCAACAAGGTCAAACTGTGGGGGATTTTAGATCAATACTCATCATGAATGAGAGAAAATCCAACAGGTGACTAGTATGTCAATATTCCTTGAATAGAGGTATTATTGGCAACTTCACTGGGGAACACCAAAAATAGTGATGCACAATCTTCTCTGAAAACAAACAATTTGGAGAGAAATACGTCATGGACTTGCCGGGGAAGATAACGCTGCTCTGCGCTTGGGAATATCCCAAGTAACAATAATACACCTAGAAGATAACACTCTGATGGAAATTCCTCATGTGGTTCACACCAAGGGACGGCAAAAATAAATCTCCGTATGAGGACTACCCTCAAGGAGAGGTGGACTGTCAAAAATACTCGACTACCTGACCATATCATAGTCAGCTGGAGGAGATCTGGATCAAAACCTAGCTAGGGAAAAACCAAACAGCATTGACCCTTATGAATTCAACACATCATAACACAACTTTGAAGGAACCTATCATCTTGTCAACAACTGTTTGTATAAACAAAGCCCTGCTGAGGAAAAATCAACAAACTTTACTGGGGAAATATCGAGAAACTCTACTAGGGAGCTGTCAATAAATTCTACCAAAGGAGCGAGAACAAACCCTGTTGAGGAAAACATTGATCCTACCATCCTGGGAATAACCGTTGATGTTCCTTTTTGCATTCATAAATCAAAGGAAAATATTTATATAATTTTCAAAAATTTAAATCAATTATTTGCATTTTGTTTCAAAAATCATCATTAGCAATAAATGAAATTTTTCAAACAGAAACAAAATAATAATTGCAAACAAAGGGACAAAGGCCCAAATTTTATTAATAGAACGGAAGTCCGCAAATGGCGTAACTCCATAGATCATTACAAAGTTTGAAAAATGGTAAATACATGGAAAGGGTTACATTGAAATACAATGACCACTATTCTCCCTAACAACTTTAAATTCTGATGTGCTCAAAACTTCAGCTGAGGATGATTGAGGCAGAATCCTTGATAGACAATGTTGCTTTCAAATGATCAAGACTGGCCTGATGCAGTTACTTGCCATAATCCCTAACTTTTGCCTAGATTTCCTTCTCGGGTTTTCAATCTACCGGGATGATTATTTCTGTTTTTGTCTCTAATTTTTACCTGGACCGCCCTTTCGGGTTTTCAGCCCACCGAGACGCTCATTTTTGCCTAAGCCACCCTTTCAGGTTTTCAACTTAGCGAGCTGTTCTTTTATTTTTTAGGCGAAGTATTTCTTTACTGCATCGGCATTCACAGGACGAGTGAACTCTTCACCATCCATAGTTGTAAGAAGTAATGCACCGCCAGAGAATGCTCTCTTGACAACATATGGGCCTTCATAATTAGGAGTCCACTTGCCCCTAGAATCATTGGTAAAAGTCGAGATCTTTTTGAGCACGAGGCCGCCTTCTCTGAACACACGAGGACGAACCTTCTTATCAAAAGCTTTCTTCATTCTCTGTTGATATAATTGGCCATGACACATGGCCGTCATTCTTTTATCTTCAATTAAATTCAACTGATCATATCTACTCTGACACCATTCAGCCTCAGACAATTCATCTTCCATCAAAACTCTCATAGAAGGGATTTCAACTTCCACCGGGAGCACTGCTTCCATACCATAAACAAGAGAGAAAGGGGTTGCCCATGTTGAAGTGCAGACGGATGTACGATACCCATGCAAAGCAAAAGGGAGCATCTCATGCCAGTCCTTGTAAGTAACAACCATCTTCTGAACAATCTTCTTAATATTCTTATTAGCAGCTTCAACAGCCCCATTCATCTTATGTCTGTAAGGAGAAGAATTATGACGCTCAATCTTAAACTCATCACATAATTCCTTCATTATCTTATTATTCCGATTTGACCCATTATCAGTGATAATATTGCTCGGAATACCATACCGACAGATGATTTGGTTCTTGATAAACCGGACCACTACTTGCTTGGTCACATTGGCATATGATGCCGCTTCAACCCACTTGGCAAAATAGTCAATAGCCACCAATATGAAACGGTGTCCGTTCGACGCTTTAGGCTTAATCATTCCAATCATATCAATGCCCCACATGGAGAAAGGCCATGGAGAAGAGATAACATTGAGAGGAGTTGGAGGCACATGAATTTTGTCAGCATCTATCTGGCACTTATGGCACTTTTTCACAAATTTGCAACAGTCATATTCCATTGTCAGCTAATAGTAACCTGCCCTCAACATCTTCTTAGCCAATGCATGCCCATTGGCATGGGTACCGAAAGATCCTTCATGAATTTCTTTCATCAACATGTCTGCTTTGTGTCTATCCACGCATCTGAGCAAGACCATGTCATAATTTCTTTTATACAGCACATCATCATTCAAGAAGAAACTACCCGCCAATCTTCTCAAAGTCTTCTTATCTTTCTTGGATGCCCCAAGCGGGTACTCTTGATTTTGAAGAAAGCATTTAATATCATAATACCACGGTTTATCATTAACAACCTCTTCAACCACAAACATATGAGCTGGTCTATCAAGCCGCATAATATCGATTTTGGGTACATCATTCCACCGATTCACCACAATCATGGAGGATATAGTGGATAAAGCATCCGCTATTCGATTTGCTGCTCTGGGTACATGGTGAAACTCAACCTTATTGAAGAAAGTTAGCAACCTTCTTGCATAATATCGATAAGGAATCAAATCAGGTTGACGTGTCTCCCATTCTCCTTTAATTTGATTAATCACTAGGGCTGAATCTCCGTATACATCAAGAATCTTAATTCTTAAATCAATGGCTTCTTCCAAGCCCATAATACATGCTTCATACTCAGCCGCATTATTTGTGCAAGTGAACATCAACCTTGCAGTGAAAGGAATATGAGAACCATGAGGAGTAACAATTATTGCCCCAATACCATTGCCATATTCATTAACAACTCCATCAAAAATCAAACCCCAACGGGATCCAGGCTCAGGCCCTTCATCAGGTAATGGTTCTTCACAATCTTTAACCTTTAGATACATCACATCCTTACCAGGAAAATCAAACCTGATAGGTTGGTAATCATCAATGGGCTGGTGTGCCAAATGGTCAGCCAAAACACTTCCTTTTATCGGTTTTTGAGTTCGGTATTCGATATCATATTCTGACAACAACATTTGCCAATGAGCAATCCTCCCAGTTAAAGCAGGATTTTCAAAGATATACTTGATTGGATCCATTTTGGATGTCAACCAAGTTGTATGATTCAACATATACTGGCAGAGGCGCTTGGCAGTCCAAGCTAAAGCACAACATGTCTTTTCAAGCATTGAGTATCGAGACTCACAATCGGTGAACTTCTTGCTCAAATAATAAATGGCAAATTCTTGCCGACCGGATTCATCTTGTTAACCCAGAACACAGCCCATAGACTCTTCCAGCACAGTCAAATACATGATCAAAGGTCTTCCTTGCATGGGAGGAGACAAAATTGGAGGTTCAAGCAGATACTCTTTAATTCTTTCAAAAGCTTTCTGACAATCCTCTGTCTAGACACAACCCTGATCTTTGTGAATAAGCTTGAAGATCGGCGCACAAGTGGCAGTCATATTGGATTTAAATCGGGAGATATAATTCAAACGTCCCAAGAATCCTCTTACTTGTTTCTCTGTTTTGGGCGTAGGCATTTCCTGAATGGCTTTAACTTTACCAGGGTCAACTTCAATGCCTTTTTGGATGACAATAAAGCCCAACAATTTTCTAGAACAGACACCAAAAGTGTATTTATTTGGATTCAAACGGAGCTTAAACTTTCTCAAACACTGAAACAACTTCAATAAGTACTCAATATGATCTTCTTCAGTCTTCGACTTATAAATCATATCATCTACATAGACCTCAATTTTGTTATGCATCATATCATGGAACAAAGTGGTCATAGCTCTCTGGTACGTTGCACTAGCATTTTTCAAACCGAAGGGTATCACTCTGTAACAGAATGTTCCCCAGGGTGTAATGAATGTTGTTTTTTCCATATCCTCGGATGCCATCTTTATTTGATTATAACCGGAAAATCCATCCATAAAAGAAAAGATACAGAATTTAGCAGTATTATCTACCAACATGTCAATGTGTGGCAGTTGAAAATCATCTTTTGGACTTGCTTTATTCAAATCTCTATAGTCGACGTACATTCGGACTTTCCTGTCTTTCTTTGGAACAGGCACAATATTGGCCTCCCATTGAGGATACTCATAAGTCACAAGAAAACCAGCATCAATCTGCTTTTGAACCTCCTCTTTGATCTTCA
Organism: Lathyrus tuberosus; assembly: GCA_022829125.1. Classification (NCBI taxonomy): domain Eukaryota; kingdom Viridiplantae; phylum Streptophyta; class Magnoliopsida; order Fabales; family Fabaceae; genus Lathyrus; species Lathyrus tuberosus. The sequence goes on from JALAZF010000337.1 coordinate 1,964,879, forward strand.
CAGCCATGTCGGGATGAGTTCTTCTCAATTTCTGTTTCACCGGTGGACATTCAGGCTTCAATGGCAATCTATGCTCCACAATATCAGTATCAAGACCAGGCATGTCTTTGTAGGACCAAGCAAACACGTCAACATATTCTCTAAGAAGCTCTACAATCCTCTTCTTAACATCTGACTAAAGCAGTGCCCCAATCTTGACTTTTTTACATCATCATCTGAACCCAAATTAACCAATTCCAACGGCTCTTCATGAGGCTGAATGGCCTTTTCCTCGTGCTCAAGCAACCACAAAATTTCATCTGGAATCTCCTCAAAATCCTCTTCTTCAGCTCCAAACACAGGGAACTCAAAGTTGGGAGGGGGCATAGGGTCATTGTTTTCAATGGGTTTATCAATCAATCTGCACAATGATTTATGTTTGATTTTAGAATATGAACAAAAGTGCAAGTATTATGCAGATAGAAGTGATCATCACATTATTATATTTTTTTTGGTTTTTTATGTTACCATTTTTCAGAAATAAAGCAAAAAGGGAAAACATAATATGGATAAACAAAATAACATTTTATTGATGATGATAAAATTTGAAACAAAGCCCTCACAAATTCACTTTCATCTTGGGAAGAGTGAAAGGATTTTTGAAAGAAACAAAAACAAATTACTTTGAAATATGAACAATAGTGGGAACATCAACAGCTATCCAATTCTGGCAGATTTGTCCATGTGTCACGAAGTTGGGAAGTTCTTCCTCTTCATCATCCTCTATGATGGCACTAACTTCATATTCAGGTTCCTTAAACTTCTTCCGAGGGGAATAAAAAGGCACACATGCATCCTCCGGGGACATATACCCTGGGTCTTCCAAATAAGGCTCCCAGTCTTCAGCAGGAATGACATTATCTTCAGAACCAAATGGAATGTAGCCTACAGGGTCATCTTCAAGAATTGCAGCCGTAGAAAGATCTTCACTAGGGCAATCTTGAACCATATTGACAGACGCCTTGCCATGATTAGGCAGCGGATTTGATTGTACATTAGGGTTGGAATCTTCAAAAGACAAAATACCACTCCTAACCAACCTTTGAACTTCCATTTTCAATGGATAACAGTTCTCAGTGTCATGCCCAGCTCCTCCCTGATGGAAAGCGCAATGAGCTTCAAGTTTATACCACCATGGCAAATCTTTTGGAATAGGAAGTGGTGCACGGGTCTGAACAAGATTCTTCTGAATTAAGCAAGGAAGCAAATCTGTATATGTCATCAGAATCGGATCAAAATCCTTCTAAAAACGACCCTGTTGATTGTTTTGTTGATTAGAACGTTGTTGCTGTACAGGAGTTGTCTGAACAATAGGAGCTGAACTGATAACAGGAGTAACAGATGCAACATGTTGCTGACACTGATTATTCTTATTATAACTCTTTTTGCGTCCTCCATGGGAAATAGCATGGGTCTCACCCTCTTTCTTCTTGGCAAATCATCCACCATACTTCTTGGAATTACCAGCAGAATTACCATCTTTTGACAAACGTCCCTCACGGACACCTCTTCTAATCTCATCCCCATATTAACCATCTTAGTGAAATCACTCGGGGCACTAGCAATCATACGGTCATAATAGAAAGGACTCGGAGTTTTCAGAAAAATCTTAGTCATCTCTTTTTCTTCCAAAGGAGGATTAATCTGAGCAGCAATCTCGCGCCACCTCTGCGCGTATTCTTTGAATGTCTCCTTATCTTTCTGAGCCATTGCTCGAAGTTGGTCACGATCAGGAGCCATATCCACATTATACTTATATTGTTTCGCAAACGCCTCACCCAAGTCTTCAAAAGTGCGAATTCGAGTACTGTCGAGTCCCATATACCATTTCAAAGCTGCACCAGACAAACTATCTTGAAAGTAGTGAATGAGAAGCTGGTCATTATCCTTCTGAGCCGACATCTTATGAGCATACATAGTCAAATGACTCATCGGACAAGAGTTACCCTTATACTTTTCAAAGTTAGGGACTTTGAACTTATGCGGGATCTTCACATTAGGAACCAAGCATAACTCATGAGCATTCTTTCCAAACAGCTCTTTACCTCTCAGAGCTTTGATCTCTTTCTGCATTTCAACAAACTGGTCTTGAATCTCTTCCATTCTATCATAAGCACTGGCATTTTCACTTGGAGCAGTATGGAAAATCTGCTCTTCACAAAAAAGAACAGTATGAACCACGGGCAGCGGTACAGTCATCACAGGTTGAACAGTAGGAACAACTGGAACTTTAGGAGGTGGTGGTGGTTGATAACCCTCATGAACAAAGTTATGAGGCATGCCCTAGGGGAAACAAGGAGGCATGGAGTATTGAGGAACACTAGCAAGCGCCACAGAGATGGGCGTACAGACAATCTCAAAAATGACTGTCCTTTGCACAGGAGTTGAAAGTGGAGGAGGAGGTGGTGGATTCTGAGTAGCAACCATTGCTTCCATCATAGCAGTGAGTCTCTCCAAACCATCCTTCAGAGTTGATACTTCCTCACAAAGCTCACGGTTCCCTTGTTGCAACTGATCCATCTTTCTCTTCAGATTAGCCCGAGTATTATACTGGTGTGACAGCTTGGCTGAATGAAGACCAAAGGGAAACAATAAGACACCTGAAAAGGCAAAAAACAATGCAGAATGATGCTTGATATGCAAGATGCAAATGCAAAGTTTCAAGGAACTATAAGGCATATTGCAAACGTTGTTATTTGAAATACCAAAATCTCATTCATTAATGATGGAAAAGATTAAATCTCGGAAGTACAAATTCAAGAATCCTAAAAAAAAGGATAAAGAAAACTAGATCCCTAGAGAATCCTATGAGAAGAAGTCCTAGCTCTATCTTCTAACTTCTTGATGTGGGCCTGCATCTGAGTCTTCTCAATCAGCAACTGATCAACGATTAACTTCCAAGGAGATTCTGAACTCTTCGGAATATCGAAAACTGGCTGAACGCGAGAGGAAAATAAATCCTCTTACGCCTTTCTCTTCTTGTTGGCAGCTTTGTCTTCATTCTTCTTCTTGAAGTGCTCTTGAAGTCTTGTATTCTCTAACTCAATAATCTGATACTTGTTCTTCTAAGCATCTCTCTCTTGTTGCATCACAGCCAAAGCAATCTGAAGCTTCTCCGTGTCTTCCATAAAGTAGAGGATAGGCTTCTTAACAATTAGAGATAAAGGTTCCTGACGCGCATAAGGCATCTTCAAAGTAATAGCTCTATTCTTAACGCACTGGAGGTAAGGTTCCGAAGAGATACAATTCGAATTTCCCAAACTTTCCTTTCCTTTTCTACGAATATTGCACCAAGCTTCCACAATTTCTTTCTTGAGAGCAACCTGAGATTCTTCTTCCTTGAAAATGAGACCGGCCAAATGAATGTTCTTCGGTACCTTTCGCAAAGGATATCCCAACTGACGACGAGCCAACATGGGATTGTAGCTGATTCCTCCCTTTGTACCAAGAAGAGGTACGTTGGGAAAATCACCACAACTATCAATAATCATCACTCCAGAAGGAACACGGCTACACCAATCAATATCAGAATGAGTGAGAGACATGATCTTCCGCGACCAAAATAAACCATCCTTGAGGTTCCAGAAAGCTGCAGACTTCGGCAAGTGAGAAATAAACCACTTGTAAAGCAAAGGCGCACAACAGATAATCATCCCTTCACCATGGAAATTCCTGAGGTGAATAGAATGGTAAGCATCAGCAAGCAAAGTGGGAATTGGATTCCCAATCAAGAAGATCTGAATAGCGTTGATGTCGACAAAGTTCTCAACATTTGGGAAAAGGAACAGTCCATAAATAAGCAAGGCAAGAATAGCCTCAAAAGCAACTGTGTTTTTCACACTAGCAAAGTGATGAGCTCTATCCATCAAGAACTTAGAGGGTAACCCAAGAATCTTTCCTTTGGTATCCATGCGAGCCTTAATCTCAGAAACCTTCAAGTGAGTAGCCTTAGCAATAACATGATGCTCGGGGACGAGATCCAAACTAGAGAAAACCCGACCATAAACAGGCAAACCAAGCAGGAGAGAATACTCCTCTAGCGTAGGTACCAACTGATAATCAGGAAAGGTGAAACAATGCAGCAAAGGGTCATAGAACTGAACCAAAGTAGCAAGCAATCCTTCAGCCATATCAACCTTCAAGAGAGATAAAATCCTTCCATATCTGGACTCGAACTTCTTGGTATCAACAACCAAAGATCCTAGCTCTCTCAAACCCCCTAGGACTCTTGAAATTGTACTTCTTGGTACTTCTCCTTCTAAAATCCATAACAAAAGTATCTGCAATGTTTGCAATAACACCTTTAAGTTCCATGAAACCTTCCAAAAGAATGCTCATGAATGTATGAGTTCATGAATGCAACACCCACAAACAAGATCACACAAAGCACACAGGTTAAGGTTTAAGTTACGAGCATGAAGCCGAGGGTAAGAACCAATCCCATAAAGGTATGTACTACGGTTTTGTCTTCATTGTACTTGCAGAAAACAGTGTTTCTAACAAAGTGCCCAGGGTCCACAATCCACTATCAGACACACCAGTACACCGATTTGCTCGGAGGTTGGTAGTTATCCTCAAGAGAATCTAACCTGAGTGTAGCATCGCGTGACAGCTAAGTCATATTTGCATCTTCATACCTTCCGCGCTACGATCCTAAAATGACTAAGATGGGCTAAGGGTTACTACGGTCCTCAGTGTTATAGGCTTCTATGGAAAAAGTAATGCCTTCACGATCGCTCGATCGACATCAGTAATTCCAAAGAGGCAACCACCGAGTGGATAGATTCTCAAGTTTTGCTTTTTTGGGATTCGGCTCCTTCAAAGCTCCCTTGGCTATACTATCCCCCTATCTCAAAGTACAGTCTGGTCCGGGTATAGGACCTATCTCACACACAGAGGAACTCCCAAATAGAATAAACAAATAACAAGAAAATTAGACAAAAAGAAGTAAATAAATCAAAGTGGGCTAAACCCCTCAAGGGAACCAGAGTCCCCAGCATAGTCGCCACTTTTCTGTAGCGGGGAAATCGTGAGTGTAAGCTATTGATTAACTTAACTCAAAAATGCAAGAGTCGCCACCGCACTTTTATTTATTCCACAAAGGAAAAGGCAAAAAGAGCGAATAAATCCTAAGAAGTCTAAAAAGGCAAAAGCTAAAAAAGACAAAGAGAAATGGGTAAGGGGGTTGGTTATGTAAAGGGAAGGTTTTACGCACCCAATACATCTATAGTACTCTATAGGAGCCCTTTGATGTATTCATTCTTTTTGGTCTGAAAAAGGTTTGCTTGAAAAAGAGATTGGGGAGATGAGAGGAGAATTATTTTTTAATATTTTTGTGTTTGGAGAGAATTATCGTCTCATGCCTACGTACCCACGATGTGCAATGTAGGATCAAAACCCCGTAGTTCGTGGTACAAATAACAAAAATTTGTTGGTTTTGGTTGATTTTAAGTGTAAAGACAAGTCGTCATTTCCAAGAGAATAATTTCGCTTAAAGAAATGAATCATGTCTAAACTTATGAAAAAGTTTTAAAAGAAAAAGGTGCACAAAGAACAAAAAAAGTTTGATGAATTTTTGTATTTTTTATGTTTTTATGAAATGGTCAAAATATGGTTAATATTGATTGACATTTATTAAAGAAAACAAAGCTTAAAAACCACTTGACCAAAGTCAAGGTTTTATTATGAAAGAGGTGATAGTTTGAAATCAAGAAGGTTTTGAAAAAGGGAGAAGGTTTTGAAAATTAAAGAAGGGATGGAGAATAAGTGACTATCCTAGTGCATGAAAATAAAAGCTAAGGATAAGAAAGATCTAACCACATGGACAAGCTCCATAGCATAAGCATTTTTCCTTTTTTGATTTGGTCATGATTCAAAATAAGTCTTCAAAAAGAGGACTCCAAGTATCCAAAATCTAAGGTTTTCCATCACAAACTCCCAAGCATAGGTTAAGATCCTAACTCTAAGTCCAAAAGTCCATAATCAAGAGTATAGGTCCTCCAAAGCAAAGGATAATGGCCATAGTCCAACAATTAAGAGCACAAGTCTTTTAGTGGTTTAATCCTTTATTAATGTTTTTGAGTCCAAAATGGACAAAAGAAAAATAAATCACAAGCTAAAATGATCCAAGTGGACAAAAGAAAAATAACATAAACATAAACATGATATGATAAATGGCATAAAGCATAAAAAATAAAGAGAGATAGGGAGCGAGAAGGAAAAGTAAAGAAGTTAGAAGTTAGTGGTTAGTAGCACAAGGCTCTAGTGCCATAAGCCTTCACTGATTATTCCGTTTCGCTTTATGAACTATAGTGATTAAACGATGCACTTAGGCCAAGGTTAATGAACTTGACAGAAGATTGGTAAAACCAAAGCCTCTACAACGCCAAGTTTCAAAGATTATGGACCTAATGCAAAAGATCAATCACCATTGGGTTGACGTGACCAATCAAGGTCCGGACCACGAAAGTTCAAATTCCGAATTGGATAAAGAGGGACAAATGTTGTGCTATGTTAAACAATCGCCGAGTAATTTATGGAGTAGTTACCATACAATGAGGCCGGTCAATAGCTCTTTATGCTAATGCATGCTACATGAACGATATGTAGATCGTCATCCGAAAGCAATACCGCACGAAAAGAAAATAGGTAACGATCTAGTCTTGATCAAGAATTCAACAAAGAAATTCTAAGATCCATAAGACTTTAATCGATCAAAAGAAAAGAGAAATAGATGAAGAGAAAGCCAAATTAAACCACACAATTATGTGATCTAAGGCTAAGAACAAAAGGAAAGGGAAGAAAATGGAAACGGAACCAAAATAGTCCCAAAAATAAGCCAAAAAATACATTCTGTTTTGAAGTAACCGGTTACTCACCAGAAGTTAACCGGTTACTTAGTTCAAAATAGCGCAGTTATTTCAAAATTAACACAGAGTAACCGGTTACTTACCAGATGTTAACCGGTTACTCTGCACCAGAATGCAGAAAATTGTGCAAAATTCAGCATGATCCACCTTCAAAACTTTTTACAAACACTTTGTTATCATGGAATTGAAATTGCACGAAATTTAAAGTAAAATCACAGCAAAAACCAGCAATCAAACACAATTACAAGATCCAAAGGATCAAGTAACAAGAATCTCCAAAGATCTACATTATGGAAGATGAAGATGAAGCTTCAACAATGGTGAGAGATGAATTACCACTTCAAATCTGAAAATTCCTTCAAATTGCTTCAATATTTACACTCCAAAGCCTTGATCTACTATAATTGATGAACAAAAACAAGAATGGATGAAGGTTTAGCTCAAAGTTGAACAAGATTCAATGTGAATTCTTGTTAACTTTAAAGGAAGAAATGTGAGCTTTGGTGAAAATTTGTGGTTGGGAAGAGAATTTGCAAGAGGTTTATTGGCTATCAAAAGCTTCAAGAGAAAATTTAGCAAGGTGGATTTGGCTATCAAAAGCTTGAAGAATGAATGAAATGAAGGCTCTATTTATAGAGTTTAGGCTTGGAAATTTGGTGGTTTGGAATTAGGCTTGGATGATCAAAATTAGGATTGGAATTCAAATTTGGAGGGAAATAACAAAACAGTGATGATTAGTGATGGTACATGGTGGGGAATGATCAAAGTGATGTAGAGGAATAAAAATGAGGTGATCTAGAATATTCCAAATATGATCAAGGGCTGAGATTGGTGCCAATTGATGAATTTGAATTTGCCACCATTTTCCAAATTTTCACGAGGGTAACCAGTTACTCACGACAGGGTAATCGGTTACTTAGTGTAAATTTTGAAAAAAAAATGCCTTTTTAATACACTGATGTGGTTCGGCTCGATTCTTTTGCTCGTCAAAGAAGGCATTGAAATAAACACATGAACCTTGGAATCTCTTGAATAATAATCAATTAAATCTTGGAAAACTCTTGATCAGATAATTTTTGAATTAATTGCGGATCAACTTTGACTTTATTCAGATGAAATCCATTCGAGCTGAGGGACTGATGTTTTTGGTATTTTTAACCTGTTCTTCCCCTGAAAATGTTAGTGAAAGAAAAAAAAATATTTTTGGATTTTAATTAAAGGTTAGTAAACATAAACAAATTAAGCAATGAAACAACTAACAAACACACACAAACCCCAAAGATCCCTGCAAGGCACAATCCTATAGAAGAGGGAACCAATGCATGATCTTGTTTGTGGTATGAAATGCAAAAGAGAAGCAAAGAAACTTAGGGGAAAAAATTAGGGTATTACACTACCCTATGACTTTCTATTTAGAGCCCCCTAAATATAAGAAGCTACTCACTTTCTTCTCTACCACAAAACTAGTGACAAGCGCAAACAACCACTAAACCCTAGTGACCAACTTCAATCTTCACAAGATGAAAAAATGTTGAATATTACAACTCAACTAGACAAGCCTTTTATGCCAAGTTACTAAAACATAGAGATGTACATAACAATGTTGATTACAACTCAACTAGACAAACCTTATATGTCAAGTTACTAAAATGAAGAGGTGCACATTAAGATCCTACACTAGCCATATTAGGGCATAAACGTGGAAAACACGACACAGAACCTAACACTCTAAGATTATCAATGGGAGTGCTTATTTTCCAATGTAGGTTTGAGCTCTTTATATAGAAAAATAACTCTGGGCTTTTCTTCTTGGCTATTATCTTTGAATTTGCCCAGAATTAATGCAAATCTGTTGGATATTTGATTTTCTCTTTGAATATTTCCAACAAGATATGTTTTGTTTTAATTTAAATTTAAATCTAAATCTTCATTTAATTGTGAATTAAATTACATCCAACTGTCAAACAAATCACCTAATCATACTCTAAAATGCAGCATTCTGGCACCTATTGCACAAGGCCCAAATGTCGTAACAACATACTGGAGCATCGTGCCCAACATGTGTCGCTTCTACAACTTCATATAGCATTAGTAAGCTATACCAATCTGGAATACTTGGACACTTATCCAAGTTGTTGATTTGCTAAAATGCAGTTAATCTAAAGGGCTAGCCCAATAGGAACAACAATGGACATGATAATCATCACTCAATAATTATTTTTATGGGACACTAGCACATTTTTATCAAGGACGTTTTCACTAACAACCATATCTAACTTGTCAAAATATGGAGTATTGTGGGGTACAATGTCCATAAGTGGTAATTTTGAAACACAAGTAAGATGTTGAAGCATCTTATATGACATCTTGGTTTTCTTTCCAACTTGACACATCTCATTAATTTTACCTTCTTCAATTTTGATATCAGACATACATATGACATATTTCTCTAGAACAAAGTTCCTTGTACTCCCAAGATTTTTGTGCCATAGCTTAGTTTTAGTATCTAAAATGTCATCCATGATGTCTGGAAAATGTTCTTCAACATTCTGCATCATAGTGTAGGAGTTAGTCATCTTCCTCTCAACACAGTTCTGTCTTGTAGTACATACATTAATCCAAATGAAAGTTAAATGCAAATGCAAACTTAAATGAAACTGAAATGTGACAAAATTGAATTTGAATTACATTACTTTTAACATCATCCCTTAATTCATATTCAAGTTTAAAAATCAACAACACCAATTCCACCCCTCAAATCGACTAAGTGTTCAATTTTGATCGCCTTGGTCATCACATATGCAAGTTGCTTCTGAGTGCTGACATGAAAAACCTCAAGTACTCCATCTGAACTTGATTGCGCAGAAAATGATATTTTGTATCAATGTGCTTTCTTCTTCCATGCAACACTGGATTCTTGGCAAGACTTATGGTTAATTTGCTGTCAATCATCAACTTGACTAATTTGCTCGCCTTGAACTTCAATTCTTACAGCAAATTCATCAGCTAAACAACCAGGTATTCTGACAAAACACTAGTTATGTACTCTACTTCACAAGTTAACAACATAACCACTGGTTTCTTGTTGGAACACTAAGAAATAGATCTCCTAGATACATAATCATGTATCATGTAGTGCTTCTTCTGTCTATTATATCCCCACACTAGTCAGAGTCTAAATAACATATCAACTCAGCATCATCTGACCCTTCAGATGTAAACAAAATTTCATGCCTCAGAGTCGCTTTTACATACCTTAGTATCCTGATTGCAGCTTGGTAATGTGACCACTTTGGTTTAGTTATAAGCATACTTACCATTCCAAATGCATAACATATGTCAGACCTGGTGTTACACAGATGTCTTTGAGAGCCAACCATTTATTTGATGGTTGTAGCATCTACATCCTCACCATCAGCATCATAATCCAGCTTATGATATGTCTCAAGAGGTGTGACTGTTGACTTACAACTCATCATCTTAAATATCTTTAGCAACTCAAGCTCATACTTCAATTGGTGCACAAAGATTCCCTTTTCAAATTGTAAAATCTCCATCCCTAGAAAATATACCATATTTCCAAGGTCATTAGTCACATCAAATGCATTCATCAACACCTTTTTGAACTTGTTTATCTCAGAAGTACAACTCCCTATCAGAAGTATGTCATATACATAAATACACACCAGAATCACATTTCCATTAGAAGTATGCTGCACATACACACCATATTTCATTTCACATTTTTTGAATCCAAGATGCTTGAAATCTGAATCAATTTTTAGATTCCAAACCTTTGGAGCCTGATTCACCCCGTACAAGGCTTTATGCAGCTTGTACATTATCCTTTATTTGTTTTCTTCTACAAATCAAAGAGGTTGTAACACATAGACTTCTTCTTGTAATGGACCATTCAGAAAGCTGGTTTTACATCTAAATGTATCAGAGGATAATTTCTATATGCAGCTATAGCAATAACTAATCTCATGGTTTCATGTCTAGCTATAGGTGCAAACACTTCAAAGTAGTCTAAACCAACCTTTTGTAGGAATCCTTTAGCTACTAAAATTGCTTTATGCTTGTCAACTGAACCATATGGCTTCATCTTTATCTTGAAAACCCATTTCACATTGATGGCTTTCTTGTTCTTTTGTAGCATAGTTAATACCCATGCCTTATTTCTTTTGATGGCCTCAAATTCTTCCTTCATGGCGTTCAAACACACCTTATTCCTGAGAGCCTAGTTGACGCTAATAGGTTCAGAGTCCACCATCATGGCATTTTGTATGATTTCCCCTTCAGAATCAATCTTAGTATCATGCAGCAACTCAAAGTTTGCAAGTCTCTTTGGTATCTGTCTAGTTCTCTATGGTCTCTAGAACTGTGCAAGTTCACCTTCAGAGTCAGGTCCACCATCATATGCAGGGCCACCTTTAAAAGGTTCACCTTCAAAGGATAGATTACCTTCAGAGGCTAGATCACCTTCAGAGTCAGAGTCACCGTCAGGGTCAGACTCACCTTCAGATCCAAACTCACCTTCAGAGTCAGACTCACCTTCAAAGTCAGAGACATCTTGAGAGTCATACTCACCTTCATAGTTAGACTCACCTTCATAGTCAGACTCACCTTCTAAGGCAGAATCTCCTTCAGAGGAAAAATCTCCTTTAGAGGCAGAATCAGAGTCTAGTGTTGACACTATACTAGAGTTTTATTGAGGCTTGCTCTAATCCCATGTTTATGATTCTTTCACTATGACATCTCAGCTGACTTCAACTTTGTTGGTGATTAGGCAATAGAGATTATACACACATGTACAGTGGTAACCTATAAGCAACATGACTCTGCTTCTGACATCCAATTTCCTTTTACTAGCATATAGTATATGTTTGTAACATACAAAACCAAACACTTTGAAATGGCTAACACTTTGATTTCTTCTAGTCTACTTCTCAATAGGAACTACTTCCTTTAACTTCTTTGTTGGACATATGAGCACATATTCTAATGTGGCAATTGCTTCACCCATAACGTGTGAGGCAGATTCTTCTCTTTCGCATGCTTCTTGTCATGTCAAGCAGAGTTCTATTTCTCCTTTTAGCAAGGCCATTATGCTATGGAGTGTATGAAGCAGTCACCTCATGCTCAATTCCATGCTCCACATAGAACTTATTAAACTTTGTTGAGTTGAAATCATTTCCATTATCGATTATGAGGATCTTCAACCTTTGTCCACTTTGATTTTCAGCCTTCACTTTGAACTTCTTGAACTCATCAAACATCTTATGTTTGAACTTTATAAGTTCTACCCATGTCATTTTTGTTAAATCATCCACAAATGACATGGAGTACTTATTACCTCCAAGTGAAGATACCTCAAATGGCCAACATACATTATAATGAACCACACCCAAAACATGAGTTGCTCTTGGAGGCATTTATGATGAGAATGGTAATCTTGGTTGCTTGTCTCTCATGCATATATCGCATGATTTCTCTAGTGACACAATCTTTGGAATTCCATGTACCAAATTCTTTGAACACATATACCCTAAGCTTTTGAAGTTCAGATTTCCCAATCTCTTATGCCACACCTCACTTTGCCCTTCATCACTTCTCACACTAAGGCATTGAGTGTCTTCTATTGCAACATTCACCTTGAATGTCCTATTTCTTCCCAGTTCATCCTACATAATCAAATTCTGATTAGAGTCATACAACTTCAAGAGAGCGTCCTTCATGGTTACTTAAAAATCCTTTTTTAACCAGCTGACCTACACTCATCATATTGATATTCATGCCAGGAACATACCATACATCCTTAATTAGTAAAGTTTTGCCATTGTTCAATTTCACTCTGACATTTCCCATTCCTTTAGGATTCAGATACTCATCATCAACACATTTGATATTGGTCTTTCTACAAAATTCAAAATCAACTAGAAACTGCTTGTTTCTAGTTAGGTGATTAGAGCAGCTAGTGTCCATATACCACCAGTCTGCCCATTTTTCACCTACATTCTCAGATGCCATCAATAGCACAGGTTCATCATCAGAATCTCCTATGGCTATGTTGGCTTCTTCACCCTTGCTAACATTGTTTGACCAGTAATCAGCAGAAAAATGGCCAAACCTGTTGCAACTGTAGCACTGAACCTTTTTCTTATCAAACTTATCATTTCCCTTCTGAACATTCTTATGTTTCTTCTCCTTTTGATTGGAGAGTTCTAACTTCTCAGCACCACCACCATTCTTTTTCTTGTTCTCTAGCCATGCTTGCTTGTAGTTCTTCTTGACAAAAGAAGCTTACAGAGTATGAGCTTTCATAGTATCTTATGTTTCCCTTGCAGAGTTTCTTTTAGCCAGACACAGCTCTTGTGCCTCTAAACTACTATGAAGCTCTTCAATTCTCATGGTGCTAGTGTCCTTAGAATGTTATATGGCTATAACTATGTAATCAAACTGAGGAGTAAGTGATCTTAGTACCCTTTCAATAATTACTTGTTCAAAGAGCGTTTCCCCACAAGACCTCATCTCAATCGTGACCACAATCACTCTGGAGATGTAATCAGACACCTTCCACGACCATAAATAATACAGTTCACGACGAAGCTTTCATCTCAGCTATTAAAAACCCGAGGTTAAATGACCTAGAATGTGCCATTTATTATTATTTTTAAAACTTAATCTTTTACCTCAGTTTTTTCCAAAATCGATATAACAAGTCGCTCAGGGTTTAAGTCGATTCCCAGCACTTACAATTTTATGTTTTATTTAGAACTAAAAAAGCACCTTTATTTTTTAATAGATTTTATGTTGGGCATGTTCCCTTGGTTTTTAAGAAAACCGAGATAAAAACTCTCTAAATAATTTTTTATTTCTTCTAATTTAATGTTAAGTCTCATTCACTTTTATGCCCTAGCTAGTGAACAAAACATAAACACTATTCTTCTCCAACAAACGAAATTGAAACACCATTATTCTCCAAGGAGGAAGGAAGCTTGAATAAACCAACACTTTTGTTTGAGTCTCTCATCACATTTCCTGTATGTACAAATTCTCCATTACTATTGTTGTTTGTTGTTGTTGTTGTTGTTGTTATTGTTGTTTTTATTGTTAGTGTTGTTGGTATTGTTATCTTCGTTGAGGTCGTTTTCGTCGTTGTTGCTATTGTTATTATGGTTTTTGAGACTTATGTGATACATTTTTGTTGGTTGAGTACTATATTTATTTTATTTTCAGAAGTTGTATGTGATTATGAATAGTAGTTGGATGAAAGCCCATAGGATAAATAAAGAGTATGAGAATGAAGTGTTTCATTTTCTTGAATTCGCGGGAAAAAACCTTCCTAACGATAATGGGATTTTTTAGTATCCTTGTAAAATTTCCCGAAATATGCAATAACATCCAAGTGATGTTATATTCAATCATTTAGGTTGTGATGGAATGATTCAAAATTACACAAAATGGGTATGAAATGGTAAAGTGAGAAAAAATACCTTTCTCACATATATTTGAAGATGGTGGTGAATTTATGAATGTTACTCTAGAAGACTTGATTCGTGATATTGGAGTAAATGCTTTCAAGAAAGATAATGTATTAGATACTTTGCAAAGAGACATGGAAGAGTCATTGTATTCGAGATGCAAAAGTTTTAAATTATTGTCAGTTGTGTTAAGACTACTTAATCTTAAGGAAATAGGTGGGTGGACGGATAGAAGTTTCACTGAATTGCTTGAATTATTAAAAGAAATGCTTCCAAAAGGTAACATGTTGCTGAACCGTAGTTATGAGCCCAAGAAGATATTATGTCCAATGGGTTTGGACTACGTCAAAATACATGAATGTAGTAATATTTGCATATTATATAGAAACTATTATGAAAACTTGAAGGAGTTCCAGAGATGTATGGAGTTACGCTACAAGCAGAAGGAAATTAGTGTTGAAGACGATGACAATGTAACTAGAAAGGGTGTTCCTTCCAAGGTGATGTGGTACCTACCGATAATTCAAAGGTTCAAGAGATTTTTTTCTAATCTGAATGATGCAAAGAATACTAGATGGCATATAGATGAAAAAGTATGTGATGAAAATATTCGCCATGTAGCTGGTTCATTTTAATGGAAGAAAATTGATTCATTGTTTCCAAATTTTGCCATTGCACCGAGGAACCTTAGGATTGGACTTGCCACCTACAGAATGAATCCTTTTGGTAATTTGAGTACTAACCATACATCATGGGTTGTTCTTCTCATAACTTACAATCTATCTCCTTGGTTGTGCACGAAGTGCAAATATATGATGTTATCAATGATGATTTTGGATCCAAAACAATCAAGGGACGATATAGATGTTTATTTAACGTCATTGATTAAAGATTTAAGACTTTTGTGGGGGGGAGGTGTTGATGTTGATGATGCATATACATGTGATAACTTTAAGTCGTGTGCCATGTTATTTTGCATAATCAATTACTTTCCTACATACAATAATTTGTCTAGGTACAACGTCAAGGGACATAAAGTGTGTCTTATATATGAATTTGGTACATGCCACTACCAATTACAAAATGGTGAAAAGACTATTTATCTTGGGCATCGAAATTTTTTAGACCGAACCATCCATACCATAGATTGTGAAAGGCTTTTAATGGAGAGTGGGAGTTTGATATCGCTCCAAAGCCTTTAACCAGGAAGGAAGTATATAAAAGACAACAACATATTAATATTATTTTTAGAAAGTATCAAAAAGGGCCAGTGGAGAAAAACATTTGGAAAAAGAGGTTGGTGTTCTTTGATCTTCTATATTGGTCTAGTCTTAATGTAAGACATTGTCTTGATGCGATCCATGGGGAGAAAAATGTATGTGATAGTTTGATTGGAACACTTCTCAACATCAAAGGTAAGACAAAAGATACTAAGAAATCTCGTGAAGATATGGTGGTAAATGGGTATACGACAAGAGTTAGCCCCAAAAGAAATAGGAAATAGAACATATTTTCCCCCATCTTGTAACACTCTGTCTAAAAAAGAAAAAAAATTGAGAATGCTTGCGGGGTATCAACGTTCCTCGAGGGTACTCATCGAATGTGAAAAAACTTGTGTCAATGAAAGATTTTAAATTAGTTGGCTTAAAATCTCATGATTGTCATGTCTTGATGCAATAACTTCTACCAGTGGCAATCTGTGGCATTCTACAAAAGAATTTAAGGGTAACTATAACTAGATTGTGCTTATTCTTCAATGCTATATGTAGTAAATTCATTGATAATGGAGATTTAGACGAGTTGGAACATGATGTTGGAATTATCTTATGTCAATTAGAGATGTTTTTCCCTCCATCATTCTTTGACATTACGATTCACTTAGTTGTTCATATAGTAAGGGAGATTAGAATTTGTGATCCATTTTATTTACAATGGATGTATCTGGTAGAGTGATACATGAAGATCTTTAAAGGGTGTACAAAGAATCATCACCGTCCAGAGGCTTCGAGTGTTGAACAGTACATCGCAGAAGAAGATATTGAGTTTTATACAAACTATTTGTCAAAAGATATCTCTATATGAATTCCTAAGTCTTGTAACGATGAAAGATATGATGGTAGAGGTACTCAAGGTTTAAATGTTAAGACTTTTGGATGAGTTGTAGTTCTTCAAGAACATTTTTATATATTAAATAACATGGATGAAGTTCAACTTTACTTGAACATTCACAAAAGTATTATAAAGGAAAAATTCCCCTGGATGAATGAAATATTGTTGTTGAAAGAGTATAACAAAAGTTTCATAACTTGGTTTAATGAAAGTGTTTCTAAAGAGAGTAATGTATCAGAGACAATTAAATGGTTGTAACGTATGCCTAAGTTTAATGTAATTACTTGGAGTGCAAAATAGTGGGGTTATGGTTAAAGCTGAATCCATGTACTTCTCTAGCTCCAAAGATAACAATCTTGTACTAGCATCTAGAGCGTACTTTGGGGTCATTGAGGAGATTTTGGAGATTGATTATGTTTTTTTAAGGTTCCTTTATTTAAGTGAAAGTGGATTAACGGTAAAACAGATGTAGAAACTGATGAATTAGGATTCACAAGGGTTGATCTTCGAAAGGAAACTAATAAGAACGAACCATTCATCTTGGAAACCCAAGGAAAAGAAGTTTTGTATGTCACTGATCCTTCTAACTGAAGGTGCGAAAAAAACAAGAAAGGAGGGGGGGTTGAATTGGGTTTTAAAACAAAGCCTTTTTACCAACTCAAAAACTCAACAATCAAAAGATTGAACAAGGAGAGATACGCAAGGAATTTCATCTTGGTTCACTTAACACTTAAAGCTAATCCAGTCCACCCGCCAAGGTGATTTCCCCTTATACACAAGGACTCCATCCACTATAATCAATTGATTACAAATGCACTAGCAACAGCTGGTGACTAACAGATCACAATGACAAATAGTCAATGTCTTCTCAAGGATTCTGACCTAATTGGTCCCTTAAGGAAATACAAATAAGAAGTTTGAATAAAGAATGTGTGTTTACAAGTTGCTTCTACATAAGCAGATTTACACAAATGAAATACAAACACTTAAAGAAAAGTATGCACAAAGTTGAGAGTTTTTCACGTAGAAACAGTCTTGTAAAATTGGAAACTTTCTTCAAGTCTCCATGTCATCTTTATATAGCATGAAAAAGGAACCGTTGGAGGGAAAATTAGGAATACGATAATTGCAGTTGTCCACTAATAGAATAGTGACAGGTGTGAAGAATAGTACAATCCTTTTGCCCACAATTTCAGGTAGTGGAAGGAATATTTTCGTTTTGTACCATGTACCTTTTTTATCTTCCTATTCATAGGCTTCTGGTAGAAAGTTGATGAAGCATGAAAACGAAGAAACACATAGTTGGGGTCAGAATCTTCATTCAGAACCTTTTTACAACGTTAGTGTCTGGCTTTAAAATCTTTAGAATCTTCAGCTTTGTAACAAAAACTTCAGAAGCTTGACATTCTTCAGAAGCTTGGCGATCAAAGTCACATCCAGAAGAAGAAACATAGATAACATTGTAGTAAAAATATAGCGTCTTCTCAGAAGCTTCTAAGGAGTGAATCAGCGCGGAAATGACTTTCGAGACACAAAAGTTCAGAAACCGATGATGTTGCACGTTATATTCTCAGAATCAGAACTGGTTGTTAAAGCTAAGTAACAAACCGTTAGGGTACCAAAATTTTTCTTACACAAATACTACCTTGTTATCATGAAAACTTAAAGGTCTATATGCAGAACCAATTCATGTTCTAATAACCTCCCCCTTTTTGATGATGACAAAACCTTGTATTTTGATGAACAATTTGTACAGGGTAAATACAGAAGGACACATCAGAAAGAAGCACAAAGCTCCCCCTAAGATGTACAGTCTCAGAAAGGTAATATCAGAATGAAATAACACTTTCTTGATTAACCTTTTTGTAGAACTAGAGCGGTCTTCTATCAGAATCTGGTTTTCTTTAGAAGTTTCTTGAACTAATCTAGAGCACTGGTTGTCAAATTTAGCACTTCTGATGAACTTCACTTCAGAAGTCTGGTTTGAAAATCTTAGCTGATTTAAAATCTTATTGAAAGATTTTTTAGATCTGGGTTAAAACTTTAAAAACTAAATTCCTGGTAAAGTCTGATTGGAAATCTTTCTCAAACTGTGAAGTTAATTCTTCAATCTTAGATGTAAAACCATTTCTACAGAAACTGGTAATCTTAAGTGATCTGAAAACTTCAAAAGCTTCTGAGTTACGTGACTTTCCTTGAAGCACAACTAACACAGTATTCTCAAAGTAATTGTTAGCAGAAAAAAAAATTTGGGTTCTGATTCACGAACATAGGTATATCAAAATTAATATGTTTCTCCCCCTTTTTTCAGCAATAAAAAAGACAAGAAAAAGAGACACAACAAAAGAAAGAAACACAACTGCATTAATGAAATGCCAGAAGGCGCAAAAGTACATAACAATAGGAGAAAAAAATACTTAAACAAAGTAACACAAACAAAAAAGTGCATAAACATTTTTTAAAAAAATAAACTAAGGGTTCGGGTTCGACGGAGGAAGTATGAAGAGGATAAGCTTAAACATCTGATCCTGCTTTTCTAAGAGTTGTCTAACCATGGCTTTATATTCCTTTAGCTCAA
This sequence comes from Lathyrus tuberosus, assembly GCA_022829125.1. Taxonomy (NCBI): domain Eukaryota; kingdom Viridiplantae; phylum Streptophyta; class Magnoliopsida; order Fabales; family Fabaceae; genus Lathyrus; species Lathyrus tuberosus. Next base: position 1,983,958 of record JALAZF010000337.1, read on the forward strand.
CAAGATTCTTCAAAATCACAGCAGGAGGATCTTCTATGACAACTTTTGGATGTTCAAAAGTTTCCTTAGTTTCCTTAACTTCTTCCTCAATCTCAGGAGCAGGAAGACATAGTGGAGCACAACGTAACTTTATGAATTCAGCAAAAGTACACACCCTGTACTTGGCAACCTCTTCGCTAACTTTCTTTATGTTTCCTATAGTGAATATTAAACCAAAATTTCTGACAAGGAGCGGGAAAATGTTGATAAAATCATTATTCCCATTCATCTCAGCATGCATCCCAATAGATCTCTTCATCATAATGTTCTTCCTCATAAGAACCATTGAATCCCAGAGAAATCTAAATAGACGAATTGGAAGCATTATCTTGACAACATCTTTTGATCGAAACAACATGAACTTGTGGAAAGTGTTGATGCAATCAGTCGAGTTAGCGCTAGATCGGTGATAAGAGCTACCCGATATAATATTGAACCATACGCTTAAGATATTATTCAAATCCATTGCAGTAGTATTCTTCCGTTCTTCAGTCAAACTTCCTTTCTTGAAAAAAATTGAAGTAATCATTGCAACTTGTTTATCAGTTTTGATGTTGAATAACCATCTTCCCTTACCATCATGATAAATGAGATCTGCAATGGTTTTATCAGTAATCACAACCTTCTTGTTAAAGACGAAGGAAGTGATTTTCTCGTTTTCGGCCACAACATGAATCCAAAAATCTTTGATAAGAACTGGGTAAATAGGACCTTTCAGTCTCTCAAAGAAGGTATTCCAACCTTGAACTTCAAGAGTTCCAGTTAGGTTAAGTCGATTATCTTTAAGATTTTAGAAATCAACAATAGTCTCACATAGCACAGAGAGTTCATCAATTGGAGTGTCAAGAGTGATAAATGGTTCTTTAGGAATGATGATGGAAGCAGCTTGTTGTTGAGGTTGTTGAGAAGATTCAGCCATTGTAGATGGTTGAGGGTTAAAGAAGTAGAAGAAGATGAATAAATGCATAGGAAGATTTTAGGTTTGAAAGAGAGAAAAGTGTGGGGGTAATGTGAGCTTAGTGTGAAATGTGAGTAAGGTGGGTTTAAATAAACGTTTTAGTAATAATTACAAAAAATACAATAATTACAAAAAGGTAAATGCACAGAAAAAAGGGGAATACGTAGGGATTTAACATAGTTCCAAGAAATTACAAAACCCAATGTGTCACATCATTAATACGCATGCTCGGGAAGTGGGACAACTGTCTCCACTAAATACCACACATTATCAAACGAAAAGATAACCATTAATTATGTAACTGTTAAAAATCTAGAAGACAAATCCATAGGATTTTCTTCTGATCAGAATCTTTCTGATTCATGAAACTTCCTCACTATAGAAAGCTCATGTTTCAGAATCAACCAAACAACAACACAACTAGAAAACTGCAGAATCTTAATCAAGAATTCTGGAAGCAAAACATTCTTATAACATCTTTTCATTCTTGACAAGGTTTCATAAATAGATTTCTCATAATGAAAACGAATCTATCCTCAGCAAGGGGTTTTGTGAAGATATCAGCCCACTGATGGTCTGTATCAATAAATTTTAAATGAAAAACACCCTTCTGAACATAGTCTCGTAAAAAATGATGTTTAATCTCAATATGTTTAGCCCTAGAATGCAAGATAGGATTCTCGGATAAGCAAATAGCAGAAGTATTATCACAGAAGATAGGAATGTTACTCTCAAAGATCTGATAATCTTCCAGCTCTCTCTTCATCCAGAGTATCTGAGTGCTACATCCAGAAGCTGCGATATACTCAGCTTCAGCTATTGAAAGCGCAATTGTTGATTATCTCTTGCTGGACCACGAGATCATATTGTCTCCCAGAAATTGACAACTTCCATAAGTACGTTTCCATTCTATTCTGTCTCCAGCATAGTCAGCATCACTATAGCCTATTAATTTGTATTCACTTGATTTTCTATAAAACAAACCAAGATTAATAGTAACTTTCAGATATCTAAAGATTCTCTTAATAGTAATTAAATGAGTCACCCTAGGATTTGATTGGTAGCGAGCACATAAACAAACACAAAATAAAATATCCGGTCTAGAAGCAGTTAGATAGAGGAGAAAACCTATAATACCTCTAAATAGCTTCTGATCTACCTTACAACTTACCTCTTCTTTCTCCAAAATGCATGTGGGATACATTGGAGTCTTTGCTAGCTTACATTCTGACAAGTTAAATTTCTTTAGAAATCCTCTTGTATACTTACTTTGGTGAATGTAAGTTCCTTCCGAATGTTGATCAATTTGAATTACCAGAAAGAACTTGAGTTCTCCCATTAGACTCATTTCGAATTCTGCCTGCATTAACTTAGAAAAATCCTTGCACAACAAAGCATTAGCAGAACCAAATATAATATCATCAACATAAATTTGCACAACCAGAATATCATTCTTAAAGGTTTTGCAAAAGAGCGTTGTGTCCACTTTCCCTTTAGTGAAATTATTTTCTAAAAGGAAGTTACTTAGTCTTTCATAACAAGCTCTAGGAGCTTGTTTCAGACCGTATAACGACTTTTTAAGTTTGAAAATAAAATCTGGGTTTTCAGAACTCTCAAAGTCAGGAGGTTGGCGCACATACACTTTTTCAGAAATGTATCCTATTTAAGAATGAGCTCTTAACATCCATCTGATAGAGAATGATGTTATGATTGACTGCAAAAAAAACTAAAGGAAGAATATATTCTAACCTGGAAACTGGTGCAAAGGTTTCTATATAGTCTATCCCCTCTTACTAACTATAACCTTGTGCTATTAGTCGCGCCTTGTTTCTGATGATGCCACCTTTCTCATTGAGCTTGTTTCTGAACACCCATCTAGTTCCATTGGCATGGACACCATTTAGTTTCTGAACAAGATCCCAAACGTCATTTCTGGTGAATTGATTAAGTTCCTCTTGCATAGCTATAATCTTCTCATTATCTAGAAGAGATTCATCAATATATGTTGGCTCTATCAAAGATACCAAACCCAAAAGAGTTTCTTCAGAAGGTTTGAATGAAGATCGGGTTCTGACTGTGCCTCTTTATCTCCCAGAATCAATTCTTCAGAATGAGAAGTTCTGGTTTGCTCTTCTTATGATGAGGTGGACCGACAACAGTGGCTTCTGGTAGAATCGCTTCTGAGTCTTTTGCTTCAGCATCATTGTTTTTGCCTTCTGAGTCTTTGTCTTCAGAGTCTTTGTCCTTGGATTCTAAGAAAGTGATCTTCAAATTTGTAAGTTTCTCAACTACCTTTGACCTTTTAGCGTCAAACTTATCATTGAATCTAACATGAATTGATTCCTCAACAATTCATGTTTCAGTGTTATAGATTTTGTAGCCTTTTGAGCATTCAGAATATCCTAACAATAGACACTTTTGTATTTTAGAATCAAACTTGCAAAGATTCTCCTTAGTGTTCAACATAAAACAAACACAGCCAAAAGGGTGGAAATAAGAAATGTTGGGCTTTCTGTTCTTCCACGGTTCATAAGGAGTCTTACCTAGAATGTGTCTGACAGAAATCCTATTCTGAATACAACAAACTGTGTAAACTGCCTCTGCCCAGAAATGCTTAGCCATGTTAGTTTCTTGGATCTTGGTACGAGTTATCTCTTGCAAAGTCATATTCTTTCTTTCTACAACCCCATTATACTATGGAGTTCTAGGACAAGAGAAATCATTGGAAATGCCATAAGAATAAAAAGATTCTCAATGTGATTATTCTCAAATCCGCCCCCATGATCACTTCTGACTTTGACTATTTTACAATCCTTCTCTATTTTCACTTGTGAGCAGAAGGTAGAGAACACAGAGTGTGACTCATCCTGTGTTTCATGAACTTTACCCATGTCCAATGACTATAGTCATCAACAATGACCAATCCATACTTCTTACCACGGATAAAGGAAGTTTTCACTGGACCAAACAAATCAATGTGCAGAAACTCTAACGGCCTGGAGGTGGAAACAACATTTTCCGCTTTGAAGGAAGTTTTGGAAAACTTGCCTTTCTGACATGCTTCACAAAGAGCATCTGAAGCGAACTTCAGGTTGGGTAAGCCTCTGACTAATCCAAGCTTATTTAGCTGAGAAATCCTCCTCACGCTAACATGGCCCAAACGTCTATGCCATACCCATTGCTCCTCATTAACAGACATTAAGCATTTAACATTCCGGTCCTTAAGATCAGAAAGTCTAATCTTATAAATATTATTTTTCCTCTTTCTGTTAAAAAGGACTGTACCATCTTTCTGACTAACAACCTTACATGACTTTTGATTAAAAATGATGACATAACCATTGTCACTAAGATGACAGATAGACAATAAGTTATGCATCAAACCATCAACTAAAAAAACATTAGTAATAGAAGGGACTTTACCATTACCAATAGTTCCAGAGCCAATGATCTTCCCTTTTTGGTTTCCTCCGGAAACCAACGAAGCCTCCAGGCTTAAGTTCCAAATCATGGAATATATGCCTTTTGCCCATCATATGTCGCGAGCATCCACTGTCCAGGTACCATGATTGGTTTCTCAACTTAGGTGCTAAGGATGTCTGCAACATAAATGATTTAATCCTTAGGTACCCACTTTCTGGGTCCTTTTTTGTTAGTCTTCCTAGATTTTCTGACAACCTTGGGTTTCGGTGCAGCAAGATAATCAAGTGGAATTTGTGCATGATACTTGGGTTTTAGAACAAATTTTTGTGTCTGTGAAGGTTTCTGTGCAAGCTCAGAACAATCAAGCTTAGTGCCAGCAAATATTAAATGCTCATAGAGAGGTTTTGGTTTTACCTTTTGACTTTCGTCAAGTTTTGAAGTTTCTGTACAACCTAAACCTTTCTTGTCGTTTCTACTAACTCCATAGATCATGTAAGCCATTTTACTTCTATCTATTCTTTTAGCTAGAAAGTACTGGAATGATCTATCATATATGATGATGCAATCAGTACCAGAAGCTTCTGAGATTATTTCTTCCTCTAGTTTTGAAATATTTCTTTTCAAAGTAGAGTTGTTACTTTCTAGATAAAAAATCTTTTCATTTAGAGAAGAAATATCCCTTTCAAGCCCACTATGAGTTTCAGAAGCAACTACTTGGACTTGTTTAAGGTCCTTGTATTTACTTTGAAGACTTTGGTACTTTTCAAGCATTTTAGAGAGACATGACTCTAAATCAGAACAAGATAGTTTAGAGAATACCTCTTCAGAATCGGAGTCTGATTCTGATTCTGATTTCGACAGCTCCTTGGTTTCTAGTGTGTCAAAACTTTCAGGATCAGCTGAAGTTGACATCAATGCAACGTTGGCTTGTTCCTCTTCAGAATCTTCTTCATCTGAATCTGAGTCATCCCATGTAGCCCTGAGCCCCTTCTTGCCTTTAGTAACTTCTTCTTAGGCTTCTTGTCCTTCTTGAACTTAGGACACTCACTCTTGTAGTGACCTGGCTCCTATCACTCACAGCAAATAACCTCTTTTCCAGAAACCTATTTCTTCTGTCCAGACGAAGAATCAGAACGACTAATAGTTCTTCTAGCTCCTCTGAACTTCCCTTGACCATTTTTCATATGCCTCTAGAGTTTGTTAATTCTCATGGAAATCAGTGACAGCTCATCACCGTCTTCTGTGTCTTCCTCAGAATCTTCTGATTCTTCCTCAGCTTGATAAGCCCTTGCCTTCTCAGGTTTGGACTTCAAGGCAACAAATTTACCTCGCTTCTGAGGTTCATCTTCCTCGATCTCTATCTCATGAATTATTAAAGAACTAAAAAGTTATTCAAGACTAATAATGTTCAAATATTTAGATGGCTTCAAGGAAGTTACCATAGGTCTCCATTTCTTTGGGAGACTTCTGATGATTTTCTTGACATGGTCAGCAGTAGAGTATCCTTTGTCCAGAAACTTGAGTCCTGCAACAAGCATCTTAAATCTTGAGAACGTAGTCTCAATGGTTTCAACTTTGTAACAGAAACTTCAGAAGCTTGCCATTCTTTAGAAGCTTGGTGATCAGAGTCATATCCAAAAGCATAAACAAAATGAACATTGCAGTAGCAACATAGTGTCTTCCCAGAAGCTTCTTAGGAGTGAATCAGCTCAGAAATGACTTTCGGAACACAAAAGTTCAGAAACCGATGACGTTGCACATCATATTCTCAGAATCAGAATTGGTTGTTAAAGCTACACAATAACAAACTGTTAGGGTGCCAAAATTGTTCTCACACAAATACTACATTGTTATCATCAAAACTTAAAGGTCTAGATGCAAAACCAAATCATGTTCTAACACTAACACTAGATGGTAAATTATTCTTCACAAAAAATATCTTCCTAATAGTACTAATGAAAATTAAGATTTTAACTAATAGCCTTTTCGTTTGACAACACATGTACGTCGTTCATTTGAAAAAAATGATTCAAATGATGTGCATTCTATTCATCATCTTAAAGATGGGATATGAGAAATTTTGTAAGTAAATGTTTTACATCACTTAGTAATTTATAATTATTCATTTAATTAATTTTTATTCCTTTTACTAAAGATTTAATGTTGTTGTTGATTATCTTAATTAGTTTCAAATGTTGTTCAAATTATAGGTGCTTAACGAGTAGTGACAAATCTTAACATATAACTTTTGGACGACTTACAAGAATTTCCATTTTGGTTATTTCTTTTGTTGGTTAATCATTTTTTTAGTTTTGTAGTAAAATTATAAGGTGTGTGTCATTTTGGCTTTGCATTTGGTGTAACCAATGAATATTTATGGTACAATATTTTTGTTTGAGAAATTGACAAAATGTACAAATTTCTGTTTCAGAAATCTGCAAAATATGGTTGTATATTCTATGCTATGGTTCTGTAATAGAGGTACAAACGAAAGTATAAAAAAACTTTATCCCCTTGATTTTTACTTAAAGCCGATGTAAAAATATTGCGGCATTACCTTGGTTTTACACAAAACCGAGATTTTATATTTGGCGCGCCATCCAGTTCTGAAAATAATAAAAATGCAGATGCTAGGGATTGAACCCATGTGCATATAACTTTACCCCCTCCGTTATTTAAAAAGCGAGGGGTAAAATGACCACTTTTGATGACGTCCTTCATTACCTCGCTTATGTAGTCGAGGTTAAATGCATTTCATGTCCGAGGTTAAATGTGTTTTTTAGTAGTTTTCTCATTGTTCTTCATGCTGAGATTCTCATATTGCTTGTGTAGGGACTACAACTTTACTTTCTTATCTGGTGTGTCACCACCATACCACTGCACTAGTTGAAGGTGTGAGAAAAACACAAGAAAGGGGGGGTTTGAATTAGGTTTTCAAAATGAAAGCTTTTTGTGAAACTCAAACAAAGATCACAAATAGACTAACAATAGAGAAAGACACACGATATATCCTGGTTCACTTGAAAACTATCAAGTTAATCAAAACCACCCACCAAGGTGATTTCGCCTTATACACAAGGACTTAATCCACTATAACCAAACTGATTACAATTGAACTAGGAACTGCTGGTGACTAACATACACAGACTAGTTGTCTCTTCTTAAGGATTCTGACCCAACTGGTCCCTTAAGGAATACAAACAACTGTTTGATCAAATAAAATGTTTACAATGAAGTGCTTCTAAACAAGCTGATATAAACACAATTTCTAGCTCAAACTAACTTAGAGAAAATCTATACAGTAAGAACAATTTTCTTCTTTGTATTGTAGTGCTTTACTGTTCACTCATGGATTTCTCTATTTGTATTTCTGTGTTTCTTTCTCGTATGAATCAGTGTCTTCGTATATATCTTTTTCACACTTGGTGTCACATGATTATTTGAGTGTTCAAGTCTTTATATAGCCAGAAAAAGATCCGTTGAAGGGCAGATCAGGAATATTAGTCAAATTACTGGTGACTTGAAATAATGTCGTTATGCTGGGATGAAAATCGTACACTGAAATTGTACTTTGTACCACCAAATCAGGGTAGTGGAGTGGTAGCGGAAAAGAACGTGTTTGATTTGTACTATGTACTATTTTCCCTTGCAAACGTTTCATCTTCTTCTATTCATCAGAAGCTTCTGAATTGATATGGTTGAAGCATGATCAGAAGAATAGATCACTGGGTCTTCAGAGTCTTGAGTCTTCAGAGTCTTCAGTGTCTTCAGCACTCCTTCTTCAGAACCCTTGTTTATCAGAAACATAACTCTTCAGAGTCTTTAGAACTTGTTCAGCAGAATCTTGTCTTCAGAGTCTTCAGAACTTGGTCTTCAGAAACTTAAGTCTTCAGAGCGTTGTTCATCATAACCTTGTCTTCAGAGTCTTCATCACTTAGTCTTCAGAAGATAAATATCAGAGTTATATTCAGAACCAAAATCCAAGAGAACATTGCAGCAACAACATATTGTCTTCTTACATGCTTCACAAAGAGCATCTGAATAATACTTCAGATCTGGAAAGCCTCTGACAAGTTCAAGCTTATTTAGCTGAGAAATCCTCCTCATGCTAATATTGCCTAAACGTCTATGTCATACCCATTGCTCTTCATTAAAAGACATTAAGCATTTAACATTCTGTTCACAAAGATCAGAAAGTCTAATTTTATAAATGTTGTTTTTCCTCTTTCCGACAAACAGGATTGAACCATCTTTCTGACTTACAGCCTTATAGGACTTTTAATTAAAGATGATATCATAACCATTGTCACTAAGTTGACTAATTAACAACAAGTTATGCATCAAACCATCGACTAAAAGAACATCATTAATAGAAGGAAGGTTACCATTACCAATAGTTCCAGAGCCAATGATTTTTCCTTCCTGGTTTCCTCCAAAACCAACTCCAGGCTTAAGTTCCAGACTTTGGAACATATGCCTTCTTCCCGTCATATGCCGCGAACAACCACTGTCCAGGTACCAAGATCGGTGTTTCAACCGAGCTGCTAAGGATATCTTCAACATAGATTATCTTGTCCTTAGGTACCCACTTATTGGGTCCTCTCTTGTTAGTGTTCCTAGAGTATTTAACAACTTTGGGCTTGTGTGCAACAGGATAATCAAGTGGAATTTGTTCATGATATTTGACTTTAGAAATAGATTTCTGTGTCGGTGGGGGTTCTTGTGCAAACTCATAGCAAACAATCTCAGTGACAGAAGGCACTAAATGGTCATAGATAGGTTTTGGTTTAACAGGTTGACTTTTGTCAATTTCAAATGTTTCTGTACACCCCAAACCTTTCTTACCATTTCTGCTAACTCCATAGATCATGGAAACTATTCTGCTTTTATATATGCTTTTAGCTAAAAAATACTGGAATGCTCTATCATACTTGTTGATACAGCTTGTGTTAGAGACATTAGAGATTATTTCTTTTAATTTAACAATTTTGTTTTTCAGGGCACAATTACTATTTTTTAAGGAAAAAATGTTTTCATTTAGAGGAGAATTATTCTGCTCACGCTTATCTTTTTCCTCAAAAGCAATTACATGTGATCTTTTAAGATCTTTGTATTTACGCGAAAGAGTTTAATACTTTTCCAGCATTTCTGAAAGACATGACTCTAATTCACAATGAAAGAGTTTAGATAATACCTCTGAGTCAGAGTCTGTGTCTAATTCTGGTTCTGATTATATTTTTTCTTCTAGTTTTCTAGAAACTTCATCGTCAATTGTTGCTACTAGCGCAACATTTGCTTGTTCTTCATCAGAGTCTTCTTCTTCAGAATCAGAGTCGTCCCAAGTTGCCATTAGTCCTTTCTTCACTTTGGAGAAGTTCTTCTCAGGCTTCTTGTCTTTCTTAAGCTTTGGACACTCGTTCTTGTAATGACCTGGCTCATTACACTCATAGAAGACGACTTCTTTTCTGGAGTTCTGCTTCTTCTGTCCAGATAATGACTCAGAACAACTTTTGTTTCTTCTTCATCCTCTGAAGTTTCCTTTCCTATGCTTCCAGAGTTTGTTGACCCTTCTGGAGATAAGCGATAACTCATCTTCTGATTCTTCATCAGAATCTTCTGATTCTTCCTCAGCTTGATAAGCTTTTGCCTTTTCAGGTTTAGACCTAAGAGCAATATATTTACTTTTCTTCTGAGGTTCGTCTTCTTCCAACTCTATCTCATGACATCTTAAAGAACTAACAAGTTCTTCAAGACTTATGATGTTAAGATCCTTGGATAGCTTTAGAGCTGTTACCATAGGTCTCACTTTCTTGGGAAGACTTCTGATGATCTTTTTAACATGATCAGCAATTGAGTAACCTTTGTCTAGAACTTTAAGTGTTGCGACTAGCATTTGAAACCTTGAAAACATAGTCTCAACTGTTTCATCATCCTCCATTCTGAATGCCTCATATTTTTGGATTAGGGCCAGCGCCTTTGTCTCCTTAACTTGAGCATTTCCTTCATGAGTCATTCTCAGAGAATCAAAAATGGATTTGGCAGTATCTCTATTTGTTATCTTCTCATACTCAGTATAAGAGATAGCATTTAGCAATATGGTTCTTGCCTTGTGATGAGTTTTGAAATCTTTCTTTTGTTGGTTGGTTATATCACTTCTAGACACTTTAACACCTGTACGTAGCATCAACTGGGTGAGTGTAGCCATCGACAAAAAGATCCCAAAGATCTACATCATAACCAAGAAAGAAACTTTCTATTCTATCTTTCCAATAGTCAAACTTTTCACCATCAAAGACTGGTGGTTTGGCACTACAATGATTTTTCTCTTCTACAACAGAGTTAACATTAGGTGTAGCCATGATATCTCACACAAATACTAGATCGGTACTGAACACGGTGAAGAGTTGATAAATCTTTTTATCACAATCAGAACCAAGCTTTGATACCAATTGAAGGTGTGAGAAAAATACAAGAAATTGGGGGGGGGGGGTTGAATTGGGTTTTCAAAATGAAAGCGTTTTGTGAAACTCAAACAAAGATCACAAATAGACTAACAATAGAGAAAGACACATGATATATCCTGGTTCACTTGAAAACTATCAAGTTAATCCAGTCCACCCGCCAAGGTGATTTCGCCTTATACACAAGGACTTAATCCATTATAACCAAATTGATTACAACTACACTAGCAACTGCTGGTGACTAACATACACAAACTAACTGTCTCTTCTTAAGGATTCTAATCCAACTGGTCCCTTAAGGAATACAAATAACTATTTGATCAAATAAAATGTTTACAATGAAGTGCTTCTACAAAAGCTGATATAAACACAATTTCTAGCTCATACTAACTTAGAGAAAATCTATACAGTAAGAACAATTTTCTTCTTTGTATTGTAGTGCTTTTTTGTTCACTCATGGATTTCTGTATTTGTATTTCTGTGTTTCTTTCTCGTATGAATCAGTGTCTTAGTATATATCTTTTTCACACTTGGTGTCACATGATTCTTTGAGTGATCAAGTCTTTATATAGCCAGAAAAAGATCCGTTGAAGGGCATATCGGGAATATCAGTAAAATTACTGGCGACTTGAAATAATGTCGTTATGCTGGGATGAAAATCTTACACTAAAATTTTCCTTTGTACCACCAAATCAGGGTAGTGGAATGGTAGTGGAAAAGAACGTGTTTGATCTGTACTATGTACTATTTTCCCTCGCAAACGTTTCATCTTCTTCTATTCATCAGAGGCTTCTAAATTGATATGGTTAAAGCATGATAAGAAGAATAGATCACTGGGTCTTCAGAGTCTTGAGTCTTCAGAACTTGTTGAGCAAAACCTTGTCTTCAGAGTCTTCAGCACTCCTTCTTCAGAACCCTTGGTTATCAGAAACATAAGTCTTTAGAGTCTTCAGAACTTGCTCAGCACAACCTTATCTTTAGAGACTTCAGATATTGGTCTTCTGAAACTTAAGTCTTCAGAGTCTTCAGAGCGTTGTTCATCAGAACCTTGTCTTCAGAGTCTTCAGCACTTAGTCTTTAGAAGATAAATATCAGAGTTATATTCAGAGCCAGAATTCAAGAGAACATTGCAGCAACAATATATTCTCTTCTTAGAGTCTTTCTGAAGCACAGTAGATCAGAAGCAATCTTGCTTCTGTGACGCATAAGCGACTTTTGATAATTTAAGAGTGATGATTCACATGATCTCTAACTAAGTCAGAGCTATCTTTATCAGAGTCAGAATTATCTTTATCAGAGTCAGAACCTGTTTGTCAATACTTTAGAAAACAAATGTTAAAGTACAAAAATTATTCTCACACAAATACAACTTTGTTATTATCAAAACTTAGAGATATCTTACAGAACCAAATCTTGTTCTAACACTAGTGTATCCCACGTCACCTTCGTCGTCGTCGAATCAACAGTCTTCTCAAACACCTTCGTATCCACACACTGATGGATATAACACAATGCCTTCTAGTCCTTCTTCGTCATTTAACGTTGCATATTTCTTTGCACTTTCGTTGTATTTTTTGCAATCGTCGTGTAACCTTCATTGATGAGATCAAGAATATCTTGAGCGCCAAATAACACATGCATCTGAATCGATCACTAATTCCAATTCTTTCCGTCCAATACTGGAAGCTTTGTATTCAAGTTACCATTTCTATCGTTCATCTTTGTTCTTGTGCAAATCACTTAGTTCTCACCAACACCCGTATTTCCCAAACCTTGAGAATAAATATTTGTGATTCTCTTTTATTTCAATCTCCAATTCATCGCGAATTTAAGGAACGAAATCAACCACACACCTCACTACACTAGTGTTTCCTTGTAAATCAGAACCGAAGATCTGGATACCAATTGTTGGAGTTAACAAAAAAACTCCATTGATGCACAAGAAGAAGAAGATGGAAGAATTTGCAAAGAGATAGATAGATAGATAGATAGAGAGAGAGAGAGAGAGAGAGAAAGAGAGAGAGAGAGAGAGAGAGAGAGAGAGAGAGAGAGAGAGAGAGAGAGAGAGAGAGAGAGAGAGAGAGAGAGGTAACTGTAACTAACTTTTCAAATTCAATTTCTCAAATTCACAATTCTGTTACAAATGTAAGTAACTTTGGGTTTATATACATTAACCCAAATAAAACTCAAATGAAAATGCAAACACAAATGAAACTGAAGTGCAACAAACATGAATTTGAATTACATTACTTTTAACATATATATGGAGGAAATGTAAGTTTAGCAAAAGGAGAAGTGTTTTTAATCTATAGGTGAAAGTTGGAGACCATATCATCCCACAAGTCACACAGTTTAAATATCATAAATATGTAATACAAAATTATGGAGAAATAGACGATGATATAAACCATCGAATTCAAGTTGGGTGGTTGAAATGAAGAAGGGCTTTAGGAATTTTATATAATAGAAAGGTATCGTTCTAGTTTAAGGGAAAGTTGAAGCAAAAGCCAACAACAACCTTCAATCGTCAGTTTTTTATTTTTTATTTTTTTATTTTTTTTGATGTTAAATCCTAAAATACAAAGTTTAAAAAATGGTACCAAGAGAAGTTGAACCCATTGACCATTACATCAACATCATAGTACTTAACCACTAGAGCAACCAACTCATTTGTTTAGTTCATTGTAATAAATTTATATATTACATAAATGTTTCTAAAATTACCTAAATAGTTTATTAAATAGTTTAATTATTTAATATCATTAAATAGATTAATTAATATTTCAACTATTAATATTTTAACTATTTAATATTTCAATAATTTAATTTTTTTATTAATTATTCTATATATATTTCAATTATTTAATTTTTCAAATATGTAATATTTCAACTATTAATATTTCAACTATTTAATATTTTAATTATTAATTAGTTTAATAAATATTTCGACTATTAAATAGTCTAATTATTTCATATCATTAAATAGTTTAATTAGTATTTCAACTATCTAATATTTCAACTATTAATATTTTCATTAATGATTTTATTAAATATTTCAAATTTTTAATTTTTCAACCGTATTCAAATATTTATTTCATAATATTGTAAGAAATACTATTTATCAATGTTCTGGAATAGTTGAAATAATATGAAATAATATTGAAAAATATTATGAAATAATTATTTAATATTTAATACGCGGATTAATAATTAATTATTTAATCATTAATTACTATTTATTAATAATATAAAATATTATGTAATAATTATTTACTATTTATTAATAATATAAAATAATATGAAATAATTATTTGCTATTTAGTGACTACTATTTAATTATTAATTAATATTTGAAATATTAAATGGTTGAATTATTTAATTAGTAATTAATACTTAAAATATTAAATAATTATTACTTTATATTAAATAATATATTCCAATAATAAAATAATTAATACTATTTAATTACTTATATTAAATATTATATTCCAATAATAAACTATTAAATACTTAAAATATTAAATATTTTATATTAAATAATATATTCTAATAATATATTTTAGTAATATATTTCGGTAAGTAATATATTTCAGTAATATATTTTAGTAGTTTATTAAACATGTTAATTGATCGTGAAGGCTGGATCAGATCCTGTTGAAGTGGGCCACCAAGTACGTCTGAGATGCTGGGCGTATAGAGAGGAGGAGGGGGTGTACCTGCAGGGCTCTCCGATGCTCAAGTAAGAAAGGATCAGAGAAAAGGGGCAAGTACAAAGTATGAGTTTCAAGGGTGAATATTGGATACCTGACCCTCTCAAGTGAGAGGGTTTATATAGTGCCCCCAGGGCGTGCCCAACAGTCCTATTTTCGGGGCGAAATAACCGTTTTCCCCGAAGAATAGGTAATTGCCCAAAACTAGCCGTTATGTCAGGCAGGGTGCCCAAAACTAGCCGTTATGTTGGGCATAGGCATACTGTCGGGCACATACCCTTAGCTGTTCGGGGAGTGAAGAAGCCGTGCGGAACAGGCAGCATTTCCAGAGGAGCGATGCAGTCCTTGCCCGGTTGGAGGGGCAGAAAGGTAACTTTTTCCCCTTTGTGGATGGGACTTAGGAAACTGGGCAGTTCTGGGCGCAGAGGTGGATTGGGCCATGTATAGCCATTGGTCCAGTCCAGAACAGGAACCCCCCAAGTCGTTGCTCCCGAGCATGGGAGTGATGACTTAAGGACAGCTCGTGGCTCCGGGTAGCTAGCGTGGAGTCGTCGTTTGGTGACGAGGAAGGTCGTCTCGTGGTCCTGTGACTCCTGGTGTCCGTGATATTCATGACCGTGATCGGGTTGCCCGTCGTACGGGGAGACTAAAGGTTAGTCAAAATTGGAAACGTTAGGGCTCCACATGTGCCTAGAGCCCTGTGTAGTAGTTACTAGGCAATGATGGCTAGTTAGTAGCCATCATGACCTACGAGGGCGTGCCACTGTACGTGCCTCTCTGTATAAAAGGGGAAGGCCCGTTTCATTTTCAACTTTTTGCTCTTGTTTCTCTTCGTCTTCTTCAGAGCTCCTGCCCGTCGCCGCCTTTTATTATTCCGGCCACCGCATCAACCTCCGGGCAGCCGTTTTTCATCTTCTTAACCAAGTAAGTTTGCTAATTTTTCACTCTTTTATCCCTTTTGACGGTTGTTTGTAGCTTGCATGCGGTTAGGTTTAGGTTTAGAAGATGAAATAGATTAATTTCCGGCGATTGTTGGTGGTGGACTGTGGTTGTGCCATTTTCCACTGCAGATGAGGCCGCTAGGTTTTAGGATATTCTTGCGAATCAGGCGGTTTCCGACATCATTGCGATGATGATGCATGCGTAACCGCCGTGATTGTTCAGATTCCGGAGCAACGATGAAGTTTCCGGCGAGCCTCTGCAGTTTCCGGTGAAGCTTTGCAGTTTCTGGTGAAGCTTCAAACGAAAACTGGGAAGTGGCTCGAGGAAGTTCCTTGTACGGAAGTGGCTTACTCCGGGCATCTCCTAGTGGGAGACTCTTAGAGTTTTTTGTTCGATGTTAGGGCTTAGGCCGGGGGCGTCGTCCTCAGCCCTTTGCGCGCCCTTTCACTTGACTAACGGTGGAAGGTGGATTTGATTCTTTGTCGAATTCACTTTTTTCTCTGCTTTTCAGGTGATCGAGACGGCGACAGGGCCAGACGGGGAGATAATAATATATTCGTCCGAGGAGGAAGCGAGTTCCTCGGAAAGTAGTAGCTCAGAATCCTCGAGTGTCCCCAATGAAGCCGGGGAGGAGGAGGAAATGGAAGAGGATGTTGTTGAAGGTTCCACGGAGGAGTGGATGGTGGCTGAGCCAGCCGGGCATGTGTCCACCTTCGCGATGTACCTAGGGGATGTCTTTACGAAAGTCGGGCCATAGGGGGAGTGGAAGGTGCACTTTCCCTCCGAGGACGATAGGGGTCTGCACAAATTACGGGGAACGCTTTGCCATGTATGAATATGCATTTAAAGAACTGGGACTGAGGCTGCCGTTCACTGATTTCCAGCAGTCAGTGTTCGTACACTTGAATTTGGCCCCAACGCAGCTGCACCCGAACTCGCTGGCCTTTATCGAGCATTTGAGCTAACGTGCGAGTACTTGAGGATAGGGGCTACTCTTCCTTTATTTTTCATCGTCTTCCATCTTCAACGGCAGTTGACGGGGAGGAGGTATGGCTAGGTTTCGTTGAAACAGCCTCGCAAGCTGTTCAAGCCCTTTTCAAAATCGATACGGACATTCAAGGAGAGGTACTACATCATCGAGCCTGTATCGAAAGCTGCCCAAGATAGCACGTATGCCTGGGAGATCGAGGTTGATGAGGAGGGTAACGAATTGCGCGATGAGGATGGGAAGTTTATCGAGGAAAGAGTATACAAGTTCCTCATCTACTGGGGACCTGGCTATTTTACCAAGGAGCCCAACGAGTATGTTCTCCAGCCGCACGACTTAGACAGGCAGGATGTCGTTGCGCAACGAGACGCTAGTGAAGTACGTTAACTCCTTCCTGCTTGCTGAATGCTGGACGAAGAAGGGTGACCCGATCTTCGAGGAAGATGGTAGCCAGAGGGTTGAATACCGCTTTATTAATACCAAGGCGCTTCTAGAGTGCAAGACTCCTACGGAAGCTCAAAAGTTGCTTGGTAGTCTTATTTGTTTTAACTTGTCCGACATATTTTTTCTTCGTGTCTAACATGTTTGTATTCTGTTTGTGCAGGTGAGATGCCTCAGGCTCATGAAAGGATGGTAAAGAATGTCATTGTGAGGAACAAGCCCGGAACGGTTCCTCCCAAGTCTCGATTTTCCAATACGTGCGCTCCCACTCCTCCTCAGCCCGCTGCGGGGACCTCTTCTCCCCCTCCTGCTTCCCATGGATCTCCCTTGCCTTTGACCTCGCGACCCAAGCGGTCGAGGGTTAATGACGCCGTGGATCTCAGCCGGGCCTCAGAGAAAGGGAAGTTCGAACTTCCTCCTTGCATACTTTATAGGAGATTCTTCGAGGGGACATCCTTGGTTGTGCCGCGGCCAGAATCTCTCCGGCTGGAAAGCATGGATCGCCCGAGCAAGAGGGCGCTCGTGGCCCAAGATGCCTCTGCACTGGTCAGGGTTTTGGAGATGGCGGCCATCTACGCTAAAGGGGACTCTGCAACTGAGTTTGAACTCAAGACTGCTCGGGCTGCCGCGACATCTCTTAAGGAAGAGGTTAAGAGTGCTGACGATGCCCGAAAGAAGGCTGACTAGGAGGTGGCCAGGCTGAAGAAGGAGAATTCTACACTGGCTGCGGAGAAGAAGGCGGCTGAGGAGCTGGTCCAGCAGCTGAGGGCGGTCAATGCTCCGGGCGAAAATGAACCCGAGGACGTGAAGGAGTTAAAGACAAGGTTTGAGCTGGTTGCCCGTATGTTGGCGGCCGAGGATGACAACATCGTCATTACAGACGAATCCTTCAGGAATACCGTGTCTCAATTGCGGGTGGTGAACCCCGAACTCGACTTCTCCACCGAGGGTACCCACTATCTAGCGCATGTTGAAGATGGTCGGATCATCATGCCTGACTCCCTCCTCGAAGAGCATGCCGAGGATTAGACCGCGGATAACCAGGAGCCTCAGCCCAACTCCGAGCAGACTAACCGGGTGGACGAGTGAAGTATTTTTTTCTTGTTGTTGTAATTTTGTCCGGCCTGCGTGCCGTGCAATTCATTGTAATTTATTTTGGGGGGGCATGGCCCCTGGTTTATGTAAACAAGTACAATTGTGGTCCTTGAGGCCACTTATTACTTTTAATTATGTGCTCGGTCCTTATGGCCGGCTTTGTTATTTGCATGGCTATATCTGCTTTAAATTTCGCTAAGTGTTTTTACTTATGCTCGTTTGTGTATGTATGCCCATAATAGGGGTTACTTTGATTTGCTTCAAGTTTAAGGGAATTGCTCGTTATAAATGTGTTCGGCAGTGAGGGGTACTGGTCGAACTGTCGGGGAATATCCTGGCGAGGATGCGGAGCTCAGGTCGCGTTTGAGGTGTGAGTTCGTGGCGTGAACCTCCCATCGCGAG
Organism: Lathyrus tuberosus; assembly: GCA_022829125.1. Taxonomy (NCBI): domain Eukaryota; kingdom Viridiplantae; phylum Streptophyta; class Magnoliopsida; order Fabales; family Fabaceae; genus Lathyrus; species Lathyrus tuberosus. Next base: position 2,002,417 of record JALAZF010000337.1, read on the forward strand.
CTGGGTGTTCTGCCTATCGTGGTACTTTGACGAAGGCAGTGCTCGATTGAGGGACCGCTGTCGAGCAGAGACCTGGCTCGTTCCTGAGCGGGGTTCCACTTTACTGGCATGCGACGGTTGTACCTAGGCGCGCATAGTGATCGGTGTGCGATGCTCGTTGTTGCGACAAATCAAACCGATAGTTAAGGCCTTAGCTGTAGTATTGCTTCAGTTTTTTGGCGTTCCATGGTCGAGCAAGTTCTTCCCCGTTGAGATGTTCTAGGTAATAGGCCCTATTCTCCGTTTTTGCTCGGAAACGATAGGGCCCTTCCCAGTTAGCGGCTAGTTTGCCTTCGCGAGAGTCCTTATGGTTTCTTCTTAGGACGAGGTTGCCCACGTTGAACTTTCGTTGTATCAATTTGGTGTCGTGCATGATGGAAATTTTTTTTGTTTTAGTGAGGCTTCGCGGAGTGCTGCCCCTGAGCGGACTTCCTCGACGAGGTCGAGTTCTTCTCTTAACGATCTGTCGTTCATCTCCTCCTCTAGGGGCGACTCTGTTCGCCTGGAGGGTATGTGAACTTTGATGGGGATCACAGCTTCGGTCTCGTAGGCCAGGCGAAAGGGTGTCTCCCCGGTTGAAGAGTGTGGAGTTGTGCGGTATGCCCATAAGACACTGTGCAGCTCCTCGACCCAAGCTTTCTTTGTTTCGTCTACCCTTTATTTGAGGCCTCGAAGGATGACTCGGCTCACTGCTTCAGCCTGCCCATTTGTCTGGGGGTGTTCGACGGATGCAAAGTGTTGCTTCGTGCCCAGCTGGGCGACGAAGTCTTGGAACTTCCTGTCCGTGAACTGTGTCCCATTGTCCGTGACTATCGCTTGGGGGATGCCAAAATGTACGAGGATGTTTTGTTTGTAGAAACGCAGTATGTTAAGGGCAGTTATCTTTGCCAGGGCCTCCGCTTCTATCCACTTTGTGAAGTAGTCCACGCATACTATTAAGTATTTGTTCTGATTTGATCCCACCACGAAGGGTCCTAGGATGTCCAGGCCCCACCAGGAAAATGGCCATGGGGAGGACATAGCTTTGAGCTCGTTAGATGGAGCTAGGTGTATGTCCCTGTGCCGTTGGCATTTATCGCATTTCTTCACGTGCTCTTTCACGTCGTGCTGCATGGTTGGCCAGTAGTACCATGCTCAGAGGGCCTTTCGGGCAAGGGACCTTCCTCTGAGATGTTGAGCGTTGATTCCTTCGTGGATTTCGCGCAAGATGTATGCGGCCATTTCTTCCTCGACACACTTGAGCAGTGGGATGGAGAATCCTCGCCTGTAGAGTTTATCTTCGACCAGGACGTAGGAGCAAGCTCTTTGCCTAACTACGCTGGCCTCTTTTGGGTTGGACGGAAGTTCGTCTATAGCGAGATAGTTGTAAATGGGGGTCATCCAGCAATTACTGTCGCCGATCACTAGCACGTCTAGGGTCGGGGAAGCCTTCTCGATACTGGGTCGATGAAGTACCTCATGTATGACGGACTTGTTTCCGCCTTTCTTCTTCGTACTGGCTAGTTTAGACAAAACGTCAGCCCGGACATTGTGTTCGCGGGGAACATGTCTTACCTCCACCGCTGCAAACTTTGTCATCTTCTTTTTGACCAGGGCTAAGTATTCAGTCAGGTTTTCATTTTTGGCTTGATTTTCTCCTCGAACTTGAAGGGCCACGAGTTGTGAATTTGTGCAAATGACGACTTCTTTGCGCCAACGTCTTCGGCCAAGCCTAACCCGGCGAGGAAGGCTTCGTACTCCGCCTGGTTGTTAGAGGTGGGGAAGGACAGGGTGAGTGAAACTTCAACGATGATTCTCTCGTCGTTCTCCAGTATGATGCCTGCCCCGCTCCACGCCGAACTAGAGGCCCTGTCTACGAAAATGGTCCATTTGCGCGCTCCGCAAGTTAGGGAGTCCGCGAACGTCATTTCTGCGACGAAGTCGGCCAGGGGCTGGGCTTTGAGGGCTTTCCTGATCTCATACTGGATGTCGAATTCAGACAGCTCGAGCGACCACTTCAACATTCTACCGGCCATGTTTAGTCGTCCCAATAGCTGCTTTACGGGTTGATCTGTTCGAACCACAATCGTGTAGGCTAGGAAGTAGTGTCTCAGTCTTCTAGCTGCGTTGATGAGAGCCAGCGCCACTTTTATAATCTGTTGGTATCTCAGCTCTGGCCCTTGCAGTGCTTTGCTCGCGAAGTATATGGGCTTCTACCCGTCAGGTGTCTCACGAATAAGAGCGGCGCTTACTGCCTCGGTTGCCACGGCGAGGTATAGGTACAAAGTTTCGCCGTTGTCCGGGCGAGAGAGAACGGGCGGTTCTGAGAGTGCTCGTTTCAGATGGAGAGAGCCTGGCCACACTCCCCGGACCATTCGAACGCTGTCTCCTTGCGGAGGAGTTTGAAGAATGGTAGGCGTGTTGGGCAGACTTGGCCACGAAACGGGATAATGACGCGAGCATCCCGTTGAGGGACTGGATGAATTTCTTTAACTTGGACGTTGGAAACTCGGAGAATGCCCGAAATTTATTGGGGTTGGCCTCGATCCCCCATTCTGTTAAATAGAAACTGAGGAATTTTCCTGCCTGGACACCGAACGGGCATTTCTCTGGGTTGAAACACATCTTGTACTTCCTGGCCTGTTCGAAGACTTTCCTCAGATGGGCAGTATGATTAATTTCCTCGTGGGATTTAACGATCATGTCATCCATGCAAACTTCGAGCATGTCGCCTATCTCTCTCCGGAAGACCTTGTTCATCATCCTTTAATAGGTTACACCGACGTTCTTCATGCCGAAGGGCATTACGTTGTAGTAATAGTTGCCTGATTCGGTCATGAAGGCCATGTATTTTTTATCGCTCATCGCCATTGGTATTTGATTATAGCCCGAGTAGGCGTCCATGGATGATAAAAGTTTAAAACCGGCAGAATTATCAACAAGTTTATCAATATTTGGGAGGGGGTAGGCATCCTTTGGGCACGCCTTATTAAGATCGGTGTAATCAATGCACATTCGCCATTTTCCATTTGTCATACCCCAAATTTGTCCTACCTGTATCACCTTCATCTGTACATCCATCCACTAACCATTATTCAGAAAAAAATCCAAAAAAGTATGTTGCTTCTATCATGAGGTTGAATTGAATCGAATTAAGTTTCATGTTGGGGTTCATCCAGTCAAGAGTGTGTGCAATAGGGACTGAAGTTCATTTGGTTTTGACCTAATTTGAGGTCAAGTAAGGTTATGTTGCATAATCAAGGCTTGGGTATGATTGATTCAAGTGGTGTGGGTTTGAGCTTTCAATTAGGGTTACCTGTGTGCGAGTCAGGTTGTCAGGCGGTGCCAAATTCAGATGTTTTCATAGTGAACTGGACAGGTTGTGTTTAGAGGTTCATTTGAAGAATTAAGTGGCGAACGTGTTGTTGAAAAGTCAGTGTGATGGCAATTCGTAACCAAATCCATTTAATCAATATCCATTTTCTCCATATCAAATTCCAATCCGACTAACCATTTTTCCGATAGCCAAATAATCAGTTTTCCATCCAAATATCAATTATTACCCACATTTTTATCCATATCTCTTTCAATTACCATGTCCATATTCAATATCACAAAATTCCATTATCCATCTTGTTCAAAATATTCATAAATATCCATAATCCATATACATTTATCCATTTTCAAATTATAAATTTCCAAATCAATTCACAATCCATTTTTTCTTAACCATAACTATTTTCTTTCCAATTAATTAAGGCCCATGATCTATTTTCTTTTACAACCTATTACAAAAATCCACAAGAAAAATATAAGTTCATAAAAGAAGGCCCATTTTATTGTTCATGTACAACAAAAACCATGCGACAACACTTTTAATACAATTGCCCACCAAGACACATAAATACAACAGTGTAGATTAATTTTCAGCCACCCACTTGACACATTAATGAACCTTCAATTCTCAGCCTATGCCACACCATGGTCCCACGCAACACTCAGCCCATCCACATTACAATTTCATTCAAAAAAATTCACACAGCCAAGCTCACGTCGTAGCACGCTATGACCTGCAGAAAGCCAATTCACAAGACAAAAAAATCAGTCCCACATCAGTGAACATTGCGCAACAAGCTACATGACCCCACAAAAATCACCTTGCCAAACCATTTTTTGCAAAAACAACAGCAATACAAAACGCACACAAACGACAAAACAATTCGCAACCGGATTCACAGATGCGCAGACCTCACACAAATTCGTACCGTTACATTTCCAGCTCACGATTCACCTCTTCCCAAACTATCCTCGAGTCTTTCCTATAAACGCAACACTTCTTCACTCGTTCTAGCAGGCTGGGTTAGCTTAAGAAAACTCTGCTTGTTTCTCTCCACCCTTCTATCAATAACAACAAAAGCTCAAAACTCCCCTAAACCACATTTTCAATTTTCTGGAGATTCAACCAAACGAATCCTTCATTCAATCCTCCTTTCGTGAAACCTTCATCCGTAAACCGCACATACACAGAAGTCCTTCACATAACCCAAAAACATAATACTCTCCTACAACCTTTAAACACCTCAAATCAACAACAACAAATCAATCCGTCTCAAACCCACAAACCCTTTCATAAATCAAAACCCGAAATAGATCCAGAAAGAGATGGAAATGAGAGGTTGAAATGGATCCAAACAAAAAACCAAACCTGGAACGCGAGGGGTCTGTGTGAACAAGAACGATTGAGACAAAGCGATTCACGGACGAGAAAGCGAACAAGGGTGGGTTGAGCGAGTCCGATGACTGTTGTGTCTCTTTATTTTTCTTGATGATTCGTTGCCATTTGTTGTTTTTTTGTTACGCTGTTGATGTGTGTATATTTCGCTTTTGAAGGATGGCAGTTGTTTGTGGATCTGTTCATTCTTTGGTTTTCACGTTAAGTGTTATTTTAGTTCTCTTAAAAATCTCATTGTTGGATGGATCATGGGCTGTTAATGTTTGGATTTCCTTCATATCACCTTTTTCACACATCGCTTTACTGCTTCCACCATCCATGGTCCATTTAAAAAAAAAAACACACTTCTTTTTTTTTTCATCCGTGAGATGATGGGCTTTTAGCCCATGGGATTCTCACATAGCAAGTACACATGCTTCTACTTACTTCTGCACCTCCTTCATTATTAGTTGGTTTTTCTATTTTATCTCTCATGATCTGTTTTTTTTTTAAAAGAGTTTTTTTTAGTAATTTTTGTTCTTAAATTTGCTTAAGGTTCTTGTCACCAATCTTGATCCATCTTTGTTTTGTCATTTCGATTTTATTTTATTTTCTATTATGGGCCAATGATATGAAAAAATCTTGATTAAGTTGATTTATTGAAATCGATTCAAAATCTTGATTTATATGAGGCCACTTTTTTTTATTTTTTATCAGTCAATGAAAGTCAAAAAAATCATAGCTTATCGATCTAAGATTAAAGATCTTGATTAAGACGAGACCGATTTTATTTTCACTTTTATTTTCATTCATTTTTGGGTCAATGAAAACCAAATATCAATGATTTATCGATTTTCGATTTAAAATCTTGATAAAGGTGAGACCTTTATTCTTTTTCTTACCTCTTTTCGATTTTATTTCATCTTTACTATCTTTTCATTATCTTTATTCATTGTGGGTCAATGAAAACCAAATATCAATGATTTATCGATTATCGATTTAAAATCTTGATAAAGGTGAGACCTTTATTCTTTTTCTTCGATTTAATTTCTATTTACACTTAATTTTCATTTGACATAATTTCTTATTTATTTTGGTCAATGAAAGTAAAAAATCGTCGATTATCGATTTCTCGATTAAATTCTGATTAAGACGAGACCGATTTTATTCTTTTATTTACTCTTCATTTTTATGGGTCAATGAACATCTAAAACCAAAATATTATCGGTAAAGATGAGACCTTTACCATTTTGATCACTTTTCGATTCCTATTCCATTTTATTATCATTTTTATTTTATCGGTCGATGAACATCGAAAACCAAAATTTTATAGGTAAAGATGAGACCTTTCTTATTTTCGATCTATTTCTATTTCGACTTATTTTTCGTTATCTTATTCAATTTGGGTCAATGAAAGTCAAATATTAAAGATTATCGATTTCTTGATTAAATCTTGATTAGGATGAGACCAATTTTATTTCTACGTCAATATTATATCTTGTCAATATTATCTTAATGATTATTATTGTTCATATTCTTATCATATTGTCCATATCATATTCATACTTGCACATCCAACAATTTTCTTTGAAGACCTTTTATTTCATGTCACCCTTTTTTTTTTCAATCAAACTTCGAAAGAAGGAGATTCTTGGAGTCTAGCATTCCTTGGGTCTTCGAAGGAATGGCTCTCGAGACACGCCCCTTGGGTTGTCATTCATTCAACCTTTCGATCTTTTTAACTAAACCTTTTCCAAACCAACCCTCGATTCATCGTCAAGGCATTCTCGTAAGTCGAGTGCTCGTTAGCATTCACCATCAACCACTTACACATCTCGCGGTTTCGTTACTAGGAGCACCCCTAGAGACTAGTATCGATCCTCACTTCTTTTCGTAACCAATCCAATTCAACCTATTTCAAACACTTTCTTAATCAACTAATGAAAGGAGGAGATTTTTGGAATCCAGCATTCCTTGGATCTTCGAATGAATGGCTCTTGAGGCACGCCCTTGGGTTGTTGTTCATTCAACCTTTCGTCTTAAAACACTTAATCATTATCTAACAATTTCATAACCAATAGAAGGAAAAAGGTGTCGTTGAGATCTAGCATCTCAGTAATACCCCGATTAATTGGTTGCGAGGCCGACGTCTCGTTTATCGAATAATCGTCATTCTCCCTCAAAATACTTAATTAATCGAACCTCATCCTCTCGCCCCCGTGTGAACGAAACCCTAAAAACACGTTCAAATCAAACCTTTTTTCAATCAAATCTTAACACACTTAATTCAAATCAAACAACTTTTCACAAAAAGAACATTGTTTAGTCCATTCTTCCGCGCATATAAACTAGTGCTTCAGCCTCCCTTGACGAGCAGACAAGCCAACGTTTAGCAGTTAGAATGCGAATTAAACACTCGTTCATTTAAAAAACACAAACCAAACAACCGTAGTCCCACGAACTACGAATGCTCTGACTTTCCCATTGCACGAGGGAATACGTAGGCACAAGGACCCCAATCCTTGGCGAGCACACTAATTAAAAACCACCCCATTTTCCCCTAGAAAGCAATATTACCTAAGAAGAAAACTAACAAACCAAGCTAACTTATCTCCCGAATCGAATCAAGAGGTTCCCGTTGAGTACAACGGACGTAGAGGATGCTAATACCTTCTCTTTACGTAACCGACTCCCGAACCCGAATTTGGTTGTGATGACCATTTTCTTATCCTTTAAAGGTTTTATCGATATTTTCCTTTCCCTCCTTTGGGATAAATAAAGTTCGGTGGCGACTCTGTTTCGAACAGTTCTTTCCGCGTCCATCGCGAGGATCGTATTTTTCGAGGTACGACACCATTAGATTTCTTTACAAGTACAACGTTGGACAGCCAAGTGGTGTACTTGGGTTTCGAAATAAATTTGGCCTCGAGGAGGTCCTTTACAGCTTTTTTCTGCAGCCTCCATTTTCTCCGGAGACTGCTTTCTCCTACGTTGTGCTACTGCTTTGACGGCCGGGTCAATCGTGAGTTGATGGCAGGCGACGGACGGGTCCAAACCGGGCATCTCGGCGGCGCTCCAGGCGAAGAGATTGGCGTTCTCACGGATGCAGGCTTTGAGTTTCTTCCTTGCAATGTCGGGGAGGTCGGCTCCAATCTTCACTCCCCGGTGGGGGTCGTCGCCGAACAAAACAAGCTCGAAGTTGTCGTCCGGGATTGGGCGCATCGGATGGAAGTTCTTCTGGGCAGGGTAGACGAGCTGGTTGAAGCTGCTTGGTCCACCTGCTGGTCTTCTCCGGGGAAGCGGCTGTCGAGGTCAATGGAGTCGACCTGAGGCTGAGGCTTGGCTTCCTCAGAACAGCTGGGCAAGGCTGGCTTGTTCGAAACCTTTGGCTTCGACGTGATGGTGTTGAGTCCCTTTGCGGCCTCTTCGAAACATCGTCGTGCGGCTTCGATGTCGCCGTGGAGGGTGGCGACCATCCCCTTTGAAGTGTAATACTTCATCTTCAGGTGGACGGTTGAGGGCACAGCTACCAACTCAGCCAATGTTGGTCTTCCGAAGATACACGGGTACAGTGACGGGAAATTGATCACTAAAAACTGCACTTTGACGGATCTGGCCGTCTCTGCTGATCCAAAAGTGATAATCAGTTCGACGTATCCCCAGGCTTTGGTCACTGATCCGTTGAATCCTTGCAAATCAGACCCCACATATGGGGTGAGGTGTGATTCGTCCAGCTGAAGTGTTGAGAACAACTGGGAGTACATAATGTCGACTGAGCAGCCTTGGTCGATGAGGATTCTGCAAACGTCGAAGTTCGCCATTCGAGCTCTTCTAGGCTTGGTCGAGCATGATCACCTTGTTGGAGCTCGTATTGATTAGGTGCTCGAATTTTCTTTTCACGGAGCCCACCGTGACTTTATTGAAACCTCCGCCTGAGATGACCATGGCGGATGGAACGTCTCCCACGCGCTGTGGGCCGCGAAGTAGGCAGAAGCGTTGAGCTCATCTAGGACGTAGAAGTCCTCTGGTCGCGATACGGACATGGCGACCTGGATATTGGCCTCTTCCGAGGAAGACACCTCTTCCTCTACCTTCTTGGACTCCTGGGCGTCTTATCGAGGAGCATCTTTCTTCTTAGTGAATTATTTCAGGTGGCCATCCCTGATCAGTATCTCAATAGCGTCCTTCAAATGGATGCAGTCTTCAGTAGTGTGGCCGTGACTCTTATGGAAACGGAAGTACTTCGATTTGTCGGCGTTGGGTTTGGCAGGTATTTGTTTGGGGAAGCGGACCCCTGCTTGCTTGGACTCCGAATTCGCGCACTCGGACAGTATCTTTTCCCTAGAGACGGTCAGGGGGTATAGTCGTGGAATCGTCCGGAGGGGCCCTTGCTGTCGTGGGAGTCCCGAGGGCGGTCTTCGTGTTTCCTTTTTCCTCGACGGGATGTCGAGGCTTCTTCGCCTCTGGAGGCCCGAGCGTTCTCCTGGTGGCGAGAAGCTCGAACGGAGTTGGCCGCTTCCTTCTCCTCATATTAGATGTGCGACTGTGCCTTGAGGAGGAGGGCATCCAGATTCCTCAGAGGTGCTAGGCCAACGGCTTTAGAAAATTCTGAGCCTGGGCGGAGTCCTTGCTCGAGCAGAAATTTTTTCATCTCGTCCGTTGTAGGGACCTGTACCGCTTCTTTGCTGAACCTTTCGATGTATGCCCGGAGAGGTTCGTCCTTTCCTTGGATTATGGCCCCAAGGGAGGATTCAGTCTTGGGGTGACGCCGTGACGCAGTGAAATACCAGGAGAACATCCTCCCCAGATGCTTCCACGACGTAATAGATTCTTAGGGCAACTGCTTATACCACGTCATTGCCCCATTTCAGAGCGTGGTTGGAAATAGCCGACACTTGATGGCACCGCGGACGCCACGGTAGTCCAACAACGCGTCGATGTTCTCGATGTGCTCGTCGGGGTCAGTCGTACCGTCGTACGTGCCCAGTGTTGGGGGCTTCTCTAGGCCCTTGGGGAGACGCGTTGCCAGGATTTCTTGGGATAATGGGCCGTGAGGCTCATCATCGCTGCTGGAGCTAGTTGGTGACGGGGACCGCATGATTCGCTCGTGGCGGCGGTTCCTTCGGGGGGAAGGTGAACAGGCCCGACCTTTTTCCCTGACCGGAGGTGACTGCTTGTCTCTTCGGGTCCTCTTGTCGCCAGGAGAGTGGTGGTTCCGCAGGGAAACCTGGTCGCGTTTCCGAATGGCTCGAGATTCTGGCTCTTGGCGCAGCCTTCGGTCGACTTCTCGCCAAGGCTGCAGGCTCTTGGATCGTCGATGGTTCTTCCTCGGGGTGGGGATCTTGTACGGACGGATTCCTCCAAAGCCCCGGTCCTTTCGTTTTGCTGGAGGATCAGGAGGTTGGTTTTGTTGAGCGTCTCCAGAAGGGCCACCACGGCCGGGTCGCGTTGGGCGGAGCAGGAACGGGCTGGATGGCCAGCAAGGACTGGTCATCTTCGCGATCAGCAGGAATAGGGGAGAGAGAGGCTGTGGCCCCGTCTCTCAGAAAACGGGGATCTCCGAGGAGAGCAGATGGACCGTCAACGTCAGCCTTGTTGACAGGGAGGACAGCGGATTGGAGAGCACCTTTGGCGTGATCTTGAGAGGCAATGATGAAGATCTTGGAAATTTGCTTTGATCTTCGGTTTTCGGGGAAAGAAAGACGGGGAGAACAAGAGTTCCCACAGACGGCGCCACTGATCGTGAAGGCTGGATCAGATCCTGTTGAAGTGGGCCACCAAGTACGTCTGAGATGCTAGACGTATAGAGAGGAGGAGGGGGTGTACCTGCAAGTCACTCCGACGCTCAAGTAAGAAAGGGTCAGAGAAAAGAGGCAAGTACAAAGTATGAGTTTCAAGGGTGAATATTGGATATCTGATCCTCTCAAGTGAGATGGTTCATATAGTGCCCCCAGCGCGTGGCCAATAGTCCTATTTTCGGAGCGAAATAATCGTTTTCTCGAAGAATAGGTAACTGCCCAAAACTAGCCGTTATGTCGGGTAGGGTGCCCAAAACTAGCCGTTATGTCGGGCATAGGCATAGTGTCGGGCACATGCCCTTAGCTGTTCGGGGAGTGAAGAAGTAGTGCGGAACGGACAACATTTCCGGGGAGGAGCGATGTAATCCTTGCCTGGTTGGAGGGGCAGAAAGGTAACTTTTGCCCATTTGTGGATGAGACTTAGGCAACTGGGCCGTTCTGGGAGTAGAGGTGGATTAGTCCATGTCTAGCCATTGGTCCAGTCCAAAACATTAATAATTAAACAAATAAATTAAATAGTATATATTTTATTTATATATAATATAAATGAGTTGGTTGGTTTAGTGGTTAAGTATAATATTATTGTAATGGTTATGGTTCAAATCTAATTGGCACTATTTTTAAAATTTTGCATTTTAAGATTTAACATTAAAAAAAAATAGTAAAAAAACTAACATAAAATACCTCATATTAAAAAAATGGAAAAAGAAAAAAAAACTTGCCATGTCAATAACATTAGCCGACTCAGTATTTTTGTAATGGAATACTAACGTCAATTCAACTTATAAGAACCTAATAAAATAAATATAGAAACAAAAATACAAAACACAACTTATAGAGGTCAAAATAATTTTCCTTTACCTTAAACCTATAATTTGATACAAACTTTTTAATAATAAGGGGAAAGTACTAAATAGTATTCAAGGAATCAATACTCATTAGGATCTTAAAAATAATAATTACTATTCAAGGTTCACATAAAGAAGGAAATGGAATATTTGCTTCGCCGTAATGGCGTGATTATATATTTTATTTTATTCATCATAATTAGCAATATCTAGTGGCTTCATAATTAGCCAACGAATAGTGAGTGATAGTGATAGTGACAAACAATTTGTTTAAAGAATTCTCAGGTTCATTCATTCATCAAATTAAAACAAAAAACTTCACATTCATCGTGATCATGATCGCCGCATCCATGTAAATCTAAATCAACTGGACCCCAAACTCCATGCATCAAAACACGTACAACCCCAATGTGTCGCACATGCAGCTCAAAATATTCATCACCTCAACCCACGAGTCCATTCACACCTTTCTAAGAGTTACAACTCAGTTGCCACCTCAATTTTGTTCATTTCAACACCCGTCAAACTACACCGCACAATGTAGCCAAATGACCATCCACGTTATTCATCTAGCTTTATGTTCAATCTCTATAAATTCCCTCATCTAACTCTTTTATTTCATCATCTAAAGTGTGACTAGTGAAATACAAATCATGGCTACCACAATCAAATCGCGATTTCCACTTTTGTTGTTGCTGGGAATTATATTCCTGGCCTCCGTTTGTGTCACTTGGGCCAATTATGATGAAGGTTCTGAACCTAGGGTTCCGGGACAAAGAGAAAGAGGTCGCCAAGAGGGTGAGAAAGAGGAAAAACGTCATGGAGAATGGAGACCTTCATATGAAAAGGAATATGATGAAGGTTCAGAACCTAGGGTACCGGGACAAAGAGAAAGAGGACAAAGAGAAAGAGGTCGCCAAGAGGGTGCGAAAGAGGAAAAACGCCATGGAGAATGGAGACCTTCATATGAAAAGGAATACGATGAAGGTTCAGAACCTAAGGTACCGGAACACAGAGAAAGAGGTCGCCAAGAGGGTGAGAAAGAGGAAAAACGCCATAGAGAATGGAGACCTTCATATGAAAAAGAAGAAGATGAAGAAGAGAAGCAGAAATATCAATATCAACGTGAAAAGAAGGAACAAAAGGAAGTTCAACCTGGACGTGAAAGATGGGAAAGAAAGCATGATGAACAAGCAGAAGAGCAGTGGAGAGGAAGCCAACGTCATGAAGATCCCGAAGAAAGGGCAAGGCTAAGATATAGAGAGGAGAGAACAAAAAGCTATGTAAAAGAAGAGACGGAAGAAACATCATCAGACTCGCAAGAACGAAGAAACCCCTTTTTATTCAAGTCTAACAAGTTTCTGACACTCTTTGAAAACGAAAACGGTCACATTCGTCGCCTTCAAAGATTCGACGAACGTTCGGACATATTTGAAAATCTCCAAAACTATCGCCTTGTGGAATATAGAGCCAAACCCCACACCATCTTTCTCCCTCAACATATAGATGCTGACTTAATCCTTGTAGTCCTCAATGGTAATTTTATTTTTATTTTTCTTTATAATATTATTACAATACAATATCTCGAATAATTTCTTGTATTACATAATTAAATTGTTTTTTTTTGGTTAATATGTATTACAGGGAAAGCCATATTGACAGTGTTGAGTCCCAACGATAGAAATTCGTATAATCTTGAGCGAGGTGATACCATCAAACTTCCTGCAGGAACAACATCTTATCTAGTTAATCAAGATGATGAAGAAGATCTTAGAGTGGTGGATCTTGTAATACCCGTGAATAGTCCTCGTAAATTTGAGGTAATATATAAAATACAACAATTTTTTGTCACAAGCTTTTTTCTTACAAAAACACCCTTTTATATTTAACTTTTTTTATCCAGGCTTTTGTCCTATCTGCAAATAAAAACCAATACTTACGAGGATTCAGCAAAAATATTTTAGAGGCCTCCTTAAATGTAAGTATGCAAGCAACACATGTTAAGCTTAATAAGTGAAATATTTATCAATTTTTTAATACATAAAAACCATTGCAATTTGTATCCTTGTTTGCAAATACAGACTAAATATGAGACTATAGAGAAAGTTCTCTTGGAAGAACAAGAGAGGAGAGATCGAAAAGGGAGACAACAAGGGCAAGAAACAAATGCAATAGTCAAAGTGTCAAGGGAACAAATCGAGGAATTGAGAAAGCTTGCTAAATCAAGCTCAAAGAAAAGCTTACTTTCAGAATTTGAACCATTCAACTTGAGAAGCCAAAATCCAAAATATTCTAACAAGTTTGGCAAGTTCTTTGAGATTACTCCAGAGAAGAAATACCCTCAACTTCAAGATTTAGATGTATCGATTAGTTGCGTGGAGATTAACGAGGTATGGACACAACACTAAATATATATAACACATAATTTTAATGATATTACATAAATATGTTAATGCATTTTTGCCTAATTTTTTAGGGAGCGCTAATGTTGCCACACTACAATTCAAGGGCTATAGTTGTACTATTGGTTAATGAAGGAAAAGGAAACCTTGAGCTTGTGGGTTTTAAAAATGAGCAACAAGGACAGAGAGAAAATGACGAAAGAAACAAGAAAGTGCAGAGGTATGATGCTAGATTGTCTCCCGGTGACGTTGTTGTCATTCCAGCAGGTCACCCAGTTGCTATCAGTGCTTCGTCAAATCTAAATATGCTTGGATTTGGTATCAATGCTGAGAACAATCAGAGAAACTTCCTTACAGGTATTAAGTGAATATTGATATAATTAGTTAATAAGCCTTGACTGAATGAGAATTATTTGAATTTGATGTTTTTGAATTTGGTGATTGAAAATTTGAAGGCTCGGACGATAATGTGATAAGCCAAATTGAAAATCCAGTGAAAGAGCTTACGTTTCCTGGATCTGCTCAAGAGGTAAATAGACTATTGAGGAACCAAAAACGATCTCACTTTGCAAATGCTGAACCTGAGCAAAAGGAGGAAGGAAGCCAAGGAAAAAGGAGTCCTCTATCTTCAATTTTGGACACTTTTTACTAAGTAATAAACTATGAAAAATAATGCATATGTATAAGATCCAGCTAGCTCATAATGAGCCAAGAATAAATAAAGGGTCACGTAAGTCTTACTTATTGAGACCCACCTTTTTACTATGAATAAATAAATAATGAATAAAAATTGTTCTTTTTTTTTTTAAATTTAAAAGAGTGGATAAATCTCAAGAAAGAATCAGATAGAATTTGTTCTAGAAAATTTAAACTGTAAAAACAAAAAAGATTCATTAAAAATTGTTCTTTTTTTTTTAATTTAAAAGAGTGGATAAATCTCAAGAAAGAATCAGATAGAATTTGTTCTAGAAAATTTAAACCGTAAAAACAAAAAAGATTCATATAAAAAAAAGAATCATATAAAAAAAGAGGGGACAATTTTTCTACCCATCACCAAAAGGTGGATAATATACCTTCAACCAATCACATAATACCATCTAATAATACCATCTAAGTTCAACATATTTAATTATTTATTAAATAGTATAATTATTTGTTGTTTTTAAAAGGTAGATAATGTACCTTCAACCAATCACATAATATCATCTAATAATACCATCTAAGTTCAACATATTTAATTATTTATTAAATAGTATAATTATTTGTTGTTTTTAAAACATTTTACACTAAAGGTAACTTTACTCAATTTTTTAAATTGGATATAGATAAAATTTAAAAAAAAAAGATCGTCTTGATTTAGATGAGCGATAAGCTTTAGTTTACCACTTATATTTGTAAGTCCATCTGCTATACCATTTTCATTCTTTGTGGCACCAATGTAGTCATACACTTACCATATTCAAATATGAATGGTCAGAAATATAGATAAAAGTGGAACAACATCCTATCAAACACAAGAATATACTGTACATCGATCAGACATTCTATGTAAAACATGAGCTGATAAAGTCATAATTTTAATTTAAATTCTTCAAAATAATTTGTATTTGATTAAAGGTCACTAGTGTAATTGATTTGGAGATGGTCTTACTTCGAGAAAATTTGTAATTTTTCTTTTGTCGAGCTTTATCTCGTTTTTTTTTATATATAGGTTTGAGAACCATTTGTTTTCGCTTTTAATATATTCTTGTTTATTGAAAAAAAAAACTATGAGATATAACCTAAGGCGGGAGAATTAGTGATGCCCAATTTTTCTTGTATATGTGCTAAGTTTCATAAAAAAACATACAAGAATTTATATTAGTTTCTTTTACCAACTTAAGGGTTCATCTAGTATCTATATATTCTTGGAGGAATTTTTACTATGATCAAATCCCTTTACATGTCTCACACCAAGAACTACAAATAATTGAACCATGAAAGCACACCACTCTTGTTTAAAAAACAAACACCAAACCATAGAGTGAATCATCCCGACTCAAAGAGCATTTTTCACAATCCTCAAATAATTGAACCATGAAAGCACACCACTCTCTTGTTTAAAAAACAAACACCCAACCATAGAGTGAATCATCCCAACTCAAAGAACATTTTTCACAATCACTAAATACTATAATAATCTTCAACAAATACTATGGTTACACAAGTCACGCTAATTTTGCATGATGGTATTGCCAAACTTAACAACAAATAGACTCAACGAGCATTTTGTACCTTCTTTGGTTGAACATTGTTCTAAGCAGTTCTAAACTTACAAAGATAGTCTTTTTTCTTGGACTAAACGTATAAAATTTGGAATATCCTATTTGATTTCTATCATTTGTATATCTTTGCATATTTAGAACACTTTCTAAACTAAGTTGGCCTTTTTCAAATTTGCATAACACTTAATTTAATTTAACAATCTTTGATTCAAGCGATATACATTTATTACATGTTGAACTTGTTTTAACTTTATGTAATTCCACTTGATGGTATTAGTTTTATTTTCTAGAGATTAAATTGTTTTATTTTTCTTAGCACATAATCGGGAAAGCTTTAGACATTCATCATGCAAATCATTAAAGGCGTCTTGTAATTCATCATAATAAGGTTTATCACTTGGTCAAAATTACTAACCTCATCTTCATAATTGTTCTATTGTGAAACCATAAAAGATAGATGTGATTGTTCTTCATTTTTAGAATTTGTACTCACATTGTTATCTTACCAAATGATGTATGCTCTTCTTGGATATCTACCCTTCTTATTGTTGAATATATTCTTATTTTGGAGAAAAGGACACGCTTAATATATGTTGTGAAATCCGATGCCTTGTTAACAAAGTATAAACTGTTTTTTTATGATCAAGAAACACACAGGGGTAGAAAAGATGGTAAAAGAAAAGAAGAACAACAAAGATTGGTTATAGTTGATATTCTTTACTTTCTCTTCAAATCAGATTACAAGTACTTAAGAATAACAAATAACCCTCTCACCCTAATTTGGATTTTTCACACTTATGATGAGAGACTAGTATGTTATTTATAATAAAACCTAACATACTAAACTAATGGGCTTTTTAACAATTACACATTCCAATCTAACTTAGGGTACAAGCTAACTTAAAGAATTAGACAAAACAAACAAGCCCAATTCGACAACTACATACTAGAACATATTTCGACTACGACATGTAGGTCTTCGACAACAACATGTGAGCAGACTTCGACGACATGCTAAACCTCTGTCGACAATACTAGAGTTGGATCCAATATCTCACAAATCTCCACCTTAGAACAAACTCTATAACAACAAGAAACAAAGTAGCTTTCTTCATGCAGCTTTATCAACTACATACAGTGGAAAATCTTGCAACTCGACAATGTCTTGGTAATCATATCAACAGCATTATGTTCTATCGAAACCTTCAGCACATGGACTTCTCCACGCTCGATTACCCCTCTGACAAAATGCAACCTCACATCGATGTGCTTGGTTCGCTCATGATAGGCAGAATTCTTTGACAGCTGCATTGCACTTTGACTGTCACATTTAACAGTGATAACTCGATCTCAAAGTTTCAGCTCCTTTGCAAAATATTCAAGCCACAATGCTTTCTTCACAGCTTCATTTAGGGCGATATATTCCACTTCAGTGGTTGATAAGGCAACAACCTTCTGAAGTGTTGCTTTCCAGCTGATTGATGTGTCGCACATAGTGAACACATATCTAGAAATAGATTTTCTAGAATCCATACAACCTCCATAATCAGATTCGACACATCCTTCGATTGCTGCTTTAATATCTTCACCCAAGGTTCCACCATAAATTAGGACTCTGTTCGTAGACTCATTTATATACTTTAGAATCTACTTCAATGCTTGCCAGCGAGCCTTTCCAAGATTCTCCATGTACCTGCTTACAAGTCTTACTGCATATGTTATGTCGGGTCTAGCACAAACTATAGCATACATCAAAGAACCCACTATATTAGCATATGGAAGTCTATTCATATAGTCTCTTTCGACATCAGTACTGGGACACTGATCTATACTCAGCTTGAATCGAGGGTTTGTTGGAGTCATAAATTTGACATACCAAACTTTTCGAGAATCTTTTGTAGGTATGCTTCTTAAGATAAGCATTATTTCAACTGCTTTCTATCTATTCGGATGTCAATCCCAAGAAATCCTTGACGCAACTCCCAGATCCTTCTTGTCGAACTCCTTATTGAGTTCAGCCTTCACCCTCATTACATCTTCGACATTGTTGCTTGCTATTAGAATATCATCCACATAAAGCAACAAAATAACAAATGAATTACCATGTCAAAATCTGAAGTAAACACAATGGTCGAACTGACTTCTAATGAAACTTATGCGTGCCATGAACTTGTCGAATCTCCTATTCCACTGTCGAGGAGATTGTTTCAGTCCATATAAATATCTCTTCAGCTTGCACATATAATCTTCCTTCCTCTTTTTGACATACCCTTCAAGTTACCTCATCAGAATTGTTTCATCTAGATCACCATACAAGAATGCAGTCTTCACATCCATTTATTCTAGTTCAAGGTTGAATTGTGCCACCGTGGCAAGCAACATTCGAATAGACTTGTGCTTCACAACAGGAAAGAACACATCATTGAAGTCGACACCTTCTTATTGAGTGAAACCCTTAGCAACCAATCTTGCCTTGTATCTCTTCCACGTCACTCCTTTGATTCCTTCCTTAACTTTGAGAATCCACTTGCAGTTGACTAACCTGGCTCCAACATGTTTCTTGATCAGTTCCCAGATGTTGTTATCATGAAGAGATTTCATCTCATCATCCATGGCCTTCAGCCATTCAGTTTTATTTCGACTCCTCATAACTTCCTTATAGTCTCTAGGTTCTTCGTCTAGAACCTAACTTGTAGAGATTAAGACATAAACCATAAGATATGCATACCCAAGTCTCTGAGGTGGATTGATGACTCACCTCGACCTATCTCTTGACAATAGGTAGTCATCGACAGTTTCCTTAACTTCCTCAGTATCTTCTGCTTCTTCTTCGACTTCATATGGGATACACAATTCAGCATCAACATGCTCCACCTCAACAGGAATTTCTCCCTGTTCTAGCTCTTCGTCAGCATCATCAGTTTTCTTGAAGGTCATCTCAGCTTCATTGAAAACTACATCTCGACTGATGATACACCTCCTGTGACCTGGCTCTAGGAACCATAACCTATAAGCTTTGACTCCTTCAGGGTATCCCATTAACATGCATTTAATAGCTCTAGGTTCAACCTTTTCTTGCCTAATGTAAGCATAGGCCACGCAACCAAATACTATTAATTTGTCGAGATCTGGTGGATGTCCCGACCAAACTTCTTTAGGTGTCTTCATATCTAACGCAGTCGAAGGACATCTGTTTATCACATATAATGCCGTCGAAACAGCCTCAGCCCAAAACACCTTCTTTAACCCAGCAGGCCCCCAAAGATCAGCATGGATGTAATCAAGGGATCCGTGAGTTCTTTGTTTGCCTTTATTGAACTTCACTCTGTAAGATTTTCCAAGTACACAAAGTTCACAAAATTTCAATTTTTTGACTTTGTCTCCACCATGAAGATTTTGTTTCCCCTGTTCGACCAGACCTCTTTCACTGACATGGCCCAATCTCATGTGCCAAATTTCTGTCTTCGACAAAGATTTCGTGGATACAACATTTGTCGAACCACTTACAACTTTAGCCTCAAGGGTATACAAGCCTTGTTTCTTCACGCCTCTCAAGACTTCCTTCGACCCCTTCATGAATTTTAGAATATATTTTTCTCCTTGAAAAACATATCTTTTCTTGTCGAATTCTCCAAGAGAAATCAAATTTCTCTTAAAATCAGGTACATACCTGACTTCAGTCAAAACCTTATTGACTCATCATGGAGCTTGAATCTTACAGATCTAATACATGTAATTTTGCAAGCTTTGTTGTTTCCCAGCATCACTGATCCACCATCTTGATCACATAGCTCCTTGAACAAGTCTTTGTTTGGAGTCATGTGCCAAGTGCAACTTGAATCCATAATCCACTCTTTCTTGAGTCGCCGCCTGAAACCACAAGAACATCAGATGAGTCGAAATCATCTTGAACAATGGCTACGTTTCCATTATCCTTACCTCCATGATCTTTCAAGCGTTCAGGGCACACTTTTCTTGTGTGACCCTCCTTCTTACAAAATTGTTCAAGGGCACACTTTTCATGCATATTTTCCTAAATTTTTAGGGAGCGTTATTGTTGCCACACTACAATTCAAGGGCTATAGTTGTACTATTGGTTAATGAAGGAAAGGGAAACCTTGAGCTTGTGGGTTTTAAAAATGAGGATGAGCAACAAGAGACGGAAGATAAAAAGGAAAGAAACAAGCAAGTGCAGAGGTATGAAGCTAGATTGTCACCCGGTAATGTTGTTATCATTCCAGTAGGTCACCCAATCTCTACCAGTGCTTCCTCAAATCTAAATTTGCTTGGATTTGGTATCAATGCTGAGAACAATCAGAGAAACTTCCTTATAGGTATTAACTGAATATTTATATAAATAGTTAATAAGTCTCGACTGGATGAGAATGAGAATTCTCGACTGGATGAGAATGAGAATTATTTGAATTTGATATTTTGAATTTGGTGATTGAAAATTTGAAGGCTCGGTCGATAATGTGCTATGCCAAATTGAAAATCCAGTAAAAGAGCTTACATTTGCAGGATATGCCCAAGAGGTAAATAGACTATTGAGGAATAAAAAACGATCTCACTTTGCAAATGTTGAACCTGAGCAAAAGGAGGAAGGAAGCCAAAGAAAATGGAGTCCTCTGTCTTCAATTCTAGACACTTTTTACTAAGTAATCAACAATGAAAAATAATGCATATGTATGATGTAAGTGTTAGATAATCAACTATGAAAAATAATGCACATGTATGATGTAAGGTCTAGCTAGCTCATAATGAGCCAAGAATAAATAAAAGGCCACGTAAGTCTTACTTATTGAGACCCACCTTTCTACTATGAATAAATAAATAATGAATAAAAATTTTATTTTTTATTTTATTTAAAAGAGTGGATAAATCCCATGAAAAAATTAAACAGAATTTGTGTAGGAAATTTTATGCCGTAAAATCAACACAAAAGGATCATATTAAAAAAAATATCGTCTTCATGTAGATGAGCGATAAGCTTTAACTATGCCACAGAAGGAAAAAGACAGCGTTTTTTTTGGTTTTTAACAACGCTTAAAAGCGCTGCCTAAGGTGGCGCTGCTATAGGTAAAGACAGCGCTTTTGTTTTATGCAAAAGCGCTGCCTTATGTAGGCCTTTAGCAGCGCTTTTTCTGGAAAAGCGTTTTCTAAAGTAGGCCTTTAGCAGCGCTTTTTCTGGAAAAGCGCATTCAAAAGTGGGCCTTTAGCAGCGCTTTTTCTGGCCTTTTATGCTTTCTATTAGCATCTTTAGGCAGCGCTTTTTCAGGAAAAAGCGCTTTCTATTGCCCCCTTTAGACAGCGCTTTTTAAAGCGCTGTCTAATGTATTTTTTATTTCACTTTAAGGCAGCACTTTTAATGGGAAGCGCTTTCTATTGTGAACTATAGGCAGCGTTTTTTCTGAAAAGCGCTGTCTTTTCTTCACGTAAATTGTGCTTTTTAAAAGCACTTTTTTTAAAATCAGAATTTAGGAAGCGTTTTTTATTTAAATGCGCTGCCTATTCTTTCTTTTTTAGAAAGCATATTTTTGGAAATAATACCATAAACCTATATAATTCAAGCCTTTATTTCAAACACATAGGCATTATATGACATTCAACAAGCCTTTATTTCAACACATAGGCCTTATATTTCAACCATTGAGCCTTTATTTCAACAAACAAACTTTTATTCAAACTTAGGCATTATATAACATTATAATCCAAAATATATACACCATTATAATTCAACACATAAACCATTTGATATAAATCAACACAACAACTTTCATACCTTATATGATTCTTTTCTCAATAAAGTATTCACACAATTCCTCCTTGATTTCTTCCAATTTATCTTTCGAGTAATGAGCACACTTGTATTCATCAAAGTACTACATAATAAAACATAATATGCATGATTTAGTTAAAAGTAATAAATTATATGAAATATTCGATAAATATTAAAATAAATCCTAAGTTATAAATCCATACCATGATTGGAATCTCTATTTGATCCAAATGAAGGATTTCTCTCATAAACCTCAAAACGTAATAACTGCAATCTATACTTGTATTGCTCTAACAAAATAAAAACAAATAAGAATATATAGTTGTCTTGTTTTATCAAGTATCATCACTATTATAAGCAAAATTGTGAAAATTAATATACCTCCACTCTGATCCATGTAATGTTGTTTGCTTTAGACCATGATACTCGAGCTTCTCTTTGTGATCAGATTAATAGAAACCAAAAAACCAGTGACCACTATAAAAAAACAAAAGTTTAGATGGAAATTTTCTACGCAAAAGATACAAAGATTAGAATGAAATTAGAATGAAAATCTAACCCGTTTCCAGTATTATGGAGGCGGAAGACACGAAATAGAATCTGTTTGACAATTGATTCCCGCGCATCAATTTGTCATACAAGAACCTTAAATAAAAACATAATAAACATTAGACTATTTTCATTGAAATGTGTAAATAAATTGTTCAACTTATTAAATAATAGACACGAAATAGTACCTTTTCCACTAACGTCTCTTTCTTTTCTTGGTTGGAATATGTTCTACTCGTCTCTTAACAACACGGACGGTTGGATTGATCCAAATACCCTCATTATGATCATTTCTAATATATGATTCATTTGCTATAATATTCTCATCTTGATCATTTCTAGTAAATGATTCAATCTCAACATCAATATCACCTTGATCTCCAATGTTTTCATCAAAGTCTTTAAATCTTCGATTAAGGGTGTCAAGTATACGTCTATGTCATTCCCTGGTTGTTTAGGCCCAGAAATTAACATAGATAACATCATGTACTTACGCTTCATACATAGCAATGGAGGTAGGTTATAAATCATGATAATCACAGGCCATGTGCTATGTGAGATACTTTGAAGACCGTGTGGGTTCATTCCATCAGTAGATAATGCCAAGCGAAGGTTTCTTGCTTCTTTTCCAAATTTAGGATAATCATTATCAAGTTTCATCCACTGTGGTGAATTTGCCGGATGTCGAAACTTTCCATCAATAATTTTTTCATCTGCATGCCAAGTCAAGTGTCTTGCATCGGTTTCACTACGAAACATGCGTCTAAATCTCAGAATTATAAGAAAATACCATAAGACTTTTGCTGGAGACAACTTTTTCTTATATCGAGATACTCCACATTTAGGACACTCATTTAACGATGCATACTCATATGTTCGATTGGGAAGAACATTATCCTCTGGAAGCATATCTTTCATAAGGGCTAATAACTCTATGAAACTTTTATCCAACCATCCATTGCCCGCCTTTACGTTCTACAACTTTAATACAGCAGACAATCTTGTGAATTTAGTGCAACCATTATACAACGGTTTCTCTGCATCGCTTACCAACCTCTCAAACATTTTGGGATAATCCTTAAGATCATCTTCAAGTGCTTCTGCAATCTCTTCGACTCGATCACAATCGTATGTATCTGTGCAATTGTCGTTTGAAGCATAGGTTGTATTATCCCCCGATTCAACATTCCCGTTACTTTTCTCACCATAAAAATTCCAACATGTATAACTTCGATCAATTTCATGCCTCATTAAATGCGATACCAACTGAACCGCGTCAACCCGACTCCCATAACACAATCCAAGCAAGGACATGTCATTCGACTGGGGTCTTTGGCATGTGCAACATCAAACTTAACGAATTTTGATACCTCATTCTCGTACTCTTTCGACAATCGACTTGAAGACATCCATTTCTTATCCATGGTTTTACTAATTAAGCTAAACAAAAACAAAATAAAAACTATTTACCTGTAGGGAAGTCAACAGCTTCTGGACCCACACAGTGTAAGATTCTTGGAAACAATCAGACTTTCACTCTTCACATGTAACCCCTATAGCAAATTCACTAAGTTAGTGATGATGGTGTATGCCAAATATAACAGGACAAATTTAGTATATAATAGGACAAACAAGATATATCGGAGAAACAAGTCAAAGTCTCAAGAATCAATAAATTTCAACAATTTCATTTTCATTTTCATCACTAACATACCAAATATAACAATTAATTTCATTATCATTTTCAATCAACAATTAGATTAAAATAAAGTAATCGCTAAAAAGTATCCATCCACAATGTCATTATCATAAATTAATTTCAACAAATCATCACTAACATTCAACATCAACTTACAAAATTAACACCAATTCCCAACATAAATCCACCACAAATATCACTATTTATCATCTTCAACTTTACTACAACAACAATTTCAATCAAATTCAAACAACAACCACATCAACACTAATTCACCAAATCGATAAAAACCACATCAACACTTTGATACTCTAACAACACTCATTTTTCTATAACACTCATTTTTCTAACAACCCTCATTTTTGTAATGGATATAATTTCCTATAATATAACAACACTCATTCAAACTACATTCAAACTAACACATTCAAACTAAAAACAAAACAAAAACAAAATAAGATGCTCAAGAACAAACCCTCAAGAACAAACAAAAGAAACTATATAACAAGCTCAAGAACATTAAATAATCATTGAAACTCAAGAACAAACAAAAGAAACAGTGACACTCATGGAGGAATGCCGGTCGGAGAAGATGGAGATACGAACAGAGGAACAGTGCCGGTCGGAGAAGACGGACATAGGAACGCCGGTCGGAGAAGAACAACAGAGGAACAGTGCAGAGGGAGAAGTCTCGAGAGAGGGGGAGACACGACGGAGGGAGAAGTCGCGAAAGAGAGGGAGAAAGAAAACAAATGATTAGGGCGTTCTGAAGTAATGAAAAGTTTTTTAATATTTATGAAATAATAACATAAGACAACGCTTTTGGAAAGTGCTTTCTTATGTATTAGATTTAGCAGCGCTTTTTCTCTAAAAGCACTTTCTTTTTAATTGCCTATAGCAGCGCTTTCAGAAAGCGCTTTCTAATGTGTGACCTACGTAAGGCCTTTAGCAGCGCTTTTTAAAAGCGCTTTCTAAAGTGTGCCTTTAGCAGTGCTTTACTAAAAGCGTTTTCTAAGGTGTCACATTTGTATGGCTTTTAGCAGCGCTTTTATGGAAGCGCTTTCTAAAGTAGGCCTTTAGGCAGCGCTTTTTTTCAGCGTGTTTTTTTAACACATATAGCAACGCTTTTGATAAAAAGCGCTGTCTATGTAGTGCTGCCAAAAAACAATTTTGGCGTAGTGTTTATATTACAAATTGTATTTATAAGTCCATCAGCTATACCATTTTCACTTTTTGTAGCACCAATGTCGTCATACATTTACCATATTCAAATATGTATGACCAATAATATATTATTTAGATACAAGTTAGACAACAACGTATCAAACACAAGAATATACTGCACAATGATCAGACATTCTATGTAAAATATGAGCTAATAAAATATTTATAGTTAAGGAGTGAGAAGTAAAATATGATTAAATTATTTCAATATAATTTAATTTAAATTCTTCAAAATAATTTATATTTGATTAAAGGTCACTAGAGCAACTATGAGATATGAGATGTAACCTAAGATCGTGGGAATTAGTGTTGTTCAATTTTTTTTCTATATGCGCTAAGTTTTTTAGATTGTTAAAGAATTAGAAGACAAGATATAAATATTACATGGGAAAAAGGTAAAATGAAAATTTTAAAGTGCATAAAAAAAGAACATATGAGAATTTATCTTAGTTTCTCTTACCAACTTAAGGGTATATCTGTTAACAGTTAGTCAAAAAGGGTTAACTTTTTGGATGGTTTGAAATTTGAATCATATTGCATCATGATCATGACCATAAATTCATTTCATGCATCACCATTAATCATACATTAATCAAAAAAGAGTGTGGTTAAAATATGACAAAGTTAAAAAAGAACTGTGATGGTACCGTTTTTCGTGTTTGGTTTTCTAATTTGTTCTGGACTGGGCAGGTGTTTGGCCCACAGTAGGGCAAGGCCTAATCCAGTCCAGCTCTTGGCCAGGCCCAATAGCCAGAAACTAGTCGTTGGGCAGAAACTAGCCGTTGGGCACGTTCTCCTCACGCGCTTGACAGTTCATGCGACCAACTGCCCCTTCAGAGTTCACGGGGACAGTTGGACCAGGTCCTAAGGTCACGCGCTAAACCTTCCACCTGGCAGTCTCCTCTCGGTCGACTAGATATTTTTGCCACATGGGAGACCTTGGCCCCGCACTGGGGGTTTTTCTATAAATACCCTCTCACTTGAGAGGGTCAGGTATCGAAGAATCACTATTCAATACTTGAAATTAATGCTATTGGGGACAGCAGCTGCAGTATGACCCCAGTGTACAATTACCTTACCACGGGGGAATTACCTGAGGACAGCAAGGAGGCCAGTGGGACTAAACGAAGAGCCTGCTCATACGTGTTGGTCGAACAAAAACTCTATCGACGAGGATTCTCCATTCCCCTCCTGAAATGCATCGAGGAGGACAAGGTCTCCAAAATTCTCGAAGAAATTCATGAGGGCATCAACGCGCAACACTTGGGAGGGAAGTCATTAGCGCGAAAGGCCATGCAGGCAGGATATTATTGGCCAACCATGCAGCACGATGCTAAGGAGCATGTCCAATAATGTGACTGATACCAGCACCACGGGGACATGCACTTGGCACCTCCTAACGAGTTGAAGACTCTATCCTCGCCTTGGCCATTCGCCTGGTGGGGGATGGATATACTCGGCTCCTTCACAATGGGGTCCTATAAAAACAAATTTCTGATTGTGGTTGTCGATTACATTACAAAATGGATCGAAGCCGGAGTTCTCGCCAAGATCACAACCTTCAACATACTCTGTTTCAAGAAGAGGAACGTCCCCCGCGCGATTCGAAGTACCCCAGGCCCTTGTGACCGACAATGGAACCCAATTCACGGACAGGAAGTTCCAAGACTTCGTCGCCAAACTAGGCATGAAGCAACACTTCACTTCTGTCGAGCACCCCCAGACTAACGGGCAAGCAGAGGCTGCGAATAGGGTAATCCTTCCGGGTCTAAAACGAAGGCTAGGCAAAGCCAAGAAGAGGTGGGTCGAGGAGTTACACAGCGTACTCTAGGCCTACAGAACAACCCCATATTCCACCACCGGGGAAACCCCTTTTTTATTAGCTTACGGAACCAAGGTGGTTATACCGGTGGAGATCAGAGAACCTTCCAGACAAACGGAAGTTCCTCTCGACGAGGAGATGAACGACGAGGCATTAAGAGAAGAGCTTGACCTGGTCGAGGAAATATGGTCAGGAGCAGCTCTCCGTGAGGCTTCATTAAAACATAAAAATAACCTTACGCCACGACACTAAGGTCATAAAACGTGAATTCCCTGTTGGCAACTTGGTCCTACGCAGAAACTAGAAGGATTCGTGCGAGGGCAAGCTGGCCGCGAACTGGGAAGGACCCTACAGGGTCAAGTCAAAAACAGGCACTGGAGCCTACTACCTAGAAACTCTGGACGGAGAACCATTTTCTCGACCATGGAATACTGAAAAGCTCAAACAATATTATAGTTAGGACCAGCCACGAGGTCAGGCTAACTGCCGACGAGATCACCCCCAAAAGGGAGACAGCTCGGCCACGGGACTGTGCATCGGTGCAAGCACGATCCCTCACCTTACAACATCGGCCAGTTTCTGATCATGGGTGCAGGATACCCAACTCGCGATGAGAACAGTCCAAGCCTATGCGATTAGTATCTCGACCGAGATCCTAGTCCCATCACAGGCAAAACTACTTCGCTTCCTCGACGAGTCTCCCAAACTGTCAAGCATAACATGAACAAATCGAGCAAAGTGTCCATACTTAGCATTTAAACAATAAAAGCATACACAAATAAATGCAATAAAGACAATGGCAAACGAAAAATATTTATATAATTTCGGCCACAAGGCCAGAATAAGTCATCAGTACAAGAAAAGGGTTATGCTCGACAAAATGTTATATATCAAAAGGCACGCGAGCCCACAAAATATAAGTACAACTTCAAAAAAAAACTAAACTGCTTCGCCAGGAACCTCCGGGGGAACTACCTCGCCGTTGACAACCAGGTTGAGAATGCCCATCCCCTCAGTCAGCAGCTGGACGTCGGAGTTGAGGGCTTTCACCTACTCTAAAGCAGCATTGAAACAAACCTCAGCCGCCCCCAGATTATCCTGCTCAAGAAGACGGATCCACTCGACCAGGTCATTCCGCGTCTTTAGAGCCTTTTCGTCGTCGGTCTCATCCTGACCAACCGCCGACGATCCCTCCAGCTCAGCTATCCTCGCCTTCAGGCGGGCATTCTCCTCGTTCACTTTGATCACCTCCCCCTTCATCTGGGTTACTTCCTTCTGAAGTTCTATCTTGGCCTCCAAACTGCCTTGGACCTTCTTCAGATCATTGTAAATCTCTGCGTTCTCTAGCTCCAGGCCGGTGATCTTAGTCTTCGCCCTCTTAAGGTCAGTAACCGGAACCATCTCCGCATCCCCAAGGGCCAACGCCGCCTCCAACACCCTGATCATGGCCGCTGCATCCTGACAGAGAAGCTTCCTCCGCACCTGAGGATCCGAGTGAAATTCTGGAAATACAAACAACAGATGTCCTAACACATGTCAAGACATTATTCTGCATAAACATTTAAACAAGGAACAGAATAGCAGACTGATACCTTGAATATCAGAACTGCAGAATCATAGATGTTACGACATCTGTTCAAACATGTTTATCATGTACCCTAACAGAAAAGTAAATCTGTAGAATGATAAAAAAACACAACAATTGTTAACCTAGTTCGGTGCAACTCACCTACATCTGGGGGATACAAATCCAAGAAGAAGACTCCACTATCTATAGAATTATTACAAAGCTAAACTCCCCCGTTTACAACTTTATATTTTAATCTCTACCCAATGAAGACTTTATCAAAGAACAACCTCTTTGATACGAGATACCCCACTCATTTCCCTTAATCACAACTTGTGATTTCTACATCATCCCTGTCAATACAGAATTCGTTCAAGCATACTTGACAAACACGCTAACTTGGATTTGCTTAAAAGCTTCATCCAAGAACCCTACACGATTCATTGCCTACGGGCTTCTGAATCTGTACAAGTACTTACGTCTTCCACACTGCATCAAATCAATACAGAGGGAGACTTACAAGAAAGCCTACGACTCTCAAACCCTAAACCCTATTTTCTACTTACAAAAGTGTTACAATAGGTTTGGTTCTTCAGCCCTAGGTCTTGATCTCCTTTTATAAGCTTTTGTTGCCTTGGGCTTCGAATCATCTGTTTATTTCTTCCTTGATCCATGTTTTGATTGCTCCTTAAATCTTGCAACAGATTTAGAAACATCCTACAATATCATATCAAGATGTCGAGACATCCGTTAGGACATCATATCTGACCAGTCTTCTTTCATCAGACTTCTTCATGTTTAAACATATCTTTTGACATTCTGTTTTTCCAAAAAATTTCTCAAATCAGTAGAGCTTACAATCTCCCCTTTTTGACAAGTTTTTGGTTAAAACCCCCTTGGCCAGAAAAATAAAGTCAGGCATTTGGTAGATATGATTGGAACACTTCTGAGACTTTTCTTACCCCTGAAATTCCTAGCTGTATGTTGGTGTACATGAGGAAGAGTACATAACCCAGCCCCCCTCAAACCAGTACTTGCCACGGAGGGATAAATCTTCCTCTTAAGAGGCATAAGAGAACCCATAAAAAGTTCCAATTGTATTGTGCGTAACATTGAGTACATAGAGCATGTAACTCAGGTCACAAGACACAACCAGCTTCCTAACTTAGATCACAAGGCACAAAGGGAAAGACTCAGATAGACTGTTAGAACATCCTCTCTGACATCCTTGCAAAACAATTGCAAGGATGTACCAGATGTGTGTAGAAAGACTCATCCTCACACAACCATTCTCCCCCTTTTTAGTCAAAAATTGACAAAAGTAGCCAGTACAGTTCCATATCCATATGTTACTTATCGAAACACGAATGAAAGACATGATGAATCAACCCACAGCCTGGAATTCCACAAACAGATGCACTCTTTAAATACCTACACGGTTCCTCTAGAGATCCTCGGTCCCAAGAAGTTACCACTAGATAATTCAATGGAGAAATACATTCAGGTAGGTAAATTCAACATTAATAACTGTGCACCGCCCAACTAAGACTATTTATACTTTTAAGAGTAACCGTCCATAAGGAACACTTGTATTAGACACATATTACCCATGCTTTCTCTAGGAAGCACTCTTTACCGTTCAAGACAACCAGTTAGGGTCCACCCTCAAATCATAAATAATGTCCTGACATTTAGTCAGACTTGTTCAGTCCATCTGAAGCATAGTCACCATCCTTTTGATGAGTCCCAAGAATAATCCTTTTAATCAAAAGACCAAGATTAACTAACCAAGATGTTAAGACATTTCTTCAAACATCTCTCAGTTAGTACCAAAGATACTTGTATTGACATTGTAAATGATGAAATTAACTTTATACTGTCAAGTCCTCCTCGACCATGCAACAGTAATGTCAAGACATCCTTCTTGACACCCCAGCATAGGTTGCTTGACCCCCGAACAAACTAAATCCAGAACTGTACCCCTTCAGTAATACATCTTAGATTAAGGAGAAACTCCCCATATCTAAGATAACCAATGCTCCTCAAATAAACACTTCAGCTGATGAATGGAAAACATAAGACGCATCTTCATGTCTTCAAGAACACACCCTCTGTCCAACCCACCTGCTGAACACAATCATCAACTTCACTTATTGCTTCTTCTCACAAGAACCAATAACCACTCACACATGAACACCACCATGCTTCCCGTGAGGTCACAATAGGATCACCATCCTAAATTAACAAACTCTTGGATTGAGATCAAAGCTCCATTGATCCCTTTCGTCCAGAAACTATCCATACACCACACGGATTCCTCCTGAATTCTCATGTATAGATCTCCTTGTTCCCTGAGATACAACCCAATTGATCTGGAATGATCCACATTCCTCAAAGAGACGCACAGGGCCCCTTAGTTTTCTATCTTCTTAACGATTTCATATATCGTATACATGCTCCAGAAATTTTCAGCCCATTTGCTCCACAAGCACCAACTGATTAACTTCTAGCATGTCCCATTCACATCAGACTTCCAAGATAATCCTTTACCCATCATTCTCCCGTATGGTAAGATAAATACATCTTAGACAAGATGTGAGTGTCAAGTTCTACACTCAGAACTTAGTATCCTACTCTAAGGATAACCAATACAGAAAATGTTCAAACATCAGTTAGGACATCCTTCACATATCATAGACACCACACACTATGGTTCTTGATATGCTCCACTACTGGACTTACTAGCTGCATAGTAATCCAACTGAAGATCTTCAAACAGCACTGCGCCACCAGCTTGAACAAGAACTCCAGATAACCAAGAGAGAAATAAACTCTTATCCACCAAACGAAGGTATATTTCATAAACTAAGAACTTCTGTCACAAGCTCCAAGAATCATCACCTCCTGTCGTTTTCAACCAACTACCATTTCACCTAAGAGTAATTAGTTCCAAGCACCCTGCTTGAATGCACACTGTGAAACCAACCAAATTCCACCTTATGATTGATCTCACTCTTCTTCAGAACTCCCACAAGATACACTGATCCACCAATGAAATCTGATCTTCAAGTCACATGAACTACTTGATCCATAGTAAGACATCTTGGATCCACCAAGCCTCTAGACATGTAACCTCTTCTTAAACCACAACTCCCACAAACTTCATGAGATAGACCTTTTTTAAGCATCCATAACTTCCATTCTCTTGTAGATCACCTTATCTTAAGATGATGTGCCACATCACCAGCTGAGATCCTGATGTTAAGCTAGATGTCAGAACATTCTGATATGACATCCAGCTACTGAATTCAGCTCCTCCTTTTGCCACTTAGAAGAACCTCCTCCCTATTACAGAACAAGAGTTCCATGCTCTCATAGACTTGATTCAACAACCAAGTTTGAGTAGACAACCTCCATCCTGCTTGAACATATCACATATATTCCCTTAAAGCTCACACCTTGATGAATAACTATCTGCTTTGAAACTCTAAAGGCTTGACACCTGCCACGTCTGAATCTTCAGAAGATAAAGTAGTCCTAGACTACACCATAGCCATACCAAAGAATGACACTTTCCTTAGTAGAGCAGTCTGGAGAAAGTCAGATATAACTGCCACTTAACCTAGACCTTCAAAATGAGCAAGATCCCATGCTCCCAAGTACCTAGATCAAAAATAAACTGATCCAAGCTCTGTCACCACCAGATGCTTCTAGTAACCACTTGAACACACCTGTTGCACTCCAATACTCTTAGATCAGAAATAAACTGATCCAAGAACTAACCATCAAGATTATGATGTCTTCATCTTCATCTTCAACAGTACCAAAGTCCATACCAGTTTCTTGCCAGGAAACTCTCCAGAGATCACATGCTTTTGTCACACCAGACTGAAGCAGATTCTTAGGTCAACACCCAAGACCAAAACAGATGCTAAAGTGTATGCAGTACCCCTCCCATGATTCTGCACAAACTCTGATGATGAGATGTTCCAACATCTTGTAGAACATCAACAATCTTAACTTTCAAGGATAATTAGTTAAATACTTGTGAATTCCACAAATAGCAATTGATCTTAAATCTTTGTCCAATAACCCTTCTTCACTGTTGTAGCTAAGCTCCACCAAATCACTTCATGAACACTTATCAAGCATTCAATCTTTTGCAAGTATCTTCTTTGACAAACAGTGTTGAGATACCAGGAAGAAGACTCCAGTACCTGTAGAGTTATTACAAAGAAAAACTCCCCTGTTTACAACTTTATATCCTAATCTCTATCCAATGAAGACTTTATCGAAGAACAACCTCTTTGATACGAGATACCCCACTCACTTACCTTAATCACAACCTGTGATTTCTACATCATCCCTGTCAATACAGAATTCTGTCAAGCATACTTGACAAACAAGCTAACTTGGATTTTCTTAAAAGCTTCATCCAAGAACCCTACACGATTCATTGCCTACGGGCTTCTGAATCTGTACAAGTACCTATGTCTACCACACTGCATCAAATCGATACAGATGGAGACTTACAAGAAAGCCTACGACTCTCAAACCCTAAACCCTATTTTCTACTTTGCAAAAGTGTTACAATAGGTTCGGTTCTTCAGTCCTAGGTCTTGATCTCCTTTTATAAGCTTTTGCTGCCTTGGGCTTTGAATCTTCTATTTATTTCTTCCTTGATCCATGTTTTGATTGCTCCTTAAATCTTGAAACAGATTTAGAAACATCCTGCAATATCATATCAAGATGTTGAGACATCCGTTAGGACATCATATTTGACCAGTCTTCTTTCATCAGACTTCTTCATGTTTAAACATATCTTTTGACATTCTGTTTTTCCAAAAATTTGCTCAAATCAGCAGAGCTTTCACCGAGGACAGGATTGCCGAAGCGTCAAGTTTAGGAATAGTGATAGAGCTTTCTCCGCCAAATTTTTTTCTCTGAAGATAGCACTGAGGCAGAACGAATCTCCCCCTGACAAACCACCTGTGCAACCAGCTGTCGAAGAGCCAACATCGTCATGTTTCCTCTTATGGGTCGTGTCCGGAGTTGGGGGAGTTGAAATGGTCCTCGGGGCAGAGCCAGTTATGCCCACAAACTTTTCCAATGTTGCTTGTTGCTTCACAACACCAGTCTTCAGCATTGGGGGCACTTTTTTCAGGTTTTTGGCGGCCGCGGTCCTCAGAAGATGTTCCCTCATGTCCTCCATTTTCCCTGCAAATATAAAAAAGAAAGATTAGTACGTTGGGCAAAAATTTCTAAACACGGGTAAAGGAGCAAGTTATACCGAGAAGCTAGAACGCAACATCGTCAGTTTCACACTAAAGAAGGGCCCTAGTGTTAATATAACGAGCCACCTGAGCAGGCTCTCCATCCTCTTTGAACAACTCTTTGCCATCCCTGTCCACCACAAAGGCATGGCTAAAGGTCTCCACGTATGCATGCAAAACTCGATAGGATCCCTTGTCCCCGTCACAAAGCTGCTCGTGCTTGACGAGGAACTGATTGGTCCTGTATCTAAAATAGGCATACACCCACTCCAAAGGGAACTTAGACATAACCTTCTCAACTTGCTAACCGTCAACCTCCACAGTCTCAAGCGTAGAAATGGATCTCCTAGCCAATTCAAAGGCAGGTTTCATGACCAAGAACCTGTCCTTGAAATGTCGGAAAGATTCTGAGTATGGCCAGAAAAGCCTGCTCTGCTGCTTGAAAGACACCCAACTTTGCTTCAGGTCCGTTGTGCTCCGCTGGATCTGGAAGATGCAGAAGAAAAGATCCACAATCGCCCCAATCCTCAAGTATCGACATACCAGCTCAAAAGCCCGAATAAACGCCAGTGCGTTCGGATGGAGTTGGGTCGGGAACAACTCTAAGTGGTAGAAGATGGCCTCTTGAAAGCCGGTAAAGGGCAGGCAGTACTTTGCCTCCACAAAGGCGAACTCATACATTGGGAACCACATCCCCGAATATACCGAACAAATTCGATCCTTCTCTGTCGGGCAGATAGCTCTCCAATGCACCTGCACACCCTCAGCCCGGTCTTTTAGATAGAGAAACTCCCAAACTTCCTCTTCAGTAAACGTCGACCTTGTCGATAGCGGTTCCTGGGTGAATCATTTTAGGTCCCCTTTAGCTACGTGGATGTTAACATAATCTACAGGCTACTCCGCCTCCTCGTGCATGGTCCCAATGTCGGGCACGATCCCTTCGCGCTGATCAACCATTTCACTCGAAAAGCAGAGGAAGAAAAAGTGAATTCGACGACATAGATCAAATCCACCCTTCCACCACTAATCAAGTGAAATAGCAAGGAATAAGTCGAGGATACCCTCGAGCCCTAGTCGACCACAACGAGAACGAGTCTCCGCGACTCACGTCGAACAGGCCTAATGCTCGACTACAAACCTAAAACTATTCCTAACCAGAATTTAGGAAGATCTACATAATCCTATGCCATGTTCATGGATATTCATCCTATGTTCTTCATGTTCTTCATGATCTTCATGAGTTTTCCAGAAATTCATGCGTTCATCGAAGAACACATGAACATTCATCAGAAAGTTCATAACTCACTGGGAAACTCATGAGAATTTCCAGAAATGAAGAACGCATTAAAAAATACTAAAGGGATAAAGAACTTACTTGATAAGTACGGAGGTAGAAGATGAAGATCGACGATGGCGCTATAACTCCGGTGAGAGCACAACTTGCAGAGAAAAGAGATTTGGGGAGAAGAATTTGAGTGAAGTGTTCAAATGAATCCTCTCTTCCCCCCCTTTTATAAGCACTTCCTCGCCTGGGAAGCGCAAATGCCATCATAGCCTAGGCGTCTCTAGGCCTGACAAGATTTGAATGCTCCAACACGTGTCAGAAAGAGAATCTTCGTTTGGCATTCCCAAAGGTAGATGTTGCACTCACCAAGTCTGCTGCTACCCCCGCGAGCACACCGTCCACGACGATACGCTCAAGTCATATCCTCGGCATGGCTCATCGACATGAAAAAACATAGGTGTCGCGGGCACGTTTCCTAAACTTGGTCGGCATAAAACATAGGTGTCGCGGGGACACTTTCAAATTTGGTCAACTTAAACACACTACTTCAACGGGCACGTCCCCGCATACGAAAGGCTGTCGGACTGTTAAGCAACCAGGGTCGATCACATTAAACCACCGAACAGGTGAGGGAATGTCCCCGAACATTGTCACCCAAAGATAGCAGTTCACAAGGCTATCTCAAGTCATTACTCTTCCTCAGAGCAAAGACTTAGGGGCTCCTGTTCTGGACTGGGTAGGCGCTTGGCCCACAGTAGGGCAAGGACCAATCTTGTCCAGCTCTTGGCCAGGCCCAATAGCCTGAAACTAGCCGTTAGGCAGAAATTAGATGTTGGGCACGATGTAGTCGTTGGGTACGTCCTCTTCACGCGCTTCACAGTTCACGTGACCAACTGCCCCTCTAGAGTTCACATGGACAGTTGGATCAGGTCCTAAGGTCATGTGCTAGACCTTCTACCTTGCAGTCTACCATTGGTCGACCAGATATTTCGGCCACATGGGAGACCTTGGCCCCGTGCTAGGGGTTTTTCTATAAATACCCTCTCACTTGAGAGGGTCAGGTCTCGAAGGATCACTATTAAATACTTGAAATCATACTTTAGTACTTGCATTTCTCTCTTGTCCAATCACTTACTTTGGCATCGAAGTACCTTGCACGTACAACCCCCCTTTGTTTCTCCTACAAGCATCCTTATGTGTCCTACACAAAGGCCACGACGATCCAGTCTGATCACCTCTAATCATAATCCAAGTACCATTTGCTTTTCCTTTATTAAAGTTTGGATTTCACTTTTGCATTTTGAGGTCTAAGTTTGAGAGTCATTAGTTGATCATCATATATTGATACCTTTTCATCGGAGGTGATTAGAATGGATCGTCGTGGCCTTTGTGTAGGATAGATGATGATGCTTGTAGGAGAAACAAAGAGGGGTTGTACCTTTAAGGTACTCCGATGCCAAAGTAAGTGATTGGACAAGAGAGAAATGCAAGTACCAAAGTATGATTTCAAGTATTGAATAGTGATCAAACCAACCCCCCTCAAGTGAGAGGGGTATTTATAGAAGTAACCCCCAACGCTGGGCCAAGGTCTCCCATGTAGCCGAAATGTCTGGTCAACCAATGGGAGACAGCCATGTGGAGGGTCAGGCGTGTGACCCTTTGACCTGTTCCAACTGCTTCCGTGAGATCTGGGAAAACAGTTAGTCGCGTGAACTGCCAAGCAAGTGAGGGGGACATTCCCAACGGTCATATTCTGCCCAACAGCTAGTTTCTGCCCAACGACTAGTTTCAGGCTATTAGGCCTGGCCAAGAGCTGGACTGGATTGGGCCTTGCCCTACTGTGGACCAAGCGCCTGCCCAGTCCAGAATAGGAGGCCCCCAAGTCTTTGCTCTAAGGAAGAGTGATGACTTGAGATAGCCTCGTGGACTGCTACCTTTGGGTGACATTTTTTGTGGACATTCCCTCACCAATTCGGTGGTTTAATGTGATCTACGCTGGTTGCTTAACAGCCCGACAACCTTTCGTATGCGGTGACGTGTCCGCTGAAGTAGCGTGTTTATGTCGACCAAATTTGAAAATGTCCTCGCAAAAACGGCATTTTTTCATGTCGATGAGCCCTGAGGAGGATATGACTTGCGCGTATTGTCGTGGACGGCGTGCTCGCGGGGGTAGCAGCAGACTTGGTGAGTGCAACGTCTAGCTTTAGGAATGCCAAACGAAGATTCCCTTTCTGACACGTGGTGGAGCATTCAATTCTTGTTAGGCCTAGACACGCCTAGGCTATGATGGCCTTTGCGCTTCCCAAGTGAGGAAGTGCTTATAAAAAAGGGGAAGAGAGGATTCATTTGAACACTTCACTCAAATTCTTCTCCCCAAACCTCTTTGCTCTGCAAGTTGTGCTGTCGCCGAAGTTATAGCGCCACCTTCGATCTTCATATTCTACCTCCGTACTTATCAAGTAAGTTCTTTATCCCTTTAGGATTTTTTGTGGCGTTCTTTATTTCTGGAGATTCTCATGAGTTTTCCGGTGAGTTATGAACTTTCTGATGAATGTTCATGTGTTCTTCGATAAACACATGAATTTCTGGAAAACTCATGAAGATCATGAAGAATATGAAGAACATAGGATGAATGTCCATGAACATGGCGTAGGATTTTGTAGATCTTCCTAAATTCTGGTTAGGATTAGTTTTAGGTTTGTAGTCGGGCATTAGGCCTGTTCGACGTGAGACTTTGGCTTTTGTACGACGAGCTTATCTTGTCGAGTAAGCTCCTCCTCATAGGGTCTTCGTAAAGTCGTAGAGATTCGTCCCCGTTGTCGGGGAAAGTGAAGTTGCCGTATTCTATTGTGGTCGACTAGGGCTCGAGGGTAACCTCGATTTATTCCTGTCCCTTTAACTTGATTAGTGGTGGAAGGGTGGATTTGATCTTTGTCGTCAAATTCACTTTTTCTTCCTCTGCTTTTCAGGTGAAATGGCTTATCAGCGAGAAGGGATCGTGCCCGACGCTAGGGCCACACACGAGGAAGCAGATCAGTCCGTAGATTATGTCAATGTCCACGTAGCTAAAGCGGACCTCAAATGGATTGCCCAAGAACCCCTATCGACGAGGTCGACGTTTACTAAAGAGGAAGTTCGGGAGTTTCCCTATCTAGAAGATCGGGCTAAGGGTGCGCCGGTGCAATGGAAAGGTATCTGCCCGACAGAGAACAATCGAATCTGTTTGGTATATCTGGGGATACAGTTCCCCATGTAGAGTTTGCCTTTGTGGAGGAAAAGTACTGCCTGCCCTTTTCCGACTTTCAGGAGGCCATCTTCTGCCACTTAGAGCTGTACCTGGCCCAACTCCATCTGAACGCACTGCGTTTATTCGCACTTTTGAGCTTGTCTGCCGATACTTGAGGACCGGGGAGACCGTGGATCTTTTCTTCTGCATCTTCCAGATCCAGCGGAGCACAACGGGCCCGAAGCAAAGCTGGGTATCTTTCAAGCAGCAGAGCAGGCTTTTCTGGCCGTACTCGGAATCTGTCTGGAATTTCAAGGACAGGTTCTTAGTCATGAAACCTATCTCTGAAGTGGCTAGGAGATCCATTTCTACACTTAAGACCGTGGACATTGACGATCAGCAAGATGAGAAGGTTGTGTCTAAGTTCCCTTTGGAGTGGGTGTATGCCCATTTCAGATACAAGACCGATCAGTTCCTCGTCAAGCACAAGCAACTTTGTGACAGGGACAATGAGTCCTATTGAGTTTTGCATGCATACGTGGAGACCTTTAGCCCTGCCTTTGTGGTGGACAGGGATGGCAAAGAGTTGTTCGGAGAGGACGGAGATCCTGCTCGGGCGGCTCGTTATATTAACACTAGGGCTCTTCTTGAGTGTGAAACCGACGATGTTGCGTTCCAGCTCCTCGGTATAACTTGCTCATTTGCCCGTGTTTAGAAATTTTTGCCCAACGTACTAATATTCCTTTTTTATGTTTGCAGGGAAAATGGCGGACATGAGGGAGCATCTAGTGAGGCCCGCAGCTGCCATAAACATGAAGAAGGTGCCCCTAGTGCCAAAGACTGGTGCTGCGAAGCAACAAGCAACATCGGAAAAGTTTGTGGGCGGCACTGGCTCTGCCCTAGGGGCCACTTCAACTCCCCCAACTCCGCACACGACCTATAAGACGAAAAGGGATGATGTTGGCTCTTTGCCGGCTGGTTGCTCGGGTGGTTTTGTCGGGGGTAGATTCATTCTGCCTCCATGTTATCTTCAGGGAAAATTTTTTGACGGGGAAAGCTCTATCACTGTTCCCGAACTTGACGCTTCGTCCATCCTGTCCTCGGATCCTCAGGTGCGGAGGAAGCTTCTCTGTCAGGACGCCGCGGCCATGATTTGGGTGTTGGAGGTGGCGTTGTCCCTTAAGGACGCGGATATGGTTCCGCTTGCTGACCTTAAGAGGGCGAAGACTAAGATCACCGACCTGGAGCTGAAGAACGTAGAGATTTACAACGATGAAGAAGCTCCAAGGAAATCTGGAGGCCAAGATAGAACTTTAGAAGGAAGTAACCCAGATGAAGGGGGAGGTGACCAAAGTGAACAAAGAGAATACACGCCTGAAGGCGAGGATAACTGAGCTAGAGGGATCGTCGGCGGTTGGTCAGGATGAGACCGACGAGGAAAAGACTCTGAAGATGCGGAAGGACCTGGTCTAGAGGATCCGTCTTCTTGAGCAGTATAATTTGGGGGTGGGTGAGTTTGGTTTCAACGCTGCTTTGGAGCTGTTGAAAGCCCTCAACTCCGACGTCCACCTGCTGACCGAGGGGATGGGCGTTCTCAACGTGGTTGTCAACGACGAAGTGGTTCCCCTGGAGGTTCCTGGTGAAGCAGTTTAGTTTTTGTTTTGAAGTTGTACTTGTATATTGTGGGCCTGCGTGCCTTTTTATGTGTAACATTTTTTCGGGCATAACCCTTTTGTTGTACTGATGACTTATTCTGGCCTTGTGGCCGAAATTATATAAATATTTTTCGTTTGGCATTGTCTTTGTTGAATTTATTTGTGTATGCTTTTATTGTTTAAATGCTAAGTATGGACGCTTTGCTCGATTTGTTCATGTTATGCTCGACAGTTTGGGATACTCGTCGAGGAGGCTAAGTAGTTTCGCCGGTGATGGGACTAGGATCTCGGTCGAGATACTAATCCCATAGTCTTGGACTTTTCCCATCGGGAGCTGGGTGTCCTGCCTCAATGGTGCAGCAACGACGGAGCTCGATTGAGGTATCCCCATTGTGCGTAGAGTCTTCTCATCCTATGAGCATAAACTGGCCGGTGGCCGAGCCGTCTCCCCATTGGGTGTGATCTCGTTGGAAGTTAGCCCGGCCTCGTGGCTGGTCCTAACTGTAATATTGTTTGAGCTTTTTAGCATTACATGGTCGAGCAAATGGTTCTCCGTCCAGAGTTTCTACGTAGTAGGCTCCAGTGCCTGTTTTTGACTTGACCCTATAGGGTCCTTCCCAGTTCGTGGCCAGCTTTCCCTCGCGCGAATCGTTCGGGTTTCTACGTAGGACCAAGCTGCCAACGAGGATGCGCGTTTTATGACCTTAGCGTCGTGGGACAAGGTTATTTTTTGTTTTAATGAAGCCTCGCGGAGAGCTGCTCCTGACCGTATTTCCTCGACCAGGTCGACCTCTTCTCTTAATGCCTCGTCATTCATCTCCTCGTCGAGAGGAGCTTCCATTCACCTGGATGGTTCTCTGATCTCCACTAGTATCACCGCCTCGGTTCTGTAAGCTAGTCAGAAAGGGGTTTCCCCAGTGGTGGAATGTGGGGTTGTTCTGTAGGCCTAGAGTAGCTGTGTAACTCCTCGACCCACCTCTTCTTGGCTTCGCCTAGCCTTCGTTTTAGACCCCGAAGGATTACCCTGTTCGCAGACTCTTCTTGCCCGTTAGTCTAGGGGTGCTCGATGGAAGTGAAGTGTTACTTCGTACCTAGTTTGGCAACGAAGTCTTGGAACTTCCTATCCGTGAACTGGGTTCCATTGTCGGTCACAAGGGTCTGGGGTACTCCGAATCGCGCAAGGATGTTCCTTTTGAAGAAATGGAGTATGTTGAAGGTTGTGATCTTGGCGAGAGCTCTGGCTTTGATCCATTTTGTAAAGTAATCAACAACCACAATCAGAAATTTGTTTTGATAAGACCCCACAGTGAAGTCGCGATGAGAATCAGATATCAAGCTATTAATTAACTTGAATCACAAAACACTGAAGTTCACCACCGATCTTTGATTTATCCAAAGGAAAGGGTAAAGATCCGAAGAAAACCCTAGTTGCACTATGTAAAGACACAACTAAGAGATCTAAAGTCAGGGGGTTGGTTATACCTAGGGAAGGTGTTAGCACCCTAAGTATCTGTAGTACTCTATAGGAACCTCTTGTTTGTATTTGTGTTATGCTATTGTTTGCTTGCTAATGGTTATTTGCTAAGATACTAAAGGTAAAGACCTATGGGTATGTACTAAGTATGCTCGCCAAGACGTCGCATCTCGTGCCTACGTATCCTAACAAGGATGGAATCAGAGCAATCATAGTTCACCTAACTAGGGACGAGGAACTCTTGATAATGATCAAGGTTCCAAAGGGGGGGTGAGTATTCATGATCATGATACTCACATAGAGTTAAAGAACTCTCTAAATCTAAGTTGTAAGGCAAGTGGCTCTAATGAGGCCAAGGGAAAGGTAAGGCTCTAATGAGGCCAAAAGAAGATGATGGCTCTAATGAGGCCAAAGGAAAATGATGGCTCTAATGAGGCCAAGGGGAGAAGATGAATCTAATAAGGCCAAGATGAAATGGGGAAGTTTTAGGTGTTAGTGGTTAGAGGGCTAGACAAGATATCACATCTTATGCCTACGTATCCTGATTAGGACTGAGGAATCAGAGCCTCCGTAGTTCGCCTACTAAGGGGCAATGGACTCTTGACTATGGCCAAGATTCCAAGGGGAATAAGTAATCATAACAATGATACTTATATAGAGTTGACGAACTCTCTAAGTCTAAGTTGAAAGACTAACTGAGAGATGACTATAACAAAAGCCAAATGGGAAGGTGAGTATTCATAACAATGATACTCACTTAGAGTTAACAAACCCTAAACCTATGTTCTAAGTTTGAGGGACACTCCAAACAAGGGGTGGTTTTTAGACTTTAAGCAAAGTCAAGGTGAATGTAGGTTCTAACTTAAGGCTAAGTTGAAGGACCTAATGACTTACCAAAGTTAAGGGTAAACTAAGCTATCTATGACAATGAAGTCAAATATAGAGACTTTCCTTTGGAATGAGGGACACAAGGCAACTTTGGATGAGAGCTAACAAGCTTCATCACTTGGGGAAAACTTAACAGAAGTTTAAGATAACAAACATTATTTAAGCAAGATGAAAATCTAAGCATGGTAACCACTAAGGCTAAGAATATGAATGTAACAACACTCAAAGCAAGGATTTTAAGACAAAAGGGATTAAGGTGACAACCAAAAATCTTCACAGGGGGATATACATATCATAGATGTTACAACACCTAAGCAAACATGAATTAAGTTATCATGGTATAAAATATGGGTTAACAAGAAGAAGGTGACAACCAGAGGCTAAAGACGTACATGTGTAACAACAACCATGTAGACAAAGGTATCATGTAAATCACAGAGATAAAAATGTTGAAAATATCTTGGCAATAATATCATGGATACAAATTGAATCATGTTAAGCAAGTAGGTGACAACCATACATGGATTTGCATCAACAAGAAGAAGGTAGAGACATACATGTGTAACAACAATCATACAATCAGAATCAAACATATATAAAAGACATCATACAATTCAAAGATGTAAATCATGTTAAAACATTTTAAAAGCATTTCCATGGAAGCAATATTGAACATGTCAAATCAAGTAGGTAACAACCATACAAGAGCATTTAACAAATAGGTAACAAACATGTAT
The DNA here is from genome assembly GCA_022829125.1 of Lathyrus tuberosus. Taxonomy (NCBI): domain Eukaryota; kingdom Viridiplantae; phylum Streptophyta; class Magnoliopsida; order Fabales; family Fabaceae; genus Lathyrus; species Lathyrus tuberosus. The sequence continues at coordinate 2,045,636 of JALAZF010000337.1, forward strand.
TTGAAGGAGGTGACAACATCACAAGGTTCATGATATTCAAAGATTACAATCTAAGACATGAAAACACTTAAGAACAATTCAAACATGGCATCAAAGATTCAAGGCATAAATCTATTACATGCTTGATCAAAATAATCTTCAAGTTAAAAGGGTAGATGATCTAACAAGATCTCATGGTATGAACAAAGATTTTCAAAGGCATTCACATGTAAACAACATATTAAACATCAAGGTATCAAGGTGAGTCAATGGCACATAATGTCACAACATCATACAAGATTCAAACTACATGTATTAGGTTTCAATATCAAGACAAACCAAGAAATCATGGAAAAAGAACCAAAAGAAACAAAGAAGTTTTTTTGAAAACCCTAAAAAGGTCCTTCACTTTCAACATTTACAAATGCCTCAAAAATAACTATTTTTTATAATTTCTTTTTAGAACCATAAAATAGACATCACAATGAACATTTTACAAAAAGAATGGATCAAAAAGGATAAAAAATGAACAAGTTATGAACAAATCAAGTGGAGGTACAAACCATAAAAATTAAATAAAACAAGTATTTAAAAAGAAAGGAAATGTCCACCATGGGACTTGAACCCACGCCCTTGGGAATTCAGCCAGAAAACTCTGGCCAACTGAACTGCACACATTGTGTGACAACATGGTGCAAGCATACAACAAAATAATAAGGCAAGCGAAAATAAAAAAAAATGACCAAAAGGGTTAATCAGCGGGATCGAACCCAGGTCAGGCAAGGCAAGGAAGGTTTGGAAATGCGCATGTTGAACCACTGGTGTGGTGATACATCCAATAATATATGCGCATCCAATTGTTTTTATTTTAAAGACAAGGCCAAATGGCCAAATCAGCACCAGTCAGCGCCATGTCACGCTGATTGGGCTGCCCACTCAGCTCATCTTCTCCACTCTATTTCTCCCTTACTCGTGCCCTAGTTTCACCATTCAAACCCAGAATTTCTCCACATCACAACTCCTCCATTTCTCAACCACATTTAATTTTGTAAAAAACAAGGTTGGAGTAAAAATCACCAGGAATCAGAACTTCACATCGTTTCACATTAAAAATGAAGACATGATTCACAAATCACAACACAACAGTGCAACACCAAAATTATTCAGTATGTTATATCAAGTCATATTCACAATGGAAATACACAATGATCACTCAGAGCTAAGAAACAACAATATCTTCACATGTTTAACAATCAAAAAGCAAGGATGGAATGCATGAATATAGGTGCAGAAAGTCAGAATTGGCTTACCTCTTGGAGAAGGTACAAGGCCTCTTCAAATTCCTTTACAGATGGAAAGCAAGCTCCTCCTTGGCCTTGTGGAGCTTTGGAGAGGAGATGCAGAGGGTTGAAAGTTTTGGAAATGGCTTCTAGATAGCAATACGATCCTTCTTGCAATATGGAGTGTAAAAATGTTGGATGGGGTTTGAGGAGTTACAGAACTATTCCAGGTGTTGGAATGAGTCCTATAGGGTGTATGGAGGTGGTTTGTGAAGTTGGTTTATGAAATGCACGAGCAAAAACTCTTGGTGCAGAGGTTTTGCAATTTTACATAAGTGAGTGAGTGAGAGAATGCAGAGAGGAATCAGCCTGATATTAGGGTGATTCTGGTGTGTTTTGAAGTGTGGATTCATCCTCTATTTATAGTAGAAGTGAGGGAGGTGAGGTATGGGCCAGAGGTTGCAAGTTGCCAAAAACACCCTTTTTCTTTTCCATCGTGCCAAGTGAAAAGTAACCAAGTCTTCAGCTTTCAAGGGGAAATAGTTGATGGTCAGACTAGGCTTGGAGCTGCTTAGCTGTAGTGATTGGATTGGAACAAGGCTCAAGGTTTGCAAAAAGCTTGGAGTGCCCATGCTTGGAAAAAGTTTCCTCTTTCATGATGTCATACTTGTATCCACTTGCATAAAAATTGTTGCAACTTGTATTTTTGTGGCAGAGGTCCCAAACACACTAATCTTGCCTCTAAACTTCATAAATGTGATAACTTTGGTGATTAGGAGTGGTTATGCATCATTATGCACAATGTTGGAATCTTACACTTCAAGAAATGAACCTCTACATTCCAATCTTCGAATCTCTCAGTTCCCTCCATGGATTGGGGAGTTTTGGTACTTTTTGGAAAACCCCAAGTATGCTCTACAATGTTCATGTTCACTCTAAGTTCTAGATCCAAGGGGATCATGGTGAAAAATGGAGGTGAAGTTGGCTGAAAATTAGGGCAAAAATAGTGAAATTTCAATAAGTCATAAGTTGTCTTGAACTTCCAAGCTTCCTAACATAAAAACCAAGCCTCTTTTGAAGAAGGACCCTCTAATATGTTTTAAATTTCATGATGAGGGCTTCAAATTGAACTTTGATCCACAAAATTTGGATGTGTGGTTTGAAAATTATGACTCTTCAAAGTTTGCACAAGGAGTGAATTCTTCCATACTTGGAAATTTTCAAGAACAAAACCTTGCCCTTTTTGTAAGAAACCTCTCAAATGTTGATTTCTCATGCTCTAACTCAAAAATCAAACCTGTCTTGATGGAATATGGCTTAAATACATCATCTTGGATCAAAAATATCAAAAGTCAAAGGTTTGACTTTTTAGCCAAAATCCTAGTTCCTTCAGGATTCAACTGGATAACCTATGATGGTCTTGCTTTCTCAATCTTTTCAAATACCAATGGATGGCCTCTAAAGATGCATATGAACACATAGAATCATGTCCCAATGCTTGGGATCATGCCTTGATCAATAACCAAAGGGATGGTTGACTTTTCTTGACAAAACCCTAATTTGGGGACAGATGCACTTGTGATGGGAGCCAAACACACTTGATTTCTTGTTGAATAAGACCTCTTAAATGTATACAAACTCAATTGGTTGATGAACCAATCAAGACATTGACTGATCACACCAAGATCCCTTGTAGTTCTTCAGATAAAAACCATAATTTCCATAACTCTTGACCTGATGGTATCTTCTAGATTTCTCTTGATCCAATCTCATGAGATCAGGGCATCTGATTTGAGAGCTTCATGATTAGCCTCCAAGACCAAATGGTTGAACTTTGGGGTCTCAGATGGCTTTCTTGAACAGATGACTTCACACACTAATCTCAATCAACTGGTGAACACTGGTGATGGATGTATCGGGTCAAGGAGTGTCTTAGGAGACTTTGAAGCATGTGAGAGCTTGGCTTATTGATCTTGTCCTCTTTCTTGTGCCAACCCTAAATTTTACACAAAAGAAACAAACTAGCAAGATATGATTGTTAGTTGACAATGCATAGATGATTGAACCCTAAATGTAAGTGCAAGATATTATGACATCTAAGGGGTCAAATTTGGGGGTATAACAGACCGAGTATATGCATCCCCCACCAGGCGAAGGGCCAAGGGGAAGATAGAGTCTTCACCTCTTTAGGAGGTTCCAAGTGCATGTCCCCGTGGCGCTGGCATCGGTCACATTTTTGGACATACTCCTTAGCATCGTGCTGCATGGTCGGCCAGTAGTATCCTGCCCGCTAGGACTTTCGCGCCAATGACTTCCCTCCCAAGTGCTGCGCGTTGATTCCCTCATGAATTTCTTGGAGAATTTCGGTGACCTTGTCCTCCTCGACGCATTTCAGGAGGGGAATGGAGAATCCTCGTGGATAGAGTTTGTCTTCGGCTAGCACGTATGAGCAGGCTCTTCGTTTAGTCATGCTGGCCTCCTTGCTATCCTCAGGAAATTCCCCCGTGGTAAGGTAATTGTACACTAGGGTCATCCAACAGCTGTTGTCCCCAATGGCATTAATGTCGAGCAGTTCTGACGGCTTCTTGATACTTGGACGAGCGAGTATCTCTTGTACGACGGATTTGTTACCACCTTTATTTTTGCTGCTAGCCAGTTTCGACAATACATCTGCCCGCATGTTTCATTCACGAGGGATGTGCTGGACTTCCCACGCGTCGAACTTGGTAATTCTTTCCATTACCAGCGTCAGATACTCGACCAGCTGATCATTTTTGGCCTGATATTCTCCTCGTACTTGAGACGCTACGAGCTAGGAATCAGGGAAGATTTTTACCTCCTTGGCGCCCAAGTCTTCGGCCAGCCGTAATCCTGCGAGGAAGGCTTCGTACTCGGCTTGGTTGTTGAACGTAGGGAAAATTAGAACTAATGATACTCCAATTAGGATTCCCTCCTCGTTCTCGAGGATGATGCCTGCGTCACTACCCGTGGAACTGGATGCCCCGTCCACATAGATGGTTTATTTATGCGTTCCTCTTGATGGGGATGATGGCGGTGTCATCTCTGCCACGAAATCGGCTAGGACTTGTGCCTTGAGGGCCTTCTTTGCCTTGTAGTGGATGTCAAATTCTGATAGCTCCAACGACCACTTGAGTATTCTGCCGGCCATGTCTGGTTGACAAAGAAGCTGTCTTATGGGCTGTTCCATATGCACTACTATGGTGTGGGCCAAGAAGTAATGCCTGACCCTTCTTGCAGCGTTGACGAGGGCGAGGTCGACCTTCTCTATTTGCGCGTATCTGATTTTTGGCCCTTGTGAGGCCTTGCGCGTGAAGTAAATTGGTTTTTTCCCGTCCGTTGTCTCACGAATGAGTGCAACGCTAATGGCTTCGCTGGTGACAGAGAGATACAGGTATAATGTCTCCCCACACTCTGGTCATGAAAGCACGGGGGTTCGGACAAGGCTCGTTTAAGGTGGGTCAGATCCTGCTCGCATTCCTCAGTCCACTCGAATGTGGCCTCCTTTCTAAGGAGTTTAAAGAAGGGCAGAGCATGTTGGACAGTTTTGGCCACAAAGCGAGAAAATGAAGCGAGCATCCTGTTGAGGGATTGTATGGACTTCTTCGACCTGGGTGTGGAAAATTCAGCGAATGCCCGACATTTGTCAAGATTGGCCTCTATCCCCCGCTCGGTGAGGTAGAATCTGAAATTCTGGTACCAGATATGTGATGTTATGTGTGATGTCACAACAACACACTCTGCAATGGACAAAGTAACACAACAGAAGAGTACACAAAGAATTGCTCACCCAGTTCGGTCTAACTACCTATGTCTGGGGGCTACCAAGCCAGGAAGGAATTTCACTATCAGTAGAATTAATTTACAGACCCAACAACCCAGTTGACATCTCCTAAACTTAATCTCTACCTAATGAACTTTCTACCTAAGAGACCACTTCGGTATGAGAACACTACTCACTTCCTAAAACACCTCAAAGATCACACTTTGAGAAACACCTTGATCCTACTTACAAGCTTTGATCAAGTAACAACACTCTCTTGCTTCACAGCTCTAAGAGAGTACACCTTACACCCCACCAATTAACACTAGAATGGTTTACCAAATACTCGTACAAAGACAATAATTGACACTCAGTCTATGCTCTATCTCTTCTGTACTTTTCCTTCAGGATTGATGCGCTTTATATAGCTATTTGAATTGGGCTTGGACCTGCTACAATATTTGACCTGATTTGTTATTTAAAACTGAATCTTCAAAATAGATTTTCTCTCTCAAAATCTTCTTAAATCTTCAGCCTTTAAACACTCCTACAAATCTGCATCAAATCTGTTTGTAACAGAAAATATCTCCTCCAAGATATTCGCATCCAATTACTCTGTCAGCTCTCCCAAATTCCAGCTAAAACGTTTAACCCTAAAAACATCTCAAACCTGATGTTTTACTGATCTGCATATCTGATGTCATGACATCGTATGCGACATCAGACTTCAAAACTTCAACAACTTAAATCCTTAACATAAACCAATGTTAAGACTCAATGTTTAAGACATCACCCATATGACATCAACATTGAACACTTTGTTTTACCAAAATTCTAGCCAATCCAAGAACCAACAATCTCCCCCTTTGGATAATTTTAGCTAAAACAATCTCTGCAACATCAGAGACTTCAGTAACGGATAAAACATAAGAAAAGTTAAAACTCCTAGTTGTGGCAGAAGCAACACTCCTTCAAAACAGCTCATACTACAAAATGCTGCACATACTTCATCAGCTCAACAAAGGGTTAAGCTCCCCCTCAAAACCAGGTGCATAAACACTCTCCCCCTCAACTTCTGCAGCACAACAGAAACATTCTCCCCCTCAACTTCTGCAGCACAACAGAAACAGGATTCTACTACACCACCTTGGCTTGGCTAACTGGGCTAACTCTCCCCCTTTTTAGCCATAATTGGACAAAGACCTACTACCTACCAGTTAGTACTAAGCTAGCTCTCATTGTCAGTCTAAAGTCAGCATGCAAGACAAGACAAATCATAGAACATAAATAGTGCATAAACAGACACAATATTCAAATTACATAAATAAGCACATCAAGTGCAGAACAACAAAAGCAAACAAAAAAACTACTGTCTAGCAGAAACAGCTAAAGAAATTTAATCTTCATCTGAGCTAGCCCCATCTTCATCATCTTCAGTTTCTGAATTTTCAGTATTGACATTAGCACCTTTATCACCATCACCTTGTTCCAAGAATTTTATCAGCAGTTCTATCTTCATCTTTCTTGCTGTGCTGGTACTAATGACCTCATCAAGATCTTTGCAAGTTTCCTTCAGTTCTTCAAGTAATTCAGCCTTTGTACTCTTTTTGCCACCAGCATCTTATGTTACAACAATGTCTGGAACATGATATTTAGCAAACAACTTAGGATGCAAGGACAAGGCTGACCCCCTCTTGCAAGCTATATCTGAACTTGTTAAAGTTTCAGGATGTTGCTCTAAGATGATTCCACAAACAAGGGATGGGAACGCTATAGGTAACTTGATAGCATTTGTTTCAGCATGTTTCACCACTTGCTCAAAGATGTAGCTTCCAAAGTCAAACTTGATCTTCTTCCCAACAACATAGATAAACCTACCTAATCCCACAACTGTTGTGGTTTTATGATTAGTTGGAACCCAATTTGCAGCTCTAATTCTGTGCAAGATAGCATACTTAACACTAAGTTTGCTAGTTGGCAGTTTTCCTTTCGAGGGCCACACTTTAACTTGACCAACAGTTATTTCCTTGCATACATCATTATCGATGACTTCTAGCTTTGCAAACTCTTCTTCTTTTCTTCTTAGGTAATTGTTGATAACCTCAGGAGAGAATTCAATACATTTGCCTCTCACAAACACTTTCATGAAATCCGTACTTCTTTTGTCATAAATGTTCATAGGAATATTGACCATAAATTCCTTAACCAGACTGTCATAACACTTGTAGAACCTACAAACAGTCTTTACCAATCCAGCAACCTTAATCAGCTCCATAATATCCTTCATCTCTAAAGCTTCTTTCCCAAGCTCCCTCTCTAGGGCTAGTCTTCTTTGACATACAAATTTCCACATTAATGCACTGCTGGCATAATGAAAGGAAATGTTGTCAACTGGCACCTCAGGGACTTTGTCAGAGATTCTCTTCAAAATTGTTTTTCTGACAAGTGTGATGTCTTGAACATCTTCCTTAACATCAAAGTCAGAATCAGAATCTTCCCTTATCTTCCTCTTTTTGGAGGATGTAGCAACCTTGCTCCAAGGTTTTGGAGGACCAACAACAACAGTTTTCTTCTTTCCTTCAGAGGACTTCTTTGGAGAGGATTCAACAGTCTTTCCTTTCCTTGTCTTCAGTCTCTTAGCAATACTTGTAACAGCATTTCCAATGACTTCATCATCAGATAAATCAACCACATTGATCACACCCTCATTCTTTCCTTCACCAGGAGCAGTTTCAACAGGTGATGTTCTAACATCTGCCATAACAATAGCTTCCTCATGCACATCATCTTCTTCCACTCCCACTTCAGAATCTTCAATGACAGACATAACAAGTCTATGAAGATCTGAATCAACTTCTTGCATGTCAACCTTTTCTGCAGGCATCTGATTCAAAGGTACAAAAATTCCTTTCACAGGTATACCTTTGTCCAGGATTTTGGTAGATAAATTACCCATTCTCTTGTCAACATCAAACTTTTCTTCAACAGTTTAAGAAGTGGATGACCTAGGTGCTATTTTATCACTAAATAAAACACTAGTAACAAGCTTCTTTGTTTCATTATCTCTAAAGGTAGTCGCAGCCCTTTTTGAAACAAGTTTAGAAGGTCTAGATTTACCTGACTCTTGGAGCATCATGGAAATAGGCTCTATGTTCATAGTATCAGCTGCAGAACCTTCGTCTGAAGAAACCCTAAATTTTTCCCACGATGAGCTTTGAGAAACAGATTTCTTTGATGGAGAAGAAATCTATTTTGACATGGTTCCCTTAAAGCAGTATAGGTTCAGAGACATATGATTCTTCTTGTTGAAGGAGATGAACAGTCAGGAGATATGAGCTTTGATGAAACGTGATATTCCTACAATAGGGAATGATGGTCTAAGGTATGGCTCCTGATTTTGTGTATCCCATAAAGACCAATCAATGAGTTTCTCTCTCCAAATTAACTTACCTTTTAAAAATTTAAAAGGATTCACATTAAGAGTAATTAACCCTAATTGACCTTTCAGCAGACTTTCACACTTGTTGTCACAATCTGATGTTACAACATCAACCTTAACATCACCAGATAAGTTGTCCACTTGAGGTACCCATTGATAACAATTATCTGTGGATCTTATTCCCTTCATCACTACCTTATTCTGCTCATTTGTCACCACACACTCATCTTTGGTGTAGCTAACCTTACACCTTTCATCACACAGATGACTTATGCTAATTAAATTAGCACTCAATCCTTTGACAAGAAGCACATTGTCAAGATCAGGTCCATCATGACACTTCACTTTACCAACACCTTTCACCACCCCTTTCTCTCCATTTCCAAAGGTAACATCAATTGAGGCGCAAGAATTGACTTCCACTAGTTGGTTTGTGAATCCAGTCATGTGCTTTGAACAGCCACTATCAAAGTACCATCCATCCTTAGCAGAGTGTCTATCTGAAAAGTGAGCCAATAGACATTTAACCTCTTCTTTAGGAACCCACTGCTTAACAACCTTGGGCCTGTTATCCTTCTGTCTAGGTTGAGGGGTAGACTTTGGATAACCATGAAGCTTGAAGCAAGAAAATTGCATATGGCCAAATCTTCCACAATAGAAGCACCTTACTCTTTCTTTTCTGAAGTTGTTAAACTTCCTGCCACCTTGATGATGAAACTGCTGTGGCTGCCATCCATAGTATTGGTGCTGTTTTCTTCCATAGTTTGCCTGTCTCCTGTAGTGAGGATTATGTCTCTTAGGCTGTCTTCTATGGTGATGTGGCTTCCTTCTTCCATAATAAAGAGGCACAACATTATTATATTCAAAGCCATACATGTTCCCCTGATGTTGAGACATCTGATGGAACATGTTGAACCTAGGAGCCTGCATACTTCTATGGTATTGAGGAGGCATATACTGCCTAGCTCCATAAGTGTGTACCTTCCCTTGATGAGGACCATGAGCATCCCTTATCCCAACATTCTGATGCTGTTGGTGAGCAACCTGCTTGGGTTTAGGATTATGTCTCTTTTTGTTATGTTGAGACATTGGTTGAGACATGTCCTTTTTGGTTCCTGAAGTACTAGCTTCAGCAGAGACCTTCTCCTCAAGGAACCCTAAGCCAGATTTGTCTCCTGCTACTTTTTCAGCCTGAAGGATCTTATCAAGAGTATCAGATCCACTGTTCAACATTCTAACAGATTTTTTCATTTGATCAAGTTGAGATTTAACCAACAAGACTTCATTTTCAAGATCAGCTTTGACAGTCTCAAGCTGAACAATTTGTTTCTTTTGTTTCTCACTTTCTTGACATACTTCTGCACTCTTCAGACATAACTCATGATAGGAGGCTGCTAACTCCTCAAAAGTCAGTTCCTCATCACTTGATTCTCCATCAGTCACACATGTCCTTGTCAAGGCTCTGACATGCTTGGCTGACTCTTCTTCACTTTCACTGTCAGTATCAGACCAGGAAACTGTCATGCCCTTTTTCTGCTTCTTAAGGAATATAGGACATTCTTTCTTGACATGTTCATAACCTTTACACTCAAAGCATTGAATCCCTTTGTCTTGATCAGTCTTCTCTTCATCCTTCTCTTTTGATTTGCTGATGTCAGAGGAGATGTTCTTAACATTGGGTTTGTAGTTTCTATCCATTCTCTTGAACACTTTGTTGAACTGTCTTCCCAGCAGAGCAATAGCCTGAGATAGCTCCTCCTGAGATTCAACACCATTCCCTTTCTTTTCTTCTTGAGAATTAGATACCAAGGCTATGCTCTTGGTCTTCTTTTCAGGTTCCTCTTCATTCAACCCTAACTCAAAGGTTTGAAGAGATCCAATTAGCTCATCAACTCTCATTTTGCTGATGTCTTGAGCTTCCTCAATTGCAGTCACCTTCATCTTATATCTCTAGGGAAGGGACCTAAGGATTTTCCTCACCAGCTTTTCTTCAGTCATCTTTTCTCCAAGAGCACTAGAGGCATTGGACAACTCAAGAATACTCATATGAAAGTCATGAATAGTTTCATCTTCCTTCATCTTTAGACTTTCAAACTTTGATGTCAGAAGTTGAAGTCTTGACATCTTAACCTTTGAAGTTCCTTGATGAGTAGTCTTTAAGATGTCCCAAGCTTCCTTGGAAACTTCACAGGTATTGATCAACCTGAATATGTTCTTGTCAACTCCATTGAAAATAGCATTTAAAACTTTGGAATTACCAAGGGCAAGCTCATCTTCTTCCTTGGACCATTCTTCTTCAGGTTTCGGTTTTGAGCTGCCTTCTTTTTCTTTCCCAGCATCATCTTTCTCAACAACAACATGTGTTTTCCATTCTTTTATGATAGCCTTCCAAGCCCTGTTGTCCAAGGATTTTAAAAAGGTAATCATCATTGGCTTTCAATAATCATAATTAGAGCCATCCAAAATATGGGGTCTATTCACAAATCCACCAACCTCCTTGTCCATCTTTACCAGAAAGTATCAGACCTAGATCTCACCCAGATTCAGAGCAGGATGCCTGCTCTGATACCAATTGAAATTCTGGTACCAGATATGTGATGTTACGTGTGATGTCACAACAACACAGTCTGCAATGGACAAAGTAAAACAACAGAAGAGTACACAAAGAATTGTTCATCCAGTTCGGTCTAACTACCTATGTCTGGGGGCTACCAAGTCAGGAAGGAATTTCACTATCAGTAGAATTAATTTACAGACTCAACAACCCAGTTGACATCTCCTAAACTTAATCTCTACCTAATGAACTTTCTACCTAAGAGACCACTTAGGTATGAGAACACTACTCACTTCCTAAAACACCTCAAAGATCACACTTTGAGAAACACCTTGATCCTGCTTACAAGCTTTGATCAAGTAACAACACTCTCTTGCTTCACAGCTCTAAGAGAGTACACCTTACACCCCACCAATTCACACTAGAATGGTTTACAAAATACTCGTACAAAGACAATGATTGACACTCAGTCTATGCTCTCTCTCTTCTGTACTTTTCCTTCACGGTTGATGCGCTGTATATAGCTATTTGAATTGGGCTTGGACCTGCTACAATATCTGACCTGATTTGTTATTTAAAACTGAATCTTCAAAATAGATTTTCTCTCTCAAAATCTTCTTAAATCTTCAGCCTTTAAACACTCATACAAATCTGCATCAAATCTGTTTGTAACAGAAAATATCTCCTCCAAGATATTCGCATCCAATTACTCTGCCAGCTCTCCTAAATTCCAGCTAAAACGTTTAACCCTAAAAACATCTCAAACCTGATGTTTTACTGATCTGCATATCTGATGTCAGGACATCGCATGCGACATCAGACTTCAAAACTTCAACAACTTAAATCCTTAACATAAACCAATGTTAAGACTCAATGTTTAAGATATCACCCATATGACATCAACATTGAACACTTTGTTTTACCAAAATTCTAGCCAATCCAAGAACCAACAGAATACAAGGAACTTACCCGCCCGCACTCCGAAAGTGCATTTTTCTGGGTTTAAACGCGTTTTGAATTTCCTTGCTTGGTCGATAACCTTTTGCAAGTGGACTGTGTGATCGGATTCCTCTCGGGACTTCACGATCATATCGTCCATGTATACTTTGAGCATGTCTCCGATTTATGATCGGAAGACCTTGTTCATCATACACTGGTACGTGACCCCATCGTTTTTCAGACCGAAGGGCATTATGTTGTAGTAATAGTTCCCCGACGAAGTCATGAACGTGGTATATTTCTTGTCCTTTCCGGGCATAGGTATTTGGTTGTATCTCGAATAGGCGTCCATGAAGGACAAGAGCTTGAAACCTGCAAAATTATCTACGAGCTTATCTATGTTGGGCAGAGGATAAGCATCCTTCGTTAAAGCCCAATTGAGATCAGTGTAATCAATGCACATGCGCCATTTTCCACTATGTTTCTTGACAAGTACGATATTGGACAGCCAGGTTGTATACCTGACCTCCGAGATAAATTTTGCCTTTAAGTGGTCTTGTATAAGTGTTTTGGCAGCCTATGCCTTCTCATCGGATTACTTGCGCCTGCTTTGTGCGACAGCTCGAGCTGCTGGGTCAATGGTCAGTTGATGGCATGCGGTCTCAGGGTCTAGGTCGGGCATGTCCGCGACACTCCATGCAAACAAATCAACATTGTCCTCCCGACATGTCTTCAACTGCTACTTTACCTCGTCAGGTAGCCCTGTAAATATCTTCACTCCTCTACTCGGGTTGGTTCCGAAGGTGATGACCTCGAACTCCCCATCTAGGATAGGGCGTATGAGGGCCGTTGCAGAGGAGCTTCTTGTCCCCGTTGATGTGCCTTCACCACAGTCCTCACCCTCTTTAGAAATCCGGATGTCGAGGTCGATGATGTGCACAGAGAGAGCCGGCTTCTCTAATCCACGAGGAATGCACATGTCCATGATCTCCTGAGATAAGGGCCCATGGGCATCGTCGTCACTGCTTGTGTTGGATGACCGACAGGGGGAGTTGCTACGCCCGTGGCTCCTGCCGCGTCGGGGAGAATGTCTGCGTGACCTGCGGTGCTCATGATTGTTCCTCGAAGGTCTGGTCCTCTTCGGAGTGGGAGAGCGTCTGGATCTCCGTAGGGGAGATCGGTGTCGTTGTCTGGCGACTTCTAAATTAGGTTCCTCCGATCTTGAGCGTCTCCGGGAGGGAGAAATACTCCTGGACCTGTCTCGCCTACGCATCTGAGGAGGAGGAGACTGTGGCTGGGGAGAGGGACTTCTGGGCTTCTGCGAGGGACGCTGCTCCTAGAGGGCGTGTTCGAGCATACTGATCTTTTTACCCTGTTGGAAGATCAGAAATTTGGACCTGTTGAGGGAGGCGATTAGGCCAGCAGTGCTTGGGTCTGCATTTTGAGGGACAAGTATAGGCTCAAAAATTGGACCAACAGCTTGGGCGCGCAACTTCACATCATTGGGGGTAGGAGAGGCAGTCTTTCCATCCAGATGATCTGTCCCCGGGAAGGTAGCTTCTGGGACGAGGTGATCGGCGTTATCAGTAATAACGGCAACGACAGGTTCTTGACGGGCATCATCACTCCTGTTGGAGGCCATGATGATCAAATGCAGTTTGGAGAGAGCTTTAGTCATTTGGGTGAAAAGGATGAGGAATCTTACCACAAAAAGACGGGGAAGCAGTGTTCCCCACAGACGGCGCCACTGATCGGAGGTGATCAGACTGGATCGTCGTGGCCTTCGTGTATGCTAGATGAGGATGCTAGTAGGAGAAACAAAGGGGGGTTGTACCTACAAGGTACTCCGATACCAAAGTAAGTGATTGGACAATAGAGAAATGCAAGTACTAAAGTATGATTTCAAGTATTGAATAGTGATCAAACCTACCCCTCTCAAGTGAGAGGATATTTATAGAAGAAACCCCCATCGCGGGGCCAAGGTCTCCCATGTGGCTGAAATGTCTAGTCGACCAATGGGAGGCTGCCAGGTGGAGGGTCAGCCACATGACCCTTTGACCTGGTCCAACTGTTTCCGTGAGATCAGAGGAAACAATTGGTCGCGTGAATTGCCAATCGAGTTAGGGGGACATTCCCAACGGTCATATTCTGCCCAACGGCTAGTTTCTTCCCAACGGCTAGTTTCTGGCTGTTGGGCCTGGCCAAGAGCTGGACTGGATTGGGCCTTGCCCTACTGTGGGCCAAACGCCTGCCCAGTCCAGAACACCTTTCATCCTATATATTCATTCATCCACTACACCTCAATCCTTATCCAATACTCATAAAAGCTCACCAAAATTCACATGATTCCTCTCAAACATATATGCGAATCACACACATTGGGAGGAAAATGAGGGTCATTTTATTTTTTCTTCTCGAAATTTCTAGAGAATTTCTTTATACCACTGGATGCCCCAATAGTGCCAAGAATGTTTCCATCCTTCGGCCCTTGCTCAATCTTTTCCTCGATGGTGACTAAGTCAGCGAAATCAGGGGACGCACTTCTGATCATTTTTTCAAAGAAAGGAAATTGTAGTGTATCTATTAACATGCTAGTCAGCTCTTTCTCAAACAAAGGAAACTTCACATGTGCAACTAGTACCTCCAATTTTGGGCGTATTCCTTGAAGGATTCTCTGTCTTTCATTTTCATGCTCTACAATTGTCTCATCTCAGGAGTCATGTCCATGTTTTATTTGTACTTTACGAGGAAAATGTCATCTAGATCTTGCCAATTTTGTATGTGACTCTTCTCCAAGCCCATATACCATTTTAAAAAGGCTTCACTCAAACTGTCTTAGAAGCAGTGAATTAATAGTTTGTCATTCTTTGTGTGGACTGTCCTTTTCCTATAATACATGACCGTATGCCTTCTTTGGCAAGTGTGACCCTTATACTTTTCGAGGTCAAGAGTTTTGAATTTGGCTAGAATGGCCAAGTCTGAGACCAAACACGTGTCCATGGCAGCTACCCCAAAATATCATTACCTTTCATGGCTCCTGACCTTTTCTCTAGGATTTGACATTTCTCTTTCACTTTGTTAATTTCTCCAACCTCGTCTTGATCATTATTTTGGGAACCAACATTGTGGTATGAAAAACGACTATTGTCGAAGGGATCTTGAGCAACAGTTTGGACAACAGGCTACTGTGCTTTAATAGTTACTGGAATTTGAACCACATGTTGAGTGGATGACCCTACTCTAGAAGCATTTTCAAATGGAGGAGAGTAGTTGGATGGTAAACCGTACTTTGTCCATGAAACATTCATTCTCTGAGTAGGTTAAGGCTCTATGGTGAGACCAGTAATCTCAAAAATCATTGTACGTTGAGGTTGATTTTCTTTGGTGGTCAATGGCTACAGCATGTCAATCATCTTGCTCATATCTCCCTTTATCTCATTAATGTCTCCCTTTATCTTCTCTTTTCCTTGTTTTAATCCTTCCATCTCCCTTCTCGAGTTGGCTCTTGTCCCGTAACGGTGTTAGGGAATCGGCTTGGAGGTTGACCGGTTAAGTACTTTTCGAGGACGAGAAAAGGTGAAATGAGTTTTTTGTTTGAAAAATGTATGCATACAAATGAATGTGGATCATGATTATGCAAAATTTTTGTTTTCGAGGGAATCTCGAGACTTTTTCATTCACTTGCAAGCATTTAGAAGCATGAGAACAGAAATAGAAGACAAAACCATAATTAGTGCAAAACCAATTATTTCATTCATTCATTCATCAGAGGAAGCAAATATAATTCTTTGAGTACACAATCAATCAAGCTACCTTATTTGCCTTTGATTTTTAAGTACTTCTAAGTCAACCCTAAACCTTTCATCATATCTTTACAAGAAAAAACAAAATAAAAGACTACTTAAAGATTGTTGTCGGGGGTCATCTCATCAAAAGCATCCCTCAGCATCCTAGGCATATCCCGAATCAACTCGTTCGCAAACACTACCAGGCTAAAGAATTTCTCATAATAATTTGTATATCCCCGATGTAGGTCCTTTATTGTTTCTTGGTCTGTGATTATGAAGCCATTCAAGCGTTGAATTTTTCTCTCTCATTGCAGGCTCTGATCCCTCAAAACCTCTTAACTTTCCCTCATGAGATGTTCTTATGTCCTGAGGACTTCCAGCTCTCGGCGTGTCTTCCTCCAATCAGTAGGATTACCATGAGACGCCCTTTCATCATACTATCTAAGGTGACACTCAAGGGATACCAATGCTTGAGACTCTTTGAGCAACCATGTGAATCCTTCTCTTATTTCTTTCTTTCCCGCCAGTGTGTTCCCAAAGGTGTCTCCAATCATGAATATCCTTTTGATCTTCCACCAAATTTTAATGGAGGAAGTCAAGATCAAAGCCGACACTTGCTAGGAAATCACTCACTTTCTTGCTCTTCTCCTTTTCAACTTCAACCAACTCCTCTCTTTCTTTGTTTCTCCTCTTTTTTGTTGAGATTGACTTTCAGCTCATTCCTTTCAGGAGTGACCCTGTTGAAATTTAGCTGTAGCTTTTCATTTTCTTTTTCAAGTGTCAGGATGATGACTTTCAGCTCATCAGCTTCTCTTATGGGAACATGTGTAGGCTCGGGTGTTCTTGGATGCGTAGAGGGTTCAATGGAAAAAGGGAGCTTAATGTTAAGAACTCTTTTTATAACCCACTAACAATATGGTTCTCTGATGATGCAGTTCTTTCTTCCAAGCTCATTCCTCCCCTTTTTATGGGCTCTTCCTAAGGTCATCTTATCCTCCTTAGCATATACAAATCCTCTGCTGCTTCATGAAAAATGAAACTCTTTAGCATCCTTTCTTCAGGTTTGTTTACCACGAGGTAGCCAATTTGTCAGAGAGCTAGGATCAGGTTGTAGTTGATGCAACCTCATGATGCCATGAGTGCTACATTAGGAAATTCACAGCAACTGAAAATGACTTCATCTATGTCATGGTCCCATGAATACCAAGAATTAGAATTACCAATGAGGGATGCCATCTATTGAGACCATTTAGAATCATCTTGATTTCCACTAAAGGTATTCTCAAGAGGCATGTGTGGCATAAGTCTGGCATGTATTAATGGAGTGCAACATATGATCACACCTCTCTTTTTCTCATGTCTTATGTGGAAGAATTAGTACATGTCTTCCAAGAGTTCAGAAACATGGTTCTTAGCCAAGAAAACACATATAGCCGGGAAATCCACAAAATCTTCAAGGTTGGGAAACAACATAATCCCATAAATCGTTAGAGCTAGGACAACGTTGAAGGACTTCCATTTTTAGCTTTTCCCAAAGTTTAGGCCTATTGTTTTAGGAATTTTCTTGAAAACCCTTGAATCTTCCCCTTATTTTCCAGATTACGTGCAATCTCCCTTATGTCAAGGTTTAGGGCTACTACTATCAGCTCAGGTGTTGGTTTTTCACCAAAACTTTTGAATGGGCTATGATCCTACAAAGGACGACCCAAAATTCGCTCAAATTCTTCCAGAGTTGGAGCCAATTAGAAATCATGGACAGTAAAACATCTCAGAGGAGGGTCATAGAATTGGGCTAAGGAAACAAGTGCCTCCATATCTATCTTCTCATCTAAAAGTTCAAGTACCTTTCCATAATATTTTTCTGAATGCATCCAAATTGATCGTCATCAGCTTAGTACCCAAGGCTTTTAAACTCTCTATATTAGGTGTCCTAAACTTGAATGCATATGTGTGTCATATCTCTGTACCCATTTTCCAGGTGCTCGCAATACAAACTTTAATCTTTAGATACACTGAAAGTAAAACTCATATGCTAAGTTTTTTTAATGAAAATATATGCAATGCAATGAATAATTAGGGTTGATAGACACTATGAGTTCAGATGTCTAGAAAGATTCTCGTTACTTTTCACATAGTGATTCTCACAAAGGGGTGGCTCTAGTGTTTTATAAGGTTCCTAGAGCCATTGATCCTATTTGAAAATATTTCCATTAGTAACAAATACTCGTTAAGTGGAAATATCTTTTAGAGGATCTACTCTGGGTGATGCTTTCACACCAACCAGGCAAGACATACTTCAGGAAGGTCAACATTACTTTCCCATGGACTCAAGGGTTCTAGATATGGTTCCCAGAGTCACGAATTCTATTTGAAAGTATTTTCACTAATAACAAATACTCGTTAAACAACAATACCTTCAAGAGGATCTGTTCTGAGTGATGCTTTAACACCAAGCAAGCAAGACGTATGCCAGGAAGTTCAATACAATGCAACCATCGATTCCTAATAACCATGGATTTGGGTTCTAAACTGAAATTCTGGTATCAGATATGAGATGTCGAAGGAGATGTCACGACACTAATATCAGAACAATAATCAATTTATGAACAAGATAAAAACAATAAACAATAGCAAAGAGACATAAGCAATTGCTAACCCAGTTCGGTGCAATCACACCTAAGTCTGGGGGCTACCAAGCCAGGAAGGAAATCCACTAAACATAATTAGTTTGAAGACTCTTAGTAAACACACTCCAGTTTACAATCTTCTCTCCTTATCTCTACCTGTGAGATTTCTATCTAAGACACTTAGATAAGAGGCACCTCTCACTCCCCCTCAATCACATGCAGTGATAACTACAGAAACTTACAAAAGAGAAGAACACACTTCAATGACACACCTTGATCTTGCTTAAAATCTTCAATCAAGAACAAAATACTCGTACTTAAAAGCTTAGAGTGAACAACTTACAACACAAAGACTCAGTCCAATTCAAACATCCAAGAGATGAATGAATGGCTCACAATCAAACAATTAACAAAAGACTAAAACCCTAAAACTTGAAACGCAGCTTTCAATAACTTTTCTCTCTACCCATGCCATTAGGGTTTGCACGTCTTTAAATAGAAATAATTTCCTTGGGCTTGGGCAATAGCAGATCTAAGATATAATAATAATTAAAGCTAATTATCCTCCATATCTTTTTGCATGAAAATAGTAACCAACTATTCTTCAAAAAATAATAGAAAGTGCTTGCTTCAAAATAATGTTACTCCATGATTTTCGCACGCAATCACTAAACATAAACACACAAAAGATTGCAAATAAAGCGCAGCAAATAAGCCATAACATTCTGAACAGAATGTTCTGTCAACAGATGTTAGGACATCGGGCTCGACATCATGCACAAATTTCTGCAACACTAAGAATCACCACCTGTAGAATGTTAGAATCACAGGTCAAGATATCAAGCATAACATCTTGATGTAACACCTTGTTTTAGCAAAATTGCTGCCAATATCGAACTAACAAACTCCCCCTTTGGAAAATTTTGGCTAAAACAACATTTGAGTACCAACACATATCAGAGATCCCTGCAGCAGAAACAAAACACATCTAACATTCCAAAAAAACTGAAGCTCCCCCTCGAACCACAGAATAGATAAAACCATAAACAACCAACAGCACACAAAGCACCAACAACACACAAAATAATACTACTAAGCCACTAAGCTACTCTCCCCCTTTTTAGCCATAATTAGACAAACCAAAAAACCATATAAGAACAAATAGAAACTGTCATAACATCATAAAAAGTAACATGTAGAAGCTGTCATCAAACTAGCAGTACAATCCATGCACACTAAGGGGGCCAACAGAAAAACCAGAAAAGAACCAAAAAAAACTTCAAGAACACAGCAGTTAAACATCTTCAGAAGCAGCAGATTCCTCAGTCTCAGAATTATCTTCTTCACCCTCAACATTACCATCAGAATCATCACAACCACCTCCTCAATACCTTCCTTTTCATTTTCATCCTCAGCAGTTGTATCACCCTCAGTCATTCTTAGAGTCCCGATCATCCTTTCAAACTTGAGTTTTCTTTCAGTACTGATCCGGATAACCTCATCCAGCTCTCTGCAGGCTTCTACCAATTCAGAGATCACCCTTGACTTGTTAGTTGGCTGGTTTGCAGCAGAATCAGATGTCATGACAATGTCAGGGACATGGTTACCTACAAATAGTTTATAGTGAAGGGACAAGGAAGATTCCCTTTTGCAAGCAACATCAGACTGAGATAGGATACCAAGGTGCTGATTTAATATAATGCCACAGATTAGGGAAGGGAATGCAATGGGCATCTTCACAATAAAGGTTCCAGCATGCTTCATAGTTTGATCAAAGATATAGGAACCATAGTCAAAATTCGTCTTAGTCCCAATAGCATAAATGAATTTTCCCAAGCCAACAGAAATGGTTGAGGTATGATTGGTAGGGACCCAATTGGCAGCTCCAATTCTATGCAGTATGGAATATTTTACACTAAGCCTCCCAGCAGAAAATTTGTCTTTCATAGGCCATGCAACCACCTTGTTTGCAGTAATTTCTTTGCAAACCTGGTTATCAGTAACCTCCAGCTCACTCTGACCTTCTTCACTTCTTCCCAGGTACCTATTGATGATGGTAGGGGAGAAATCAACACATTTGCCTCTAACAAATACCTGCATAAAATCCTTACTTTTTCTGTCAGCACAATCCACGGGAATATTGACAGTAAATTCCTTCACAAGCACCTCATAACATTTTGTAAACTTAGTCACAGTTTTCATCAAACCAGCAAAATTAATAAGCTCCATAACCTCCTTACAATCCAAAGCATATTTCCCTAACTCTCTCTCTCTCTCTCCAGAGCAACCCTTATTTGATAAACAAATTTCCACCTTTCAACACTCTCAGCATAGTGAAATGAGATGTTATCCAAACGGGCATCAGGAACTTTATCAGAGATCTTCTTAACCACAGAGTTTTTCACAGGAGTGATGTCCTGGACATCATCCTCAACAACATACTCAGAGTCAGACTCAGACCTAATCTTCCTCTTTTTGGAGGAAGTAGTTACTTTGCTCCAGGGTCTTGGGGGACCTACAACAGTTGTCTTTTTCTTACTATTAACAGCTTTCACTTTAGGAGAGGTGTCCACAAATTTACCTCTTCTTGTCTTCAACCTCTCAGCTATACCTGGATGCACATTTGCAATAAACTTATTGTCAGAGGGAACATCAACAAGATTCACAACATCATCAGAGTCATTAGTTTTGTTCTCACTCTGATCAGGAACAACACTCTTCTTCCCTAAACCAGAACCCTCACCAACACCTGCACTCCTTCCTTCCTCTAGAACAGAGTTAGCTAACTTGTGCAGATTTTCAGTATTACTATCCTTCTCAGAATTGGAAGAATCTGCATCTATTTCCTCACTCTGATTTGCATCTATGGTAGGAACAACATCAATTTTAGACAGTGGGATATTAATCCCAGGAATCCTATGCTCTCCATACAACAGTCCAGTAACAATACTTGTAATAGCCCTATGAACATACTTACTACCTTCACCAGCCTTATATTCAGAAGACGACTCGAAAGTGGTTTTAGAGGAGTTACCTGCAGGTGCACGTTTGGAACTTCTTGCATGCAGTTTACTGGGCTTTGTCTTCACAGTTTCAGGAAGGGGAATCATAGACAGTGGAGCAACATCAAGAACAACATCAGGAGAAATACCTTCAGAAGGAACCCTAGATTTTGGAGGGGTAGGAATTTTTTATTGAGAGTGCTTGGATGGAGAAGAAGAATGATGTTGAGACATCGTAAAATTCTAGCAAAGGTTTGAACTTGGAGCAGAAAGATTTCTTTTTCAGAGATGGAAGGTGAAAGAACTGAACAGGTATGGAGCAAGATGGATGTAGCGTGTGGGAACAATGAGATGAAATGATTGCCTATGGTAGGGGGTTGTTTTTGTTGGAAACCTAATAGGTAGTAAATGATATTTCCACAAAATAGTAAATGACTTTTTAAATTTTTATATTTAATGAAAGTTGCCCACACGCCATTAATTGCTATAGATCTTCATAAATACAAATGCCTAATTTTACTCTTAATATTTCAATTTGACTTGCATCCAAAGCCTTAGTGAAAATGTCAGCTAACTGCTTCTCCGTGGCAACATGTTCTAGAGTAATAACCTTGTCTTCTACAAGTTCCCTTATGAAATGATGACGAATATCAATGTGTTTAGTCCTGCTATGTTGAATAGGGTTCTTGGATATGTTTATAGCACTTAAATTATCACAATACAATGTCATGACATCTTGTGTGACATTATATTCAGTTAGCATTTGTTTCATCCACACCAGTTGAGAACAAATACTTCCAGCTGCTATATACTCTGCTTCAGCAGTAGATAGAGAAACACAATTTTGCTTCTTGCTAAACCATGATATAAGGTTGTTCCCCAAGAAGAAGCAACCTCCTGAAGTACTTTTCCTATCATCAGCACTTCCAGCCCAATCAGCATCACAATATCCAGATAAAACATTGCCAGATCCATGTGTATATAGCATACCATAATCACATGTTCCATTTACATACTTCAGAATCCTCTTGACTTGATTGATATGACTCACTTTAGGTTCAGCTTGGTATCTAACACAGACACCTACAGCAAAAGCAATGTCAAGCCGGCTAGCTGTAAGATAAAGTAGGCTCCCTATCATACTCCTATATAAACTTTGGTCCACATTAACACCCTTTTCATCTTTAGATAACTTCAGATGAGTAGGAGCAGGTGTCCTTTTATGAGTGGCATTCTCCATCCCAAACTTATTAACTATGTTCTTGGCATATTTACTCTAAGATAGGAATATAGAGTCTTTCATCTGTTTGACTTGCAACCCAAGAAAATAAGTTAACTCACCAACAAGACTCATCTCAAATTCTGACTGCATTTGTTGAACAAAATGTTGAACCATCTCACCAGACATCCCACCAAACACAATATCATCAACATAAATTTGAGCAACCATGAGTTTCGCTTCTTTATCTTTGACAAAAAGGGTCTTATCTATGCCACCTTTTCTGTATCCATTCTCAACAAGAAATTCAGTTAGTCTCTCATACCAAGCTCTTGGAGCTTGCTTCAATCCATATAGAGCTTTCTTTAACTTATAAACATGTTCTGGAAAGGTTGGATCAATGAAACCCTTAGGTTGTTCCACATAGACTTCCTCACTTAGATAACCATTTAAGAAGGCACTCTTTACATCCATCTGAAACAGCTTGAATCTTAGGATGCAAGCAACCCCCAATAGCAATCTGATGGATTCAAGACGAGCTATAGGAGCAAAGGTTTCATCAAAGTCAACTCCTTCAATCTGAGCATAATGTCATACCCCAAATTTTGACCACTAAGATTTCCCATCATTGTGCAAATCATCATCACAATGTGGATGAACCATCATGCCTCATCAAATGCCTCAAGGGTTGTTGAGCATTCACTACAATCAAAATTAGGGTTTTAAGCCCTCTCAGAGCCTTAGACAAAGGATCAATCAAGGAATGACATGATCTTCAACTTGTCTAACCTCTCAAACATCCACAATGGATCAAAAGGACTCCCACTTCAAGGATTAAGCACAAGGTTGCTCCTTTCTAGGTGGATTAAGTCTCAAGATCGCCAGTATCACCAAATTAGGGTTTTGGTCGACCAGGGCCTCCAGATGAAAAATTTCATCTGGACACAAGCCAAATATCCAAAACACAACCTAATGTACTCCATGGAACCTCATGGACCCATTCATCAAGTCAATTTTTCCTCAGGGGATGCATACATCAAAAATCAGGAATTAGGGTTTCTTGACCTAATTCACCCCTAAGTTGACTTTTGGGACAAATCATGAACCAAGACCTCAAGAGAGGATTTGAGGGTCTCTAATGAACTATATTGATCCATTTGGGACAATGGATTGATCCAAGAAGCTTGAGCAATAAGTCACAATTTCATCTGCACCACAATTAGGGTTTTAAGGGAAAAGTCAACTGTAACTTTGACTTTTGACCAGGACATGCTCCCAAGCCCTAAGACATGATTCAATATGCCCTATGACACCCATGGAACATATCCATCAAGTTTGATTTAGGTCAAGGACATGGTTTCCTGAAGAATTGCTCACGTTGGAATTCATCTTATAAAAAGTCAACTGTGCACAAAAGTCAACTTTGACTTTTTTAGATTTTTCACCAAAATGGATTTTTAACCCTAAAATGATGTTAATGTATGATTTGAATCATCATTCATCAAGAAAAATCAAGAAAAGTGGGATAACTTGTAAAAGGGGTAACCATAAAAACTTAGAAAATTTTCTAAGTTATGAAAAAAAGTGACAAAGGTACCAACTTTGGAGGATCATAACTCCTAAACCACAAAGCCATTTTTCCATCCAAAGCTTGATTTGTAGATCTCATTGCCCTCTACAAAAGCTTCATACTGACCTCTGTCCAAATTCCTCATGGATTTTGAGTTATGGAGTGATCAAAATCAAGAAAAGTGGGATAACTTGTAAAAGGGGTAACCATAAAAACTTAGAAAATTTTCTAAGTTAAAAATAAAGTGACAAGGGTACCAACTTTGAAGGATCATAACTCCTAAACCACAAAGCCATTTTTTCTCATCCAAAGATGGATTTGTAGCCCTCATTACCCTCTACTAAAACTTCAACTAGACCTAAGTCCAATTCATTAAGGATTTTGAGTTATGGAGTGATCAAAGTGGCTGAAAAGTGAAAATATCACTTTTTCCAACACTTAGTGAAATTTTCACTAAGTCCAAATCTGTCTTCACTTTTTGCCAAATGTAGGGGGATTTTTCACTTGGATTCAAAAGAGATCAAAACCAAACATGTTCAAACACTTGTTGTATCATGTAAGGGCTTTCCAAAATGGCCAAGAACATTGCCAAATTCCATTTGAGTCATGAGACATGACATTGGCAAGTTGCCTTGATGAAATCTGTCAAGGCATGGCAGAATTTGCAATTTTGCACGATTTGCCAAAATCAGCCAAATTCAAATGCTCCTATCCACTTGGACACCTCAGAGGATTGAATCTAAAGGGGACAATCAATGAGCCAAGCCTCCAAAGTCCATGGAACAAGAAATAGCATGTTGAACCTAGAATGGCCAAAATAGGGACAAGACTCCAAATTTGGATTGAAGCATTCAATGGAAGCATCAAGGTGGCATGGACTGACCCATTCTCATCTGAAATCAGTCAAGACTTATCCAAGACCAAGGGAACCAAAGCTCTGTGCCCTAACCTCTAGTCAATGGCTAGAGGAGACTTGGATTTTCATTTGCCAACATTGGCCAAACCTACTTAACAGCTGCCATTCACTATTCCTTGCAAAACAAACTTGCTCTACTATAAATAGAGCTCAATTGTGATCAGTTTGAGTACACCAAAGCCATCTAACAGATGATTTCCTCAAAATCTCTTTCTCTTGGCAAAAATGCCTTTCTTAGCAAGGTAGCTATCGGGTTTTGAGTTTGAGAGCTTTTCCAATCAAACCAATCACTCACACACCTCACATACATCATATAGAAGTGATCCAAACACTCACATAACATATGGAACACTGATTTCACAAAATCACCAGCCAATTGCTCAAGTTTTTGACAGTTTTGCAGTTGAGGTGCCATCTTCAACTCCAAACCATTTCAATCCATTCCAAGCATTCAGACACATCACTTGGTACCTAGGGAAGCTATCCACATCATTGGAACCTAGTTGTAACACCTCCAACACAAATCACGATCACCAGCTGCAAGTGGTAAGCATGAGCTCTTCTAACTCTATGATCCACACAATTTTTGTTGCACAATAATTTGGCCATATGTTCATAATCATGCATGGAATGTTTTCCTTCAATTAATTGCATTGTTTGAATCGTGTATCAAAAATCCTAGCCTTCATGCATAAATTAGGGTTCTTGAGAATTTTGCATGATTTCTTGTTATATGTTTAATTTAAATGAAATTAATGGACATAGACATGATCGTGAGGTTGAGACGAGCATAATGATATGTGGATTGCATGTTATAATCAAGTATTCAGGGAGATTGGATAGAAAATGCAAATCAGCCAAACCCAGAACACGCGCGTGTTCTTCAGTTGTTCTTGGCGCCATTTCTTTCAAATTCAAATATTTGAATTTTGTGATTTTATTTAATTGATTCAAAAATTAATTTCTCTCTGAGTTTTAATGATTTTGAGTTAATTCTTTTTTTAATAATTCACAAAAATGTTAAAATATTTTATTTTATCAAAAAAATTCCCAAAAATATTATTTATTGCATATAATTGATATTTTTGCAAAGAATTAATATTTTAATTGTTGTTGACATTTTAAATATTTTATCTACATTGATTTTGCAACTTTTAATAATTTCTAATTATTTTGTAGGTCAATAATTAATTTTTGAAGCATTAATCCAAAATCACAATTTGTTTTTCATATGTTAAACAATTTTGATCATTTTTAATTGAATTTTTATTCAATTAAATACATTTTTGAAAACAAATTAGGGTTTTTGGATTAATTCCACACTCATAAATCATTTTCAAAACATTTTGGGCCTCTTGAGAGAGTGTAAGACCCAACCCACTTGTACAGAAATATTTTGGGCCTCATTCGTTGTATAAGTCCCTCTGTACATTTTCAAATAAACGGCACGATCATCGCCTTTTGAAAAATAACCTTGGGCCTCTCCTTGAGCTATAAGACCCATTCAAAAACACTTTGGGCCTCTATTAGAGTGTAAGACCCAACTCCCTTTTAACCAAAACATTTTGGGCCTCACTTATTGTATAAGTCCCTCCGCGTTAAAAGAAAACCTCAGTGCGATCGCCATTTCAAACGGAAAAATCATCTGGGCCTACCCTCGTGTTATAAGCCCCACTCTTTTTCTTTAAATCCTTTGGGCCTCTTGAGAGAGTGTAAGACCCATCCCTTTGTACAGAAAATAATTTTTGGGCCACAGTCACTTGTATAAGTCCCTCTGTACAAATTCAAACAGTGCGCTCACTAATAAAACCCTGGGCCTCTCCTTGAGCTGTAAACCCCAAATCTTTCTTTTTCAAAGCACTTTCTCCTTTGATTTTGAATATACTGTTGTTTTCAATATTTCTTTGTTGAACAACTAACCAAACAGCATGGAAGCTCTACAACCGAGTAAGTGGTTATCGCTTTCATTTACCGCTTTCATATACATATAACTGTATTGTGGGGTTGTTTCACTGTAAGTCTTCTTTTATAAACTCATATCGACTGTGTAATAGTAGTATAGATATTTAGAGTTTCCCCGGTAACTACGTCTAGAACTAGGTGATGCCGTTTCGTTTATTCGTAGAAATAGACAACTAGATCCCCAATAGGATCACCAGATACAGTCTTCTCTTCGGCTGTCCTCATTAGGAATTGTCAAGAAACTCTACTCCCAGAGATGAATGTATTCTCCGTGAATGGCATCTTTGAGTTTCTTCCAAATTCTCGAACTTTCCTGACTTTGATCTATTCTCGGTGAATAGCATTGCCTTGAATTTCTTGGGGTTTGGGGACCCATCGGCTTCTTAAAAGCATCGGCCTCCTCTTGGGCATCGTACAAGGACCCACAGGCTTCCTAAAAGTAACCCCGCCTCCTCTTGGGCTTAGTACAAGGACCCTACGGCTTCTTAGAAGTATTCACAGCCTCCTCTTAGGCTTTGTATAATGATCTCTTCCTCCGGGAATGATAGAATTCTCTTGGGCTTAGTACAAGGACCCGTCGGCTTCTTAAAAGTTTCCAGCCTCCTCTTGGGCTTCATACAAATTGTCCCGATGACCTCCTAGAGGTATAGGAACAGAACTTAGTCATCTGCATAGAACAGTCCTTTCAAAGAGTCTACTACTGTTTCTCAAAGCATAGTACAAAAGATAAAACTCTAGACTTGGACAGTCTAATATCCTTGAGTCTCAAAGACATTCTCAAGTGACCCCTTCGTTAAATAGGAAGGAAACCCGCAGACTCGGACAGTCTCAATACCCTTTGGATTTCCCGTTTCCTCAAAGAGAAGGAAATACACCAGATCCTTGAATCAAATCCCTGAGTACAGTGTTGCTCATATAAGAACTAATTTTCTCTTTCAAAATCAGTATACTGGACCTGTCACTCAACTGAAACAGTCACCCTAGGCTCCTCTTGGGCTTGGTACAATGATTCTCCCCAGCGAAGTCAAACAGCGTTTAGCCTCTCTCTCGGGCTTTGTACGAGACACATAAGAGACTCCCTCGTTGAGTCAATCACCCCTTTCGCCTCCATCTCGGGCTTTATACGAGATACAAAAAGGTTCTTATTGAGCCAAACAAACAACAGCCTCCATCTCGGGCTTCATACGAGATACAAAAAAAACTCCCCTGTTGAATAAAATAGCCTCCATCTCGGGCTTTGTACGAGATACAAGGACTCCATTGTTGAGTCAAAACATTTTAGCCTCTCTCTCAGGCTTTGTATGAGACACATATTAGCCTCCTCTTAGGCTTTGTATAAGAAAACCACTGGTTGATCCAATCAACCTTTTAGCATCAAAGTTGTGCCTCGTTCATAGTACACAAACATCAACAACTCCTTCCTCTTCATCTAATTGCTGTAAGCGGCAAGCCTCTGCATCATTTACATCCATGCCACTGTCCCTCTTTTAGCATGAGCAATTCCTAAGGAAAGATAGCATTTCTCTACACTGAGTTAAAGTCTTCTCCTTTAGGTTAAAACCCCCTATAAAGGAAATTATGGCATTGCCGGATTCACAAATCCCGGTTAAAGTAATTCTCCTTTATAACCAGTCACCCAACAGTTGTGACAAACAAACCTTTCTTTAGAGATGACAAATTCTCTCTAAAGTCAAACCTTTAGCTTCACATCTTGGGCTTTGAACAAGATACAAATAGACCTTTTAGCTTCATATCTTGGGCTTTGAACAAGATACAAACCACCTTTTCGCTTCACGTCTTGGGCTTTGAACAAGACACCAAAACACCCATTTCCTCCCATAGAATATGAGGAACTACGAACGCTCTGATTTCCCTGTTTCGGTAAACGGGAATACGTAGGCATAAGATCAAAAGAAAAGATCTTAGCGAGCACACTAAACAAAAAACCCAAATCCCATATCTCCATCAATCAAAAGCAGTAATTCAAAAAGCATCAGTCCTAACATCCTAATCCTTGTTCCCCGCTAGAAACCTTCTGCCAAGATAAAAAGAAGAAAACAGTATTGGCGAAAATACAAATAACCAGTACAAAGGCCCCCCCACATTGATAGCATCCGTAACCTAACAGACCGCTGTTTAAACTTAGTATGCAAAGCAGGGTTAATTGGAGACATCTATTTCCCTTCCTTCATCAGCTCACAATAGGATAAAAAATGAATCGACCTGTAGTTTTAAGCTCAACCGCAGAGAGCGACCAGCGCTTAAGAGCCGCGTCCAAAATCGCTCGCTACAGAAAAATGGCGCCCACCATGGGGCCGGTCTCTGTTTCTTCTTCCTTTTCATCTCTTGTGAGAATACCACAGATTGGGGCTTCCGTCGGGGAACCCATTTTCTGTCAGGAACTTAGGATTCATAGCTTTAAAGGTCTAGGATGTTTAGGACAAATATATATACTACTTTTCCTAATTGCTATACATGTTTATTTTTCTGCTAATGGGAATGCGGGTGATGCCGTATGTGGAAAGATTGAGTATACACTTAAGATAAGTGATGGCGACGGGGTCGACCATCAACCTCAGTGGAGGCTGAACAACGCAACCCATTCTCTCACCCAGACAATGGGCCGGTTGTTAAGTCTGAAAATCTGAGGAGCCAAACCCTTTCGTAGTGCGGAAACTATCGGGAATAGTTGTTACGCGATACTACCCTCATTTGAGGCTGGTGATCTATTCTCGGTGAATGGCACTTACTCTAAGATTGCTCTATAACTCGCTGGCGATCCGCTTGTTGTTTTGCTTTCCTGGGAGGAGCTGATGATAATGAGTACAGGTACAAAAATCACCCTAGTATAAACCTTTGGGGATGGGTAGAGCCTTGACTTCATGACAACGACCCTTTGACCCCATGTTTTTCTATGTTTTTGTGTGCTGCATTCATGCATTCATTTAAAAAACATTAAAAAAAATCTTCTCTTCTAGTCTCTCTGTTTTTTCAAAATAAACTAAGACTGTGATTGCAAATATCAGAGAAAAGGATTGCACTAATGGATTTCGGTAGAAGGAGAACTCACCAGTATACCTTCAAGGTTCCAAAACTAGAGGATTTGAGAAGGTTAGCGAGGATGATCACTAACCCTGAGGCTTTCAGAGCCAAGCACGGAGGTTTACTACCACTGTTAAGGGTCCATGTGATTGAGGGAATCATGGATGCGCTCATTCAATTTTATGATCCGGTTTATCACTGTTTCACATTCTCGGATTACCAGCTCGCACCAACGCTGGAGGAGTATTCTCACCTAATTGATTTACACATTACAGATCGAGCTCCATTTTCTGGACTGGAAGAAATTCTAAAGAATCAGACCATTGCGAGAGCAATTCATTTGGACGAGTCTGAGGTCAGGACTCACCTAACCACTAAGGGTGGCATCCAAGGTTTGCCAGCCCAGTTCTTGACAAAGAAGGCCCTGTATTTTGCCAGTATAGGAAACGTGACTGCTTTTGAAAGCATCTTTTTCTTGCTCACCTACGGGTTATTTTTGTTTCCCAACATTAATAACTTCGTCGATATTAACTCTATTAAGGTTTTTCTCATTGGAAATCCTGTGCCGACCTTGCTCGCAGATGCGTATCATTCTGTACACTTGGGAAATTTGTACAGCGGAGGGGAGATCACATGCTGTGTACCTCTGCTTTACAAATGGTTTATCTCTCACTTGCCCAAGTCTGCTGCTTTTTGGGATTGTAAGAGTGCCCTACGCTGGTCGCAGAAGATCATGTCTCTTACCAAATCTGATATAGATTGGTGTAATAGGATTTATGATGGAATCAGGATCATTGATCGTTGTGGAAACTTCCCCAACGTACCCCTTATAGGAACTAAGGGAGGAATCAACTACCATCCGGTATTGGTTCTTCGTCAATTTGGATACCCGATGAGACACATCCCACTGAGTGTTCATCTGGAAGGTCTTTTCTTCAAGGAAGGAGAAAGTGACAGAGCACTAAAGACGGAAATAGTGCATGCTTGGAAACATGTTCATAAGAAAGGACGAGAGTCTCTGGGAAAACCAGACTGTGTCTCGGTGGAGCCTTATCTCCATTGGGTACAAACTAGAGCTCTCAAGCTAAAAATGCCTTATCCTCGTTACCGAATTCTTCCACCGAGGGAATCTGTCATGTACTTCATGACGGAAACTTAAAAGCTTCAGGTTACTCTCAACAAAGTTCAACGGGAGAGAAGGTCTTGGAAGAACAAGTACCGCACCCTCGACGTAGAGTGCATCAAAATACAGTAATTACTGAAAGAGAAAGATGCTCTGATTGAAATTTTGGAGCAACATGCTGTAGAGAATCAAGATGACCAAAGGAATTTGCTCGCTCCTTTCACTTGGCAAAGGAATGACAACCCAAAAACGGCCCAAGAGCCCCGGTCAAAGAAAAGGAAGATACCAGAATTAGCACCTGATTTCTCTTCAGAGAGGACTCGGGACCCATTAGCTTAGGTTTCCGTTTCTGCACCTTGTAATCTACTGTATTTCCATTTCTGTAATCCTTTGAATTTCAATAAAAAGGGGTTTCCCCACTGTTTGATATTTGCAATCTAATTGTCGAAGTTTATTTTGATTAAACCAAAAAACAATTAATATAATCATTGCATTCATCATTCTCACATCAGAATTCTTCTTACCTACAAATCTTACGTTTGTGTCTCGATTCTAGAGTCAAACTGTCTCATTCGTACAATACTTGGGCCAATCGTCAGAAAAAGATGGATGATCTTGAGGAAGAAAATAGAGAGTTGAAGGAAGAGATCGACGCTCTGAGAGAGGATATGAGAAAGCTTCGTAACGACATGCAAGCCATGGCAGAAGCTCAGCTACAAAGAACTGTGATCTCAGAGATCACCTCAACGCCCATAGTGGAGAAGTATGATCCTAGGTATCA
Source organism: Lathyrus tuberosus (assembly GCA_022829125.1). NCBI lineage: Eukaryota > Viridiplantae > Streptophyta > Magnoliopsida > Fabales > Fabaceae > Lathyrus > Lathyrus tuberosus. Next base: position 2,077,638 of record JALAZF010000337.1, read on the forward strand.
GATACCGAAAGATCGTCCTTGGGGCATGCCTGTTAACTATATCCCAGAAGGATATGTCCCGCCGATCACTGAAGATCAGGGAATCACAATAGAAGCCACTGGGCCTGAAGGTTACAAACTTCGGGAGACGCCAAAATTTACTGTCGTAGTCACGGTACCACCCCCTGTGGTGCACACTGTCCCAGAAGGACAGATTCCACCAACACCTTCTGGTAAGAAGGAAACTATGTTTGACAGAATGGAGGAATTCCAGGAACAGTTCTTGGAAATGCAGAAGGAACTGCAAGCCATTCGCGGTCAGGATCTATTTGGAAAGGATGCCACAGATCTCTGCTTGGTCCCAAATGTGAAAGTCCTGCACAAATTTCAAGTGCCCGACTTTGAAAAGTACAAGGGTAACTCTTGCCCTCAGAGCCATCTGGTGATGTACGCTCGGCGAATGTCAGTTCAGACGGAGAATCAGGACCTACTGATTCACTACTTTTAGGATAGTTTAACCGATGTCGCACTCAAATGGTACATGGGTTTAAACCGTGCCACGATCAGCACATTCAGAGATCTTGGTACTGCCTTCGTCCAACAATACAAATACAATTTGGACATGGCACCCGACAGAGATCAACTCAGATCAATGTCGCAAAAGGACAAGGAAACCTTTAAGGAGTATGCTCAAAGGTGGCGTGAAATTGCCGCTCAAATTTGTCAACCTCTTGAGGAAAAAGAGATGACAAAGATCTTCTTAAAGACCTTAAGCTCATTTTACTATGACCGAATGGTTGCCAGTGCGCCCAATGATTTCACCGAAATGGTCGGCATGAGCGTACGTCTTGAGGAAGCCGTCCGAGAAGGACGTTTGGTAAAAGACACTGGATCGACGAGCGGTACTAAAAAATACGGTAGTGCTCTCCCTAAGAAAAAAGAGCAAGATATTGGGAATATCTCCCTCGGAAAGCAAAGACGACGTTATCAACCGGTAGCAGCTGTGACTCCTGCTATCAACCCTGCGTCTATTCCTACGTATCAACCTCAGGTTGCATAGAGCCAACCTGATCAGCAAAGGAAACAACAGCCTCTTCAGCAGGCTCGTCCTCCATATAACAACAACCGTACAACACGGCCACCAGGATTTGATCCTATACCCGTGACGTACGCAGAACTGTTTCCATTACTACTGGCTAAGGGGCACATTCAGACTAAATCTCCTCTTACAGTACCGAAAAATCTGCCTTTTTGGTTTAAGGTGGATCAAACATGCCCTTATCATCAAGGAGGTTCAGGGCATAACATAGAGACTTGTCTCAATTTCAAGTCCGACGTACAAAAACTTGTTAGGAGCGGGGTCTTATCCTTCAAGGATACAAATCCTAATGTTCTCACGAATCCGCTGCCTCAACATGAGAAAGCTGCAGTCAACCTGATTGAGAAGGAATTTAACAATGTCTATCAAATTCACGATGTACTCTTGTTAAAAACCAATCTGGTAAAGATGCATTGTAGACAGAGTGGATATGGCCATGTGCCACCTCATAACTATCATCAGTGTGATACTGCTCTAAAGACAATCAAGGATGTTCTGTAGTGCAAGCAGCTCTGCAGGAACAGATGGATCTCGGATGGATCCAAGAGCACCGAGTTCGTGAAGTTAACATGGTTTACACGAATTCTAACGTCATTCAGAACCACGATATCCGTGCAATGAATGTCAACTTAGCGGCGATGCACTCAAGGCAAAGCCAGTATCATAATCTACCGCGGCACGATTACAGTTCCTGTCTGACTTGCTCGGTAAACAAACAGGGATGCTCTTTCATACAAGAGGCCCTCCAGCGTCAGATGGATCTTGGATGGATCCAAGACTACCATGATAGGAACTCCTATCAAATCAACATGGTTCAGATCTTTGATATTCGCATGATGAATACCAGCCTGGTAGAGTTACATGCTGAGCAGGTCCGACTCAGATTCTTAATATCACATAACTATCAAAGCTGTGAAACGGGTTGTGAAAACGATCGAGGTTGTACCCTTGTCCAGGAGGCACTTCAGCACTTGTTAAATCACTGGTGGATGCCAATCTATATGGATGAAGATACTCAGCAGATTAGTATCAGTAACAGGAATCCTACTCGGCGTCAAAGTCAGGATGTCCGATCAATGGAAGCTAACCTAGTGAGGTTACATTGTATTCAAAGTGGGCGTGGCCAGGTGCCACCACACAACTATGACAGTTGTAGCGTCTGTTCGGAAAGTAACCAAGGGTGCTACCTTGTAAGAGCAGCTCTTCAGGGTCAGGTGGATCGTGGAGAAATTCGCCCATATCCGGGTTCTGGACCCATCAACTGGTCGCCGAATTACCTTGCCGATCAAGTCGAGGATGTTGTCACAGTCACTGGTCATCACAGGAACAGGGATGTTTTTGCCATCATCCCTCTACTTGAGGAGTCTAAGGTTCCCAACCGGGAACGAATTGAGATTGCTTACGATGGTCAGAAAAATCAGAAGGTTCCCATAGTCATCTATCTGCCGGGACTGCTACCGTATGAATCAGCTAAGGCGATCCCTTACAAATACGGTGCAACAATAATTGAAAATGGAAAGGAAATTCCATTACCCTCCGTTGTGAACATTGCAGACATCAGTCGAGTAACACGGAGTGGTAGAATCTTCAACCGAGGGGTTGGGGAAGTTAACAAGGAAAAGGAACTACAGACAGAAGCTCCCGATCTATCAGTCGGTCAATCCAGTAATCCCGACCTTTCGAAAAATAATGATGAGATGCGGAAGCTCATCCAAAGAAGTGAATATAACATTGTTGATCAGCTGTTACAGACTCCTTCAAAGATCTCGGTATTATCACTGTTACTCAGTTCAGAAGCCCACAAGAAGGCTCTACAGAAAGTCTTGGAGCAAGACTTTGTGGAACAGGATGTAACAATCAGACAGTTCGATAGTATTGTCTCTAACATCACTTCCTGCAATAATTTGGGATTTAGTGATGAGGAATTACCTGAAGAGGGTCGTCGTCATAACATGGCGCTCAACATTACAGTTAACTGCCAGGACGATGCTTTAGCCAGCGTATTGGTAGACACAGGGTCAACCCTGAATGTTATGCCGAAGTCCACTTTGATGCAATTATCATTCAAAGGGCCTCCGATGAGAGTTAGCGAGGTTGTCGTCAAAGCATTCGACGGATCCAGAAAAACAGTTATCGGTGAAGTTGATCTTCCCATAACTATCGGTCCGCACACTTTCCAAGTCACTTTCCAGGTCATGGATATCCGGGTAACATACAATTGTTTATTAGGGAGACCTTGGATACATCAGGCTGGAGCGGTCACTTCGACCCTCCACCAAAAGCTAAAGTTCATCAAGAACGATCAACTTGTCACGGTTTATGGGGAATAAGCCTTGCTTGTAAGCAACTTGTCATCATCTACTGGTATAAAACCCGAGGAGGTTATTGGAATTCAGTTCCAAGCATTGTCGATGAGCAAGGACAATCAATCCCAAGGAGGAACCTCGATTTCCTCATACAAAGATGTTATCAAAGCGGTCGAGAGTACCGACACAACTGGATGGGGACAGCCTGTCATTCCTATTGACAATAAAACAAAAAAGGGTCTTAGTTTTTCTGCAACCTGTACCCAGACAGCTGCGAGTGATGAAAGTCTTCATCCCCTTCAAAACTTCTTCCACAGTGGAGGTTTCCTTCACCCAGTGTCTCAGACAGTTCATGCTATCAATGAGGAAGATCCCTCTGACACGGATGAAGAATGGAAGTCCTATTTGAATGAGGATGGTTATATGTCTCAGGAAGAGGTGCCTATACCATTTTGCTATCCCGCACAGAGTCCGAGATTTATACCGAGGTCAGACGTCGAAATGATCTACAGAGATTGTGATCCGGAAGGATGTCGTGCTCCGCCAAATTCATTAGAGGAGGACACTCTGATGAAAGACAACTTTGACTACAATTACTATGGCCCAATGGATGGTTTGCCAATGTGGCAGCCTTACCCAGGAAACTTGGGGCAAGAGAGTCAGCTGAACAACGAAAATCAGCTGACCGTCATTGAACAGAATACCTGTGTCCCCACCATGTCATGGGATCAACACTCAGGTCATTCAGAAACTACTCAACATGAAGATGAATTTGCAACGTTTGCAGGACTTGAATTCATCAACTATGCTTTTCCCGAGGTCAACGTCATCGAGAGAAATGACTCCTCCAGTTCGAAAGAAGTGTGGGACACCTTGGGACAACTGAGTGGGAAATACGACTATATGGTCAAGTACACCGCTCCCGGAAGCTCTCGTATCAGGCTCGAAGACATCCAGCCAACTGGATGGGGAGATACAGCTGAGAGCACAAATGCTATGCAAAATGCAACAGAGGAATTCTCCTACGACAACTCTGCCTGGGAAACAGATTCCAATGATCCTGCTCCACCAGAAATCAGCATCATTTCTGAAGACAAATCAAGGAAGGTGCCAGACTTTGTGATTCACCGAGGAGTTCGCCGCCAATGGGTTGCCGTCGAGGTTCCGAAGGTCGTTCATCAATCAAAGTAATTGCCATCTTTTAACCTTTCACCCTACCCAGGTGAAACTGATGTTTTGATAGGGCTCACTTTCTGTAAATTTCCCTCTTCGCTTTGCCCGAAGCGACAGAGTTTTGTTTTATAGGGCTGTAGTTTCAAGAATCGACTTGTTCATTAATAAAATAATGTCATTCTGTAATTTCCGCATTAATTGCTGTTTTCTCTTTTCGCTTTTTCAGAAAATGGTAATCCTAAAAAACAATTCAATAATAAAAAGGCTTAATTGCAATTATGGTCCCCCTATTTTGTGTTTTTTGGGTTTTGATCCCCCCATTTTAAAAACCACGATTTTGGTCCCTTTTTTAAGTTTTGAGTTCAATTTTGGTCCCCTCTCCAATTTTGATCCAACTGTTCATGTACGGACATGCACTATTCATGTACGGACATGCACTATTCATGTACGGACATGCACTGTTCATGAACAGTACATGAACAGTCAGCGTTAAAATTGGGGTGGAGGACCAAAATTGAACTCAAAATTTAAAAAAGGGACCAAAATCGTGGTTTTTAAAATGGGGGGATCAAAACCCAAAAAAACACAAAATAAGGGGACCATAGTTGCAATTAAGCCTAATAAAAACAAGCAGTAAAATAAATACACTGCACACACTTGCATTTTCTCTATCTCTTCTAAACACGAATCGTCACGTCATACAGATTTCTTGTTTTAAACCCCGTTGAAACATACGATCCGATGCCTTCTCCCAACTTTGAGTTCCTGGTATTCGAGGCTGAAGAAGAAAATGACGACAAAATTCTAGAAGAGATCTCTCGACTACTCAGACAAGAGGAAAGGTCCATTGAACCTCACAAAGAGCCGTTGGAAACGGTAAACTTGGGTTCATAGCAAGAGAGAAAAGAAATCAGGATTGGGGCACTGCTCAGTCCAACTGCCAGAGAGGGTTTGGTAAAGCTTCTCAAAGAATTTCCCGATGTATTCGCTTGGTCCTATCAGGATATGCCAGGGTTGGATACCAGCATCGTGGAACATCACTTACCGTTAAGATCAGAATGTCTGCCAGTAAAGCAAAGGTTGAGACGCACTCACCCGGACATGGCCATCAAAATCAAAGAGGAGGTACAGAAACAGATTAACGCGGGTTTCCTCGCTACGTCTGAATATCCTCAATGGTTAGCCAACATCGTACCTGTTCCAAAAAAGGACGGAAAGGTCAGAATGTGTGTCGACTACCGAGATCTGAACAAGGCAAGTCCAAAGGACGACTTTCCTTTACCACACATTGACATGCTGGTAAACAGCACAGCAAAATTCAAAATTTTCTCCTTCATGGATGGATTCTCGGGCTATAACCAGATCAAAATGGCGCCGAAAGACATGGAGAAAACTTCGTTCATTACCCCATGGGGTACCTTTTGTTACAAGGTAATGCCGTTCGGTTTGAAGAACGCCGGGGCAACCTATCAAAGGGCCATGACTACTCTCTTTCATGACATGATACATAAGGAAATCAAGGTATATGTCGATGATATGATTGCAAAATCAAAAACAGAGAGTGAGCACGTTGAACATCTGTCAAAATTATTCGAACGTCTAAGAAAATTCAAGCTCCGTTTGAATCCCAACAAGTGCACCTTCGGTGTCTGTTCAGGGAAACTATTAGGGTTCATCGTCATCCAGAAAGGAATTGAGGTTGATCCTGACAAGGTCAAGGCCATTCAAGAAATGCCTTCGCCGAAAACTGAAAAACAAGTCAGAGGATTCTTGGGACGTTTGAACTACATCTCCAGATTCATATTCCTTATGACCGCCACATGTGCGCCGATTTTCAAGTTACTCGAAAAGAACCAGGATTGCGTTTGGACAGAAGATTGCCAAACTGCCTTCGACAGTATTAAGGAATATCTGTTGAATCCTCCGATTCTATCACCTCCAGTGGAAGGAAGACCACTGATCATTTACCTCACAGTCCTAGAGGACTCAATGGGTTGTATGCTTGGCCAACAAGACGAAACCAAAAGGAAGGAGTCTGCCATTTACTATCTAAGTAAGAAATTCACCGACTGCGAGACTCGGTACACGATGCTTGAGAAAACTTGCTGCGCTTTGGCTTGGGCAGCCAAACGTCTTCGCCAGTACATGATTCGTCACACTACTTGGTTGATCTCAGAAATGGATCCAATCAAGTATGTCTTCGAAAAACCTGCTCTTACGGGTAGAATTGCCCGTTGGCAGATGTTGTTATCAGAATATGGCATAGAGTACCACGCTCAATAAGTCGTTAAGGGAAGTATTTTAGCCGATCATTTGGCTCATCAACCGATTGACGATCAAGAATCAATCGGGTTTGACTTCCCAGACGAAGATGTCATGTATCTAAAGATGAAAGACTGCGATGAACCGCTACCCAGTGAAGGTCCAGAACCAGGTTCCCAATGGGGACTTATCTTTGATGGAGCAGTTAATCATTATGGAAACGGAATTGGGGCAATCATTGTTACCCCTCAGGGTACCCACATTCCTTTCACTGCTAGACTTACGTTCAAGTGTACGAACAACGAGGCCGAATACGAAGCTTGTATTATGGGTCTCGAGGAAGCAATTGATTTAAGGATCAAAAACTTGGACGTATACGGCGATTCAGCTTTGGTCATTAATCAGATAAAAGGAGATTGGAACACATACCAATCACGATTGATTCCTTACAAAGACTACGCAAGAAGGTTGCTACCTTTCTTCAACATAATCGAGTTTCATCACATCCCTCGTGATGAGAATCACATGGCTGATGCATTAGCCACTCTCTCTTCTATGATTAGTGTAGGTCAATGGAATGACGTACGTAAGATCGACATAATGCGCCTTGAACGGCCCGCTTACATCTTCACGATTGAAGCAGTCATAGACGACAAACCTTGGAATCACGATATCAAATGCTTCCTACAGAAATAAGAGTACCCATCTGGGGCACTCAAAAAAGACAGGAAAACCCTCAGAAGATTGGCCGGAAACTTCTTCCTGAGCGGTGACACTCTCTATAAGAGAAATTTTGACATGGTCTTGCTCCGATGCGTAGACAGACCAGAAGCAAACATGCTTATGAAAGAAATTCATGAAGGATCCTTTGGCACTCATGCCAACGGACACATAATGGCGAGAAAAATTCTGAGAGCAGGGTACTATTGGTTGACCATGGAATCCGACTGCTACAAGTACATGAGGAGGTGTCACAAGTGTCAGATATACTCCGACAAAATTCATGTACCGCCATCACATCTCAAAGTTCTCTCTTCCCCGTGGCCTTTTTCCATATGGGGAATCGACATGATCGGCTTGATCGAACCTAAGGCTTCAAACGGACATCGGTTCATCCTGGTAGCCATTGATTACTTCACCAAGTGGGTCGAAGCAGCATCATACGCTAATGTAACCCGACAAGTGGTGGTCCGATTTATCTGCCGTTATGGTGTTCCAAGCGAGATCATTACTGATAATGGATCTAACTTGAACAATAAGATGATGAAAGAGTTGTGCGCAGAGTTCAAGATTAAACATCATAACTCATCTCCCTACCGACCAAAGATGAACAGAGCGGTAGAAACGGCTAACAAGAACATCAAAAAGATCGTTTAAAAGATGGTTGTAACCTACAAAGACTGGCACGAAATGCTACCCTTTGCTCTTCACGGTTATTGCACATCTGTTCGCACTTCAACAGGGGCTACCCCTTTCTCTCTAGTGTATGGCATCGAGGCAGTTCTCCCCATAGAAGTAGAGATCCCATCAATCCGAGTACTAATGGAAGTTAAGCTCACCGAAGCTGAATGGTGTCAAAGCCGACACGACGAATTAAACCTGATCGAAGAGAAACGAATCACGACACTATGCCACGGTCAGTTGTATCAGCAGAGAATGAAGAAGGCATTCGACAAAAAGGTCTGACCTCGTGTCTTCAGAAAAGGGGACCTCGTGCTCAAGAAGATACAATCTTTTATCACTGATTCCCGGGGCAAGTGGACTCCGAATTATGATGGCCCCTATGTGGTCACAAAAGCTTTCTCAGGCGGCGCCTTGAGACTTGCAACCATGGATAGAGAGGAATTTACCTACCCCACGAATGTTGATGTAGTCAAGAAATACTTCGCCTAAACTAAAGGGCGGTCCAGGCAAAAGTTAGAGACATATAAAAAAATCATCCCGATGGATTGCAAACATCATAGTACAATCCAGGCAAAAATTAGGGATAATGGCAAGTAACTATGTTCAACAGAGGCAAGTCCCTCAGCAGCAGCAGTTACATCATCCATCAGAGGAAAACTCCAGTCAAGGTCATCTTCGACAGAAGCTCAGGATGCCCCCAAATTCAAAGTTGGTAGAAGGATAATGGTCGTTATGTTTCAACGTAGTCCTTTTCCCTGTAAATTACCATTTTCAAACTTTGTATATACTCTTTGGAATCATGCGTTTGGCTGATCTCCATCCTATCAATAAAATTTGAGCCCTTGTGCTTTTGTTTGCAGTTCTTATTTGTTTTAGCTTTACAGAACGACGTTGTTAACATGACTAACGACTCTTGAAATAAAATAAAAATGAATTTACTTGGTAAAAGTTTTTCTGCTTTTAAAATAAAGATGGCAATTTCTTTTGACTATTGAACATCAAAAGAACATCAATCGCTTCTCCAGAAGCATGTGAGCTTCAAAGTGCAGAATCAAAGTGCTCCTTCTAACCCAGTACGCCTGAATGAAGGGATCAACTGTGTCAGAGACCTTGTTTCGTCTGACACCCCTCGGCCGAGTTCTTATCTCCTAAGCCCGATCAACGGTATTCCCCGCAGGGACTATCTCTCCTAAGCAAGGTGGAATTTCTATCTTGAACCATCGATATCTCTACACGCCCCGCGATGGCCGAGTATCCAGTCATGTTCATCTTTTAGTTTGTGTGTCGCGTCAGTTTTGTCAGCATTGACATACATGCATTATTGATTTGCATTCGCATTCATATTGCATCAATATCACTCTAGTCGGTCTTGTTCCCTAGTGATAAAAGTCCTCTCAATCGAGTTGTCAAGTTTTTTCCTCGTCAGGAAGTGCGGCGTTTGAACAATCTCTCTCCTCTAGTTTATTTCTGGGATGAAGTTGGCTCCTCGACGACTTTGATAACTTGAACCTCTGAAAGACCAGAGGAATGTTCAGTCAGCATCACTCTTCGCCATTGAAGATGATATCCTTGCTTTCCCGGATTAAAGAAAAATCCCCCAGAGAAGGCCTCGTAATCAGAGATTTGGCAGCCTGCCAGTTTTGCTCCGAAAAGATTGCTGATGAAAAGGTCATCGGCACCTCAAAATTAGACCCCATCACATGGCATTTCTCCGGGAAGATCCCGAGAAAAGTATGATGTAAGATCCCAAGTGGAAACAGTCTCTCAAGAGACTCGCTTTCCCCCAGTAGAATCGACAAATGGCGTATCCAAACAGAGAAGTTTGTGTACCTCTACAATTCAGACGATTGGGATCCCCAGCAAGTCTGACGTCAAAACTTTTTCCGTCAGATGGCATTTCCCCAGGAAAATTCGGCGAGAAGTTTGAGGGAAATCGCTACGAATAGCGTCCCTTGTCAAAAAGTTTATTGACAAAAGAAACTAAGACCAGTTCCTTGGTAGGAAACCAGGATCGAGGGGAAGTTTAAATAAGAAACTAAGACCAGTTCCTTGGTAGGAAACCAAGATCGAGGGGAAGTTTAAATAAGAAACTAAGACCAGTTCCTTGGTAGGAAACCAGGATCGAGGGGAAGTTTAAATCAGAAACTAAGACCAATTCCTTGGTAGGAAATCGGGATCGAGGGGAAGTTTACATAAGCAACTGAGACCAGTTCCTTGGTAGGAAACCGGGATCGAGGGGAAGTTTACATCGGAAACTGAGAGCAGTTCCTTGGTAGGAAACCAGGATCGAGGAGAAGTTTAAATCGGAAACTAAGACCAGTTCCTTGGTAGGAAACCATGATCGAGGGGAAGTTTATTTCAGCAACTGAGACCAGTTCCTTGGCTGAAGACCAGGATCGAGGGGAAGTTTACCTTTTCTAAGCATCATTGCTTAGCAAAAGAAGATGAATGCGCAAGCTACCATTCATAACCACCATCAAAATTTTAGGTATTCCGATATTTAATCCTCTTGCACCCCGAATGCCCGAATACCTTCGTCATTCACACCTTCGGGTCCAAGAAGATTTAATAGGGGCATCTGTCATACCCCAAATTTTGACCACTAAGATTTCCCATCATTGTGCAAATCATCATCACAATGTGGATGAACCATCATGCCTCATCAAATGCCTCAAGGGTTGTTGAGCATTCACTACAATCAAAATTAGGGTTTTAAGCCCTCTCAGAGCCTTAGACAAAGGATCAATCAAGGAATGACATGATCTTCAACTTGTCTAACCTCTCAAACATCCACAATGGATCAAAAGGACTCCCACTTCAAGGATTAAGCACAAGGTTGCTCCCTTCTAGGTGGATCAAGTCTCAAGATCGCCAGTATCACCAAATTAGGGTTTTGGTCGACCAGGGCCTCCAGATGAAAAATTTCATCTGGACACAAGCCAAAGATCCAAAACACAACCTAATTTACTCCATGGAACCTCATGGACCCATTCATCAAGTCAATTTTGCCTCAAGGGATGCATACATAAAAAATCAGGAATTAGGGTTTCTTGACCTAATTCACCCCTAAGTTGACTTTTGGGACAAATCATGAACCAAGACCTCAAGAGAGGATTTGGGGGTCTCTAATGAACTATATTGATCCATTTGGGACAATGGATTGATCCAAGAAGCTTGAGCAACAAGTCACAATTTCATCTGCACCACAATTAGGGTTTTAAGGGAAAAGTCAACTGTAATTTTGACTTTTGACCAGGACATGCTCCCAAGCCCTAAGACATGATTCAATATGCCCTATGACACCCATGGAACATGTCCATCAAGTTTGATTTAGGTCAAGGACATGATTTCCTGAAGAATTGCACAGTTTGGAATTCATCTGATAAAAAGTCAACTGTGCACAAAAGTCAACTTTGACTTTTTTAGATTTTTCACCAAAATGGATTTTTTACCCTAAAATGATGTTAATGTATGATTTGAATCATCATTCATCAAGAAAAATCAAGAAAAGTGGGATAACTTGTAAAAGGGGTAACCATAAAAACTTAGAAAATTTTCTAAGTTAAAAATAAATTGACAAGGGTACCAACTTTGAAGGATCATAACTCCTAAACCACAAGGCCATTTTTTCTCATCCAAAGATGTATTTGTAGCCCTCATTACCCTCTACAAAAACTTCAACTAGACCTAAGTCCAATTCATTAAGGATTTTGAGTTATGGAGTGATCAAAGTGGCTGAAAAGTGAAAATATCACTTTTTCCAACAATTAGTGAAATTTTCACTAAGTCAAAATCTGTCTTCACTTTTTGCCAAATGTAGGAGGATTTTTCACTTGGATTCAAAAGAGATCAAAACCAAACATGTTCAAACAGTTGTTGTATCATGTAAGGGCTTTCCAAAATGGCCAAGAACATTGCCAAATTCCATTTGAGTCATGAGATATGACATTGGCAAGTTGCCTTGATGAAATCTGTCAAGGCAAGGCAGAATTTGAAATTTTGCTCGATTTACCAAAATCAGCCAAATTCAAATGCTCCTATCCACTTGGACACCTCAGAGGATTGAATCTAAAGGGGACAATCACTGAGCCAAGCCTCCAAAGTCCATGGAACAAGAAATAACATGTTGAACCTAGAATAGCCAAAATAGGGACAAGACTCCAAATTTGGATTGAAGCATTCAATGGAAGCATCAAGGTGGCATGGACTGACCCATTCTCATCTGAAATCAGTCAAGACTTATCCAATACCAAGGGAACCAAAGCTCTGTGCCCTAACCTCTAGTCAATGGCTAGAGGAGACTTGGATTTTCATTTGCCAACATTGGCCAAACCTACTTAACAGCTGCCATTCACTATTCCTTGCAAAACAAACTTGCTCTACTATAAATAGAGCCCAATTGTGATCAGTTTGAGTACACCAAAGCCATCTAACAGATGCTTTCCTCAAAATCTCTTTCTCTTGGCAAAAATGCCTTTCTTAGCAAGGTAGCTATCGGGTTTTGAGTTTGAGAGCTTTTCCAATCAAACCAATCCCTCACACACCTCACATACATCATATAGAAGTGATCCAAACACTCACATAACATCTGGAACACTGATTTCACAAAATCACCAGCCAATTGCTCAAGTTCTTGACAGTTTTGCAGTTGAGGTGCCATCTTCAACTCCAAACCATTTCAATCCATTCCAAGCACTCAGACACATCACTTGGTACCTAGGGAAGCTATCCACATCATTGGAACCTAGTTGTAACACCTCCAACACAAATCACGATCACCAGCTGCAAGTGGTAAGCATGAGCTCTTCTAACTCTATGATCCACACAATTTTTGCTGCACAATAATTTGGCCATATGTTCATAATCATGCATGGAATGTTTTCCCTTAATTAATTGCATTATTTGAATCGTGTATCAAAAATCCTAGCCTTCATGTAGAAATTAGGGTTCTTGAGGATTTTGCATGATTTCTTGTTATATGTTTAATTTAAATGAAATTAATGGACATAGACATGATCGTGAGGTTGAGACGAGCATAATGATATGTGGATTGCATGTTATAATCAAGTATTCAGGGAGATTGGATAGAAAATGCAAATCAGCCAAACCCAGAACACGTGCGTGTTCTTCAGCTGTTCTTGGCGCCATTTCTTTCAAATTCAAATATTTGAATTTTGTGATTTTATTTAATTGATTCAAAAATTAATTTCTCTCTGAGTTTTAATGATTTTGAGTTGATTCTTTTTTTAATAATTCACAAAAATGTTAAAATATTTTATTTTATCAAAAAATACCAAAAATATTATTTATTGCATATAATTGATATTTTTGCAAAGAATTAATATTTTAATTGTTGTTGACATTTTAAATATTTTTTCTACATTGATTTTGCAACTTTTAATGCTTTCTAATTATTTTGTAGGTCAATACTTAATTTTTGAAGCATTAATCCAAAATCACAATTTGTTTTTCATATGTTAAACAATTTTGATCATTTTTAATTGAATTTTTATTCAATTAAATACATTTTTGAAAACAAATTAGGGTTTTTGGATTAATTCCACCCTCATAAATCATTTTCAAAACATTTTGGGCCACTTGAGAGAGTGTAAGACCCAACCCACTTGTACAGAAATATTTTGGGCCTCATTCGTTGTATAAGTCCCTCTGTACATTTTCAAATAAACGACACGATCATCGCCTTTTGAAAAATAACCTTGGGCCTCTCCTTGAGCTATAAGACCCATTCAAAAACACTTTGGGCCTCTATTAGAGTGTAAGACCCAACTCCCTTTTAACCAAAACATTGTGGGCCTCACTTATTATATAAGTCCCTCCGCGTTAAAAGAAAACCTCGGCGCGATCACCATTTCAAACGGAAAAATCATCTGGGCCTACCCTCGTGTTATAAGCCCCACTCTTTTTCTTAAAACCCTTTGGGCCTCTTGAGAGAGTGTAAGACCCATCCCTTTGTACAGAAAACAATTTTTGGGCCACAGTCACTTGTATAAGTCCCTCTGTACAAATTCAAGCAGTGCGCTCACTGATAAAACCCTGGGCCTCTCCTTGAGCTGTAAGCCCCAAATCTTTCTTTTTCAAAGCACTTTCTCCTTTGATTTTGAATATACTGTTGTTTTCAATCTTTCTTTGTTGAACAACTAACCAAACAGCATGGAAGCTCTACAACCGAGTAAGTGGTTATCGCTTTCATTTACCGCTTTCATATACATATAACTGTATTGTGGGGTTGTTTCACTGTAAGTCTTCTTTCATAAATTCATATCGACTGTGTAATAATAGTATAGATATTTAGAGTTTCCCCGGCAACTACGTCTAGAACTAGGTGACGCCGTTTCGTTTATTCGTAGCAATAGACAACTAGATCCCCAATAGGATCACCAGATACAGTCTTCTCTTCGGCTGTCCTCATTAGGAATTGTCAAGAAACTCTACTCCCAGAGATGAATGTATTCTCCGTGAATGGCATCTTTGAGTTTCTTCCAAATTCTCGAACTTTCCTGACTTTGATCTATTCTCGGTGAATAGCATTACCTTGAATTTCTCGGGGTTTGGGGACCCATCGGCTACTTAAAAGCATCGGCCTCCTCTTGGGCATCGTACAAGGACCCACAGGCTTCCTAAAAGCAACCCCGCCTCCTCTTGGGCTTAGTACAAGGACCCTACGGCTTCTTAGAAGTATTCACAGCCTCCTCTTAGGCTTCGTATAATGATCTCTTCCTTCGGGAATGATAGCCTTCTCTTGGGCTTAGTACAAGGACCCGTCGGCTTCTTAAAAGTTTCTAGCCTCCTCTTGGGCTTCATACAAATTGTCCCGATGACCTCCTAGAGGTATAGGAACAGAACTTAGTCATCTGCATAAAACAGTCCTTTCAAAGAGTCTACTACTGTTTCTCAAAGCATAGTACAAAAGATAATACTCTAGACTTGGACAGTCTAATATCCTTGAGTCTCAAAGACATTCTCAAGTGACCCCTTCGTTAAATAGGAAGGAAACCCGCAGACTCGGACAGTCTCAATACCCTTTGGATTTCCCGTTTCCTCATAGAGAAGGAAATACACCAGATTCTTGAATCAAATCCCTGAGTACAGTGTTGCTCATATAAGAACTGATTTTCTCTTTCAAAATCAGTATACTGGACCTATCACTCAACTAAAACAGTCACCCTAGCCTCCTCTTAGGCTTGGTACAATGATTCTCCCCAGCGGAGTCAAACAGCATTTAGCCTCTCTCTCGAGCTTTGTACGAGACACATAAGAGACTCCCTCGTTGAGTCAATCACCCCTTTCGCCTCCATCTCGGGCTTTATACGAGATACAAAAAGGTTCTTATTGAGCCAAACAAACAACAGCCTCCATCTCGGGCTTCATACGAGATACAAAAAAAACTCCCTTGTTGAATAAAATAGCCTCCATCTCGGGCTTTGTACGAGATACAAAGACTCAATTGTTGAGTCAAAACATTTTAGCCTCTCTCTCAGGCTTTGTATGAGACACATATTAGCTTCCTCTTAGGCTTTGTATAAGAAAACCACGGGTTGATCCAATCAACCTTTTAGCATCAAAGTTGTGCCTCGTTCACAGTACACAAACATCAACAACTCCTTCCTCTTTATCTAATCGCTGTAAGCGGCAAGCCTCTGGATCATCTACATCCATGCCACTGTCCCTCTTTTAGCATGAGCAATTCCTAAGGAAAGATAGCATTGCTCTACACTGAGTTAAAGTCTTCTCCTTTAGGTTAAAACCCCCTATAAAGGAAATTATGGCATTGCCGGATTCACAAATCCCGGTTAAAGTAATTCTCCTTTATAACCAGTCACCCAGCAGTTGTGACAGACAAACCTTTCTTTAGAGATGACAAATTCTCTCTAAAGTCAAACCTTTAGCTTCACATCTTGGGCTTTGAACAAGATACAAATAGACCTTTCAGCTTCATATCTTGGGCTTTGAACAAGATACAAACCACCTTTTTGCTTCACGTCCTGGGCTTTGAACAAGACACCAAAACACCCATTTCCTCCCATAGAATAGGAGGAACTACGAACGCTCTGATTTCCCTGTTTCGGTAAACGGGAATACGTAGGCATAAGATCGAAAGAAAAGATCTTAGCGGGCACACTAAACAGAAAACCCAAATCCCATATCTCCATCAATCAAAAGCAGTAATTCAAAAAGCATCAGTCCTAACATCCTAATCCTTGTTCCCCGCTAGAAACCTTCTGCCAAGATAAAAAGAAGAAAACAGTATTGGCGAAAATACAAATAACCAGTACAAAGGCCCCCCCACATTGATAGCATCCGTAACCTAACAGACCGCTGTTTAAACTCAGTATGCAAAGCAGGGTTAATTGGAGACATCTATTTCCCTTCCTTCATCAGCTCACAATAGGATAAAAAATGAATCGACCTGTAGTTTTAAGCTCAACCGCAGAGAGCGACCAACGCTTAAGAGCCGCGTCCAAAATCGCTCGCTACACATAACCCTGAGCAACCAATCTGTCTTTATTTCTTGTGACCACCCCTTTTTCATCTGACTTGTTCTTGTAAACCCACTTTGTTCCAATCACATTTGTTCCTTCAGGTCTTGGAACCAGCTCCCATACTTCATTTCTCTTGAATTGCCCTAGCTCTTCTTGCATGGCATTAATCTAGAATTCATTAGTTAAGGCTTCCTTGACATTTTTAGGCGCAATTTTTGACACTAAACATGAGCTTGTTATGAATTCTCTAGATCTAGTAATGACTCCCTCATTTAGATCACCTATGATAAGATCTCTAGGATGGTCTTTCTGAACTCTGGTGGAGGGTCCCTTGTTTACAAGCTCAGATTCAGGTTCAACATTAGTAGGATTAGGATCAATGTTTTTGTCTGAAGCTTCTGGAGATATATCAAAGAATCTTCCAACATCATCTAGAACATCAACCTCTTTATGTAAATCATCAACAACAACATTTATGGACTCCATCATAGCTTTAGTTCTAGAGTTGAAGACTCTGTAGGCCCTGCTGTTAGTAGAGTAGCCCAAGAATATTCCTTCATCACTTTTTGGATCCATCTTTCTTCTTTGATCACGATCTGCCAAGATATAGCATTTACTTCCAAACACATGAAAGTATTTGACAGTAGGCTTTCTTCCCTTCCATATCTCATACAAGGTAGTAGTGGTTCATGTTTTTAAGGTCACTCTATTATGAACATAACAAGCAGTGTTCATAGCTTCAGCCCAGAAATGGTAAGGCAATTTCTTAGCATGGATCATAGCTCTAGATGATTCCTGAATAGTTCTATTCTTTCGTTCCACAACTCCATTATGCTGTGGAGTAATGGGAGAAGAGAATTCATGGCCAATCCCTTCAGATGAACAAAATTTAGCAAATTTGTGATTTTCAAATTCCTTCCCATGATCACTTCTGATTATGATAATATTACTCTCCTTTTCTCTTTGGAGTCTTTGGCAAAGATCTCTGAACACATTAAGCACTTCAGATTTGTCACTAATAAAACTCACCCAAGTATATCTAGAAAAATCATCAACCACCACATAGGCATAGTTCTTCCCACCAAGACTTTCCACTTGCATAGGCCCCATCAAGTCCATGTGAAGCAGTTCCAACACTTTTGAAGTAGTGAGATTGACATCTTAGTTTGCTTTCCAATTTGACATTCACCACATACCCTTCCTTCTTCAATCTTTAGCTTAGGTATTCCTCTGACAGCTTCCATGGAGATGGTCCTTTTCATACCTTTTAGATATAGATGACCAAGTTTTTGGTGCCACAATTTAACTTCGTCATCTTTAGCAAGGGAACAAATGGAGGAGTAACTAGAATCTTGAGGAACCCATAAGTAGCAGTTGTCCTTAGATCTGACTCCCTTCATGATCACCTCACTCTTTTCATAAGTAACCAAGCATTCAGATTTGGTGAAGTTGACATTGAATCCTTGATCACATAGTTGACTGATGCTGATCAAATTGCCAGTCAACCCTTTAACCAGCAGCACATTATCAAGATTTGGAACTCCTGAGCAGTTCATCTTTCCAACCCCTCTGATTTCACCCTTGGCTCCATCAACAAAGGTCACATAGCTTGTGGAGTGAGATTTGATGTCAATTAACAGTTCTTTAATTCCTGTCATGTGTCTAGAGCAACCACTGTCAAAGTACCAATCTTCCTTAGCTGAGACTCTGAGAGACATGTAAGCTATTAAACTGGTAGCAACAGCCTTGGGATCCCATTGTCTTCCATTAGTAGAAATGTTTTGATTTGATCTAGGTTGAGGATCAGGCTTAGGATATCCATAGAGTCTGAAGCAAAAAGGTTTTATGTGACCAAACCTCCCACAGTAATGGCATCTCCATCTCTAGAATCTTCCCCTTAAGTGATTTGGATGACCCCTCCTATGATGTTGAGGCATCTGATGTGACATAATATTTTTAGGTCCAGATACATGAATTCTCCCATGATATTGAGACATCTAATGTGACATGTTATGTTTAGGTCAAGAGGAACTAGCATCTGAAGAGGGTTTCTTCTCACCATCAAATCCCAGCCCAGTCATATCTCCTACCATTTTTCCACACTGAAGAATTTCACCCAATGTGTCAGTTCCACTGTTCATTATTCTGACTAACTTGGACATTTTATCAAGTTTGAAGTTCAACAATGTGACTTCATTTTCCAGCTTGGAAATGGTTTCAAGATGTTCTGCCTTTTAAGCCTTTAGTTGCATTATAAGTTTCTTCTGCTTCTCCCCTTCAAGACAGACTTCTTCACTTCTGAGACACAACTGTTTGTAAGAGGCTGCTAGTTCTTCAAAGGTCAGTTCATCATCACTAGAGTCTCCATCAGATACAGATCTTCCAGTTAAGGCAGTTACATGTTTAGCAGATTCTTCTTCAAGTTCACTTTCTGAATCCTGATCAGACCAAGAAACAGTCAGGCTCTTCTTTTGTTTCTTGAGGTAAGTGGGACATTCAGCTCTAATGTGGCCAAATCCCTCATAACCATGGCACAGAATCCCTTTCCCTTGAGTGGATTTTTCTTTAGACCTTATTCTTCTTCCACCATCATTAGACCTGCTGATGTCAGATGAGTTGTTCTTGACATTTGGTCTTGACTTTATGTCTATTCTCTTCATCACCTTGTTGAACTGTCTTCCTAGCAGCACTATAGCATTAGATAGGCTTTCATCAATGTCCAGAGCACACTCCTCCTCTTCATCTTCAGCATTTTACACAAAGGCTATGCTTTTGACTTTCTTTTCAGATCTGTTACTTATCCCTAGTTCAAAAGTTTGGAGGGATCCAACAAGTTCATCCACCCTCATTTTGCTGATATCTTGAGCTTCTTCTATGGCAGTCACCTTCATATCAAATCTCTTGGGAAGAGACCTAATAATCTTTCTTACCAGCTTTTCATCAGACATCTTTTCACCTAGGGCACTTGAAGCATTGGCTATTTCAATAATGTTCATATGGAAGTCATGTATGCTTTCATCTTCCTACATCTTTAAATTTTCAAACATGGTAGTCAGCAACTGAAGTCTTGACATCTTTACTTTAGAGGTACCTTCATGAGTGGTTTTGAGTATGTCCCACACATCTTTAGCAACCTCACAATTGTTCACCAATCTGAATATGTTTCTATCAATTCCATTGAACAAAGCATTCAATGCCTTAGAGTTTCCAAGAGCCAGTTCATCCTCCTCCTTAGTCCATTCTTCCTCAGGTTTCAGATCAGATGTTTCTATTCCATCTTTCCCAACAATGACAGGGTGTTTCCATCCTTTTATGACAGATTTCCAGGCCTTACTATCCAAAGATTTCAAGAAGGCCACCATGCGTGGTTTCCAATAATCATAATTAGATCCGTCCAAGATGGGTGGTCTGTTCACAAATCCTCCTTCCTTGTCCATAGTACCAGAAAATATCGTCCCTAGATCTCACCCAGAAACAGAACAGGATGCTTGCTCTGATGCCAATTGAAATTCTGGTATCAGATATGAGATGTCGAAGGAGATGTCACGACACTAATATCTGAACAATGATCAATTTATGAACAAGATAAAAACAGTAAACAATAGCAAAGAGACACAAGCAATTGTTAACCCAGTTCGTTGCAATCACACCCACGTCTGGGGGCTACCAAGCCAGGAAGGAAATCCACTAAATATAATTAGTTTGAAGACTCTCAGTAAACACACTCCAGTTTACAATCTTCTCACCTAATCTCTACCTGTGAGATTTCTATCTAAGACACTTAGATAAGAGACACCTCTCACTCCCCCTCAATCACATGCATTGATAACTACAAAAACTTACAAAAGAGAAGAACACACTTCAATGACACACCTTGATCTTGCTTAAAAGCTTCAATCAAGAATAAAGCACTTGTGCTTAAAAGCTTAGAGTGAACAACTTACAACACAAAGAGTCAGTCCAATTCAAACATCCAAGAGATGAATGAATGGCTCACAATCAAACAATTAACAAAAGTCTAAAACCTAAAATTTGAAACGTAGCTTTCAATAACTTTTCTCTCTACCCATGCCATTAGGGTTTGCACAATTTTAAATAGAAACAATCTCCTAGGGCTTGGGCAATAGCAGATCTAAGATATAATAATAATTAAAGCTAATTATCCTCCATATCTTTTTGCATGAAAATAGTAACCAACTATTCTTCAAAAAATAATAGAAAGTGCTTACTTCAAAATAATGTTACTCCATTATTTTCGCATGCAATCACTGAACATAAACACACAAAAGATTGCAAATAAAGCGCAACAAATAAACCATAACATTATGAACAGAATGTTCTATCAACAGATGTTAGGACATCGGGATCGACATCATGCACAAATTTCTGCAACACTAAGAATCACCACTTGTAGAATGTTAGAATAACAGGTCAAGACCTCAAGCATAACATCTTGATGTAACACCTTGTTTTAGCAAAATTGCTGCCAATACAGAACTAACATAAACAAAAGTACCTAAAGTCATGAATCCTATTTGAAAATAATGTCTCCATAACAAATACTTGTTAGACAACAATACCCTCAAGAGGATCTACTTTAGGAGGGGTCGTCGCACCAACTAAGTGAGGCATATGTCAATAAGGTCAATACTACACAACCACCATCTTAATTTTAGATTTTCTCTTGGACTCGGGTATAGAGCCTTTCCTCACAATATCCACCATGGCACATGAGAACCATATAACAAATATATGATAAAAGCATAACAGATAAGAGATAAAAATAAAAAAAAAGGGCAGAAAAAAGGAAGTAAACAAAGCTAACATTCATTACGAATTTAAATAAACTAGGATGGACTCTATAGCGTCCCTAGCAAAGTCGCCAGCTGTCGCGTTGCGAAAAATATCACAGGCGTTCGCACGCTGGAAATACTAATAGAGTCGCTAACGAATTTTATTTATAACAAAAGGAACGGTAAAATAGTGATAAAACCCTTAAATAAAAAGAAAATGGTCATCGCAACCAAATTCGGGTCCGTGAGTCGATTATGCGAGGGGAAGGTATTAGTGCCCCTCAGATCCGTTGTACTCAACGGGAACCATTTAGTTAGCTTTGCGAGTATGAGTTTTAGCTTTTATTTGTTTCTTCTACTTATTAAAAGTTTGAAAAGAGAAAAAGATTACAAATAAGTTTTTTATTAGTGTGCTTGACAAGATTGAGAGTCTTGCTCCTACGTGTCCTCAGGTGCGATGAGGAATTCAAAGCTACGTAGTTCATGTTATGAAAAAGATATTTTTGGATTTTATATTATAGTGCTTAACGAGACGTTGAATCATGCTCCTACGTATCTCCCAGAGCGATGGGGAACTAACACGCCGCAAGCATACAGTAGATGTCAGAGTAGTAAAAAGTATCGAACCTCAGAGACCAATGGTTAAGTACCAATTTTTATCCAATAGGTGAAAATCTAGAGAAGTCGAAATTAGGCTTTGAAAATAGTATAAGTGAAAAACCTCTTAAGTTAAAACATCTTATTTAGAGAAGCACTTTTGGAAAAATAGCTTAGACGTGTAAAAATATATAAATCAAGTAGGAGCTAAGGTTATGACTCCTCTCTTAGACTTCTCCACATGACCTAAGCATTTCTATTACGAGAATTCCGACTCAGCTTATAGAAAAATATATTAATATGGAAATACCTACTTTCACTAGCCTATTGTAGCGAGTGATTTTGGACGTGGTTCTTAAGCACTGTCGCTCTTTGGGGTACTACAGGTCGATTCATTTTTTATCCTATTGAAGCTGATGAAGGAAGGGAAATAGATGTATCCAACTAACCCTGCTTGCATACCGAGTTTAAACAGCGGTCTGTTAAGTTACGGATGCTATATGGAAGTGGAGCCTCTCTCTGCTTATTTTTTGGAACGAAATACCGAGGTTGTTTATGGGGAATTTGTTAGGATATTGCACCAGATTGGATGGAGGTAGGGGACTTTGGTTTTTTTATTAGTATGCTCGCTAAGATTTTTCTTTCAATCTTATGCCTACGTATTCCCATTTACCGAAACAGGGAAATCAGAGCGATTGTAGTTCCTCCTATTCTATGGGAGGAAATGGGGTTTTGGTGTCTTGTTCAAAGCCCAAGACGTGAAGCTAAAAGTGATCTGTATCTTGTTTGAAGCCCAAGATGTGAAGCTGAAGGTGATCTGTATCTTGTTCGAAGCCCAAGATGTGAAGCTGAAGGTGATCTGTTTGTATCTTGTTCAAAGCCCAAGATATGAAGCTAAAGAGTCTATTTGTATCTTGATTAAAGCCCAAGATATGAAGCTAAAGGGTTTTGACTTTAGAGAGAGTTTGCTACCTCTAAAGAGGGTCTGTTGGTCACAACCGTTGGGTGACTGGTTATAAAGGAGAATTACTTTAACTGGACATGTGAACCCAGTAATGCCATAATTTCCTTTATCGGGGATTTTTAACCTGAAGGAGAAGACTTTAACTCAGTATAGAGCAATGCCATCTTTCCTTAGGAATTTCTCATGTTAAAAGAGGGACAATGGCGTGGATGTAAATAATCCAGAGGCTTGCCGCTTACAGCTTTTAGATGGGGGGAAAAGGAGTTGTTGATGTTTGTATGTTGTGACCAAAGCATGATTTGATGCTAAAAGGTTAATTGTCTCGACCGGGGTTTCCTTATACAAAGCCTAAGAGGAGGCTAAAAGTTTAGTTTTTCCGGGGAAAATGTTCTTTCTGTCTTGTACAAGGCCCAAGATTGAGGCTAAAAGGGTTTTGACTCAACAAGAGAGTCGTTTTGTGTGTTTCGTACAAAGCCCAAGACGGAGGCTGAAGGGGTTTGACTCAACAAGAGAGCCTTTTATATTCAACAAGAGAGTGATTTGGTGTCTCGTATGAAGCCCGAGACGGAGGCTAAAAGTTGTTTGACTTAACACGAGAGTCTTTTATACTCAACAAGAGAGTGATTTCGTATCTCGTACGAAGCCAGAGATAGAGGCTGAAAGTTTTAGCTCTGCTGGGGAGAATCATTGTACAAAGCCCAAGAGGAGGCTGTTGAGCCAACAAGAGGGTGTCTTTTATCTGTCTCGTACGAAGCCCGAGATAGAGGCTAAATGGGGTTAACTTAACAAGAGAGTTTTTGTATCTCGTATGAAGCCCGAGATGGAGGCTGAAAAGTTGGTTGACTCAATGAGAGAGTCTTTTTTGTATCTCGTACG
Organism: Lathyrus tuberosus; assembly: GCA_022829125.1. Taxonomy (NCBI): domain Eukaryota; kingdom Viridiplantae; phylum Streptophyta; class Magnoliopsida; order Fabales; family Fabaceae; genus Lathyrus; species Lathyrus tuberosus. The sequence continues at coordinate 2,101,592 of JALAZF010000337.1, forward strand.
AAGCCCGAGATGGAGGCTGGGGTAATTGTTTCAGTTGAGTGACCAGTGTGTTGGTTTCAAAGAGAAAATCAGTTCTTATATAAGTAGTGGTATACTCATAGACTTGGTCTAAGGGTTGGGCTTATTTCCTGTTCTCTAAGGAAATGGGGAATCCAAAGAAGCTTTAGACTGTCCGAGTCTACGAGTTCTATCTTTTGTACTATGATTGAGAAACAGTAGTAATGAGATCTAGACTCTTGAAAGACTGTTCTATTAAGATGACTAATTTATGTTCCTATACCTCTAGGAGGTCGTCGGGACAATTTGTACAAAGCCCAAGAGGAGGCTGAAACTTTTAAGAAGCCGAGGGACAATTTGTATGAAGCCCAAAAGGAGGCTATCATTCCCGTAGGAAGAATCATTATACGAAGCCTAAGAGGAGGCTGTGAAAACTTCTAAGAAGCAGACGGGTCCTTGTACAACGCCCAAGAGGAGGCGGGGATGCTTTTAGGAAGCCTTTGGGTCCTTGTACTAAGCCCAAGAGGAGGCTGATGAACAGTTCCGGAAGGGGTTTCACATGGAACAATGTCCTTATGTATATGAACTGTTCACTGGGAAATTCCTTAGATATAGTTATCTAATGTTGATGTAAGGAGGCGAGGTTTTGTCTAGTTCTAGACGTAGTTGCCAGGGAAACTCTAAATATCTATACTATTATTACACAGTTGATACGAGTTTATGAAAGGAGACTTACTGTGAAACAGCCCCACAGTACAATTATATACATATGAAAACGGTAAATGAAAGCGGGTAAACACTTACTCGGTTGTAGAGCTTCCATGCTGTTGGGTTAGTTGTTCAACAAATAAAAATGGAAACAATAATATATATTCCAAAATCAAAGGAGAAAGTGCTTTGAAAGAAAAATTGGGGCTTACAGCTCAAAGAGAGGCCCAAGGTTTTATCAGTGATCGCACGGTCGTTTTGTACAGGGACTTATGCAAGTGACTGAGGCTCAGGAAAGGTTTTCTGTACAAAGGGGATGGGTCTTACGCTCTCTCAAGAGGCCCAAAGAGTTTTTTTTTAAGAAAAGAAATGGGTCTTACTACTCGAGGGTAGGCCCAAGGGTTCGATTTTTCAACTGGCGATCGCGCCGAGGTTTTCTTTTAACGCAGAGGGGCTTATACAATATCTGAGGCCCAAAATTGTTTTGGTTAAAAGGGGATTGGGTCTTAAACTCTATTAGAGGGCCAAAGATTTTGAATGGGTCTTATAGCTCGAGGAGAGGCGCCAATGGTTTGTTTTCAACGAGCGACGATCGCGCCGAACTTTTTGAAATACAACAGGACTTATACAATAAGTGAGGCCCAAAATAGGTTTTTATTTACAAAGGATTAGGTCTTACACTCTATTAGAGGCCCATGAGTGTTTGAAAAAGATTGATGAGGGTGAAAATCAGAGAAACCCTAATTTGGTTTTTTCTTTAAAAGTAAATATTTAAAGAAAATCAAATAAAATGATAAAAACACCAAATAGGTTTGAATAAACCTCTTGTGAATATTGTTTAAGGTTTGAAAAATGAGGTTTTAATCACAAGAGATATTAAAACTCATTTGTTTTTTATTTTCAAAGTAAATATTCACTTTTAATTGTTTAAAAACAATTAAAAAGGAATTTATTCACAAAAATACTAATTATATTAAATAAATAATATAAGTCTAATTTTCTTGTGGAATAAAATATTTCAGTATTTTTGTGATTTTTTGCAAAAAGAACCTATAAAAAATAATTAAAATTGAGTGAGTTATTTATTTTCCAATTAATTAATAAAACATAAAAATATTGGAAAAATAGCAAAAATGTGAAAAAATACAAAATGGCATGGGTGGGGTTTGAACCCACGACCTCAAGGTTATAGGGCGCGCGCCTTACCACTGGGGTGGTGATACATCCATTGTTTGAAGTGAAATCACAAATATACAAGGCTTGCCTTGTTTTCTAGGCTTGGTCAAAGCAAGGCAAGGCAAGTTTTGGGTCAAAAACGTGAAGGTCACAACTTTCTTATTTCTCCATGTTTTGAGACAAAATTTATATGCATCTGGCCTAGAATTTCACAAGGAATCCAATGGTAATGGTATTTTTTTCAGATCATACTCCCTCCTCAAAATCCGATAGGGGTTTTGAAAAAGGCCTATAATTGCATTTTCTATGCTACACTTTGATACAGGCATGAATTACATGATCAATTGGTTCAAACACAACATATATAACATGTATGAGGTGTGCATGATCAGTGGACTTCAAAGCAATGCATATTTTGGAGGATTCAAGTCATGATGCTTACCTCTCTTTTGAGTTTTTTGGAGTTTTTGTGCAATCTGTCAAACCACTTGTTCCAGAAATGGTTTGATGCTTTCGACACTCTCAAATGATCCCTTAGAAGCTATTAGGATGAGTGGAATCAGCTGGTACCTGTAAAAACACAAACTGGCCCTTTCTTGCAAAAGGGGTTAAAAATGGCCAAAATAACAACTCTCTCAAATGGTGTTCCAGATGGGGGGAACCATTTGGGATAGTTCAAGGATGATATTTGGAGTGTGTTTGAGGTTATATCTGGTTTGGAAAGTGACTGAATCAAGACATGGCTTGAAAAATGCACAAAAGGCCTATTTTGAGGTTTTGAGAGGTGACTTTGTGATTTTGATGTTACAGGTCACTTGTGAGAGTTTGGATCACCTACATATGATGTTTATGAGGTGTGTGTGTGTGTGATTGGTTTGATTGGAAATGCTCTCTAGCTCAAAAACTCAGAGTTACCTTGCTAAAGAAGGCATTTTTGCCAATAGAAGAGATTTTGAGGAAAGCATCTGTTTGATGGCTTTGGTGTACTCAAACTGAGCACAAATGACCTCTATTTATAGTAGAGCAAGTTTGTTTTGGGATCAATAGTGAATGGCAACTGCATCAGAGGTTTGGCCAATGTTGGCAAATGAGAATCCAAGTCTCCTCTAGCCATTGACTAGAGGTTAGAGCATAGGCCTTTGGTTCCCTAGTTGTTGGATCATTCTTGACTGAATTCAGTTGCAAATGTGTCAGTCTATGCCACCTTGAAGCATCTATAAAATTCATTAATCCAAAATTGGAGTCTTGTCCCTCTTTTAGGCAATTCTAGGTTTGGCATGCTACTTCTTGTTCCAAAGACTTTGGAGGCTTGGCTCAGTGATTGTCCCCTTTAGATTTGATCCTCAAAGGTGTCCAAAGTGATGACAAGGCTTGGAATTATCTAATTTTGCCAAATCCACCAAAAATGTAAAATTCTGCCTAGCCTTGGCAATTTTCAGCAAGGCATATTGCCCTTGTCATATCTCATGGCTCAAGTGGAATTTGGTGATGTTCTTGGTTATTTTGGAAAGCCCTCATATGATACAACAACTGTTTGATCATATTTGGTTTTGATACTTTTTTGATCCAACAACTGTTGAAAAAAAGTGACATTTTCACTTTTTGTGATTTTGATGATTCCATAACTCAAAATCCATGAGGAATTTGGAAGGAGGTCAGTTTTAAGCTTTTGTAGAGGGCCATGAGATCTAAAAATAAAACTTTGGATGAGGAAAAATGGCTTTGTGGTTTAGGAGTTATGATCCTCCAAAGTTGGTACCCTAGCCACTTTGTTCCATAACTTAGAAAATTTCTAAGTTTTTTATGGTTACCCCTTTTACAAGTTATCTCACTTTTCTTGGTTTTTCTTGATGAATGATGATTCCAATCACACATTAACATCATTTTGGGGTTAAAAAAGCATTTTTGTGAAAAATCTCAAAAAGTCAAAGTTTGACTTTTGTGCACAGTTGACTTTTTATCAAATGAATTCCAAATTGTGCAATCCTTTAGGAAATCATGTTCTTGAACTAAATAAAACTTGATGGACATGTTCCATGGGTGTTATAGGGTATATTGAATCATTTCTTAGGGTTTGGGAGCATGCCTTGGTCAAAAGTCAAAGGTACAGTTGACTTTTCTCGCGAAACCCTCATTGTGGTACTGATGAAATTGAGACTTGTTACTCAAGCTTTTTAGATTAATCCATTGTTACAAATGAATCAATGTGGCGTGTTAGGGACCCTCAAATCATGCCTTGAGGTCTTGGCTCATGTTTTGTCCCGAAAGTCAACTTAGGGGTGAATTAGGTCAAGAAACCCTAATTCCTGATTTTTGATGAATGCTTCCCCAGAGGCTAAATTGAGTTGATGATTGGGTTTATGATGTTCCTTGGAGCATCTTAGGTTATAATTTGAAGCATTGGTTCATTCCCAGAGGAAAATTTCCAACTGGAGGCCCTGGTCGACCAAAACCCTAATTTGGTGACATTGGCGATCTTGAGGCTTAATCCACCTAGAAGGGAGCGGCCTTGTGCTTAATCCTTAATGAGGGAGTCTTCTTGATCCTTTGTGGATATTTGAGAGGCTTAGACAAGTTGAAGATCATGTCATTCCTTGATTGATCCTTTGTCTAAGAACTCTGAGAGGGCTTGAAACCCTAATTCTGAGAGTAGTGAATGCTCAACAATTCCTTGAGGAGCTTGATGAAGCATAAAGGTACATCCATATTGTGATGATGATTTGCACAATGATGGGAACCTAGGTGGTCAAATTTTGGGGTATGAAAGATGCCCCTATTTAATCTTCTTGGACCCGAAGGTGTGAACGGCGAAGGTATTCGGGCATTCGGGGTGCAAGAGGATTAAATATCGGAATACCCGAAATTTTGATGGTGATTATGAATAGTAGTTTGCGCGTTCATCTTCTTTTACTAATCATTGATGCTTAGAAAAGGTAAAACTTCCCCTCGATCCTGGTTTCCTACCAAGGAACTGGTCTTAGTTTCTAAAATAAACTTCCCCTCGTTCTTGGTTTCCTACCAAGGAACTGGTCTTAGTTTCTGAAATAAACTTCCCCTCGTTCTTGGTTTCCTACCAAGGAACTAGTCTTAGTTTCTGAAATAAACTTCCCCTCGTTCTTGGTTTCCTACCAAGGAACTGGTCTTAGTTTCTGAAATAAACTTCCCCTCGTTCTTGGTTTCCTACCAAGGAACTGGTCTTAGTTTCTGAAATAAACTTCCCCTCGTTCTTGGTTTCCTACCAAGGAACTGGTCTTAGTTTTTGAAATAAACTTCCCCTCGTTCTTGGTTTCCTACCAAGGAACTGGTCTTAGTTTCTTTTATCAATAAACTTTATTAACAAGGGACGCTATTCGTAGCGGTGTTCCTCAAACTTCTCGCCGATTTTCCTGGGGAGATTCCATTTATTTCTACTGGGGAAAGCGAGTTTCTTGAGAGACTGCTTCCGTTTGGGGATATTACATCATACTTTTCTTCGAGATCTTCTCGGAGAAATGCCATACAATGTAATCCAATTTTGAGATGCTGATGACTTCATTAACATCGACTCTCCGGAGAGCAAAATCAATGTGTTGCTGAAAGTCTGTAGTTGTGAGGCTTTCTCTGGGGATTTTATTTAATCTAGGAAAGCGACGATATCATCTTCAATGGCGAAGAGTTACATCGGCTGAGGGTTCTCTGGCTTTTTCAGAGGTTCAAGTTATCAAAGTGGTCAAGGGCTGACTCCATCCCAGACATAAACTGGAGGAGGGATGTAGGCCAGGCGCACCATTTCCTGACGAGGAATGAACTGATAACTCGATTGAGAGGACAATGATCACTAGGGGACAACACCGACTAGAGTGATAGTGATGCAATATGAATACGAATGCAAATAAAATGCATGATGTATGTATGTATATGCTGGTAAAACTGACGCGACATACAAACTGATGGATGAACATGACGGGATACTCGGCCATCGCGGGGCGAAAACGTGCATGTCGGTCCAAAAGTAGCAATTCCACCTTGCTTAGGAGAGATAGTTGTAACACCCAACTTCCCATCGCGAATAAATAATTCATAAATAAAATCAGAGTAACTAAAAATTTATTTTTCCGACAGAAATAAGGATGCCACATTTCAAGAAAAAAAATACATTTCCTGCTCATAAATTTGATACATAGCATAAAATAGAATACCCTCAAAGGGGAAACTTTTTCCATATAAATTAAAATTCAATTATGGAATAAAGCGGAAAGATCCATAACTGACTTGTTTTACAAATAAATGGTTTTATAACATCCAAATATAAATACAAAAGTAATACAAAATATATTCAACACTTATATACATATATAACATAATCGTTCCCCGACTCCCTTGCTACGTATCAGAGCAGACAGACGACAAAGGAAGGAGGACTAATCTCCACAAAAGCCTCCAAGACTACAAATCTGCAATGCCTCATAGAGCATTATAAAACAGCAGAAGGGTGAGAAATAACAACTAAAATCAAGATTGCATAATAATATGTAAATACATAACAATTCACATGCATAGCTATTCTCACCACAAACACCGCATACTAATACATATAACTATTAATCCAACAACATAGCATATATCAAGTATCCAATATACTCACATATTTGCACATAAGGCATACCGAATCATAACATTTAGAAACACATCACACATCACATAGCATATGTCTACGCCTAATACATATTATCCACAACCAATGCATTTATCACATATGCACATCAAATTACCAATGCTATCACAATCTCAACACATAACAATTCGATGCACAATTTACCACACATAATCAATCAAATCATGATTTTCCACACATAATGCATCAATGATTTATGTAAGTGCACAGAGACCGACACAACAACTCTATGCAAATGCCATGCGGTACCGACTTCCAATGTTTCTCATCACTAGTTCACTCAGGAACTCTGCTGGAACCATCGCTCGTTACTGAGGATCACTCAAGTAACACCCCGTCGGGAAAACGATGTTCACCCGTCGCTTTAGGTCCCCGCATGGGCACACGACGTTTATGGATTGCTTTAGGTCCTCTTTGTATAAGGCTCACAATCCGATCGCTCACACCCCACATGGGCACACGATCGTCTATAACCATCGCTTTCGGACCTCTTATTTTTAAGGCTCACGATATATCAAATCGCTTTCGGTCCTCTTATTTTTAAGGCTCACGATGTTATAGCAGATTCTCTCAGGAATCAATCCGTCCCTCAGGACATCACAAGAATGCATATCATGATGCTTGGCATACAATGACTCATGACATCACATGCATCTTCACACATATATGCAACCACAATCATGCATACATTTCAACTCATCAATTCCATACATTCACAATTCAACCATATGAATTAATCAACCTCATCACATTCATGCATTGCAAATCAATTCAAACAATGCATTTCAAACCATAAAGGCCACCACACAACATACATTGAATTTCACATAAACAATGCAGTTCACCACAAACCACAAACCACAACAATCATGCCATCACAATTACTTCCACAAGGGATTCACACCACAAGGCTACCTACAACACATCATAACAACATACATTGATATTCAATCAAACAATGTATTTTACCACACAACAACATCATTAACCCCGTATCGAAGTCTAATCCAAAACAATGCACATACTTGCCATAAGGCCACAACCCATCATCACAACATTTCATCATGTATATTCACATCATATAACAGCACACAAGCTACATGTTACATAACAAAAGCATATAGCATGATAACACATCACTCGCACACATTGTACTCGATAAAAACCCGACAACCCGACTATTTTCCAAAAAAACGAATTTATTAAATCATCTAATGAATTCCAAACCATTTTTAATAGAAAGAACTTTTCATTAGCTTTCCAACGCTTCAAACGGGGGTCAAAACGGACTTACGGTTCAAAAGTTATGAAGAAAACAAAATCGGACATTTTGGAAAACCTGTGATCATGTGCCGACGCATGAAGCTTGGGGGTCAGCGCATAAACCTGGGAATTTCGCCCGGGTCAGCGCATAAAATCATGAGTCGACGCACAGTTGCAGGGGGTTAGCGTACGATGTTCAGATTTTGCTGAAAAATCAGTTTTCGATCGTTAAATGACTTCCGGACCTCCGATTTCGATTCCGTAAAAAGCTGTGATCTCAGAATTCAACATACTACAATATTTTCACCATTAAAAAGACATCCAACACATTTTAAATTTTTGAAATATTTTAAAACACCATTTTATCAATACATTCACACTCAAAACCTTAATCAACACTCATGGAGACATACCAACAAGTTTACCCGAGTAAATCATATCATCACCCGACTATACTACGCAATTTATTCCCCATTCCAACCGTGAAAACATCGATTTCTCACCATTTCATCATTAATGCCCTAACTCTCACAAACTATGTAACTCAATCCAAAACTCCATAAATCATACCAACGAGTATTCCCGATTAAACCCAAACATTACTCGGCTATTCTACACAATCTATTCCAAATTCTAACCGTTAAAACATCGATTCTACAAATTTATTCTTCAATCCAAACAATAAGGAAAAGTATATATTTCAACCAAACAAACACAAACAACACATACATATACATATACAATCGAAATATAATCGAAACTTCTCACCCTTACCCGATTAATCGAAGAGGAGTTTGAAGAAGATGAAGAATCCATGTTTTCTTCTTCTCTTCTCTTTTCCCACGTTTTCTTTCTCTTCCTTTACTATCTTCTCTCTTTTTCTCTCAAATATCTATTTATATAAAAATATCTATTTATAACAAAATATCTACCCTCCAAAATGACCAAAATACCCCTCAGCTCAAATATCTCCCAAACGCTCTCAAAATGCGATAAAACATAAACATCGATGAAAAATAATATATTGTCAAATAAAAGTCAAGAATAAAATAATATAAAACAAAAATAATTAAATCGACTCGATTATATAAATCGGACCAAAACTAGGGTGTTACAATTCTCCCCTACTTAGACATTTTCGTCCTCGAAAATCTAACCGATACGAACAACTCCGGATATGACTCTCGCATCCGACCAACAAACTAACACTTCAACAAAAGCACACCACGAATAACACAAACAGACAACCCACCTTGTTAACTACAGCTACAACAACGACACGACAACGACGACAACTACCACGACAAGATGCAAAGCCCATACAATGCACTTGACGACTAACTCACGACTCAAAGAATACACAAGCTACGAACACACAGGTTCACTCTAGAACCAAAACACAACAAGATCGTTACCCTCACCACCGGTAACACTCCCCTAATTCTCCACACAGGAATTAGCTACTCGCACTCGAACCAACACGATGGAAACGAGGCAACAACACAAACAAGAACACAAGTTCCACGACACAACATCGATTAAACAACCTCCACACAACCTTAATATCAACATCCTTGTCACACAACATTATTACAACCATGTTACGATTCTCAAATCGACCATATAACCAAAACATCCATCTACACAGTAGCCCATGAATAATAGTTAAACGTTTCACTTCTATCCTGAAACGTCCAATGGTCTCAACACTCCTACACGTTTCCAATGTTCAACCTATGAACTCTTACCAGTCCCACACGCATATACGAATCATGTCACCTCACGCTTCCGCTGCACACTCTGATTACTTATAACCATCAAAACTACTAATTTCACGTCCAAAGTCTACTCTTTCTCATATTCACCAAAAATCATTGTTCACTTTTAATATATCCAACTTCACACTCTACTGTGTTATCTCACACACCAGACACAAGTCTCTGAACTGCTCAAGTAATTCTAACTCCCTGACCATCAAAACTGACATGCATAAAAACTTTCGACTTAACTTATCACGTACAACACTAACTTTTCCCAAAGATAATCCAATCCAAATTCATAACCCATCACAAATCCTAACCATCCTCATTGTCTCATACTCTAATCCTTCAAACCAACCAAGTACTTAAAACTCTTGCGATTACCCAATACTTCGAGCCGAGAACCATAACAATAATACCTCCAAATTTTCCAACACAATACAATCGCGACTAATTCCAAATCCAGAATAGCATAGATCCCTTTATGAATCCTCAATTGTCGTAAAGCATAAGCCACGACTTTACCCTCTTGCATTAACACACTGCCTAAACTCATCAAATACGCATCCCAATACCTCACAAACGGTTCATCAGGATCACACATAATCAAAACTGAAGCCGTAGACAACTTCTACTTTAGCTTTCTGAAACTTTCCTTACAATGAACATCCCAAACAATCGACTTACCATTTGCAAGTCAACTGAGATAACAGAAGTACGAACTTAGCACAGTCTCCCTTAGCCTGCAGTAACAACCAACTGCGCCCAAAAGTTTCTAATCTTCTGAAGCAACTTCGGAACCTCTCATTGTAGAACTGCATCTACTCCCGATGAATCTACAACAAATACCATCATCAGAAATAACATATCCAAGAAAACTAACCTTGTTCAACCAAAATTCTCACTTGAATAACTTAGCCTACCACTTTGTCTCTTTTCAACACTTGTAATTCGATTCTCAAGCACTCCACTTGTTCTCCCTCTGAGTCCATAACAGATCCAAATATTCTCAATCAAAGCCCTTACGAACTTATCCAAATAAATATGGAAGATACGATTCCTCTACTCCACAAACATTACAGACGCATTACTAACACCAAATAACCTCACTGAGCATTGTAATGCCCAACCAAACCAACCCTCATCCAAACTTGTCCAGGCTTACCTACAAGCTTAATCGAGTAAATAACAGCCTATCACGATGCTAACAACCACAACCAGTCACCTTAAATCGACCAAAGCCTCAACTCACGCAATTCACTATCCTTATCAAACGTGCCAAACAATTGTAATTTCACTCCAACTCAACCAAACCATTCCAGTTATCTAACCATGAAAGTGGACACTTATTCTCAATCGTTACCTTACTCCACTGTTAGTAATCCATACACAAGTCCTTCTCTTAACCGTCCAAATTCCATAAATCCCAACATGTAGCAACAACCAACCAAAAAGAACTCTTAAATATTACATCCATACCTAAAGGTTCTCTCAAAATTTCCATTAATGCTATAAAACTCCAAAGACTCCAAACCTCACTAGAACTCTAAGTTTTGCTTTCCATAGTCTCGATATCTTCATACACATCATGCTTGTTATTCCATGCAATCATCAGTTCCTTGTATTACTATCAATACTGGAGCTCTCTAAGACAACACACTGGGTCTCACAAATCCCTTTTTCCAGTAAATCTTCCAACCGCTCTTTCCATCTGAGTTTCACTTCCTAAAGTTCTTCTACTTACCTAGCAGATCCAAACCTCAAATCCTTACCTTCGTCCAATTTGAGTTCACACTCTTCTCTTAATAACTTCCTAACTTGACCAACATACGGAAACCCCGAATCCGTCTCCTCTTCCTACATTTTTCCTTAATTCCAAACAATTCATTTCACGCACTATCAAAGCCGGAAAGACACGCCTATTCCATCCAACATAATTTCCGTTTGCTATCAACAAGAGATTAAGGGTGATCAGTTCCTCAATTTGTCAATAGACAGTCGACAATCATGATGGGGCATAAACCGTCTTCACCAAACTATAATAGCGTTTCTTGCATCCTGTGCACAAAACTACCTAAGGCAAAATTTCTTAGTTGACATAAACCTTACCTCCACATTCCCTCTGGAACTAGGAACAACATTGTCCAAAGAGCACTTACAATCTTGCAACCAACGGCACACTGAGCCAATGTTCCACAACTGAAGCAACTTGGAGAAGTACCGGCTTCTCCCCCACTTATCTCATTCTAACACCTAAAAACAAAAGACTAGAAAACCAGAAAGCACTGACAGTGTTTCACACATATATCACGTACTAGGGGACAAACAACAACGACAGTATTCAACTGTCACACCAACTGACTCAACAACTTGGCCGGATGGACCGACCTGCTCTGATACCACTAATGTAACACCCAACTTCCCATCGCGAATAAATAATTCATAAATAAAATCAGAGTAACTAAAAATTTATTTTTCCGACAGAAATAAGGATGCCACATTTCAAGAAAAAAAATACATTTCCTGCTCATAAATTTGATACATAGCATAAAATAGAATACCCTCAAAGGGGAAACTTTTTCCATATAAATTAAAATTCAATTATGGAATAAAGCGAAAAGATCCATAACTGACTTGTTTTACAAATAAATGGTTTTATAACATTCAAATATAAATACAAAAGTAATACAAAATATATTCAACACTTATATACATATATAACATAATCGTTCCCCGACTCCCTTGCTACGTATCAGAGCAGACAGACGACAAAGGACGGAGGACTAATCTCCACAAAAGCCTCCAAGACTACAAATCTGCAATGCCTCATAAAGCATTATAAAACAGCAGAAGGGTGAGAAATAACAACTAAAATCAAGATTGCATAATAATATGTAAATACATAACAATTCACATGCATAGCTATTCTCACCACAAACACCGCATATTAATACATATAACTATTAATCCAACAACATAGCATATATCAAGTATCCAATATACTCACATATTTGCACATAAGGCATACCGAATCATAACATTTAGAAACACATCACACATCACATAGCATATGTCTACGCCTAATACATATTATCCACAACCAATGCATTTATCACATATGCACATCAAATTACCAATGCTATCACAATCTCAACACATAACAATTCGATGCATAATTTACCACACATAATCAATCAAATCATGATTTTCCACACATAATGCATCAATGATTTATGCAAGTGCACAGAGACCGACACAACGACTCTATGCAAATGCCATGCGGTACCGACTTCCAATGTTTCTCAGCACTAGTTCACTGAGGAACTCTGCTGGAACCATCGCTCGTTACTGAGGATCACTCAAGTAACACCCCGTCGGGCAAACGATGTTCACCCGTCGCTTTAGGTCCCCGCATGGGCACACGACGTTTATGGATTGCTTTAGGTCCTCTTTGTATAAGGCTCACAATCCGATCGCTCACACCCCACATGGGCACACTATCGTCTATAACCATTGCTTTCGGTCCTCTTATTTTTAAGGCTCACGATATATCAAATCACTTTCAGTCCTCTTATTTTTAAGGCTCACGATGTTATAGCAGATTCTCTCAGGAATCAATCCGTCCCTCAGGACATCACAAGAATGCATATCATGATGCTTGGCATACAATGACTCATGACATCACATGCATCTTCACACATATATGCAACCACAATCATGCATACATTTCAACTCATCAATTCCATACATTCACAATTCAACCATATGAATTAATCAACCTCATCACATTCATGCATTGCAAATCAATTCAAACAATGCATTTCAAACCATTAAGGCCACCACACAACATACATTGAATTTCACATAAACAATGCATTTCACCACAAACCACAAACCACAAACCACAACAATCATGCCATTACAATTACTTCCACAAGGTATTCACACCACAAGGCTACCCACAACACATCATAACAACATACATTGATATTCAATCAAACAATGTATTTTACCACACAACAACATCATTAACCCCGTATCGAAGTCTAATCCAAAATAATGCACATACTTGCCATAAGGCCACAACCCATCATCACAACATTTCATCATGTATATTCACATCATATAACAGCACACAAGCTACATGTTACATAACAGAAGCATATAGCATAATAACACATCAATCGCACACATTGTACTCGATAAAAACCCAACAACCCGACTATTTTCCAAAAACATGAATTAATTAAATCAACTAATGAATTCCAAACCATTTTTAATATAAATAACTTTTCATTAGCTTTCCAACGCTTCAAACGGGGGTCAAAACGGACTTACGGTTCAAAAGTTATGAAGAAAACAAAATCGGACATTTTGGAAAACCTGTGATCATGCGCCGACGCATGAAGCTTGGGGGTCAGCGCATAAACCTGGGAATTTCGCCCGGGTCAGTGCATAAAATCATGAGTCGACGCACAGTTGCAGGGGGTTAGTGCACGATGTGCAGATTTTGCTGAAAAATAAGATTTCGATCGTTAAATGACTTCCGGACCTCCGATTTCGATTCCGTAAAAAGCTGTGATCTCAGAATTCAACATACTACAATATTTTCACCATTAAAAAGACATCTAACTCATTTTAAATTTTTGAAATATTTTAAAACACCATTTTATCAATACATTCACACTCAAAACCTCAATCAACACTCATGGAAACATACCTACAAGTTTACCCGAGTAAATCATATCATCACCCGACTATACTACGCAATTTATTCCCCATTCCAACCGTGAAAACATCGATTTCTCACCATTTCATCATTAATGCCCTAACTCTCACAAACTATGTAACTCAATCCAAAACTCCATAAATCATACCAACGAGTATTCCCGATTAAACCCAAACATTACTCGGCTATTCTACACACTCTATTCCAAATTCTAACCGTTAAAACATCGATTCTACAAATTTATTCTTCAATCCAAACAATAAGGAAAAGTATATATTTCAACCAAACAAACACAAACAACACATACATATACATATACAATCGAAATATAATCGAAACTTCTCACCCTTACCCGATTAATCGAAGAGGAGTTTGAAGAAGATGAAGAATCCATGTTTTCTTCTTCTCTTCTCTTTTCCCACGTTTTCTTTCTCTTTCTTTACTATCTTTCTCTCTTTTTCTCTCAAATATCTATTTATATAAAAATATCAATTTCTAACAAAATATCTACCCTCCAAAATGACCAAAATACCCCTCAGCTCAAATATCTCCCAAACGCTCTCAAAATGCGATAAAACATAAACATCGATGAAAAATAATATATTGTCAAATAAAAGTCAAGAATAAAATAATATAAAACAAAAATAATTAAATCGACTCGATTATATAAATCGGACCAAAACTGGGGCGTTACAATAGTCCTTGCTGGCAATACCGTTGGTCGGGCTTAGGAGGTAAGAACTCGGCCGAGGATGTCAGATGGAGTATTCACATCTGACATAACTGATCCTTCATTCAGGCATACTGGCTTAGAAGGAGTACTTTGAAGCTCGATTACTTCTGGAGTAGCGATCAATGTTCTTTCGATGTTCAACAGTAAAATGAATTGCCATCTTTGTTTTAAAAGCAGAAAAAGTTTGACAAGTAAATTCATTTTTGTTTTATTTCAAGAATCGTTGATCATGTTAAAACGTCATTCTTTATAGCTAAAACAAGTAAGAATTACAAACAAAAGTACAAGGGCTCAAATTTTATTGATAGGATGGAAATCAGCCAAACGCGTGATTCCATTGAGTATATACAAAGCCAGAAAATGGTAATTTAAGGGAAAAAGACTACATCGAAACATAACGACCACTATCCTTCTACCAATTTTGAATTCCGGACATCCTGAGCTTCTGTCGAAGATGACCTTGACTGGGATTTCCTGATAGAGGACGTAACTGCTGCTGAGGGACTCGCCTATGTTAGACATAGTTACTTGCAATTATCCATAATTTTGCCTGGATTGTACTGTGACGTTCCCAATCCACCGGGATGATTTTTGATCATGTCTCTAATTTTTGCCTGGACCACCTTTTCGGGTTTTCAACCACCGAGACGTTTTTTTTTTTTTGTTTAGGCGAACTATTTCTTGACTACATCAACATTCGTGGGGTAGGAAAATTCTTCTCCATCCTTGGTTGCGAGTCTCAAGGCACCGCCTGAGAAAGCATTCTTGACCACATAGGGGCCGTCATAATTTGGAGTCCAATTGCCCCGGGAATCAGTGATAAGTGACTGGATCTTTTTGAGCACGGGGTCTCCTTTCCTGAAGACGCTAGGTCGGACCTTTTTGTCAAACGCATTCTTCATTTTTTGCTGATACAACTGACCGTGGCATAGTGTTGTCATTCGTTTTTCTTCGATCAGATTCAGTTTGTCGTGTCGACTTTGACACCATTCAGCCTCCGTTAGCTTAGCTTCCACCAATACCTGGATTGATGGGATCTCTACTTCGATGGGGAGCACTGCTTCCATGCCATATACTAGAGAGAAAGGGGTTGCCCCTGTTGAGGTGCGGACAGATGTTCGATAACCGTGAAGAGCAAAGGGTAGCATCTCATGCCAGTCTTTGTAGGTTACAACCATCTTTTGAACGATCTTCTTGATGTTCTTGTTAGCCGCTTCTACCGCTCCATTCATCTTGGGTCGGTAGGGAGATGAGTTATGGTGTTCGATTTTAAACTCTGCGCATAACTCTTTCATCATCTTATTGTTCAAGTTGGATCCATTGTCAGTAATGATCTAGCTCGGAACACCATAACGGCAGATGATATTGTTTTTGATAAATCGGACCACGACTTGTCGGGTTACATTGGCGTACGACGCTGCTTCGACCCACTTGGTGAAGTAATCAATGGCTACTAGGATGAACCGATGTCCGTTCAAAGCCTTGGGCTCAATCATGCCAATCATGTCGATTCCCTATATGGATAAAGGCCATCGGAAAGAGAGAACCTTGAGATGCGTTGGAGGTACATGAATTTTGTCGGAGTATATCTGACACTTGTGACACTTCCTCGTGTACTTGTGACTGTCGGATTCCATGGTCAACCAGTAGTACCCTGCTCTCAGAATTTTTCTCGCCATTGTGTGTCCATTGGCATGAGTGCCAAAGGATCCTTCGTGAATCTCTTTCATTAACATGCTTGCCTCTAGTCTGTCTACACATCGAAGCAAGACCATGTCAAAGTTTCTCTTATAAAGTGTATCATCGCTCAGGAAGAAGCTTCCCGCCAGTCTTCTGAGGGTTTTCCTGTCCTTCCTTAGTGCCCCAGATGGGTACTCTTGTTTCTGAAGGAAGCATTTGATATCATGATACCAAGGTTTGTCATTTATGATTGCTTCAATCCCGAATATATAAGCGGGCCGTTCAAGGCGCACTATGTCGATCTTAGGTAAGTCGTTCCATTAACCTATGATAATCATGGAAGAGAGGGTGGCTAATGCATAAGCCATGTGATTCTCTTCACGAGGGATATGTTGAAACTCAACTCTGTTGAAGAATGGTAACAACCTTCTCGCGTAATCTTTGTAAGGAATCAATCCTGATTGGTATGTGTTCCAATCTCCTTTGATCTGATTGATAACCAGGGCTGAGTCGCCATATACGTCCAAGTTTTTTATCCTTAAGTTGATCGCTTCTTCGAGACCCATGATGCTAGCTTCGTATTCGGCCTCATTGTTTGAGCACTTGAACGTAAGTCTGGCGGTGAAAGGAATGTGGGTACCCTGAGGGGTAACAATGATTGCCCTAATTTCATTTCCGTAATGATTGACAACTCCGTCAAAGATAAGTCCCCATTGGGAACCTGGTTCTGGCCCTTCACTAGGTAGCGGTTCATCGCAGTCTTTCATCTTTAAATACATGACATCATCGTCTGGGAAGTCAAACCCAATTGATTCCTGATCATCAATCGGTTGATGAGCCAAATGATCGGCTAAAATACTTCCTTTAACGGCTTTCTAAGCGTGGTATTTGATGTCGTATTCTGATAGCAACATCTACCAATGGGCAATCCTTCCCGTGAGAGCAGGTTTTTCAAATACATACTTGATTGGATCCATTTCTGAGATTAACCAAGTAGTGTGACGAATCATATACTGACGAAGACGTTTGGCTGCCCAAGCCAAAACGCAGCAAGTTTTCTCAAGCATAGTGTACCGAGTCTCGCAGTCGGTGAATTTCTTGCTCAAATAGTAAATGGCAAACTCTTTCCTTTTCGTTTCATCTTGTTGGCCAAGTATACAACCCATTAAGTCCTCTAGGACTGTGAGGTAGATGATCAGTGGTCTTTCTTCCACTGGAGGTGATAGAATCGGTGGGTTCAATAGATATTCCTTAATACTGTTGAAGGCGGTTTGACAGTCTTCTGTCCAAACGCAATCCTGATTCTTTTTAAGTAGTCTGAAAATCGGCGCACATGTCGCGGTCATGAGGAATATGAATCTGGAAATGTAGTTCAAACGTCCCAGGAATCCTCTGACTTGTTTTTCAGTTTTTGGAAAAGGCATTTCTTGAATGGCCTTGACCTTGTCAAGATCAACCTCAATTCCTTTCTGGCTGACGATGAACCCTAAGAGTTTCCCTGAATGGACACCAAAGGTGCACTTGTTGGGATTCAAGCGGAGTTTATACTTTCTCAATCGCTCGAATAGTTTTGACAGGTGGGTCACATGCTCCTCTTCTGTCTTAGATTTTGCAATCATATCATCGACATATACCTCGATTTCCTTGTGTATCATGTCATGAAAAAGAGTAGTCATGGCCCTTTGATAGGTTGCCCCGGCATTCTTCAAACCGAACGGCATTACCTTGTAACAAAAGGTACCCCATGGGGTAATGAACGAAGTTTTCTCCATGTCCTTCGGCGCCATTTTTATCTGGTTATAGGCCGAAAATCCATCCATGAAGGAGAAAACTTTGAACTTTGTTGTACTGTCTACCAGCATGTCAATGTGTGGTAAGGGAAAGTCATCCTTTGGACTTGCTTTGTTCAGATCCCAGTAATCTACACACATTCTGACCTTTCCATCCTTTTTCGGGACTGGTACGATGTTGGCTAACAATTGAGGATATTCTGATGTGGCGAGGAAACCTGTGTCAATCTGTTTCTGTACCTCCTCTTTGATTTTAATGACCATGTCCGGGTGAGTCCATCTCAACCTTTGTTTTACTGGTGGACATTCTGGCCTTAACGGTAGATGATGCTCCACGATGCTGGTATTCAACCCTGGCATGTCCTGATAGGACCAAGCAAACACATCGGGAAATTCCCTGAGAAGCTTTGTCAAACTCTCTTTGGCAGTTGGACTGAGTCGTGCCCCAATCCTGATTTCTTTTCTCTCTTCCTCTCTTTGTGAGGTTCAATGGATCTTTCCTCTTGTCTGAGTAGTCGGGAGATCTCCTCTGGAATTTCGTCGTCATCTTCTTCTTCAGCCTCAAATACCGGGAATTCAAAGTTGGGAGAAGGCATCAGATCATATGTTTCGGCGGGGTTTAAAACAAGCCATCTGCATGACGTGATGATTTGTGTTTAGAAGAGATAGAGAGGATGCAAGAAATGTGTGCAGTGTATTTTATTACTGCTTGTTTTTATTATTGATCTGTTTTTTAGGATTACCATTTTCTAGAAAGAAGCAAAAAGAGAAAACAACAATTAATGCGGAAATTACAGAACGACGTTATTTTATTTTTGAACAAGTCGATTCTTGAAACTACAACCCTATAAAACAAAACATTGTCGCTTTGGTCGAAGCGAAGAGGGAAATCTACAGAAAGTGAGCCCTATCAAAACATCCGTTTCACCTGGGCAGGGTGAAAGGTTAAAGACGGCAATTACTTTGACTTATGAACAATCTTTGGAACATCAACTGCAACCCATTGGCGGCGAACTCCTTGGTGAATCACAAAGTCTGGTACCTTCTTTCTTGATTTGTCTTCAGAAATGACACTGATTTCTGGCGGAGAAGGATCATTGGAATCTGTCTCCCAGGCAGAGTTGTCGTAGGAGGACTCCTTAGTTGTATTTTGTAGAGTATTTGTGCTCTCAGACGTATCTCCCCATCCAGTTGGCTGGATGTCTTCGAGCCTGATACGAGAGCTTTCAGGAGCAGTGTACTTGACCATATATTCGTATTTTTAACTTGGTTGTCCTAGGGTGTCCCACACTTCTTTGGAACTGGAGGAGTCATCTCTCTCGATGACGTTGACCTCGGGAAAAGCATAGTTAATGAATTCTAGTCATGTAAACGTTGCGAATTCATTGTCATGCTGAGTATTTTTAGGATAACCTGGGTGTTGATCCCATGACATGGTGGGGACGCAGGTATTCTGTTCAAGGAGGCTCCGCTGATCTTCACTGTTCGGCTGATTTTCTTGCCCTGAATTTCCTTGATACGGCTGCCAGATAGGCAGGCCATCCATCGAGCCATAGTAGTCATGGTCAAAGTTGTCTTTCATTAGAGTATCCTCCTTTAATGAGTTCGGGGGAGCACGGCATCCTTTCGGATCACAATCTACGTTCATCATTTCGACATCTGACCTCGGTATAAATCTCGAACTCTGTGCGGGATAGCAAAACGGTGTAGGCTCTTCTTCCTAAGACATGTAACCGTCCTTGTTGAGATAGGACTTCTACTCTTCCTTGGTATCGGATGAATCATCTTCATTGATGGTATGCACTTCTTGAGTCACCGGTTGAAGGAAACCTCCACTGTGGAAGAAGTTTTGAATGGGATGAGGACTTTCATCGTTGGCAGCTGTCTCGGTACAGGTTGCAGAAAACCAAGACCCTTCTTTGTTTTATTGTCAGTAGGAATGACAAGCTGCCCTCATCCTGTTGTATTGGCACTCCCGACTGCTTTAATAGCATCTTTGTATGAGGAAATCGAAGTTCCCTCTTTTGATTGATCGCCAATGTGTAACTAAAGCGTTTGGAAATGGGTTTTGATTATCCCTTCTGGTTCCACATAAGTGGATGACGATAAATTGCTCACGAGCAAAGCCTGTTCCCCACAGACTGTGACGAGTTGACCGTTCTTGATGAACTTTAGCTTTTGGTGGAGGGTCGAGGTAACCGCCCCAGCCTGATGTATCCAAGGTCTTCCTAATAAACAACTGTACGTTTCCCGGATGTCCATGACCTGGAAAGTAACTTGAAAAGTGTGAGGACCGATAGTTATGGGAAGCTCGACTTCGCCGATAACTATTTTTCTGGATCCGTCAAATGCTTTGACGACGACCTCGCTGGTTCTCATCGGAGGGCCTTTAATGATAATTGCATCAAAGTGGACTTCGGCATAAAATTCAGGGCTGACCCTGTGTCTACCAATACGCTGGCTAAAGCATCATCCTGGCAGTTGACTATAATGTTGAGCGCCATGTTATGACGACGACCTTCTTCAGGTAATTCCCCATCACTAAATCCCAAGTTATTGCAGGAAGTGATGTTAGAGACATTGCTATCGAACTGTCTGATTAATACGTCCTGTTCCATAAAGGCTTGCTCCAAGACTTTCTGTAGAGCCTCCATGTGCGCTTCTGAACTAAGTAACAATGATAATACCGAGATCTTTGAAGGATTCTGTAACAGTTGATCAAGAATGTTGTATTCAATCCTTTAGATGAGCTTCAGCATCTCATCATTGTTTTTTGAAAGGTCGGGATCACTGGATTGACCGACTGGTGGATTGGGAACTTCTGATTGAGGTTCCTTCTCTTTGTTAGGTTCTCCAACCCCTCTGTTGAAGATTCTACCACTCCGTGTTACACGACTGATGTCTTCAATATTTACGACGGAGGGTAATGGAACTTCCTTTCCATTTTCAATTATCGTTGCACTGTATTTGTAAGGGATAGCCTTAGTTGATTCATACGGTAGTGGTCCTGGTAGATAGATGACTATGGGAACCTTCTAATTTTTCTGACCATCGTAAGTAATCTCGATCCGTTCCTGAAATTCTGTTACCAGATATGTGACGTTACTTGTGATGTCACAACAACACACTCTGCAATAGACAATGTAAAACAACAAGAGAAACACACAGAATTGTTTACCCAGTTCAGTTCAACAACTTAATCTGGGGGCGACCAAGCCAGGGATGAAATTCACTACTTGTAGAATTAATTTACAGACTCAACAACCTCGTTGACAATCTCCTAAACTTAATTCCTACTAGTGAACTTTCTACCTAAGAGCCCACTTAGGTATGAGAACACTACTCAATCCCTAAAACCTCTCAAAGATCAAACACTTTGAGAAACACCTTGATCCTGCTTCACAGCTTTGATCAAGTTACAAAACTCTTTTGCTTCACAGCTCTAGAGAGGACAGATTACACTCACCAATTCACTCTTGAATAGTTAACACAATACTAGAACAAAGACAATGCTCAACCTCCAGTCAAAGCTCTCTATCTTTTGTCTACTTTTCGTGTCTTCTTCCTTTGGTTGATGCGCTTTATATAGCCATCTGAATTGGTCTTCCACCTGCTATAATATCTGATCGGATTTGTTATTTAAAACTAAATCTTCAAAATAGATTTTATCCCCAAAATCTTTTTAAATATCAGTCTTTAAACCTCCTTACAAATCTGCATCAAATCTCTATACAACAGAGAATATCTATCCCAAGATATCCGCAACCAATGAGACTAACAGCTCTCCCAATATCCAGCTAAAACGCAAACCCTAACAACCTCACTAAACCTGATGTTATTAATCTTCTGCAGACCTGATGTCATGACATCGCATGTGACATCAGACTTCAAAACTTCAACAACTTAAATCCTTAACATAAACTAATGTTAAGACTCAATGTTAAGACATCACCCATGTGACATCGACATTGAACACTTTGTTTTACCAAAATTCTAGCCAATCCAAGAACCAACAATCTCCCCATTTGGCTAATTTTGGCTAAAACAATCTCTGCAACATCAGAGACTTCAGCTGTGGAAAAAATTATTATAAAACTCATAGCAGCACTTCTTCAAACTTCTGCACAGACTTCAAACACTAGTCAGCAGCATAGGGCAAGCTCCGCCTCAAAGCAAGAATCAGCATACCAGCAACTGTTCAACATATAGCAAACTCCCCCTCAATATCTGCATTTCAGCATCACACTAGCTGCACTCCTTAGCATTGCACAATGACTAATTCTTCTTCTTGGCATTGCAACACCTTGACTAACTCTTGGCTAACTCTCCCCCTTTTTAGCCACAATTGGACAAACCTCAACATGAAAGTCCTACTAACTACAGTTAGTCCTAAACAAGCTCTCATTGTCAGTCTAAAGTCAGCATGCAAGACAAGACAAATCATAGAACATAAAACCATATATAGTGCATAAACAGGCACAATATTCAAATTACTTATTAGGCACAGCAAGTGCAGAATCAAAAACCGTAAAAAAAAAAAAAAAAACTAAACTACTATCTAGAAAAAGGTAGCAGGGAAACTAGTCTTCATCAGAGCTGGCACAATCTCCACCATCTCCAGTTTCTGAATTTTCAGTATTGACATTAGCACCTTTATCACCATCACCTTGTTCCAAGGATTTTATCAGCAGTTCTATCTTCATCTTTCTTGCTGTGCTGGTACTAATGACCTCATCAAGATCTTTGCAAGTGGCCTTCAGTTCTTCAAGTAATTCAGCCTTGGTACTCTTTTTGCCACCAGTATATGATGTTACAACAATGTCAGGAACATGATGTCCAGCAAACAACTTAGGATGCAAGGACAAGGCTGACTCCCTCTTGCAAGCTATATCTGAACTTGTTAAAGTTTCAGGATGTTGCTCCAAGATGATTCCACAAACAAGGGATGGGAATGCTATGGGTAGCTTGATAGCATTTGTTTTAGCATGTTTCACCACTTGCTCAAAGATATAGCTTCCATAGTCAAACTTGATCTTCTTCCCAACAGCATAGATAAACCTAGGAATCCAACAGCTATAGTTGTCTTGTGGTTTGTTAGCACCCAGTTGGCTGCTCCAATTCTGTGAAGAATGGCATACTTGATGCTAAGTTTACTAGCCTTCAACTTCCCTTTCAATGGCCAAACCTTTACCTGACCAGCTGTAATCTCTTTACATATTTCATTATCAGTCATCTCAAGTTCACTATACTCTTCATCATCTCTTCCCAGATACTTGTTGATAGTACTAGGAGAGAAATTAATGCACTTTCCTCTCACATAGACTTTCATGAAATCAATGCTCTTTTTATAAGTAATTTTTCCAGAAATGTTGACAACAAATTCTTTGACAAGACCCTCATAGCACTTAGGAAATTTGGTCACAGTCTTCACCAACCGAGCCTCATTAATCAGTTCCATAATATCCTTCATCTCTAAAGCTTCTTTCCCAAGCTCCCTCTCTAGGGCTAGTCTTCTCTGACATACAAATTTCCACATTGATGCAATGCTGGCATAATGAAAGGAAATGTTGTCAACTGGTACTTCAGGGACTTTGTCAGAGATTCTCTTCAAAATTATTTTTCTGACAGGTGTGATGTCTTAAACATCATCCTCAACATCAAAGTTAGAATCAGAATTTTCCCTGATCTTCCTCTTTTTGGAGGATGTAGCAACCTTGCTCCAAGGTTTTGTAGGACCAACAACAACAGTTTTCTTCTTGCCTTCAGAAGACTTCTTAGGAGAGGATTCAACAGTCTTTCCTTTCCTTGTCTTCAGTCTCTTAGCAATACTTGGAACAACATTTCCAATGACTTCATCATCAGATAAATCAACCACATTGATCAAATCCTCATTCTTTTCTTCACCAGGGCCAGTTTCAACATCTCTATCAGTCGATCTTCTGACATTTGTGTCAACATCAGCTTCCTCCTGAACACCTTCTTCTTCACCACCTACTTCAGCATCTTCTATTACAGACATAGCCAGTCGGTGAAGATTTGTAGCTGCACTTTGCATGTCACTCTCCCAATCTGACCTAAGCTTTTGCCAACATCTACCCTTTCTTCAACAGTTTGAGAAGTTGATGACCCAGGTGCTGTTTTATTACTAAATAGAACACTAGTAACAAGCTTCTTTGTTTCATTATCTTTAAAGATAGTCGCAACCCTTTTTGAAACAAATTTAGAAGGTCTAGATTTACCTGACTCTGGGAGCATCATAGAGATGGGTTCTACATTCAAAGCTTATTCTGCAGTCCCCTCTTCTGTAGAAACCCTAGCTTTATCTCGCGAGGAACTTTGTGAGGTAGATTTCTTTGATGGAGAAGACATTTGTTTTGACATGGTTCCCTTGAAGCAGTATATGTTCAGAGACAGATGATTCTTCTTGTTGAAGGAATGAACAGTCGGGAGATATGAGCTTTGATGAAGCGTGATATTGCTACAATAGGGAACGATGGTCTAAGATATGGCGCCTGATTTTGTGTATCCCAATCAATGAGTTTCTCCCTCCAAATTAACTTTCCTTTTAAAAATTTAAAAGGATTCACATTAAGAGTAATTAACCCTAATTGACCTCTCAGCAGACTTTCACACTTGTTGTCACAATCAGATGTTACAACATCAACCTTAACATCACCAGATAGGCTGCCCACGTGAGATACCCATTGATAGCGATTATCTCTGGATCTTATTCCCTTCATCACTACCTCATTCTGCTCATTAGTTATCAAACACTCATCTTTAGTGTAGCTGACCTTATATCCATCATCACAGAGCTGACTTATGCTAATCAGGTTAGCACTCAAACCTTTGACAAGTACACATTGTCAAGATCAGGTCCATCATGACACTTCACTTTTCCAACACCTTTTACCACCCCTTTCTCTCCATTTCCAAAAGTAAAACCAATTGAGGAGCAAGAAGTGACATCCACCAATTGGTTTTTGAAACAAGTCATGTGCTTTGAACAGCCACTATCAAAGTACCAACCATCCTTAGCAGAGTGTCTATCTGAAAAGTGAGCCAATAGACACTTAACCTCTACTTTAGGAACCCACTGCTTAACAACCTTGGGCCTGTTATCCTTCAGTCTGGGTTGAGGGTTAGACTTGGGATAACCATGTAGCTTGAAACAAGAAAACTGCATGTGTCCAAATCTGCCATAGTAAAAGCACCTAACTCTGTCTTCTCTGAAGTGGTTAAACCTTCTGCCACCTTGAGGATGATACTGCTGTGGCTGCCACCCATAATGTTGTCTTCTTCTCCCATAGTTTGACTGTCTTCTACGGTAAGGATGCTGTCCTTTTGGCTGTCTTCTATGGTGATGAGGCTTCCTTCTTCCATAATAATAAGGCACAACATTATTATATCCATAGCCATACATGTTTCCCTGATGTTGAGACATCTGATGGAACATGTTCTGTTTGAACCTAGAAGCCTGCATGCTCTTATGATATTGTGGAGGCATATACGACCTAGCTCCAGAAACATGTGCCTTCCTTTAATGAGGACCATGAGCATGCCTCTTCCCAACATTTTGAGGTTATGGATGAGCAACCTGCTTAGGTTTAGGATCCTGTCTCTTTGTGTGGAGTTGAGACATTGGTTAAGACATCTCCTTCTTGGTTCCTGAAGTGCTTGCTTTAGCAGATACCTTTTCCTCAACCACAAATCCTATGCCTGACTTATCTCCAGCAACCTTTTCTGTCTGAAGGATCTTATCAAGTGTGTCTGTACCACGGTTCAGCATCCTAACAGATTTGGTCATATGATCAAGATGAGCTTTGACTAATAAGACTTCATTTTCCAAATCAGCTTTAGCAGTCTCAAGATGAACAATCTGTTTCTTCTGTTTTTCACTTTCTTGACAGATTTATGCACTCTTCAGACAAAGCTCTTGATAAGTGGATGCTAACTCCTCAAAAGTCAATTCCTTATCACTTGAGTCACCATCAGAAACAACTGTTCCAGTTAAAGCTTTGACATGTTTGGCTGACTCTCCTTCACTTTCACTGTCAGAGTCTGACCAAGATATTGTCATGTCTTTCTTCTGCTTCTTCAGGAATGTGGGGCATTCTTTCTTAACATGTCCATAACCTTCACACTCAAAGTATTGAATCCCTTTGTCTTGAGCAGTCTTCTCTTCATCCTTCTCCTTTGACTTGCTGATGTCAGAGGAGATGTTCTTGACATTAGGTTTGTGGTTCTGATTCATCCTCTTGAAAACCTTGTTAAACTGTCTTCCCAGCATAACAATGGCCTGAGACAGCTCCTCCTAAGAATCATCCTCTTTCCCTTTCTTGGCTTCATCAGATTTGGAAACTAAGGCTATACTCTTGGACTTCTTCTCAGGTTCTTCTTCACTTAACCCTAGCTCAAATGTTTGAAGAGATCCAATAAGCTCATCAACCCTCATTTTGCTGATGTCTTGAGCTTCTTCAATTGCAGTCACCTTCATCTTGTACCTCTTAGGAAGGGACCTTAGGATTTTCCTTACAAGCTTTTCTTCTGACATCTTTTCACCAAGAGCACTGGATGCATTGGACAGCTCAAGAATACTCATGTGGAAGTCATGGATAGTCTCATCTTCCTTCATCTTCAAACTTTTAAACTTTGATGTTAGAAGCTGAAGTCTTGACATCTTAACTCTAGATGTTCCTTCATGTGTAGCCTTCAAAATATCCCATGCTTCCTTAGCAACTTCATGAAGATGTTCTTATCAACTCCATTGAAGATAGCATTTAGGGCTTTAGAGTTACCAAGGGCAAGCTCATCTTCTTCCTTGGTCCATTCTTCTTCAGGCCTCAGCTTTGAGGTGCCCCCTTTATCTTTCCCAGCATCATCTTTTTCAAACACAACAGGTGCTTTCCATTCTTTTATGATAGCCTTCCAAGACCTACTGTCCAAGGATTTCAAAAAGGTAATCATCCTTGGTTTCCAATAATCATAATTCGAGCCATCCAAAATAGGGTGTCTGTTGACAAATCCTCCAACTTCTTTGTCCATCTTTACACCAGAAAGTAACTTCCCTAGATCTCACCCAGAGACAGACAGGATGTCTGCTTTGATACCAATTGAAATTCTGGTACCAGATATGTGTGTTACATGTGATGTCACAACAACACACTCTGCATGGACAATGTAAAACAACAAGAGAAACACACAGAATTGTTTACCCAGTTCAGTTCAACAACTTAATCTAGGGGCGACCAAGTCAAGGATGAAATTCACTACTTGTAGAATTAATTTACAGACTCAACAACCTCGTTGACAATCTCCTAAACTTAATTCCTACTAGTGAACTTTCTACCAAGAGTCCACTTGGGTATGAGAACACTACTCAATCCCTAAAACCTCTCAAAGATCAAGCACTTTGAGAAACACCTTGATCCTGCTTCACAGCTTTGATCAAGTTGCAAAACTCTCTTGCTTCACAGCTCTAGAGAGGACAGATTACACTCACCAATTCACTCTTGAATAGTTAACACAATTCTCGAACAAAGACAATGCTTAACCTCCAGTCAAAGCTCTCTATCTTCTATCTACTTTCCGTGTCTTCTTCCTTTGGTTGATGCGCTTTATATAACCATCAGAATTGGTCTTCCACCTGCTACAATATCTGACCTGATTTGTTATTTAAAACTGAATCTTCAAAACAGATTTTATCCACAAAATCTTTTTAAATCTCAGTCTTTAAATCTCCCTACAAATCTGCATCAAATCTCTATGCAACAGAGAATATCTATCCCAAGATATCCGCAACCAATGAGACTAACAGCTCTCCCAATATCCAGCTAAAACACAAACCCTAACAACATCGCTAAACCTGATGTTATTAATCTTCTGCAGACCTGATGTCATGACATCGCATGTGACATCAGACTTCAAAACTTCAACAACTTAAATCCTTAACATAAACCAATGTTAAGACTCAATGTTAAGACATCACCCATGTGACATCAACATTGAACACTTTGTTTTACCAAAATTCTAGCCAATCCAAGAACCAACAGTTCCTGGTTAGGAACTCTTGATTCGTCAAGTAGAGGGATGATGGCGAAAACATCCATAGTCCTTTGATGATCGGAGATTATGACAACGTCCACAATTTGATCAGCAAGGTAGTTCGGCGTCCAGTTGATGGGTCCGGAGCCCGGATATGGACGAATCTCTCCACGATCCACCTGACCCTGAAGAGCTGCTCGCATAAGGTAGCATCCTTGGTTACTTTCCGAACAGACTCTACAACGTTCATAGTTGTGTGGCGGTACCTGGCCACGCCCGCTTTGAATACAATGTAACCTCACTAAGTTAGCTTCCACAGATCGGACATCCGGACTTTGACGCCGAGTAGGGTTCCTCTTATTGATACTAATTTGCTGAGTATCTTTATCCATATAGATTGGCATCCACCAGTGATTTAACAAGTGCTGAAGTGCTTCTTGGACAAAGGCACAACCTTGATCGTTTTTGCAACCCGCTTTACAGCTTTGATAGTCATGTGAGTCGGACCTGCTCCTTATGTAACTCTACCAGGTTGGTATTCATTAAGCGAATATCGAAGATCTGAACCATGTTGATCTGATAGTGGTTCCTATCATGGTAGTCTTGGATCCATCCAAGATCCCTCTGATGCTGGAGGGCCTCCTGTATGAAAGAGCATCCCTGTTTGTTTACCGAGCAAGTCAGACAGGAGTTGTAATCATGTCGTGGCAGATTATGATATTGGCTTTGCCTTGAGTGCATCGTAACCAAGTTGACATTCATTGCTAGAATATCATGATTCTGAACGACGTTGGAATTTGTATAAACCATGTTAACCCCACGAACTTGGTGTTCTTGGATCCATCCGAGATGCATCTATTCCTGTAGAGCCGATTGCACCACAGAATATCCCTGATTGTTTTTAGAGCAGATATCACACTGATGATAATTATGAGCCGATTGAATCTTAACCAATTTGGCCCTTAATAAGAGTACATCGTGAATTTGATAGACATTGTTAGACTCTCCCTTTATCAGGTTGACTGCAGCTTTCTCATGTTGAGGCAGCGGGTTCGTGAGAACATTCGGATTCGTATCTTTGAAAAATAAGAGGCCGCTCCTAACAAGCTTTTGCACGTCGGATTTGAAACTGAGACAATTCTCTATGTTATGCCCTGGTCCTCCTTGATGATAAGGGCATGTCCGATCCACCTTAAACCAAAAAGGCGGATTTTTCGGTACTGTAAGAGGGGACTTAGTCTGGATGTGCCCCTTAGCCAGTAGTAACGGAAATAATTCAGCGTACGATACAGGTATAGGATCAAATCCTTGTGGCCGCGTTGTACGGTTGTTGTTGTATGGAGGACGAGCCTGCTGAAGAGGCTGTTGTGTCCTTTGTTGAAGTTGCTGTTGATTAGGTTGGCTCTGCACAACCTGAGGTTGATACGTAGGAATAGTCGCAGGGTTGATAGCAGGAGTCACAGCTGCTACTGGTTGATAACATCGCCTTTGCTTTCCGAGAGAGATATTCCCAATATCTTGCTCTTTTTTCTTAAGGAGAGCACTACCGTATCATTTTGTATTACTTGATGATCCAACGTCTTTTACTAAACGTCTTTCTCGGACTACTTCCTCAAGACGAACTCCCATACCGACCATTTCGGTGAAATCACTGGGCGCACTGGCAACCATTCTGTCATAGTAAAATGAGCTCAAGGTCTTTAAGAAAATCTTTGTCATCTCTTTTTCCTCAAGAGGTGGACAAATCTGAGCGGCAATTTCACGCCATCTCTGGGCGTATTCCTTAAAGGTTTCCTTGTCCTTTTGAGACATTGACCTGAGTTGATCTCTGTCCGGCGCCATGTCCAAATTTTATTTATATTGTTGGACGAAGGCAGTTCCAAGATCTCTGAAAGTGCTGATCGCAGTGCGGTTTAAACCCATGTACCATTTTAAGGCGGCACCAGTTAAACTATCCTGGAAGTAATGAATCAGAAGATCCTGATTCTCCGTCTGAGCTGACATTCGCCGAGCGTACATCACCAGGTGGCTCTGAGGGCAAGAGTTACCCTTGTATTTTTCAAAGTCGGGCACTTGGAATTTGTGTAGGACTTTCATATTGGGGACTAGACAAAGGTCTGCGGCGTCCTTTCCAAATAAATCCTGACCGCGAATGGCTTGCAGTTCCTTCTGCATTTCCAGGAACTGTTCCTGGAACTCGTCCATTTTGTCAAACATAGTTTCCTTTCTACCCGAAGGTATCCGTGGAATCTGTCCTTCCGGGACAGTGTGCACCACAGGGGGTGGTGCCGTTACTAGGCAGTGAATCTCGGCGTTTCTCAAAGTTTGTAACCTTCAGAAGTTCTTAGTATGCCTCTGACATCCTCGCCTTCCCGAAGTTTGTAACCTTCAGGCCCAACGGCTTCTGCTATGATTCCCTGATCCTTAGTGATCGGCGGAACATATCCTTCCGAGATATAGTTAACAGGCATGCCCCAGGGACGATCTTTCGGCATTTGATACCTAGGATCATACTTCTTCACTATGGGTGTTGAGGTGATCTCTGAGATCACAATTCTTTGTAGTTGAGCTTCTGCCATGGCTTGCATGTCGTTACGAAGCTTTCTCATATCCTCTCTCAGAGCGTCGATCTCTTCTTTCAATTCTCAGTTCTCTTCCTTGTGATCATCCATCTTTTTCTGACGAGTGGCCCGAGTATTGTACTAATGATACAGTTTGACTCTAGAATCGAGACACAAACGTGAGATTCGTAGGTAAGAAGAATACGTTGCGTGAGAATGATGAATGCAATGATTATATTAATTGTTTTTTAGTTTAATCAAAATAAACTTCGACAATTAGATTGCAAATATCAAACAGTGGGGAAACCCTGTTTTATTAAATTCAAAGGATTGCAGAAATGGAAATACAGTAAATTACAAGGTGCAGAAACAGAAACCTAAGCTAATGGATCCCGAGTTCTCTCTGAGGAGAAATTGGGTGCTGATTTTGGTACTTTCCTTTTCTTGGACCGGGGCTCCTAGGCCGTTGTCGGGTTGTCATTCCTTTGCCAAGTGAAAGGAGCGAGCAAACTCCTTTGGTCATCCTGATTTTCTACAGCATGTTGCTCTAGAATCTCAATTACAGCATCCTTATCTTTCAGCAGTTGCTGTATTTTGATACACTCCACATTGAGAATGCGGTACTTGTTCTTCCTAGACCTCCTCTCCTATTGAACTTTGTTGAGAGTAACCTGAAGTTTTTCCACTTCAGTATTGAAGTACATGACAGATTCCCTTAGCGGAAGAACTCCGTGACGATAATAAGGCATCTTTAGCTTGAGAGCTCTAGTCTGTACCCAGTGGAGATAAGGCTCCACTGAGACACAATCTGGTATTCCTAGAGACTCTCATCCTTTCTTATGAACATGTTTCCAAGAGTGCACTATTTCCATCTTTAGTGCCC
This sequence comes from Lathyrus tuberosus, assembly GCA_022829125.1. NCBI lineage: Eukaryota > Viridiplantae > Streptophyta > Magnoliopsida > Fabales > Fabaceae > Lathyrus > Lathyrus tuberosus. The sequence continues at coordinate 2,133,570 of JALAZF010000337.1, forward strand.
TATCATTTTCTCCTTCGTTGAAGAAAAGACCTTCCAGATGAGCATTACGCGGGACATGCCTCATCGGGTATCCAAATTGACGACGAACGAGAATTGGATGATAGTTGATTCCTCCTTTAGATCTTATGAGGGGTACGTTGGGGAAGTTTCCACAACAGGCAATGAACCTGAGCCCGTCATAAATCCTATTGCACCAATCTATATCAGAGTTGGTAAGAGAGATGATTTTCTGCGACCAACATAAGGCACTCTTATGATCCCAAAAAGCGGCAAACTTAGGCAAATGGGAAATAAACCATTTATATAGCAGGGGTACACAACACGTGATCATTCCTCCACTGTACAAAATCCCTTAGTGTACAGAATGATACGCATCTGCGAGCAAAGTTGGTACAGGGTTTCCAATGAGAAAAACCTTAATGGCGTTGATATCTACGAAGTTATCGATGTTGGGAAACAAAAATAACCCGTAGGTGAGCAAAACAAAGATGCTCTCGAAAGCGGCCATGTTCCCTATACTTGCAAAGTACAGAACATTCTTTGTCAAGAACTGGGCTGGAAAACCCTGGATGCCACCCTTAGTGGTCATGTGAGTCCTGAATTCTGACTCGTCCAAATAAATTGCTCTTGCAATGGTCTGATCCTTTGGAATTTATTCCAGTTCAGAAAATGGAGCTCGATCAGTGATATGTAAATCAGTCAGATGAGAATACTCCTCCAGCGTTGGTGCGAGCTGGTAATCTGGGAATGTGAAACAGTGATAAACCGGATCGTAAAACTGAATGAGTGCGTCCATGATCCTTTCAATTACCTGGACCCATAACAGAGGTAGCAGACCTCCGTACTTGGCTCTAAAAGCATCAGGGTTAGTGATCATCCTTGCTAACCCTCTCAAATCCTCTAGTTTTGGAACTTTGCAGGTATACTTATGAGTTCTCCTTCTACCGAAATCCATTAGCGCAATCTTTTTATCTCTGACATTTGCAATCATTGGCTTAGTTTAATTTGAAAAAAAAAGAGAGACTAGAAGAGAAAATTTTCTTTATTTAATGTTTTTTAAAACGAATGCATGAATGCAGCACACAAAAACATAGAAAAAACATGGGGTCAATGGGTCGTTGTCATGAAATCACGGCTCTACCCATCCCAAAGGTTTATACTAGTGATTTTTGTACCTGTCTCTCAAAATCATCAATTCTTGTCGAGAAAACACCAGCGGGCCGGGAACCGTGCTAGGTGATGTTTTTTCGAAGAATCATCAGAAAAGGGTGGTATGCGTGACAACTATTTCCGATAGCTTCCGCACCACTAAAAGGGGTTTTTCCTAGGTGTATACTCACTCTTTCCACATGCGGCATCACACGCATTCCCATTAGCAGAAAAATAAACACATACATCAATTAGGAAAAGCAATATATATATTTGTCCTAATGTCCTATACTTTTAAGAGCTATGAATCCTATGTTCGTGACAGAAAATGGCTTCCCGGCAGAATCGCCATTTTGTGGTACCTTCCCAATTTTAAAGGTTTTTGACCTAAGATCCTAGTAAAGGCCGATCTTAGTAACGGTGACATTCCCTGATAAAACCGTCATGAAAATAACCTGTCCAAGGTTTCCACCTAGAATTGTAACAAGAGAAGTTGGGCCCCACGGTGGGCGCCACTTTTCTGTAGCAAGCGATTTTGGACGTGGTTCTTAAGCACTGTCGCTCTTTGGGGTACTACAGGTCGATTTATTTTTTATCCTATTGAAGCTGATGAAGGAAGGGAAATAAATGTCTCCAACTAACCCTGCTTGCATACCGAGTTTAAACAGCGGTCTGTTAAGTTACGGATGCTATATGGAAGTGGGGCCTCTCTCTGCTTATTTTTTGGAATGAAATACCGGGGTTGTTCATGGGGAATTTGTTAGGATATTGCACCAGATTGGATGGAGGTAGGGGACTTTGGTTTTTTGATTAGTGTGCTCGCTAAGATTTTTCTTTCAATCTTATGCCTACGTATTCCCGTTTACCGAAATAGGGAAATCAGAGCGATCGTAGTTCCTCCTATTCTATGGGAGGAAATGGGGTTTTGGTGTCTTGTTCAAAGCCCAAGACGTGAAGCTAAAAGTGATATGTATCTTGTTCGAAGCCCAAGATGTGAAGCTGAAGGTGATCTGTATCTTGTTCGAAGCCCAAGATGTGAAGCTGAAGGTGATCTGTTTGTATCTTGTTCAAAGCCCAAGATATGAAGCTAAAGAGTCTATTTGTATCTTGATTAAAGCCCAAGATATGAAGCTAAAGGGTTTTGACTTTAGAGAGAATTTGTCACCTCTAAAGAGGGTCTGTTGGTCACAACCGTTGGGTGACTGGTTATAAATGAGAATTACTTTAAATGGACATGTGAACCCAGTAATGCCATAATTTCCTTTATCGGGGATTTTTAACCTGAAAGAGAAGACTTTAATTCAGTTTAGAGCAATGCCATCTTTCCTTAGGAATTTTTCATGCTAAAAGAGGGACAGTGGCGTGGATGTAAATAATCCAGAGGCTTGCCACTTACAGCTTTTAGATGGGGGAAAAGGAGTTGTTGATGTTTGTATGTTGTGACCAAAGCATGATTTGATGCTAAAAGGTTGATTGTCTCAACCGGGGTTTCCTTATACAAAGCCTAAGAGGAGGCTAAAAGTTTGATTTTTCCAGGGAAATGTTCTTTTTGTCTTGTACAAGGCCCAAGATTGAGGCTAAAAAGGGTTTGACTCGACAAGAGAGTCGTTTTGTGTGTTTCGTATAAATCCCAAGACGGAGGCTGAAGGGGTTTGACTCAACAAGAGAGTCCTTTATACTCAACAAGAGAGTGATTTGGTGTCTCGTATGAAGCCCGAGACAGAGGCTAAAAGTTGTTTAACTCAACAAGAGAGTCTTTTATAGTCAACAAGAGAGTGATTTCGTATCTCGTACGAAGCCCGAGATGGAGGATGAAAGTTTTAGCTATGCTGGGGAGAATCATTGTACAAAGCCCAAGAGGAGGCTGTTGAGCCAACAAGATGGTGTCTTTTATCTGTCTCGTAGGAAGCCCGAGATAGAGGATAAACGCGGTTAACTCAACAAGAGAGTTTTTGTATCTTGTATGAAGCTCGAGATGGAGGCTGAAAAGTTGGTTGACTCAACGAGGGAGTCTTTTTTGTATCTCGTACGAAGCCCGAGATGGAGGTTGGGGTAACTGTTTCAGTTGAGTGACCAGTGTGTTGGTTTTAAAGAGAAAATCAATTCTTATATGAGTAGTGGTATACTCATAGACTTGATCCAAGGGTTGGGATTATTTCCTGTTCTCTAAGGAAACGGGGAATCCAAAGGAGCTTTAGACTGTCCGAGTCTACGAATTCTATCTTTTGTACTATGCTTGAGAAACAGTAGTAATGAGATCTAGACTCTTGAAATACTATTTTATTAAGATGACTAATTTCTGTTCCTATACTTCTAGGAGGTCGTCGGGACATTTTGTACAAAGCCCAAGAGGAGGCTGAAACTTTTAAGAAGCCGAGGGACAATTTGTACAAAGGCCAAGAGGAAGCTATCATTCCCGGAGGAAGAATCATTATACGAAGCCTAAGAGGAAGCTGTGAAAACTTCTAAGAAGCCGACGGGTCCTTGTACAACGGCCAAGAGGAGGCGGGGATGCTTTTAGGAAGCCTTTGGGTCCTTGCACTAAGGCCAAGAGGAGGCTGATGAACAGTTCCAGAAGGGGTTTCACATGGAACAATGTCCTTCTGTATATGAACTGTTCACAGGGAAATTCCTTAGATCTAGTTATCTAATGTTGATGTAAGGAGGCGAGGTTTTGTCTAGTTCTAGACGTAGTTGTCGGGGAAACTCTAAATATCTATACTATTATTACACAATTGATATGAGTTTATGAAAGGAGACTTATAGTGAAACAGCCCCACAGTACAGTTATATATATATGAAAGCGGTAAATGAAAGCGGGTAAACACTTACTCGGTGATAGAGCTTCCATGTCGTTGGGTTAGTTGTTCAACAAAGAAAAATGGAAACAACAATATATATTCCAAAATCAAAAGAGAAAGTGCTTTGAAAGAAAAATTGGGGCTTTTAGCTCAAAGAGAGGCCCAGGGTTTTATCAGTGATCGCACGGTCGTTTTGTACAGGGACTTATGCAAGTGACTGAGGCTCAGGAAAAGTTTTCTGTACAAAGGGGATGTGTCTTACGCTCTCTCAAGAGGCCCAAAGAGTTTTTTTTGAAGAAAATAAATGGGTCTCACTACTCGAGGGTAGGCCCAAGGATTCGATTTTTCAACTGGCGATCGCGCCGAGGTTTTATTTTAACGCAGAGGGGCTTATACAATATCTGAGGCCCAAAATTGTTTTGGTTAAAAGGGGATTGGGTCTTACACTCTATTAGAGACCCAAAGATTTTGAATGGGTATTATAGCTCGAGGAGAGGCCCAGATGGTTTGTTTTCAACGGGCGACGATCGCGCCGAACTTTTTGAAATACAATGGGACTTATACAATAAGTGAGGCCCAAAATAGTTTGTATTTACAAAGGATTGGGCCTTACACTCTATTAGAGGCCCATGAGTGTTTGAAAAAGATTGATGAAGGTGAAAATCAGAGAAACCCTAATTTTGTTTTTTCTTTAAAAGTAAATATTTAAAGAAAATCAAATAAAATGATAAAAACACCAAATAGGTTTGAATAAACCACTTGTGATTTTTGTTTAAGGTTTGAAAAATGAGGTTTTAATCACAAGAGATATTAAAACTCATTTGTTTTTTATTTTCAAAGTATATATTCACTTTTAAATGTTTAAAAACAATTAAAAAGGAATTTATTCACAAAAATACTAATTATATTAAATAAATAATATAAGTCTATTTTTTTTGTGGAATAAAATATTTAAATATTTTTGTGATTTTTTACAAAAAGAACCAATAAAAAATAATTAAAATTGAGTGAGTTATTAATTTTCCAATTAATTAATAAAACATAAAAATATTGGAAAAATAGCAAAAATGTGAAAAAAACACAAAATGGCATGGGTGGGGTTTGAACCCACGACCTCAAGGTTATAGGGCGCGCGTCTTACCACTGGGGTGGTGATACATCCATTGTTTGAAGTGAAATCACAAATTTACAAGGCTTGCCTTGTTTTCTAGGCTTGGTCAAGGCAAGGCAAGACAAGTTTTGGGTCAAAAACGTGAAGGTCATAACTTTCTCATTTCTCCATGTTTTGAGATAAAATTTATATGCATCTGGCCTATAATTTCACAAGGAATCCAATGGTGGTGGTATTTTTTTCACATCATACTCCCTCCTCAAAATCCGATAGGGGTTCTGAAAAAGGCATATAATTGTATTTTCTATGCTGCACTTTGATACAGGCATGAATTACATGATCAATTGGTTCAAACACAACATATATAACATGTTTGAGGTGTGCATGATCAACGCACTTCAAAGCAATGCATATTTTGGAGGATTCAAGTCATGATGCTTACCTCTCTTTTGAATTTTTTGGAGTTTTTGTGCAATCTGTCAAACCACTTGTTCCAGAAATGGTTTGATGCTTTGGACACTCTCAAATGATCCCTTAGAAGCTATTAGGATAAGTGGAATCAGCTGGTACCTGCAAAAACACAAACTGGCCCTTTCTTGCAAAAGGGGTTAAAAATGGCCAAAATAGCAACTCTCTCAAATGGTGTTCCAGATGGGGGGAACCATTTGGGACAGTTCAAGGATGATATTTGGAGTGTGTTTGATGTTATATCTGGTTTGGAAAGTGACTGAATCAAGAAATGGCTTGAAAAATGCACAAAAGGCCTATTTTGAGGTTTTGAGAGGTGACTTTGTGATTTTGATGTTACAGGTCACTTGTGAGAGTTTGGATCACCTACATATGATGTTTATGAGGTTTGTGTGTGATTGGTTTGATTGGAAATGCTCTCTAGCTCAAAAACTCAGAGTTACCTTGCTAAAGAATGCATTTTTGCCAATAAAAAGAGATTTTGAGGAAAGCATCTGTTTGATGGCTTTGTTGTACTCAAACTGAGCACAAATGAGCTCTATTTATAGTAGAGCAAGTTTGTTTTGGGATCAATAGTGAATGGCAACTGCAGCAGAGGTTTGGCCAATGTTGGCAAATGAGAATCCAAGTCTCCTCTAGCCATTGACTAGAGGTTAGAGCACAGGCCTTTGGTTCCCTACTTGTTGGATCATTCTTGACTGAATTCAGTTGCAATTGTGTCAGTTTATGCCACCTTAAAGCATCTATTAAATGCATCAATTCGAAATTGGAGTCTTGTCCCTCTTTTAGGCAATTCTAGGTTTGGCATGCTACTTCTTGTTCCGAAGACTTTGGAGGCTTGGCTTAGTGATTGTCCCCTTTAGATTTGTTCCTTAGATGTGTCCAAAGTGATGACAAGGCTTGGAATTATCTGATTTTTTCCAAATCGACCAAAAATGCAAAATTCTGCCTAGCCTTGGCAGTTTTCAGCAAGGCATATTGCCCTTGTCATATCTCATGGCTCAAGTGGAATTTGGTGATGTTCTTGGTCATTTTGGAAAGCCCTCATATGATACAACAATTGTTTGATCATATTTGGTATTGATACTTTTTGGATCCAAGTGAAAAATGCCCTTACATTTGGAAAAAAGTGAAGGCAGATTCTGACTTAGTGAAAATTTCACTAAGTGTTGAAAAAAGTAACATTTTCACTTTTTGTGATTTTGATCATTCCATAACTCAAAATCCATGAGGAATTTGGAAGGAGGTCAGTTTTAAGCTTTTGTAGAGGGCCATGAGATCTAGAAATCAATCTTTGGATGGGGAAAAATGGCTTTGTGGTTTAGGAGTTATGATCCTCCAAAGTTGGTACCCTAGCCACATTGTTCCATAACTTAGAAAATTTCTAAGTTTTTTATGGTTACCCGTTTTACAAGTTATCCCACTTTTCTTAGTTTTTCTTGATGAATGATGATTCCAATCACACATTAACATCATTTTGGGATTAAAAAACCATTTTTGTGAAAAATCTCAAAAAGTCAAAGTTTGACTTTTGTGCACAATTGACTTTTTATCAGATGAATTCCAAACTATGAAATCCTTTAGGAAATCATGTTCTTGACCTAAATCAAACTTGATGGACATGTTCCATGGGTTTTATAGGGTATATTGAATCATGTTTTAGGGTTTGGGAGCATGCCTTGGTCAAAAGTCAAAGGTACAGTTGACTTTTCTTGCGAAACCCTCATTGTGGTACTGATGAAATTGAGACTTGTTACTCAAGCTTCTTGGATTAATCCATTGTTAAAACTGAATCAATGTGGTGTGTTAGGGACCCTCAAATCATGCCTTGAGGTCTTGGCTCATGTTTTGTCCCAAAAGTCAACTTAGGGGTGAATTAGGTCAAGAAACCCTAATTCCTGATTTTTGATGAATGCTTCCCCAGAGGCTAAATTGACTTGATGATTGGGTTTAAGATGTCCCTTGGAGCATCTTAGGTTATACTTTGAAGCATTGGCTCATGCCCAGTGGAAAATTTCTAACTGGAGGCCCTGGTCGACCAAAACCCTAATTTGGTGACACTGGCGATCTTGAGGCTTAATCCACCTAGAAAGGAGTAGCCTTGTGCTTAATCCTTAATGTGGGAGTCCTCTTGATCCTTTGGGGATATTTGAGAGGCTTATACAAGTTGAAGATCATGTCATTCCTTTATGGATCCTTTGTCTAAGAACTCTAAGAGGGCTTGAAACCCTAATTATGAGAGTAGTGAATGCTCAACAATTCCTTGAGGAGATTGATGAAGCATAAAGGTACATCCATATTGTGATGATGATTTGCACAATGATGGGAACCTAGGTGGTCAAAATTTAGGGTATGACACCTATTGCCCGACCTTTAACAAACGGGATGCTCGTCGGCTTTTCCTTGTTATGAAACATAAGTTAGTGGCCATTACATTTTCACAACTATTAAAAAATGTAAGTTTTCTCAATTTCATTCGATCAATTTCGTGACTTTGGACTTGACTGTTTAAAAACGTGCTTTTCGGCGTTGCCTCTTGATAAGTGCAAAATGTAATTATTTTTGTATATAAGTTTTGTTGCACTTATCGATACTTTTTTGTTAATGTCGTTCGAATAAACCCCGATTTGTTTATAAATATGTTTACTTTACATTTTAGTGTATATATTGCGTATCTTGTAAATATCATTGAGTTTAATTGATTTTCTCTCATTTTTGTAGGAATTCAAGCAATGGGATTTTTCCATTGTTGTATAGACATTGAATAAGCTTTCCAGCGCTTCTGACCGTGCGTAAATCAGAGTTGCAGTTCAGAAGTTGTGGACAAAATAAGGGCTGGTTTGCTGTCAAGTTCGCTTTGTGAGTTTGCCAGCGAATGTTCGCTTTGCGAATGCATGGTGTGTTCACAGCGAAGGCTCCCAGAATTGGACAGGGGAGAAAGAGACCAAAGTTCCCTTTGTAAACTGTGCAGCGAGCATTTGCTTTGCGAATAAATCGTTCACACTGCGAATTTTTGGAATTTTGCAAAGGCAGTTTAGCATTTCAGAGGCACTTAAGTGCTATTTTTTGTGGCTCGCTTAGCGAACGTGACAGATTTTGTAATTCTATAAGTTCATTTTCAGTCATTTTTTAGGTATGTTTTTGGGGATTTTTTCTCCCAACTCCATCAAACTTCATTTTCAGTAGATTAGCTTAGAAAACAACATGGAAGCTTGCATACGGATGAACCGGGGTGGATTGATCGTCGATCGGCGATGACAAACCGCGAGATGTTTGATTTATTTCTTTTCTTCTTTGTGTTTTGCTTCTTTGTTGGGTTGTTGTGTATGTATTTACTTTGAACTCATGTATATTTGTCGCCCATGGCGTTGTATGATATCTGCTTTACAAATCTTTATTGGTGATTATCTCTGATTTTTGTTTTATGCCCGGAGTTTGAGTTGCGTTAGAGATAATCCTCGCAAACTTTGATTAGGGATGATTATCTGTTAGTTTCTGAATTCTAGAGATAGATTTAGAGCTAACAATCTTCAATAGGTGTCGAAGCTTAATGCATCCGTGTCTTGAGTCGGGTGCGAGAGTGTCGACGATGGTAACACGATTGTTCTCTCAACTTTGCGTTAGACTTAACCTTTGTTGTGAGCGATGCTGGATGATATTGAGGAGTATTGTAGGTGGAGTATAACTAGTCGGTAAGTTTAAGTTTGTGAGGAGTCGATTATGTGCATGCCGGATAAGTTCGTCTCTCCGATTAATGAACTCTTTTTATGTTAATGTTTACTTTTCTATTTTTACTTCACCCATTTTAATCCAAACTCATAAACGTGAGAGATTGTCGAACGACATTCTTTCCCTCGATCCGATCACTGTGGACATGACATAAATCCCGGAGGGAATTCTTACGAAAATTAATATTTTTGCTTGCCGCTTTATCGCTTCAACAAAATGGCACCGTTTTCGGGGATTGGTTTTGATATAGAATCTTATTGTGATAGTTTCTTTGTTTTTGAGTTTTGTATATATCCTATATATTGTCTATTTCCATTATGTTTGTTCAAGTTTTGTTTACATTTTGTTCCCATAACGTTTGTTTAAATGTTTGGTTAGGACACTTGCTTTTGGTTTGCGTGGTGAGGCATCACCATGGCATGAAGGAAGGAAGTTGCTAGCTAAGCATTAAAAAGGCGTCGAGCTTACGACGTAAAACAAGCAGGTTTTATAGTTTTTTTTTTTGTTTCGTTATGACTTTTTCATTTTAGCTTAGGTAGTGTGGTGAACTTTCATTAAACAAGTTGTACTCGGATTTTTTGTAAATTTTTTAAATCCTCACTTTACAACTTGTTTAATCCATTTTCACCCGGTCTTTTAGTTTGTTTATATTAATAGTTTTTGTGTTTGTCTAGGAGCTTGTCGTGAGTTATTTGAGGATGCTTGGTGATGTTCCAAGTTTGATCGTTTCAACTTGCGGATGTATGGTAATGATATTGGTAAGTTTTGTACACGTCCAAGGTATGTGTTTATCGCTTTCTTGACATTAGCATATTCACGATACTCTGGCTTTTTACAAACTTCCATACCATTCATTCTTTTGTATACTTGTTCTTGTTGTGAATCGCTTTAGTTCCCACTTTTTTGTGAGGTAACTTTCCATTGTTCATATATGCGCAGAGTTCCAACGTTCTTGTTCTAACTGGATTTTATTATGCTTAACCTTTTGTTTGTGTTGATTATATGAAAGTATGAAAAGGATCAAGGCATTTTGTTTCATTTTGAGCACAACTACTGTCATACCCCAAATTTTGACCACTAAGATTTCCCATCATTGTGCAAATCATCATCACAATATGGATGAACCATCATGCCTCACCAAATTCCTTAAGGGTTGTTGAGCATTCACTACAATCAAAATTAGGGTTTTAAGCCCTCTCAGAGCCTTAGACAAAGGATCAATCAAGGAATGACATGATCTTCAACTTGTCTAACCTCTCAAATATCCACAATGGATCAAAAAGGACTCCCACTTCAAGGATTATGCACAAGGTTGCTCCCTTCTAGGTGGATCAAGTCTCAAGATCGCCAGTATCACCAAATTAGGGTTTTGGTCGACCAGGGCCTCTAGATGGGAAGTTTCATCTGGGCATAAGCCAAAGATCCAAAACACAACCTAATGTACTCCATGGAGCCTCATGGACCCAAGCATCAAGTAAATTTGACCTCAGGGGATGCATACATCAAAAATCAGGAATTAGGGTTTCTTGACCTAATTCACCCGTAAGTTGACTTTTGGGACAAATCAAGAGCCAAGACCTCAAGAAATGATTTAAGGGTCTCTAATGAACTATATTGATCCATTTGGAACAATGGATTAATCCAAGAAGCTTGAGAAATAAGTCTCATTTTCATCTGCACCACAATTAGGGTTTCGCGAGGAAAGTCAACTGTAACTTTAACTTTTGACCAGGACATGCTCCAAAACCCTAGGACATGCCCCAATATACCCTATGACACCCTTGGAACATGTCCATCAAGTTTGATTTACGTCAATGACATGATTTCATGAAGAATTGCACAATTTGGAATTCATCTGATAAAAAGTCAACTGTGCACAAAAGTCAACTTTGACTTTTTGAGATTTTTCACCAAAATGGATTTTTAACCCTAAAATGATGTTAATTTATGATTTGAATTATCATTCATCAAGAAAAATCAAGAAAAGTTGGATAACTTGTAAAAGGGGTAACCATAAAAACTTAGAAAATTTTCTAAGTTAAAAATAAAGTGACAAGGGTACCAACTTTGGAGGATCATAACTCCTAAACCACATGGCCATTTTTTCTCATCCAAAGATGGATTTGTAGCCCTCATTACCCTCTACAAAAACTTCAACTAGACCTAAGTCCAATTCATTAAGGATTTTGAGTTATGGAGTGATCAAAATCAAGAAATCACACTTTGTTCCACTTTTTGCCAAATGTAGAGGGATTTTTCACTTGGAATCAAAAGAGATCAAAACCAAACTTGTTCAAACAGTTGTTATATCATGTAAGGGCTTTCCAAAATGGTCAAGAACATTGCCAAATTCAACTTACCCCATGAGATATGACATTGTCAAGTTGCCTTGCTGAAATCTGTCAAAGGCAAGGCAGATTTTGCATTTTGGCTCGATTTGCCAAAATCAGCCAAAGTCAAATGCTCCTATCCACTTGGACACCTCAGAGGATTGAATCTAAAGGGTACAATCACTGAGCCAAGCCTCCAAAGTCCATGGAACAAGAAATAGCATGTTGAACCTAGAATGGCCAAAATAGGGACAAGACTCCAAATTTGGATTGAAGCATTCAATGGAAGCATCAAGGTGGCATGGACTGAGCCATTCTCATCTGAAATCAGTCAAGACTTAACCAAGACCAAGGGAATCAAAGCTCTGTGCCCTAACCTCTAGTCAATGGCTAGAGGAGACTTGGATTTTCATTTGCCAACATTGGCCAAACCTACTTACCAGCTGCCATTCACTATTCCTTGCAAAACAAACTTGCTCTACTATAAATAGAGCTCAATTGTGATCAGTTTGAGTACACCAAAGCCATCTAACAGATGCTTTCCTCAAAATCTCTTCTTTCACTCCAATTTTGCCTTCTAAGGCAAGTCACTATCGAGTTTTGAGTTTGAGAGCAATTCCAATCAAACCAATCACTCACACACCTCACATACATCACATATGAGCTGATCAAACACTTAGATCACTTCTGAAACACCAATTTCAAAAAATCACCAGCTGGTTGCTCAAATTTTCAATCAAGTTGCAGCTGAGGTACCACAAAGTGATCCAGCCAATTTCAATCAAGTCCAACCATTCAAACACACTCCATAGGGTGTAGGGAAGCTGTCCAGATCATCACCACTCATCGGTAACACCTCCAAATCAAAAATCACATTGCACTTGCTGTCACGGCTTAGAGGTGAGCATATACTTGGCCATCTCTCAATCTATGCATATTTCCTCGCACAATAATTTGGCCATATGTTCATAATCATGCATGGAATGTTTTCCCTCAATTAATTGCATTGTTTGAATCGTGTATCAAAAATCCTAGCCTTCATGCAGAAATTAGGGTTCTTGAGGATTTTTCATGATTTCTTGTTATATGTTTAATTTAAATGAAATTAAGTGTTATAGACATGATCGTGAGGTTGAGACGAGCATAATGATATGTGGATTGCATGATATAATCAAGTATTCAGTGAGATTGAGGAGAAAATGCAAATCAGCCAAACCCAGAACACGCGCGTGTTCTTGGTGTGTTCTTGGCGCCATTTTTGAATAATTCAAATATTTGAATTTTGTGATTTTATTTAATTGATTCAAAAATTAATTTCTCTATGAGTTTGAATGATTTTGAGTTGATTTTTTTTAATAATTCACAAAAATGTTAAAATATTTTATTTTATCAAAAAATCCCAAAAATATTATTTACTTCATATAATTGATATTTTTGCAAAGAATTAATATTTTAATTGTTTTTGACATATTAAATATTTTTTCTACATTGATTTTGCAACTTTTAATGCTTTCTAATTATTTTGTAGGTCAATACTTAATTTTTGAAGCATTAATCCAAAATCACAATTTGTTTTTCACATGTTAAACAATTTTGATCATTTTAATTGAATTTTTATTCAATTAAATACATTTTTGAAAACAAATTAGGGTTTTTGGATTAATTCAACCCTCATAAATCATTTTCAAAACTTTTTGGGCCTTTAATAGAGTGTAAGACCCAATCCTTTCTTGACCAAAACATTTTGGACCTCAGTGTATTGTATAAGTCCCGATACCGTCAAAAACAAATGGCGCAATCGTCTCCTTTTGAAAATACCTTTTGGGCCTCTCCTTGAGCTATAAGACCCATTCAAACTTTTTGGGCCTCTAATAGAGTGTAAGACCCAATCCCCTTTTAACGAAAATCATTTTGGGCCTCACTTATTGTATAAGTCCCTCTGCGTTAAAAGAAAACCTCGGCGCGATCGCCATTTTAAACGAAAAATCATCTGGGCCTACCCTCGTGTTATAAGCCCCACTCTTTTTCTTAAAACCCTTTGGGCCTCTTGAGAGAGTGTAAGACCCATCCCTTTGTACAGAAAACAATTTTTGGGCCTCAGTCACTTGTATAAGTCCCTCTGTACAAATTTCAACAGTGCGCTCATTGATAAAACCCTGGGCCTCTCCTTGAGCTGTAAGCCCCAAACCTTTCTTTTTCAAAGCACTTTCTCCTTTGATTTTGAATATACTGTTGTTTTCAATCTTTCTTTGTTGAACAACTAACCAAACAGCATGGAAGCTCTACAACCGAGTAAGTGGTTATTGCTTTCATTTACCGCTTTCATATACATATAACTGTATTGTGGGGCTATTTCACTGTAAGTCTTCTTTCATAAACTCATATCAACTGTGTAATAATAGTATAGATATTTAGAGTTTCCCCGACAACTACGTCTAGAACTAAGTGACGCCGTTTCGTTTGTTTGTAGAAATAGACAACTAGATCCCCAATAGGATCACCAGACACAGTCTTCTCTCAGGCTGTCCTCATTAGGAATTGTCAAGAAACTCTACTCCCAGAGATGAATGTATTCTCCGTGAATGGCATCTTTGAGTTTCTTCCAAATTCTCGAACTTTCCTGACTTTGATCTATTCTCGGTGAATAGCATTGCCTTGAATTTCTCGGGGTTTGGGGACCCACGGGCTTCTTAAAAGCATCGGCCTCCTCTTGGGCATTGTACAAGGACCCACAGGCTTCCTAAAAGCAACCCCGCCTCCTCTTGGGCTTAGTACAAGGACCCTACGGCTTCTTAGAAGTATTCACAACCTCCTCTTAGGCTTCGTATAATGATCTCTTCCTCCGGGAATGATAGCCTCCTCTTGGGCTTAGTACAAGGACCCGTCGGCTTCTTAAAAGCTTCCAGCCTCCTCTTGGGCTTCGTACAAATTGTCTCGACGACCTCCTAGAGGTATAGGAACAGAACTTAGTCATCTTCATAGAACAGTCCTTTCGTAGAGGCTACTACTGTTTCTCAAAGCATAGTACAAAAGATGAAACTCTAGACATGGACAGTCTAATCTCCTTGAGTCTCAAAGACATTCTCAAGTGACCCCTTCAAAAATAGGAAGGAAACCCGCAGACTCAGACAGTCTCAATACCCTTCGGATTTCCCGCTTCCTTGAATCAAATCCCTGAGTACAGTGTTGCTCATATAAGATACGATTTTCTCTTTCTAAATCAGTATACCGGACCTATCACTTAACTGAACAGTCACCATAGCCTCCTCTTGGGCTTTGTACAATGATTCTCCCCAGCGGAGTCAAACAACATTCGGCCTCTCTCTCGGGCTTTGTACGAGACACATAAGAGACTCCCTTGCTAAGTCAATTACCCCTTTTGCCTCCATCTCGGGCTTTATACGAGATACCAAAAGATTCCCTCGTTGAGTCAAAACCTTTTAGCCTCTCTCTCGGGCTTTGTACGAGACACATATTAGCCTACTCTTAGGCTTTGTATAAGAAAACCACTGGTTAATCCAATTAACCTTTTAGCATCAAAGTTGTGCCTCGTTCACAGCACACAAACATCAACAACTCCTCTCTCTTCATCTAATCGCTGTAAGCGGCAAGCCTCTGGATCATCTACATCCATGCCACTGTCCCTCTTTTAGCATGAGAAATTCCTACGGAAAGATAGCATTGCTCTACACTGAGTTAAAGTCTTCTCCTTCAGGTTGAAATCCCCTATAAAGGAAATTATGGCATTGCCGGATTCACATATCCCGGTTAAAGTAATTCTCCTTTATAAATAGTTGTGACATATAACCCCCTATTTAGAGATGACAAATTCTCTCTAAAGTTGAGACCTTTCAGCTTCACATCTTGGGCTTCGAACAAGATACAAATAGACTTTTCAGCTTCACATCTTGGGCTTTAAACAAGATACAAATCACCTTTCGCTTCACGTCTTGGGCTTTGAACAAGACACCAAAAACAACCATTTCCTCCCATAGAATAGGAGGAACTACGAACGCTCTGATTTCCCTGTTTTAGATAAACGGGAATACGTAGGCATAAGATTGAAAGAAAAATCTTAGCGAGCACACTAAACAAAAACCCAAAATCCTATATCAAAAGCAGTAATTCAAAAACATCAGTCCTAACATCCTAATCCTTGTTCCCCGCCAGAAACCTTCTGTCTAGATAAAAACCAGTATTGGCGAAAATACAAATAACCAGTACAAAGGCCCCCACACATTGATAGCATTCGTAACCTAACAGACCGCTGTTTAAACTCAATATGCAAAGCAGGGTTAATTGGAGACATCTATTTCCCTTCCTTCATCAGCTCACAATAGGATAAAAAATGAATTGACCTGTAGTTTTAAGCTCAACCGCAGAGCGCGACCAGCGCTTAAGAACCGCGTCCAAAATCGCTCGCTACAGAAAAATGGCGCCCACAGTGGGGCCGGTCTCTGTTTTTCTGATTTCCTTTTTCTTCACTTTTGCGAAAACCACAGATCGGGGCTTCCGCCGGGGAACCCATTTTCTGTCAGGAACTTAGGATTCTTAGCTTCATAGGTCTATGATGATTAGGACAAATATATATACTGCTTTTCCTAATTGTTATACATGTTTATTTTTCTGCTAATGGGAATGCGGGTGATGCCGTGTGTGGAAAGAATGAGTATACACCTAAGATAAGTGATGGCGACGGGGTCGACCATCAACCTCAGTGGAGGATGACCAACGCAACCCATTCTCTCACCTAGACAATGGGCCGGTTGTTAAGTCTAAGAAGCTGAGGAGCCAAACCCTTTCGTAGTGCGGAAACTATCGGAAATAGTTGTTACGCGATACTACCCTCATTTGAGGCTGGTGATCTATTCTCGGTGAATGGCACTTACTCTAAGATTTCTCTACAACTCGCTGGCGATCCGCTTGTTGTTTTGCTTTCCTGGGAGGAGCTGATGATAATGAGTACAGGTAAACAAATCACCCTAGTATAAACCTTTGGGGATGGGTAGAGCCTTGACTTCATGACAACGACCCTTTGACCCCATGTTTTTTCTATGTTTTTGTGTGCTGCATTCATGCATTCATCTAAAAAACATTAAAACATTAAAAAAATCTTCTCTTCTAGTCTCTCTGTTTTTCAAAATAAACTAAGACTGTGATTGCAAATATCAGAGAAGAGGATTACGCTAATGGATTTCGGTAGAAGGAGAACTCACCAGTACACCTTCAAGGTTCCAAAACTAGAGGATTTGAGAAGGTTAGTGAGGATGATCACTAACCCAGAGGCTTTCAGAGCCAAGCACAGAGGTTTGCTACCACTATTAAGAGTCCATGTGATTGAGGGAATCATGGATGCGCTCATTCAGTTTTATGATCCGGTTTATCACTGTTTTAAATTCCCGGATTACCAGCTTGCACCAACGCTGGAGGAGTATTCTCACCTGATCGATCTACACATTACGGATCGAGCTCCATTTTTTGGACTGGAAGAAATTCCAAAGAATCAGACTATTGTAAGAGCAATTCATTTGGACGAGTTTGAGGTCAGGGCTCACATGACCGCTAAGGGTGGCATCCAAGGTTTGCCAGCCCAGTTCTTGACAAAGAAAGCCCTGTGCTTCGCCAGTATAGGAAACGTGACTGCTTTTGAAAGCATCTTTGTCTTGCTCACCTACGGGTTATTTTTGTTTCCTAACATCAATAACTTCGTCGATATTAACTCCATTATGGTTTTTCTCATTGGAAATCCTGTGCTGACTTTGCTCGCAGTTGCGTATCATTCTGTACACCTGGGAAATTTGTACAGCAGAGGGGAGATCACATGCTGTGTACATTTACTTTACAAATGGTTTATCTCTCACTTGCCCAAGTCTGCTGCTTTTTGGGATTGCAAGAGTGCCTTACGTTGGTCGCAGAAGATCATGTCCCTCACCAACTCTGATATAGATTGGTGTAATAGGATTTATGAGGGAATCAGGATCATTGACCAATGTGGAAACTTCCCCAACGTACCCCTTATAGGAACTAAAGGAGGAATCAACTACCATCCGGTATTGGTTCACCGTCAATTTGGATACCTGATGAGACACATCCCACTGGGTGTTCATCTAGAAGGTATTTTCTTCAAAGAAGGAGAAAACGACAGAGCACTAAAGATGAAAATAGTGCACGCTTGGAAGCATGTTCATAAGAAAGGACGAGAGTCTCTGGGAAAACCAGACTGTGTCTCGGTGGAGCCTTATCTCCATTGGATACAAACTAGAGCTCTCAAGATAAAGATGCCTTATCCTCGTTACGGAATTCTTCCGCCGAGGGAATCTGTCATGTACTTCATGACGAAAACTGAAAAGCTTCAGGTTACTCTCAACAAAATTCAAAAGGAGAGAAGGTCTTGGAAGAACAAGTACCGCACCCTCGACATAGAGTGCATCAAAATACAGCAATTACTGAAAGAAAAAGATGCTCTGATTGAAATTTTGGAGAAACATGTTGTAGATAATCAAGATGACCAAAGGAATTTGCTCGCTTATTTCACTTGGCAAAGGAATAACAACCCGACAATGGCCCAAGAGCCCCGGTCAAAGAAAAGGAAGATACCAGAATCAGCACCCGATTTCTCTTCAGAGAGGACTCGGGACCCATTAGCTTAGGTTTCTATTTCTGCACCTTGTAATCTACTGTATTTCCATTTCTGTAATCCTTTGAATTCAATAAAAAGGGGTTTCCCCATCGTTTGATATTTGCAATCTAATTGTCGATGTTTATTTTGATTAAACCAAAAAACAATTAATATAATCATTGCATTCATCATTCTCACATCGCGTATTCTTCTTCCCTACGAATCTCACGTTTGTGTCTCGATTCTAGAGTTAAACTGTCTCATTCGTATAATACTCGGGCCAATCGTCAGAAAAGGATGGATGATCTTGAGGAAGAAAACAGAGAGTTGAAAGAAGAAATCGATGCTCTGAGAGAGGATATGAGAAAGCTTCGTAACGACATGCAAGCCATGGCAGAAGCTCAGCTACAAAGAACTGTGATCTCAGAGATCACCTCAACGCCGGTATTGGAGAGGTATGATCCTAGGTATCAGATACCAAAAGATCGTCCTTGGGGCATGCCTGTTAACTATATCTCGGAAGGATATGTTCCGCCGATCACTGAAGATTAGGGAATCACAACAGAAGCCGTTGGGCCTGAAGGTTACAAACTTCGGGAAAGCGAAGATGCCAGGGGCATATTGAAGACCCCTGAAGGTTACAAACTTCGGGAAACGCCAAGACTCACTGCCGTAGTCACGGTATCACCCCTTGTGGTGCACACTGTCCCGGAAGGACAGATTCCACCAACACCTTCTGGTAAGAAGGAAACTATGTTTGACAGAATAAATGAATTCCAGGAACAGTTCTTAGAAATGTAGAAGGAACTGCAGGCCATTCGCGGTCAGGATTTATTTGGAAAGGACACCACAGATCTCTGCTTGGTCCCAAATGTGAAAGTCCCGCACAAGTTCCAAGTGCCCGAATTTGAAAAATATAAGGGTAAATCTTGCCCTCAAAGCCATCTGGTGATGTACGCTCAGCGGATGTCAGCCCAGACGGAGAATCAGGACCTACTGATTCACTACTTTCAGGATAGTTTAACCGGTGCCGCACTCAAATGGTAAATGGGTTTAAACCGTACTACGATCAGTACTTTCAGAGATCTTGGTACCCGCCTTCGTCCAACAATACAAATACAATTTGGACATGGCACCCGACAGAGATCAACTCAGATCGATGTCGCAAAAGGACAAGGAAACCTTTAAGGAGTACGCTCAAAGGTGGCGTGAAATTTCCGCTCAAATTTGTCCACCTCTTGAGGAAAAAGAGATGACAAAGATCTTCTTAAAGACCTTAAGCTCATTTTACTATGACCGAATGGTTGCCAGTGCGCCCAGTGATTTCACCGAAATGGTCGGCATGGGCATACGTCTTGAGGAAGCCGTCCGAGAAGGACGTTTGGTAAAAGACACTGGATCGACGAGCGGTACTAAAAAATACGGTAGTGCTCTCCCTAAGAAAAAAGAGCAAGATATTGGGAATATCTCTCTCGGAAAGCAAAGACGACGTTATCAACCGGTAGCAGCTGTGACTCCTGCTATCAACCCTGCGTCTATTCCTACGTATCAACCTCAGGTTGCGCAGAGCTAACCTGACCAGCAAAGGACACAACAGCCTCTTCAGCAGGCTCGTCCTCCATATAACAACAACCATACAACACGGCCACCAGGATTTGATCCTATACCCGTGTCGTACGCAGAGCTGTTTCCATTACTACTGGCTAAGGGGCACATTTAGACTAAATCTCCTCTTACAGTATCGAAAAATCCGCCTTTTTGGTTTAAGGTGGATCAAACTTGCCCTTATCATCAAGGAGGTTCAGGGCATAACATAGAGACTTGTCTCAATTTCAAGTCCGACGTGCAAAAACTTGTTAGGAGCGGGGTCTTATCTTTCAAAGATACAAATCCTAATGTTCTCACGAACCCGCTACCTCAACACGAGAAGGCTGCAGTCAATTTGATAGAAGGAGAGACTAACAATGTCTATCGAATTCACGATGTACTCTTGTTGAAAACCAATTTGGTCAAGATGCATTGTAGACAGAGTGGATATGGCCATGTGCCACCTCATAATTATCACCAGTGTGATATCTGCTCTAAAGACAATCAAGGATGTTCTGTGGTACAAGCAGCCTTACAGGAACAAATGGATCTCGGATGGATCCAAGAGCACCGAGTTCGTGGAGTTAACATGGTCTACACGAATTCTAACGTCATTCAGAACCACGATATCTGTACAATGAATGCCAACTTGGTGGCAATGCACTCAAGGCAAAGCCAGTATCATAATCTGCCACGGCACGATTACAGTTCCTGTCTGATTTGCTCGGTAAACAAACAGGGATGCTCTTTCATACAAGAGGCCCTCCAGCGTCAGATGGATCTTGGATGGATCCAAGACTACCATGATAAGAACCCTTATCAGATCAACATGGTTCAGATCTTCGATATTCGCGTAATGAATACCAACCTGGTAGAGTTACATGCTGAGCAGGTCCGTCTCGAATTCTTAATATCACACGACTATCAAAGCTGTAAAGCAGGTTGCGAAAACGGTCGAGGTTGTACCCTTGTCCAAGAGGCACTTCAGCACTTGTTAAATTATTGGTGGATGCCAATCTATATGGATGAAGATACTCAGCAAATTAGTATCAGTAATAGAAACCCCACTCGGCGTCAGAGTCAGGATGTCCGATCAGTGGAAGCTAACCTAGTGAGGTTACATTGTATTCAAAGTGGGCGTGGCCAGGTGCCACCACACAACTATGACAGTTGTAGCGTCTGTTCGGAAAGTAACCAAGGGTGTTACCTTGTGAAAGCAGCTCTTCAGGGTCAGGTCGATCATGGAGAAATTCGTCCCTATTCAGGTTCTGGACCCATCAACTGGTCACCGAACTACCTTGCCAAGCAAGTTGAGGATGTTGTCACGATCTCTGGACATCACAGGACCAGGGATGTTTTTGCCATTATTCCTCTACTTGACAAATCTAAAGTTCCCAACCGGGAACGAATCGAGATTACTTATGATGGTCAGAAAAATCAGAAGGCTCCTGTAGTCATCTATCTACCGGGACCACTACCGTATGAATCAGCTAAGGCGATCCCTTACAAATACGGTGCAACAACAATTGAAAATGGAAAGGAAATTCCATTACCCTCCGTTGTGAATATTGCAGACATCAGTCGAGTAACACGGAGTGGTAGAATCTTCAACCGAGGGGTTGGGGAACTTAACAAGGAAAAGGAACTTCAGACGGAAATTCCTGATCCACCAGTCGGTCAATCCAGTAATCCCGACCTTTCAAAAAATAATGATGAGATGCTGAAGCTCATCCAAAGGAGTGAATATAACATTGTTGATCAACTGTTATAGACTCCTTCAAAGAACTCGGTATTATCACTGTTACTCAGTTCAGAAGCCCACAGGGAGGCTCTGCAGAAAGTTTTGGAGCAAGCCTTTGTGGAACAAGATGTAACAATCAGACAGTTCGATAGTATTGTCTCTAACATCACTTCCTGCAACAATTTGGGATTTAGTGATGAAGAATTACCTGAAGAGGGTCGTCGTCATAACATGGCGCTCAATATCACAGTTAACTGCCAGGACGATGCTTTAGCCAGCGTACTGGTAGACACAGGGTCAGCCCTGAATGTTATGACGAAGTCCACTTTGATGTAATTATCATTCAAAGGACCTCCGATGAGGGTTAGCGAGGTTGTCGTCAAAGCATTCGACGGATCCAGAAAAATAGTTATCGGCAAAGTTGATCTTCCCATAACTATTGGTCCTCACACTTTCCAAGTCACTTTCCAGGTCATGGACATCCGGGCAACATACAGTTGTTTATTAGGAAGATCTTGGATACACCAGGCTGGAGCGGTCACTTCGACCCTCCACCAAAAGCTAAAATTCATCAAGAACGATCAACTTGTCACGGTTTGTGGGGAATAAGCCTTGCTTGTGAGTAACTTTTCATCATCTACTGGAATAGAACCCGAGGAGATTATTGGAACTCAGTTCCAAGCACTGTCGGTAAGCGAGAACAATCAGTTCAAAGGAGAAACCTCGATTTCCTCATACAAAGATGCTATTAAAGCGGTCAAGAGTACCAATACAATAGGATGGGGACAACTTGTCATTCCTACTGACAATAAAACAAAGAAGGGTCTTGGTTTTTCTGCAACCTGTACCCGGACAGCTGCCAATGGTGAAAGTCTTCATCCCCTTCAAAACTTATTCCATAGTGGAGGTTTTCTTCTCCCAGTGTCTCAGACAGTTCATGCTATCAATGAGGAAGATCCCTCTGACACAGATGAAGAATGGAAGTCCTACCTTAACAAGGACGGTTATATGTCTCAGGAGGAGGTGCCTACGCCATTTTTGCTTTCCTACAGAAAGTCCAAGATTTATACCAAGATCAGATGTCGAAGTGATCTACGGGGATTGTGATCCGGAAGGATGCCGCGCTCCGCCAAATTCATTAAAGGAAGACACTCCGATGAAAGATAATTTTGACTACACCTACTATGGCCCAATGGATGGTCTGCCAATGTGGCAACCTTACCCAGGAAACTTGGGGCAAGAAAGTCATCCGAACAATGAAAATCAGCTGACCGTCATTGAACAGAATACCTGTGTCCCCACCATGCCATGGGATCAACACTCAGGTCATTCAGAAACTACTCAACATGAAGATGAATTCGCAATGTTTGCAGGACTTGAATTCATCAACTATGCTTTTTCCGAGGTCAACGTCAACGAGAGAGATGACTCCTCCAGTTCCAAAGAAGTGTGGGACAGCTTGGGACAACCGAGTGGAAAATTCGACTATATGGTCAAGTACACCGCTCCCGAAAGCTCTCGTATCAGGCTCAAAGATATCCAGCCTACTGGATGGGGAGATACAGCTGAAGGCACAAATACTATGCTAAATGTAACAGAGGAATTCTCCTACGACAATTCTGCTTGGGAGACAGATTCCAATGATCCCGCTCCACCAGAAATCAGCGTCATTTCTGAAGACAAATCAAGGAAGGTACCAGACTTTGTGATTCACCGAGGAGTTCGCCGCCAATGGGTTGCTGTCGAGGTTCTGAAGGTCGTTCATCAGTCAAAGTAATTGCCATCTTTAACCTTTCACCCTGCCCAGGTGAAACGGATGTTTTGATAGGGCTTGCTTTTTGTAAATTTCCCTCTTCGCTTTGCCCAAAGCGACAGAGTTTTGTTTTATAGGGCTGTAGTTTCAAGATTCGACTTGTTCATTAATAAAATAACGTCGTTTTGTAATTTCCGCATTAATTGTTGTTTTCTCTTTTTGCTTTTTCAAAGAAAATGGTAATCCTAAAAAACAAAACAATAAAAATAAGCAGTAAAACAAATACACTATACACACTTGCATTTTTCTCTATCTCTTCTAAACACGAATCATCACGTCATGCAGATTGCTTGTTTTAAACCCAGTTGAAACCTGCGATCCGATGCCTTCTCCCAACTTTGAGTTCCCGGTATTCGAGGCTGAAGAAGAAAATGACGACAAAATTCCAGAAGAAATCTCTCGACTACTCAGACAAGAGGAAAGGTCCATTGAACCTCACAAAGAACCGTTGGAAACGGTAAACTTGGGTTCAGAGCAAGAGAGAAAAGAAATCAGGATCGGGGCACTGCTCAGTCCAACTACCAGAGAGAGTTTGATAAAGTTTCTCAGAGAATTTCCCGATGTATTCGCTTGGTCTTATCAGGATATGCCAGGGTTGGATACCAGCATCGTGGAACATCACTTACCGTTAAGATCGGAATGTCCGCCAGTATAACAAAGGTTGAGACGCACTCACCCGGACATGGCCATCAAAATCAAAGAGGAGGTACAGAAACAGATTGACACGGGTTTCCTCGCCACAGCTGAATATCCTCAATGGTTAGCCAACATCGTACCCGTTCCCAAAAAGGACGGAAAGGTCAGAATGTGTGTTGATTACAGAGATCTGAACAAGGCAAGTCCAAAGGACGACTTTCCTTTACCACACATGGACATGCTGGTAGACAATACAGCAAAGTTCAAAGTCTTCTCCTTTATGGATGGTTTCTCGGGCTATAACCAGATCAAAATGGCGCCGAAAGACATAGAGAAAACTTCGTTCATTACCCCATGGGGTACCTTTTGTTACAAGATAATGTCGTTCGGTTTGAAGAACGCCGGGGCAACCTATCAAAGGGCCATGACTACTTTGTTTCATGACATGATACATAATGAAATCGAGGTATATGTCGATGATATGATTGCAAAACCAAAAACAGAGAGTGAGCACGTTGAACATCTATCAAAATTGTTCGAACGTCTAAGAAAATTCAAGCTCCGCTTGAATCCCAACAAGTGCACCTTCGGTGTCCGTTCAGGGAAACTACTAGGGTTCATCGTCAGCCAGAAAGGAATTGAAGTTGATCCTGACAAGGTCAAGGCCATTCAAGAAATGCCTTCTCCGAAAACTGAAAAACAAGTCAGAGGATTCTTGGGATGTTTAAACTACATCTCCGGATTCATATTCCTTATGACCACCACATGTGCGCCGATTTTCAAATTACTGAAAAAGAACCAGGATTGCGTTTGGTCAGAAGATTGCCAAACTCCCTTCGACAGTATTAAGAAATATCTGTTGAATCCTCCGATTCTATCACCTCCAGTGGAAGGAAGACCACTGATAATTTACCTCACAGTCCTAGAGGACTCGATGGGATGTGTACTTGGCCAACAAGACGAAACTAAAAGAAAAGAGTCTGCCATCTACTATTTGAGCAAGAAATTCACCAACTGCGAGACTCGGTACACGATGCTTGAGAAAACTTGTTGCGCTTTGGCTTGGGCAGCCAAACGTCTACGCCAATACATGATTCATCATACTACATGGTTGGTCTCCGAAATGGATCCAATCAAGTACGTATTTGAAAAACCTGCTCTTACGGGAAGAATTTCCCGTTGGCAGATGCTGTTATCAGAATATGACATAGAGTACCACGCTCAGAAAGCCGTTAAGGGAAGTATTTTAGTCGATCATTTGGCTCATCAACCGATTGACGATCAAGAATCAATCGGGTTTGACTTCCCAGACGAATATGTCATGTATCTAAAGATGAAAGACTGCGATGAACCGCTACCCAGTGAAGGGCCAGAACCAGGTTCCCAATGGGGACTTATCTTTGACGGAGCAGTTAATCATTATGGAAACGGAATTGGGGCAATCATCGTTACCCCTCAGGGTACCCACATTCCTTTCACCGCTCGACTTACGTTCAAGTGTACGAACAACGAGGCCGAATACAAAGCTTGTATTATGGGTCTCGAGGAAGCAATTGATTTAAGGATCAAAAACTTGGACGTATACGGTGACTCAGCCTTGGTCATCAATCAGATAAAAGGAGATTAGAAGACATACCAATCAGGACTGATTCCTTACAAGGACTATGCAAGAAGGTTGTTGCCTTTCTTCAATAGAGTTGAGTTTCATCACATCCCTCGTGATGAGAATCACATGGTTGATGCATTAGCCACTATCTCTTCCATGATTAGTATAGGTCAATGGAATGACATACCTAAGATCGACATAATGCGCCTTGAACGGCCAGCCTACATCTTCACGATCGAAGCAGTCATAGACGATAAACCTTGGTATCACGATATCAAATGCTTCCTTCAGAAACAAGAGTACCCATCTGGGGCACTCAGAAAAGATAGGAAAACCCTCAGAAGACTGGCTGGAAACTTCTTCCTGAGCGGTGATACACTCTATAAGCGGAATTTCGACATGGTCTTGCTCCGATGCGTCGACAGACCAGAAGCAGACATGCTTATGAAAGAAATTCATGAAGGATCCTTTCTCACTCATGCCAACAGACACACAATGGCGAGAAAAATTTTGAGAGCAGGGTATTACTGGTTGACCATGGAATCCGACTGCTACAAGTACATGAGGAGGTGTCACAAGTGTCAAATATACTCCGACAAAATTCATGTACTGCTATCACATCTCAAAGTTCTTTCTTCCCCGTGGCCTTTCTCCATATGGGGAATCGACATGATTGGCTTGATTGAACCCAAGGCTTCGAACGGACATCGGTTCATCCTTGTAGCCATTGACTACTTCACCAAGTGGGTCGAAGCAGCGTCATTCGCTAATGTAACCCGACAAGTGGTGGTCCAATTTATCAAAAACAATATCATCTGCCATTATGGTGTTCCAAGCGAGATCATTACTGATAATGGATCTAACTTGAACAACAAGATGATGAAAGAGTTGTGTTCAGAGTTCAAGATCGAACATCATAACTCATCTCCCTACCGACCAAAGATGAACGGAGCGGTAGAAGCGGCTAACAAGAACATCAAGAAGATCGTTCAAAAGATGGTTGTAACCCACAAAGACTGGCACGAGATGCTACCCTTTGCTCTTCATGGTTATCGCACATCTGTCCGTACTTCAACAGGGGCTACCCCTTTCTCTCTAGTATATGGCATGGAGGCAGTTCTCCCCATAGAAGTAGAGATCCCGTCAATCAGGGTATTGATGGAAGCTAAGCTCACCGAAGCTGAATGGTGTCAAAGTCGACATGACGAACTGAATCTGATAGAAGAAAAGAGAATTACGGCTTTATGGCACGGTCAGTTGTATCAACGGAGAATGAAGAAGGCATTCGAAAAAAAGGTTCGACCCCGCATCTTCAGGAAAGGAGACCTCGTGCTCAAGAAGATACAATCATTTCTCACTGATTCTCGGGGCAAATGGACCCCGAATTATGATGGCCACTATGTGGTCACGAAAGCTTTCTCAGGCGGCGCCTTGAGACTTGCAACCATGGACGGAGAGGAATTTGCCTATCCCACGAATGTTGAGGTAGTCAAGAAATACTTCGCCTAGAAAAAAAAAACGTCTCGGTGGATTGAAAACCCGAAAGGGCGGTCCAGGCAAAAGTTAGAGACAAAATAAAAAAAATTATAAAAAAAATTATCCCGGTGGATTGGAAACATCATAGTACAATCCAGGCAAAAATTAGGGATAATGGCAAGTAACTATGTTCAACAGAGGCAAGTCCCTCAGCAGCAGCAGTTACATCATCGGAAGAAAACTCCAGTTAAGGTCATCTTCGACAGAAGATCAGGATGCCCTGAATTCAAAGTTGGTAGAAGGATAGTGGTTGTTATGTTTCAACGTAGCCCTTTTCCCTATAAATTACCATTTTTAAACTTTGTAAATACTCAATGGAATCACGCGTTTGGCTGATCTCCATCTTATCAATAAAATTTGAGCCTTGTGATTTTGTTTGTAATTCTTGCTTGTTTTAGCTTTATAGAACGACGTTGTTAACATGATTAACGATCCTTGAAATAAAACAAAAATGAATTTACTTGTTAAAACTTTTTCTGCTTTTAAAATAAAGATGGCAATTTCTTTGGACTGTTAAACATCGAAAGAACATCAATCGCGTCTCCAAAGGTGTTCGAACCTCAAAGTGCAGAATCGAAGTACTCCTTCTAGACCAGTACGCCTGAATAAAGGGATCGACTGTGTCAGAGACCTTGTTTCGTCTGACATCCACGGCAGAGGTCTTACCTCCTAAGCCCGATCAACGGTATTCCCCGCAGGGATTATCTCTCCTAAGCAAGGTGGAATTGCTATCTTGAGCCAGCGATATCTCTATATGCCCCGCGGTGGCCGAGTATCCAGTCATGTTCATCTTTTAGTTTGTGTGTCGCGTCAGTTTTGTCAGCATATACATACATACATCATGCATTATTGATTTGCATTTACATTTCATATTGCATCACTATCACTCTAGTCGGTCTTATCCCCTAGTGATAAAAGTCCTCTCAATCGAGTTGTCGGACCTTTCCTCGTTGGGAAGTGAATCATCTAAGCAATCTCTCTCCCGTTTATCTCTAGATCAGAGTCGGCACTAGACCACTTTGATAACTTGAACCTCTGAAAGGCCAGAGAACCTTCAACAGATGTCACTCTTCGCCATTGAAGATGATATCCTTGCTTTCCCGGATTAAAGAAAATCCCCAAAGAAAGCCTCTTAAGCAAGGGTTTGGCAGTGCATCAGTATTTCTCCAAAAATCTGCTGATGAAAAGGTCATCGGCACCTCAAAATTAGACCCCATCATATGGCATTTCTCCGGGAAGATCCCGAGAAAAGTATGATGTAAAATCCCAAGTGGAAACAGTCTCTCAAGATACTCGCTTTCCCCCAGTAGAATCAACAAATGGCGTCTCCAACAGAGATGTTTCTGCAACTCTACAACTCAGACAACTGGGTTCCCCAGCAAGTCTGACATCAAAACGTTTTCCACTCAAATGGCATCTCCCCAGGAAAATTCGGCGAGAAGTTTGAAGGAAAGCCGCTACGAATAGCGTCCCTTGTCAGTAAAGTTTATTGACAAAAGGAAACTAAGACCAGTTCCTTGGTAGGAAACCAGGATCAAGGGGAAGTTTAAATCAGAAACTAAGACCAGTTCCTTGGTAGGAAACCAGGATCGAGGGGAAGTTTAAATCAGAAACTAAGACCAGTTCCTTGGTAGGAAACCAGGATCGAGGGGAAGTTTAAATCGGAAACTAAGACCAGTTCCTTGGTAGGAAACCAGGATCGAGGGGAAGTTTATTTCATAAGAAACTAAGACCAGTTCCTCAGTAGGAAACCAGGATCGAGGGGAAGTTTACCTTTTCTAAGCATCATTGCTTAGTAAAAGAAGATGAGTGCGCAAGTTACCATTCATAACCACCATCAAAATTTCGGGTATTCTGATATTTAATCCTCTTGCACCCCGAATGCCCGAATACCTTCGTCATTCACACCTTCGGGTCCAAGAAGATTAAATAGGGGCATCTGTCATACCCCAAATTTTGACCACTAAGATTTCCCATCATTGTGCAAATCATCATCACAATATGGATGAATCATCATGCCTCACCAAATGCCTCAAGGGTTGTTGAGCATTCACTACAATCAAAATTAGGGTTTTAAGCCCTCTCAGAGCCTTAGACAAAGGATCAATCAAGGAATGACATGATCTTCAACTTGTCTAACCTCTCAAATATCCACAATGGATCAAAAAGGACTCCCACTTTAAGGATTAAGCACAAGGTTGCTCCCTTCTAGGTGGATCAAGTCTCAAGATCGCCAGTATCACCAAATTAGAGTTTTGGTCGACCAGGGCCTCTAGATGGGAAGTTTCATCTGGGCATAAGCCAAATATCCAAAACACAACCTAATGTACTCCATGGAACCACATGGACCTAAGCATCAAGTCAATTTGACCTCAGGGGATGCATACATCAAAAATCAGGAATTAGGGTTTCTTGACCTAATTCACCCCTAAGTTGACTTTTGGGACAAATCAAGAGCCAAGACCTCAAGACATGATTTAAGGGTCTCTAATGAACTATATTGATCCATTTGGAACAATAGATTAATCCAAGAAGCTTGAGCAACAAGTCTCATTTTCATCTACACCACAATTAGGGTTTCGCGAGGAAAGTCAACTGTAACTTTGACTTTTGACCAGGACATGCTCCCAAACCCTAATACATGCCCCAATATACCTTATGACACCCTTGTAACATGTCCATCAAGTTTTATTTAGGTCAAGGACATGATTTCATGAAGAATTGCACAATTTGGAATTCATCTGATAAAAAATCAACTGTGCACAAAAGTCAACTTTGATTTTTTGAGATTTTTCACCAAAATGGATTTTTAACCCTAAAATGATGTTAATGTATGATTTGAATCATCATTCATCAAGAAAAATCAAGAAAAGTTAGATAACTTGTAAAAGGGGTAACCATAAAAACTTAGAAAATTTTCTAAGTTAAAAATAAAGTGACAAGGGTACCAACTTTGGAGGATCATAACTCCTAAACCACATGGCCATTTTTTCTCATCCAAAGATGGATTTGTAGCCCTCATTACCCTCTACAAAAACTTCAACTAGACCTAAGTCCAATTCATTAAGGATTTTGAGTTATGGAGTGATCAAAATCAAGAAATCACACTTTGTTCCAACACTTAGTGAAAATTTCACTAAGTCAGATTTTGCTTCACTTTTTGCCAAATGTAGAGGGATTTTTCACTTGGAATCAAAAGAGATTAAAACCAAACTTGTTCAAACAGTTGTTGTATCATGTAAGGGCTTTCCAAAATGGCTAAGAACATTGTCAAATTCAACTTACCCCATGAGATATGACATTGTCAAGTTGCCTTGCTGAAATCTGTCAAAGGCAAGGCAGATTTTGCATTTTGGCTCGATTTGCCAAAATCAGCCAAATTCAAATGCTCCTATCCACTTGGACACCTCAGAGGATTGAATCTAAAGGGGACAATCACTGAGCCAAGCCTCCAAAGTCCATGGAACAAGAAATAGCATGTTGAACCTAGAATGGCCAAAATAGGGACAAGACTCCAAATTTGGATTGAAGCATTCAATGGAAGCATCAAGGTGGCATGGACTGAGCCATTCTCATCTGAAATTAGTCAAGACTTATCCAAGACCAAGGGAACCAAAGCTCTGTGCCCTAACCTCTAGTCAATGGCTAGAGGAGACTTGGATTTTCATTTGCCAACATTGGCCAAACCTACTTACCAGCTGCCATTCACTATTCCTTGCAAAACAAACTTGCTCTACTATAAATAGAGCTCAATTGTGATCAGTTTGAGTACACCAAAGCCATCTAACAGATGCTTTCCTCAAAATCTCTTCTTTCACTTCAATTTTGCCTTCTAAGGCAAGTCACTATCGGGTTTTGAGTTTGAGAGCAATTCCAATCAAACCAATCACTCACACACCTCACATACATCACATAGGGCTGATCAAACACTTAGATCACTTCTGAAACACCAATTTCACAAAATCACCAGCTGGTTGCTCAAATTTTCAATCAAGTTGCAGCTGAGGTACCACAAATTGATCCAGCCAATTTCAATCAAGTCCAACCATTCAAACACACTCCATAGGGTGTAGGGAAGCTGTCCAGATCATCACCACTCAACTGTAACACCTCCAAATCAAAAATCACATTGCACTTGCTGTCACGGCTTGGAGGTGAGCATATACTTGGTCATCTCTCAATCTATGCATATTTCCTCGCACAATAATTTGGCCATATGTTCATAATCATGCATGGAATGTTTTCCCTCAATTAATTGCATTGTTTGAATCGTGTATCAAAAATCCTATCCTTCATGCAGAAATTAGGGTTCTTGAGGATTTTTCATGATTTCTTGTTATATGTTTAATTTAAATGAAATTAAGTGTTATAGACATGATCGTGAGGTTGAGACGAGCATAATGATATGTGGATTGCATGATATAATCAAGTATTCAGTGAGATTGAGGAGAAAATGTAAATCAGCCAAACCCAGATCACGCGTGTGTTCTTGGTGTGTTCTTGGCGCCATTTTTGAATAATTCAAATATTTGAATTTTGTGATTTTATTTAATTGATTCAAAAATTAATTTCTCTCTGAGTTTTAATGATTTTGAGTTGATTCTTTTTTTAATAATTCACAAAAATGTTAAAATATTTTATTTTATAAAAAAATCCCAAAAATATTATTTACTTCATATAATTGATATTTTTTCAAAGAATTAATATTTTAATTGTTTTTGACATATTAAATATTTTTTCTACATTGATTTTGCAACTTTTAATGCTTTCTAATTATTTTGTAGGTCAATACTTAATTTTTGAAGCATTAATCCAAAATCACAATTTGTTTTTCACTTGTTAAACAATTTTGATCATTTTAATTGAATTTTTATTCAATTAAATACATTTTTGAAAACAAATTAGGGTTTTTGGATTAATTCAACCCTCATAAATCATTTTCAAAACTTTTTGGGCCTCTAATAGAGTGTAAGACCCAATCCTTTCTTGACCAAAACATTTTGGGCCTCAGTGTATTGTATAAGTCCCGATACCGTAAAAAACAAATGGCGCGATCGTCGCCTTTTGAAAATACCTTTTGGGCCTCTCCTTGAGCTATAAGACCCATTTAAACTTTTTGGGCCTCTAATAGAGTGTAAGACCCAATCCCCTTTTAACCAAAATCATTTTGGGCCTCACTTATTGTATATGTCCCTCTGCGTTAAAAGAAAACTTCGGCGCGATCGCCATTTTAAACGCTAAATCATCTGGGCCTACCCTCGTGTTATAAGCCCCACTCTTTTTCTTAAAACCCTTTGGGCCTCTTGAGAGAGTGTAAGACCCATCCCTTTGTACAGAAAACAATTTTTGGGCCTCAGTCACTTGTATAAGTCCCTCTGTACAAATTTCAACAGTTCGCTCACTGATAAAACCCTGGGCCTCTCCTTGAGCTGTAAGCCCCAAACCTTTCTTTTTCAAAGCACTTTCTCCTTTGATTTTGAATATACTGTTGTTTTCAATCTTTCTTTGTTGAACAACTAACCAAACAGCATGGAAGCTCTACAACCGAGTAAGTGGTTATTGCTTTCATTTACCGCTTTCATATACATATAACTGTATTGTGGGGCTGTTTCACTGTAAGTCTTCTTTCATAAACTCATATCAACTGTGTAATAATAGTATAGATATTTAGAGTTTCCCCGGCAACTACGTCTAGAACTAAGTGACGTCGTTTCGTTTGTTTGTAGAAATAGACAACTAGATCCCCAATAAGATCACCAGACACAGTCTTCTCTCAGGCTGTCCTCATTAGGAATTGTCAAGAAACTCTACTCCCAGAGATGAATGTATTCTCCGTGAATGGCATCTTTGAGTTTCTTCCAAATTCTCGAACTTTCCTGACTTTGATCTATTCTCGGTGAATAGCATTGCCTTGAATTTCTCGGGGTTTGGGGACCCACGGGCTTCTTAAAAGCATCGGCCTCCTCTTGGGCATCGTACAAGGACCCACAGGCTTCCTAAAAGCAACCCCGCCTCCTCTTGGGCTTAGTACAAGGACCCTACGGCTTCTTAGAAGTATTCACAACCTCCTCTTAGGCTTCGTATAATGATATCTTCCTCCGGGAATGATAGCCTCCTCTTGGGCTTAGTACAAGGACCCGTCGGCTTCTTAAAAGCTTTCAGCCTCCTCTTGGGCTTCGTACAAATTGTCCCGACGACCTCCTAGAGGTATAGGAACAGAACTTAGTCATCTTCATAGAACAGTCCTTTCGTAGAGTCTACTACTGTTTCTCAAAGCATAGTACAAAAGATGAAACTCTAGACATGGACAGTCTAATCTCCTTGAGTCTCAAAGACATTCTCAAGTGACCCCTTCAAAAATAGGAAGGAAACCCGCAGACTCAGACAGTCTCAATACCCTTCGGATTTCCCGCTTCCTTGAATCAAATCCCTGAGTACAGTGTTGCTCATATAAGAACTGATTTTCTCTTTCAGAATCAGTATATCGAACATGTCACTTAACTGAACAGTCACCATAGCCTCCTCTTGGGCTTTGTACAACGATTCTCCCCAGCGGAGTCAAACAACGTTCGGCCTCTCTCTCGGGCTTTGTACGAGACACATAAGAGACTCCCTTGCTAAGTCAATTACCCCTTTTGCCTCCATCTCGGGCTTTATACGAGATACAAAAAGGTTCTTATTGAGCCAAATAAACAATAGCCTCCATCTCGGGCTTTATACGAGATACCAAAAGATTCCCTCGTTGGGTCAAAACCTTTTAGCCTCTCTCTCGGGCTTTGTACGAGACATATATTAGCCTCCTCTTAGGCTTTGTATAAGAAAACCACTAGTTAATCCAATTAACCTTTTAGCATCAAAGCTGTGCCTCGTTCACAGCACACAAACATCAACAACTCCTCCCTCTTCATCTAATCGCTGTAAGCGGCAAGCCTCTGGATCATCTACATCCATGCCATTGTCCCTCTTTTAGCATGAGAAATTCCTAAGGAAAGATAGCATTGCTCTACACTGAGTTAAAGTCTTCTCCTTCAGGTTGAAATCCCCTATAAAGGAAATTATGGCATTGCCGGATTCACACATCCCGGTTAAAGTAATTCTCCTTTATAAACACTTGTGACATACAACCCCCTCTTTAGAGATAACAAATTCTCTCTAAAGTTGAGACCTTTCAGCTTCACATCTTGGGCTTCGAACAAGATACAAATAGACTTTTCAGCTTCACATCTTGGGCTTTAAACAAGATACAAATCACCTTTCGCTTCACGTCTTGGGCTTTGAACAAGACACCAAAAACAACCATTTCCTCCCATAGAATAGGAGGAACTACGAACGCTCTGATTTCCCTGTTTTGGATAAACGGGAATACGTAGGCATAAGATTGAAAGAAAAATCTTAGCGAGCACACTAAACAAAAACCCAAAATCCCATATCAAAAGCAGTAATTCAAAAACATCAGTCCTAACATCCTAATCCTCGTTCCCCGCCAGAAACCTTCTGTCTAGATAAAAACCAGTATTGGCGAAAATACAAATAACCAGTACAAAGGCCCCCACACATTGATAGCATTCGTAACCTAACAGACCGCTGTTTAAACTCAATATGCAAAGCAGGGTTAATTGGAGACATCTATTTCCCTTCCTTCATCAGCTCACAATAGGATAAAAAATGAATCGACCTGTAGTTTTAAGCTCAACCGCAGAGAGCGACCAGCGCTTAAGAACCGCGTCCAAAATCGTTCGCTACAACTACCTATCTAAATAGTCATTCACCTTGTGAGTGTGTGATCATTCGTAACCCCTTTGAGCTTTTTGATCCATGTTGTATTTGAACTTAATGCTTGTCTATGAGTATTTAGTTCACTTATTTTTGAATGGATTTTGTTTTTTCTTGAACCCTCAACTTTGTGTTGTTGTATGAACTTTTACCTTGCCTTAGAAAGTAGGGAGTATTCACATGATGATGTGGTTGAATTCAAGTTGGGGAGAGAATGATTGTTTACTCATTGGTTGGTTTCTATAAGGTTGAAAAAGAAAAGAAAAAAGAGAAAAATATGAAAAAGAAAACAAAAGAAAAAAAAAGAAAAAAAAGAAAGAAAAAGAAAATCCTTGAGAAAGGAAACAAAAAGAGTCAAATAATTGTGCTAAATAAGTATTGTGTTTTGTGTAACACTTGCGATTTTGGAAGAAGTTGATTGGAATTTTGTGTTTGAGTCTTTGTGAGTTGATCACTCCCTTAGGTTTAGGCAAGTTTTTGTTTCAATTACCTTTAGAAATTACCCCTTGTTTGTTTACCTGACCACGCTACAACCTTGAAAGCCCTTGTGATTCTTGCCTTTGAATTTTCAATATGATTTTTTGATGGCTGTATAATTTAGTCTATTCTTTGCATTATTGTTGTGTGAGTGATAAGTACCTCATTTTGTGTTTTTCATCTACCGATGATTATTTTTGCTAGGTGTGATTCACATTTGAACTTATGTTGTTTTAAGATGTTTGGCATAATTTTTGTATTTTGCATTTGTTTCGTGACTATGTTGTTGTCGTAGTTTAGTGGTAAGTATTTACTTTATGTGTATCATTTTTCATTTGAACCATACATTTGTTTCTGTTTTCCAAAACTTGTTGATTAGTGATTCTTTGGTTGTCACTCTGTTTCTTTGAGTTGTTTGATTCTTGTTTGAGGACAAACAAGTTTAAGTTGGGGAGAGTTTGATAAGTGCAAAATGTAACTATTTTTTAATATAAGTTTTGTTGCACTTATCGATACTTTTTGGTTAATGTTGTTCGAATAAACCCCAATTTGTTTATAAATAAGTTTACTTTACATTTTAGTGTATATATTACGTATCTTGTAAATATCATTGAGTTTAATTTATTTACTCTCATTTTTGTAGATATTCAAGCAATGGGATTTTTCCAATGTTGTATAGAGCATTCAATAGGCTTTCCAGCGCTTCCGACCGTGCATAAATCAGAGTTGCGGTTCAGAAGTTGTGGTCAAAATAAGGGTTGGTTTGCTGTCAAGTTTGCTTTGCGAGTTTGCCAGCGAATGTTCGCTTTGCGAATGCCTGGCGTGTTCCCAGCGAAGGCTCCCAGAATTGGACAGGGGAGAAAGAAACTAAAGTTCGCTTTGTGAACTGTGCAGCGAGCATTTGCTTTGCGAATAAATCGTTCGCAATGCGAACTTATGGAATTTTGCAAATGTGGTTTAGCATTTCAGAGGCACTTAAGTGCCATTTTTAGAGGCTTGCTTTGCGAGTAAAACGTTTTCTTAGCGAACTTGACGGATTTTGTAACTCTTTAAGTTCATTTTCAGTCATTTTTTAGGTATGGTTTTGGGGATTTTTGCTCCCAACTCCATAAAACTTCATTTTTTAGAAGATTAGCTTAGAAAACAACATTGAAGCTTTCACACGGACGAACCGGGGTGGATTGATCCTCGATCGTCGTTGACAAACAACTCGATGTTTGGTTTATTTCTTTTCTTCTTTGTTGGGTTGTTGTATATGTATTTACTTTAAACTCATGTATATTTTTCGCCCATGGCGTTGTATGATATCTGCTTTACAAATCTTTATTGGTGATTGTCTCTGATTTTTGCTTTATGCCCGGAGTTTGAGTTGCGTTAATCCTCGCAAAATTTGATTAGGGATGATTATCTGTTAGTTTCTGGATTCTAGAGATAGATTTTGAGCTAAATATCTTCAATAGGCGCCGAAACTTAATGCCTCCTTATCTTGAGTCGGGTGCGAGAGTGTCGACGATGGTAACACGGTTGTTCTCTCAACTTTACGTTAGACATAACCTTTGATGTGAGCGATGCTGGATGATATTGAGGAGTATTGTAGGTGGAGTATAACTGGTCGATAAGTTTAAGTTTGTGAGGAGTCGATTATGTGCATGCCGGATAAGTTCGTCTCTCTAATTAATGAACTCTTTTTTTGTTAATGTTTACTTTTCTGTTTTTACTTCACCCATTTTAATCCAAACTCATAAATGCCAGAGATTGTTGAACGACATTCTTTCCCTCGAAGCGATCTCTAAGGACATGACATAAATCCCGGAGAGAATTCTTACGAAAATAAATATTTTTGCTTGCCGCTTTACCGCTTCAACAAAATGGCACCGTTGCAGGGGATTGGTTTTGATATTGAATCGTATTGCGATAGTTTCTTTGTTTTTGAGTTTTGTATATATATCGTATATATTGTCTATTTCCATTATGTTTGTTCAAGTGTTGTATACAATTTGTTCCCGTAACGTTTGTTTAAATGTTTGGTTAGGACACTTGCTTTTGGTTTGCGCGGTGAGGCATCACCATGGCATGAAGGAAGGAAGTTGCTAGCTAAGCATTGTAAAGGCGTCGAGCTTACGACGTAAAACAAGCATGTTTTATCGTTTTTTTTTTGTTTCGTTATGACTTTTTCATTTTAGCTTAGGTAGTGTGGTGAACTTTCATTAAACAAGTTGTACTCGGATTTCTCGTAAAATTTTCAAATCTTCACTTTATAACTTGTTTAATCCATTTTCACCCGGTCTTTTAGTTTGTTTATATTAATAGTTTTTGTGTTTGTCTAAGAGCTTGTCTTGAGTTATTTGAGGATGCTTGGTGATGTTCCAAGTTTGATCGTTTGAACTTGCGGACGTATGGTAATGATATTGTTAAGTTTTGTACACGTCCAAGGTATGTGTTTATCGCTTTCTTGACTTTAGCATATTCATGATACTTTTGCTTTTTACAAACTTCCATACCATTCATTCTTTTGTATACTTGTTTTTGTTGTAAATCACTTTAGTTCCCACTTTTTTGTGAGGTAACTTTCCATTGTTCATATATGCGCGGAGTACCAACATTCTTGTTCTAACTGGATTTTATTATGCTTAATCTTTATTTTGTGTTGATTATATGAAAGCATGAAAAATATCAAGGCATTTTGTTTCATTTTGAGCACAATTACCTATCCAAATAGTCATTCACCTTGTGAGCGTGTGATCATTCGGAACCCCTTTGAGTTTTTTGATCCATGTTGTATTTGAACTTAATGCTTGTCTATGAGTATTTAGTTCACTTATTTTTGAATGGATTTTCTTTTTTCTTGAACCCTCAACTTTGTGTTGTTGTATGAATTTTTACCTTGCCTTAGAAAGTAGGGAGTGTTCAAATGGTGATGTGGTTGAATTCAAGTTGGAGAGAGAATGATTGTTTACTCATTGGTTGGTTTCTATGAGGTTGAAAAAGAAAAGAAAAAAGAGAAAAATATGAAAAAGAAAAGAAAAGAAAAAAAAGAAAGAAAAAGAAAATCCTTGGGAAAGGAAACAAAAAGAGTCAAATAATTGTGCTAAATAAGTATTGTGTTTTGTGTAACACTTAGGATTTTGGAAGAAGTTGATTGGAATTTTGTATTTGAGTCTTTGTGAGTTGATCGCTCCCTTAAGTTTAGGCATGTTTTTGTTTCAATTACCTTTAGAAACTACCCCTTGTTTGTTTACCCGACCACGCTGCAACCT
Organism: Lathyrus tuberosus; assembly: GCA_022829125.1. NCBI lineage: Eukaryota > Viridiplantae > Streptophyta > Magnoliopsida > Fabales > Fabaceae > Lathyrus > Lathyrus tuberosus. Next base: position 2,172,203 of record JALAZF010000337.1, read on the forward strand.
TGAAAGCCCTTGTAAATCTTGCCTTTGTATTTTCAATATGATTTTTGGATGGTTGCATAATTTAGTCTATTCTTTCCATGATTGTTGTGTGAGTGATAAGTACCTCATTGTGTGTTTTTCATCTACCGATGATTGTTTTTACTAGGTGTGGTTCAAATTTGAACTTATGTTGTTTTAGGATGTTTGGCATGATTTTTGTATTTTGCATTTGTTTCGTGACTATGTTGTCGTCGTAGGTTAGTGGTAAGTATTTACTTTATGTGTACTGTTTTTCATTCAAACCATACATTTGTTTTCGTTTTTCAAAACCTGTTGATTCGTGATTCTTTGGTTGTCACTCTGTTTCTTTGAGTTATTTGATTCTTGTTTGAGGACAAAAAAGTTTAAGTTGGGGAGAGTTTGATAAGTGCAAAATGTAACTATTTTTGTATATATGTTTTGTTGCACTTATCGATACTTTTTGGTTAATAATGTTCGAATAAACCCCGATTTGCTTATAAATACGTTTACTTTACATTTTTGTGTATATATTGCGTATCTCGTAAATATCATTGAGTTTAATTGATTTTCTCTCATTTTTGTAGGTATCCAAGCTATGGGATTTTTCGATTGTTGTATAGAGCATTGAATAAGCTTTCCGGCGCTTCCGACCGTGCGTAAATTAGAGTTGCGGTTCAGAAGTTGTGGTTAAAATAAGGGCTGGTTTGCTGTCAAGTTCGCTTTGCGAGTTTGCCAGCGAATGTTCGCTTTGCGAATGACTGGCGAGTTCCCAGCGAAGGCTCCCAGAATTGGACAGGGGAGAAAGAGACCAAAGTTCGCTTTGCAATTTGTGCAGCAAGCATTCGCTTTGCGAATAAGTCGTTCGCACTGCGAACTTCTGGAATTTTGCAAAGGCAGTTTAGCATTTCAGAGGCACTTAAGTGCCATTTTTTTAGGCTCACTTTGCGAGTAAAATGTTCGCTTAGCGAACGTGACGGATTTTGTAATTATTTAAGGTCATTTTCAGTCATTTTTTAGGTATGGTTTTGGGGATTTTTTCTCCTAACTCCATCAAACTTCTTTTTTCAGTAGATTAGCTTAAAAAACAACATGGAAGCTTGCACACGAATGAACTGAGGTGGATTGATCGTCGATCGGCGTTGACAAACCGCGCGATGTTTGGTTTATTTCTTTTCTTTTTGTGTTTTTCTTCTTTGTTGGGTTGTTGTATATCTATTTACTTTGAACGCATGTATATTTGTCGCCCATGGCGTTGTATGATATCTGCTTTACAAATCTTTATTGGTGATTGTCTCTGATTTTTGCTTTATGCCCGGAGTTTGAGTTAATTTAGAGATAATCCTCGCAAACTTTGATTAGGGATGATTATCTGTTAGTTTCTGGATTCTAGAGATAGATTTAGAGCTAACAATCTTCATTAGGCGTCGAAGCTTAATGCCTCTGTGTCTTGGGTCGGGTGCGAGAGTGTCGACGATGGTAACACGGTTGTTCTCTCGACTTTGCGTTAGACATAACCTTTGTTGTGAGCGATGATGTATGATATTGAGGAGTATTGTAGGTGGATTATAAATGGTCGGTAAGTTTAAGTTTGTGTGGAGTCGATTATGTGCATGCCGGATATGTTCGTCTCTCTAATTAATGAACTCTTTTTTTGTTAATGTTTACTTTTCTGTTTTTACTTCACCCATTTTAATCCAAACTCATAAATGCCAGAGATTGTTGAACGACATTCTTTCCCTCGAAGCGATCTCTAAGGACATGACATAAATCCCGGAGAGAATTCTTACGAAAATAAATATTTTTGCTTGCCGCTTTACCGCTTCAACAAAATGGCACCGTTGCAGGGGATTGGTTTTGATATTGAATCGTATTGCGATAGTTTCTTTGTTTTTGAGTTTTGTATATATATCGTATATATTGTCTATTTCCATTATGTTTGTTCAAGTGTTGTATACAATTTGTTCCCGTAACGTTTGTTTAAATGTTTGGTTAGGACACTTGCTTTTGGTTTGCGCGGTGAGGCATCACCATGGCATGAAGGAAGGAAGTTGCTAGCTAAGCATTGTAAAGGCGTCGAGCTTACGACGTAAAACAAGCATGTTTTATCGTTTTTTTTTTGTTTCGTTATGACTTTTTCATTTTAGCTTAGGTAGTGTGGTGAACTTTCATTAAACAAGTTGAACTCGGATTTCTCGTAAAATTTTCAAATCTTCACTTTATAACTTGTTTAATCCATTTTCACCCGGTCTTTTAGTTTGTTTATATTAATAGTTTTTGTGTTTGTCTAAGAGCTTGTCTTGAGTTATTTGAGGATGCTTGGTGATGTTCCAAGTTTGATCGTTTGAACTTGCGGACGTATGGTAATGATATTGTTAAGTTTTGTACACGTCCAAGGTATGTGTTTATCGCTTTCTTGACTTTAGCATATTCATGATACTTTTGCTTTTTACAAACTTCCATACCATTCATTCTTTTGTATACTTGTTTTTGTTGTAAATCACTTTAGTTCCCACTTTTTTGTGAGGTAACTTTCCATTGTTCATATATGCGCGGAGTACCAACATTCTTGTTCTAACTGGATTTTATTATGCTTAATCTTTATTTTGTGTTGATTATATGAAAGCATGAAAAATATCAAGGCATTTTGTTTCATTTTGAGCACAATTACCTATCCAAATAGTCATTCACCTTGTGAGCGTGTGATCATTCGGAACCCCTTTGAGTTTTTTGATCCATGTTGTATTTGAACTTAATGCTTGTCTATGAGTATTTAGTTCACTTATTTTTGAATGGATTTTCTTTTTTCTTGAACCCTCAACTTTGTGTTGTTGTATGAATTTTTACCTTGCCTTAGAAAGTAGGGAGTGTTCAAATGGTGATGTGGTTGAATTCAAGTTGGAGAGAGAATGATTGTTTACTCATTGTTGGTTTCTATGAGGTTGAAAAAGAAAAGAAAAAAGAGAAAAATATGAAAAAGAAAAGAAAAGAAAAAAAAGAAAGAAAAAGAAAATCCTTGAGAAAGGAAACAAAAAGAGTCAAATAATTGTGCTAAATAAGTATTGTGTTTTGTGTAACACTTAGGATTTTGGAAGAAGTTGATTGGAATTTTGTATTTGAGTCTTTGTGAGTTGATCGCTCCCTTAAGTTTAGGCATGTTTTTGTTTCAATTACCTTTAGAAACTACCCCTTGTTTGTTTACCCGACCACGCTGCAACCTTGAAAGCCCTTGTAAATCTTGCCTTTGTATTTTCAATATGATTTTTGGATGGTTGCATAATTTAGTCTATTCTTTCCATGATTGTTGTGTGAGTGATAAGTACCTCATTGTGTGTTTTTCATCTACCGATGATTGTTTTTGCTAGGTGTGGTTCAAATTTGAACTTATGTTGTTTTAGGATGTTTGGCTTGATTTTTGTATTTTGCATTTGTTTCGTGACTATGTTGTCGTCGTAGGTTAGTGGTAAGTATTTACTTTATGTGTACTGTTTTTCATTCAAACCATACATTTGTTTTCGTTTTTCAAAACCTGTTGATTCGTGATTCTTTGGTTGTCACTCTGTTTCTTTGAGTTATTTGATTCTTGTTTGAGGACAAAAAAGTTTAAGTTGGGGAGAGTTTGATAAGTGCAAAATGTAACTATTTTTGTATATATGTTTTGTTGCACTTATCGATACTTTTTGGTTAATAATGTTCGAATAAACCCCGATTTGCTTATAAATACGTTTACTTTACATTTTTGTGTATATATTGCGTATCTTGTAAATATCATTGAGTTTAATTGATTTTCTCTCATTTTTGTAGGTATCCAAGCTATGGGATTTTTCGATTGTTGTATAGAGCATTGAATAAGCTTTCCGGCGCTTCCGACCGTGCGTAAATTAGAGTTGCGGTTCAGAAGTTGTGGTTAAAATAAGGGCTGGTTTGCTGTCAAGTTCGCTTTGCGAGTTTGCCAGCGAATGTTCGCTTTGCGAATGACTGGCGAGTTCCCAGCGAAGGCTCCCAGAATTGGACAGGGGAGAAAGAGACCAAAGTTCGCTTTGCAATTTGTGCAGCAAGCATTCGCTTTGCGAATAAGTCGTTCGCACTGCGAACTTCTGGAATTTTGCAAAGGCAGTTTAGCATTTCAGAGGCACTTAAGTGCCATTTTTTTAGGCTCACTTTGCGAGTAAAATGTTCGCTTAGCGAACGTGACGGATTTTGTAATTATTTAAGGTCATTTTCAGTCATTTTTTAGGTATGGTTTTGGGGATTTTTTCTCTTAACTCCATCAAACTTCTTTTTTCAGTAGATTAGCTTAAAAAACAACATGGAAGCTTGCACACGAATGAACTGAGGTGGATTGATCGTCGATCGGCGTTGACAAACCGCGCGATGTTTGGTTTATTTATTTTCTTTTTGTGTTTTTCTTCTTTGTTGGGTTGTTGTATATCTATTTACTTTGAACGCATGTATATTTGTCGCCCATGGCGTTGTATGATATCTGCTTTACAAATCTTTATTGGTGATTGTCTCTGATTTTTGCTTTATGCCCGGAGTTTGAGTTAATTTAGAGATAATCCTCGCAAACTTTGATTAGGGATGATTATCTGTTAGTTTCTGGATTCTAGAGATAGATTTAGAGCTAACAATCTTCATTAGGCGTCGAAGCTTAATGCCTCTGTGTCTTGGGTCGGGTGCGAGAGTGTCGACGATGGTAACACGGTTGTTCTCTCGACTTTGCGTTAGACATAACCTTTGTTGTGAGCGATGATGTATGATATTGAGGAGTATTGTAGGTGGATTATAAATGGTCGGTAAGTTTAAGTTTGTGTGGAGTCGATTATGTGCATGCCGGATATGTTCGTCTCTCTAATTAATGAACTCTTTTTATGTTAATGTTTACTTTTCTGTTTTTACTTCACCCATTTTAATCCAAACTCATAAACGCGAAAGATTGTCGAACGACATTCTTTCCCTCGAACCGATCTCTGTGGACATGACATAAATCCCTGAGGGAATTCTTCCGAAAATAAATATTTTTGCTTGTCGCTTTACCGCTTCAACAAAATGGCGCCGTTGCTGGGGATTGGTTTTGATATTGAATCGTATTGCGATAGTTTCTTTGTTTTTGATTATTTTATATATTGTCTATTTCCATTATGTTTGTTCAAGTGTTGTATACATTTTGTTCTCGTAACGTTTGTTTAAATGTTTGGTTAGGACACCTGCTTTTGGTTTGCGCGGTGAGGCATCACCATGGCATGAAGGAAGGAAGTTGCTAGCTAAGCATTGTAAAGGCGTCGAGCTTACGACGTAAAACAAGCATGTTTTATCGTTTTTTTGTTTCGTTATGACTTTTTCATTTTAGCTTAGGTAGTGTGGTGAACTTTCATTAAACAAGTTGTACTCGGATTTCTCGTAAAATTTTCAAATCTTCACTTTACAACTTGTTTAATCCATTTTCACCCGGTCTTTTAGTTTGTTTATATTAATAGTTTTTGTGTTTGTCTAAGAGCTTGTCTTGAGTTATTTGAGGATGCTTGGTGATGTTCCAAGTTTGATCGTTTGAACTTGCGGACGTATGGTAATGATATTGTTAAGTTTTGTACACGTCCAAGGTATGTGTTTATCGCTTTCTTGACTTTTGCATATTCATGATACTTTTACTTTTTACAAACTTCCATACCATTCATTGTTTTGTATACTTGTTCTTGTTGTGAATCACTTTAGTTCCCACTTTTTTGTGAGGTAACTTTCCATTGTTCATATATGCGCGGAGTACCAACATTCTTGTTCTAACTGGATTTTATTATGCTTAATCTTTATTTTGTGTTGATTATATGAAAGCATGAAAAAGATCAAGGCATTTTGTTTCACTTTGAGCACAACTACCTATCCAAATAGTCATTCACCTTGTGAGCGTGTGATCATTCGGAACCCCTTTGAGCTTTTTGATCCATGTTGTATTTGAACTTAATGCTTGTCTATGAGTATTTAGATCACTTATTTTTGAATGAATTTTATTTTTTCTTGAACCCTCAACTTTGTGTTGTTGTATGAATTTTTACCTTGTCTTAGAAAGTAGGGAGTATTCACATGATGAAATGGTTGAATTCAAGTTGGGGAGAGAATGATTGTTTACTCATTGGTTGGTTTCTATGAGGTTGAAAAAGAAAAGAAAAAAGAGAAAAATATGAAAAAGAAAAGAAAAGAAAAAAAAAGAAAAAGAAAAGAAAGAAAAAGAAAATCCTTGAGAAAGGAAACAAAAAGAGTCAAATAATTGTGCTAAATAAGTATTGTGTTTTGTGTAACACTTGGGATTTTGGAAGAGGTTGATTGGAATTTTGTGTTTGAGTCTTTATGAGTTGATCACTCCCTTGGGTTTAGGCAAGTTTTTGTTTCAATTACCTTTAGAAATTACCCCTTGTTTGTTTACCCGACCACGCTACAACCTTGAAAGCCCTTGTGATTCTTGCCTTTGTATTTTCGATATGATTTTTGGATGGTTGCATAATTTAGTCTATTCTTTGTATGATTGTTGTGTGAGTGATAAGTACCTCATTTTGTGTTTTTCATCTACCGATGATTGTTTTTGCTAGGTGTGATTCACATTTGAACTTATGTTATTTTAGGATGTTTGGCATGATTTTTGTATTTTGCATTTGTTTCGTGACTATGTTTTCGTCGTAGTTTAGTGGTAAGTATTTACTTTATGCGTACCGTTTTTCATTTGAACCATACATTTGTTTTCGTTTTCCAAAACCTATTGATTCGTGATTCTTTGGTTGTCACTCTGTTTCATTGAGTTGTTTGATTCTTGTTTGAGGACAGACAAGTTTAAGTTGGGGAAAGTTTGATAAGTGCGAAATGTAACTATTTTTGTATATAAGTTTTGTTGCACTTATCGATACTTTTTGGTTAATATTGTTCGAATAAACCCCAATTTGTTTATAAATACGTTTACTTTACATTTTAGTGTATATATTGCGTATCTTGTAAATATCATTGAGTTTAATTGATTTTATCTCATTTTTCTTGGTATTCAAGCAATGGGATTTTTCCATTGTTGTATAGAGCATTGAATAAGCTTTCCAGCGCTTCCGACCGTGCATAAATCAGAGTTGCGGTTCATAAGTTGTGGTCAAAATAAGGGCTGGTTTGCTGTCAAGTTCGCTTTGCGAGTTTGCCGGCGAATGTTCACTTTGCGAATGCCTGGCGAGTTCCCAGCGAACGCTCCCAGAATTGGACAGGGGAGATAGAGATGAAAGTTCGCTTTACCAACTGTGCAGCGAGCATTCGCTTTGTGATTAAGTTGTTCGCACTGCGAACTTCTGGAATTTTGCAAAGGCGGTTTAGAATTTTAGAGGCACTTAAGTGCCATTTTTTGAGGCTCACTTTACGAGTAAAACATTCGCTTAGCAAACGTGACGGATTTTGTAATTCTTTAAGGTCATTTTCAGTCATTTTTTAGGTATGGTTTTGGGGATTTTTTTTCCCAACTTCATCAAACTTTATTTTTCATTAGATTAGCTTAGAAAACAACATGGAAGCTTGCACACTGATGAACCGGGGTGGATTGATCATCGATCGGCGTTGACAAACCACGCGATGTTTAGTTTATTTGTTTTCTTTTTGTGTTTTTCTTCTTTGTTGGGTTGTTGTATATGTATTTACTTTGAACTCATGTATATTTGTCGCCCATGGCGTTGTATGATATCTGCTTTACAAGTCTTTATTGGTGATTGTCTCTGATTTTTGCTTTATGCCCGGAGTTTGAGTTGCGTTAGAGATAATCCTCGCAAACTTTGATTAGGGATGATTATCTGTTAGTCTTTGGATTCTAGAGATAGATTTAGAGCTAACAATCTTCAATAGGCGTCGAAGCTTAATGCCTCCGTGTCTTGAGTCGGGTGCAAGAGTGTCGACGATGGTAACACGGTTGTTCTCTCGACTTTGCGTTAGACATAACCTTTGTTGTGAGCGATGATGGATGATATTGAGGATTATTGTAGGTGGAGTATAACTGGTCGGTAAGTTTAAGTTTGTGAGGAGTCGATTATGTGCATGCCGGATAAGTTCTTCTCTCTGATTAATGAACTCTTTTTATGTTAATGTTTACTTTTCTGTTTTTACTTCACCCATTTTAATCCAAACTCATAAAGGCGAGAGATTGTCGAACGACATTCTTTCCCTCGAACCGATCTCTGTGGACATGAAATAAATCCCGGAGGGAATGCTTCCAAAAATAAATATTTTTGCTTGCCGCTTTACCGCTTCAACAAAATGGCGCCATTGCCGGGGATTGGTTTTGAAATTGAATCGTATTGCGATAGTTTCTTTGTTTTTTAGTTTTTTATATATCGTATATATTGTCTATTTCCATTATGTTTGTTCAAGTGTTGTATACATTTTGTTCTCGTAACGTTTGTTTAAATGTTTGGTAAGGACACTTGCTCTTGGTTTGCGAGGTGAGGCATCACCATGGCATGAAGGAAGGAAGTTGCTAGCTAAGCATTGTAAAGGCGTCGAGCTTACGACGTAAAACAAGCATGTTTTATCGCTTTTTTGTTTCGTTAAGACTTTTTCATTTTAGCTTAGGTAGTGTGGTGAACTTTCATTAAACAAGTAGTATTCGGATTTCTCGTAAAATTTTCAAATCTTCACTTTACAACTTGGTTAATCCATTTTCACCCGGTCTTTTAGTTTGTTTATATTAATAGTTTTTGTGGATGCTTGTGTTGAGTTATTTGAGGATGCTTGGTGATGTTCCAAGTTTGATCGTTTCAACTTGCGGATGTATGGTAATGATATTGTTAAGTTTTGTACAAGTCGAAGGTATGTGTTTATCGCTTTCTTGACTTTAGCATATTCATGATACTCTGGCTTTTTACAAACTTCCATACCATTCATTCTTTTGTATACTTGTTCTTGTTGTGAATCGCTTTAGTTCCCACTTTTTTGTGAGGTAACTTTCCATTGTTCATATATGCGCGGAGTACCAACATTCTTGTTCTAACTGGATTTTATTATGCTTAACCTTTTGTTTGTGTTGATTATATGAAAGCATGAAAAGGATCAAGGAATTTTGTTTCATTTTGAGCACAACTACCTATCCAAATAGTCATTTACCTTGTGAGCGTGTGATCATTCGGAACCCCTTTGAGCTTTTTGATTCATTTTGTATTTGAAGTTAATGCTTGTCTATGGGTATTTAGTTCACTTATTTTTGAATGAATTTTGTTTTTTCTTGAACCCTCAACTTTGTGTTGTTGTATGAATTTATACCTTGCTTTAGAAAATAGGGAGTATTCACATGATGATGTGGTTGAATTCAAGTTGGGGAGAGAATGATTGTTTACTCATTGGTTGGTTTCTATGAGGTTGAAAAAGAAAATAAAAAAGAAAAAAATATGAAAAAGAAAAAAAAGAAAAAAAAGAAAAAAAAGAAAGAAAAAAAAAGAAAAAGAAAATCCTTGAGAAAGGATACAAAAAGAGTCAAATAATTGTGCTAAATAAGTATTATGTTTTGTGTAACACTTGCGATTTTGGAAGAAGTTGATTGGAATTTTGTGTTTGAGTCTTTGTGAGTTGATCACTCCCTTAGGTTTAGGCAAGTTTTTGTTTCAATTACCTTTAGAAATTGCCCCTTATTTGTTTACCCAACCACACTACAACCTTGAAAGCCCTTATGATTCTTGCCTTTGTATTTTCAATATGATTTTTGGATGGTTGCATAATTTAGTCTATTCTTTGCATGATTGTTGTGTGAGTGATAAGTGCCTCATTGTATGTTTTTCATCTACCGATGATTGTTTTTGCTAGGTGTGGTTCAAATTTGAACTTATGTTGTTTTAGGATGTTTGACATGATTTTTGTAGTTTGCATTTGTTTCGTGACTATGTTGTCGTCGTAGGTTAGTGGTAAGTATTTACTTTATGTGCAACGTTTTTCATTCAAACCATACATTTGTTTTCGTTTTCCAAAACCTGTTGATTCGTGATTCTTTGGTTGTCACTCTATTTCTTTGAGTTGTTTGATTCTTGTTTGCGGACAAAAAAGTTTAAGTTGGGGAAAGTTTGATAAGTGCAAAATGTAACTATTTTTGTATATAAGTTTTGTTGCACTTATCGGTACTTTTTGGTTAATATTGTTTGAATAAACCCCGATTTGTTTATAAATACGTTTACTTTACATTTTAGTGTATATATTGTGTATCTTGTAAATATCATTGAGTTTAATTAATTTTCTCTCATTTTTGTAGGTATTTAAGTAATGGGATTTTTCCATTGTTGTATAGAGCATTGAATAAGCTTTCCAGTGCTTCCGACCGTGCGTAAATCAGAGTTGCGGTTCAGAAGTTGTGGTTAAAATAAGGGTTGCTTTGCTGTCAAGTTCGCTTTGCGAGTTTGCCAGCGAATGTTCGCTTTGCGAATGCCTGGCGAGTTCCCAGCAAAGGCTCCAAGAATTGGACAGGGGAGAAAGAGACCAAAGTTTGCTTTGCGATTTGTGCAGCGAGCATTCGCTTTGCGAATAAGTCGTTCGCACTGCGAACTTCTGGAATTTTGCAAAGGCGGTTTAGCATTTCAGAGGCACTTAAGTGCCATTTTTTTAGGCTCGCTTTGCGAGTAAAATGTTCGCTTAGCGAATTTGACGGATTTTGTAATTATTTAAGGTCATTTTCAGTCATTTTTTAGGTATGGTTTTGGGGATTTTTTCTCCCAACTCCATCAAACTTATTTTTTCAGTAGATTAGCTTAGAAAACAACATGGAAGTTTGCACACGAATGAACCCGGGTGGATTGATCGTCGATCGGCGTTTACAAACCGCGCGATGTTTAATTTATTTCTTTTCTTTTTGTGTTTTTCTTCTTTGTTGGGTTGTTGTATATGTATTTACTTTGAACGCATGTATATTTGTCGCCCATGGCGTTGTATGATATCTGCTTTATAAATCTTTATTGGTGATTGTCTCTGATTTTTGCTTTATGCCCGGAGTTTGAGTTGCGTTAGAGATAATCCTCGCAAACTTTGATTAGGGATGATTATCTGTTAGTCTTTGGATTCTAGAGATAGATTTAGAGCTAACAATCTTCAATAGGCGTCGAAGCTTAATGCCTCCGTGTCTTGAGTCGGGTGCAAGAGTGTCGACGATGGTAACACGGTTGTTCTCTCGACTTTGCGTTAGACATAACCTTTGTTGTGAGCGATGATGGATGATATTGAGGATTATTGTAGGTGGAGTATAACTGGTCGGTAAGTTTAAGTTTGTGAGGAGTCGATTATGTGCATGCCGGATAAGTTCTTCTCTCTGATTAATGAACTCTTTTTATGTTAATGTTTACTTTTCTGTTTTTACTTCACCCATTTTAATCCAAACTCATAAAGGCGAGAGATTGTCGAACGACATTCTTTCCCTCGAACCGATCTCTGTGGACATGAAATAAATCCCGGAGGGAATGCTTCCAAAAATAAATATTTTTGCTTGCCGCTTTACCGCTTCAACAAAATGGCGCCATTGTCAAGGATTGGTTTTGAAATTGAATCGTATTGCGATAGTTTCTTTGTTTTTTAGTTTTTTATATATCGTATATATTGTCTATTTCCATTATGTTTGTTCAAGTGTTGTATACATTTTGTTCTCGTAACGTTTGTTTAAATGTTTGGTAAGGACACTTGCTCTTGGTTTGCGAGGTGAGGCATCACCATGGCATGAAGGAAGGAAGTTGCTAGCTAAGCATTGTAAAGGCGTCGAGCTTACGACGTAAAACAAGCATGTTTTATCGCTTTTTTGTTTCGTTAAGACTTTTTCATTTTAGCTTAGGTAGTGTGGTGAACTTTCATTAAACAAGTAGTATTCGGATTTCTCGTAAAATTTTCAAATCTTCACTTTACAACTTGGTTAATCCATTTTCACCCGGTCTTTTAGTTTGTTTATATTAATAGTTTTTGTGGATACTTGTGTTGAGTTATTTGAGGATGCTTGGTGATGTTCCAAGTTTGATCGTTTCAACTTGCGGATGTATTTTAATGATATTGTTAAGTTTTGTACAAGTCCAAGGTATGTGTTTATCGCTTTCTTGACTTTAGCATATTCATGATACTCTGGCTTTTTACAAACTTCCATACCATTCATTCTTTTGTATACTTGTTCTTGTTGTGAATCGCTTTAGTTCCCACTTTTTTGTGAGGTAACTTTCCATTGTTCATATATGCGCAGAGTACCAACATTCTTGTTCTAACTGGATTTTATTATGCTTAACCTTTTGTTTGTGTTGATTATATGAAAGCATGAAAAGGATCAAGGAATTTTGTTTCATTTTGAGCACAACTACCTATCCAAATAGTCATTTACCTTGTGAGCGTGTGATCATTCGTAACCCCTTTGAGCTTTTTGATTCATTTTGTATTTGAAGTTAATGCTTGTCTATGGGTATTTAGTTCACTTATTTTTGAATGAATTTTGTTTTTTCTTGAACCCTCAACTTTGTGTTGTTGTATGAATTTATACCTTGCTTTAGAAAGTAGGGAGTATTCACATGATGATGTGGTTGAATTCAAGTTGGGGAGAGAATGATTGTTTACTCATTGGTTGGTTTCTATGAGGTTGAAAAAGAAAATAAAAAAGAAAAAAATATGAAAAAGAAAAAAAAGAAAAAAAAGAAAGAAAAAAAAAGAAAAAGAAAATCCTTGAGAAAGGATACAAAAAGAGTCAAATAATTGTGCTAAATAAGTATTATGTTTTGTGTAACACTTGCGATTTTGGAAGAAGTTGATTGGAATTTTGTGTTTGAGTCTTTGTGAGTTGATCACTCCCTTAGGTTTAGGCAAGTTTTTGTTTCAATTACCTTTAGAAATTGCCCCTTATTTGTTTACCCAACCACACTACAACCTTGAAAGCCCTTATGATTCTTGCCTTTGTATTTTCAATATGATTTTTGGATGGTTGCATAATTTAGTCTATTCTTTGCATGATTGTTGTGTGAGTGATAAGTGCCTCATTGTATGTTTTTCATCTACCGATGATTGTTTTTGCTAGGTGTGGTTCAAATTTGAACTTATGTTGTTTTAGGATGTTTGACATGATTTTTGTAGTTTGCATTTGTTTCGTGACTATGTTGTCGTCGTAGGTTAGTGGTAAGTATTTACTTTATGTGCAACGTTTTTCATTCAAACCATACATTTGTTTTCGTTTTCCAAAACCTGTTGATTCGTGATTCTTTGGTTGTCGCTCTATTTCTTTGAGTTGTTTGATTCTTGTTTGCGGACAAAAAGGTTTAAGTTGGGGAAAGTTTGATAAGTGCAAAATGTAACTATTTTTGTATATAAGTTTTGTTGCACTTATCGGTACTTTTTGGTTAATATTGTTTGAATAAACCCCGATTTGTTTATAAATACGTTTACTTTACATTTTAGTGTATATATTGTGTATCTTGTAAATATCATTGAGTTTAATTAATTTTCTCTCATTTTTGTAGGTATTTAAGTAATGGGATTTTTCCATTGTTGTATAGAGCATTGAATAAGCTTTCCAGCGCTTCCGACCGTGCGTAAATCAGAGTTGCGGTTCAGAAGTTGTGGTTAAAATAAGGGTTGGTTTGCTGTCAAGTTCGCTTTGCGAGTTTGCCAGCGAATGTTCGCTTTGCGAATGCCTGGCGAGTTCCCAGCAAAGGCTCCAAGAATTGGACAGGGGAGAAAGAGACCAAAGTTTGCTTTGCGATTTGTGCAGCGAGCATTCACTTTGCGAATAAGTCGTTCGCACTGCGAACTTCTGGAATTTTGCAAAGGCGGTTTAGCATTTCAGAGGCACTTAAGTGCCATTTTTTTAGGCTCGCTTTGCGAGTAAAATGTTCGCTTAGCGAATTTGACGGATTTTGTAATTATTTAAGGTCATTTTCAGTCATTTTTTAGGTATGGTTTTGGGGATTTTTTCTCCCAACTCCATCAAACTTCTTTTTTCAGTAGATTAGCTTAGAAAACAACATGGAAGTTTGCACACGAATGAACCCGGGTGGATTGATCGTCGATCGGCGTTGACAAACCGCGCGATGTTTAATTTATTTCTTTTCTTTTTGTGTTTTTCTTCTTTGTTGGGTTGTTGTATATGTATTTACTTTGAACGCATGTATATTTGTCGCCCATGGCGTTGTATGATATCTGCTTTATAACTCTTTATTGGTGATTGTCTCTGATTTTTGCTTTATGCCCGGAGTTTGAGTTGCGTTAGAGATAATCCTCGCAAACTTTGATTAGGGATGATTATCTGTTAGTCTTTGGATTCTAGAGATAGATTTAGAGCTAACAATCTTCAATAGGCGTCGAAGCTTAATGCCTCTGTGTCTTGGGTCGGGTGCGAGAGTGTCGACGATGGTAACACGGTTGTTCTCTCAACTTTGCGTTAGACATAACCTTTGTTGTGAGCGATGATGGATGATATTGAGGATTATTGTAGGTGGAGTATAACTGGTCGGTAAGTTTAAGTTTGTGAGGAGTCGATTATGTGCATGCCGGATAAGTTCTTCTCTCTGATTAATGAACTCTTTTTATGTTAATGTTTACTTTTCTGTTTTTACTTCACCCATTTTAATCCAAACTCATAAAGGCGAGAGATTGTCGAACGGCATTCTTTCCCTCGAACCGATCTCTGTGGACATGAAATAAATCCCGGAGGGAATGCTTCCAAAAATAAATATTTTTGCTTGCCGCTTTACCGCTTCAACAAAATGGCGCCATTGCCGGGGATTGGTTTTGAAATTGAATCGTATTGCGATAGTTTCTTTGTTTTTTAGTTTTTTATATATCGTATATATTGTCTATTTCCATTATGTTTGTTCAAGTGTTGTATACATTTTGTTCTCGTAACGTTTGTTTAAATGTTTGGTAAGGACACTTGCTCTTGGTTTGCGAGGTGAGGCATCACCATGGCATGAAGGAAGGAAGTTGCTAGCTAAGCATTGTAAAGGCGTCGAGCTTACGACGTAAAACAAGCATGTTTTATCGCTTTTTTGTTTCGTTAAGACTTTTTCATTTTAGCTTAGGTAGTGTGGTGAACTTTCATTAAACAAGTAGTATTCGGATTTCTCGTAAAATTTTCAAATCTTCACTTTACAACTTGGTTAATCCATTTTCACCCGGTCTTTTAGTTTGTTTATATTAATAGTTTTTGTGGATGCTTGTGTTGAGTTATTTGAGGATGCTTGGTGATGTTCCAAGTTTGATCGTTTCAACTTGCGGATGTATTTTAATGATATTGTTAAGTTTTGTACAAGTCCAAGGTATGTGTTTATCGCTTTCTTGACTTTAGCATATTCATGATACTCTGGCTTTTTACAAACTTCCATACCATTCATTCTTTTGTATACTTGTTCTTGTTGTGAATCGCTTTAGTTCCCACTTTTTTGTGAGGTAACTTTCCATTGTTCATATATGCGCAGAGTACCAACATTCTTGTTCTAACTGGATTTTATTATGCTTAACCTTTTGTTTGTGTTGATTATATGAAAGCATGAAAAGGATCAAGGAATTTTGTTTCATTTTGAGCACAACTACCTATCCAAATAGTCATTTACCTTGTGAGCGTGTGATCATTCGTAACCCCTTTGAGCTTTTTGATTCATTTTGTATTTGAAGTTAATGCTTGTCTATGGGTATTTAGTTCACTTATTTTTGAATGAATTTTGTTTTTTCTTGAACCCTCAACTTTGTGTTGTTGTATGAATTTATACCTTGCTTTAGAAAGTAGGGAGTATTCACATGATGATGTGGTTGAATTCAAGTTGGGGAGAGAATGATTGTTTACTCATTGGTTGGTTTCTATGAGGTTGAAAAAGAAAATAAAAAAGAAAAAAATATGAAAAAGAAAAAAAAGAAAAAAAAGAAAAAAAAGAAAGAAAAAAAAAGAAAAAGAAAATCCTTGAGAAAGGATACAAAAAGAGTCAAATAATTGTGCTAAATAAGTATTATGTTTTGTGTAACACTTGCGATTTTGGAAGAAGTTGATTGGAATTTTGTGTTTGAGTCTTTGTGAGTTGATCACTCCCTTAGGTTTAGGCAAGTTTTTGTTTCAATTACCTTTAGAAATTGCCCCTTATTTGTTTACCCAACCACACTACAACCTTGAAAGCCCTTATGATTCTTGCCTTTGTATTTTCAATATGATTTTTGGATGGTTGCATAATTTAGTCTATTCTTTGCATGATTGTTGTGTGAGTGATAAGTGCCTCATTGTATGTTTTTCATCTACCGATGATTGTTTTTGCTAGGTGTGGTTCAAATTTGAACTTATGTTGTTTTAGGATGTTTGACATGATTTTTGTAGTTTGCATTTGTTTCGTGACTATGTTGTCGTCGTAGGTTAGTGGTAAGTATTTACTTTATGTGCAACGTTTTTCATTCAAACCATACATTTGTTTTCGTTTTCCAAAACCTGTTGATTCGTGATTCTTTGGTTGTCACTCTATTTCTTTGAGTTGTTTGATTCTTGTTTGCGGACAAAAAAGTTTAAGTTGGGGAAAGTTTGATAAGTGCAAAATGTAACTATTTTTGTATATAAGTTTTGTTGCACTTATCGGTACTTTTTGGTTAATATTGTTTGAATAAACCCCGATTTGTTTATAAATACGTTTACTTTACATTTTAGTGTATATATTGTGTATCTTGTAAATATCATTGAGTTTAATTAATTTTCTCTCATTTTTGTAGGTATTTAAGTAATGGGATTTTTCCATTGTTGTATAGAGCATTGAATAAGCTTTCCAGCGCTTCCGACCGTGCGTAAATCAGAGTTGCGGTTCAGAAGTTGTGGTTAAAATAAGGGTTGCTTTGCTGTCAAGTTCGCTTTGCGAGTTTGCCAGCGAATGTTCGCTTTGCGAATGCCTGGCGAGTTCCCAGCAAAGGCTCCAAGAATTGGACAGGGGAGAAAGAGACCAAAGTTTGCTTTGCGATTTGTGCAGCGAGCATTCGCTTTGCGAATAAGTCATTCGCACTGCGAACTTCTGGAATTTTGCAAAGGCGGTTTAGCATTTCAGAGGCACTTAAGTGCCATTTTTTTAGGCTCGCTTTGCGAGTAAAATGTTCGCTTAGCGAATTTGACGGATTTTGTAATTATTTAAGGTCATTTTCAGTCATTTTTTAGGTATGGTTTTGGGGATTTTTTCTCCCAACTCCATCAAACTTCTTTTTTCAGTAGATTAGCTTAGAAAACAACATGGAAGTTTGCACACGAATGAACCCGGGTGGATTGATCGTCGATCGGCGTTGACAAACCGCGCGATGTTTAATTTATTTCTTTTCTTTTTGTGTTTTTCTTCTTTGTTGGGTTGTTGTATATGTATTTACTTTGAACGCATGTATATTTGTCGCCCATGGCGTTGTATGATATCTGCTTTATAAATCTTTATTGGTGATTGTCTCTGATTTTTGCTTTATGCCCGGAGTTTGAGTTACGTTAGAGATAATCCTCGCAAACTTTGATTAGGGATGATTATCTGTTAGTCTTTGGATTCTAGAGATAGATTTAGAGCTAACAATCTTCAATAGGCGTCGAAGCTTAACGCCTCTGTGTCTTGGGTCGGGTGCGAGAGTGTCGACGATGGTAACACGGTTGTTCTCTCAACTTTGCGTTAGACATAACCTTTGTTGTGAGCGATGATGGATGATATTGAGGATTATTGTAGGTGGAGTATAACTGGTCGGTAAGTTTAAGTTTGTGAGGAGTCGATTATGTGCATGCCGGATAAGTTCTTCTCTCTGATTAATGAACTCTTTTTATGTTAATGTTTACTTTTCTGTTTTTACTTCACCCATTTTAATCCAAACTCATAAAGGCGAGAGATTGTCGAACGACATTCTTTCCCTCGAACCGATCTCTGTGGACATGAAATAAATCCCGGAGGGAATGCTTCCAAAAATAAATATTTTTTCTTGCCGCTTTACCGCTTCAACAAAATGGCGCCATTGCCGGGGATTGGTTTTGAAATTGAATCGTATTGCGATAGTTTCTTTGTTTTTTAGTTTTTTATATATCGTATATATTGTCTATTTCCATTATGTTTGTTCAAGTGTTGTATACATTTTGTTCTCGTAACGTTTGTTTAAATGTTTGGTAAGGACACTTGCTCTTGGTTTGCGAGGTGAGGCATCACCATGGCATGAAGGAAGGAAGTTGCTAGCTAAGCATTGTAAAGGCGTCGAGCTTACGACGTAAAACAAGCATGTTTTATCGCTTTTTTGTTTCGTTAAGACTTTTTCATTTTAGCTTAGGTAGTGTGGTGAACTTTCATTAAACAAGTAGTATTCGGATTTCTCGTAAAATTTTCAAATCTTCACTTTACAACTTGGTTAATCCATTTTCACCCGGTCTTTTAGTTTGTTTATATTAATAGTTTTTGTGGATGCTTGTGTTGAGTTATTTGAGGATGCTTGGTGATGTTCCAAGTTTGATCGTTTCAACTTGCGGATGTATGGTAATGATATTGTTAAGTTTTGTACAAGTCGAAGGTATGTGTTTATCGCTTTCTTGACTTTAGCATATTCATGATACTCTGGCTTTTTACAAACTTCCATACCATTCATTCTTTTGTATACTTGTTCTTGTTGTGAATCGCTTTAGTTCCCACTTTTTTGTGAGGTAACTTTCCATTGTTCATATATGCGCGGAGTACCAACATTCTTGTTCTAACTGGATTTTATTATGCTTAACCTTTTATTTGTGTTGATTATATGAAAGCATGAAAAGGATCAAGGAATTTTGTTTCATTTTGAGCACAACTACCTATCCAAATAGTCATTTACCTTGTGAGCGTGTGATCATTCGTAACCCCTTTGAGCTTTTTGATTCATTTTGTATTTGAAGTTAATGCTTGTCTATGGGTATTTAGTTCACTTATTTTTGAATGAATTTTGTTTTTTCTTGAACCCTCAACTTTGTGTTGTTGTATGAATTTATACCTTGCTTTAGAAAGTAGGGAGTATTCACATGATGATGTGGTTGAATTCAAGTTGGGGAGAGAATGATTGTTTACTCATTGGTTGGTTTCTATGAGGTTGAAAAAGAAAATAAAAAAGAAAAAAATATGAAAAAGAAAAAAAAGAAAAAAAAGAAAAAAAAGAAAGAAAAAAAAAAAAAGAAAATCCTTGAGAAAGGATACAAAAAGAGTCAAATAATTGTGCTAAATAAGTATTATGTTTTGTGTAACACTTGCGATTTTGGAAGAAGTTGATTGGAATTTTGTGTTTGAGTCTTTGTGAGTTGATCACTCCCTTAGGTTTAGGCAAGTTTTTGTTTCAATTACCTTTAGAAATTGCCCCTTATTTGTTTACCCAACCACACTACAACCTTGAAAGCCCTTATGATTCTTGCCTTTGTATTTTCAATATGATTTTTGGATGGTTGCATAATTTAGTCTATTCTTTGCATGATTGTTGTGTGAGTGATAAGTGCCTCATTGTATGTTTTTCATCTACCGATGATTGTTTTTGCTAGGTGTGGTTCAAATTTGAACTTATGTTGTTTTAGGATGTTTGACATGATTTTTGTAGTTTGCATTTGTTTCGTGACTATGTTGTCGTCGTAGGTTAGTGGTAAGTATTTACTTTATGTGCAACGTTTTTCATTCAAACCATACATTTGTTTTCGTTTTCCAAAACCTGTTGATTCGTGATTCTTTGGTTGTCGCTCTATTTCTTTGAGTTGTTTGATTCTTGTTTGCGGACAAAAAAGTTTAAGTTGGGGAAAGTTTGATAAGTGCAAAATGTAACTATTTTTGTATATAAGTTTTGTTGCACTTATCGGTACTTTTTGGTTAATATTGTTTGAATAAACCCCGATTTGTTTATAAATACGTTTACTTTACATTTTAGTGTATATTTTGTGTATCTTGTAAATATCATTGAGTTTAATTAATTTTCTCTCATTTTTGTAGGTATTTAAGTAATGGGATTTTTCCATTGTTGTATAGAGCATTGAATAAGCTTTCCAGCGCTTCCGACCGTGCGTAAATCAGAGTTGCGGTTCAGAAGTTGTGGTTAAAATAAGGGTTGCTTTGCTGTCAAGTTCGCTTTGCGAGTTTGCCAGCGAATGTTCGCTTTGCGAATGCCTGGCGAGTTCCCAGCAAAGGCTCCAAGAATTGGACAGGGGAGAAAGAGACCAAAGTTTGCTTTGCGATTTGTGCAGCGAGCATTCGCTTTGCGAATAAGTCGTTCGCACTGCGAACTTCTGGAATTTTGCAAAGGCGGTTTAGCATTTCAGAGGCACTTAAGTGCCATTTTTTTAGGCTCGCTTTGCGAGTAAAATGTTCGCTTAGCGAATTTGACGGATTTTGTAATTATTTAAGGTCATTTTCAGTCATTTTTTAGGTATGGTTTTGGGGATTTTTTCTCCCATCTCCATCAAACTTCTTTTTTCAGTAGATTAGCTTAGAAAACAACATGGAAGTTTGCACACGAATGAACCCGGGTGGATTGATCGTCGATCGGCGTTGACAAACCGCGCGATGTTTAATTTATTTCTTTTCTTTTTGTGTTTTTCTTCTTTGTTGGGTTGTTGTATATGTATTTACTTTGAACGCATGTATATTTGTCGCCCATGGCGTTGTATGATATCTGCTTTATAAATCTTTATTGGTGATTGTCTCTGATTTTTGCTTTATGCCCGGAGTTTGAGTTGCGTTAGAGATAATCCTCGCAAACTTTGATTAGGGATGATTATCTGTTAGTCTTTGGATTCTAGAGATAGATTTAGAGCTAACAATCTTCAATAGGCGTCGAAGCTTAATGCCTCCGTGTCTTGAGTCGGGTGCAAGAGTGTCGACGATGGTAACACGGTTGTTCTCTCGACTTTGCGTTAGACATAACCTTTGTTGTGAGCGATGATGGATGATATTGAGGATTATTGTAGGTGGAGTATAACTGGTCGGTAAGTTTAAGTTTGTGAGGAGTCGATTATGTGCATGCCGGATAAGTTCTTCTCTCTGATTAATGAACTCTTTTTATGTTAATGTTTACTTTTCTGTTTTTACTTCACCCATTTTAATCCAAACTCATAAAGGCGAGAGATTGTCGAACGGCATTCTTTCCCTCGAACCGATCTCTGTGGACATGAAATAAATCCCGGAGGGAATGCTTCCAAAAATAAATATTTTTGCTTGCCGCTTTACCGCTTCAACAAAATGGCGCTATTGCCGGGGATTGGTTTTGAAATTGAATCGTATTGCGATAGTTTCTTTGTTTTTTAGTTTTTTATATATCGTATATATTGTCTATTTCCATTATGTTTGTTCAAGTGTTGTATACATTTTGTTCTCGTAACGTTTGTTTAAATGTTTGGTAAGGACACTTGCTCTTGGTTTGCGAGGTGAGGCATCACCATGGCATGAAGGAAGGAAGTTGCTAGCTAAGCATTGTAAAGGCGTCGAGCTTACGACGTAAAACAAGCATGTTTTATCGCTTTTTTGTTTCGTTAAGACTTTTTCATTTTAGCTTAGGTAGTGTGGTGAACTTTCATTAAACAAGTAGTATTCGGATTTCTCGTAAAATTTTCAAATCTTCACTTTACAACTTGGTTAATCCATTTTCACCCGGTCTTTTAGTTTGTTTATATTAATAGTTTTTGTGGATGCTTGTGTTGAGTTATTTGAGGATGCTTGGTGATGTTCCAAGTTTGATCGTTTCAACTTGCGGATGTATGATAATGATATTGTTAAGTTTTGTACAAGTCGAAGGTATGTGTTTATCGCTTTCTTGACTTTAGCATATTCATGATACTCTGGCTTTTTACAAACTTCCATACCATTCATTCTTTTGTATACTTGTTCTTGTTGTGAATCGCTTTAGTTCCCACTTTTTTGTGAGGTAACTTTCCATTGTTCATATATGCGCGGAGTACCAACATTCTTGTTCTAACTGGATTTTATTATGCTTAACCTTTTATTTGTGTTGATTATATGAAAGCATGAAAAGGATCAAGGAATTTTGTTTCATTTTGAGCACAACTACCTATCCAAATAGTCATTTACCTTGTGAGCGTGTGATCATTCGTAACCCCTTTGAGCTTTTTGATTCATTTTGTATTTGAAGTTAATGCTTGTCTATGGGTATTTAGTTCACTTATTTTTGAATGAATTTTGTTTTTTCTTGAACCCTCAACTTTGTGTTGTTGTATGAATTTATACCTTGCTTTAGAAAGTAGGGAGTATTCACATGATGATGTGGTTGAATTCAAGTTGGGGAGAGAATGATTGTTTACTCATTGGTTGGTTTCTATGAGGTTGAAAAAGAAAATAAAAAAGAAAAAAATATGAAAAAGAAAAAAAAGAAAAAAAAGAAAAAAAAGAAAGAAAAAAAAAAAAAGAAAATCCTTGAGAAAGGATACAAAAAGAGTCAAATAATTGTGCTAAATAAGTATTATGTTTTGTGTAACACTTGCGATTTTGGAAGAAGTTGATTGGAATTTTGTGTTTGAGTCTTTGTGAGTTGATCACTCCCTTAGGTTTAGGCAAGTTTTTGTTTCAATTACCTTTAGAAATTGCCCCTTATTTGTTTACCCAACCACACTACAACCTTGAAAGCCCTTATGATTCTTGCCTTTGTATTTTCAATATGATTTTTGGATGGTTGCATAATTTAGTCTATTCTTTGCATGATTGTTGTGTGAGTGATAAGTGCCTCATTGTATGTTTTTCATCTACCGATGATTGTTTTTGCTAGGTGTGGTTCAAATTTGAACTTATGTTGTTTTAGGATGTTTGACATGATTTTTGTAGTTTGCATTTGTTTCGTGACTATGTTGTCGTCGTAGGTTAGTGGTAAGTATTTACTTTATGTGCAACGTTTTTCATTCAAACCATACATTTGTTTTCGTTTTCCAAAACCTGTTGATTCGTGATTCTTTGGTTGTCACTCTATTTCTTTGAGTTGTTTGATTCTTGTTTGCGGACAAAAAAGTTTAAGTTGGGGAAAGTTTGATAAGTGCAAAATGTAACTATTTTTGTATATAAGTTTTGTTGCACTTATCGGTACTTTTTGGTTAATATTGTTTGAATAAACCCCGATTTGTTTATAAATACGTTTACTTTACATTTTAGTGTATATATTGTGTATCTTGTAAATATCATTGAGTTTAATTAATTTTCTCTCATTTTTGTACGTATTTAAGTAATGGGATTTTTCCATTGTTGTATAGAGCATTGAATAAGCTTTCCAGCGCTTCCGACCGTGCGTAAATCAGAGTTGCGGTTCAGAAGTTGTGGTTAAAATAAGGGTTGCTTTGCTGTCAAGTTCGCTTTGCGAGTTTGCCAGCGAATGTTCACTTTGCGAATGCCTGGCGAGTTCCCAGCAAAGGCTCCAAGAATTGGACAGGGGAGAAAGAGACCAAAGTTTGCTTTGCGATTTGTGCAGCGAGCATTCGCTTTGCGAATAAGTCGTTCGCACTGCGAACTTCTGGAATTTTGCAAAGGCGGTTTAGCATTTCAGAGGCACTTAAGTGCCATTTTTTTAGGCTCGCTTTGCGAGTAAAATGTTCGCTTAGCGAATTTGACGGATTTTGTAATTATTTAAGGTCATTTTCAGTCATTTTTTAGGTATGGTTTTGGGGATTTTTTCTCCCATCTCCATCAAACTTCTTTTTTCAGTAGATTAGCTTAGAAAACAACATGGAAGTTTGCACACGAATGAACCCGGGTGGATTGATCGTCGATCGGCGTTGACAAACCGCGCGATGTTTAATTTATTTCTTTTCTTTTTGTGTTTTTCTTCTTTGTTGGGTTGTTGTATATGTATTTACTTTGAACGCATGTATATTTGTCGCCCATGGCGTTGTATGATATCTGCTTTATAAATCTTTATTGGTGATTGTCTCTGATTTTTGCTTTATGCCCGGAGTTTGAGTTGCGTTAGAGATAATCCTCGCAAACTTTGATTAGGGATGATTATCTGTTAGTCTTTGGATTCTAGAGATAGATTTAGAGCTAACAATCTTCAATAGGCGTCGAAGCTTAATGCCTCCGTGTCTTGAGTCGGGTGCAAGAGTGTCGACGATGGTAACACGGTTGTTCTCTCGACTTTGCGTTAGACATAACCTTTGTTGTGAGCGATGATGGATGATATTGAGGATTATTGTAGGTGGAGTATAACTGGTCGGTAAGTTTAAGTTTGTGAGGAGTCGATTATGTGCATGCCGGATAAGTTCTTCTCTCTGATTAATGAACTCTTTTTATGTTAATGTTTACTTTTCTGTTTTTACTTCACCCATTTTAATCCAAACTCATAAAGGCGAGAGATTGTCGAACGGCATTCTTTCCCTCGAACCGATCTCTGTGGACATGAAATAAATCCCGGAGGGAATGCTTCCAAAAATAAATATTTTTGCTTGCCGCTTTACCGCTTCAACAAAATGGCGCCATTGCCGGGGATTGGTTTTTAAATTGAATCGTATTGCGATAGTTTCTTTGTTTTTTAGTTTTTTATATATCGTATATATTGTCTATTTCCATTATGTTTGTTCAAGTGTTGTATACATTTTGTTCTCGTAACGTTTGTTTAAATGTTTGGTAAGGACACTTGCTCTTGGTTTGCGAGGTGAGGCATCACCATGGCATGAAGGAAGGAAGTTGCTAGCTAAGCATTGTAAAGGCGTCGAGCTTACGACGTAAAACAAGCATGTTTTATCGCTTTTTTGTTTCGTTAAGACTTTTTCATTTTAGCTTAGGTAGTGTGGTGAACTTTCATTAAACAAGTAGTATTCGGATTTCTCGTAAAATTTTCAAATCTTCACTTTACAACTTGGTTAATCCATTTTCACCCGGTCTTTTAGTTTGTTTATATTAATAGTTTTTGTGGATGCTTGTGTTGAGTTATTTGAGGATGCTTGGTGATGTTCCAAGTTTGATCGTTTCAACTTGCGGATGTATGGTAATGATATTGTTAAGTTTTATACAAGTCGAAGGTATGTGTTTATCGCTTTCTTGACTTTAGCATATTCATGATACTCTGGCTTTTTACAAACTTCCATACCATTCATTCTTTTGTATACTTGTTCTTGTTGTGAATCGCTTTAGTTCCCACTTTTTTGTGAGGTAACTTTCCATTGTTCATATATGCGCGGAGTACCAACATTCTTGTTCTAACTGGATTTTATTATGCTTAACCTTTTGTTTGTGTTGATTATATGAAAGCATGAAAAGGATCAAGGAATTTTGTTTCATTTTGAGCACAACTACCTATCCAAATAGTCATTTACCTTGTGAGCGTGTGATCATTCGTAACCCCTTTGAGCTTTTTGATTCATTTTGTATTTGAAGTTAATGCTTGTCTATGGGTATTTAGTTCACTTATTTTTGAATGAATTTTGTTTTTTCTTGAACCCTCAACTTTGTGTTGTTGTATGAATTTATACCTTGCTTTAGAAAGTAGGGAGTATTCACATGATGATGTGGTTGAATTCAAGTTGGGGAGAGAATGATTGTTTACTCATTGGTTGGTTTCTATGAGGTTGAAAAAGAAAATAAAAAAGAAAAAAATATGAAAAAGAAAAAAAAGAAAAAAAAGAAAAAAAAGAAAAAAAAGAAAGAAAAAAAAAAAAAATCCTTGAGAAAGGATACAAAAAGAGTCAAATAATTGTGCTAAATAAGTATTATGTTTTGTGTAACACTTGCGATTTTGGAAGAAGTTGATTGGAATTTTGTGTTTGAGTCTTTGTGAGTTGATCACTCCCTTAGGTTTAGGCAAGTTTTTGTTTCAATTACCTTTAGAAATTGCCCCTTATTTGTTTACCCAACCACACTACAACCTTGAAAGCCCTTATGATTCTTGCCTTTGTATTTTCAATATGATTTTTGGATGGTTGCATAATTTAGTCTATTCTTTGCATGATTGTTGTGTGAGTGATAAGTGCCTCATTGTATGTTTTTCATCTACCGATGATTGTTTTTGCTAGGTGTGGTTCAAATTTGAACTTATGTTGTTTTAGGATGTTTGACATGATTTTTGTAGTTTGCATTTGTTTCGTGACTATGTTGTCGTCGTAGGTTAGTGGTAACTATTTACTTTATGTGCAACGTTTTTCATTCAAACCATACATTTGTTTTCGTTTTCCAAAACCTGTTGATTCGTGATTCTTTGGTTGTCACTCTATTTCTTTGAGTTGTTTGATTCTTGTTTGCGGACAAAAAAGTTTAAGTTGGGGAAAGTTTGATAAGTGCAAAATGTAACTATTTTTGTATATAAGTTTTGTTGCACTTATCGGTACTTTTTGGTTAATATTGTTTGAATAAACCCCGATTTGTTTATAAATACGTTTACTTTACATTTTAGTGTATATATTGTGTATCTTGTAAATATCATTGAGTTTAATTAATTTTCTCTCATTTTATTAGGTATTTAAGTAATGGGATTTTTCCATTGTTGTATAGAGCATTGAATAAGCTTTACAGCGCTTCCGACCGTGCGTAAATCAGAGTTGCGGTTCAGAAGTTGTGGTTAAAATAAGGGTTGCTTTGCTGTCAAGTTCGCTTTGCGAGTTTGCCAGCGAATGTTCGCTTTGCGAATTCCTGGCGAGTTCCCAGCAAAGGCTCCAAGAATTGGACAGGGGAGAAAGAGACCAAAGTTTGCTTTGCGATTTGTGCAGCGAGCATTCGCTTTGCGAATAAGTCGTTCGCACTGCGAACTTCTGGAATTTTGCAAAGGCGGTTTAGCATTTCAGAGGCACTTAAGTGCCATTATTTTAGGCTCGCTTTGCGAGTAAAATGTTCGCTTAGCGAATTTGACGGATTTTGTAATTATTTAAGGTCATTTTCAGTCATTTTTTAGGTATGGTTTTGGGGATTTTTTCTCCCAACTCCATCAAACTTCTTTTTTCAGTAGATTAGCTTAGAAAACAACATGGAAGTTTGCACACGAATGAACCCGGGTGGATTGATCGTCGATCGGCGTTGACAAACCGCGCGATGTTTAAATTATTTCTTTTCTTTTTGTGTTTTTCTTCTTTGTTGGGTTGTTGTATATGTATTTACTTTGAACGCATGTATATTTGTCGCCCATGGCGTTGTATGATATCTGCTTTATAAATCTTTATTGGTGATTGTCTCTGATTTTTGCTTTATGCCCGGAGTTTGAGTTGCGTTAGAGATAATCCTCTCAAACTTTGATTAGGGATGATTATCTGTTAGTTTCTAGATTCTAGAGATAGATTTAGAGCTAACAATCTTCAATAGGCGTCGAAGCTTAATGCCTCTGTGTCTTGGGTCGGGTGCGAGAGTGTCGACGATGGTAACACGGTTGTTCTCTCGACTTTGCGTTAGACATAACCTTTGTTGTGAGCGATGATGTATGATATTAAGGAGTATTGTAGGTGGATTATAAGTGGTCGGTAAGTTTAAGTTTGTGTGGAGTCGATTATGTGCATGCCGGATATGTTCGTCTCTCTAATTAATGAACTCTTTTTATGTTAATGTTTACTTTTCTGTTTTTACTTCAGCCATTTTAATCCAAACTCATAAACGCGAAAGATTGTCGAACGACATTCTTTCCCTCGAACCGATCTCTGTGGACATGACATAAATCCCGGAGGGAATTCTTCCGAAAATAAATATTTTTGCTTGTCGCTTTACCGCTTCAACAAAATGGCGCCGTTGCTGGGGATTGGTTTTGATATTGAATCGTATTGCGATAGTTTCTTTGTTTTTGAGTATTTTATATATTGTCTATTTCCATTATGTTTGTTCAAGTGTTGTATACATTTTGTTCCCGTAACGTTTGTTTAAATGTTTGGTTAGGACATTTGCTTTTGGTTTGCGCGGTGAGGCATCACCATGGCATGAAGGAAGGAAGTTGCTAGCTAAGCATTGTAAAGGCGTCGAGCTTACGACGTAAAAATAGCATGTTTTATCGTTTTTTTGTTTCGTGATGACTTTTTCATTTTAGCTTAGGTAGTGTGGTGAACTTTCATTAAACAAGTTGTACTCGGATTTCTCGTAAAATTTTCAAATCTTCACTTTACAACTTGTTTAATCCATTTTCACCCGGTCTTTTAGTTTGTTTATATTAATAGTTTTTGTGTTTGTCTAAGAGCTTGTCTTGAGTTATTTGAGGATGCTTGGTGATGTTCCAAGTTTGATCGTTTGAACTTGCGGACGTATGGTAATGATATTGTTAAGTTTTGTACACGTCCAAGGTATGTGTTTATCGCTTTCTTGACTTTTGCATATTCATGATACTTTTGCTTTTTACAAACTTCCATACCATTCATTGTTTTGTATACTTGTTCTTGTTGTGAATCACTTTAGTTCCCACTTTTTTGTGAGGTAACTTTCCATTGTTCATATATGCGCGGAGTACCAACATTCTTGTTCTAACTGGATTTTATTATGCTTAATCTTTATTTTGTGTTGATTATATGAAAGCATGAAAAAGACAAGGCATTTTGTTTCACTTTGAGCACAACTACCTATCCAAATAGTCATTCACCTTGTGAGCGTGTGATCATTCGAAACCCCTTTGAGCTTTTTGATCCATGTTGTATTTGAACTTAATGCTTGTCTATGAGTATTTAGATCACTTATTTTTGAATGGATTTTATTTTTTCTTGAACCCTCAACTTTGTGTTGTTGTATGAATTTTTACCTTGTCTTAGAAAGTAGGGAGTATTCACATGATGAAATGGTTGAATTCAAGTTGGGGAGAGAATGATTGTTTACTCATTGGTTGGTTTCTATGAGGTTGAAAAAGAAAAGAAAAAAGAGAAAAATATGAAAAAGAAAAGAAAAGAAAAAAAAAGAAAAAGAAAAGAAAGAAAAAGAAAATCCTTGAGAAAGGAAACGAAAAGAGTCAAATAATTGTGCTAAATAAGTATTGTGTTTTGTGTAACACTTGGGATTTTGGAAGAGGTTGATTGGAATTTTGTGTTTGAGTCTTTGTGAGTTGATCACTCCCTTGGGTTTAGGCATGTTTTTGTTTCAATTACCTTTAGAAATTACCCCTTGTTTGTTTACCCGACCACGCTACAACCTTGAAAGCCCTTGTGATTCTTGCCTTTGTATTTTCGATATGATTTTTGGATGGTTGCATAATTTAGTCTATTCTTTGCATGATTGTTGTGTGAGTGATAAGTACCTCATTTTGTGTTTTTCATCTACCGATGATTGTTTTTGCTAGGTGTGATTCACATTTGAACTTATGTTATTTTAGGATGTTTGGCATGATTTTTGTATTTTGCATTTGTTTCGTGACTATGTTGTCGTCGTAGTTTAGTGGTAAGTATTTACTTTATGTGTACCGTTTTTCATTTGAACCATACATTTGTTTTCGTTTTCCAAAACCTATTGATTCGTGATTCTTTGGTTGTCACTCTGTTTCATTGAGTTGTTTGATTCTTGTTTGAGGACAAACAAGTTTAAGTTGGGGAAAGTTTGATAAGTGCGAAATGTAACTATTTTTGTATATAAGTTTTGTTGCACTTATCGATACTTTTTGGTTAATATTGTTCGAATAAACCCCAATTTGTTTATAAATACGTTTACTTTACATTTTAGTGTATATATTGCGTATCTTGTAAATATCATTGAGTTTAATTGATTTTATCTCATTTTTCTTGGTATTCAAGCAATGGGATTTTTCCATTGTTGTATAGAGCATTGAATAAGCTTTCCAGCGCTTCCGTCCGTGCATAAATCAGAGTTGCAGTTCATAAGTTGTGGTCAAAATAAGGGCTGGTTTGCTGTCAAGTTCGCTTTGCGAGTTTGCCGGCGAATGTTTACTTTGCGAATGCCTGGCGAGTTCCCAGCGAACGCTCCCAGAATTGGACAGGGGAGATAGAGACAAAAGTTCGCTTTACCAACTGTGCAGCGAGCATTCGCTTTGTGATTAAGTTGTTCGCACTGCGAACTTCAGGAATTTTCGAAAGGCGGTTTAGCATTTTAGAGGCACTTAAGTGCCATTTTTTGAGGCTCACTTTACGAGTAAAGCATTCGCTTAGCGAACGTGACGGATTTTGTAATTCTTTAAGGTCATTTTCAGTCATTTTTTAGGTATGGTTTTGGGGATTTTTTCTCCCAACTTCATCAAACTTCATTTTTCATTAGATTAGCTTAGAAAACAACATGGAAGCTTGCACACTGATGAACCGGGGTGGATTGATCATCGATCGGCGTTGACAAACCGCGCGATGTTTGGTTTGTTTCTTTTCTTCTTTGTGTTTTTCTTCTGTGTTGGGTTGTTGTATATGTATTTACTTTGAACTCATGTATATTTGTCGCCCATGGCGTTGTATGATATCTGCTTTACAAATATTTATTGGTGATTTTCTCTAATTTTTGCTTTATGCCCGAAGTTTGAGTTGTGTTAGAGATAATCCTCGCAAACTTTAATTAGGGATGATTATCTGTTAGTTTCTAGATTCTAGAGATAGATTTAGAGCTAACAATCTTCAATAGGCGTCGAAGCTTAATGCCTCCGTGTCTTGAGTCGGGTGCGAGAGTGTCGACGATGGTAACACGGTTGTTCTCTCAACTTTGCGTTAGACATTACCTTTGTTGTGAGCGATGCTGGATGATATTAAGGAGTATTGTAGGTGGAGTATAACTGGTCGGTAAGTTTAAGTTTGTGAGGAGTAGAGTATGTGCATGCCGGATAAGTTCGTCTCTCAGATTTATGAACTCTTTTTATGTTGATGTTTACTTTTCTGTTTTACTTCACCCACTTTAATCCAAACTCATAAACGCGAGAGATTGTCGAACGACATTCTTTCCCTCGAACCGATCTCTGTGGACACGACATAAATCCCGGAGGGAATTCTTTCGAAAATAAATATTTTTGCTTACCGCTTTACCGCTTCAACACCTCTACCCTTTCAGCGTGGGAAAACGCGTAAAAATAACATTCCGACTTTCGTATTGAGTTTTGAATAAAACTCAAACTCTTAAAATTAAAAGGGTGGAATTCCTGTAGCTATCTTAAGTCATGCGAATAATCATATGATACAGTTCATAACCCTTAGTCTCTATTGGACTACTCAGTCATAGTGAGGAATGATCCAATCAAAATAATAACTACAAACAAAGACATAATCAATAAATAGATAAATACAGCGATAAATAAGAACTTGAATAATGAAAAATAAATACTTGAATTGAGAACTTGATCTAGTTGCTCCAATGGAGACTTTTACAGAATGCAATGAAAAGAAGCGTAAAACTAAAATTAGACTAAAAACTGGATTCAAAACTCAAGACTACCTATGAGTTTATAAATTAAGTTCTAAACATGGTAAGATTCTGCTAATTTTCAATGGCAATTACACACAATGAAGATCAGATCCAAGCAATCAAAAGCCTTAAAGTGGACGGAATTAGGCCAGAAAAGGAAAAAAATCAGGAGAAAGCTCGCCTTCCAGTTATAAGTCGTAATAGCCATTACAGATGCCCGTAACATGCCTCTGGTTTTAGTATTAGGGTGCCTCAAAGTAGGGTTGGAGGAGCAAGCCTGTTCCAGCCCGTAATAGCTATTACAAATGCCTGTAATAAGCCCCTGGTTTTTGTATGGAGTCCTTCCGATTCTTCGCCTTTTTCCGTGTTTTGCCCACTTTTCGTTCCTCTTTTGCTTGAAATGTATATTATGACCCGAAAACAAAGGAAACACAATACCAAAGCGTAAAACATGTTAAAATGAAAGGAAAGAAAATGAAAACTGTAAAATATGAAGTAAAATGACTAATAAAAAGATATATAAACCACTTATCAAACTCTCTCAAACATAGGTCGTTACTTGTCCTCAAGCAACAAAGCTTGCATAGCGAAATTTTGGATTAAGCGTTTTACTTCAAATGAAAGAACTTGGGAAAATAAAGCATGCTGGTATTCATACGTGAGCTTTCGTTCCAATTGGCTAGTCCTAGTTTTCTTGGTAATCGTCTATTAACGAAAGTATTTCAAGAATACACACCGTGGTAAAACCCCAGACCTAAGTCTCCCTTTTGGTCATTTCTCCAACTATGCTTTGGGCTTAAGTATTTTTCTATTTTCTTCCCCTTTCATTCGGACAATCATATTAAGGCATTTACAATTATTTTTCCCTCACATGCACAAGATTGATCAAGAATTTTCTTTTCTAGGCACCTTTTTACTATTTTTTTCTTCTTTTACGCACATTGGCATTTATTAGTCCACTTTGGGACGACAATTAAGACTCAACCGTCGTTAGGCTAAATAATCGGGTGAGGGTTACCCAACTTAGAAGGACTATTTGTCTTTATTGATTTTATTTAATTATTTTTGGTACCCAAATATTTTTTCTCAACCAACCATATATACATACAAGTCTTTCTAATCATGCCGAACTATCAGTATAAACTAATCAGGGAATACTTCTAAAATCCAAGTACTGTGGCACAAATCTACTCGTTGGACTCACATCCTTACTCCAGGAGGCCTAGGGTGTTTGGGTCATACCTATGTTTTCAAACTTTCCCAAAGCCCTAGTCCTAGTCTTTCTTCCCTCAAAATCTATATACTTTCTTAACTTCCTTAAAATCAAAGCTTTCAAATGAAAAAAATTTATTGTCCTTATTTGGAAGAGAATTCGAGAGTGATTTTTATCTAATTTTTGGGAAAATAACAAATAGAAGCAAATAAAAAATAATGATAGGAAAATAACTAAAACAAGAAAAATAACTAAAATAGGTTACCCCAATGAGGGATATCCTTCTAGCTATCTTGTTTTAATGATGTCAACAAACACATTAGATTGTAATTTGAGCGGCATCACTTCATGTGTCGGGCATATAGCATCTTATCGTTATTGGTCATGTGTCTAGATGCATAGGATCTTGTTCTCTCCAAAAATAAAGGTCCACTATTGTTTTAGTAGTGTCTAGCATGTATGTTTGACCTTGGTCTGGTGAAAATACTCAAAAAATGAAATTTCCTGAAAAAATTTGCCTTCATGCGCTGACCTCTGAAACCATGCGCTAACCCCAGAATCTGTGCGCTGACCTCCAAAACCCACGGGTAAGCGCACAAACCTGAGAACTCAAAAATAGCATTTTATGCATCGACGCATAGAATCTAGAGGTCGACGCATGACCTTGTTTTTTTGCAATTTTTTCACTTGATTTCTTTTCTGTTATTTTTTCTGTTATTTTTTTTGTTGGTCATATTTTTTCATATAAATAGTTTTGGTCTTCATTTTTACAAAAAAAACAAGAAACGTGAAAAATATATGTCAGTTCTCTCTTCATCTTCATCTTCTTCATTGTGCAAACAAACAATCACACATAATCATCTTTGTTTGTGTCGCCCATTGATCGAAGTGATAACGTTCAAAATTTAGGAAGTATTATCTTCATCTTCTGGGTTGAGAGTTTGGCAGGTGTTTCTTGAATCAAACCAGTTGGGTTTGTCCTCCAAGAATCGAAGAGATTTTGGGGGTTTTTCGTACAAACTGTTATTTCTACAGGGATTCGGATGGGCGAAGGTAACCGGAAATTGGTGCAACTATTTCGGTTTAGTAGCTGTAATCAGAGGATCGTAGAAGAAGGTTTGGGTTCGAATTCTTGGAAGATTTCAATTGACCGAGTGAAGGTAACTGAAGAACGGAGTTTTCTTTCGGTTTAGTAGCGTGGGACGGTAATTGAATCATCAATATTCGGAGCATTTGATTCATCTTGAATCAAGGGAAGAGAAAATTCTGCATCAACGATCGAAGACGTCCGAGGTTTGAATGTTCATAGTTTTCTCTTGTAATAAACAATTTGCAACAACTACATATATATATATATCTCAATTCCTTTTGCGGAGTTGGGGGCAGACGTACCCAAAGCGAGGACGACTGGGGAACTGCCTAATCAAATCTCGCGTGTTCTCTCTTTCCCTTAACTTTTTTACATTTCAGTATTGTTCGAATTTGTGAAGTAGCAAACTATTGAAATTTCTTTCGTAGAATAATTGTACGCTGATAAACTGTTTTGTTAAATCGATACAATTCATTGAATTGTGTTTTGGAGCAGCTGCACATTATTCTCCATAGAAATTCTGCACATAGTGTGTTTACGCACACTACGTGTTTGATAATTTGTTTCCAAGCAAAATTCAAACACATTGCTTTAAATTGCTTATCAATTAACCTCATTGGATAGGTATAAACATCAAGCAAGTGATAATTTGTTGTCTGCGTTTTTAAGTGTAATATTCTGAACTGAATTTTTCTCTGTCGTACTCATCCGTGATATATTCGTGCATATCCGATCCTTTCGGTAGAAGGTTCGTTGTAGACGTTCTATCCTGTTGTAGCTCTGTTAAACAATTTTTTAAAACAGAATTTTTGTAGACCATTTGCGTGTAAAACTCAAGGGATCTATTCAACCCCCCTTCTAGATCCATAGCCATCGTCTAACAAGTGGTATCACGAGATCCGGTTTATTCTGGTGCTTCGGTAAAACTTCTTGGATCATGGCGAACGAATCTAAAGGGGCTTATAATAGAGCTCCAGTTTTTACAGGTGAAAACTACAGCTACTGGAAGGATTGTATGCGCGTTCATATTAACTCCATAGATCGGAAGGTTTGGAATGTTATTTTAAATGGTCCCATGACAATTACTATGACTAACGCGGAAGGCATTGTCGTTCCCAAACCCGAAGCTCAATGGACTGAGGAGGACGAGAAAAAGTACAACTATGATTGGAAGGCTCAGAATATGATCATTTCCTCTTTAGGAGTTGATGAGTATTATCGAGTCTCCCATTGTGAAACAGCCAAAGCTATGTGGGATGCCTTACAAGTATCCCACGAAGGCACTAATGATGTTAAAATGGCTCGTATTAATACACTAACGCAAGAGTTTGATTTGTTTTACATGAAGCAAGGGGAAACAATTGCGGACATGCAAAAACGATTCACTCAC
Source organism: Lathyrus tuberosus (assembly GCA_022829125.1). Classification (NCBI taxonomy): domain Eukaryota; kingdom Viridiplantae; phylum Streptophyta; class Magnoliopsida; order Fabales; family Fabaceae; genus Lathyrus; species Lathyrus tuberosus. The sequence goes on from JALAZF010000337.1 coordinate 2,207,065, forward strand.
ATTATCAACAAATTGCATGTTCTTGGTAAACCAATTCCAAATGAGGTTTCTGCGACGCCCCCAATCTACACCCCCAATTAACACGCAATTAAAGCGGTAAAAAGAAAATTCGAAAATTGATCAGAGTATATTTGAAACATCATGGCATAGAAAGGGGGAATCACATCAATAGAGCCAAACATACACATGCAACACCTGCTCATTTAGATATGCAACGTGGGGTAACAATCATACAGAGGAAACTTCGTTCCTTACACCCACTTTTTAGAAATTAGAATTAAAGCGGAAAGATCTAAAATCTGAATAACACATATACATATATACATATAAACTTGGCTGCCATACATCAAGTTATAACTGTACAACCCAAAATATAATCATCAGATATACAAAACAATCACAAACGGACACCCTATGCTACCCGGAGTCACATATCAGAGCCGACTGACCAAAATAATGAAGACGCAACGCTTCACAAAAGAATACCTCCAGTAACTCTAATCTGCAACGCCTCATAGAGCGTTATAAAACAGCAGAAGGGTGAGAAAAACAACCATAATATAATTGTATAAAATTATATATTAACACAAAATGCGCAAATAACATATTCTCACCACCAAAGCACACAGATAATCTATAACAACACACAGTACCATTCACACGTATCAATTACCACTGCACATCAATCATTCACAATACAATCACACATATTCCATTTCATTAATCACATTCACAATTCCATGCACAAATGACTCATGATGAATGCAAATGCACATAGATCGACACAACGACTCTATGCACATGCCATGCGGTACCGACTTCCATTGTCTCATGTCTCATCATCAGTTCACTCAGGAACTATTGGAACCATCGCTCGTTACTGAGACTTAGTCAAGTAACTCCCCGTCGGGCCTACGATGTTCACCCGTCGCTTTAGGTCCTCAGGCATCGCCTCATATTTTCGAGGCACACGACGTTAAGGATTGCTTTAAGTCTCCAAAGGAGCCCACAATCGTCTATACCCATCACTTTAAGTCCTCAGGCATCGCCTCATATTTTTGAGGCACACGATGGTATAGCATATTCCCTCAGGAATCAAACCGTCTCTCAGGACGTTTCCACAATGCACATTATGATGCTTGGCATACAATGACTCATAACACTCACATTGCATCCATGCACACATTCATAATCATGCATAAATCATCAAATACAACACTTAGCATTTCTTGCCTTTCGGCCACATCTTATCCTCACAACAGCATATAAGGCATACATATCCAAAGCACAAACATATAGCATAATACATGACAATTATGCACCATTAAAACGACAAAAGTCGACCATTGACACTATTCACATTTACCGATAAAATAAAATCGGCCAACAAATTCTAAACCATCATAATAAGAAAGTACAGCTCAATGGATTTCCAACGCATCAAACCACGCCTCAAACCGAATCACAGATCAAAAGTTATGCAGAAAACAAAATTACACGAACAGCACTGTTCGCTGGGCGAATCTCCCTCGCGAGCATTCGCTAGCTCCTTCGCTAGGCGAATGTTCCAGCGAACCAACTGTTAGCTAAAAACAGACACAAAGTTCGCTAGGCGAGCACTTGGCAAACCAAGTCAGAACCAAACAGAGGCAAAAACACCCAAAGTTCGCTAGGGGAACACTCTAGCGAACCTTCGCTCATGCCTTCGCTAGGCGAATACCCGTAGCGAACCTTCGCTACCCTTCGCTGAATCGTTCGCTAGGCGAACCCGCGAAAACCTCACTCGCTGCCACCTTCGCCCCAGGTTCGCTAGGCGAACCAAGGAAAACCCAGAATTTTTCTGCGCTGTTTGAAACCCCAAAAGTGATATTTCCCAACCAAAACATTTCCCAATCAACATATATCAATCAGAACCTATTCTAATCCTGTCAACAAGCAAACTACCACCTTTACATCGATTTCCAACCGTTAAACCATCGATTCTACTCATTTTATCGTTTTCGACCTAAAAGTGAAAAACATAGAAAGCAAGAGAATCATCCAAACACATACATACATAATCATATACAAGCATAGTATAATCGAGTTTCGCACCCTTACCCGATTTAATTCGATTCTAGGAATTGATCTTGATGATTTTCACACTTTCTTCAATTTCTCTCTTTTCTCTCTTCTCCTCTTTTCTTCTTTCTCTTTTTCTTTCTATTTTTCTTTTTCTTTCTATCTTACTAACTTAATGAAAAAAAATGGGAAAAGACCAAAATACCCCCACACTCAAATATCTCATAAACGATCCCAAAACGCGATAAAATATATTCCCGCCGAAAAATAACATATTTTCACATAAAAGTCAAAAATACAATAAAATAATAATAAAATAATCCAAAAAGACTCAATAAAACAAAATTGGCAAAACGGGGCATTACAGTTTCTACTAACAAAATTCTGAGGTGTCTTAGCAGGGAATGGCAACCGAAGGTTACCGCTATCAAGGAGGCCAATGATCTTGCTACACTAGACCTCACAACACTCTTTGGTAAACTCGATGAGCATGAGCAAGTGCTCATTAGCTTGGAAAAACATGAGAAGAGTATAAAGAAAGAGAAGGCAAAAGATACGGAGAAGAAGTCGATAGCTCTTAAGGCTTCTTGTTCAAAGTCCACACATCAAGAGCTAAGTGATGATGAAGCCAAAAATGACAAAGATGAAGAATCCGGTGATGATATGAGCTTATTTGTGAAGAGATACAATAGATATATTCGTAAGAATGATATTCCGCACTCGGAAAGAAATCTTGTCAAGTTCAGGAAGCAATCTAGAAGTGAAGGAAATAAAAATGGCAAGGTAAAAGGGACGTGCTACAACTGTGGAAAATCCAGGCACTACAAGCCGGATTGTCCATCCCTAAAGAAAGACAAAGATAAGGATAACGACAAGAGTCGCTCAAACAAAAAGTCCAACAAGTCTCGACGAGCATACATCGCTTGGGAAAGCGATAGCGAGTCGGAGAAAGATGACTCCTCAAGCGACGAAAGTGAACCTGTCAACCTTTGTCTTATGGCACGTCACAACAAAGCAAAAGAGGTAAAAACACTCTAAATATGAAAACTGTCAAAATATGTCTCATGCTAAATTAAAAAGAGCTTTTGATACATTACACCACGAAGCTAAGGAAGCATTTCAACGCTTAGCTTCGAATAAAAAGATCTTTTCCTATTTGGAGAAAAAGGTTTCCGATTCCCAAAAGGAATTGGAAGATCTTAAAAACTCCATGGTGAATGTATCAAAAACTAAGATCGATGAGAATAAATATACATGGTTTGACCTTGGGGGCTGTGATACTTGTCACATTTGGCAAAGAGAGGTGAGAACCCTCAAAGCCAAGTTAGACAAGGCTCTCAAACCTAAGATTACGTTTACTATTGATCGATCACATTATCGTGAAACAATGAATAATCCGTATCAACAATACACGTATGTGATTCGAGATAGTGATAACAAAGGTAAACTCCAAACTAATCGTGATTGCTTATATTGTTGTAAGCCCGATCATACTATTGCTAAGTGCCGCTTTCGGAGATTTCTTGTTCCAAAGGACATTTATCAATGGTTGCCCAAAGGCAATTTTGGTTTCACTCACCATAAAGGACCCAATGAGAATTGGGTACCTACTCTCCCTTGATTATTTTTGTAGGTACAAAGTCTTGAGACCACCGAAGGAAGATGGGTTCTAGATAGTGGCTGCTCAAGACATATGACCGGAGACATATCTCTTTTCATCGACTTTGTGGCGAAGAAAAAGGAGGTTGTCACCTACGGAGATAACAACAAGGGACAGATTCTCGGCAAAGGTAGTATAGGTAACCCCTCATCTACTACTATCTCTGATGTACTTCTTGTGGAAGGCCTTAGACACAACCTCCTAAGCATTAGTCAACTATGTGACAAAAATTATAAAGTCTCTTTTTCAAAGGATTTTTGCGTAGTTGAAGATTGCGACAAAAAGAATGTGTTTAAGGGCTTGAGGGTGAATAATGTATATATGCTAGACTTAAACGAGGTATCATTGGATGGTGACAAGTGTTTAGTCACTATGAATGAAGATACATGGTTGTGGCATAGACGCTTGGCACATATCAACTTTGATTTGCTTAACAAAATTGTCTCTAAAGACCTAGTCATCGGTTTTCCCAAAATTAAATTCACAAAGGATCACCTTTGTGATGCGTGCCAAATGGGGAAGCAAACAAGGATCTCTTTTAAATCTAAAAACATTGTTTCAACTATGAGACCCCTTGAGCTCCTCCATATGGACCTCTTTGGACCATCTAGGGTTAAAAGCCTAGGTGGTAACTATTATGGATTTGTTATAGTCGATGATTTTTCTAGGTTTTGCTAGACAATTTTCTTAGCAAATAAGAGTGATACCTTCTCAGAACAAGTTAAACACAAACATTGGGTCAATCAGAAGTGACCATGGGGGTGAGTTTGAAAATCATTTATTTGAAGCATTTTGTGATTCCAATGGAATTGATCATAATTTTTCCGCACCACGTACCCCTCAACAAAATGGGGTAGTGGACCGTAAAAATAGAGTTTTGGAAGAACTTGGAAGGACTATGATCAATGATAGTGGATTACCAAAATACTTTTGGGCCGACGCCATAAGTACGGCTTGTTATGTTTTGAATAGGGTGCTCATCCGACCTATTCTAAACAAGACACCGTATGAGCTTTTAAAAGGGCGTAAGCCAAACATCTCTCACCTTCATATATTTGGTTGCAAATTCTTTGTGTTAAATAATGGAAAAGAGACTCTCGGAAAATTTGATGCCAAGGCTGACGAGGGTGTTTTTCTTGGATACTCTCAGTCAAGTAAAGCTTATAGAATCTACAATAAAAGGTTACGTGTAGTTGAAGAGTCAGTTCATGTTACTTTTGACGAGTCTTATGCGAGAAATGTTGGAGAAGGTAGTTCTTTTCATGGTGCAGGTGTACCTACTGAAGACATACTCAAGGACACTGATAAGGGAATTGATCAGCCCGAAGCAGTGCGTATTGAGGAGGAAAAGGATCACCAACCAGTGAAAAGTGAGGATGATCATCATGCTAAGGAAGATGAACTTCCTCCAGCTTGGAAGTCTTCAAAAGACCATCCAATTGACAACATTCTCGGTGATATCTCTAAGGGAGTAACTACTCGCTCTAAAGTTAGTAACTTTTGTTATTACTCTGCTTTTGTTTCCCAAGTTGAACCTAAAAACTCTAAGGAAGCGTTACTCGATGAGCATTGGTATCTATCAATGCAAGATGAACTAAATCAATTCTGGAGAAATGAGGTTTGGGACCTTGTCCCCCCTCCACGAGATCATCGAGTAATAGGCACCCGATGGGTGTTTAGGAATAAACTTGATGAAAATGGAGTAATAACGCGTAACAAAGCTAGGCTTGTAGTGCAAGGCTATAACCAAGAGGAAGGAATCGACTATGAGGAAACTTATGCGCCGGTTGCCCGACTCGAGGCCATACGCCTTCTACTTGCCTATGCTTGCACAAAGAAATTTAAGTTATTCCAAATGGATGTCAAAAGTGCATTCCTTAACGGATATATAAATGAAGAGGTTTATGTAGCCCAACCTCCAGGTTTTGAATCACACGAATATCCTGATCAGGTCTATAAACTTAAGCGAGCTTTGTACGAACTTAAACAGGCCCCTAGGGCTTGGTATGAACGTCTAAGCAAATTTCTACTTGATCAAGGGTATTCAAGAGGAAAGGTTGACACAACCCTCTTTATTAAACGTCAAGGAAAACACTTAATTTTGGTACAAATTTATGTTGACGATATTATATTTGGGTCTACTAACATGACCTTGGTCAAGGATTTTTCTAGTTTGATGCAGGGGGAGTTTGAAATGAGCATGATGGGGGAGCTCAACTATTTCCTCAGATTGCAAATCAAACAACTTGAAGAGGGCACATTCGTGAGTCAAACGAAATATTGTCTTGAGTTACTAAAACGTTTTGATATGCTGAACTGCAAAGCAATAGATACTCCTATGCCTACAAGTGTTAATCTCGATCGTGACGAAAAGGGTAAGGATGTTGAGGTAAAGAAGTACCGAGGTATGATAGGGTCTCTCCTTTATCTTACCGCATCACGTCCCGATATAATGTTTAGTGTATGCATATGTGCGAGGTATCAGACACATCCCAAGGAATCCCACCTGAAGGCAGTTAAGTGCATACTTCGATACCTCTCTGGTACTCCAAAGTATGGGCTGTGGTATTCCAAAGGTAGTGTTTGTTCCTTAGTTGGCTACTCCAACTCCGACTTTCCCGGGTGCAAGTTGGATAGGAAAAGTACTAGTGGCACATGTCACTTTTTCGCAAATTCCTTGGTGAGTTGGCACAGCAAGAAACAGGTTTCCGTTGCTCTGTCAACAGCCGAGGCAGAATACGTTGCCGCCGGTATTTTTTGTGCTCAAGTCTCATGGCTTAAACAACAATTACTTGATTTCAACTTAAAACTTGAACGTATTCCAATTTTGTGCGATAACACTAGTGCGATTAATCTAACTAAGAACCCTGTACTACATTCATGCACCAATCATATCGAAATACGCCATCATTTTCTTAGGGATCATGTAGAGAAAGGTGATGTTATTTTTGAGCATGTTGACACTAAGAATCAACTTGCTGGTATTTTCACAAAACCATTAGCTACAGAGCCTTTCTTTCACATCCGTAGGGAACTTGGCATTCTCGATATCTCGGATCGTGCATAACATCCTTTAGAATTATGATCTTCACACACACACACACACACATATATATATATATATATATATATATATATATATATATATATATATATATATATATATATATATATATATATATATATATGCTTGTTCATATCTTTAACAAACAATGCAAAGAGAAATTCATCCATATGTGTGGGATCTCACCGTCATGATGTTCAAGGTAATATCGTTCCAACTTATAGAGGTTATCAACATTTTGTGCCATGTTACTTACTCTAATCTTGATGTTTATTTCATTTTGAGCACTTATCATTCATGTGAATGTTTGGTTCTGTGTGTATATGTGTATTTATCTACTTGGAACAAGAATATTGCAAAATTTTCATTTTTACAGGTCCATGCATCGACACATAGATTCATGTGCTGACCTATTAAACCTTCGGGTTAGCGCATAGCCACATGTTCAATTTATTTTCAAAATTTTCAAGAATCATGCGCCGACGCACAGATTCACAGGTCGACGCATGAAGGAATCGTTCAGACTTCTTTTCTTTCTGGGTTGCGTGCGCCGACCTATTAATGTTTACCTTCCCTATGTTTTCTCATTGCACATTAATCTATGATTATTGCATGTCATCTAATTAGTTTTTGTGGTCAATCTCTCCCTATTCCTCTCCTTTAAACCTCATTAATCTCAATTAATCTCCACTAAACCCTCATCAAAACCCTAATAAAAAAAAAGGGGGAAGCGAATACCAACAGAAAATTCTCTATATATCTGTTGCAAGGTCTTCAAGGTGTTTCCCACATCTTCTCTTCCATCTCTGCAAAAATCAAGTGTGATAATTTTTCTTCAACCTTTCTTCAACAATGGCTTCCAGAAGAAATGCTGGTACAAGAAAGGGAAGAGGATCCACTTCACAACAAGCACCAAAAAGAGGATCATCCTCACACCGGGTAACCTTTGAATCTTTAATTTCTGAAAGGCTAGCCACTCCTTTTGTAGAATTATTCTCTGACCGGGCTGTTATAAGACAACATGAATTTTACCCTTTGATGGGTCCAGATTTTCACATTCCTGAAATTTCCGAACTCATAAACTTTCAAAATCTGAATGAATTTATTGAATGTGATGACAAGTATAGTGAAGATTTGACTCGGTTGTTCTATTGTGGGATAAAAGGAAAATTTTGTGGGGCTGAATTTAAATTTTCAATAAATAATGCAGAATTTCAGGTGACAAATGATGTATGGTCTACATTGTTTGTTTTGAACACTGATGAAAATCTCCCAAAGGTTACTGATAAAACCTTTGTTCAGGGCTATGAATTCAAAACTGCTCTAAATTCAATGTTGAAGGAACCATATCCAGGTGAGTGTGTGGCAAGTGACGCATTTCCTAAGAGTGTCACTACCGGTCACTTAAAATTTGAAGAACGTATTCTTCAGTGGATTGTTGCTCGCATCTTGAGGCCTAAGAAAGGAGGCTACTCAAGAGTTCAACAAGCAGAGGTGCATTTGATCTATATCTTGAAGCAAAAGATCAAAATTAACTGCCCGTACTACTTTGCTTATAGGATGTTCACCACTCGCAGCTCCAACAAATTTCTGGCACTTGGTTATGCATCTGCTGTGGAAATTTTTTTGAATCACTTTGATATTCCTATTCCACAGATCTGTCATATTCAAATTACTGCTGAACAACAGTTTCTGGCCAGAACCTTGTCCATGATGGGTTACCATTGGCAGTCACGTGAGCGCAGGTTCATCCATCGACACAGAGCTACTCATCCTGAACAGAATGAACCTGTTCATCTTGAAGCAAGTGAGGATGAAGGCAGTCAAGGCAATGCAAATCAAGGTGGTAATGATGAAAATGTGGTGATGCAGGAAGATGTTGTTATGCAAGACAATGTGATTGTGGAAAAAGAAGACAATGAGGCATGGATGGGCTATCAATCGGAAGTAACCACTGACAATCAAGGCTGGGGTCAGCGTATGTTCCTCCATCCTATGATGCAGACTATGAATGGCAGCATGCAGAAAATTCTGCTCCTCCAACTCCACCGTTTCAGCATGATCAATAATCCTCTGATGAAATTCTAGCAAGACTGACTGAGTTGTCTCTGCAACATCAAGAATTCCAAGCGCAACAGGAAAATCGATACCTGACTCCGCAGGAACAACTCACAAACTTGTCTAACCAAATATCGTCTCATGCCACCAACTTCAACAATTTCGCCAATGCAGCTATGAATAGGTTCAATCAAATGGATGCCAAGCTGACTCAGCAAAATCTAAACTTGGCAAACATCCTTGGTAACCTCAATAGCACCTTGATTGAGCTCAACCTTCAACTTGAGGAATTTCCACCACCAAGTCATCACCATAGGGGACGAGGTTATGCGTTTAGGGGGAGGAGACCATAAACCTTAGGGCATTATGTTTAGTTTTGCATGAATTTGTGTTTTGTGGTTTGATCTTGTTTGTTATTTTGACATGTGCTGCTGTTATGTTTAGACCTTTATGAAGTGAATGTTTTGCTTTTATGCGATTGTTCCGTATTTAATCATTAATTGCTTACATTAGCGGTATCATATGTGCATGCTGGTAAATGTTTTGTTGTTTCAAATATCTGATGATCCACTACATATTTTAGTATACTATTTTGACCACTGTCTTCTCGTCTTTTTGATGTTGTCAAAGGGGGAGAAGAATACAAGCTACAGAAACGTTTAACCGGATGTTAAAGACAGGGGGAGCATTGATCATCTCAAATTACATCTCTCGTGAGAATCAAGAAAGTGTTTCCATCATCAAAAAGGGGGAGTATGTGAGGGATATCCTTCTAGCTATCTTGTTTTAATGATGTCAACAAACACATTAGATTATAATTTGAGCGGTATCACTTCACGTGTCGGGCATATAGCGTCTTATCGTTATTGGTCATGTGTCTAGATGCGTAGGATCTTGTTCTCTCCAAAAATAAAGGTCCACTATTGTTTTAGTAGTGTCTAGCATGTATGTTTGACCTTGGTCTGGTGAAAATAATCAAAAAATGAAATTTCCTGAAAAAATTTGCCTTCATGCCCTGACCTCTGAAACCATGCGCTAACCCCAGAATCTGTGCGCTGACCTCCAAAACCCACGGGTAAGCGCACAAACCTGAGAACTCAAAAATAGCATTTTATAAGTCGACGCATAGACTCTAGAGGTCGACGCATGAGCTTGTTTTTTTTGCAATTTTTTCACTTGATTTCTTTTCTGTTATTTTTTCTGTTATTTTTTTTGTTGGTCATATTTTTTCATATAAATAGTTTTGGTCTTCATTTTTACAAAAAAACAAGAAACGTGAAAAATATATGGCAGTTCTCTCTTCATCTTCATCTTCTTCATTGTGCAAACAAACAATCACACATAATCATCTTTGTTTGTGTCGCCCATTGATCGAAGTGATAACGTTCAGAATTTAGGAAGTGTGATCTTCATCTTCTGGGTTGAGAGTTTGGCAGGTGTTTCTTGAATCAAACCAGTTGGGTTTGTTCTCCAAGAATCGAAGAGATTTTGGGGGTTTTTGGTACAAACTGTTCTTTCTACAGGGATTCGGCTGGGCGAAGGTAACCGGAAATTGGCGCAACTGTTTCGGTTTAGTGGCTGTAATCAGAGGATCGTAGAAAAAGGTTTGGGTTCGAATTCTTGGAAGATTTCAATTGACCGAGTGAAGGTAACTGAAGAATGGAGTTTTCTTTCGGTTTAGTAGCGTGGGACGGTAATTCAATCATCCATATTCGGAGCACTTGATTCATCTTGAATCAAGGGAAGAGAAAATTCTGCATCAACGATCGAAGACGTTCGGGGTTTGAATGTTCATAGTTTTCTCTTGTAATAAACAATTTACAACAACTACATATATATATCTCAATTCCTTTTGCGGAGTTGGGGGCAGACATACCCAAAACGAGGACGATTGGGGAACTGCCTAATCAAATCTCGTGTGTTCTCTCTTTCCCTTAACTCTTTTATATTTCAGTATTGTTCAAATTTGTGACGTAGCAAACTATTGAAATTTCTGTCGTAGAATAATTGTACGCTGATAAACTGTTTTGTTAAATCGATACAATTCATTGAATTGTGTTTTGGAGCAGCTGCACATTATTCTCCATAGAAATTCTGCACATAGTGTGTTTACGCACACTACGTGTTTGATAATTTGTTTCCAAGCAAAATTCGAACACATTGCTTTAAATTGCTTATCAATTAACCTCATTGGATCGGTATAAACATCAAGCAAGTGATAATTTGTTGTCTGCGTTTTTAAGTGTAATATTCTGAACTGAATTTTTCTCTGTCGCACTCATCTGTGATATATTCGTGCATATCCGATCCTTTCGGTAGAAGGTTCGTTGTAGACGTTCTATCCAGTGGTAGCTTCCGTTAAACAATTTTTTAAAACAGAATTTTTGTAGACCATTTGCGTGTAAAACTCAAGGGATATATTCAACCCCCTCTTCTAGATCCATAGCCATCGTCTAACAACCCCCTCCCCCGAAAAAAAATTGAACCAAACATTGTCCTCAATGTTTTAACAGAAGAGCGGTGGTGTTATACCCCAAATTTTACCCCTTAGATGTCATAACATCTTGCACTTACATTTAGGGTTCAATCATCTATGGATTGTCAACTAGCCACTATATCTTGATAGTCATTTATTTTATGTGGAAGCTAGGGTTTGCACAAGAAAGAGGACAAAGCCAATAAGCCAGGCTCTCACATGTTTCAAGGTCTTCTAAGACACTCCTTGGCTCCATACAACCATCACAAGTGTTCACTAGTGGATTGAGATTGGTATGTGAAGTCATCTGCTTAAGAAAGCCAACTAAGGTTCCAAAGTGCAACCATTTGGTCTTGAAGGCTAACTATGAATTCCTCAAATCATATGCCATGATCTTATGAGATTGGTTCAAGAGAAATCAAAGAGATATCATCAGATCAAGAGTTGTGGAATTAGGGTTTTAACCTGAAGAATCACTAAAGCATCTTATTGTGATCAATCAATGTCTTGATTGGTTCATCAATCAATTGAGCTTACATACATTCAAGAGGTCTTATTCAACAAGAAATCAAGTGTGTTTGGCTCCTATCACAAGTGCATTGAGCCATTAGTTTATCTGGTCCCAGATTAGGGTTTTGTCATGAAAGTCAACTATTGCCTTTGATTTTTATCAAGGTATGATCCCTAGCCTTGGGCATGATTCCATATGTTAATAAACATCCTTAGAGGTCATCCATTGGCATTTGAAGAGATTGAGGAAGCAAGATCATCAGAGATCATCCAGTTGAATTCCTGAAGAAAATTAGGGTTTTGACCTTAAAGTAAAGCCTTTGACCTTTGAGATTTTGATCCAAGATGAAGTGTTCAAGCCACATTCCATCAAGACATGTTTAATTGTTGAGTTAGAGCATGAGAAGTTAAAATTTGAGAGGTTTCTTGCAAAAAGGGCAAGGTTTGATCCTTAAAATTTGCTAAGTATGAAAAGTTCACTCCCTGTGCCAACTTCAAAGAGTCATAACTTTCAAACCACACATCCAATTTCAGTGACTCAAAGCTCAAATTGAAGCTCTCACCATGAAATTCAAAGTGTATTAGTGGACCCTTCTTCAAAAAAGGCTTGATTTTTAAGTTATGAGACTTGGAAGCTAAGATACATTTATGACTTAATGAAAATTTTATCATTTTGCTTTAATTTTGGACACAACTTCATGGCATTTTTTCTCAAGGTTACAAGCTTCATCTCAAGTTGCTTCCCACATGAAAGTTGCTCTATTATGTTCCTACTTTACATAGAATCAAGGATCTTAAGAATTGGTGAAGTATTCATCAAGATATGGTGCCATAAAGTAGTGATGTTGCCATGTTGCCATACACTTAGAAAAAATTCTGGTTTTGATTCTTTATAACCACCAAACTTTGTCACAATTTCTCATGTATTTCTAAGCTCTATCTCAACCTTTCACCAACATCAAAGTTACTCTACCTTATGCCATATTTCAAAAGGTCCAAAAATCATCTCATTTGGTTCTATGATCATGAAGATATCATGCACCAAAGTGAAGGGCACGGTTTAGTTTCATTACACCAAATTATGTTTCCATTTGAACTAAAAACCTGACCACTTGCCAAGTACACCCTGCTGTTCTTTTTCATCAGTTTCCAACACACCACTTTGCACAAAAACCCGTGAAAACAAGCTACCAAAGTACAACTACTTTGTACTTGACAAGTTGACATACAAAAGCTACAACTTTGGACCAGCATGTAAGCTTGTGTTGCACTATAACCTTTGGTCCTTCTTATTTTACTTTCTGATTTGAACTCAAAGACAATCAACATCTGGTTTCACTTGGCTCAAGATTGATAAATATAAGGGCCATGCGTGTAGGATCATATCCTATCTCTTTCCCTTTTAGACAAAACCAAAGACCAATGTATCTTCAATGCATTAACCAGTTGGCTTTGGCTATAAAAGGAGGTCCACTCTCCTTTGTTCAACACACAACAGAATATCATCTCTTCTAAGATACCACATAAGAGAGAGCTCACAAAAACCAAGTGTAACCAGGAGCAAGAAGAGTTGAGCAGTTCATCAGCAGCTTGCATACCATCATGTTGAAGAGGAAAGGGCTCAGCTGGTTGGATCCTTAAGATCCTGATTTAGAAGAGGCAGTGGACTTTCTCCACTTGGTAAGCCTCTTTCTTCATACTCATGATCCCATGTTAAAATTTAAATGATCGTAGATGGCCGTATACTATATGTCCTACCCCAAATTTTGACCACCAAGATTTCCCATCATTGTACAAATCATTATCACAATATGGATGTACTTTCATGCCTCATCAATCTCCTCAGGGATTGTTAGGCATTCTTTACAATCAAAGATTAGGGTTTTAACCTCTCTCAGAGCATTTAGACAAAAGATAAATCAAGAATTGACATGACCTTCAACTTGTCTAACCTCTCAAACATCCATGGAGGACCAAGAGGTCTACCACATCAAGAATCAAGCACAAAGTTGCAACATTCCAAGTGGATTAAGCCTCAAGATCGCCTGTGTTACCAAATTAGGGTTTGGTCGACCAGGGTCCCCAGATGAAAATTTCCATCTGGACATGAGCCAATACCTCAATGGATGGTCCAATAAGCTCAAAAGGATCTCAAGATCCCATCCACAATGGCAAAATCACCTTGAAGGTCCATCTATCAAAAAATCAGGAATTATGGTTTTGACCTAATTCAACCCTTGAGTTAACTTGTGAAGTGAGGCATGGCTTGAAGCTTCAAAATGAACTTCAGAGGCCTCAAATACATCATATTGGCATGATTAAAAGATTTGATTAACTCAAAGAGCTAAAGTCATAATCCACAAGAAATCAAAACCATCTGATCATAAATTAGGGTTTCTAATGAAAAAAAGTCAACCATACCCTTGATCTCAAACCTTGGGGAGGGGTCCAAGACATTCCTAAATACCTTTGGAGGCCATCCATGAAGTGTAATTGAACCCAAGGATTTATTTCACAAAAGGATCACAAAGTCAAATTTTCATCTGATGAAAAAGACAATTGTACAAAAATCCAAGTTTGACTTTTTGGATTTTTGGTCAAACAATGTTCCTTAACCCTAAAACAATGTTAATATGTGATTTGAATCATCATTCATCAAGAAAAATCAAAGAAAGTGAGCTTGTTAAAGGGGTAACCATAAAAAAACTTAGAATTTTTCTAAGTTATGGATCAAAATGGCTAGGGTATCAACTTCCAAGGACCATAACTTGAGATCCAAGCAACCATTTTGGGTGATCCAAAGCTGGATTTGTAGGTTTTTCTACACTCTACATCAAGCTCCAATTCTTCATGGATTTTTAGTTAGGGAGTGATCAAAGTGGCTGAAAACTTGAAAATGACACTTTTCCAACACTTAGTGAAAATTTGCCTAAGTTACCATCCTTGAACATCAATGTTCATGAGGTTTTTTCAATTGGATCCAAATAGATTCAAGACAAACTGTTGGTTCTTGGATTGGCTAGAATTTTGGTAAAACAAAGTTGTTCAATGTTGATGTCACATGGATGATGTCTTAACATTGAGTCTTAACATTGGATAATAATACGTGTTTAAGTTGGATGTCTGATGTCACATGCGATGTTGTGACATCAGGTCTGCAGAAGATTAATAACATCAGGTTTAGTGATGTTGTTAGGGTTTGCGTTTTAGCTGGATATTTGGAGAGATGTTAGTCTCATTGGATGCAGATATCTTGGGATAGATATTCTCTGTTGCATAGAGATTTGATACAGATTTGTAGGGAGGTTTAAAGACTGAGATTTAAAAAGATTTTTGGGATAAAATCTGTTTTGAAGATTCAGTTTTAAATAACAAATCGGGTCAGATATTGCAGAGGATCCAAGCCCAATTCAGATGGCTATATAAAGCGCATCAACCAAAGGAAGAAGATACAGAAAGTAGACAGAAGATAGAGAGCTTTGACGGGAGGTTAAGCATTGTCTTTGTTCGAGTATTGTATTAACCATTCAAGAGTGAATTAGTGAGTGTAATATGTCCTCTCTAGAGCTGTGAAGCAAGAGAGTTTTGTAACTTGATCAAAGCTGTGAAGCAGGATCAAGGTGTTTCTCAAAGTGTTTGATCTTTGAGAGGTTTTAGGGATTGAGTAGTGTTCTCATACCTAAGTGGGCTCTTAGGTAGAAAGTTCATTAGTAGAAATTAAGTTTAGGAGATTGTCAACTAGGTTGTTGAGTCTGTAAATTAATTCTACAAGTAGTGAATTTCATCCCTGGCTTGGTAGCCCCCAGATTAAGTTGTTGAACTGAACTGGGTAAACAAATCTGTGTGTTTCTCTTGTTGTTTGTTATTGTCCATAGCAGAGTGTGTTGTTGTGACATTAAGTGTGACATCACATATCTGGTACCAGAATTTCAATTGGTATCAGAGCAGGCATCCTCTCTATCTCTGGGTGAGATCTAGGGAAGTTACTTTCTGGTGTAAAGATGGACAAAGAAGTTGGAGGCTTTGTCAACAGACCCCCTATTTTGGATGGCTCTAATTATGATTATTGGAAGCCAAGGATGATTACCTTTTTGAAATCCTTGGACAGCAGGGCTTGGAAGGCTATCATTAAAGAATGGAAAGCACCTGTTGTTGTTGAGAAGGATGATGTTGGGAAAGAAAAAGAAGGCAGTTCAAAACTGAAACCTGAAGAAGAATGGACCAAGGAAGAAGATGAGCTTGCCCTTGGGAATTCCAAAGCTTTAAATGTTATTTTCAATGGAGTTGATAAGAACATATTCAGGTTGATCAATACCTGTGAAGTTGCCAAGGAAGCTTGGGACATCCTGAAGACTACTCATGAAGGAACTTCAAAGGTGAAGATGTCAAGACTTCAACTTCTGACATCAAAGTTTGAAAGTCTAAAGATGAAGGAAGATGAAACTATTCATGACTTTCATATGAGTATTCTTGAGCTGTCCAATGCATCCAGTGCCCTTGGAGAAAAGATGTCAGAAGAAAAGCTTGTAAGGAAAATCCTTAGGTTCCTTCCTAAGAGGTACAAGATGAAGGTGACTGCCATTGAAGAAGCACAAGACATCATCCAGATGAGGGTTGATGAGCTCATTGGATCTCTTCAAACTTTTGAGCTTGGGTTGAATGAGGAAGAACCTGAAAAGAAGCCAAAGAGTATAACCTTGGTTTCAAATGTTCAAGAAGAGAAAGGGAATAGTGTTGAATCCCAGGAGGATCTATCTCAGGCCATTTCTATGTTGGGATGGCAGTTCAACAAGGTGTTCAAAATAATGAACAAGAACTTCAAGCCAAATGTCAAGAACATCGCTTCTGACATCAGCAAGTCTAAGGAGAAGGATGAAGAGAAGACTGCTCAAGACAAGGGTGTTCAATGCTTTGAGTGTGAAGGTTATGGACATGTTAAGAAAGAATGCCCCACATTCCTGAAGAAGTAGAAGAAAGGCATGACAGTTTCTTGGTCAGACTCTAACAGTGAAAGTGAAGGAGAGTCAGCCAAACATGTCAAAGCTTTAACTGGAACAGTTGTTTCTGATGGTGATTCAAGTGATGAGGAACTGACTTTTGAGGAGTTAGCATCCACTTATCAAGAGCTTTGTCTGAAGAGTGCAGAAATCTGTCAAGAAAGTGAAAAACAGAAGAAACATATTGTTCAGCTTGAGACTGCTAAATTTGATTTGGAAAATGAAGTTTTATTGGTCAAAGCTCATCTTGATCATATGACCAAATCTGTTAGGATGCTGAACAGTGGTACAGACACACTTGATAAGATCCTTCAAACAGAAATGGTTGTTGGAGATAAGTCAGGCATAGGATTTGTGGTTGAGGAAAAGGCATCTGCTGAAGCAAGCACTTCAGGAACCAAGAAAGAGATGTCTCAAACTATGTCTCAACATCACACAAAGAAACAGGATCCTAAACCTAAGCAGGTTGCTCATCCACAACCTCAAAATGTTGGGAAGAGGCTTGCTCATGGTCCTCATCAAACGAAGGCACGTGTTTCTAGAGCTAGTCAGTATATGCCTCCCCAATATCATAAGAGCATGCACGCTTCTAAGTTCAAACAGAACATGTTCTATCAGATGTCTCAACATCAAGGAAACACGTATGGCTTTGAATATAATAATTATGTGCCTCATTATTATGGAAGAAGGAAGCCACATCACCATAGAAGACAGCCTAAGAGGCAGAATCCTCACTACAGGAGACAGGCAAACTATGGGAGAAGAAGACAACATTATGGGTGGCAGCCACAGCAGTATCAAGGTGGCAGAAGGTTTAACCACTTCAGAGAAGATAGAGTTAGGTGCTTTTACTGTGGCAGATTTGGACACATGCATTTTTCTTGTTTCAAGCTACATGGTTATCCCAAGTCTAACCCTCAACCCAGACAGAAGGATAACAGGCCCAAGGTTGTTAAGCAGTGGGTTCCTAAAGAAGAGGTTAAATGTCTATTGGCTCACTTTTCAGATAGACACTCTGCTAAGGATGGATGGTACTTTGACAGTGGTTGTTCAAAGCACATGACTGGATTCAAAAGCCAATTGGTGGAAGTCAATTCTTGCACCTCAATTGATGTTACTTTTGGAAATGGAGAGAAAAGGGTGGTGAAAGGTGTTGGAAAAGTGAAGTATCATGATGGACCTGATCTTGACAATGTGCTTCTTGTCAAAGGTTTGAGTGGTAACCTGATTAGCATAAGTCAGCTCTGTGATGATGGATATAAGGTCAGCTACACTAAAGATGAGTGTGTGATAACTAATGAAGAAAATGAGGTAGTAATGAAGGGAATAAGATCCAGAAATAATTGCTATCAATGGGTACCTTAAGTGGACAGCTTATCTGGTGATGTTAAGGTTGATGTTATAACATCAGATTGTGACAACACGTGTGAAAGTCTGCTAAAAGGTCAATTAGGGTTAATTACTCTTAATGTGAATCCTTTTAAATTTTTAAAAGGAAAGTTAATTTGGAGGGAGAAACTCATTGATTGGTCTTTAAGGGATACACAAAATCAGGCGACATACCTTAGACCATCATTCCCTTTTGTAGCAATATCACGTTTCATCAAAGCTCATATCTCCCGACTGTTCGTCTCCTTCAACAAGAAGAATCATCTATCTCTGAACCTATACTGCTTCAAGAGAACCATGTTAAAATAGATGTCTTCTCCATCAAAGAAATCTGCCTCACAAAGTTCCTCGCGAGATAAAGCTAGGGTTTCTACAGAAGAGGGGACTGCAGAAGAGGCTTTGAATGTAGAACCCATCTCTATGATACTCCCAGAGTCAGGTAAATCTAGACCTTCTAAACTTGTTTCAAAAAGGGCTGCGACTATCTTTAGAGATAATGAAACAAAGAAGCTTGTTACTAGTGTTCTCTTTAGTGATAAAACAGCACCTAGGTCATCCACTTCTCAAACTGTTGAAGAAAGGGTAGATGTTGACAAAAGCTTAGGTCAGATTGTCGATAAGATCTTTGAGAAAGGGCTTCCTATAAAGGGTATATCTAGACCACTGAGACAAATGCCTGCTGAACATTCTGAAAGGGAAAAGAGTGACATGCGATCTACTGAAACCAATCTCCACAGATTGGTTGTGTCAGTTATTGAAGATGCTGATGTGGTGGATGTTGTTGACTTATCTGACAATGAAGTAATTGGTAATGTTGTTCCAAGTATTGCTAAGAGACTGAAGACAAGGAAAGGAAAGACTGTTGAATCCTCTCCAAAGAAGTCCTCTAAAGGCAGATTTGTTGGTCCTACAAAACCTTGGAGCAAGATTGCTACATCCTCCAAAAAGAGGAAGATAAGGGAAGATTCTGATTCTGACTTTGATGTTGAGGATGATGTTCAAGACATCACACTTGTCAGAAAAACAATTTTGAAGAGAATCTCTGACAAAGTCCCTAAAGTACCAGTTGACAACATTTCCTTTCATTGTGCCAGAAGTGCATCAATGTGGAAATTTGTATGTCAGAGAAGACTAGCCCTAGAGAGGGAGCTTGGGAATGAAGCTTTAGAGATGAAGGATATTATGGAGCTGATTAATGAGGCTGGGTTAGTGAAGACTGTGACCGAATTTCCTAAGTGCTATGAGGGTCTTGTCAAAGAATTTGTTGTCAACATCTCTGGAAAAATTGGTGATAAAAAGAGCATTGATTTCATGAAAGTCTATGTGAGAGGAAAGTGCATTAATTTCTTTCCTAGTACTATCAACAAGTATCTGGGAAGAGATGATGAAGAGTATAGTGAACTTGAGATGACTGATAATGAAATATGTAAAGAGATAACAACTGGTCGGGTAAAGGTTTAGCCATTGAAAGGGAAGTTGAAGGCTAGTAAACTTAGCATCAAGTATGCCATTCTTCACAGAATTGGAGCAGCCAACTGGGTGCCAACAAACCACAAGACAACAATAGTTGTTGGATTGGGTAGGTTTATCTATACTGTTGGGAAGTGGTGAAACATGCTGAAACAAATGCTATCAAGCTACCTATAGCATTCCCATCCCTTGTTTGTGGAATCATCTTAGAGCAACATCCTGAAACTTTAACAAGTTCAGATATAGCTTGCAAGAGGGAGTCAGTGTTGTCCTTGCATCCTAAGTTGTTTGTTGGACATCATGTTCCAGACATTGTTGTAACATCAGATCCTGGTGGCAAAAAGAGTACCAAGGCTGACTTACTTGAAGAACTGAAGGCCACTTGCAAAGATCTTGATGAGGTCATTAGTACCAGCACAACAAGAAAAATGAAGATAGAACTGCTGATAAAATCCTTGGAACAAGGTAATGGTGATAAAGGTGTTAATGTCAATACTGAAAATTCAGAAACTGAAGATGGTGGAGATGGTGCCAGCTCTGATGAAGACTAGTTTCCTTGCTGCTTTTTCTAGATAGTAGTTTAGTTTTTTTTGCTGTTTTTGATTCTACACTTGATGTGCCTAATTTGTAATTTGAATATTGTGCCTGTTTATGCACTATTTATGTTTTTGTTCAATGATTTGTCTTGTCTTATTTGCTGACTTTAGACTGACAATGAGAGCTTGTTTAGGACTAACTGTAGTGAGTAGGACTTACATGTTGAGGTTTGTCCAATTGTGGCTAAAAAGGGGGAGAGTTAGCCAAGAGTTAGTTAGCCAAGAGTTAGTCAAGGTGTTGCAATGCCAAGAAGAAGAATTAGTCATTGTGCAATGCTAAGGAGTGCAGCTAGTGTGATGCTGAAATGCAGAAGTTGAGGGGGAGTGTACAAGTTGTTGAACAGTTGCTAGTATGCTGATTCTTGCTTTGAGGGGGAGCTTGCCCTATGCTGCTGAGAAGTCGGTGCAGCTGTTTGAAGAAATGCTGCTACTAGTTAGTGCTGAAGTATGTAGCAGAGTATTGGAGTGTGTGCAGCATGCTGAAAGCATTGTGAAGCTGTTATGAAGAAATGCTGCTGTGAAGGTTGGTAAAATATTCATGTTCATCCGCTACTGAAGTGTTTGATGGTGCAGAGATTGTTTTAGCCAAAATGAGCCAAAGGGGGAGATTGTTGGTTCTTAGATTGGCTAGAATTTTGGTAAAACAAAGTTGTTCAATGTTGATGTCACATAGGTGATGTCTTAACATTGAGTCTTAACATTGGATAATAATAAGTGTTTAAGTTGGATGTCTGATGTCACATGCGATGTTGTGACATCAGATCTACAGAAGATTAATAACATCAGGTTTAATGATGTTGTTAGTGTTTGCATTTTAGCTGGATATTTGGAGAGTTGTTAGTCTCATTGGATGCAGATATCTTGGGATAGATATTCTCTGTTGCATAGAGATTTGATGCAGATTTGTAGGGAGGTTTAAAGACTGAGATTTAAAAAGATTTTTGGGATAAAATCTGTTTTGAAAATTCAGTTTTAAATAACAAATCAGGTCAGATATTGCAGAGGATCCAAGCCCAATTCAGATGGCTATATAAAGCGCATCAACCAAAGGAAGAAGATACAGAACGTAGACAGAAGATAGAGAGCTTTGACTGGAGGTTAAGCATTGTCTTTGTTCGAGTATTGTGTTAACCATTCAAGAGTGAATTGGTGAGTGTAATCTGTCCTCTCTAGAGCTGTGAAGCAAGAGAGTTTTGTAACTTGATCAAAGTTGTGAAGCAGGATCAAGGTGTTTCTCAAAGTGTTTGATCTTTGAGAGGTTTTAGGGATTGAGTAGTGTTCTCATACCTAAGTGGGCTCTTAGGTAGAAAGTTCATTAGTAGAAATTAAGTTTAGGAGATTGTCAACTAGGTTGTTGAGTCTGTAAATTAATTCTACAAGTAGTGAATTTCATCCCTGGCTTGGTAGCCCCCAGATTAAGTTGTTGAACTAAACTGGGTAAACAAATCTGTGTGTTTCTCTTGTTGTTTATTATTGTCCATAGTAGAGTGTGTTGTTGTGACATTAAGTGTGACATCACATATCTGGTACCAGAATTTCACAAACTATGATCACACATGTACGGTATCATATGAGAGCTTTCCAATGAGCCCAAGAACATGAGAAAACTCCACCTGAGCTAGAGGTTATGACAGCTACAACATGCCTTGCTGCAAACTATTTTGGCAAGGCAGATTTGTGCCTTAGTGCTCGAATTGATCAATTTGGGCTAATTCAAGCATGGTTATCCATCTGCACACCTCAAGGGGGAACAACCAAGGGACAAACAGTGATTCATCAGCCTCACAAGTCCATGAATCTATGTTTAGGCATGTCATCCCTAGAATTCAAGATGCTTCAAATATTCAATTTTGTCTCAAAGCATTTAACTTATGCATAGAGGTGGCATTAATCAAGACAATGTTATCCAAGTTCAGTCAAGACTTATCCCTGAACCAAAGAACCTTAGGCCTGAGCTCTAACCTCAAGTCAATGGCTAGAGGAGACTTGAGATTCCATTTAATCACAATTGGCCACAGACCTGTACCAGTTTCCATTCACTATTGCTTGCAAAACAAACTTGACACACTATAAATAGAGCTCAGCTGTGATAAGTTTGAGTACACCAAAGCACCCAAACTGATGCTTTCCTCAAAATCTCCCTTTCACTCCCTTTTTTGCCTTCTAACTCAAGTCACTATCGGGTTTTGAGTTTGAAAGCAATTCCAAACTCATGAACATCATGTATGAGTGATCCATAACACAAAATCACATCTGGAACATCAAATTCACAAAATCACCAGCCAATTGCTCAAGTTCTTGACAGATTTGCAGTTGAGGTACCACAACCAGTTCCAGATCATTTCCATCCATTCCAAGCATTCAAACACACTCCTTGGCACCTAAGGAAGTTGTCCAGATCATTAGAGCCTAGCTGTAACACCTCCATCACCAAACTCGATCACCAGCTGCAAGAGGTAAGCAAAACCCTTCAAACTTTATGTTCCATGCATCATAAATGAATTTGCGAGTTACCATCTTGTTCCTACATGTATGTAGAGTGATAACCCTCAATCAATTGCCATGAATCAATCGTGTATGGAATTTCATTGTGTTCATGCTGAAATTAGGGTTCTTGAGGTTTTTTCTGATTTCTCACTCAATACTTAATATAAATGCAATTAATCTATATGGTTGTGATCCTTGTTCAAAAACGAACAAGATTGGTGTTTGAATCGTGCAAAACCATTGAGAAATCATGGAGAAAAATGAGAAAACGTAAATATGAAAAAACAAAGGGTGCGAGCAAGAACCAGGTGTTCTTGGCGCAATAATTCAAATTTTTGGATTTTAGTTATTTTTGTTAATTGATTCAAAAATTAATTTCTCTCAGAATATTTATGTTTTTGAATTGATTCTTTTTCTCAAAATTCACTAAAATTTTTAAGTATTTTATTTTACAAAAAAAATCCAATTTATATTATTTATTTAATATAGTTAGAATTTTTGTGATTAATTTCTTTTTATTTGTTTTTAAACATTTTTAAATGGAATTCCCACTTTGATCTTTAAAAACCAATTGAATTTCAAACTATCATGTAATTAAACATGATTTTTCAAAATATTTTTCAAAGTGTACAACTTATTTTTGAATATATTTGGTATTTTATATCATTTTTTCATTTAATTTACTTTGCAAAATAACATTTTTATTTAAAATTAAGGTTTTCTCTCGATTTTTAAATTTTCAAACACTTTGGGCCTTTAATAGAGTGTAAGACCAAATCCTTGTTGTACTTAAACTTTTTTTGGGCCAAAGTCATTGTATAAGTCCCGACGCAATTTTCAAAATAACGGTGCGATCGTTATTTTCATTTGGGTCTACCCTCGTGTTGTAAGTCGCGCCTTTCTTTTAAAAATACACTTTGGACCTCTAATGGAGTGTAAGAACTAATCCCTTTCTTAATCAAAACCGTTTTTGGGCCTTAGTCATTGTATAAGTCCCACTGTATTTTAGAAAATCTCGACACGATCGCCAGTTCAAAACAAAATAACCTGGGCCTACTCTTGTGTTGTAAGTCCCAATTCTTTTCTTTTTCAAACCTTTGGGCCTTTAATAGAGTGTAAGACCCAATCCCTTTGTACAGAAAACCTCTTTGGGCCGCAGTCATTGTATAAGCCCTAGTACAGCTTACAAACAACAGTAAAATTATTGTTTTGTCATCTGGGCCTCTCCTTGAGTATAAGCCCCAACAATCTTTTCAAAAACAACTTCTCTTTTGATTTAGGTTCAAATATACAGTTGTTATCAAAACTTTCTTTAATTTCTTTGAACAACTAACAATACAGCATTGAAGCTTGCTCACCTGTAAGTTTTTATCCGCTTTCATTTACTTGCTTTCCCATATATAAACTCTTCCACACCAGTAGACTTGGATAGTCTAAATCTTCTCTTGAGTCTCAAAGACATTCTCTAGTTCCCTTCAAATATAGGAGAAACCCTGGTCATTCTGGATCAATCTCCAACAGAGTTAAAACCCATGGGTTCTAAAACCCAGTCTCTCTCCTAAAAATCCCTAGCCAGGGTCAGCTTGTCATCAGTATAACACTATCCCAAATCAGAACCTCAAGGTCTCTGATATCTCAACTTTTCTGTAACCTTCAGCAAGAGTTGATTCCCCATATGGACCTGCCTCGGGATCTCATTAATTCCCAGTAAAAGTTAGCCTCCTCTTAGGCTTTGTATAATGATCCTTCCTTTCCTCAGCAAAGCCAGCCTCCTCTTGGGCTTTGTACAATGATTCTCCCCAGTGGAGCTAACCTTTTCAGACTCTCTTATTGAGTCAATCACTTTCAGACTCTCTTGTTGAGTCAATCACCTTTCAACACTCTCTTGTTGAGTTACCCCTTTTAGTCTCAATCTTGGGCTTTATACAAGATAGATAAAAACACTCTCTTGTTGAGTTAATCTTTTCCAGCCTCCTCTTAGGCTTTGTATAAAGATTTCCCCTAGCAAAAGTCAGCCTCCTCTTAGGCTTTGTATAATGATTTCTCCAGCTTGTTCAGCCACAATCGTGGGCTTTGTACAGGACAGATAAAAGGACTCTCTTGTTGAGTCTAACCCTTTTCAGCCTCAATCTTGGGCTTATTACAAGAGACCATATAAATTTTCCTAAGCAGAGCCAAACTCATTTCAGCCTCCATCTTGGGCTTTATACAAGGCACCTAAAATATCCTCAGCCAAATCAGTAAAGTCTATTTTAGCCTCAATCATGGGCTTTGTACAAGATAGATAAAGATTTCTTTCCCACAGAGTCAGTTTCTTTCCAGCCTCAATCTTGGCCTTTGTACAAGACACATACAAACCCTTCCCGACAGAGTCAAAATACCCTTTTTAGCCTCAATCTTAGGCTTTGTACAAGACAGACAAAACATTTTCCCTAGGAAAGTCAAACTTTTAGCCTCCCCTTAGGCTTTGTATAATGATATCTCCAAAGAGTCAGTCTCTTTTTAGCCTCAATCTTGGGCTTTGTACAAGACATATAATCACTCTCTCGTTGAGTTAGTCTTTCCCAGCCTCCTCTTAGGCTTTGTATAAGGACTTCCTTAGTGGAGTCAATCAACCTCTTAGCTTCAACCTCGGGCTTTGATCAAGGCACACAAAAATTAACATCCCCTCAGAGGAAATCAAAAGCTCTCTGTAGGAAGTCACTTCTCTGTTTATCACTTATTAAAACAGACATTCAAAATAAACCCTGATCCTAGATAATTGATGTAAGTGGCACACTTGTTGATTCAAATATTCAAGATGTTGTCCATCTTTTATCCTGGTAAATCCTCTCTTTCATCTAAATGGTGTAAGTGGCAAGCCTTTGGATAATTTACATCTATGCCACTGTCCCTCTCTTAGCATGAGAATTTCCTAAGGAAAAATGGCATTGCTCAACACTGAGTTAAAGTTTTCTCCTTTAGGACACACCCCTATAAAGGAAATTGTGGCATTGTTGGATTCTCATATACAAGTTAAAGTAATTCTCCTTTATAAACAGTCACCCAACAGTTGTGATAAACAGACGAGATGTCTCCCTTTAGAGATGACCAATTCTCTCTCAGTCAAACCTTTTAGCTTCAATCTTGGGCTTTGAACAAGACACAAATACTCAACCTTTTAGCTTCAATCTTGGGCTTTGAATAAGACACCAAAATATCTTTTCCTCCCTTAGAATAGGAGGAACTACGATTGCTCTGATTTTCGTGTTTCGTTTAAACGGGAATACGTAGGCATAAGATTGCGAAATCTTAGCGAGCATACCAAACAAACACTCTAGGTCCAGTACCTTCACACATCAATCAAACATTAGGTCCAGTACCTTACCAAAAACATCGGGAAAACCCGAACATCAACAAAAACTCACTCTCTCTCTCATACTTTCCCAAGAAACTTTCCCAACCCATTAACGGATAAACACCATTAAGTACAAAGTTGAACTTAAAGCTAACATCTTGTGGATAACCACATATAGGATGGGTAACTGACAACTCCCCATCGTATAACCTGACCCCGACTCCCCGAATCTCTTTAAGCGTTTGTTTAGTTAAACATTCGCGTGCATGGTTAGTTTTAGATAGCTTCCCTTTCCCTTCCAGCTTCATGGGTTAAATAAGAAATCAGAAAGTAGAACCCCCCTCTTCTTCATTGAGGAGAAAACCTAAATTCTGCGATAAGGTGGTCGCGTCACCGACAAAAATCGCGCGCTACAGAGAAATGGCGACTCTGCTAGGGAGTCATTTTATTTGGCGACTCTACAAGGTGAAACTAAAGCCAGGTGGATCAATTGGAAAACATAAAGCAAGGTTAGTAGTTAGAGGATATCTACCAAAATATGGTTTAGAATACTTTCAAGTGCTTGCACCTGTAGCTAGACATGAAATAATCAAATTGGTGATTGCTATAGCTCTTAATAGAAATTGGCCTCTGATGCATTTAGATGTGAAATCTTCATTTCTGAATGGTAATTTACAAGAAGAAGTTTATGTATCACAACCTCCTGGATTTGTGAAAAAGAATCAGGAAGGGATGGTGTATAAGTTGAATAAAGCCTTTTACATACTGAATCAAGCTCCTAGAGCCTGGAATATGAAAATTGATTCATTTTTCAAGCTTCAAGGAATTAGGAAATGTGAGATGGAATATGGTTTTTATGTTCAGCATACATATGATAGAAATATTATTATGGCATGTCTTTATGTTGATGGCATATTGCTAAGAGGAGGTTGTTTAGAAGAGATAACTAAGCTCAAGAAGGTGGTGATGAACAAGTTTGAGATGATTGATCTAGAAAATATGATATATTTTATAGGGATGGAGATTTTGTACTCTAATAAGGGTATAACATCAACTGAAGTATGAATTTGAGCTTCTGGAGAGATTTGAGTCAATGAATTGCAAGTCTACATTCACATGTGCTAAAACAAATTACACGTTGTTTTCAGATTTTTCCTTTGAGCCAAGGAACCTTAGGCATTAACTTTCCACTGACGAAATGAACCCGTTTGGTAATTTGAGTACTACCATACTTCATGGCCTGTTCTTCTTAAAATTTACAATTTATCTCCGTTGTTTTGAATGAAGTGCAAATATATGATGTTATCAATGATAATTTTGGGTCCAAAACAACAAGGAAACGACATAGATGTTTATTTAACACCATTGATTGAAGATTTTATAATTTTGTGGGAGTAAGGCATTGGGGTTGATGTGTATACATGTGATAACATAAAGTTGCGTGTCTGGTTATTTTGCACAATCAATGACTCTCCTGCATATACTAATTTGTTTAGGTACAGTGTCAAGAGACATAAGCGTGTCCAATATATAAAGATATTACATGCTTCCACTAGTTAATAATGGAAAAATACTATTTAACTTCAGTATCACAATTTTTTTAGACGTAATCATCCATACCGTATATTGCGGAAGGCTTTTAATGGAAATCAAGCATTAGGTATCTCTCCAAAGCCTTTAACCATGAAGGAAGTTTATAAAAGATAACAACATATTAATGTTGATAGTACTTGATCAGAAATAGCTCGGTGGCCAGCAACACGTCGTGAGCTGCGTTACTCCGGTGGTGGTGAGAAGGTGGATGTGTACCTGCAAGGTACTCCGATGCCAAAGTAAGAGACGGAGTAAAGCGCAAGTAGAGAAAGGTTGTGAGAGTAAAGATACAGAATACCTGACCCTCTAGTGAAAGAGGGTATTTATAGTGTGCCCCCAGTGCTGGGCCAACGGTCATCCCCACTGGGTTGGATCACTAGGCCTAATGCAGACAACTGTCAGGGCTTACGTGGCGAAGGGAAAATCAGCACGTTGTCTTCGCCCTAGAGCAACTGCCCCGTGATCTTTGAAAGGTGGGTTGACAAATTCTTTAGGAAGTGGGTAGTTTCCTGATGACGTGTCCCCGAGTGAGGGACACGTGGAGACGTGGGAAAGACGCGTGGTTTCTCCCCGTACTGGGTAGTGACCTACTCGACGATGATGAGCGTTGAATGTGATCGACGACGGGAAGGATTGAGCATCAATGGGCCCCTGAACGTAACATTGGGATAGGCCGGTCCAAATGGTGGGCAAGCGTCGGCCCAGTCCAGAATAGAAGCCCCCTAAGTCATTGCTCCAAAGTGTCGGAGTAACGACTTAAGGGTCATCCCATTCGTCTAGGACCCGTTTAGTAGGGTGCAGCGTGCTCGAAATACCGAGCTGATGAAGGATGCAGGTGGCTAGGAGAAAACGATGTTCGATGTGACAAGAGCCGCAGGGATGTATGTCTGTCTAGCGTCCTAAAGGCCATCTCTATTCGAGGATTGTCCCCGTTCAGTGCCTTGGTCGATGACATGGGGAGACGAAAAGAGACGAGTACGTTCATCACGCGGGCACGAAGGTAACTGTGAAGACGTATGTGGGGTCTCAAGGTGCCACGTGTCACGCGCCATCAATGCCTAGGGCGTCTATGAGTAGGGCACTCAAGTGCCTAGGGACGCCTCGAGTCCCGTGACAGGACTATGAATATGAGTTGAGTCTGTTTCATTTGCACGTTTATGCTCTTCTACTCAGACCTTTTTTACTCTCCCTTCGTCTCTTCAGCTTCCAATTCCATTTGTCCATCGCACGCCACCGTATCGTCGATCCACAACCACCGTTTCCAAGTAAGTTTCTGATTCCCTCTTCTTTATTTTATTCGTTTCTGGTGGTTCCTCCGGTGAACCGATGAAGTTCCCGGGGAGACCACGGAGTTTCCGGCGAAAACATCGGGACTCCTCTAAGTTTTCGATGAATGCCCCGGGGAGCTGGATGAATACCCCGGGGAGATAAGTTGAAGGACTCGAGGACCTGATGAAGGTCTCGAGGACATGGGACGAATGTCCCGAAGTCATAGGATGAAGAACTCGAGGACTGGATGAAGGTCCCGAGGACCTGCGATGAAGGCCCCGAAGACATCAGGTGGAGGTCTCGAGGACCTTTGTTGATGGTCTTGAGGGGGGTCGTGCCTCAGTTCCTAGCGAACACGATGACGACCTCGGCCAAGGGCCCCTCCGGGATTTCATAGCCGCAGAAAAATTTGGCCGGAGGGAGTATACGCTGAGGAGAGTTTATAATTATGCACGGGGCAGAGTCTCGTCGCGCTTTCTTCGTCTCCTCGCCTCCTTTCTTCGCCCTTTCGCTTGATTTGCGGTGGAAGGGTGAATTTGATCTGTAATGTCAAATTCACGATTTTCCTCTCCTTTTCAGATAAAAATGGATGCAATGAGGATTTAGTGGGTCATTGAAACTGACGACGATCTCGACTCACCGGTAGTGCAAACCAGTGGTGTTCAGAAATGAACGCCCGAGGATTGGGCCGGGGAAGAGCCTCTAGGAGTCCCCTCTTTATTTGCCACGAATGATTATGGCGCCTACGACATTGTCGAGGATCATTCTGAGGGCTCCCCTTGGAACTTACAGGTGTACAAGCCTCGGGAGCACCACCTAATCTGCTCGAGCTTCAAAGGAATGAGATTCCCCATGTATGAGTTCACCTTCCTAGAAGAGGGCATGCATCTGCCTTCAGTGATTTCCAGTGGGAGGTGTTTTCTTGGCTGCATCTGGCGCCCTCGAAATTTCATCCAAATGCGATCGTGTTGGTGCGGGCATACGAGCCCGTATGCCAATACCTCGGCGTCGGGGCCATGATACCTCTCTTATTATGCACCTTCCATCTGCAGAGACAGACGGTCGAAGGTCAGCATAGCTGGGTATCCTTCAAGCAGCCGAGGAGGCTGTTTTGGGCTTACCTGGATTCTATCTGCAACTTCAAATACCGGGACTTCGTCATCAAGCCCATCACCCACGTGGCCGCTGACATATTGTATGACCGAGTGTTCAAGGAGAAGAATGACCGACAGGTAGAAGCTCTATAATCGAAGTTCCCCTTAGAGTGGACGGAGGAGCACTTCAAAAGAGGCACGAGCAGCTACATAGTGAGCCCTGGTGCGTTGGGCGAGGAGGATCAATTGGCCTACCAGGAGTTAGTCAAGTTTGTCTCCGGCTTCACTCGCACGAAGCTGGTGGGAACTTTATGTGCAATGATTGCGGGGATATTTTAATAGAGGCCTGGTTGATAAACACGAAAGCCTTCCTTGAGTGCGAGTCCGACGAGGAAGCTGTCCGATTCTTAGGTAGCGGACAGCCCTTTCACTCGGGCCCCGTCAATGTTTCTGTTGTTGGTTCGCTGACGTGTTTATTTTTCCTTTCGCAGGTAGGATGTCGAGCTTGGAGGTACGATTGAAGAAGATGGAGGCCACTAGAGGCCCGAAGAAGGCTGGCAAGGGGAGAGTCATCCAGGTCCAGCAAATGCAAGGTTCTAATTCGACACCCGAGGGCTCGTCTTCCTCCCTATAGTGTAGCCAATCTCCGACCTCGCAGGGATCCCCTAAGAGGAAGTGGGCCACTGAGCCCGTGCATGTTGACCTCACTAAGAACTCATCTGAGGAGAAGTTTGTGCTCCCGCCCTGCTACCTGCAGCCTAACTTCTTCTTCGGGGCCAACTCCTCGACCGTCAGCGCTGCCGAGTCAAAGGCTATCTTGGGCATTGATCGGACTGCGAGGAGCCTTATCAAAGGATATGGCCGCGATGATGTGGGTCTTCGCCATGACTTTGGTTCTGAACGACGAGACCTCCCTTTTTGCTGACCTAACCAAATTGCAGGACATCATCACGTCTGTCGAGGCCAAGATGAAGAAACTGGCTGCCGACCTCGACGAGTGCGAAAAACAGAACGCAGCTCAAGTCATGCTCGATGGGGAGATGGAGAAGAAAATGAAGCACGCTGATGAGGAGAGGAAGACTCTCTTAGCAAGGATCGCCGAGCTGGAGGCGGCTGCCAGGCCTACCGAAGATAAGACCGCCAAAGATAAGCTCTTGACTACTCGGGCTGAACTGGTATCGAAGATCCAGCTGCTCGAGCAAGATGTTCTAGGGGCTGTCGAGGTGGGCTTTGCTGCTGCTGTGGAGCAGCTCCAGCTTGTGAATCCTAGTGTCCAGTTTACCACCGAGGGAACAGGCCTTTACCACCAGGTGGTCGAAGGCCGGGTCGTCGCACTAGAAACGGGGGAGGAAGAGGACGACCAAACCATGGCGGGCGACCAACCTGAGGAGAATGCAGCTGTCTAGTTTTATCTTCTTTTGTTTAGTTTTTTTGACCTGCGCGTCACTTTTTCAGTTCGGCCTGCGTGCCATATTCCACAAATTGACTTTTTCCCGGCCTGCGTGCAAGGGGCTACACTACTTATTTGTAGCGCTTGAACAATGGGCTTTTGCCCATCTTAATGAATTGTCTTTTATATCTTGTGTGAGATGTTTGTGTGTGGATTATATATTTGCTATATGTATATTTGTTTAAGTGTTTGAGGCCTTTACTCGACTTTGTTGATCGACAGTGTAGGAAACTGGTCGAGTGGTTGGAGATGTATTCCGACCTTCGACGAAGCTAAGAGCTCGGTCGAGACCTTAGCTTCGAGGCGCGAACTTCCCATCCGGAGCTAGGTGTCCAGCCTAGTTAGTACGGCGATGGTGGAGCTCGGTCGAGCTATCCCCATCAGATCAAGGCTCCTCGCGCATACACAAAGCGGGCCCTTGTCTTATTGTCTCGAGGTAGGGAGTCATGCTTGTACCTTAGTACTGTTTAAGTTTTTCAGCGTTCCATGACCGAGCAAGTTCCTCCCCATGTAGATTTTCGAGGTAGTCGGCTCCTGTCCCTATTTTTGCACGGACGCGGTAGGGGCCCTCCCTATTTTCACGTTTGATAACTTCGTTGTCATGGTACAAAGTTATCTTCTGTTTGAGTGAGGCTTCGCGGAGGGATGCACCCGACCGTATCTCTTCGACCAGGTCGAGCTCCTCCCTTAGGGCCTCATCGTTCATCTCCTCGTTGAGGGGATATTCAGTCCTTCTAGAAGGTTCCCTTATTTCTACTAGGATTACCGCCTCAGTTTCATAGGCTAGTCAGAACGGGGTACTTATTTTGGTAGTCGACACCGACAATCAGGTACTTATTTTGGTATGACCCTACGTTGAAGGGTCCGAGGATGTCCATCCCCCACCAGGAAAATGACCACGGGGACGAAAATGTTTTGAGCTCACTGGGCCGGGCCAGGTGCATGTCCCTGTGTCGCTTGCATACGTCACACTTCTTGACATGCTCTTTGGCGTCTTGCTGCATGGTGGGCCAGTAGTACCCTGCCCGTAATGCTTTACAAGCTAGGGACCGTCCACCGAGGTGTTTCGTGTTGATCCCTTCGTGGATGTCCTGTAGTACGTCGGGGACCGTAGACTCCTCGACGCACCTGAGTAGGGGGATCGAGATGCCCTACCGGTATAACTTGTCCTCAATGATAATATACGAGCAGGCACGCCTCCAAATTACGCCGACATCCTTGGGGTCGTTGGGTAGTTTCCCCGTGTTGAGGTATTCGTATACCGGGGTCATCTAACAGTGGCTCTCTCTGATGGCATGCACGTCGGCCGGGGGGTGGATTTCTCGATGCTCAAGCTTGGAAGCACTTCTTGGACGACGGACATGTTCCCACCTTTTTTCTTTGTGCTCGTGGGCTTCGATAGGACGTCTTCCCGAGAATTGTGTTCGCGCGGGACGTGACTCACTTCCGCCAAGGTGAACTTTTCATCATTTCTTTCACCAAAGCCAATTACTCGATGACGTTGTCATTCTTGGCTTGGTACTCTCCTCATACCTGGGTGGCCACGAGCTGGGAGTCGGTGAATATTTTTACTTCTTTGGCGCTAGTCATAACTTGGCGAGGAAAGCCTCATACTCGGCCTGGTTGTTTGACATCGGGAAGGACAATATGAGGGAGACCTCGATCAGAATGCCTTCCTCGTTCTCTAGAATGATGCCTGCTCCGCTTCCTGTTGAGCTGGATGCCCCGTCGATGTAGATCGTCCATTTTTGGGATCCATCGGCCGAAGGTTCTGGGATGATCATCTCTGCGACGAAATCGGCCAGCCCTTGGGCTTTCACGGCCTTTCCACCGTCGTATTGGATGTTGAACTCGGCGAGTTTGGGCGACCATTTGAGTATCCTACCCGCCATGTCTGGTCGGCCGAGCAGATGTATCACAGGTTGTTCGGTCCTCACCATGATCGTGTGGGCCAAGAAATAGTGTTGCAGCCTTACTGGCCGCGGTGACGAGGGCCAGAGAGACTTTCTCAGTTTGCTGGTATTTAAGTTTAGAGCCTTGGAGGGCTTTACTGGTGAAGTAAATCGGCTTCTGCCTGTCAGGGGTTTCCTAAATTAGAACCGCGCTGACCGCTTCGCTCGTGACGGAGAGGTACAGGAACAAGCTCTCCCCATCTTTGGGTCGCGAGGGGACAGGGGGCTGTGAGAGGACTTGTTTGAGGTGGAGGAGTTCCTGTTCACACTCCTCGGTCCATTCGAACGTGGCTTCCTTGCGTTGGAGTTTGAAAAAGGGAAGCGCATACTGCGCCGACTTGGCCACGAAGCGGGACAACAAGGTGAGCATCCCGTTTAGTGATTGTCGCGACTTCTTTGAGTTTAGTGTCGGGAATTCAGAGAATGCCCTGCACTTGTCTGGGTTCGCCTCGATCCCTCGTTCTGTGAGGTAGAAACCGAGGAACTTACCTGCCCGGACGCCTTTGGTGCATTTCTACGGATTAAATCTCATCTTGCATTTCCTCGCCATGTCGAACACCCTTTTGAGATGGGCAGTGTGATCGACTTCTTGTCGCAATTTTACGATCATTTCGTCCATGTATACCTCGAGCATGTCGTCAATCTCTCCCCAGAAGACTTTGTTAATCATCCGCTGGTATGTCGCGCCGGCTTCTTCAAGCCGAAGGGCATTACATTGTAGTAGTAATTGCCTGACTCGGTCATGAAAGATGTGTGCTGCTTGTCAGCCTTCGCCATGGGGATTTGATTGTACCCCGAGTAGGCGTCCATGAATGACAGCAATTTAAAACCTGCAAATTGTCGACCAGTTTGTTGATGTTAGACAGTGGATAAGCATCTTTCGGGCATGCCCGGTTAAGATCAGTGTAGTCAACACACATTCTCCATTTTCCATTATTTTTCAAAACAAGTACAATGTTAGACAGCCAGGTTGTGTATCGGGCTTCCGAAATAAAGTTTGCCTCTAAGAGGTCTTTTACAGCTTTTTCACCAGCCTCCACTTTCTCGGGAGACTGCCTATGCCTACGTTGCATTATAGCCCTAGTGGCTGGATCTATTGTAAGTTGGTGGCAGGCCACACCGGGATTAATGTCGGGCATCTCTGACGCGCTCCACGCGAACAAGTCAGCATTCTCCCAGAGGCAGACCTTCAACTGCTTCCTCGCCCGGTCGGGGAGCTTATGCTAATCTTTAACTTCCTGTCTGGACTGTCCCTGAGAGTGATGAGCTCGAAGTCTCCAGCTGGAATGGGGCGCGTTGGGTGGGGAGGCTTCCTGTTGCCTTCGGCTAGAAGGTCGTTGTCCGCTGCTTCTCCTTGATCATGCTCAGTGGGGAAACGATTGTCAAGGTCCACCGAATTGACGCGCAGGAGTGGCTTCTGCTCTACGTCCAGGGCTGGCTTCCCCGTGGTCTTGGACTTGACGTTGATCGAGTTCAGACCCTTAGTCGCGGCTTCGAAGCATCTCCTAGAAACTTCAATGTCCCCGTGGAGGGTGACGATCCGGCCTCTGGTCGTGTAGTACTTCATCTTCAGGTGGACTGTAGATGGTACCGCCGTGAGCTCGGCCAGAGTTGGTCTACCCAGGATGTACTGGTACAGAGAAGGGCACTCCACCACCAGGAAGCGGGTCTTAACTTGTCAGGCAGTGTCGTCGTTCCCGAAAGTAACCATTAGGTCGACATAGCGCCATGACCTGGTGGTGGTACCATTGAAACCCTGGAGGTCTGATCCCACGTAGGGGGTAAGATGTGTTTCATTGAGCTAGAGGGTCTCGAAGAAGTGTACATACATGATGTCCACCGAGCTCCCTTGGTTGACCAAAATATGGCAGATAACAAAGTTTGCCATCTGCGCTCTGATCAAGAGGGGGATGGTGGATTGGGAGCGCCGCCTAGCAATTCTTTGAGGTAGAAGGTGATGGGGTTCAACCCTTTTTGGACCTTCTTGAAGGTGGCAGTCTGCGCCGAACTCGTCTCTATCAGCTCGTCGAACTTCCTCTTGATTGACCCCACTGAGACCTTGTTGAACCCTGCCAGATATAACCATTGCGGCGAGGAAACTTTCCCGTGTGCTGTGAGCGGTCACAGGGATGTCAGGCTCGTCAGGAAAGTATAAGTCCTCTGGTCGGGTGACACACAAGGCGACTTGTAGTTCGTTCTCGCCGGAGGAAGCGGTCATCTCATCGACCCTTTGCGTCTTTCGGGCTTCTTGTCGGGGAGCGTCATTCCTCTTCGTGTACTGCTTAAGGTACCCCTCCTTGATCAGTATTTCTATCACATCCTTGAGGTGGATGCAGTCCTCCGTGACACGCCCGTGGCTCCTATGGAACCTGTAGTACTTGGACTTGTCAATGTTTGGTTTGGGGGGTATTGGCTTCGGAAAGCGGACATCTCCTTTCTGGAATTCTAACTTGATGAACTCGGCCAGGATTCACTCGCGGGGAGCGGTGAGCAGCGTGTCCTCTATGTACCGGCCAGCTGGTCCCGTCGGCTCTCGAGAGTCCCGAGGTCGGTCTTTGCTTCTTCTTTCTCCCCCTCGTCGGGGGGCTGTGGAGGCCTCGTGCATGGAGCTTCTGGGGCCCTCTTGATTCCGTGAGTCGCGGGCAAAGTGGGCGGCCTCTATCTCCTCATACTAGATGTATGATTGGGCTATGTGGAGGAGCGCCTCCAAGGTGTGGGGCCATTTAATGCCGACAGCCTTGGCGAACTCGGTGCGAGGTCGTAATCCTCTCTCGATCAAAAATTTCTTCATATCGTCTGTGGTGGATACCTAGACGGTTTCTCGGTTGAATCTCTCGATATAATCCTGGAGAGATTCGTCTTTTCCCTAGATGATGGCTTCTAGGGAGGCTTCCGTCTTCGGGTGGCGTTGGGAAGCGGTGAAATGCCAGGAGAACTGTCTCTTCAATTCCTTCCAGGTGGTGATGGCTCCGGTGCGAGGCTCTTATACCACGCCATGGCACCGTTCCGGAGGGTAGTCGGGAAGAGCCTGCACTTGATGGCTCCCAAACGTACCTCTAGTCGAGCATTGCATGGAAGCTCTCGACGTGGTCGTCCGCGTCGGTCGTACCGTCATACATCGCAAAGGGTGGAGGTTTCTCCATCCCGACAGGCAGGGGGTCTCCATGTTTTCCCTGGACAACGGGGTGTGCAGGTTGTCCTCGTCACTCCTGATGGGTGATTGTGACGGGAATTGGTCACCCCGGCCGCGCCTGCTTCGTCGGGGGCTTCATGGTCGGTTCTTTGGCTTCTCGTCGTGTCCATCGACCTTGCTCCTCTTCTGAACGGGGGCAGCGGCCAGGCCTCCGGGGAGAAGGGTTCCTAGAGTCATCGTGTCCCATCCTCCGCGGGGGAGGAGAGGGGATATGAGAGATGGTTCGATGATATCTAAAACTAACCTTGCACGCGAATGTTTAACTGAACAAACCCTAAGAGAGATTGGGGAGTTTGGGGTCAGGTTATACAATGAGGAGTTGTCAATTACCCATCCTATACATGGTTATCCATGGGTTGATTAGCATTAGGTTATGCTTTTATACTTGATGGTGTTTGCCAGTAAATGGGAAAGTATCTTCTTTTTGGATGTTGAGAGAGAGAGTATTTTTGTTGTTTTTCGGGTTTTTTGATGTTTTTGGTTAGGTACTGGACCTAAGGTTTTTTATAAGTATGTTCGCTAAGATTTCACAATCTAATGCCAACGTATTCCTGTTATGATAACAGGGAAATCAGATCAATCGTAGTTCCTTCTATTTCTATGGGAGGAAAAGATGTCTGGTGTCTTGCTCAAAGCCCAAGATTGAAGCTAAAGGTTGTTTATGTCTTGTTCTAAGTCTAAGATTGAAGCTAAAAGGTTTGACTGAGTGACTGATTTATAAAGGAGGATTACTTTAACTAGAATTTATGGAGTCCAGCAATGCCATAATTTCCTTTATAGGGGATTTGTCCTGAAGGAGAAAACTTTAACTCTGCGTAGAGCAATGCCATTTTTCCTTAAGAATTTTTTCATGCTAAGAGAGGGACATTAGCTTGGATGTAAATAATCCAGAGGCTTGCCATTTACAGCAATTAGATGAAGTTTACCAGAATAAGAGATGGACTACAACTTGGATTTTTGAACCAACAAATGTGCCACTTACATCAATTATCTAGGATTAGGGTTTGTTTTGATTGTCTATTTTGGTGTGTGATTATACATAGAAATGTCTTCCTGCAGAGAGATTTTGATTTCCTCTTAGGGGATGTTGATTTTTGTGTGCCTTGATCAAAGCCCAAGGTTGAAGCTAAGAGGTTAATTGACTCCACTGGGGAGATCATTATACAAAGCATAAGAGGAGGCTGGAAAATGACTGACTCAACAAGAGAGTGTTTATCTGTGTCTTGTACAAAGCCCAAGATTGAGGCTGAAAGAGAATTGACTCTTTTGGGCAAAGGTTTTATCTGTCTTGTACAAAGCCCAAGATTGAGGCTAAAGGGATTGACTCTACTTAGGGAGTTTTTATGTCTGTCTTGTACAAAGCCCAAGATTGAGGCTAAAAAAAGTTATGACTCTGCTTAGGGAGTTTTTATATCTGTCTTGTACAAAGCCCAAGATTGAGGCTAAAGATTATGACTCCACTATAGAGGACACTTATGGGTGTCTTGTACAAAGCCCAAGATTGAGGCGAAAGGATCCTAACTGACTTAGTTGTATGATGTTTATATGGTGTCTTGTACAAAGCCCAAGATTGACGCTGAAGGATTAACTGACTCTACTAGAGAGATATTTTTTGGGTGTCTTGTACAAAGCCTAAGATTGAGGCTGAAAATTGATGACTGACTTTATTGTAGAGATATTTAGGTGTCTTGTACAAAGCCCAAGATTGAGGCTGAAAATTAAGGGATGATCATTATACAAAGCCAAAGAGGAGACTGGATGGGGAATTTCTTATATGACACCTAAGAGGAGGCTAACTTCTGCTGAGGATTATTTGAGATCCATAGACAGGTCCAAATTGGGGAATCAACTCTTGCTGATGTTTACAGAAGAGTTAAAATATCAGATGCCTTGAGGTTCTGATTCTGTTGAGGATTTTGATAATGGTAAATTAACAGTAGATGACCCTGACAGGCAAAATTTAGAGTGAGGGTTTAGAGATTGAGTTATGAAACCTGTGGGGGTTTTCACTCTACTTGGAGATTGATCAGGTGATCAGAATTTTCCTGTGCTTAGGAAGTATTGAAGGTTTCTTTGAGATCCAAAAGGAGATGAGACTGTCCAAGTCTACTGGTATGGAGAGGTTGACTCATAACTGGAGAATGATCTATGTATGATGCCTAAGAGGAGGTTGATGTTTTAAGGGATGAAAATCAATCCTAAATTGGTTTGATACTTTGACTCGGGAAGACTGCTCTAACAAAGGATGACTAGGTTCTGTCATGTATCTTTAAGAGGTCTCTGGGTCCTTGTACTAAGCCCAAGAGGAGGCATGAGAACTTCTATGAAGCCTGAAGGTCCTTGTACAAAGCCCAAGAGGAGGCTGGGCATGCTTTTAGGAAGCCTGTGGGTCCAAACTTAAGAAAAGTTCAAAAAAGGTTTCACCGGGAATTAATCTTTTCTTTAGTGAACAGTTTTAGAGTTTGAAGAAATTCAAGAGAGGGTTTCACCAGGAATTAATCCTCTCTGGGGAAAGTGAATTTCTTTAACAATTTTCTAATAGTGACAGTCCGAGAAAAGTTTCACCGCGAATAATGTCTTTCTCTGTTCCATATTGTATAAGCCCAAGAGGAGGCAAGACTGTATCTGGAAATTTCTATGGGGAACTAGTTTTGATTGTGTTGAAAGAGTGACCATTGGCTTTATCTAATCTTAGACTAATTGTCGGGGAAAACTCTAAGCAGATATACAAGTATATATATATAATTGAAATATATAGAAGTATGTAAAAGAGGGTAGAAGGACTTACAGGTGAGCAAGCTTTCAGCATTACAAACAAATATATATATATATATATATATATACAAGTATGTAAAAGAAAGCTGTTTAAAAACTTACAGATGAGTAAGGTTCCATAGCTGTATGGTTAGTTGTCCAAGAAATTAAAGAAAGTTTTGATAACAATTATGACTTTGAGTTTGAATCAAAAGGAAAGTTGTTTTAAAACGAAATTTGGGGCTTATACTCAAGGAAAGACCCAAATGAATTCTTTTGAAAAGGCGACGATTGTGCCGTTGTTTGAAAATCACAAAGGGATTTATACAATGACTGAGGCCCAAGTTTATTGTATTTTCAAAGAGGATTGGATCTTACACTCTATTTGAGGCCCAAAGTTTATTTTTGTACAAGAGATGGGGCTTATAACTCAAGGAGAGGCCAAGATGAAAAATGATCGCACTGTTATTTTGAAAACTGTACTAGGACTTATACAATGAATGAGGTCCAAATTTCTTTATGTACAAGGGGGTTGGGTCTTACACTCTATTAGAGGCCCAAAAGTGTTTTATAGAAAAGAAATGGGACTTATCACTCAGGGAGAGGCCCAGTTGATTTTGTTTTGAACTGGTGATCGCGCCGAGATTTTTGAATACATAGTGAGGCTTATACAATGACTGAGGCCCAAAAAAGTCTGTATTTACAAAAGGGTTGGGTCTTACACTCTATTAGAGGCCCAAAAGTGT
Organism: Lathyrus tuberosus; assembly: GCA_022829125.1. Taxonomy (NCBI): domain Eukaryota; kingdom Viridiplantae; phylum Streptophyta; class Magnoliopsida; order Fabales; family Fabaceae; genus Lathyrus; species Lathyrus tuberosus. The sequence continues at coordinate 2,247,221 of JALAZF010000337.1, forward strand.
TTTTAAAATTGAAAATCAAGAAGAAACCCTAATTTTAAATTAAAATGACATTTTTCAAAGGAAATTTAAATAATAAATGATAAAAATATCAAATATATTCAAAAACAAATTGTATACTTTGAAAAATCATGTTTAACCACATGAAAGTTTGAAATTCATTTGGAATGAAAAATCAAAGTGAGAATTTCATTTTTTGAATGTTTAAAAACAATTAAAATGAAATTAATTACAAAAATTCTAACTATATTAAATAAATAATATAAATTGGAATTTTTTGTAAAATAAAATATTTAAACATTTTTGTGAATTTTGAGATAAAGAATCAATTCAAAAACACAAATATTCAGAGAGAAATTAATTTTTGAATCAATTAAACAAAATATCAAAAATTCAAATATTTAAAAATTCGAAAAAGGGCCCCAAGAACACTTGGTTCTTGCTCGCGCCCTCTGTTTTCCTCCAATTTGCATTTTCTCCCTTTTCTCCATGATTACTCAATGGTTTTGCACGATTCAAGTATCAATCTTGTTCGTTTTTGAACAAGGATCACAACCATATAGTTTAATTGCATTTATATTAAGTATGGAGGAAGAAATCAGAAGAAAACTTCAAGAACCCTAATTTCAGTATGAACACAATGAAATTCTATACATGATTGATTCATGGCAATTGATTGAGGGTTATTATTCTACATACATGTATAAACGAGATGGTAACTCAAAAATTCATTCATGATGCATGGATCATAGAGTTTGGAGGGTTGAGGCTTACCTCTTGCAACTGGCGATCGAGCTTGATGATGGAGGTGTTGTAAGTCGGTTCCAATGATCTGGACAGCTTCCTTAGATGCCAAGGAGTGTGTCTGAATGCTTGGAGTGGTTTGAACTGAGCTAGAACTTGATGTGGTACCTCAACTGCAACTCTGTCATGAACTTGAGCAGTTGGCTGGTGATTTTGTGAAGTTGATATTCCAGATTTTGTTTTAGTGTTTAGATCACCTACATATGATGTTTATGAGGTGTTTGTATGATTGGTTTGGTTTGAATCACTCTAAATCTCAAAACCCGATAGTGACTTGAGTTAAAAGGTAAATTTGGAGTGAAAGACAGAATTTGAGGAAAGCATCAGTGTGTGTGCTTTTGTGTACTCAAACTGATCACAAATGAGCTCTATTTATAGTAGAGCAAGTTTGTTTTGGCTGAAATAGTGAATGGCAACTGCAGTAGGTCTTTGGCCAATTGTAGCATAAAGGTGTTCAAGTCTTCTCTAGCCATTGACTTGAGACTAGGGAGCAGGCTATGAGCCCTTTGTTGCAGGGATAAGGCTTGACTCATTCAGTTAGACTTTCCTCAGTTTATGCCACCTTGATGCATCCATAGAATGCTTGGTGCCAAACTTGAAATTTTAAAGTTTTGCATCATGAGATATCACATGCCACAATGATGATCTTTTGTCTTGGAAGGCTAGGCTTTTGGCATTTTGTGTTATGGAACAGATCATTCATTCATTTATGTTGTAATTAGATAGAACATGAATGATCAAAGTTCCTAAAATGAGTCTAAGGAATTGTGGGGTGCAAGTTTGCACCAAAACCTATTTTGAAAACTGTTGAAGCAAGGCAACTTGGGAGGCCCATAACTCCTAGCTCAAAGGGAGTTTGATGGAGTTCTTTGTCATTTTGGAAAGCTTGCATAATGTACTTCAACTTTGATGTCCAAGACTAGTCTTAATTCAGTTTGGATCCAAGTGAAAAAAGGGCTTAAAGTTGGTAAAAAACCAAACAGATTCTGCATAGAATTTTTTCTAAGTGTTGGAATTCTTTTCACACTTTTCTTGATTTTGATCCCTTCATAACTTAAAATCCAAGCATTTTCTGGGTATGGACCAATCCTACATATTTGTAGTATGTGAGATGACCTTTCATTTGAGCTTTGGATGAAAGAAAATGGCTTTATGGTTAAGGAGTTATGACCTTGCAAAGTTGGTATCAACACACTTTTGTTTCATAACTTAGAAAATTTTTGGTTTCTCAAGGTTGCCCCTTTTGCAAGAAACCTCACTTTTCTCGAGTTTTCTTGATGAATGATGATCAAAATCATACATTAACATTATTTTTGACTTAGGGGAACCATTTTTGTGAAAAATTCCAAAAAGTCAAACTTTATTTTAGGCACAGTTGACTTTTTGTCAGATGAATTCCAAATTGTGTGATTCCTTATGAAATCAAGTCCTTGACCCAATTCAAACCTAATGGATGAATTCCATATGTGTTTTAGGGTGTCTTGAATCATGTACCATGGTTTGGGAACATGTCTTGGTCAAAAGTCAAAGATACAATTGACTTTTTTCTTCAAAACCCTAATTGTGATCCTGATGAAATTGAAACTTGTGAATCAAGCTTCTTTGATCAATCCATTGTTTCAAATGGATCAATATGGTGTACTTGAGGCCCTCAAATCATGTTTTGCCTCAAAAGTCAACTAAGGGGTGAATTAGGTCAAGAAACCCTAATTCCTGATTTCTGATGAATGCTTCCCCTGAGGATATTTTGACTTGATGATTGGTTCCATGAGGTCACTTTGAGCATTATGGATCATGTTTTGAAGTAATGGCTCATGCCCAGATGAAAATTTTCATCTGGAGGCCTTGGTCGACCAAAACCCTAATTTGGTGACACTGGCGATCCTGAGGCTAGATCAGCTTGAGATGTTGCACTCTTGTGCTTGATTCTTGATATGAGAGATCTATTGATCCTTCATGGATGTTTTTAAGAGGTTATACAAGTTGAAGATCATGTCATTTCTTGATTGATCCTTTGTTTAAATGCTCTGAGAGGGGTTAAAACCCTATTTCTTGATTGTAGTGAATGCTCAACAATCCTTGAGGAGATTGATGAGACATGATGGTACATCCATATTGTGGAGATGATTTGTACAATAATAGGAAATCTTGGTGGTCAAAATTTGGGGTATGACAGATGCCCTTATTTAATCTTCTGGGACCCGAAGGTGTGAATGGCAAAGATATTCGGACATTCAGGGTGCAAGAGGATTAAATATCGGAATACCCAAAATTTTGACGGAATTTATGAATGGCATTTTTCTCACCCACCTTCTTTTGCTAAGCAATGCTACTTAGAAAAGGGTAAAACTTCCCCTCGATCCTGGTTTTCAGCCACAGAACTGGTCTCAGTTTCTTTTGAAATAAACTTCCCCTCGATCCTGGTCTTTAACCGAGGAACTGGTCTCAGTTTCAGAAATAAACTTCCCCTCGATCCTGGTCTTTAGCCGAGGAACTGGTCTTAGTTTCTTCTTGTTGAGTCTCTTTTCTTGACAAGGAACGCTATTTGTAGCAGTCGTCATCAAACTTCTCGTCGAGCTATACTGGGGAGACGCCATTTGATGTAAAAAATTGATGTCAGACTTACTGGGGGAAACTCATTTGTATGAGCTGTAGAGGCGTGCAAACTTCTCTGTTGGAGATGCCATTTATTGACTCTACTGGGGGAAATTAGTCTCTTATGAGACTGCTTCTCGCTTGGGGATAACACATCATACTTTTCTTCGAGATCTTTTCAGAGAAATGCCATGTGATGAGATCCGATTTTGAGATGCCGATGACTTCATTAACATCAAATTTCTTGGAAGAAAAGCCGATATATCGCTGAGAGTCTTCGGTTAAGAGGCTTTCTCTGGGGATTTTCCTTAATCCGGGAAAGCAAAGATATCATCTTCAATGGTGAAGAGTGATGTTCCAAAGGTGTCCGTTGAATGTCTTCTTGCCTTTCAGAGGTTCAAGTTATCAAAGTGGTCGAGGAGAGTCTCCACTCCATAAATAAACTGGGGAGAAATTGCTTAGACAATACATATCCTGACAAGGAGAGAACTCAAACTGGGATTTTTTCTTATCCAACTTGGAAAGGAAAACTGACACTTGATTGACCAGAGGACTTTATCACTCGAGAGTGAGTATAACCAAAGCGATATTAATGCAATATAAATATGAGTATGAATCAATAATGCATGGTGTATGTATGTTTATGCTGACAAAACTGACGTGACATACAGACTAGCGAAGGAAACGACTGGATACTCGGCCACTGCGCGGGATGAAAAGTACCATTGGTTTAAGACATCAATTCCGCCTTTCCTATTAGAAGTGGACCCCGTGGGGAGAAAGAAGTTGTCGATCGATCTTAAGAGATGAGAACTCTGTCGGGGAGGTCAGATGAGACATTGCATCTGAACAATTGATCCTTCAGTCAGGTGCACTGGTTTAGAAGGAGTACTTTGATTATTCATTTTGAGGTTTAATAACTTCCGGGGAAGCTGTCGATGTACTTTTAGACGCTTAGAGTCAAAAGGAAGTGTCATCTTTATTTTAAAAGAAGAAGAAAAGTTTTACAAGTAAATTCATTTTTGTTTTGTTTCAAGAATCGTTGATCATGTTAAAAATGTCATTCTAAAAAACAAATGAGAATTGCAAACAAAAGCACTAGGGCTCAAATTTTATTGATAGAATGGAAATCAGCCAAGCATGTGATACCATAGAGTATTTACAAAGTTTAGAAAATGGAAATTTTAAGGGAAAAGGGGCTACATTGAAACATAACGACCGCTATCCTTCTAACAACTTTGAATTCTGGACATTCTGGGCTCCTGTCGAAGGTGACCTTGATTGAAGTCTTTCTGATGAGTGGCATTACTACAGGGAATTTAACCTTGTCAGATGTAGTTACTTGCCAGGAATCCCTAACTTTTTCCGGGATTGTCTTCAAAGGTTTCCAATCCATCAGGATGACTTTTGCTTCTGTCTCTAATTTTTGCCTGGATCGCCGTTTCGGGTTTTCAATCCACCGAGACGTTTTATTTTATTTTATTTAGGCGAAGTATTTCTTGACTACATCAACATTCGTGGGGTAGGTAAACTCTTCTCCATCCATGGTTGCGAGTCTCAAGGCACCGCATGAGAAGGCTTTCTTGACCACATAGGGGTTGTCATAATTCGGAGTCCATTTGCCCCAGGAATCAGTGATAAATGATTGTATCTTCTTGAGCACGAGGTCTCCTTTTTTGAAGACACGGGGTCAGACCTTTTTATCGAACGCCTTCTTCATTCTTTGCTGATATAACTGACCATGGCATAAAGCCGTAAGACTGTTAAGTAGATGATCAGTGGTCTTCCTTCCACTGGAGGAGACAGAATCAGTGGATTCAATAGATATTCTTTGATACTGTCAAAAGCTTTTTGGCAATCTTCTGTTCATACGCAGCTTTGATTCTTTCTGAGTAGTTTGAAGATTGGCGTGCATGTCGCGGTCATGAGGGATATGAATCTTGAGATATAATTCAGACGTCCCAAAAATTCCCTGACCTGTTTCTCAGTCTTTGGCGAAGGTATTTTTTGAATGGCCTTAACCTTGTCAGGATCAACCTCAAATCCTTTTTGGCTGACGATGAACCCTAAGAATTTTCGGGAACGGACATGGAATGTGCATTTATTAGGATTCAAGCGGAGTTTGTATTTTCTCAGACGCTCGAATAGCTTTGATAGGTGTGTCACATGCTCTTCTTCTGTTCTAGATTTGGCGATCATGTCATCGACATACACTTCAATCTCTTTGTGCATCATGTCGTGAAACAAAGTCGTCATGACCCTTTGATAGGTTGCCTCGGCGTTCTTTAAACCGAACGGCATCACCTTTTAACAAAAGGTTCCCCATGGGGTGATGAATGAAGTTTTCTCCATATCTTTCGGCGCCATTTTGATTTGATTATAGCCCAGAATCCATCCATGAAGGAGAAGACTTTGAATTTTGCTGTACTGTCTACCAGCATGTCAATGTGTGGCAGAGGAAAGTCGTCCTTTAAACTTGCCCTATTTAGATCCATGTAGTCTATACACATTCTGACTTTTCCGTCCTTTTTTAGAACTGGCACTATGTTGGCTAGCCATTGAGGATATTCTGAGGTGGCAAGGAAACCTGCGTCGGTCTGTTTCTGCACTTCCTCTTTGATTTTGATAGCCATATCCGGGTGAGTCCTTCTCAACCTTTGTTTTACTGGTGGACATTATGGTTTCAACGGTAAATGATGTTCCACGATGCTAGTGTCCAAACCTGGCATGTCCCGATATGACCAAGCAAATACATATGGAAACTCTTTGAGAAGTCTTATCAAGTCTTCTCTAATAGTTGGACTGAGCAGTGCCCCAATCTTGACCTCTTTCTTCTCTTCCTCTGAACCCAAATTGACCGCTTCCAACGGCTCTTTGTGAGGCTCAATAGACCTTTCCTCTTGTCTGAGTAATCGGGAGATCTCTTCTGGAACTTCTGCGTCCTCTTCTTCTTCAGCTTCATATACCGGGAATTTAAAGTTTGGAGAAGGCATTGGATCGTATGTTTCAATGGGATTTAAAACAAGAAATCCGCATGACGTGATGATTTGTTTTTTAGGAGAGATAGCGAGAATGCAAGACTGTGTGCAGTGTATTTTCTGAAAAATGCTTGTTTTTATTTTGGGTTGTTTTAGGATTACCATTTTCTGAAAAAACAAAAAGTGAAAACAACAATAAATGCGGGAATAATAGAATGACATTTATTTATTTATGATTTTGTCGATTCTTGAAACTACAACCCTTATAAAACAAAACCCTGTCGCTTTGGGCGAAGCGAAGAGGGACATTTACAGAAAGTGAGCCATATAAAACATCCATTTCACCCGGGCAAGGTGAAAGGTTAAAACAAAGACGGTAATTACTTAGACTTATGGACGACTTTTGGGACATCGACAACAACTCATTGGCGACGAACTCATCGGTGAATCACAAAGTCTGGCACCTTCTTTCTTGATTTGTCCTCAGAAATGACGCTAATTTCTGGCGGAGCAGGATCATTGGAGTCTTCTTCCCAAGCAGAGTTGTCGTAAATGAACTCTTCTGTTGTATCTTCTTTAATGTTTTCACTCTCCAGAGGATCTCCCCATCCAGTTGGCTGGATGTCCTCGTATCTGATGCGAGAGCTTTCAGGAGCAGTGTACTTGACTAAGAAGTCGTACTTGCCACTCGGCTGTCCTAAAGTGTCCCATACTTTTGGGGGACTGTAGGAGTCATCTTCTTCGATGACGTTGACCTCTGAAAAAGTATAGTTGATGAAATCTTGTCCTGCAATCTTTGCAGGTTCATCGTTGTGCTGGGTGTTTCTTGAATATCCTGAGTGATGATCCCATGACTCGGTGGGGACGCAGGTATTCTTTTTAATGTTGCTCATCTGATATGCATTGTTGTGCTGACTCTTTTGCCCCAAGTCTTCTGGGTTGGCTGCCAGATAGGTAAATTATCCAGTGGGTCATAAAAGTCATAGTTGAAATTGTCTTTCATCGGATCGTCTTCTAATGAGTTAGGCGGAGCACGACATTGGTCTGGATCACAATCTCCGTACATCATCTTGACGTCTGATCTTGGTATATATCTCGGACTCTGCGTTGGAATACAAAATGGCGTATACGTCTCTCCCTGAGACATATAACCATCCTTATTGAGATAAGTTTTCCATTCCTCATCTGTATCGGAGGAGCCGCTGTCATTGATAGTGTGTACTTCTTGAGACATTGGGTGGAGAACGCCACCACTGTGAAAAAAGTTCTGAATGGGATGAAAATTTTCATCTTTCTTTGCAGTCTGGGCACAGGTTGAGGAGAAACCAAGACCATTCTTCATCTTGTTATCCCTAGGAATTACAAGTTGTCCCCATCCTTTTACGTTGTCTCTCTTAATTACTTCGAGAGTGTCCTTGTATGAGGAAATCGACGTTCCTCTTTCTGATCGATTCTCATTACTCACCGAGAGTGCTTGGAACTGAGTCCCAACGACCTCTTCTGGTTCTAGATAGGAGAATGATGATAAGTTGCTCACGATTAAGGCTTACTCTCCACAGACTATGACTAGCTTGTCATTTTTGACGAACTTCAGCTTCTGGTGAAGTTTCGAAGTGACTGCCCCAACTTCGTGTATCGAAGGTCTTCCTAATAAACAGTTGTATTCTACCCGGATGTGACCTGAAAAGTGACTTGGAAAGTGTGAGGACTGATGGTTTTGGGAAGATCGACTTTGCCGATAACTATTTTTCTGGATCCGTCAAAAGCTTTGACAATGATCTCACTGCCTTTCATCGGAGCTCCTTGAAATGATAGTCGTGTTAAAGTTGACTTTGGCATAACATTGAGAGATGATCCTGTGTCAACCAGTACGCTGGCTAAAGCATCGTCTTGGCAGTTGACTGTAATGTTAAGCGCCATATTGTGATTTTTGCCTTCTTCCGGCAGTTCCTCATCACTGAATTCTAAGTTGTTGCAGGAAGTAATGTTGGAAATGATGTTGTCAAATTGTCGTACCGTCACATCTTGTTCCACAAAAGCTTGCTCTAAGACTTTCTGCAGAGCTTCCCTGTGAGCTTCGGAACTAAGTAGGAGAGATAATACAAAAATTCTAGATGGAATTTGCAACAATTGGTCCACAATGTTGTACTCGCTTTTCCGGATGAGCTTCAACGTCTCATCATTGTTCTTTGAAAGTTCAAGACTATTGGATTTCCCGATTTGTTGATTTTCAACTTCTGTTTGAGGTTTCTTTTCTTTGGCGGGTTCTCCAACTCCTCTGTTGAAAATTCGGCCACTCCGTGTGACTCGACTAGTGTCAACAATGTTTACGACAGAGGGTAATGGAGTTTCCTTTCCATTTTCGATCATTGTTGCACCGTACTTGTAAGGGATAGTCTTTTCTGATTTGTACGGCATGGGACCTGGTAAGCAAATCACCACAGGAACCTTTTGATTTTTTCGACCATCGTAGGAAGCCTCAATTGGTTCGAGGTTGAGAATCTGTCTATTATCTAGAGAGACCTTCGACTTGTTGAGCATACGGATTATGGTGTATACGTCTTCGGCAATTTCATGCTTGGAAACTATGACAACACCTTCGCTATGATCAGGAAGATAGTCTTGTATCATGTTGATCGACCCGAAACTTGAACACTATCGAATCTCTTTTTGGTCCAACTGATTTTAAAGAGATGATCGTACAAGGTAGCATCCATGGTTGTTCTCTGAACAAACTCTACAGTGCTCATAATTATGTGGTGGCACCCGACCACGTCCGCTTTGTATATAGTGCATCTTTACTAGATATGTTTCCATCGAGCGGACATCCTGGCTTTGATACCTACTAGGATTTTCGTTATTCATGCTGATCTGTTGTGTAGCTTCATCCAAGTAAATTGGAAGCCACCAGTGGTCCAACAGATGTTGAAGTGTTCTTTGGACAAGTGCACATCCTTGGTCATCCTCACGACACTCTTCATAATCTTGATAATCATGTGAAGCCAGAAAGTTGAGCCTGGCTTTCTTAGCATATAGTTCGACCAGACTAGTATTCATCAAGCGTATGTCGAATATCTGAACCATATTGACTTGATGGTTATTTCTTTCCTGGTAATCCTGGATCCATCCGAGATCCATGTGACGTTGAAGGGCCTTTTGTACAAAAGAGCATCCCTGATTTCTTGTTGAACAGATCGGGCAGGCATCGTAATCGTGTCGTGGCAGATTATGATATTGCCTCTGCCTTGAGTGAATCGCCACCAAATTGACATCCATCGTAAGAATGTTGCAGTTCTGAACAATGTTGGGATTTGCATGGGCCATGTTGATCTCTCAGATTCTTTGATCTTGAATCCAGCCTAGATTCATCTGTTCTTGTAGAGCTAATTGCACTACGGAACACCCTTGACTATTCTTTGATCCAGTATCACACTGGTGATAGTCGTGAGGCGGTACATGACCGTACCCGCTCTGCCTGCAATGCATCCTGACCAGATTGGTTCCTAATAGGAGTACATCGCGAATTTGATAAGTGTGGCTAAATTCTTCCTCTACCAAATTTACTGCAGCCTTCTCATGTTATGGCAACAGGTTCATCTGAATGTTTGGATTAGTATCTTTGAAAGACAAGACCTCGTTCCTGACAAGTTTCTGTACGTCAGATTTGAAGCTGAGATAGTTTTTGATGTTGTGCCCCGATCCTCCTTTATGGTAAGGGCAAGTTTGATCCGCTTTGAACCAAAAAGGCGGATTTTCTGGTACTGCAAGAGGAGACCTGGTTTGGACGTGCCCCTTGGCCAGTAACAGCGGAAAAAATTTCGTGTACAACATCGGTATAGGGTCAAACCCTGGTGGTAATGTTCTACGATTGTTATTGTTGTATTATGGATGAGCCTGCTGAGGAGGCTTTTGCGTCCTTTACTGATACTGTTATTGACTAGGTTGACCTTGAGCAACCTGTGGCTGATAAGCTGGAATTGGCGCAGAGTTTATAGCTGGAGTTATCGCCGCTACTGGTTGGTACCTTCGCCTTTGCTTTCCTTGAGAGATATTGTCGATCTCTTGTTCTTTCTTTTTTTGGAAAGCACTACCATATCTTTTGGTACTACTGGATGGTTCTGCCTCTTTAACCAATCTTCCTTCTTGGACTGCCTCTATGAGGCGTACCCCTATGTTTACCATCTCGGGGAAGTCACTGGGCGCACTGGCGATCATTCGGTCGTAATAGAATGAGCTTAAGGTTTTCAGAAAGATCTTTGTCCTCTCTTTTTCCTCAAGAGGGGGACAAATCTGGGCGGCAATTTCACGTCATCTCTGAGCGTATTCCTTAAATGTCTCTTTGCCTTTTTGTGACATCGCTCTGAGTTGATCTCTATCTGGTGTCATGTTCAGGTTATACTTGTATTGTTGGACGAAGGCAGCGCCGAGATCTCTGAAAGTATTGATCTTGATGCGGTTTAAACCCATGTACCATCTGAGAGCGGCACCGATTAAACTGTCCTAAAAATAATGGATCAGTAGCTGTTGATTTTCTATTTGAGTTGACACCTTTCGAGCGTACATAACCAAATGACTTTGAGGGCAAGAGTTGCCTTTGTACTTTTCAAAGTCAGGCACCTTGAATTTGTGCGGGATTTTGACATTTGGGAACAAGCAGAGGTCGGCGGCGTCTTTTCCAAACAAGTCCTGACCGCGAATGGCATACAGTTCCTTCCGCATCTCCAAGAACTGTTCTTGGAACACATTCATCTTTTCATACATGTCTTCGTTTCCACTAGAGATTACCTGTGGAATCTGTCCTTCCGGGATAGTATGTACCACTGATTATGGTATGGTCATTATAGCGGTGACACTTGGTGCTTTAGTGCCCTGAAGTTTGTAACCTTCAGGAGTTGCTGTCATAAACCTTGCGTTTTCACCTTCCCGAAGTTTGTAACCTTCAGGACCAGTGGCTCCTGCTACAGTTTTTGGATCTTCAGTGACCGGCGGAATGTATCCTTCAGGTATAAAGTTGAAAGGCATGCCCTAGGGCCGACCCTTAGGCGTGTTTATCATGGATGATTCTCATGTGTCTCCACAATGGGAGTAGATGTGATCTCTGAGATTACAGTCTTTTACTGATGCTGCACCTGAGCTGCTGCCAGGGATTGCATGTCACTGTGAAGTTTTTTCAGATCTTCCTTTAGAGTGTCGATTTCTTCTCTCAGCTCTCTGTTCTCTTCCTCGAGATCGTCCATTTTCTTTTGTCGATTGGCCCGAGTATTGTATGAGTACGACAGTTTGACTATAGAATTGAGACACGTGCGTGAGACTCAAGAGAATGCGTTATGTGAGAATGATGAATGCAATGACATATTTTTTTAGTTTTTGTTTTAATCGAAAAGAAACTTCAAATAAATTGCAAATATCATACAGAGAGGGGAGACCCCTTTTTTATGGAAATCGAAAGATTACAGTATATTACAAAGAAAAGTACAGTATTTTACAAAGTGCTATAAAGGAAATGTCTAAGCTCAAGGATCTTGGGTCCTCTCTGAAGAGAGCTCAGATGTCGGTTCTGGTAGTTTCCTTTTCTTCGATCGGGATTCCTCAATTGTTGTTGGGTTGTCAGTCCTTTGCCAAATGAAAGGAGCGAGCAAATTTCTTTGATCTTCCCGACTCTCTACAGCATGTTGCTCTAATACCTCAATCAGAGCATCATTTTCTTTTAGCAGTTCCTGAATTTTGGTACACTCTACATTGAGAATTCGGTACTTTTTTTCCAAGAGCTCTTCTCTCATTGATCTTTGATGAGAGTGACTTGTAGTTTTTCCATTTCAGACATGAAATAAAGGGTAGATTCCTTTAACCGAAAGACTTCTTGAAGAAGGTAAGGCATCCTCAACTTAAGGGCTCTAGTTTGTACCCAGTGGAGATAAGGCTCCATAGAGATATAGTTTGGTTTTCCTAGAGACTCTCGTCCTTTTCTGGGAATGTGTTGCCAGGCATGCACTATTTCTTTCTTAAGTGCCCTGTCATTCTCTCATTCCTTGAAGAAAAGACCTTCCAGATGAACATTATGCGGGATATGCTTCATTGGGTATCTGAGTTAACGGCGAGCTAAAATTGGATGGTAGTCGATTCCTCCTTTAGTTCCAATGAGGGGTACATTAGGGAAGTTTCCACATCTGTCGATGATTTATACCCCCTCATAAATCCTATTGGACCAGTCTATGTCAGATTTGGTGAGAGACATGATTCTCTGTGACCAATGTAGGGTATTCTTATAATCCCAAAAAGCAGCAAACTTAGGCAGATGGGAAATGAACCATTTGTAGAGTAGGGGTACACATCATGTGATCATTCCTCCGCTGTACAAATTCCTTAAGTGTACAGAATGATAAGCATATGCGAGCAAGGTTGGTACAGGATTTCCAATCAGAAATATCTTAATGGCATTGGTGTCGACGAAGTTGTCAATGTTGGGAAAGAGGAATAATCTGTATGTAAGTAAAACAAAGATATCCTCGAAAGCGGTTATGTTTCCTATACTGGCAAAGTATAGGGCCTTCTCAATCAGGAATTTAGCTGGTAAACCCTGGATTCCTCCCTTAGTGGTTATGTGAGTCCAGACTTCTAACTCGTCCAAATAGATTGCTCTTGCAATGGTTTGTTCCTTTGGAATTTCTTCCAGTCTAGAAAATGGAGCTTGGTCAGTGATAGGTAAATCAATCAGGTGAGAGTACTCCTCTAGGGTTGGTGCCAGATGGTAATCCGAAAAGGTGAAACAATAGTAAACCGGATCCTAAAACTGAATCAGTGTGGACAGAATTCCTTCAACTACATAGAGCCATAATAGAGACAACAATCCTCCGTGCTTAGCTCTGAAAGCCTCTGGGTTGGTAATCATCCTTGCCAATTTCCTTAAGTCCTCTAGTTTTGAAGCCTTGAAGGTGTACTTGTGCGTCTTTCTTCTACCGAAATCCATAACGCAACCTTTGATATTTGAAATTTATTGTTTAGTTTAATTCGAAAAAGATTTGTTTTTTAAAAGGGTTTTTAGATGAATGCATGAATGCAGCACACAAAAACATTGAAAAAACATGTGTTCAAAGGTTCAGCGTCACGAGCATGGAGTCATGGCTCTACCCATCCCCAAAGGTTGTACTATTTTGGATAATTTTGTACCTGTAGAACGGGTTCTAAGGTTCCCAAAATCATTGACCCCCTGGGAATATCAACAGCAAGCTGGTTCACCCAAACGAGCTGTGACATCCTAGGATGAATCTCAATTTGAGTGTAGTATCGCGTATCAACTATTCCCGATAGTCACCACACTACCAAATGGTCATATGGTTAATGTCTACTAAATCCTCAGTTTCACGGATACCGCACTGAGATATCGGCTGCTTTTACAACGAGCGGTCGTTCAACATAGTATCCACACGGGTACCTCCACTGATTTGATGGTCCACCAGGTTCAACTTAGTCAGGAATCACTCCCGATAAATGTTCCCTGTCTATGCCATCACTTATCTTATGGTTTCTCTCAAACTTTTCACATGCGTATCAATCGCATTCCCATTGATAGAAAAATAAACACGGATATCAAGTAGGAAAAGCAGTATATATATATATATATATATATATATATATATATATATATATATATATATATATATATATATATAGTACCTAAAACTAATCATCCTAGACCTCTTAGGAACTATAATCCTACTGTGGCTCCCCATCAGAGTCGCCATTTTTCTATTGGAAAAATGGCGATTAAGGCATATAAGATTAAGAATCCCCAGCAGATTCGCCATTTTTTTGTAGCGTGTGATTTTTGTCAGTGACGCGACCACCATATCACCATTGGTTTTCCTCACCGCAGTGGTAGGGGTTCGGTGCTACTTTCTGATTTCTTATTTAACCTATGAAGCTGGAAAGGAAAGGGAAGATATCTAAAACTAACCTTGCACGCGAATGTTTAACTGAACAAACTCTAAGAGAGATTGGGGAGTTCGGGGTCATGTTATACAATGGGGAGTTGTCAATTACCCATCCTAAACATGGTTATCCATGGGTTGATTAGCATTAGGTTCTACTTTTATACTTGATGTTGTTTGTCTGTAAATGGGAAAGTTTCTTCTTTTTGGATGTTGAGAGAGAGAGAGTATTTTTGTTGTTTTTCGGGTTTTTCGATATTTTTGGTAAGGTACTAGACCTAAGGTTTTTGATAAGTTTGCTCGCTAAGATTTCGCAATCTTATGCCTACGTATTCCCATTATGATCACAGGGAAATCAGAGCATTCGTAGTTCCTCCTATTTCTATGGGAGGAAAAGATGTCTGGTGTCTTGTTCAAAGCCCAAGATTGAAGCTAAAGGTTGTTTGTGTCTTGTTCAAAGCCCAAGATTGAAGATAAAAGGTTGGACTGAGAGAGAATTTTTCATCTCTAAAGGGAGATATCTCATCTATTTATCACAGTTGTTTGAGTGACTGATTTATAAAGGAGGATTACTTTAACTGGAATTTATGGAGTCCAGCAATGCCATAATTTCCTTTATAAGGGATTTGTCCTGAAGGAGAAAACTTTAACTCTGCGTAGAGCAATGTCATTTTTCCTTAGGAATTTTTCATGCTAAGAGAGGGACATTAGCTTGGATGTAAATAATCCATAAGCTTGCCCCTTACTGCAATTAGATGAAGTTTACCAGGATAAGAGATGGACTACAACTTAGATTTTTTAATCAACAAGTGTGCCACTTACAACAATTATATGGGATTAGGGTTTGTTTTGATTGTCTGTTTTGGTGTGTGATTATACATAGAATTATCTTTCTGCAGAGAGATTTTGATTTCCTCTGAGGGGATGTTGATTTTTGTGTGCCTTGATCAAAGCCCAAGGTTGAAGCTAAGAGGTTAATTGACTCAACTGGGGAGATCATTATACAAAGCCTAAGAGGAGGCTGGAAAATGCCTGACTCAACAAGAGAGTGTTTATCTGTGTCTTGTACAAGGCCCAAGATTGAGGCTGAAAGAGAATTGATTCTTTTGGGGAAAGGTTTTATTTGTCTTGTACAAAGCCCAAGATTGAGGCTAAAGGGATTGACTCTGCTTAGGGAGTTTTTATGTCTGTCTTGTACAAAGCCCAAGATTGAGGTTAAAAAAAGTTATGACTCTGCTTAGGGAGTTTTTATATTTGTCTTGTACAAAGCCCAAGATTGAGGCTAAAGATTATGACTCCACTGTGGAGGACACTTATGAATGTCTTGTACAAAGCCCAAGATTAAGGCCAAAGGATCCTGACTGACTTAGTTGTAGGATGTTTATATGATGTCTTGTACAAAGCCCAAGATTGAGGCTGAAGGATTAACCGACTCTACTGGAGAGATATTTTTGGGGTGTCTTGTACAAAGCCCAAGATTGAGACTAAAAATTGACGACTGACTCTATTGTAGAGATACTTAGGTGTCTTGTACAAAGCCCAAGATTGAGGCTAAAAATTAAGGGATTATCATTATACAAAGCCTAAGAGGAGGCTAGCTGGGGAATTTCTTATATGAAGTCTAAGAGGAGGCTAACTTCTACTGAGGATTATTTGAGATCCAGAGACAGGTCCAAATTGGGGAATCAACTCTTGCTGAGGCTGGCAGAAAAGTTGAAATATCATATGCCTTGAGGTTCTGATTATGTTGAGGAATTTGTTAATGGTAAATTAACAGTAGATGACCCTGACTGGGAAAATTTAGAGTGAGGGTTTAGAGATTGAGTTATGAAACCTGTGGGGGTTTTAACTCTGCTTGGAGATTGATCAGGTGATCAGGATTTTTCCTGTGCTTAGGAAGTTTTGAAGGTTTCTTTGAGATCCAAAAGGAGATGAGACTGTCCAAGTCTACTGGTATGGAGAGGCTGACTCTTAGATGGAGAATAATCTTTGTATGATGCCCAAGAGGAGGCTGATGTTTTAAGGGATGAAAATCAACCCTAAATTGGTTTGATACTTTGACTCGGGAAGACTGCTCTAACAAAGGATGACTAGGTTCTGTCTTATACCATTAAGAGGTCTCTGGGTCCTTGTACTAAGCCCAAGAGGTGGTATGAGAACTTCTAAGAAGCCTGAGGGTCCTTGTACAAAGCCCAAGAGGAGGCTGGGGATGCTTTTAGGAAGCCTGTGGGTCCAAACTTAAGAAAAGTTCAAAAAAGGTTTCACCCGGAATTAATGCTTTCTTTAGTGAACAGTTCTAGAGTTTGAAGAAATTCAAGAGAGGTTTCACTGGGAATTAATCCTCTCTAGGGAAAGTGAATTTCTTTGACAATTTTCTAATAGTGACAGTCTGAGAAAAGTTTCACCGGGAATAATGCTTTTCTCTGTTCCATATTGTATAAGCCCAAGAGGAGGCATGATTGTATCTGGAAATTCCTATGGGGATATAGTTTTGACTGTGTTGAAAGAGTGACCATTGGCTTTATCTAATCTTAGACCTAATTGCTGGGGAAAACTCTAAGCATATATACAAGTATATATATACAGTTGAAATTTATACAAGTACGTAAAAGAGGGTAGAAGGACTTACAGGTGAGCAAGCTTCCAGCATTACAAACAAGTATATATATATATATATATATATATATATATATATATATATATATATATATATATACAAGTATGTAAAAGAAAGTTGTTTAAAAACTTACAGGTGAGAAGCTTCTATAGCTGTATGGTTAGTTGTCCAAGAAATTAAAGAAAGTTTTGATAACAATTATGACTTTTAATTTGAATCAAAAGAAAAGTTATTTTAAAAAGAAATTTGGGGCTTATACTCAAGGAGAGGCCCAAATGAATTCTTTTGAAAAGGCGACGATCGTGTCGTAGTTTAAAAATCACATAGGGACTTATACAATGACTGAGGCCCAAGTTTATCGTATTTACAAATAGGATTGGGTCTTACACTCTATTAGAGGCCCAAAGTTTATTTTTGTACAAGAGATGGGGCTTATAACTCAAGGAGAGGCCCAGATAAAAAATGATCGCACTGTTATTTTGAAAACTGTACTGGGACTTATACAATGACTGAGGCCCAAATTTCTTTATGTACAAGGGGGTTGGGTCTTACACTCTATTAGATGCCCAAAAGTGTTTTAAAGAAAAGAAATGGGACTTATAACTCAGGGAGAGACCCAGTTGATTTTGTTTTGAACTGGCGATCGCGCCGAGATTTTTGAATACACAGTGGGGCTTATACAATGACTGAGGCCCAAAAAAGTCTGTATTTACAAAAGGGTTGGGTCTTACACTCTATTAGAGGCCCAAAAGTGTTTTTAAAATTTAAAATCAAGAAGAAACCCTAATTTTAAATTAAAATGACATTTTTCAAAGGAAATTTAAATAATAAATGATAAAAATATCAAATATATTCAAAAACAAATTGTATACTTTGAAAAATCATGTTTAACCACATGAAAGTTTGAAATTCATTTGGAATGAAAAATCAAAGTGAGAATTTCATTTTTTGAATGTTTAAAAACAATTAAAATGAAATTAATTACAAAAATTCTAACTATATTAAATAAATAATATAAATTGGAATTTTTTGTTAAATAAAATATTTAAACATTTTTGTGAATTTTGAGAAAAAGAATCAATTCAAAAACACAAATATTCAGCGAGAAATTAAATTTTGAATCAATTAAACAAAATATAAAAAATTCAAATATTTAAAAGTTTGAAAAAGGGCGCCAAGAACACGTGGTTCTTGCCCGCGCCCTCTGTTTTCCTCCCATTTGCATTTTCTCCCTTTTCTTCATGATTACTCAATGGTTTTGCACAATTCAAGTATCAATCTTGTTCATTTGTTAACAAGGATCACAACCATATAGTTTAATTGCATTTATATTAAGTATGGTGGGAGAAATCACTAGAAAATCTCAAGAACCTTAATTTCAGTATGAACACAACGAAATTCTATACACGATTGATTCATTGCAATTGATTGAGGGTTATTACTATACATACATGTATAAACAAGATAGTAACTCAAAAATTCATTTATGATGCATGGATTATAGAGTTTGAAGGGTTCAGGCTTACCTCTTGCAGCTGGTGATCGAGCTTGATGATGCAGGTGTTATAAGTTGGTTCCAATGATCTGGACAGCTTCCTTAGATGCCAAGGAGTGTGTTTGAATGCTTGGAGTGGTTTGAAAGCTTGGAGTGGAACTTGATATGGTACCTCAACTGCAACTCTGTCAAGAACTTGAGCAGTTGGCTGGTGATTTTGTGAATTTGATGTTCCAGATGTTGTTTTAGTGTTTAGATCACCTACATATGATATTTATAAGGTGTTGGTATGATTGGTTTGGTTTGAATCACTCTCAATTTCAAAACCCGATAGTGACTTGAGTTAGAAGGCAAATTTGGAGTGATAGATAGAATTTGAGGAAAACATCAGTTTGTGTGCTTTGGTGTACTCAAACTGATCACAAATGAGCTCTATTTATAGTAGAGCAAGTTTGTTTTGGCTGAAATAGTGAATGGGAACTGCATCAGGTCTTTGACCAATTGTAGCATAAAGGTGTTCAAGTCTTCTCTAGCCATTGACTTGAGATTAGGGAGCAGGCTATGAGTCCTTTGTTGCAGGGATAAGGCTTGACTCATTCAGTTAGACTTGCCCCAGTTCATGCCACCTTGATGCATCCATTGAATGCTTGGTGCCAAATTTGAAATTTCAAAGTTTTGCATCATGAGATATCACATGCCACAATGATGAACTTTTGTCTTGGAAGGCTAGGCTTTTGGAATTTTGTGTTATGGATCAGATCATTCATTCATTTAAGTTGTAATTAGATAGAACTTGAATGATCAAAGTGCCTAAAATGAGTCTAAGGAATCGTGGGGTGCAAGTTTGCACCAAAACCTGTCTTGAAAACAGTTGCGGCAAGGCAACTTGGGAGGTCCATAACTCCTAGCGCAAAGGGAGTTTGATGGAGTTCTTGGTCATTTTGGAAAGCTTGCATAATGTACTTCAACTTTGATGTCCAAGACTAGTCTTAATTCAGTTTGGATCCAAGTGAAAAAAGGCTTAAAGTTGGTAAAAAAAAGCAAACAGATTCTGCCTAGAATTTTTTCTAAGTGTTGGCATTCTTTTCACACTTTTCTTGATTTTGATCGCTTCATAACTTAAAATCCAAGCATTTTCTGGGTATGGACCAATCCTACACTTTTGTAGTATGTGAGATAAGCTTTCATTTGAGCTTTGGATGGAAGCAAATGGCTTTATGGTTAAGGAGTTATCAGCTTGCAAAGTTGGTACCAAAATACTTTTGTTCCATAACTTAGAAAATTTTTGGTTTCTCAAGGTTTCCTTTTTTGCAATAAACCTCACTTTTCTTGATTTTTCTTGATGAATGATGATCAAAATCATAAATTAACATTATTTTTGACTTAGGGGAACCATTTTTGTGAAAAATTCCAAAAAGTCAAACTTGATTTTAGGCACAGTTGACTTTTTGTCAAATGAATTCCAAACTGTGTGATTCCTTATGAAATCAAGTCCTTGACCCAATTCAAACCTAATGGATGGATTCCATAGGTGTTTTAGGGTGTCTTGAATCATGTACCATGGTTTGGGAACATGTCTTGGTCAAAAGTCAAAGATACAGTTGACTTTTTCTTCAAAACCCTAATTGTGATCCTGATGAAATTGAAACTTGTGAATCAACCTTCTTTGGTCAAATCATTGTTTCAAATGGATCAATGTGGTGTACTTGAGGCCCTCAAATCATGTTTTGAGGTCTTGGCTCATGTTTTGTCTCAAAAGTCAACTTAGGGGTGAATTAGGTCAAGAAACCCTAATTCCTGATTTCTGTTGAATGCTTCCCCTGAGGCTATTTTGACTTGATGATTGGGTCCATGAGGTCCCTTTGAGCATTGTGGGTCATGCTTTGAAGTAATGGCTCATGCCCAGATGAAAATTTTCATCTGGAGGCCTTGGTCGACCAAAACCTTAATTTGGTGACACTGGCGATCCAGAGGATAGATCAGCTTGAGATGTTGCACTCTTGTGCTTGATTCTTGATATGAGAGATCTCTTGATCCTTCATGGATGTTTTTAAGAGGTTAGATAAGTTGAAGATCATGTCATTTCTTGATTGATCCTTTGTTTAAATGCTCTTAGAGGGGTTAAAACTCTATTTCTTGATTGTAGTGAATGCTAAACAATCCTTGAGGAGATTGATTAGGAATGATGGTACATCCATATTATGGAGATGATTTGCACAATGATGGGAAATCTTGGTGGTCAAAATTTGGGGTATGGCACTACCCCATCAGATACTATCGATGATACTGTAGGAGTGGTTGTTCCAACAGGATTCGAAACAACCACATCTCCAACCATTGATCCGACCGATTTTTCTCCTACATTTTGGGAATTGTTCTAAGGGTTAGGAGAAGAGGGGATATTTTAAGGTGGACGTACCATTTTAGGGAGAGCTTTACCACTTCTCAAACAAATACACACATAACCATTGAGACCATTTCACGTATGAAGAATAGTTTAAAACGTAACAAACACAAAAGTTGAAAATTTTGCACAAAAGGGTCCCACTTGGCGTGCCTTTACGTGTGTGTTTTCGTAAACAATCACTTAGTTTTGAATAATTTCCTGCAGTATCAAACTAGAAAATCCTAAGGATTTTTATTTGCATTTTCTCCAAAAGACAATTGCTCGACTGCTATTATAGGTTAAAACTGATTGTTTAATAAAGTAAACAAAACTAAAAAGGATGAATAAAGAGATTATTGATTTCGACTGTGTCGAAATCCAAAATAAACTGGAAAAGTAATAAACTTGAGACAAAGTAAAGGAAAAATAAACGTTACTTCAATTAAGTAAAGAATTTTTGGTGTACAAAATCATTCATTTTCCTCACAAACCTGTTTCTCACTTTGAACTGGGTACGTTGAGTTCTATAGAGATTTTTGTAATGATATTGCCACTTGATTCCTAACGCTAGAACCACTATATATATTAATGTAAAAATAACTGTCTACGATGACTATTTCCCTTCTACGCGACCTGTAATCTTCTACGAAGTTTTCAATATTCTACCATGTTTCCACGTGTCTTCGACATTTGGATAAGATTAAACACCAATTATTCAATATAATTAATCCTTTTACTTTTCCTCAACTGTCACACTGATGACTTAACCTATCGAATTCTAGGGAGAAGCAATCTCGACATTTGGAAAAATGCTAAGTCAAAAACTCATCACCAAATGTGTTGAACTCGACATTTATGGTCGAAGCAGATCTTGACACACATGTCACCATGTACCCTTATTTTAACTAAGTGTCATCTTAGTGTCATGTCCTCTTTGTGGAACAACGAGTTACTTAGAAGTTTGACTCGTGGTGATTTTTGTTGCTTTTGTGTTTGTATTTATTTGTCTTCTTTAGTTTGTATTTTAAGATTCTCAAACGTTATTTTGGTGTTTCATGTGTCATTTTTGCGCATATATACACTCTTGGGTTCATATCTTTTTTTCATTGTATATAATTATTATTAACCTTTAAAAAAATTAAACATATTTAAATTTTTAAATTGTGACAATAAAAAATAGAAGATGAATAAGAAAAATATAATATAAACTAAATTAAATATATGGTGAGGATTGCCCTAACGTATAAAGACATAATATAACCATATATTGTCTAATATAAGACTCTTAACAATAATAAATATCAAAGCGGAAAAGGGATGGGGATCAAGATGAAATGATGATAAGAGACAGATTCATGAGAAAGCCTAGTGCATTTCTTGAATGCTCTTTGCTCATCATTCTATTTCATATTCGGTCACAAAATTTCTATTTCTCAATGTATTTTGGCTGCTGGGATCGGAGAACTTGGTGGAGTTCAAAATTGACCACCCTTCCTTACATTCAGGGCTGCTCCTGTTTTCTCAGCCTCAGCTGCCACAAAAAATATTTTCAACAAAAGCTTAAATAAGATCATCAACAACAAAACTAAGAACATATATAGATTTAGCAATCATATATGAAAATGATGAAGTGAAACTTACGGTTGTTTTCGTACATGGGGAATCGACAACGATATTTACATATAGGATCGGCAATGGGTTTCGGGTAAATCATGGACTTGTAGCAATAATCGTAGCATGCTTCTGGGGTCATCAATTTCCCACTACCTTGAACAGTTACAACACACACCAACAACAACAATGCAACGAATTTGTTTGACATTTTTATTTCTAATTCAACTTTAAAATGTAAAACTATTTGCTTTGTTGTTGTTGGTAGTTTTATACCTTTTCCTTCTTCCTGATTATTATTTTGTTAATAATGGTAATTATATATACACTACATAACTCTGTGTTGCTCGTGAGCCATACATATTTTAATGTGGATAGCTTAAATTTCGATGTTTATTTTTAGGAGAAAAGAATTGTTTCATGAAAATTTTGATGGCTATTTCTATTGAGCAAAATTCTAGGATTACCTAGTGTTAATTTTCTTTAAAATTAAAAATAAATAAAAAAAACTATTTGGTGTTTTGGAGTTTTGTTGTATATCATTATTTATTAATAATAACTACAAGATAGATATGTGTGAAAATTATTTGGTGTTATGGAGTATTGTTGTATATCATTATCTATTAATAAGTGGAAGAAAAAAAATTGTTACTTGGAAGTTTTGATGGATATTAGTAATTAACAAAATTTTAGGATTAACTTATTGGAATAATATAAGCAAGTGCGAGTAAGTGGGGAAAATAGTCTCACATTGGATAAAAATGTGGTGACTTGAATATTTATAAGTGGGAGACACCCAAAACCTTAAGGTAATAGGTGAGTGAGTTCTTATATTATTCCAATACTCCCCCTCAAGTGTGAAGGATTATGCACTTTTATGAAATACACACCACATACTCACCAAAAACCTTAAGGTGAGGTGAGTGGGTTCTCCCATTTATAAATGCTTAAGTCACCACATTCCTATCCAATGTGGGACTATTTTCCCACTTGTGTTAATTGTCTTTTTTAAGGAAAATTATTTGGTGTTTTGGAGTTTTGTTGTATATCATTATTTATTAATAACTACAAGATATATATGTGTAAAAATTATTTGGTGTTTTGGAGTTTTGTTATATATCATCATTATTGTGTCTGTCTTTTAGAGTTTAGTTTATTTGAATTGAATAACAAATTCTTAAATGATTTAATCAAGGAGATAATGTTGGCACTGAATAACAATGTTTGATAAAAAAAGATAGATTAGTATATTTTCTGTTAAAATGGTCAAAATATAAACATTTTAAGCATGAAACACTAGTAAAAAAATCCTATTTAAATCGGTTAAATATGACATTTCAAATCGATATGTGGTCCGATTTAATTCCGATCGATTTATAAAGTTTTTCATTAAATTAAGTTTGATCCAATTTAAAATATTTTATTAAATCGGCTAGTCTAATTTCCAAATGTTTATTTAAATCTATTTGTTTCAGAAAATGTGCAAAAAGTAATGAAAGATTTTAAAATCTATATTGTTCGATTTAAAATCTCAAATTTAAATTGGTTCATTTGATTTAGTAATATTATTCTAAATTGGTTCATCCAATTAAAAAGCAAAGTGTCGTTTTTTTTACTAATTGTCATTTTTTTAATTCTTATTTCTATCACAATATTGTAAAAAAAAATATATAAATAATAAAAAATTTCATCGCAATCAAACACTAATTAAATATTTCATACACAACCATTAATACAAAATTCCATAAAATAAAGTTTTAAATAAATTCGATCGATTTTAAAATATTCATAATACTATGTTACAAACACTACCATGGAACTAAATACCTCTTGTCAAAACCAAACTATGGTACTATCACACACTAGTTAGTCTTTTTTTTTTAATACTCAACTCAAACATGCTCCATTAATAGGTCCAAAACAGACCAACCACCAAGAATTACAATCAGTTTGTCTTCAATTTAAAGCATAGATTACTACAGAAAACAACAGAAACTACTAGTTAGTCTAAGCAAAGCTAAACAAACTATGAAATCATGTTGAGTCTCCAAATATCGGAATAAATATTAAATAATATTAGAATATTGTATTAACATTAAAGAATACAATTAACACATAAAATTAAAATTTTCTATTACATACCTAATTCCATGAATTAGCAATCCCAACAGAAACAGTTTTCAACATACGTATCTTAACATAATAGCCACACTTATGATTAAAAGACTGTCTTTAACACTACAACTACCATAAATTATAGTAAGTAAATAGTATATATATATACAAAAACTATTAATAAATTTTACATTATTTATGAAATTGTTAATTTACTTTGAGAGTAATGTTTCATGTTGGCCTTCTTTGTTTTCAGAACCTTTCAACTTGTTATATCCATCTATCACTACAACAAAAAGGACTTATAACATCTCACCTTAGACAGCGCTTTATTACAAAAGCGCTGCTATAGGTCAAAAACACGGAATCTATTAATTTAATAAAGGAAAAGCGCAAAAAAATATAAGACCTTAGACAGCGCTTTAGTGAAAAGCGCTGTCTAAGGCCTTTTAAATTTTTAAAAAAATTTAATGGAAAATATTAGACAGCGCTTTCCTTAAAAGCGCTGTCTAAGGCCTTTTAAATTTAAAAAAAATATAAGACCTTAGACAGCGCTTTTAAGGAAAGCGCTGTCTAAGGTCTTAAATATTTAAAAAAATAAAAACAAAAGCGCTGTCTAAGGCCAATCTTAGAAAGCGCTTTTAAAGCGCTGTCTAAGGGCCACCTTAGAAAGCGCTTTGTTGAAAAGCGCTGACTAAGGTCTAATAAAATTAAAATATATGAATATACTCACTTTTCATTTTCAGTTTTGCGCTCTTTCTTCTCCCTCCCCTGTTGCGAACGGATACTTGCGAACCTGAGCTAAACCCTTGCCGTCGTCCACCGCGCCGTCGTCCACCGTTCCTCCCTCATTTCGCGACTCCGACGACCTTTACTCCACCGTGACCGTCTGTTCCTCTCTCATTTCGCGTTTTCGTCACTCAGTTTGGAAGTTTAAGAGTTTCAGATTATTACACATTTTATAAGGTATGCTGATAATGTTGCTGTTGATAATGTTGTTGTTGATGTTGATAATAATGTTGTTGTTGATGTATTACACATTTTACACGTTTCAGAGTATTACACATTTTACACGTTTCAGAGTTTCAGTTTGGAAGTTTCAGAGTTTCAGAGTTTCAGTTGATAATGTTGCTGATAATGTTGATAATGTTGTTGTTGATGTTGATAATAATGTTGTTGTTGATGTTGATAATAATGTTGTTTATGTTGTTGCTAATGTTGGACTGTTGCTAATGTTGATAATGTTGCTAATGTTGTTAATGTTGTTGCTAATGTTGGACTGTTGTTGGATATAAGAATAAAATATGTGCTAACTTCATTTTTGGTGATATAGGAATAGAATCAATATAATGTGTTAGTTTAGTTTGTTCTTGTTAACATTTTTCTACATTGTTAACTATTGCTATATAATGTGTTTGTTTAGTTTAGTTTAGGTTAGTGTTAGTGTTAGTGTTAGGTTAGTGTTAGTGTTAGTGTTAGTGTAGTATTCTTGTAACATGTAAAATTGAAGCTAACTATATTCTTTTTTACTTGGATTATTGTAGTGTGCCTTCTTCAGCACCTTTGATATTTTCTGTGAGTGTAATATACTATTTAAAAGACTTTAACATTATGGAAGAAGCTGGTGGAGTCGGCAAGGGAACTGCTTGGGACTTTAACGTTGATGTTAATGATAGCACCTTGCAAATCCACTTATCATGGGCAGGAAAAAGAACTAATGCAATTCCTATGAGAGGTGTATACAGACCTCTTATATCTGCTATCACCGTGACCCCAAGTAACTACTAGTTTTCATATTGTTTTGATTTCATAACCTTCTGCTAAATATACTGAGTAAGCTACATTGTATTTCATATTCTTAAAAACATTTATACTTTTCTTTAGACTTTAAAATTCCTTCAAATGGTTTATCTGCTGGAGCAATTGCTGGAATTGTGATTGGATTAATGTTTAATTCTTACTGATATGATCATATGACTTTTGAAATTGCATAGATCTAATAACTTATATTGTGTTGGTCAATTTGTGGTGTAAAAGATCGGGGGAGGATCTCTTGGCGATGTAACCATCTTGCTAACATTGATTTTAAATGATGATCAGTATAGAGGTTAGTTACTGTAATGGACACATATTTTTGTTTCTTTGACTTCGGTTTCAACTTTGACTATCCTTTTCATGAACATATTTGATATAACAAAATTCTAAATTTTTTATATTTTGTCTAGGAAAATTGGAGAGAACATCTGTTTTGAAGGCGATATGTGCTGGATTTAAGGAAACTACCGAACCTCAAGTTTGTATAAGTGGAGGTTAGTGTGCTTAATATTTCATCATATGAACCGAACTAATGATTGATTATTTTAGATTAAAATTTCTAATGTTAGAGTGAGTTCAACTTTATTCTGGTTTCGATTTATCAGATATTGAAACTAATGAGTGTCTAGGAAGAAGAAATGGAGGATGTCGGCAAGACAAAAGTGCTAATGTAACTGCGTGCAAGGTATACATAAGCAATTTCTGTTGCCAATTTTTCTTACAAAATATAAGCACTATGGACATATATAACGGTCCATAGTCTTTCTCTGATTGGCTGCAAATTGAACATTTTATTGTTTCTCAGGATACTTTCAGGGGAAGAGTTTGTGAGTGTCCTGTTGTGGAAGCTGTTCAGTATAAGGGTGATGGTTATGCAACATGTGAAGGTACTCTTTCTAGAAATATAATAAAGTTACATCTTCATTTTATTTTTCGAATATTAAAATATATGTTTTCGTCTGGGATCATGATTCACTGCAGTCACCGCTTGTTTACTACTAACCAAAATGATAAGCAATTTTCCATGTTGTTGATGATATGTTTACTCTTCTCATTTGACAGCTTTTGGACCTGCAAGATGTGCTTTCTATTGAATTAGTTTACTAGTAACCAAAACATGGCATCTAATTCTAAGGTGCTGACGTGGATCTTCTTATAATATGTGTTGTAAATAATCATTGAGATTAGTAGGAATTAGTTTGCATTAGTTGTCACAAGCTAAGTTGTCTGGCCCAATTATTATCTACCACACACTTTCTGTTTGCTGTTAAAAAAACATACACTTCCAATATAATTCAATTTATAAAATTTACCACAAATGTTTATAGGAATCAGCACAACGTAAGTGTTAAATGTCTAGTTTTGCATTATTAATATATATATTTTTTATAAATATGTTCTTATGTATTGTTAAGGATGACTTCATTGATTTTATATATCCACTGGTACACTGGGTAAACTAATGGAATCTTACAAAAAGAATCACATGCAGATAAGTAGTTTGTTATTGTATTTGCTAACGCTAAAGTTTAAGGAAATTCTAAATTGGCTTACACACTGTTTTAGTTTGATGATTGTTACATGGATTTATTTATTTTGTATTATTATCTTTTTCATTTTGTTGCTTAGGTACAAGGTATATAGTTACAGCAATGAGACCAATGCATGGTTTAGTGAAGCTGTTGGAAGACCTTGCACTTTGATATGGTATTCTGGTTCCAATCATAAGTTTGTGTTAGATAAGACCAAATATTTCTATATCCCTAAACTTAAGGTATAATATTATACTCTTACTTTAATTGATGAGAATTTTAATATGTGTAACTTTGGTTGGAGTAATGCTTTGGTTGGATGCAATTTTGGTGTATATACTTTGAATTGCAATTTTGGTGTATATACTTTGAATTACAATTTTGGATGCAATTTTGGTGTATATACTTTGAATTACAATTTTGGTGTATATACTTTGAATTGCAATTTTGGTGTATATACTTTGAATCACAAACTTTGAATTACAATTTTGGTGTATATACTTTGAATTACAATTTTTGGTGTATATACTTTGAATTTTAATACTTTGAATTACAATCTTTGTGTTTTCAGGACCTATAATGTAGATTGAAGCAATGTTTTGGTTGGATGCAATTTTGGTGTATATACAATTTTGGTGTATAAGTAATATGTGCATTGTAGAAAAAATGCTTTGGTTGGAAGCAATAACTTTGGTTGGAAGCAATGCTTTGGTTGGATGCAATTTTGGTGAATAAGTAAAATGTGCATTTGTAGAAAAATGTAATGATTTGTAATTATAAATAGGTGTATATACAATTTTGGTTTGTAATTTTAAATATATATATTGGTATGTAATGCCAATTTTGGATATATAATTTTGGTGTAGAAAGGCCAATGGTTTGAATTGCCAATTCTGAAAAAAATTGCTGGTTGAAAATTACAGGTCAAATTCTGGTTGAAAAAACCTGGTAAAATTGTGGTTAAAAAAAAATTATATAAAATTTTTCGTACACCTTAGACAGCTCTTTTGGTGAAAGCGCTGTCTAAGGTCCACTTTAGACAGCGCTTATGGTGAAAGCGCTGTCTAAGGTGTACTAAAAAAGTCAAAAATGGAAGGTCTTAGACAGCGCTTATGGTGAAAGCGCTGTCTAAGGTGTACTAAAAAAGTCAAAAAAGGAAGGTCTTAGACAGCGCTTTTGGAGAAAGCGCTGTCTAAGGTGTACCAAAAAAGTCAAAAAAAGGTAGGGCTTAGACAGCGCTTTTGACGAAAGCGCTGTCTAAAGTAATCCATATAATGTGAAAAAGCGCTGTCTAAAGGTACCATAGACAGCGCTTTTCATTAAATACACGCCCCTTTAGACAGCGCTTTTGGTAATACCAAAAGCGCTGTCTAAACCTATAGCGTCGCTGGTTTATACAGCGCTTTAAAGCGCTGTCTAAAGGCTAAAAAAGCGCTGTCTAAAACCGTTTTTGCGCTAGTGTATGACTCTACCGTAGTAAAATATATTCATTAAATGTGTCTTTGAAAACATTATAATTATTGTAAGATAAATAAATTATACTTACGAATCAACAACAAGAACGATGTTTTCATCTGGCTTCAACCCCATCAAACATATGTGAAATTCTGGTACAGATGTGTGATGTCAAGAGCAATGTCACAACATCGCAATCTGCTGTATGAACAAGGCAATAATAGTAACAGTAAATCAACACACGGATTGTTCATCCAGTTCAGTCTAACAACCTACATCTGGGGGCATACCAAGCCAGGAAGGAATTCACTATGCCATAAAAGCATTTAGACAACGCTTTTTTTGGCATTACACAGTGCTTAAAAGCGCTGTCTAAACTGGCGTTGCTAAAAGATTAGACAGCGCTTTGGTTAATGTAAAAAGCGCTGTCTAAATGGTGCTTTAGACAGCGCTTTTTGTTTTTTAGACTAACATTAGACAGCGCTTTTTGCCTTCTTTTTAGTATACCTTAGACAGCGCTTTTGCTTTTTTTGGTATACCTTAGACAACGCTTTTTGGACTAAGCGCTGTCTAAACCCTACTTTATCGCTTTTTATTCAAATTACTGAAAAAAAGCGCTGTTTGTTTTATACAGTTTATATGCACCTGTTTTTGAACCACAATTTGCACCAGGTTTTCAACCACAATTTGCACCTGTTTTTCAACCACTTTTTTGCACCAAAATATCATAAATTGGAGCTTCAAACCAATATATACTCACAAATTTTGCCTATTTATATATACAATTTTCATTCAACAAAAAATTTGATTCAAATCTACATATTACTTATAGAAATGCTAAGCAAAAAGCAATGCACATCAAGATAACTCTATCTTCTACTTTGCACATATAACCTGAAACAACACAAAAAGATTGTAATTCAATTAAAACAATAATTAAAAATGTCTATAGTTACAAAGTTATACATACTCAAAATTCTCATCAATAAGTAAGAGTACAATATACCTTATAAAACTCCGAGCTCAATAATGAATTGACACCAATCCTCTTTAATTTCATCCAAATGATCTCTTGAGTAATACGCACACTTGAATTCATCAAAGTACTACATAATAATATAACATAGTTTGATTTAGTTTCAACTATTTAATTATATGAGAAATATGTGTTAAATATTAAAATAACTCATAAGTTAGAAATACATACATCGGATGGAATCTCTATTCGATCCAAAAAAAGAGTTTCTCTCATAAACCTCAACATGAAATAACTGCAATCTATACCGTTACGTTGCCGAGGACACTACACATGAAAAGAAAATATGGATAAATCCTTAGTTTTATCAAGTATCATCACTAATATAATCAAAAATGTGATAATTGATATACCTTCACTCCAATCCATGTAATGTTGTTGGCTCTCCTCTTTGTTACTTGGATATCTCTTTGTGCTCGAAAAGCTTGTATAATGCTAATAAAATATAAATGAATATTTAGAATAATTCACATAAATAAATAAATAAATAGACACATGAATATTTAGAACAATCTAACTTACGTATCAATCATTTTCTTCATATCCGGGTATGTTGTCCAATAATTTCCTAACGAATCCAGATAATACACAACTTCTCTGATAGGATTAATCGCGATCAACAACCAATATCCACTGTAAGATTAAACAAATGTTAGATGGAAACTTTCTACACGACGTCAAAATACAAAAAAATTATAATAGATGAATTTAGAATAAAAATCTAACCCAGTATTAAACGGTAAAAAGAACAACTTTTCTGTATCTTTGTCGGCCATAAAGCGGTTGAGTACATACACCATGACATCATCTGGTTTATTTATGATTAACCCTAAGTTGATACTCGCGGGACTTAAGAATGCGAAACTTTGCTCCAATCCACGTGGGCGCATTAATTTGTCATACAGAAACCTTAAATAAAAACATCATTAACATTAGACTATTCATTTGAAACATAAAGTAAATAAGTTGTTCAATTAATATAACAAATTAGATCGGATATACCTCACGTATGTATTGACAACACTGACGCCTAATTCTTCATGACGAAAAACTTGCTCAAATTCCTCATTACCAATTGATTGTTCATATTGAAAGTCATAAATACCTTCCTCCATAGGTACAAGACGAATACCTCCATTCGGAATATCTGTTATTTCTAGAAATGTCTGAAGGCACGACCTATACTTGGAAGTAGGTTTTTTTCTAGGCGCGGTCTTCTTAGCAACAACCTTTTTTTGTGTGGAAATGTTGCTAATCTCTTTACTATGAAGCTATATATCATATAATTAGTTAGATGAAGTATAAGGTCACGAATTTAACATTTTCCATGCATGAATATCATATAATTGTGATGTACCTCTTTTTTTGAAACAACGGACTCGGTATGCTGCGGAATCCTCTTATCTTTTGCTTTGGATGTTGTTGGAGTCTAATTAACATTACCATGTAAAAAATGTACGTAAAATGCGCGTAAAAACTTTGAATACTCAAAGGTTCATAATGGTTTTAAGCATACCTCATATCCTACGCTAATGAGGCCTGACGGCCATGCAACAAACGAACCTATTGCATCTCCCACCAATGTTGCATCCGAAACATCGTCAGGATATGGTAATAATGCATCCATCTCTAAAGCAATATCAACCGAGACTTTCAAACATCCACTAGGGAGCGGTTTAGTGTGAAGTAGTTCTCCCAAAGTGTTATACACTTTTCCCTTGCCAACCATCCGATAAGTTGGTGACGATAAGTAGAGGTGACAAGGGGAAATGCCCTAAAACCAATAATATATATATGTCAATTAAATAATTTAAGCTAATAATTTAATTTCATAAAAATATATATAATTACCTCTGGAATATTCGGTTGAAAGTCACAGTTGATACTATCTTTGTCCGAAGCGCTATCTCTTTCTTTTTCCTTTCTTAATTCACGAACTTCAGCTTGCAGTGCTTCCAATTTTTGCTGAAGTTCTTTATTACTAGGAGCCTTTTGTTTTTTAATATTCAAGGATGTCGGAGTGATCCCAAAACCCTTACCCCTCACCCGACCAGAATACTCACGGACATCTAATGCCCGACTAAGTATGCTCCTGGGATCATTGGCTTCATCTGGAGATAAAGACTGAGATAGAGTCTCCTGAAAATCAGATGAATATCGAATATTTGTCAAATATTTGCTAATAAAGTTTTGAGTTAATTAAAGAAATAATGTTAAACATACACATTTCTCAAATACTTGTTGAACACCTTCTTTAACAACTCCATCCTTGCCCACACGGGCTTCCTTCCACAAAACATGTGCCGGAAGAGATGTTTCAGAACTATTCTCCTTTTGTAACTACACATTAAGCCAAATAATATGATCAAATATAACTCATGATGAACAAGTATATCATTGAAATTTATAGATACTTACTATAGACTGTTCTAAGCGTCCATATCCAACACGTCCTTTTCTATATGGATAGGCGGGACTTGATGCTCTTTCCCGATTTGTTTCACTTACACTTTGAAATTCTGGGGTTATTCATTTGGCTTTAAACGTGTCCCATTCTTTTTGTGAAATCAAAGCTCCATATTTAGATGGAAGCTCTGCATCAACAAAATTACCTTCTGCATCCCTAAAAAACTTGGTTGATAAAAATGTTCTAAATCCTGTTAGTAGTTTTCCGGCCAATTTGAGACAAAAAGGTCTTCTATCATCATCAATGTTGAAACACCTCTAAGAAAAACATACACATTGTGCGTTAGTACAAGTAATTTAAAAGACAGAATTAGTTGGCATAATTAAAGACATAATTATGGTACCTTTATCTCACTCCAAATTTTTTCTTTGGCTTCCTTCAACTCTTTATTTCTCCAATCATCACAAGTAATTGGAACCTCATTCCTTACAAGTGCACCAATAAAACTTGTCAACGTATAACCGTTAGGCTCAATAAGTTGGCCTTGTGGGCTCCAATGCACATCTAATATGATGCCTCGATCTCTATCACGAATCACTTTCTTCATAACTATGATTCCTCTTTTAATTTCCTCTTCCGCATTAGCTACGTTCTTACCTCCATCATGAATAGAATCGTCATGTGGGTGATCCTCATTAGTAGTCATCTAACTTGTAATAAAGAAAACAAGGATTAACAACATTATGAAATCGAATTGAAAACTAAATGCGATAAATAGAAAACCATAAAATTAATACTAATGATGTAGAATAAAGTTGTATATCTATCCAAATCACACATCTCACAAATTGGTACCCAATAAAATTGAGGGGTCATAGAGTGTTCATAAAAATTAAATTGTTTAAGTTATAACCAGACAAAAATGGTTTATATAGATGCGGATTGGTTATAACTTATACGAAGAACCTATTATACAAGTCCTAAACCGACTAGTAAGCCACATTATTTTCAGTAAAAGTCACGATAATATCTGTGACACTTGTATTTGTGTGTCTGTAAAGAAGTATGCAAGGGAA
Organism: Lathyrus tuberosus; assembly: GCA_022829125.1. Taxonomy (NCBI): domain Eukaryota; kingdom Viridiplantae; phylum Streptophyta; class Magnoliopsida; order Fabales; family Fabaceae; genus Lathyrus; species Lathyrus tuberosus. Next base: position 2,281,068 of record JALAZF010000337.1, read on the forward strand.
AATGATATATGCACAAACTTCATACTCACAAATTATTGACCTACTTGGGCGATTCGGAATAAATTTTAATCGAACAGATATGATCTCATAATTATTTAAGTACTGTTCCTTATTTGCTAGTACCTTATAAAGGTGGCGTGGATAGTAGGAATGGTACCAGAGTTGGAGAAAAAGCCTATCATGAATGACAACGTCAAAATATTGAAACATAATGCTTAGGCCAACCATAAATCCAAGTCAAATAAAAACGCTACAAGCATAAACTTGAGTACAACCAGTTACACTGTTTTACAAGAAAAGAAGAACCACTATTTCTAACGTTAACCATAACAGAAAAGAAGAAAACATACCTAAACGGTGGAGAACGGTGGAGTACGGTGGAGGACGGTGGAGGACAATGGAGGAAGGAAGACGGCGAGACTGTAACCGAGATGGTGGAGGAGGGTGGACGACGGTAGCGAGAGCTATTCTTCGTTCGTTCTCGTCGTTCGCACTTCGCAGCAGAGAGGGAAAGAATAGAGAGGGAAAAATAGAAAACTGATACTATTCCATTTTTTATTTTAATTAATAAGACCTTAGACAGCGTTTTTGAGAAAAAGCGCTGGCTAATATAGGCCTTTAACAGCGCTTTTGAAAAGCGCTGGCTAATGTTGTCCTTTACCAGCGCTTTACAAAAAGCGCTGTCTAAGGTAGGCCCTTTAGGCAGCGCTTTAACTCTTTTTCGTGTACAGTTTCCGTGTTTTATTTTTTATTTAACTTATAGCAGCGCTTTTTCATAAAAGCGTTGTCTAAGGTGCGCTAGTAAAAGTCATTTTTGGCGTAGCCCACTATTAGTAGTATCAAATTACAGACTCAATAATCCCAGTTGACAATCTCCTAATCTAATCACTACCCAATGACCCTTCTACCTAAGTCCACCCTAGATAAGAGACTCCATCTCACTTCCAATCATTGCAACGATGTCTAGCAGTCAACATCTCAGCCACTGCATCAACAACTTGATTTCTAACAACTCTTCAATCCCAGAAAAGTAGAAGACACACTTCCATGACAATACCTAGACATGACACAATACATCTCTTACCTACAGGCTTAGAGATAAACATGATGACCATCCCACAAACCGGGTGGTTCATCAACCAACACAGCCCTTATAATCTACATGATGGCTGGCTTCTTTTAAACTAGGTTACAATGCTTCTATTTATAACCTTTTTCCCAACTGGATCTGGGCTTTAAATCTCAGCATATTAACTGCTACAAATTTGCAGAATATTCTGCTACTAAATAAATCTTCAATTAAATCTTCAATCAAATCTTCATAATTAACTCTAATTATTCTCCATATCTTTTTGCAAAAGATTGCTTCAGAATAAATCCACTCCAATAAATTCGCCTGCAATCTTTCTAACAAAATCTCCCAAGATATAGCAACTAAATCGCAGCCCTAAAACATTGCAATCTGATGTTCTGATGTTCTGATATAGTGATGTCAAGACATCACTTATAACATCAGCATATAAAACTTCAACCCTGCAACAGCTAATGTTAGGAACCAATGTTATGACATCAGACATATGACATCAACATTGTTCAACTTTGTTTTACCAAAATTCCAGCCAATACAAGAACCAACAATCTCCCCCTTTGGCTAATTTTGGCTAAAACAAACTATGCAATCATCAGAGGTACCTGCAGCGGAAAAAACACCAATCACTACTAACATCAGCACACAACCAGCAACAGCAACTCCCCCTCAAAACTGCAACCAGCAAAACAGCTGCACAAACTACACACTCCCCCTCAAGCCTAGAACCACAACAGGCAACTAGGCAACAACTAGGCTAACTCTCCCCCTTTTTAGCCACAATTGGACAAACTCTGAATCTGCCAACCAACTTACTCAGAACAAAATCCAGACTCAATAGCTCCTATTGTACATTCTCTCCCCCTTTTTAAGATAACCAGTGCTCATTTGCAAGAAGAACACCTTAAATGAATGGAAAACATAAGACTCATCTTCATGTCTTCAAGAGCGCACCCTCTGTTCAACACATCTGCTGAACGCATTCACTTAATGCTTAATCCTTAAACAATCCAAATACCAAAACTCACATGATTCCCTCTTAGTTTGTTATCTTCTCATGCTCCAAAACTCACATCTTGCCAAGCTGATCAACTTCTCTCTGTAATATCCACAGGAATGATCACCATGAACTCCTTGATCATAACATTTGGAAAATCCATACACAGTCTTCATCCATCCAGTCAGGAATGCTTCACACAATCATCCACAAGTTATGAAGCACACACATAATGCCTTCCACTGAACTCACACACCAAGACAAGTGAGACATCTCCCATCAACAAGGACCCTCACAAAGTAATTCCAAAATCTGTACAAATAAAATCGTCCTTCAGACTCCTCCACAGATGCATGTGCACATATGATTCAAACAATTAGCTTCACATGGCTAGAACCATTCATGTCCACACCAACATGCCATCCAACAGCCTAATGTCATAACATGTTATCTGACATTATATCCTCAGAAGAGGAAACCCATCTCCACAAACTTGATCATCATGCAAGCTTCACAATATGTGCACCTTTGCAGCAAAATCCATAGACAAGTACTCTCCCTGTCATGGTTAACTAAAGCTCTAGATGGAAATGAACATTTGAGCACACTTGCTGAGCACATTCACATATTGTACTTTCACTCTTGGAGAACACATTCAAGTATCCTGACTGGTATGACACTGCTCACAGACTCCGCAAATTCTCAGCTTTACTGAGATCTAATCTCTTTAAGAGACACTTGTAGAAGAAAAAAAAAACATCTCTAAAAAAATGTTCTGATCATATCACATCACAATCTCTTCTGACAAGAAACAGCAGTCACTCACACATGAAGTCACATCATGTTATTCGTGAGGAACAAAAGGATCGCCATCCTCCTTTAAACAAATTGTTGGATAAAGATCAAAGTCACATAGATCCCCCAATTTTCCAAAAGCTGTCATTCCCTATCATACTCTTCATCTTCAGATTTCCAAGAAATCAATACCTGATCTACTTCAGTCTACTCTACATTCTCTATCCAAGGCAGAGCTTCTACTTCATCATTCTCCCGTATGACTATGTAGTCGCTCCTTAGGCATAATGTATGCACCAAACTCCAGAACCAGAACAAAATCATCCTTTACCAAGGATATCCAACCTAAAAAAATGTTCTAACATCACATATACCACACACCATGGTTCTAGATATGCTCCACTACTGAACTTACTATCAGCATAGTAATCCAAACTGAACACTGCGTCACCAGCTTGACCAAAGAGAGCTTCAGAAAGCCAGAGAGGACTAAACACTCATCCACCAAAAGAAGGTATACTTCCATCCTCAACCTAGAACTTCTGCCAAAATCTCCAAGAGAATTAGAACCTCCTTACATTTTCAACTAAATACTCTTCTGCACAAGAGCAGTCAGTTTCAAGCATCCTGCTTGAATGCACACAATGAAACCAACCAAATTCCACATTTTGATTGATCTCAATCTTCTTCAGAACTCCCACAAGATATCCTGATCCACCTATGAAACCAGATCTTCAAGTCATATGAACTACTTGCTCCAAAGCAAGACATCTTGGATTCACCAAGCCTCTTAGTCATGTAACATCTTCTCAAACCACAACTCCCGCAAACTGTATGAGATAGATCTTTTGAAGCATCCATAACTTCCATTACTATAGATCACCTCTATCTTAAGCTGATGTGCCACATCACCAGCTGAGACTTCTGATGTTAAGCTAGATGTCAAAATATTATGATATCCAACTGTTGAATTCAGCTCTTCCTTCTGCCACTTAGAAGAACCTCATCCCTTTGCAGAAACAGATTTCCATGCTCTCATATACTTGATTCAACAATCAAGTTTGAGTAGACAACCTCCATCCTGCTCAGAAACTCCAAAGACTTCAAACCTACCACATATGAATCTTCAGAAAATAAGTAGTCCAAGACTACCCCATAACTATACCAAATAATGCCACTTCTAAATACACTATAGAACACACAATCTTATTGTTATAATCTCAAGATTCTTTTAACCATTATGATTGTTTCACAGAGTTCTCACACACCAACACACCACGAAGAGAAATAAACAGCCACATTGAGAAAAGTATATTCTCAACACTTCAACAGTCCTGCACTTTTACATCAGACATATACATAGTCTCCCGTCAATGTATTTTGTCATTAGTTGAATGCACAACCTTATCAAAAGCAGACAAATACTCAACTCCTGTCAAGGTAACCTTCTCACACAACAGGCTTCTGCTGATTCTTCTTCAAAACAAACCATAATGACAACCATTCACACCACAAAAGCATTCCAGGTTAGGTCAGTGTCTTGACCTTTCACTCCTCCCTGAGCAAAGAGCTTATCAACCTTCAAACCCAGAACATACACACAAACAGGAACCAGCATACTCTACATCTCAAGAATCTTCAAACTTTTAATGTTCAGACCTCCTGTCTGTCTTTGAGATGTTGGATGCCATCCTTCTGTACCTAAAGGAGAGAAACCATTGACTGGTCATCACAAACATCATAGACAAATATGCTTCTCCAAACACTTCAACCTACAAGGATGCCCTTCAATCTTTACAAAAAGATGTTCCATTATGCAGATACCCGGGAACCATACTCCTTTGGTAAAAAAAAACAACTTCTCCTTGCACAAATACTCATCCTATGGTAGGTACATACATATAACTCCTTTCAAACAGAATCTGCTCCATGGCTATAAACAAGATTGCAAACAACTGGCAGCTTTGATCAGAAGGAACTTTTAGATATCAGAGAAAATGTCCTTGACATTTGAGCTTGACCTCCACAAAAACAAATAGCCTTTGAACACATACTCACTTGGATCAGAAATACACTAATCCAATGAGTGACACTATATTGATCATCTCTTGACCAACATACATATCTAAGACATGTTTCTTGAAGGAAACTTCTTATACACACAACCCAGATGCCTCCTCTTCCAGACCAGGAGTAGGTTCCAAACAGATGTGAACAATACACATTTGTTTAGCCCCCAAGCATCTGTTATGCCATTCCTTTATCCAACAAGATTCTGCACAATCTGTTGGTTTTATGTTCCAACATCTGGTAGGACATAAGTTCTCTTCACAAGAAACACACCAAAAGATCCTTTAACACAGCCCAGAGATTGACCATGTAGGGTTGGAGGCAAGAATAAATTGCTTCTAACTTTCTTCAGATCTCTTTTCAACAAGCTCCTATAAGAGTTCCTTTATGAGGGGACTTGGGATGAACCACAAGTATCTTTGGCAACTCTAACAAGCTAGTTGAAGATATCCTCAAGTATCACCACACCATGTGACACATCTTCAGAGGAGAACAGAATGTGCAGCCTTAACACAAAACCACCAGGAATTTTCCATCAGATATATATATATATATATATATATATATATATATATATATATATATATATATATGCAGCGGAACACACCAGAAAACTCCTCTACAACCTCCAGGAAAAATATTATAACCCTTGCACAAACACGACACTCCATGTGCACTAGGTCAACATAGGTTTGAAAATAAGTCAAACCACACAGCAGCTCACCACCAAAGCAACAAGCCTGATAACAATAGACAGGTCCAACACACACCCTGTCATGAACAGTTCATCTTCCACTTCAAGGGATCATACAAAAATCTCTATGAACTGACCAAGTCCATACACCATCTCAGCAAAACTATCTTCCTTGCTCATGAACCAGAAAGTATCTTCCCTAGATCTCATCCAGAAATAGACAGGATGTCTGCTCTGATACCAATTGAGATTCTGGTACAGATGTGTGATGTCAAGAGCAATGTCACAACATCGCAATCTGCTGTATGAACAAGGCAATAATAGTAACAGTAAATCAACACACGGATTGTTAACCCAGTTCGGTCTAACAACCTACATCTGGGGGCATACCAAGCCAGGAAGGAAGTCCGCTATTAGTAGTATCAAATTACATACTCAACAATCCCAGTTGACAATCTCCTAATCTAATCACTACCCAATGACCCTTCTACCTAAGTCCACCCTAGATAAGAGACTCCATCTCACTTCCAATCATTGCAACGATGTCTAGCAGTCAACATCTCAGCCACTGCATCAACAGCTTGATTTCCAACTACTCTTCAATCACAGAAAAGTAGAAGACACACTTCCATGATAATACCTAGACATGACACACATGACTAAGAACAATACTTGGATTTGCTTAACAGCTTCCTCTAAGAACAATACATCTCTTACCTACAGGCTTAGAGATAAACATGATGACCATCCCACAAACCGGGTGGTTCATCAACCAACACAGCCCTTATAATCTACATGATGGCTGACTTCTTTTAAACTAGGTTACAATGCTTCTATTTATAACCTTTTTCCCAACTGGATTTAGGCTTTAAATCTCAACATATTAACTGCTACAAATCTGCAGAAGATTCTGCTACTAAATAGATCTTTAATTAAATCTTCAATCAAATCTTCATAATTAACTCTAATTATTCTCCATATCTTTTTGCAAAAGATTGCTTCAGAATAAATCCACTCCAATAAATTCGCCTGCAATCTTTCTAACAAAATCTCCCAAGATATAGCAACTAAATCGTAGCCCTAAAACATCGCAATCTGATGTTCTGATGTTCTGATATAGTGATGTCAAGACATCACTTATAACATCAGCATATAAAACTTCAACCCTGCAACAGCTAATGTTAGGAACCAATGTTATGACATCAGACAGATGACATCAACATTGTTCAACTTTGTTTTACCAAAATTCCAGCCAATACAAGAACCAACAATATGAAGACAACATTTTGTTTTTTGGCTCAATAATGAGTAATTGCCAATGATGACTACATTCTATGGGAAACAAAAATTAAATGTGTCAACTTCAATTCTTTCTAATATATGTGATTACCTAACAATAACTAATTTAGTAAAAAATAAATACCATGAAGATCAAAAACACCAAATATACTATGGTGTATCCTTCTCTATACATTGTTGGATGCATAATTTGGTATAAACAAAAAAAATAAACAAGTCCACTACAAACATGCCCATTCAACTAATCACTAAGGATCATAAACTTTAAGATATTCTCAAATAATTTGCTTTGATCATAACGGTTGACATTTTCCATCATTGTTCATCCTAGAATAAAAGACTTCCTAAATTTTGTATAATTTAGAAGTATAATATTGCTTTGCACAACTCTATTAATAATCATCAAATCTTCGAGCTGCATAACATACCTGCAAAACACTAAGGTTCCACCTTTGGTACCTATATTTTCGTAGGCCTAGGTGCATTAGTCTCAGAAGATATAAGGTGGTTACCTTTATATCTTTTCATTTTATGAAAACAAAAAGGGTCTAAGTGTCTTATTCTCTTACAATATATGCCTTTATAAACTGGATGCTTCTTTTCCTTATGAACTATACCTTTCCTAGATTTTATATCCTAATTAATTCCTAATCCATTTTTATTAATAGAGAATCTTTGACTCGATAAGATTAGGTCCACCTTCTCTTTCTATTGGCTAAACTTTCCTAGGGTTAAACAAAGATCACTTACTTCTTTTATAAGGGAGTCATGCCATTTACATTCTTCTTTTGAATTTATAATCTTAGTTATTTCTATTTTGAATGAATAACTTATTTCTTTAAGATGCCTTAGTGATTCCTTAAGACCTATGCTATCTTATTTCAATTTTTCATTTTCTTCCACTAATTGACCATTCATTCTAAATAGTTGAGCATAAGATGGTTTTACATCTGGGATAGTATTTGTCTCATAGGATGCCTTTAAGAATATTTCATTTTCCTCATTGGAAGAATTTCTCTCATATTTCTCCCCGAGGTTGATGTCTCTTTTGCTTTTCTTCATTCGAGTATTCAAACAATTTCTTCTTCTTCTTTGTCGTTCCTTGAACAAGAGGGTCTTTCATTTGATGTTGAGTTTTCTGAGTATTGTTCAACTACTGAGTATATTATTTCTAAGGATCCTACTGGAGTTATGTGATAGGAGTATGACGAAGTTGATGATTATTCTTCGATTTTTGCTTCTTCATCTTTAAGTAGTTGAACTAGTGTGTTCAAATTCTCTACCATTTGTTTTCCTTAAATTCATGAAGGCTCTTATCTTTTGATTTAAGAGTTGGATTAAACTTCCAATTCTTAACTCTTAGATATTTGTTAGTGATATAATTTTCAACATGCTTCCCAATATTCCTAAGCTTTGAAAAACATTTGAGAGTAGTATCTTCCTCTTATTCGCCTCATGTGTTCATTTTCTATTGTTCGGTATTTGGAGAAACTCCATATATCATTTAAAGAGTATCCCACATTTCATTGGCATAGTGAAATTTACTATCATCTAGAGACATTGTTATAAAGCTCTTAGTTTTAAAATCTGTTTCAAACATTCTCTTTTCCTCTTTGGTCCAAAGGGAGTTGGTTTATCTACTACTTCATTATTTACTTGATAAGTAGGGATAAATGGACCATTGATTATTGTTTCCCACAACTCATGATTTATACTTTGAAGAAAAAATTTTAATCAACCTTGCCAAATATTAAATCTACTATCATGAAAAAATGATGGTGTGTTTATAAAAGATCTCTTGTCGAAAGTCATATTCCTTCTAAGACGATTAGTCCTTGAATAGGAGTTAGGCTCTGATATCACTTGTTGGATATATGACTTTACACGCAAGAGGGGGGTTTTATTTGTGTGGTTCATAAAATCATAATTTTGTAAAACTTCTCAAAATGTAATTAGAGTATAAAAAAATTTTGAAAACTCTTAAGTATTTAAGCAGCGGAAAATAAATTGCAAAAAATTAAGAGTTAAGGGAAAGAAAGAACACCGGAAAATATAGATGTTCGTTCAAACAAGAAAACAACTTACTCCTCTCCCTAAGAACGAATCTTGAGACTATCCAATGAACTTTTAGTAGGCAATACTCACAAACTCCCTTATACAATGAAAATGGTTTACTTTTAACCAAAACAACAAGACTCGGAATTTGCAGTTTGAGTCTTCTCTTTTAAATGGTAGATCTAAACGGTTAGTCCTCTCTCCAAAAATAATAGATCGAAATGGTTAGCCTTCTTTCTACAAGAATCTTGGAGCGGTTAGTTTTCAAGATTTTAAACAAACTTTCTAATGTTTTACCACGAGTTGCACTCACGAAACTTTAAACTTTAGTTTTACACGAGCTGACCAATAACCTGGGAGATTTTAATGTCGGGCTAATCTCGAACCTTATATGAGATTTTATCACGGGTTAAGCTTTAATCTAACCTTGTTTTTACCACGGGCTACCAAGAACCTATGAGATTTTACCACGGGCTGATCTAGAAACTAAACAAGGACTTCATCACACAATCGTCAAACCAAAAGCTTTTTCGAGTTTAGCTTCTAACTAAAAAAATTTATAAATGGATAATATTCAATCAAAGTGTATACAAAAAATTCTCTTAGTGAATTTTACAGTTCTACCCTTCTAGAACTACAACTTATCCTCACTCATAAAAGAAATTTCGCGCAGAAGCACTTTAGCTAAAATATTAGTGAGAGAAATTTTAGAGAGAGAGAGAAACAGCGAAAAGTGTCAAAACATGATTCTGAATGGTTTGCAATAAGGGAATGGACCTCTATTTTTCTTTTAAAAAAATTTAGTTCCTTAGGCTGTTTTTGAATTGATGTATCAGAATGGAGGGTATAGCATAATGGAAGATAATGAATATAGTAGAGTGCGATGAAACATATATTTAATTTTATTATTAGATTATTTTGAATATAAAATGTCGTCATTCTAACATAAATGAAATAAAAAATGAAGAATTTGATGGAATTAAAATTGATCATATTTCGTTGTATTTCAACCCCTATTTATAAATGCAAGCAATGAAATCTTATTATTCATCACATAATTCTCATAATATACAGAATAAATGTAATCTATATTTGTAAGAAATGACAAGGAAGAAGAAAAGGGACAGGGATCGACATGGAATGATGTTAGTGCATAGATTCATAAGAAAGCCTAATGCTTTTCCTGAATTCTTTTGCTCATCATTCTATTTTAACTATGATCCCAAAATTTTCCATTTCTCAACGAATTTTGGGTGCTGGAATCGGAGATCTCGCCGGAGTTTTAATTGGAAGACCTTTCCTTACCTTTAAGTCTATTCCTGTTGGTACACCCGCTGGCATTTTCAACAAAACTTTAATTAGATGATTAACAGAAAAACTAAGAACATAGATAGGTTTAGTGATCATATTCAAAATATATGAAATTATGAAGGGAAACTTACGGTTGTTTTCGTACATAGGGAATTGACAACGATAATTACATATAGGATCGGCAATGGATTTAGGGTAAAACATGGATTTGGTGCAATAATCGTAGCATGCTTCTGGGGTCATCAATTTCCCATTGCCTTGAACAGTTACAACACACACTAACAACAACAATGCAACGAATTTGTTTGACATTTTTGTTTCTAATTCAAGTTTAAAATGTAAAACTATTTGCTTTGTTGTCGTTGGTAGTTTTTTTTTTTATGTTTTTCTTCTTCCTGTTTATTATTTCTCAACAATGGTAACTATATATACTACATAACTATTGCTCGTGAGCCATGCATAATTTTAACTTGCATAGCTAAAATTTCGGTGTTTATTTTAAGGAGAAAAGAATTGTTTCTTGATGTTTTGATGGATATCAATATTAAAAAAAAAATCTAGAATGACGGGGTGTTAATTTTCTATATTAAGGAATATTATTTGGTGTTTGGAGTTTTTGTCTATCATTATGTATTAATAATTGGAAGATAGATATGTATATATCACTAAAATTAAAGGAAGGAGGGAGAGAGAGATATGCAAACATTGAATATTCTTGAATGGAAGTGAGATATTATCTTTATGGATTTCATGACATGTTTGTCATAGACCGTTAAAGGGAGCGATTCGATTTGGGTTATTGTGGATTGACTGACTAAATTTACTCATTTTAAGCGGAGGAGGACTCTTAAGTATCAAGAGGGTGACTATGTGTTTTTAAGAGTCATTTTGGTGACTGATGTTGGTCATGCGATGTAGCCTCATAAGCTTACTCTTTGTTTCAATGGTCCTTATCAGATTCTCCAGAGAGTCAGAGATGTATATATCGAGTTTCCTTACCACTGTCTCTTTCGAACCTTCATGATGGTTTTCATGTGTCTCAGCTCCGGAAGTATATTTTCGAGTTGTATCATGTGATCTAATTGTATGATGTGCAAGTGGGAGATGATTTGACTGTTGAGGCATCACCCTTATGGATTAAGGATCGAAAGGTGAAGCATTTGAGAGGTAAAGTTTGCTCTTGTGAAGGTAGTGTGTGGAGGACCATCTAGAGGTAACGTGACATAGGAGCTGGAGATTAAGGTGAAGAGGTTGTATCCAGAGTTGTTACCTTCGAGTAATTTTTTAGGGAGAAAATAAATTTAAGAGGGGGGAGTTGTAACACCAATTTTGTAGTGTTTTAATTAATTTGATGGGATGATTAGGTTTATTAGAAAAATTAGAGAATCATGTTATTTTAATTTAATTAGAGTAATATTTAAAATAAATAATAGTATAATAAAATATAGAGTTTTAGAAATATAGAAAGGGTATGGGTGTAACAGAAATGAGGGTGAGAGGAGACTAGGGTAAATCAGGGTAAATAAATAGAGAGAGTGAGGTATATTTTTTTTATAGTACGTACAAAACTTGGAAAAAGAGGCAAAGAGGCAGAACCTAGGTAGGAACCTTGGAGAACTAGGAAAAAATACCAAAATGCCAAAAGTTTTCATCGATCTACAAATTCAAGGTAAGGGGGGGGGGGGGGGAATGATTCAAGTATAGGTAGTTAAACAAAAGGATAGTGAGGGGTCCTTATTCTCATGCCTTCTTCCTTCATTTATCTGTATTTGATGTTTGTGGCAAAAAAAGGTTTGGGCAAAATCTATGAGCCGATCAATGATTATAATTTCCTTTTGATTATGATGTGGTATGTTATTGTTATTGTTGAGCTCTAATATATATTTGACCAAGTATATTTGTGTGTTTATGAGTTGATATATTTGATAAGGTAGTGTTGTTTGAGTATCTATGGCTACACCAAAAGGAGAAAATGCTAAATTTGGAAATTTATTTATGATGTGTTTCTGGCTATTGATCTGTGTTTTTTTGGGGAATATCTTAAAAGTCAAGAAAATCAAAATAACAGGGAAAAAAAACCAAAAATTGGAAAAAAATTGAGAATAGTAGGGATTTCGCGTCGGAACAGCAGCAAAGAGGGGTCGCATGCAACGTTGGATGTTGCACTCAGCGGCACAAGAGGTGCGCAATGCGGATGCAGGAGGACGCGATACGCGGCGCTATAAATCGTGCGTTGAGCCAGAAGCGAGGGGCGGCTTAATGGTTGGAAGTTCGGGCGACGAGCGACAATTCGGCGATGATTCAGTAATTTGTGGTTCAGTTTAGCGAGTTTTGAACAATTTGTTATTTCAGTGACTTTTTGTTGCCTTTTAATGAGTTTGGAGACTTTTGACATTATAGAGTAGATGTTTTTGTTATATTTTTATAAGTTTAAGTCTCCCCAGTCAAAAGGGTTAAATTTTGAGTTGTTGAGTAATTTAGAGTAATGTTATTGAGTTGTTAGAGTTAAATTTGAGTAATTTGACATGTTCAGAGTTATATTGATGAGTAGTGGGATAAGGCTAGAATATGGCTATGAGTAGTTGTTTTCTTACCCCGTTAGTGAGCTTACATCAGTAATAATGTGATTACCATGATGATGAATAATTGTGATTATATAACATGTTGAGTTGAGTTGTTCAAAGAGCCACTGCACTATTGGCCTTAAATTGGCAAATTTGCGGGTTCATAGAGGAACTGTTGTTGAGTATGTGTCATGAATGTTATTTGTTGGGATTCATGCATTCATATATATTGGATATAGGTGGGACTTCGGTCTAGTGAGGTCATGATTCAAAGAGGAACTAACGAAGGTCTCAGGTTCAAAGAGGAATCAAGCTTAGAGAGGAACTGAAGACATGATGAATTCGGTAACATAACTCTGACATCCAAAACTTGGTACCACATGGATTGAGAAGTAGGGAAGAAATATATTGCATTATATTTGCATTGATGATTATCTAATTGTTGAGAATTATTTTATGAGATTTTGAATGTTGTTGTTAAACTATCCTAACTATTTACATACACCATTAACATTATGAATGTATTTCTCACCCCTTTCTATTTTGTTGTGTTGCTTGTTGTGATAATGGTGCAGATACCCAGGTAGAGAAGCACTAGATGTTGCTTGTTCGAAGAATTGTCATATATTCCTACTTCTTTATGTTTATCGTTTTGAGTTTTAGTTTTTCCGCGGTGTCACTCTGATAGTGTAGCATGTTTTATGAGAGAGGTGTGACATTCTATGGTTGAAATAATTTGTTGTTGTATGATTTTATTTTAAAATGTGAGCTGGGGTTTTAGGGTGTTACACTAAGGGTGTTCAAAATTGAAGCATCCCAATAGAAAATTGTTGACTAAACCAAAACAAACCGAAAATCGTAAAAACCGCATTTGGTTTGGATGTGTTTGGGCCATTTTTAGAGTAATTTAGAATAATGTTATTGATTTGTTAGAGTTAAATTTGAGTAATATGACATGTTCAAAGTTATATTGATGAGTAGTGGGATAAGGCTAGAATATGCCTATGAGTAGTTGTTTTCTTACCCAATTGGTGATCTTACATCAGTAATAATGTGTTTACCACGATGATGAATAATTGTGATTATATAACATTTTGAGTTGAGTTGTTCAAAGAGCTACTGCAATATTGGCCTTAAATTGGCAAATTTGTGGGTTTATAGAGGAACTGTTGTTGAGTATGTGTTATGAATGTTATTTGTTGGGATTCATGCATTCATATATATATTGGGTATAGGTAGGACTTAGGTCTAGTGAGGTCATGATTCAGATAAAAACTAATGAAGGTCTCAGGTTTAAAGAGGAATTAGGCTTAGAGAGGAACCGAAGACATGATGAATTCGGTAACATAACTCTGACATCCAAACCTTGGAACCCCATGGATTGAGAAGTAGGGGAGAAACACATTGCATTATATTTGCATTGATGATTATCTAATTGTTGTAAATTATTTTATGATATTTTGAATGTTGTTGTTAAACTATCCTAACTATCACTACGCCAAAATTGGTTTTTCACATCGCACCAAAGACAGCGCTTTTTGGACAAAGCGCTGCTATAGGTCTTTAAAAAATTTCGCTAAAAATACAGCCTTTTGTAATACCCCAAAATTTGCTCTCCCCTTTGTCATCATAGCATGGCATTATCATTTATCATATCATATCCACCTCATTAACATTACATTGCATTTAACATAGAAAAATGAAGCATGACATCCTTCTTACCATCAGGGCATGTGGTCAGGTGGGAGGTGGACAATCAAGAGATCATCCAAAGCACAAAAAGGTCAATCAAGTTGCCTCAAGGCAAGCCAAGAGCCTCTCATGTCTCATACTATCTCAATTGATCTTCCAAAACCTCAAGGAAGTGAGATTCAATGGGAGGTTGAAGCACTACATCTTTCACTATGCAAGAGGTTCAAAAATTGAAGGAAAACCCTCAAAAGAGATAGCTCATTGATTCAAAATCATTCTCAAGTGGCATTTCTCATCATCCTTTAAGAGGATACACAACATACTCTGAGGAATTTGGATTTGGAAGATGTGCAATTTCCTCCTAACCAGAGAGGGTCAAAATTAGGGTTTCTAATAAAATCAGGATATCTCTGATTTTTTGGACAAAGCTTGTTGTCATGATATTCTACATGTTCTTAAGTGTATGTATGTGGAAAATTGCCTCTCAATGGGTTTTAGAAGTAATTCAATTGGAAGAAAGATAAAAAAATCAAGGAATTTGGGGCCAAGTCAAATAATCAGAGGAAAAAGTCAACCCTTGACTTTTTAAGGCCAAATTCATGAAATTCATGTTACATATGTCCAATGTACAAAATTTGATCAAGAAACTCCAAAGGAATCATGAAAAAATCAAGATGTGGAAAGTTGCCATTTTTGGATGAAGAAGGGTTACTAAAAATAGCAAGTTTTGGCCATTTTGCATAAGAGTTTGAACCAAGGCCATTTAAATTTGGAGCACCAAATGAAAATTCCACTCTGCCTCAATGAAAGGCCTTGCTTTAAGCTTCAAATCCATGTGTGGAACATCTCCATTGGATAAAAATTGAGTGAGATATGATTGATCAAAGTTTGAGCAAAGTAGGTTCAAAACTAGGTCATGACCAAGATTTTCAAGGCACGCGCGCAGTCATTTTCACAAACACATGGTGGGCCAAATGTATTGATCAATTACTCATGTTTAGAGGCCTCAAATGAAAAATCTTTCAACATGAAAGTTGTTCCTCTATGTGAGATCTTCAAAAGTGGTGTTTATGATTTTTTCATTTGATCAAAGGTTGAGAAGTTATGATGGGTCCAATTTACTATGATCATGCTGAAAACCTAAGTGCCATGTTGCCTTGCCAACCAACCTCATTTCCTCGCCCATAACCAGTTTCCAAACCTTATTGTTCTAAGTCATTTTTCAACCTGTTCCAAACCTCATTTCACTTCAATTTTCACATCAACATTGTGCTCCAATGTGTCCTCTTTCCAAAGACTCCAAAATCTCATCAAATTGTTCAATGGTTAGAAAGTATTTCACCTGCAAACAGCCCTATGTTGGCACTGATGCTTTGACAGCTTGGTGCACGATTTTGGTTCACACACACCACAAACACTTCATAACATCTGCTTTCCACATTAAACCAAGCATACTTGATACAAATATCATACACCAGCGCGTGCCATGCATAAAAATGGAAAGGGCAAACTTATGAAGCAAGTTTCTGCCACAACAGCTTTGTTGTTTTACCCTCACTTCCACCATAGCACACCATGAATCACCATCACCACATCATAGCCAACCTCACTCGCCCCTAACTAACTTAACTCAGTTAGTTAGGGTGCACTCAGTTAACCAAGCATTGACTCACTTAACTGACTCACTAAACCATGGTTAACTCACATTATAAATAGAAATCTCACCTCTAATTTCAGTCTCAGCTTGATTCTTCTCATTTCACTGCCAAATACTCTCTAATTTTCTCTCTGATCCTCCCACTCTTTTTCATCAAATCTCTCCATTGCACGAGTTCATCATTCTCTTCTAATTCCACCTTCAAGTTTCATCTTCAATTATCTCTGAACTTGAAGCAGCTTTGGATTGTTGAAGTAAGCACTGCAAATCCATCTCCATTATCACTCTACAGAGTTTGAAAGCCTTTATTTGGCCAAGTGAAGATTGTAGAAGAGACAAGACCTCTGGTTTTCTGAAGAACACTTCAAAGTTTCAGAACTTCAGGTACGAATCTCCACCATTATAGACCTAATGTGAAGTTGTTTCCAGGTTCTTGAAGCTTCTTACAAGCTCAAGAACTTGTCCGGTTAGTTGATAGGCCTTTAGAGGTATAGTGCACAACTTAGGGCTTGCTTTAATCTCCTCTGTTTTCTCTGTGTGTGATTGTTATGTGGAAAATGATGTTAGATTCACGATGTGCATAGCGTAAGCTTCATTTTGATACCACATTTGTGCATTTTGGTGAGAATTGAGGTTGCAGACGGTGGAGGTGTGACCGGAGAAGGTGACCGGAGGTCATCTCCGGCCGGTGATCTTGGATAGCTAGGGTTTTCTCATGTTTTAATCTGGTCCGTTTATGTTTTCTGATCGTGTGGTCTACTACGTGCCAACACATTAAAATTCATGTGCCGGTCATGTGCATCATCTTTGATCCCATTTAAGCATTGTGTGGGGCAGCGTATGGTAGTTAGGGTGGATATTCATGCATGTGCGTTGATTGCAACTACTTTGACTGTGACTTGACTTTGACTGCATCCAATGGTTGTTATTGCATTTGACTGTTGTTGACTGAGGGTTCATGCTTGTTATTGTGTTATGCGCGCTTAATGGACCTATGCAGATTGATAATCACACCCCTCTGTTTGGAAGCCCAATGATTTTGAACTGTCCAATTGCTATGTTCATACCCCCTGCATTTTGCATTTATTTTTCATTTTTATTTCTTTCTACACGTTTCATAATTAATTATTAAAAATACCAAAACATATTGGAAAATTCTACAAAAATTCATGTGTATTCTTAAAACATTTAGGAAATTTTCTATGATTTTATTTTCTTATTTTATGACCATTTTGCCCCTGTTCCATTATTTCTTTTGAATTTCCATTTGTATGCATACTTAATGTGACATATGATTTTGTGCATTTTTGTTCTTGATCATAAAAAATGATTTTGATGCCTTTCTTTTTTCATTGTGGTCACAATATGTTGAGGTATGTTTGAGATTTATGAGATGATTTTTAAGTCTTTTTTGGATGACTTTTGATGTGTTGCTTTGAGCATGAATGCATGAAGCTTCCATGAGACTTTGACCTAATTGTTGAGTGACTTTGGTTCTGATTCATTGCTTGTGGACTTGATATGTTAATGGCATGTGTTTAAGGTATTTGATTGGTGAAAGTCATAATTTTTGAAGCATGTTTGCTATTTGTTTGAAGCATGAAGTTTAACTTGTTCATTTTGTGAATGCATGCCTCATGTTTGGTTTGCTTGATCATGAAGGCACTTGTGCCATGAGTTGTGGTTTTGTTTGAGGATGTATAGCATGTTAATTGACTTCTGATTGTGACATTTGGGTTTCATCTTTGCATGTTTGATGTTTATCTTGCACCTTAAGTCACTTGTTTCACAAGTATGAACCACATTCACATCACTTCACCTTTTCTTCTTTGCTTCTTGTTGGATTGAGATTTTGTTTGCATGATTTGGTATGCTCATTTAGGATAACATTAGGTTGTGTAAATATGAGTTACATTCTGACTTGGAAGCATGTATAGCATTCAATCTCATTTTACTTTGTTTGTCAACTTGTTTGAATTTGATTTGTTCATTATATTTTCTTACTTTACTTGTAAGTGATTGTGCTAACCATGTAGGGGCTTCGGTAAGTTTCAATTGAGTGTGGATAAGGAATCCACATTCAACTTCTATCCTTTCTCTTTTACAATTCCATTTTGTGTTTTGTTAAGCACTTATGTGCTTTCTTTCAATAACTCATTACTTTCCCTTTTGAATTACAATTCATCTTCTACTTTGGAAGTGAATTGTTTAATTCTTTCTTTCTTTAGATTTTAGGTTGAAACCTCACAAACCTTTAGGATCACTCCCTTTAATCTTCAATTAGGATTGAGTCTTAGTCCATATAGGTTTTACCTTTTCTCCTCTCTTGAGTCTCTTTTCTCATCTCAAAGAAAATTCAAAACATATAATAAAGGTAGGCATTTATTGCATTTAGGCCTTTCATATAAAGAAAAGATTATAAGGGGTCTTCTCTTGTAATCTTAGAATGTGTAGCATATGGCCCATCTTAGGTCAATGTGTTACATATTTGATCTTGTATGAGGGACTTAAATGCAATACTTGTTGAAGGTGCAAATAATAAAAAACACTTCTTCACTTCATAATCAACAAAACACTTAATAAACACAAGTATGCTAGTGTGTTTGAACCTTGACAATTGGAACTAAGTGTGGGGGTCTTCTTCACTCTTAGTGTGCTTTCTTACCCATTCCATCTTGGAATGTGAGAATGTACACATTCCAAGGACTAAGATCCAGATACACTGTCATATGCAAACAAATCCAAAACACTTCCTTCTAAAAGACAAAAACAAACAATAACGTCTTTCCTTCGGGAATTCTTTTCTCATCTCATTCATTCTCAACGCACGAACGCGCTTCTACTCGTTCTCTTGCAAGATGGTAACGCACTCGGACCAGCGAGCCTGCAACACCTGAGCTAGAACGTAAGCCGTTCTCTAAAAAAAAACACAAACAATTCATCCCTAGTGAGGGGAACTACGTCGCTCTGATTCTCATGCTCCCGATGAGATACGTAGGCAGTGGGGTAGGGCCCATGCGAGCACTTCTTTTATTTTCCCTACATTTGTTTTTCTTTCTTTTAGTTCTTTCTCAGTATTCTTTTCTTACACCCTTTGATCGAGCAAGCAAGCGTGGATCCCATCGGGTACGATGGACGTGAGGGGGTGCTAATACCTTCCTCTCGCGTAACCGACTCCCGAACCCATTTCTCTTGGTCGTAAGACCATGCTCTATCCTTTCCTTCAGGTTTATGCGGTGTTTCCTTTCCCTCTCTTGGGATAAATACACATTGCTGGCGACTCTGTTCGGTGCCACTTTCGCGTTTGTACTAGGATGAAAATCCCGGGAGCGACAGCTGGCGACTCTGCTGGGGAAATGAGGTTGACCTATTGCTGGTCCATCCCTAAGCGAGTCAATCCTAGCGCTTGTCTGCTTTTCTTTCATTGGGTGTTTACTGTTGTGTTGTATTTACTGTTTTATTGTATGGTTATTTACTGCTTTACTGTACATTACTGTATTTACCGTATTTTAGCATTTTCATTTCATATGATATATTATGCTATACTGGACTGTGTTGTTTTCTGTTTGGCGGGCGGGATTTCTGAGAGATAAGCCCATTACACAGGCTTGAGTATACACTTAGAATTAGAGTGGAGAGTAGTGGGACCTACGTGCCGTTTGGAGTGCGTTGGGTGTTCACGAAATTCACAGCTAGACGAGGCTATCTTGGGACACGTCGTGGCATACGCATCTTGCGTATTCCAGGATGTAGATCTAGAGAGCTGTCGACTCTAGTGACCGATCATGAGGACCTTAGTGGAAATATCCCTCTTTAGTGGTGACAATGGCAGACCACATTCTGTGGCAAACCCATTCGCACCCGAGGACCCACTTTGGAACTTGCATAGGATGACCTTTATTTTCTAAGGGGAGTCAGTGGACGACCTCTTTGATTGGCATAGCATTGTATCCTACGGGCTGAATGTGCTATTGCTTCTCAAACCTCCGAAGCTGACAAGCCTTATTTTCTAAGAACCACATGTGAGCATGGGCGGGATGTTTACAGGTTTGCAGGAAACCCAGCCTCCTACCTACCTTTCTCGTGATTCTATGATGATTTCAGACATTGTATCCTATGACAGTGATTTAAGTGTTCATCTCAGATATTGCCAGACTCAGTACAGAGACACAGTGCACACAGTTCAATACAGACACCGACACTTGATTACCTGATCACATGCCCTTTTGCATTGCATTATCATATCATAACAGTTATGTTTGTCATTTTCAGGTGCATAATACATTTCTGATTCCAATCCATGGGTTCAACAGAGATCGTCGCCGAGAGAAAGAACAATGTGTCTTACAAGTTTCCAGATCCTGTCTTGGATTCATTGCTCAAAGTTATAGATATGGCTGGTCCGGGTATTCTTGATAGGTTTCAGAAGAGCTACGGGAATTTGGTTGGGATGGTCCGTACAATCACCAAGTATGAACATGATGCCTTGCACACTCTGCTGCAGTTCTACGAGCCTTCGTTGAGGTGTTTTCTTTTTTCAGATTACATTTTGATGCCAACACTGGAAGAATTCTCATTTATTTTGGGAATTCCGATCACGTCGGCAATACCATTCTTCTCTGGTAGTTCTCCCAGCGTAAAAGAAATTGCTGCTGCTTTACAAATGGATCAGGCATTGATAAAGAGTGGTGTGAGCAGTAATAATGGAGTCAGCGGATTTCATTTAGAATTTCTGTCTGGACAGGCCCAAGAGGCTGCAAGTGCTAAAAATTGGACGGTTTACAATTCCATTCTGGCTCTCTGCATATATGGCCTAGTTTTCTTTCCCAATCAGCAAGACTTTGTGGATATGCAAGCAACGAGAGTTTTTGTCCTTAAAAATCCAGTCCCTACTTTGTTAGGAGATTTTTATCATTCCGTGCATTACAAGAATGAGAAAAGGAGGGGAGGATCTGTTAGTTGTTGCACTCCACTGCTGAGTCATTGGTTTTTCAAGCATTTGCCTCAGACAGGTGCCTTTGTGGAAACCAAAGATGTGGCGAAATGGTCTAAACGATTGATGAGTTTAACTGCTGATAACATTGTATGGTTTGATCACCGGTTATTGAGAATAGAGCTTGTCACAAGATGCGGAAATTTTCCAAATGTGCCTTTGATTGGCAGAAAAGGAGGGATCAAGTATAATCCAGTTTTGGCCATCCGACAGTTTGGGTATGCTTCCAGGGATCCTCCTACAGAGCAAGATGTGGAAGAATCTTTATTCTTTACAGGAACTAAAGATGCGAAGGTGGTAGAAGTAGTGAATGCTTGGAAAGATAAGCACAAAATTGGAAAAGCAGTTTTTGGAAAAGGAGATTGTAGATCTTATCCTGAATATGACAGGTGGATTGAGACGAAAGTAAAGGAATTGCTTTTACCCTTTTCAAGGGGACCTCTTTTATGTGCAGTACAGCCAGAACAACCCACTATGGTGGCTATTGAAGAATGTGAGAAGTGGAAGAAAATGGTCAGAGAGTTGCAGATAGAGAATTCTGGAATGAGCAGATGCCTTCAGAAAGCTCTAGCTGACAACAAAGAGTTGGAAAAGAGAGCCTTGAAAGCGGAAAAAACCTTGGCTGACAAAGAGGAAGATTTTGATGACCGAGCTCGGTACTTTCGGAAACTTACTTTGGGAGCAGATGACACTAGTCAGGCTCACAAGATTACAAAACAGGCTTTAGCCCGAAGCAAGGATTCATTAGCTCAACTTCGTCAAGCTTGGGATAAAGTCAGAATTGAAAATGCCGAGTTAAAGGATCAGTCGAAGACTAAAGACGAGGAGCTTAAAAAGGCACATGAGCAGAGGAGAAAGTATCGGGAAAGTCTCGATAAAAGTCAAGAGCAGTTAGAAGAAGCTAGAAGCCAGTTGAAGAATACCAAGAAAGAGCTTGAAGAAGTCATGATAGAAAGGGAGATACTCAAGACGCAAGCCGGCATAAAGAGACACAAAGGAGTGTGTGATGACGAAGCTCTGATGCTGCATATGGGTTCTTTAAATGAAGCTCTTGAGAAAAGGGATGTCTTGATCAAAGAGATGATTGAAAAGCCGAATCACCAGCGTACCCGTATACTTTTTGAGGAAATCAAGTATTCAAGTGATAAGCTGAAGGATGTGGAATTGTCAGATTGATGTTCTTTTCCCTGTATTTTGTTGTTAATGGCTACCATCAGGCTTGTTGATGGATCCATTTTTTTCCTTGTATTGCATTTGCGGTTGAACCTTTCTTAAATGTACTTGAATAATTTGTTGAATGAGTATGAGCAGTTTTATTCAGGATTATTTCTTATCAGATAGCCGCACACAAGCACATGACCACGACACGTCTCTTTATATCACAATTTCTGGTCTTCAGATTTCTGTGGTTGGATTGGAATCAGGGTATAAAGCACCTCGGAAATGACAAACATGGCATTGCATGGCATTGCATATCATTTTGCATTTTTGTTACTTGCTTTTCAGGTACTCGTTGCAGGGTCTCTAACCGTTATTTGGTTTCAGGCAGTATAGCGGAGAGTCATATTCACCGATATTCGACGCGAAGGAATCAAGTAAGAATCATGGATCAAGTGCAAAGTGATTTGGCGGAAATGAGGGCGCGTATGGACCAGTTCATGACCCTCATGACTGGCATGGCGCAAAATCAGGAGAGACTGAGGCTTCTGGTAGAGCGTCCCGACAATGGGCCCGAAGGTGATCATCATGACAATTCACAGGGACATGGCATTCCTCCTCCCGGTGGCAACCCTCCTCCTGGTGGTAACAATCGGGGTAATGGAAATGGTAGGCATGCTGGTGTTACTCTTGAGGATACTCTGGAAGACCAATTTACTCTGCTGGATGCTGATGTGGGTAATCAAGGGGATCGAAGGTATGATGAGTTAGCAGAGAAGATCAGGGCCATAGAATGCAAGAACTCTATGGGTATTGATGTTACCAGCTTGGGGCTGGTCTCAGGAGTCAGAATTCCCCCTAAATTCAAACCTCCCACTTTCGATAAGTATCACGGCAATGCGTGTCCCCAAACGCATCTTCAAGCTTACTTTGGGAAGATTTCAGCCCATACGGATGACGAGAAGCTATGGATGCACTATTTTCAGGACAGTCTGGCGGGGGCGTCTTTGACCTGGTACATGAAGTTGAATAGAGCTGCTGTGAAGAATTGGAAAGATCTGGCAGAAGCGTTCCTGAAGCAATACCAATATAATATTGACATGGCGCCCAACCGCACTCAATTGCAGGGTTTGTCACAAAATGCCAAGGAGAGTTTCAAAGAATATGCACAGAGGTGGAGGGAAATGGCTGCCCAGGTCCAACCTCCCTTGTCAGACAGAGAAATGGCAGATATGTTCATGGGCACCTTGCAAGGGGCCTATCTGGATAGATTAGCTGCTTGTCCGTCGACTGGATTTGCTGATATTGTAATTGCGGGAGAAAGAATAGAAAGTCTGTTAAAGCTTGGAAAGATCCAGGATGTGAGTGGGGCTGGCTCTTCGGGGACGAAGAAACCGTTTGCTAGTAACCAGAAAAGACGAGAAGGTGATACGAATGCTGTGTTTAGAGGACGAGGCAGAGGGCGTTCTCGAGCTTATTATCAGGTAGATGCTGTAACAATCCCCACATCGTCTGTTCAGAAACAACAACCCCAACAACAAGTTCAACAGCAACAACCTTTTTTCCAGCAAAGGTCTAGACAGAGGGATCGTAAGATGGATCCTCTCCCTATGACTTATGCCGCGCTGTTGCCCCGGCTACTCGAGTTAAAGTTGGTAGAACTCCGTACTATGAAAGCTCCGGTTGCTGGAAACCTGCCACCTAACTTCGATGCTAATGCTCGTTGTGAGTTCCACTCAGGTGCTCAGGGGCACTCCATTGAAAAATGCTGGGCTTTCCATCATAAAGTACAAGATTTGATTGATGCTAAAGCCATCAATTTCTCTCCCGCTCCTAATATTGCTCAGCATCCCATGCCTGATCATAGTGCAGCAAATGTGTACGCTATTGAAGATGGGAGGAGATTGAATCTGGTGACAGATATCCATCAAGTGAAAACTTCTTTGTTGGTGGTAAAAGATCGTTTATTGAAGGGACAGGTGTTCCCGGGCTATAATCAAGATTGCTCTGAGTGCATGAATCAGGAGAACGGCTGTGATAAGTTGAAGATGGGTTTACAGAATCTGATCGATGAAGGATGTCTACAGTTCGACAGAGTCGTGAAAGACACTGATGAGATATCAACCGTGACCATCTATTACACTCCCGCTGAGATTCAAATGCCGGTCAATGCAGTTCCCGTGGCTAGTGTTGCGCCAGAAAGGCCCAGTCCTGTCACTATCACGGTGCCAGGACCAATTCCGTTCACATCTACGAAAGCTATCCCATGGCACTATGGGGCAGATGTATATTACGAAGGTAAAAAGCAGGAAGTTGAGCCGTCAGTCAGCCCAAATATTGATAATGTAGGGGGTGTAGGGGGCTTTACAAGGAGTGGAAGGTTGTTCGCTCCCCAAACCTTGAGAAGTGATAAGGAGGTAGAAGTTGCAGCAAAGGCTAAGGGTAAACAGGTGGTTGAAAGTGCGCCTACACCTGAAGCAGAGACAAAGATTACTTTTGATAAGGAAATGGAAGAATTTATGAAGATAATCAAGAAAAGCGATTATAAGATTGTGGACCAACTGAATCAGACCCCTTCAAAGATTTCAATCCTGTCACTATTGATGTGCTCTGATGCGCACCGGCAGGCGTTGTTGAAAGTGTTGAAGAGTGCTTACGTGCCGCAAGAAATTACTGTTAATCAGCTCGAGGGCGTAATCTCCAATGTTAATGTCAGCCATGGCTTGGGCTTTACAAGTAGAGATTTGACTGTTGAAGGAAGAAACCATAATAAGGCTTTGCATATCACGATGGAGTGTAAGGGCGCAGTGTTATCTCATGTACTGGTAGACACTGGTTCATCACTCAATGTCTTGCCCAAGAAGGCATTAATGAAGCTGGAAGTTGACGGTTTGATCTTAAGGCCTAGTGAATTGGTGGTCAGAGCATTCGATGGAACTAGACGATCTGTGTTTGGTGAGGTGGAATTGCCCGTACAAATTGGACCACAGGTATTCAAATCCACGTTCCATGTAATGGACATACAACCTGCATATAGCTGCCTATTGGGACGCCCTTGGATTCACGGAGCCGGGGCTGTTACTTCTACTCTACACCAAAAGTTGAAGTATGAATTTGAAGGGCAGGTTGTGACGGTGTGCGGGGAAGAAGACATCTTTGTGAGTCACTTGTCCACATTCAAGTACATTGAAATGGATGGGGAAATTCATGAGATGCTGTGCCAATCATTTGAAGCAGTCAATATTGACGATGCACCTGAGTCTTCTTCTGTACCAGTTGGGGCTGGTACCTCCATTTCATCTTACAAACAAGCTGTCGAAGTCGTCAGGGAAGGCAACGCCCAAGGTTGGGGCAGGTTGATAGAGACCCCAATGAAGGAAGACAAATTTGGTATTGGTTATCATCCCTCTACAACTTCAGATGCGGGGAGCAGGGGACCCATTACTTTCAATAGTGGGGGAATTATCTACATGGACCAGTCTTGTGCAGCCACGGAGGATAGTGTTGACAGTGATTGTGACCTGGACAACTGGGTACGCCCTCATGCTTCGGGACAACAAGTGCAAAACTGGTTCGTTGAAGAAGTCATCCGGGTTACTCTTCAGACAGAGTAATTTTTCTTTGTTTTTTCTAACCATAATGCATGACAAAATCTTGCGCTCTGCCCAAGGCGTATAGATTCATTTGTAGGGCCACCATGGTTGCATTTGCAATGTTTAATCATTAATAAAGGACGTTTTGCAATCAAATTTTGTTCTCTGTCTTTCAGTTTTTATTTTTGCACAAAAAATATAAAATGGCAATGTTTCATTTTCTTTTGTTTTGCTTAAAAATAAATTCTAAAATAAGGCATGAACCCGTTCATGCAGACTTGATCCTCCGGATACCACTGATAACGATTTTGATATGGCCATGTATGACTTTGACAATCCGATTTATCAAGCCGAAGAAGGGGATGGGAAAGATTGTGAACTTTCTGAAGAACTGGCCAGATTGTTGAAACAAGAGGAAAGGGTCATCCAGCCTCATCAGGAGACTGTAGAAATAATCAATATTGGTACTAAGGACGCCAAGAAAGAGATCAGGATTGGTGCCAGCTTGCAAGCAGATGTGAAGCAAACTTTGATGGAAATGTTGCGCGAGTATGTTGACATCTTCGCCTGGTCGTATCAAGACATGCCGGGGTTGGATACAGATATTGTTGTGCACAGGCTGCCATTGAGAGAAGAATGTCCGCCAGTCAAGCAGAAACTTCGTCGGACTCACCCCGACATGGCCTTAAAGATTAAGGAGGAAGTCCAGAAGCAGTGGGACGCTGGTTTTCTTGCTGTGACAAAGTATCCTCCATGGGTAGCCAACATCGTGCCAGTACCGAAGAAAGATGGAAAAGTGAGAATGTGTGTGGATTATCGAGATCTTAATAAAGCTAGCCCGAAAGATGATTTTCCACTACCTCATATTGATGTGCTGGTCGATAATACAACTCAATTTTCAGTGTTCTCATTTATGGACGGGTTCTCCGGGTACAACCAGATCAAGATGGCACCTGAAGACATGGAGAAGACCACGTTCATTACTCCGTGGGGTACATATTGTTATAAAGTAATGCCTTTTGGGTTGAAAAACGCAGGGGCAACGTACCAACGGGCGATGGTGACATTGTTTCATGACTTGATTCATAAGGAGATCGAATGTTATGTAGATGATATGATTGCCAAGTCGAGAACCGAAGAGGAACATCTGATTAACCTGAAAAAGCTGTTTGAAAGGTTGAGAAAGTTCCGTCTGAGATTAAATCCAAACAAGTGCACGTTTGGGGTACGTTCTGGAAAGTTACTGGGTTTCATTGTGAGCGAAAGAGGAATCGAGGTTGATCCTGCCAAGGTGAAAGCAATACAAGAAATGCCTGAACCGAGAACAGAAAAAGAGGTTCGTGGTTTCTTGGGTAGATTGAACTACATTGCGAGGTTCATATCTCACCTAACAGCCACGTGTGAACCAATATTTAAATTGTTGAGGAAAGATCAAACGGTCAGGTGGAATGACGATTGCCAATTGGCATTCGATAAGATAAAAGAATACTTGCAGGAACCTCCGATTCTAATACCTCCAGTTGAAGGGAGACCGCTGATAATGTATCTGACAGTGCTTGAAGGTGCCATGGGTTGTGTTCTCGGTCAACATGACGAGACAGGTAGGAAGGAGCATGCTATTTACTACCTGAGCAAAAAGTTCAATGATTGTGAGTCCCGATACTCAATGCTTGAAAAGACATGCTGTGCGCTTGCATGGGCCGCTAAGCGATTGAGGCAATATATGGTTAGGCACACGACTTTGTTGATTTCAAAAATGGATCCTATCAAGTATATTTTCGAGAAACCAGCATTGACAGGCAGAGTTGCACGGTGCCAAATGGTCTTGACAGAGTATGACATTCAGTACACTTCACAAAAAGCCATCAAAGGAAGTATCTTGTCTGACTATCTTGCGCAACAGCCGATTGATGATTACCAACCCATGAAATTTGACTTCCCTGATGAAGACATCATGTTTCTCAAAGCTAAAGACTGCGAGGAACCACTTCCGGAGGAGGGGCCAGACCCTAAATCCAAATGGAGTCTGATGTTTGATGGGGCTGTCAATATGAATGGGTGCGGAGTTGGGGCAGTTCTTATCACGCCGGAAGGTGTTCATATGCCTTTCACTTCCCGAATAACTTTCGGATGCACCAACAATGAAGCAGAGTACGAAGCTTGTATAATGGGGATCGAGGAGGCGATTAATCTACGGATTAAGACCCTTGATATATTTGGTGATTCAGCTTTGGTAATCAATCAAGTGAAAGGGAGTTGGTACACGCACCAAGCAAATCTAGTGCCGTATAGAGATTATACGAGGAGATTGCTGACATTTTTCATAACAGTGAAACTGTACCATATTCCTCGAGATGAGAATAGGTTCGCGGATGCCTTGGCCACTTTGTCTTCCATGATCAAAGTGCAAGGATGGAACCATGTACCTAAGATTGAGGTATCCCGCCTTGACAGACCAGCATTTGTGTTTGCGGTCGATGCAGCGTCTGATGACAAGCCATGGTTCTATGACATTAAGTGTTTCTTAAAGAGTCAAGAGTACCCGTCCGGGGCATCGTCCAAAGACAGGAAGACGTTGAGAAGGTTAGCTGGTAGTTTCTTCTTGAACAAAGATGGCGTGCTGTATAAAAGAAATTTTGACACGGTCCTGCTTAGATGTGTGGATAGACATGAAGCAGACTTGTTGATGATTGAAGTGCACGAAGGCTCTTTCGGTACTCATGCCGGAGGGCAGGCAATGGCTAAAAAGTTGTTAAGGTCGGGATATTATTGGTTGACTATGGAGTCAGATTGTTGCAAATATGCCCGCAAATGCCATAAATGCCAGATCTATGCAGACAAGGTGCATGTGCCTCCAAATCCGTTGAGTATCATGTCGTCTCCTTGGCCGTTTGCCATGTGGGGCATTGATATGATCGGAAAGATTGAGCCTACAGCTTCCAATGGTCATCGTTTCATCTTGGTGGCAATTGATTACTTCACCAAATGGGTTGAAGCCGCATCCTATGCCAATGTTACAAAGCAAGTGGTCGCTCGTTTCTTAAAACGGGATATCATTTGCCGATATGGAGTTCCAGAAAGAATCATTACTGATAATGGTTCTAATTTGAACAATAAGATGATGGCTGAGTTATGCCGGGACTTCAAAATCGAACACCACAATTCTTCTCCGTACCGCCCAAAGATGAATGGCGCGGTCGAAGCGGCCAACAAAAATATCAAGAAGATTGTGCAGAAGATGGTGGTCACGTACAAAGATTGGCATGAGATGTTACCATTTGCTTTGCATGGGTATCGAACGTCGGTACGCACGTCCATTGGGGCAACCCCATTCTCACTTGTATATGGTATGGAGGCAGTGCTACCGGTTGAAGTAGAGATTCCGTCCCTCAGAGTTATGATGGATGTTAAGCTAGATGAAGCTGAATGGGTGCGAGCCAGATTTGATCAGCTGAGCCTTATTGAGGAAAAGCGATTGGCGGCTGTATGTCATGGGCAACTATATCAGCGCAGAATGAAACAGGCATTTGACCAGAAGGTGCGTCCTCGGGTTTATAAAGTCGGAGATGTGGTACTCAAAAGGATCCTTCCTCCTAATACAGATCACAGGGGCAAATGGACTCCTAATTATGAAGGTCCATTCGTGGTTAAAAAGGTCTTTTCGGGCGGAGCTTTATTGCTTACAACCATGGATGGCGAAGACTTTTCATCCCCTGTCAACTCGGACGTAGTCAAAAAATACTTCGCATGAATAGACCCGCTGGATAATAAGAATAAAAAAATCCAGGCAAAAAAGGGCATCCCGGCGAACCAAAAACAGAATAAGGTTCGGGCAAAAATTAGGGATATAATTGAAAAAATTGTACACCCGGTAAGTTGAAAACCCGAAAGGGCAACTTAGGCAAAAAAGGGTATCCTGGTGGATCGAAAACCTGAAAGGGCGGTCCACACAAAAGAGGGATTTAAGCGAATGACTACAGTCTGAGTTATCTGTACCCATTACCGTTTGAACAACTGACGTTCTGAAGAATAGGAATCGGTCTGATCATTCCTCAGAAGGCAAGGTCGGGGAGTTTTGAAGACATACTGGTCATAACAGAATGGAAACTTAGTGGAATTCCGTTTTCACATTGCCATTAGGATAGTTTCTTTTCTCAATTTTCAGCGATCACCTCTTTCCAGGGATTGCTTCCAGATGTAATTGCCTATTCTGGGCTCTCAGTCAATAAATTGAATTTCAATAAAAAGCTTTCTATTTTTGTTTTATTGCTTTGTTTGCAAAAACGTCCTAATTGTTGATAAAACATTGCATTTGAAAACATGGCAGCCTTGCAATAACATGCGCAGAAAAATATTTGAAATTACTTCGAATGTTGAATACTCCCGGATGGTGGATTCTAGCCACGCAATATTCGGGGCATGTGGGCATATTCTTTTGTTGCAGGTAGCAGGTGCAGATGATTTTAAGCACAAGACCAGCAATAAATCACCCCACGCAAAAGACTGGGGCAATTATGGGTAAGGAGATCGGCGTTCATCGTTCGGTCGACGGTCGGTCACGACGATTCGATATCAACGAACTGAGTTCAACTGGGTATCGTTGTATCTTATTAAGTCGATTCTCTCATTCAGTACTTCCAACAGCTACAAGCTTTTCTGTGTCGATAATGGTTGCGAATTCCCCAATAAAGTTGCTTCGCAGACACCGAAGTTGATGGTCAATCCCCGTTGAAGTCACAAGAGTTTGAAGAGGCTAGATCTTCTGTAAAATCCTCTTATGACATCCTCTCCGGGGACAAATTGTTGGTTTTCTTAAGCATGGGGCATGTTGTTTCCCCAGCATGAAGTGTTGATCATCCCCAGTAGAGTTTGAGGACAGTTGGTCTTCTGTAAAATCCTCTCAAAAGGCATTCCCCAGCACGAGACGCTTTAAAGCAGTTTTCTCCAGCAGAGTTTGTCATAAACTCGTCATCCCCAACGGAATTGTCTAAAGGAAAGCTCGCCTAACATGGTGCATTGTGGTACTTATCCTAAGCTTGACAGTCATATTCTTCAGCAGACTACTGTGGATTTGCTTTGGGTTTCCCCAACAGATCTCTAAGGACTCTTTCCTAGCAAGTTGCAGGGGAATGTTCTAACCAGGATTCGCATATCCCTGGCAGAGTAGCCCTGATCCCCAGCAAGATTGTGTCTCTGGTAATGATCCCCCACAGAGGTCAGCATCGAATCTTGTCAGCAATACTCCCCAGCTGAGTTGTTGTTCTCCCCGCAGAGGTTTATAAGATCGGCAGAATCTATTCCTCAACAAGGATGGTACAGCCTTTCCCCAGCCGGGTCAGAAGGTGGATAACCCCTACAAAGGGTCTTGGATTAGATAGACCCCCAAGCAGAGTTTTTATGACTTTTCTTCCCTAGCAAGACGCCATGCAAAGAAATTCTCATCCCCAGCGGAACCGCTGTGACCAGAATTCGTTCCCCCAGCAGATGAAGTGATTACTGGCAGATTTATTATTCTTCAAGTCCAATTTATTTTTGGCAAGCTTGGCAATTCGAAGCAGACGGATTGTTCATTCATTCTCCAGTGGAGAGGTTATCCTTTCAGGAGTCTCCAAAGTCAAATCATTGGTCATGGCTCCTTAGCAGAGTCAGCAGAGATGTCTGACACAGATGCAGAGAGTAATGCATTTTTGCAAATTCTAAAAGTCCAACAGTGGATTGGCGAAAGGTCCATCTAAGGGTGGCATATTCCAAAAGTCCAACAGTGGATTGGCAAAAGTCCATCTTCGGGTGGCAAAGCAGCTAAAAGTCCAACAGTGGATTGGCAAAAGTCCGTCTTCGGGTGGCAAAAGTCCAACAGTGGATTGGCGAAAGGTCCATCTAAGGGTGGCAAATTCTTAAAGTCCAACAGTGGATTGGCAAAAGTCCGTCTTCGGGTGGCAAAAGTCCAACAGTGGATTGGCAAAAGTCCGTCTTCGGGTGGCAAAAGTCCAACAGTGGATTGGCGAAAGGTCCATCTAAGGGTGGCAAATTCTTAAAGTCCAACAGTGGATTGGCAAAAGTCCGTCTTCGGGTGGCAAAAGTCCAACAGTGGATTGGCAAAAGTCCGTCTTCGGGTGGCAAAAGTCCAACAGTGGATTGGCAGAAGTCCATCTTCGGGTGGCACGAAGCTGCAAAGTCCACCAGTAGTGTGGCAGGCCAGTAGTCGTCTGGAATTGCATAAAAGACAGTATTAAAGTCCACCAGTAGTGTGGCAAGCCAGTAGTCGTCTGGCGTCGTTCAAAAAGACATTTCCAAAGTCCACCAGTAGTGTGGCAGGCCAGTAGTCGTCTGGAATTGCATAAAAGACAGTATTAAAGTCCACCAGTAGTGTGGCAAGCCAGTAGTCATCTGGCGTCGTTCAAAAAGACATTTCCAAAGTCCACCAGTAGTGTGGCAGGCCAGTAGTCGTCTGGAATTGCATAAAAGAAAGTATTAAAGTCCACCATCAGCGTGGCAAGCCAGTAGTCGTCTGGCATCGTTCAAAAGACAGATCTCTCCGACGTTTCATCGAGGACTCAATCCAGCAGTCTCGTTGGGTTTATATCCCTTTTTCTTCTTCACCCAGAGCAAATTTTTGGTTATATTTGGTATTCAATCACTATATACCTTGAAAGTCCGAAAGCAATCGCTTTCAGGCATTCAGGTCTACAGCGCTTGAATAGGGGCAGCTGTAATACCCCAAAATTTGCTCTCCCCTTTGTCATCATAGCATGGCATTATCATTTATCATATCATATCCACCTCATTAACATTACATTGCATTTAACATAGAAAAATGAAGCATGGCATCCTTCTTACCATCAGGGCATGTGGTCAGGTGGGAGGTGGACAATCAAGAGATCATCCAAAGCACAAAAAGGTCAATCAAGTTGCCTCAAGGCAAGCCAAGAGCCTCTCATGTCTCATACTATCTCAATTGATCTTCCAAAACCTCAAGGAAGTGAGATTCAATGGGAGGTTGAAGCACTACATCTTTCACTATGCAAGAGGTTCAAAAATTGAAGGAAAACCCTCAAAAGAGATAGCTCATTGATTCAAAATCATTCTCAAGTGGCATTTCTCATCATCCTTTAAGAGGATACACAACATACTCTGAGGAATTTGGATTTGGAAGATGTGCAATTTCCTCCTAACCAGAGAGGGTCAAAATTAGGGTTTCTAATAAAATCAGGATATCTCTGATTTTTTGGACAAAGCTTGTTGTCATGATATTCTACATGTTCTTAAGTGTATGTATGTGGAAAATTGCCTCTCAATGGGTTTTAGAAGTAATTCAATTGGAAGAAAGATAAAAAAATCAAGGAATTTGGGGCCAAGTCAAATAATCAGAGGAAAAAGTCAACCCTTGACTTTTTAAGGCCAAATTCATGAAATTCATGTTACATATGTCCAATGTACAAAATTTGATCAAGAAACTCCAAAGGAATCATGAAAAAATCAAGATGTGGAAAGTTGCCATTTTTGGATGAAGAAGGGTTACTAAAAATAGCAAGTTTTGGCCATTTTGCATCAGAGTTTGAACCAAGGCCATTTAAATTTGGAGCACCAAATGAAAATTCCACTCTGCCTCAATGAAAGGCCTTGCTTTAAGCTTCAAATCCATGTGTGGAACATCTCCATTGGATAAAAATTGAGTGAGATATGATTGATCAAAGTTTGAGCAAAGTAGGTTCAAAACTAGGTCATGACCAAGATTTTCAAGGCACGCGCGCAGTCATTTTCACAAACACATGGTGGGCCAAATGTATTGATCAATTACTCATGGTTAGAGGCCTCAAATGAAAAATCTTTCAACATGAAAGTTGTTCCTCTATGTGAGATCTTCAAAAGTGGTGTTTATGATTTTTTCATTTGATCAAAGGTTGAGAAGTTATGATGGGTCCAATTTACTATGATCATGCTGAAAACCTAAGTGCCATGTTGCCTTGCCAACCAACCTCATTTCCTCGCCCATAACCAGTTTCCAAACCTTATTGTTCTAAGTCATTTTTCAACCTGTTCCAAACCTCATTTCACTTCAATTTTCACATCAACATTGTGCTCCAATGTGTCCTCTTTCCAAAGACTCCAAAATCTCATCAAATTGTTCAATGGTTAGAAAGTATTTCACCTGCAAACAGCCCTATGTTGGCACTGATGCTTTGACAGCTTGGTGCACGATTTTGGTTCACACACACCACAAACACTTCATAACATCTGCTTTCCACATTAAACCAAGCATACTTGATACAAATATCATACACCAGCGCGTGCCATGCATAAAAATGGAAAGGGCAAACTTATGAAGCAAGTTTCTGCCACAACAGCTTTGTTGTTTTACCCTCACTTCCACCATAGCACACCATGAATCACCATCACCACATCATAGCCAACCTCACTCGCCCCTAACTAACTTAACTCAGTTAGTTAGGGTGCACTCAGTTAACCAAGCATTGACTCACTTAACTGACTCACTAAACCATGGTTAACTCACATTATAAATAGAAATCTCACCTCTAATTTCAGTCTCAGCTTGATTCTTCTCATTTCACTGCCAAATACTCTCTAATTTTCTCTCTGATCCTCCCACTCTTTTTCATCAAATCTCTCCATTGCACGAGTTCATCATTCTCTTCTAATTCCACCTTCAAGTTTCATCTTCAATTATCTCTGAACTTGAAGCAGCTTTGGATTATTGAAGTAAGCACTGCAAATCCATCTCCATTATCACTCTACAGAGTTTGAAAGCCTTTATTTGGCCAAGTGAAGATTGTAGAAGAGACAAGACCTCTGGTTTTCTGAAGAACACTTCAAAGTTTCAGAACTTCAGGTACGAATCTCCACCATTATAGACCTAATGTGAAGTTGTTTCCAGGTTCTTGAAGCTTCTTACAAGCTCAAGAACTTGTCCGGTTAGTTGATAGGCCTTTAGAGGTATAGTGCACAACTTAGGGCTTGCTTTAATCTCCTCTGTTTTCTCTGTGTGTGATTGTTATGTGGAAAATGATGTTAGATTCACGATGTGCATAGCGTAAGCTTCATTTTGATACCACATTTGTGCATTTTGGTGAGAATTGAGGTTGCAGACGGTGGAGGTGTGACCGGAGAAGGTGACCGGAGGTCATCTCCGGCCGGTGATCTTGGATAGCTAGGGTTTTCTCATGTTTTAATCTGGTCCGTTTATGTTTTCTGATCGTGTGGTCTACTACGTGCCAACACATTAAAATTCATGTGCCGGTCATGTGCATCATCTTTGATCCCATTTAAGCATTGTGTGGGGCAGCGTATGGTAGTTAGGGTGGATATTCATGCATGTGCGTTGATTGCAACTACTTTGACTGTGACTTGACTTTGACTGCATCCAATGGTTGTTATTGCATTTGACTGTTGTTGACTGAGGGTTCATGCTTGTTATTGTGTTATGCGCGCTTAATGGACCTATGCAGATTGATAATCACACCCCTCTGTTTGGAAGCCCAATGATTTTGAACTGTCCAATTGCTATGTTCATACCCCCTGCATTTTGCATTTATTTTTCATTTTTATTTCTTTCTACACGTTTCATAATTAATTATTAAAAATACCAAAACATATTGGAAAATTCTACAAAAATTCATGTGTATTCTTAAAACATTTAGGAAATTTTCTATGATTTTATTTTCTGATTTTATGACCATTTTGCCCCTGTTCCATTATTTCTTTTGAATTTCCATTTGTATGCATACTTAATGTGACATATGATTTTGTGCATTTTTGTTCTTGATCATAAAAAATGATTTTGATGCCTTTCTTTTTTCATTGTGGTCACAATATGTTGAGGTATGTTTGAGATTTATGAGATGATTTTTAAGTCTTTTTTGGATGACTTTTGATGTGTTGCTTTGAGCATGAATGCATGAAGCTTCCATGAGACTTTGACCTAATTGTTGAGTGACTTTGGTTCTGATTCATTGCTTGTGGACTTGATATGTTAATGGCATGTGTTTAAGGTGTTTGATTGGTGAAAGTCATAATTTTTGAAGCATGTTTGATATTTGTTTGAAGCATGAAGTTTAACTTGTTCATTTTGTGAATGCATGCCTCATGTTTGGTTTGCTTGATCATGAAGGCACTTGTGCCATGAGTTGTAGTTTTGTTTGAGGATGTATAGCATGTTAATTGACTTCTGATTGTGACATTTGGGTTTCATCTTTGCATGTTTGATGTTTATCTTGCACCTTAAGTCACTTGTTTCACAAGTATGAACCACATTCACATCACTTCACCTTTTCTTCTTTGCTTCTTGTTGGATTGAGATTTTGTTTGCATGATTTGGTATGCTCATTTAGGATAACATTAGGTTGTGTAAATATGAGTTACATTCTGACTTGGAAGCATGTATAGCATTCAATCTCATTTTACTTTGTTTGTCAACTTGTTTGAATTTGATTTGTTCATTATATTTTCTTACTTTACTTGTAAGTGATTGTGCTAACCATGTAGGGGCTTCGGTAAGTTTCAATTGAGTGTGGATAAGGAATCCACATTCAACTTCTATCCTTTCTCTTTTACAATTCCATTTTGTGTTTTGTTAAGCACTTATGTGCTTTCTTTCAATAACTCATTACTTTCCCTTTTGAATTACAATTCATCTTCTACTTTGGAAGTGAATTGTTTAATTCTTTCTTTCTTTAGATTTTAGGTTGAAACCTCACAAACCTTTAGGATCACTCCCTTTAATCTTCAATTAGGATTGAGTCTTAGTCCATATAGGTTTTACCTTTTCTCCTCTCTTGAGTCTCTTTTCTCATCTCAAAGAAAATTCAAAACATATAATAAAGGTAGGCATTTATTGCATTTAGGCCTTTCATATAAAGAAAAGATTATAAGGGGTCTTCTCTTGTAATCTTAGAATGTGTAGCATATGGCCCATCTTAGGTCAATGTGTTACATATTTGATCTTGTATGAGGGACTTAAATGCAATACTTGTTGAAGGTGCAAATAATAAAAAACACTTCTTCACTTCATAATCAACAAAACACTTAATAAACACAAGTATGCTAGTGTGTTTGAACCTTGACAATTGGAACTAAGTGTGGGGGTCTTCTTCACTCTTAGTGTGCTTTCTTACCAATTCCATCTTGGAATGTGAGAATGTACACATTCCAAGGACTAAGATCCAGATACACTGTCATATGCAAACAAATCCAAAACACTTCCTTCTAAAAGACAAAAACAAACAATAACGTCTTTCCTTCGGGAATTCTTTTCTCATCTCATTCATTCTCAACGCACGAACGCGCTTCTACTCGTTCTCTTGCAAGATGGTAACGCACTCGGACCAGCGAGCCTGCAACACCTGAGCTAGAACGTAAGTCGTTCTCTAAAAAAAAACACAAACAATTCATCCCTAGTGAGGGGAACTACGTCGCTCTGATTCTCATGCTCCCGATGAGATACGTAGGCAGTGGGGTAGGGCCCATGCGAGCACTTCTTTTATTTTCCCTACATTTGTTTTTCTTTCTTTTAGTTCTTTCTCAGTATTCTTTTCTTACACCCTTTGATCGAGCAAGCAAGCGTGGATCCCATCGGGTACGATGGACGTGAGGGGGTGCTAATACCTTCCTCTCGCGTAACCGACTCCCGAACCCATTTCTCTTGGTCGTAAGACCATGCTCTATCCTTTCCTTCAGGTTTATGCGGTGTTTCCTTTCCCTCTCTTGGGATAAATACACATTGCTGGCGACTCTGTTCGGTGCCACTTTCGCGTTTGTACTAGGATGAAAATCCCGGGAGCGACACCTTTAGAAAGCGCTTTTTGAAAAGCGCAGTTAAATGCCCTAAATGGAAGCCACCTTAGAAAGCGCTTTTTGAAAAGCGCTGCTATAGATTTTACCTTAGAAAGCGCTTTAAAAAAGCGCTCTTATAGGTTAACCTTAGAATGCGCTTTCAGAAAGCGTTGCTATAGGTCTTAAATTCTCCTCACTTTAGAAAGCGCTTTTAAGGAAAGCGCTCTTATAGGTAGCACTTAAGAAAGCGCTTTTTGAAAAGCGCCCTCTAAGGTCAGTTATGAATTAAAATATAAAACACATTTCATATCATTTTCAGAAAATTCTTTTCATTTTCTGCTCTCGACCGTTTCTTTCTGCTGAAACCCTTGCGTTCAATCGTTCTTGCATGCTTTCTAAAACCCTTGCTTTCATTGCCGTCGTTCTGAAACTTTGTCGTCACCATTGCCGTCGCTCTGATACCGTTGCCGTCACCGTTGTCGTCACTGTTCATTCTTGCATTCGTGAAGGAGAAGACGAAAACGAAAAGAAGAGGTACGTTGTTGTTGTTGTTCGTGCTTCATACATTGTTCTTGTCGTCGTTGTTGTTGTTGTCGTTCATTCTTGCCGTCAGCATTGCCGTCGTTCTGTTGTTGTTGTTGTCGTTCTGTTGCTGTTGTACATTATATTTATGTTTCATTTCTGTTGCTGTTTACGATTTGGTGTTTTATGAGAAGTTTTGTTCATGTGTATTGCGTATTCGATTGCGAACCGTTTCGATTGTGTTGCAGCTAAGTAGCTATGTTAGTAACCTCTGTTGCTGTTTACGATTTGGTGTTCATGAGAAGTTTTATTTTTGTTATTACATGATATTACACAGTATGTTTCTTGAAGTCTCTTTTGTTGTTACATAGTATTATACTCAGAACTTGTTTTGTTTTATATTAGTACAGAATATTAATGGATATTAGTTAAAGTCTGGAGATTGTTTTGTACAGAACTTGTTTTGTTTGATATTAGTACAAAATATTATTTTGTTTTGTTTTATATTTGTTTGTTTTGTTTTTTAGCATATATAAGACATTATTTTTTAGGATTAAGTTATGTTAATTAGTTTGTTTATTTAGATTATGATAGGTTATTAACCAATGTTTTTATTTCTTAAATATTTGAAATTTCTTTATTTCTAACATTAATTTATTTAAAATTTAACCTTTGTTTTTAAGGATTGTTAATCATTATTTAGATTAATTAGTTTACATTATTTTCATTTATTAAAAATTCTCAAAAATATTTTTTAGTGTTCTTTTGTATATTATCTTTTCAATTTTTGATTTTTTGCTTAGAATAGAATTGTTTAGGATGTATTTTTTTGGTAGTCTTGTTTTTAATTTGCATTAATCTTCTTGGCTTCTAATTTGGTGACTTGTAACTTATGTTCCTTTTGTTTTATCTTATAATTGTGATTTGTATTGGCTATTTTTTGTGTGATATATGATGTTTTGGTTTTCTTTTATGGAATATGGATTTATAGAAATATGCAGGTGTAAGCTGGATTTAGTTTCTTTAACTTGAGATTGTTGCTCTTTTATATAAATTTAGTTTGTCTGTCATTTAATTTTTGATTTTTTCTTTCTTATAGGTCAAATGGCTAGTAACCAGGACGACACACACGAGACACATGATGAAAATGAAGCTCAGAATGAACCTTCGAATGTAGAAAGTGAAATAAAACGTGGAATAACTATTATGAAGTCAATCATCCGTGCTAGAGATAAAGGGATCAAGTTTGATGTACATTGGAGTGATGAGAACCAATTAATTGAGCCTAACGGTTCAATGTTGTCTTCATACATTGGTTCACTTATCCGTCAGCATATTCCAATTACCAGTGATAATTGGAGGAGTCCAAAGTTGAAAGCTGGTAAAGATAAGATATGGACTGAGATACAGGTACTTTAATTTACTTATACTAACACACTTTATGTTTATATGTTTATAAGATAAAATAAGTCTTTAATTTAATTATACTAACACACTTAATGTTTATATGTGTATGTTTTTTTGTAGAGGTCCTTTAATATTGATGAAAGCTGGAAAAAATATTGTCTTCAGTTGGCCGGAAAGAGACTCAGAGGGTTCCGAGCCTTATTATCAAACAAATATCTTAGGGATGCGGATAAATTTTTTGTTGAAGCAGAACTTCCACAGTTGTATGCGAACGTGATTGAACCCGAAGAAAGGAGCACGTTTGTAGCCAAACAGAAAACCAAAGAATTCAATGTAATGTTATCTTGTCATGTCTATTAATTGTATTATATACTTGTTGCATTAGTTTGTTCTGATATGACTTAAACTTGTTTATCCAGGATTTGAGTGCCATTAATCGCCAAAGAGCATCAAAACCCGCGTATCCATACAGAAAAGGGCGTTTGAGATATGCACGGTTACAGCAAAAATTGGTAAGTATATATTAATGATATGATTTTATTAATTGTATTATTGTGTTATACTTGATGAATTTATTATTTAACTAAATGTGTAGTTAGAAGAGACGAAAAGTGAAGAATCATCACTTCCGGGACATGTTTTGTGGAAGGAAGCTCGTGTGGGTAAGGATGGAGTTGTTAGGGAAGATGTTCAGCATGTTTATGACGAATGTGTAAGTATAACATTATGTCTTTAAGTTAATCGAAATTTTATTAAAATATAATTAATTTGTAATCCCCACTAATAAATTTCTATATGTCAATGAATTTCAGGAGACTCTATCTAAATCCTTAACCACAGGCGAGGAGGATTGCAGGAGCATTCTTAGTCGAGTACTAAATGTTCCTGAGTATTCCGGCCAGGTGAGAGGTAAAGGATTTGGTGTGACTCCATCTTCCTTGTATCCAAAGAGAAAAAATCCCAGCAACCGAGAAGTCATGCAATCATTGGAGGAACTAAAGGCACAAGTCCGTGAATTGCAAAAGGATAAAGAGAGATATAAGGCGGAAAAGCGCGGTTCCGATTTGAAAGATACTAGTGACAAAGCTAGTATCAATAGTCAAAATAAAATTCCAGAGGTAATTAGCACATATTTATTTTAATTAAATTAACACATTTATTTTAATTGACCTTTATACACATTAACAATTACATATTTATTATTGCTTCAGGGCATTTCATCTTGCCAGCTATATTTGTCGTTACCGACTTATCGCATGGTTGGCCAGGGAAAAGTTCATAACCATGTGGGAGAGTTACTTCACCATCAACCGCTCCCTCATGGACATCTGAAAGTGTCGGTTGATATCGCTTTAGATACGGATGCGGTACTACCCATACCTGACTCGGTTTCAGAGGTTACATTGTTGCGAGATGTAATAGGTTCGTTTGTTGCATGGCCGTTAGACCTCATTTTCATGGATGATGAGGTATGTTGAAAACCATTACGAATCTCTTAGTATTCAAATGTCAAATCTGAACGATTATGAAAATCATTCTGAACCATTACTTACATTTTTTTACATGGTAATGTTAGACTCCTACAAAACCCGCAGCTAAGAATAAAGGGGTTTTGCGGAAAAACGAGTCTGTTGCATCAAAAAGAGAGGTGCATTTTAAGTGTTATTCTATTATCCAAATTCAAAAGTTTCATGATTTTCTACTTTACCTAACTTATATGATTGTTAGGTTCCTGCTCAAGCTTCACAACAGGCCAGCAAGAAAAAAGCTCCTACTAGGACCGTGCAGGCAAAAAGAGCTCCTCCTCGCTTTCAATCGTGTCTAGAAACACTTATGGCAATGTCAGATTTGATGGATGGTGCTATTCGTCAAATAGACATGGACAAAGGTGTTTTTGGTTTTCATCATTCTGAGATAATCGGAAGAGAGGACATGGAGCAGATTTTCAAGCATATTGAATTAGGCATCGGTGTTATGCATTCATACATCTGGTACTCCGATCAATCTATTATTTATTTAGTCGAACAATTTATTTACACATTTAAATGAAAATAGTCTGATGTTTATTATGTTTTTATTTAAGGTGCTTGTATGAAAAATTGATGCGGGGGACGAAATTGTCAAATAGATTCCGTTTCTTCTCTTGCACCCTTGTCAATGCACCAGCAATTGGTATGAATGCACTTTCAGTAAGAGACCACTTAACTGAGAGATTTATGGCCAGCAAGATAGAAAGTTTGTTTCTTTTACCGTATAATACTGGAAACGGGTAAGATTTTCATTCTAATCTTTAATTTGTATCTTTTGCGTAGAAATTATCCATCTAAACTTTTGTTATATTTTACAGTGGACACTAGTTGTTGGTTGCCATTAATCCTACAAGAGAAGTGGTCTATTATCTGAATTCATTGGATACTGATTGGTCAACATATCAGGATATGAAGGATGTGGTTGATACGTAAGTGAGATTGTTCGAAATATTCGTGTGTATTTGTATATTTAATTATTTCTGTGAGATTGTTCTAAATTTACGTTTTTCTTTTATAGAGCAATACTCGTATACCGAGCACAAAGAGAATCTCGAGTAGCACGGGCTAAAGCAACCAACGTTACATGGGTCAAAGTGGAGGTATATTAATTTTCACAATGTTGCTTATTAGTGATGCTACTTGATAACACAAAACAACTATATATTAATTCTTATTTGTTTGTCTATGTGTAATGCCCTCGTCGGCGTAATGGCATAGACTGCGGGTATTTCGTTTTGAGGTTTATGAGAGAAATCCTTCAAATGGATCGATTAGAGATTCCTATTACGGTATACATGGATTTATAACTTAGGATTTATTTTAATATTTATCGGATGTGTCATATAATTTATTATTTTTAACTAAATCATGCATATTTTGTTTTGTTATGTAGTACTTTGATGAATACGCGTGTTCTCATTACACGAAGGATAAATTGCAAGAAATTAAGGAGGAATTGTGTGAATACCTTATTGAAAAAAAATCCTATATAAGGTATAGGATTATGGGATTATGTGAATGTATAGTTGTGAATGGGACTCCCGCATCAAGGAATGTATAGCTTCTCAAACATCTATAAGAGATCAAGAGGACTCCCACATCAAGGATCAAGCACAAGGTTGCAACATTCCAAGTGGATCAAGCCTCGAGATCGCCAGTGTCGCCAAATTAGGGTTTTGGTCGACCAAGGCCTCCAAATGAAAGTTTTCATCTGGGCATGAGCCAATGCTTCAAAGCTCAACCCAAGATACTTCAAGAGACCTCATGAACCCAATCATCAAGTCAATTTTGCCTCAGGGGATGCATTCCTAAAAATTCAGGAATTAGGGTTTCTTGACCTAATTCACCCCTAAGTTGACTTTTGGAGCAAGACTTGATTCAAGGCCTCAAAAAATGTTTTGAAGACCTCCAATACATCATATTGATCCATTTACAAGGATGGGTTGATTCAAAGAACTTGGTTCATGAGCCACACAAAGATTCAAATTCATCTATGCCAATTAGGGTTTCCTGATGAAAAAGTCAATTGTACATTTGACTATTGAACCAAGACATGCTCTCAAACCTTTGGACATGATTTAAGATACCCTAAAAAACCAATGGAATCCATCCATTAGGTTTGAATTAAGGTCAAGGACTTCATTTCATAAGGGATCACACAATTTAGAATTCATCTGACAAAAAGTCAACTGTGCCCTAAATCAAGTTTGAATTTTTGGAATTTTTCACAAATATGGCTCCCCTAAGTAAAAAACAATGTTAATGTATGGGTTTGATCATCATACATCAAGAAAAATCAAAAAAAGTGAGTTAACTTGCAAAAGGGGCAACTTAGAGAAACTTAAATTTTTCTAAGTTATGGAACAAAGTGGATTTGGTACCAACTTTGCAAGGTCATATCTCCCAAACCCTAAGGCCTTTTTCTCCCATTCAACCCTCAAATGAAAGTCCATCTGACATACTTTAAAAGTGTCAACTACAAGAGATTCCAAATCCTCATGGATTTTGAGTTATGAATTAATCAAAATCACAAAAACATGAAAATGACACTTTTTCCAACACTTGGTGAAATTTTCAATAAGTCAGAATCTGCCTTACTTTTTCCAAAATATAGGGACATTTTTCACTTTGATCCAAGTTAAACCAGGTCCATTGGTGAACATCAACGTTGAAGTATGCCATGAGGGTTTTACAACAAGTACCGGATCATCTCCAAGTTCAATTTGAGTGGGGAGATACAACCCTTGGAACATGGCATCATGTACTGATTTTTACAAGGCAGATTTGTGCATTTTTCTCGAGTTAGCTAATTTAGGCAACTCCAAGCCTTGTCATCCATTTGGACACATCAGAGGATAACATCCAAGAGAAAAGATCTGATCCACAAGTCTCCCAAGTCCAAGAATCTACATGTAGCCATAACAAACCCAAAAGGCTACAAAGTTCAAAGACTCCAATTTTGTTTCAATGCATTCAATGGATGCATCAAGGTGGCATGAACTGAGGCAATTCTAACTAAATGAGTCAAGATTCAACTCTGAACCAAAGGACCACATGCTTGTGCCCTAACCTCAAGTCAATGTCTAGGGAAGACTAAAGACGCCTTTATGCTACAATTGGCCAAGGGAATGTCCACGCTGCCATTCACTATTGCTTGCAGAACAAACTTGCTCTACTATAAATAGAGCTCATTTCTGATCAATTCAAGTACACAAAAGCACTACTACACTTGCTTTCTTCAAATTCTCTCTTTCACTTCATATTTGCTTTATTTTGCAAGTAACAACTGAGTTTTTGAGTTAGAGAGCACTTCCATCACAGTCATGATCCAAACACATTCAATATGTCATATCTAAGCTGTTCAAACAATCACATTTGATCTGAAACACCAAAATCAAAAAGTCAACCTCCAAAACCTAAAATTTTGACTTTTTTGCATTTTTAAGCCATGTCTTGATTCAGTCACTTTCACAACTAAACAAAGCCTCAAACACACTTTAAATATCATCCTTAAACGGTCCCAATTGGTTTCCCTCATCTGGAACCCCATTTGAGAGAGTTACCATATTGGTCATTTTTGCCCTTTTGCAAGAAAGAGCCAACTCTTGTTCCTGAGGATTCCAGCTAGTTTTGATCATCCAAAAAGCTTCTAAGGGATCAATCAAGAGTGTCAAAAG
Organism: Lathyrus tuberosus; assembly: GCA_022829125.1. Taxonomy (NCBI): domain Eukaryota; kingdom Viridiplantae; phylum Streptophyta; class Magnoliopsida; order Fabales; family Fabaceae; genus Lathyrus; species Lathyrus tuberosus. The sequence continues at coordinate 2,325,955 of JALAZF010000337.1, forward strand.
CATTGGATTACTTCTGGCACAAGGATCTTGATAGATAGCACAAGGAGCTTCAAGAGGTAAGTGCATGACAACTTGAACTCTTTGAATTATGCATTTCTTTGAAGTCCACTGATCATAGACATCTCATACATATCATATATGTTATGTTTGAACCAATTTACCATGCTATTTGTGTTTATATGATGTGTTAGCATAGAACATGCAAATCTTGGCATTTTTTGAAACTACTATCGGGTTTTAAAATAGAGACATATTCTGTAAAATATAAAGGCACCATTGGATTCCTCATGAAATTCTAGGCAAGATGCACCTAAATTTTGTCCAAATCCATGGAGAAATGAGAAAGTTAGAGCCTTCATGCAAATCCACCAAGACTTGGTTTTTTGCCTTGGCCAGGCCTAAAAACAAAGTCACCCAGTAGTAGCGCGCATGTGTGTTTGTGTAGGAGGTCATGGGTTCAACACCCACCCAGACCTTTTTGCTATTCTTTCTTATTTTTGCTATTTTTCAATATTTTCATGGTTTTTGTTAATTAATTCAAAAATTAATTTCTCTCTCAAATTTAATTATTTTTTATTGGTTCTTTTTTTGAAACTTCACAAAAATATTAAAATATTTTATTCCAAAAATATTTCACAAAAATATTATTTATTTCATATATTTGGTATTTTTGTAAAGAATTATATTTTTATTTATTTTAGACATTAAAAATATTTTCTTTCTCTTGATTTTTGCAAATTCAAATGATTTCCAAATCATTCCATGAATGAAACATAATTTTTCAAACATTAATCCAAGATCACAACTTGTTTTTCACACGTGTTTGATAAATTTGATTATTTTAATTGAATTTTTATTCAATTAAAATACATTTTTAAAATCAAATTAGAGTTTTTGGTTATCTCCACCCTCACAAATCTTTTCAAATACTTTTGGGCCTCTAATAGAGTGTAAGACCCAACCCATTTTGAAAACCAAAATAATTTGGGCCTCAGTCATTGTATAAGACCCACTGCGATTTCAAAAATCTCGGCGCGATCGCTATTTCATTTTCAAAATAACCTGGGCCATCCCTTGTGTTGTAAGTCCTATTTCTTTTCTTTAAAACACCTTAGGCCTCTAACAGAGTGTAAGACCCAAACTCCTTTTGTACATAAATAAATTTGGGCCTCAGTCATTTATATAAGTCCCAATACAGTTTTCAAAACGACAGTGCGATCATTGTCTTTCACTGGGCATCTCCTTAAGTTGTAAGCCCCATCTTTTGTACAAAAATAAACCTTGGACCTCTAATAGAGTGTAAGACCCAATCCCCTTTGTAAAATACAATAACCTTGGGCCCGTGCTATAGTGTAAGTCCCACAACATCTGTTAATATTACAAGATGATTAATGTTTATCAAATAAGTCATCTGGGCATCTCTTGTTGAATAAGCCTCAAGCTTCTTTTCAAAACAACTTTGTTCTTTAATTCAAATTCAAATTCATAGTTGTTATCAAAACTTTCTTCAATTTCTTGATCAACTAACCTTACAGCTATGGAAGCTTGCTCACCTGTAAGTTTTAAACAGCTTTCTTTTACATACTTGCTTATATATATATATATATATATATATATATATATATATATATGTTTGTATTGCTGGAAGCTTGCTCACCTGTAAGTTTTTCTACCATCTTTTAAATACTTGTCATATATATCAACTGTATATATACTTGAATATCTGCTTAGAGTTTTCCCCGACAATTAAGTCTAGAATTAGATAAAGCCAGTTGGTCACTTTTTCAACACAGTCAAAACTAGTTCCCCATAGGAATTTCCAGATACAGTCTTGCCTCCTCTTGGGCTTATACAATATGGAACAAAGAGAAAGGCATTATTCCTGGTGAAACTTTTCTCAGACTGCCACTATTAGAACTTCTCAAAGAAATTCATTTCCCCAGAGAGGATTAATTCCCGGTGAAACTTCTCTTGAATTTCTTCAAACTCTAGAACTGTTCATAAAAGAAAGAATTGATTCCCGGTGAAACCTTTCTTGAACATTCTTAAGTTTGGACCCACAGGCTTCTTAAAAGCATCCCCAGCGTCCTCTTGGGCTTTGTACAATGACCCTCTGGCTTCTTAGAAGTTATCATGCCTCCTCTTGGGCTTAGTACAAGGACCCAGAGACCTCTTAAAAGGTATAGGACATACCTAGTCATCCTTTGTTAGAGCAGTCTTCCTGAGTCAAAACATCAAACCAGTTTAGGGTTGACCTTCATCCCTTAACATCTCAGCGTCCTCTTGGGCATCATACAAAGATCATCCTCCAGCTCAGAGACAAACTTTTCCATACCAGTAAAGTTGGACAGTCTCATCTCCTTTTGGACCTTACAGAAACCTTTTTATTTCCTTAAAGAACAGGAAATAAATCTGATCACCTGATCAATCTCCAAGCAGAGTTAAAACCCACAGATTTTAAAACTCAATCTCTAAACCCTCACTTTAATTTTCCCCAGTCAGTGTCAATTACTGTTGATTCACCATTAACAAAATTCCCAATAGAATCAGAAACTCAAGGCATCTGATATCTCAACTCTTCTGTAATCCCCAGTAAGAGTTGAATTCTCCAATTTGGACCTGTCTCTGGATCTCAATAATCCTCAGCAGAAGTTAGCCTCCTCTTAGGCTTCATATAAGAAATTCCCCAGCCAGCCTCCTCTTAGGCTTTGTATAATGATCATCCCTCAACAGTCTTTTCAGCCTCAATCTTGGGCTTTGTACAAGACACCCCAAAAATCTCTCTCCAGTAGAGTCAGTTAATCTTTTCAGCCTCAATCTTGGGCTTTTTACAAGACACCATATCTATCTCTTCAGTATAGTCAGTCAAGTTAAACTGTCAGGCTCAATCTTGGGCTTTGTACAAGACACCCAAAAGTGTCCTCCACAGTGGAGTCATAATCTTTTCAGCCTCAATCTTGGGCTTTGTACAAGACAAATATTAAAACACTCCCTAAGCAGTGTCATAACATTTCAGCCTCAACCTTGGGCTTTGTACAAGAGACTTAAATATTCACCAGCTGGGTCAATCTCTTTTAGCCTCAATCTTGGGCTTTGTACAAGACAGACAGAACTTTTTTCCCCAAAAGAGTCAAATTCTCTTTCAGCCTCAATCTTAAGCTTTGTACAAGACACAAATTAACACTCTCTTGTTGAGTCAGTCTCCTTCAGCCTCCTCTTAGGCTTTGTATAATGATCTCCCCAGTGGAAAATCAATCTTTTAGCTTCAACCTTGGGCTTTGATCAAGGCACACAAAAATCAACATCCCCTCAGAGGAAATCAAAATCTCTCTGCAGGAAGACACTTCTCTGTATATCACACCAAAGCAGTCATTCAAAACAAACCCTAATCCCAGATAACTGTTGTAAGTGGCACACTAGTTAATACAAACATCCAAGCTACTGTCCATCTCTTATCCTGGTTAAAACTTCATCTAATTGTGGTAAGTGGCAAGCCTCTGGATTATTTACATCCAAGCCAATGTCCCACTCTTAGTATGAATTCCTAAGAAAAATGGCATTGCTCTACACAGAGTTAAAGTTTTCTCCTTCAGGACAAATTCCCGGTAAAGGCAATTATGGCATTGCTGGACTCCATGATTTCCAGTTAAGGTAACCTTCCTTTATAAACCAGTTACCCAAACAACTATGATAACATATGAGATATCTCCCTTTAGAGATGACAAATTCTCTCTCAGTCAAAACCTTTTAGCTTCAATCTTGGGCTTTGAACAAGACACAAACAAATAAACCTTTAGCTTCAATCTTGGGCTTTGAACATGACACCAGACATCTTTTCCTCCATTAGAATAGGAGGAACTACGATTGCTCTGATTTCCCTGTTTCTCTAAACGGGAATACGTAGGCATAAGATTGCGAAATCTTAGTGAGCATACTTGTCAAAAAACCTTAGGTCCCTGACCTTACTAAAAATATCGGAAAACCCGAAAAAACAACAAAAATACTCTCTCTCTCTCAAACCCATCCACAAAGAAGAAACTCTCCTATTTATAGACAAACACCGTCAAGTACAAAGCAGAACCTAAAAATATCATCTCATGGATAACCATGTATAGGATGGGTAATTGACAACTCCCCATTGTATAACCTGACCCTGGACTCCCCAATCTCTGTCAAGCGTTTGTTCAGTTAAAACATTCGCGTGCAAGGTTAGTTTTAGATAGCTTCCATTTCCCTTCCAGCTTCACAGGATTAATAAGAAATCAGAAAGTAGCACCCAACATTCCTTCCACTGAGGTGAGGAAATCCCATGGTGATAAGGTGGTCGCGTCACCGACAAAAATCGTACGTTAGAGAAAAATGGCGACTCTGCTGGGGAAGCCAAATTAAGACTAGAATTCATAAGAGGTCTAGGATGTTAGTTTTAGGAATACTATATATATATATTTATATACTGCTTTTCCTACTTGATATCCATGTTTATTTTTCTGTCAATGGGAACGCGAGTGATGTCGCGTCTGGAAAGTTTGAGAGAAACCATAAGATAAGTGATGGCAAAGACGGGGAACATTTATAGGGAGTGATTCCCGACTAAGTTGAACTTGGTGGACCATCGAATCAGTGGAGGTACCCGTGTGATACTACGCTGAACAACTGTTTGTTGTGAAAGTGGACGCTATCATAGTGAGGTGACCAGTTAAACTGAGGATTTAGTAGACATTAACCATATGGCCAGTTTTGTAGTGCGAATATCGCGAATAGTTGATACGCGATACTACACTAAAATTGAGATTTATTCTGGGATACTATAGCTCACTCGGGTGAACCAGCTTGTTGTTGTTATCTCCGGGAGGGGTCAGTGATTTTTGGGAACCTTAACTCGTTCTACAGGTACAAAAATTACCAAAATAGTACAACCTTTTGGGGATGGGTAGAGCCATGACTCCATGCTCGTGACGTTGAACCTTTGAACCCATGTTTTTTCAATGTTTTTGTGTGCTGCATTCATGCATTCATCTAAAAAACTCTTTTCAAACAAGAATAAATCTTTTTCAAATTAAACTAAACAATAAATTGCAAATATCAGAGAGATTGCGTTATGGATTTCGGTAGAAGAAAGACGCACAAGTACACCTTCAAGTCTCAAAAACTAGAGGACTTAAGGAAGTTGACAGGGATGATTACCAACCCTGAGGCTTTCAGATCTAAGCACGGAGGATTATTGTCTCTATTAAGGGTCCATGTAGTTGAAGGAATTCTGTCTACGCTAATTCAGTTTTACGATCCAGTTTACCATTGCTTCACTTTTCCAGATTACCAACTGACACCAACCCTAGAGGAGTACTCTCACCTAATTGATTTACATATCACTGACCAATCTCCCTTTTTTGGACAGGAAGAAATTCCAAAGGAACAAACCATTGATAGAGCAATCTATTTGGACGAGTCAGAGGTCAGGACCCACATAACCACCAAGGGAGGAATCCAGGGTTTACCAGCTAAATTCATGATTGAGAAAGTTCTATAGTTTGCCAGTGTAGGAAACATAACCGCTTTCGAGGATATCTTTGTTTTACTCATATACGGTTTATTTCTCTTCCCCAACATTGATAACTTCGTTGATACCAATTCCATTAAGATATTTCTAATTGGAAACCCTGTACCAACCCTGCTCGCAGATGCTTACCATTCTGTACACTTAAGGAATTTGTATAGTGGAGGAATGATCACATGCTGTGTATCCTTGCTCTACAAATGGTTCATTTTCCATCTACCCAAGTCTACTGCTTTTTGGGATCATAAGAACTCTCTACATTGGTCACAGAGAATCATGTCTCTCACCAACTCGGACATAGACTGGTCCAATAGGATTTATGAGGGTATAGAAATCATCGACAGATGTGGAAACTTCCCTAATGTACTCCTCATTGGACCTAAAGGTGGAATTAATTATCATCCAGTTTTAGCCTGCCGTCAATTCGGATACCCGATGAGACATATCCCACGAAATGTTCATCTGGAAGGTATTTTCTTCAAGGAAGGAGAAAATGACGGAGCACTTAAGAAGGAAATAGTGCATTCCTGGCAACATATTCACAAAAAAGGACGAGAGTCTCTAGGAAAATAGGACTATATCTCCTTGGAGCCTTATCTCCATTAGGTACAAACTAGAGCCCTCAAGTTGAGGATGCCTTACCCTCGTCAAGAAGTTTTTCCGTTAAAGGAATCTGCTCTTTATTTCATGTCTGAAACGGAAAAAATCCACGTCGCTCTCAACAAAGTTCAGCGAGAGAAGAGTTCTTGGAAAAACAAGTATCGAACTCTCAATGTGGAGTGTATCAAAATTCAGGAACTGTTAAGAGAAAAGGATGCTCTGATTAAGATATTAGAGCAACATGCTGTAGAGTGTCAGGAAGATCAAAGAAATTTGATCGCTCATTTCATTTGGCAAAGGACTGATAACCCGACAGCGGTTGAAGAACCTCGATTAAAGAAAAGGAAACTACCAGAACCAGCATCTGAGCTCTCTTCAAAGAGGTCCCAGGATCCTTAATTAAGCTTAGATTTTTCTTTTCCAACAATTTGTAAAATACTGTACTTCACCTTGTAACATACTATAATCCTTCAATTCAATAAAAAGAGGTCCGCCCCTCTCTGTATGATATTTGAAATTTATTTGAAGTTTCTTTTTTATTAAAACAAAAACTAAAAAATATATCATTGCATTCATCATTCTCACATAACGCATTCTCTCGAGTCTCACGCACGTGTCTCAATTCTAGAGTCAAACTGTCGTACTCATATAATACTCGGGCCAATCGACCAAAGAAAATGGACGATCTCGAGGAAGAGAATAGAGAGCTGGGAGAAGAATTCGACGCTCTAAAGGAAGATCTGAAGAAACTTCACAGTGACATACAATCCCTGGCAGCAGTTCAGGAGCAGCATCAGCAAAAGACTGTGATCTCAAAAATCACGTCTACGCCCATAGTGGAGACACATGAGAATCATTCACGGTACAACATGCCTAAGGGTCGGCCCTGGGGCATTCCTCTCAACTTTATCCCTGAAGGATACATCCCGCAGATCACGGAAGACCTGGAAACTTCGGGAAAGTGACGACGCAAGGTTTACAACAGAAACTCCTGAAGGTTACAAACTTCAGGGTTTTAATAACCAAGAGTTACAACTATCATGACTATACCACAATCAGTGGTACACACTATCCCGGGAGGACAGATTCCACAGGCAATCTCTGGTGGAAACGAAGATATGTATGAAAGATAAATGTGTTCCAAGAACAGTTCTTGGAGATGCAGAAGGAACTGCATGCCATTCGCGGTCAGGACTTGTTTGGAAAGGACGCCGCTGACCTTTGTTTGGTCCCAAATGTCAAAATCCCGCACAAATTTAAGGTGCCTGACTTTGAAAAGTACAAAGGCAATTCTTTCCCTCACAATCACTTGGTGATGTACGCTCGAAAGATGTCAACTCAGACAGAAAATCAACAGCTACTGATCCACTATTTTCAGGATAGTTTAACCGGTGCCGCTCTCAGATGGTACATGGGTTTAAACCGCACTAAGATCAATACTTTCAGAGATCTCGGCGCTGCCTTCGTCCAACAATACAAGTATAACCTGGACATGGCACCAGATTGAGATCAACTCCGAGCAATGTCGCAAAAAGACAAAGAGACATTTAAGGAGTACGCTCAGAGATGGCATGAAATTACCGCCCAGATTTGTCCCCCTCTTGAGGAAAAAGAGATGACAAAGATCTTTCTGAAGACCTACGACCGAATGGTCGCCAGTGCGCCAAGTGAATTCACTGAGATGGTAAACATAGGAGTATGCCTTGAAGACGCAGTCCAAGAAGGACAGTTAGCCAAAGAGGCTGAACCATCCAGTAGTACCAAAAGGTATGGTAGTGCTTTCCAGAAAAAGAAAGAACAGGAGACCAGCAATATCTCTCTAGGAAAGCAAAGGCGACGGTACCAACTAGTAGCGGCAATAACTCCTGCTATCAGCCCTGCGCCAATTCCAGCTTATCAGCCTCAGGTTGCTCAAAGCCAACCTAGTCAACAACAGTACCAGCAAAGGATACAACAACCTCTTCAGCAGGCTCGTCCTCAGTACAACAATAACAATCGTACAACACGACCACCAGGGTTTGACCCTATACCGATGTTGTACGCGGAACTTTTTCCGCTGTTACTGGCCAAGGGGCACGTCCAGACTAAGTCTCCTCTTACAGTACCAGAAAATATGCCTTTTTGGTTCAAGACGGATCAAACTTGCCCTTACCATCAAGGAGGATCGAGGAACAACATCGAAAACTATTTCAGTTTCAAATCTGACATTCAGAAACTTATCAGGAACGGGGTCTTATCTTTCAAAGATACTAATCCGAATGTTCAGACGAACCTGTTGCCACAACATGACAAGGCTGCAGTAAATTTGGTAGAAGAAGAGTTTATCCGCAGTTACCAAATTCGCGATGTACTCCAGTTTGGAACCAATTTGGTCAAGATGCATTGTCAATAGAGCGGGTACGATCACGTACCACCTCACAATTATCACCAGTGTGATATCTGCTCAAAGAATAATCAAGGATGTTCTGTAGTGCAATTAGCTCTACAAGAACAGATGAATCTCTGATGGATTCAAGATCATAGAATCTGAGAAGTCAACGTGGTCCACGCTAACCCCAACATTGTTCAGAACCGCAACATTCTTGCGGTGAATGTAAATTTGGTGGAGATGCACTCAAGGTAAAGTCAATATCATAATCTGCCACGACACAATTATGATGCCTATCAGATTTGCTCAACAAGCAATCGGGGATGCTCTTTTGTACAAGAGGCCCTTCAATGTTAGATGAATCTCCGATGGATCCAAGACTATGAGGAAAGAAATAACCATCAAATCAATATGGTTCAGATCTTTGATATACGATTGATGAATACCAGTCTGGTAGAACTACATGCAAAGCAAGTCAGGCTTAGCTTTCTGGCTTCACATGATTATCAAGCCTGTGAATAGTGTCAGGAGGACGCCAAGGCTGTGCAGTTGTCCAAAGAACACTCCAACAATTGTTGGACCACTAGTGGCTTCCAATTTATTTGGACGAAACTACACAACAAATCAGTATGTCTGACGAAAATCCTAGTAGACATCAGAGTCAAGATGTCTGCTCAATGGAAATAGATTTGGTCAAAATGCATTATATACAAAGAGGGCGTGGTCGGGTACCACCACATAATTATGAACGCTGTAGAGTTTGTTCAGAAAACAACCAAGGATGTTATCTTGTACGGTCGACTCTTCAAAATTAGTTGGACCGGAAAGAGATTCGACCATGTTTAAGTTCTAGGTCGATCAATGTAATACAAGACTATCTTCCTGATCAAAGCGAAGATATTGTCTTACTTTCCAAGCATGAAATGGCTGAAGACGTTTGCGCCATAATTCCTCAGCTCAACGAGTCGAAAGTCTCTCTTGACAGTAGACAAATTTTCAACCTTGAACCAATTGAGGCTTCCTACGATGGTCATAAAAATCAAAAGGCTCCAGTGGTGATATACTTACCCGGACCAATACCGTACAAATCAGATAAGGCTATCCCATATAAGTACGGTGCAACAGCAATCAAAAATGGAAAGGAAACTCCATTATCCTCCGTCGTAAACATTGTCAACATAAGTCGAGTCACACGGAGCGGCCGAATCTTCAACCGAGGAGTTGGAGAACCTGCCAAAGAAAATGAACCTCAAGCAGAAGTTTCGAATCAGCAAATTAGGCAATCCAGTAATCCCGAATTTTCAAAGAACAACGATGAGGTGCTGAAGCTCATCCAGAAAAGCGAGTACAACATTGTAGACCAACTATTGCAAACTCTGTCCAGAATCTCTGTATTATCTCTCTTACTTAGTTCTGAGGCTCACAGGGAAGCTCTGCAGAAAGTTCTAGAGCAAGCTTACGTAGAATAGGATGTAATTGTAGGACAATTTGACAGCATCATTTCCAACATCACTTCCTGCAAAAAATTAGGGTTCAGTGATGAGGAATTGCCGGAAGAGGGCAAAAATCTTAACATGGCGCTTAACATTACAGTCAACTACCAAAACGATGCTTTAACCAGCGTACTAGTTGACACAGGATCATCTCTGAATGTTATGCCAAAATCAACTCTGACACAACTATCATTTCAAGGAGCTCCGATGAGAGGCAGTGAGATCATCGTCAAAGCCTTTGACGGATCCAAAAACACAGTTATCGGCAAAGTCGATCTTCCCATAACCATCGGTCCTCACACTTTCCAAGTCACTTTCCAGGTCATGGACATCTGGGCAGCATACAACTATTTATTAGGAAGACCTTGGATACATGTAGCTGGGGCAGTCACTTCGACACTTCACCAGAAGCTGAAGTTCGTCAAGAATGACAAGCTAGTCACAGTCTATGGAGAACAAGCCTTAATCGTGAGCAACTTATCATCTTTTTCCTACATAGAACCAGAAGACACTACTGCGAAAAACCCATTTAACAATGGTTGCGAAAGAGATATAATGACGCGGGCGTAGACGTTATTATGTAGAGTGTCGTTGTATATATGATACCTACAATCACGGCCCAGAAAGCGTTGTAATAAATTAGAAAATGCGCTACCTATAATGACGGTTATTTTAAATACCCGTTGTTGTATGTCTTTTAATAAAATTAAAAAAAATTACAGCATTAGAACAAGAACAACAGCAAGAACAAGAACAATAGCAAGAACAACAAGAACATCAAGAACAACAATAAGAATAACAACAACAACTACTACAACAACAACAACAACAACAACAACAACAACAACAACAACAACAACAACAAAAACAACAACATCAATAACAACAACAACAATAACAACAACAACAACAACAACAACAACAACAACAACAACAACAACAACAACAACAATAACAAGAACAAGAAAAAGAACAACAACAATAATAATAACAATAATAACAACAAGAACAACATTAATAAAAAAGAACAACAAGAACAACAATAATAAAAAAGAACAATAAGAACAACAATAATTAAAAAAGAACACCAACAACTAACATTGCTAACTCGAGTTTTGAAATTTGGTTTAGTGGAGAAATAGAGTATCGTAAATGAAAGGTGATGTTTGGAGGTAGAAGATGTCTAAGTTTTAGGTTTCACGTGGATTACTAATAGTAGTGTCATGGCCGTTGATAATCACTAAATGGATGGACAATTTTTGTTTAAGGATAGTGAAAAAACTCAATATGCACGCCACCAATAATGTTGGTAATGAGACTTGAAAAATGCTGGTGCTGGGACTTGAACCTATGATAAGACGCTACCTATAATGACAGTTGGTTTAATTTACCCGTGGTGAAAGGTCTGTAAGCATTTTGAAAAAAAAAGTAAAAAAACGCTACCTATAATGACGGTTGGTTTCAATACCCGTAATTAAAGGTCTGTCAGCATTTTGAAAAATAGGAAAGAAGTAACATGATTAAAATAAATTCAGAAAAATCTAAAATCACGAAATTTAATCTAATTAGGTAAAATAAGAATTTTGAGAATTTTTTTGGAATTTTTTGAGACTATGAAAGTAGTAAAAAATCATTAAAAATAGAAAAAACATGAATTTGCGGTTTTTAGGGTGAAGTCCCGTAACTCTGTTAGAGTAAGGGACTAATGACCCCATGATTTTTCTGCTTCAGATGCACGAAACAGATCTCAAAATGTAGACGATTTTCCTTAAAACGGATTTTTTGAAGAGCAAGACCTAAAACTAAACTATAGGCTATAGTGATGGTTTTGCAAATATCTGTGGTGAAAGGTTGTGGGCATTTTGAAAAATTATGTAAAAAACCATAAATGTTGGTGCAGGGAATTGAACCCATGACCAGGCGCTACCTATAATGACGGTTTTTTAGATACCCGTAGTGAAAGGCCTCACATTTCACCACGGTTGGAATAGTAACCTTCATTAAAAGCCTTTAAATGAGATTAAAAAAAATACGTGCATCTATTACAACAGTGTATAGGCAAGCCGTTATAAACCTGGCATTGTTGTATACGCGTTTTGTAGTAGTGAGAGGTTGTTGGAACTCAGTACCAAGCGCTTTCGGTGAGCAATGAGAATCGACCAGAGAAAGGGGCGTTGAATTCCTCATACAAAGACGCTCTCGAAATGATCAAAAGTAACGACGTAAAAGGATGGGGATAACTTGTGATTCCTACAGATAACAAGACGAGGAAAGGTCTTGGTTTCTCCTCGACCTGTACCTAGACTGCCAAGAAAGACGAAAGTTTTCGTCCCATTCAGAACTTCTTCCACAGTGGAGGCTTTCTCCACCAAGTGTCTCAAGAAGTACACACTATCAATGAGAGTGACTCCTCCGATATGGATGAAGAGCAGAAATCATATCTCAACGAGGATTGTTATTTGTTTCAGGGAGAGGCACATACGCCATTTTGCATTCCCACATAGAGTCCGAGATATATACCAAGATCAGACATCAAGATGATGTATGGAGATTGTGATCCTAAAGGATATCATGCTCCTCCTAACTCATTTGAAGACGATCCGATGAAATATAACTTCAACTATGACTATTATGACCCACTGGATGACTTTCCGATCTGGCAGCCATACCCAGAAGACTTGGGGCAAAAGAGTCAGCCCAACGAGGCATACCAGTTGAGCAGCATTGAAAAGAATACCTGTGTCCCCACCAAGTTATAGGATTATTACTCAAGCTATTCAGAAAATACCCAGCACAACGATGAACCTGGAAGGACTGCAGGACAAGAGTTTATCAACTATGCTTTCCCTGAGGTCAACGTCATCGAGGAAGATGACTCCTCTAGTCCCTCAGAAGTATGGGACACTTTAGGACAGTCGAGTGGCAAGTACGACTTCTTAGTCAAGTACACCGCTCCTAAAAGCTCTCGCATCAGATACGAGGACATCCAGCCAACTGGATGGGGAGATTCCCTTGATAGTGAAAACACTGTGAAAGATATAATAGAAGAGTTCTTTTACGACAACTCTGCCTGGGAGGAAGATTCCAACGATCCTGCTCCGCAAGAAATCAACGTCATTTCTAAGGACTAACCATGAAAGAAGGTGCCAGACTTTGTGAGTCATCGAGGAGTTCGTCGCTAATGGGTTGTTGTCGATGTCCCGAAAGTCGTCCATAAGTCTAAGTAATTGTCATCTTTGTTTTAACCTTTCACTTCGCCCGGGTGAAACAGATGTTTTTATAGGGCTCACTTTTCTGTAAATGTCCCTCTTCGCTTCGCCCAAAGTGACAGAGTTTTGTTTTATAGGGTTGTAGTTTCAAGAATAGACAAATCATGAATAAATAAATGTCATTCTGTCATTCCCGCATTTATTGTTGTTTTCACTTTTCACTTTTCAGAAAATGGTAATCCTAAAACAACCTAAAATTAAAAAAACAAGCATTTTTCAAAAAATACACTGCACACACTCATGCATTCTCTCTATCTCTTCTAAAACCAAATCATCATGCCTTGCAGATTGCTTGTTTTAAACCCCATTGAAACATACGATCCCATGCCTTCTCCCAACTTTGAATTCCCGGTATTTGAAGTTGAAGAAGAAGAGGACGTCAAAATTCCAGAAGAGATCTCCCGACTACTCAAACAAGAGGAAAGGTCTATTGAACCTCACAAGGAACCGTTGGAAATGGTCAACTTGAGTTCAGAGGAAGAAAGGAAAGAAATTAAGATTGGAGCACTGCTCAGTCCGACAGTAAAAAAAGACTTGATTAAACTTCTCAAAGAGTTTCTAGATGTGTTTGCTTGGTCTTATCACGACATTCTAGGATTGGATACCAGCATCGTGGAACATCATTTACCATTGAAATCAGAATATCCACTAGTGAAACAAAGGTTGAGAAGAACTCACCCGGACATGGCTATCAAAATCAAAGAGGAAGTGCAGAAACAGATAGACGCAAGTTTCCTTGCCACCTCAGAATATCCTCAATGGCTAGCTAACATAGTACCAGTTGCGAAAAAGAATGGAAAAGTCATAATGTGCATAGACTACAGGGATCTGAACAAAGCAAGTCCAAAGGTTGACTTCCCCTTACCACACATTGACATGCTGGTAGACAGTACAACAAAATTCAAAGTCTTCTCCTTCAGGGATGGATTCTCGGGCTATAATAAAATCAAAATGGCACCGAAAGACATGGATAAAACTTGGTTCATCACCCCATGGGGCACCTTTTGTTACAAGGTAATGTCGTTCGGTTTAAAGAACGTCGGGGCAATGTATCAAAGGGCCATGACGACTCTGTTTCACGACATGATGACAAAGAAATCGAAGTGTATGTCGATGACATGATTGCCAAATCTAGAACAGAGGAGGAACACGTTGAACACTTGTCGAAATTGTTCGAACGTCTAAGAAAATACAAACTCCGATTGAACCCTAACAAATGCACATTCGGTGTCCGATCCGGAAAACTCTTAGGATTCATTGTCAGCCAAAAAGGAATCGAGGTTGATCCTGACAAGGTAAAGGCTATTCAAGAAATGCCTTCACCAAAGACTGAAAAACAAGTCAGAGGATTTTTGGGACGTCTGAATTACATCTCAAGATTTATATCCCTCATGATCACGACTTGCGCGCTAATCTTCAGACTACTCAGAAAAAATCAAGACTGTGTATGGACAGAAGATTGTCAGAAAGCTTTCGACAGTATCAAGGAATATCTATTGAATCCACCAATTCTATCACCTCTAGTGGAAGGAAGACCACTGATCATTTACCTAACAGTCTTGGAAGACTCCATGGGTTGTGTACTTGGCCAACAAGATGAAACAAAAAGAAAAGAGTCTGCCATTTACTACTTAAGCAAGAAATTCACTGACTGTGAAACTCGGTACACTATGCTTGAGAAAACTTGTTGTGCTCTAGCTTGGGCAGCTAAACGTCTTCGCCAGTACATGATTTTCCACACTACTTAGTTGGTCTCCGAGATGGATCCTATTAAGTATGTCTTTGAGAAACATGCTCTCACGGGAAAGATTGCCCGTTGGCAGATGTTGTTATCGGAATATGACATCGAGTACCATGCTCAGAAAACTGTCAAAGAGAGCATTTTAGTCGATCATTTGGCTCATCAAATGATTGACGATCAGGAATCAGTCGGATTTGACTTCCTAGACAAAGATGTCATGTATCTGAAAATGAAAGATTGCGATGAACCACTACCCAGTGAAGGGCCAGAACCAGGATCCCAATGGGGACTAATATTTGACGGAGTTGTCAACGCTTATGGAAACGGAATTGGAGCAATCATTGTTACCCCTCAGGGTACCCACATCCCTTTCACTACCAGATTGACATTCAAATGTACAAATAACGAGGCCGAATATGAAGCGTGTATCATGGGTCTCGAAGAAGTAATTGACTTAAGGATTAAGAACTTGGATGTATATGGAGACTCAGCCCTAGTTATCAATCAGATCAAAGGAGAGTGGAACACGTACCAATCCAAATTAATTCCTTACAAAGATTACGTGAGAAGGTTGTTACCATTCTTCAACAGAATCGAGTTTCATCACATTCCTCGTGAAGAAAATCACATGGCTGATGCATTAGCCACTCTCTCTTCCATGATTAGTATAGGTCAATGGAACGACGTACATATGATTGACATAATGTGCCTTGAAAGGCCCGCTTACATCTTCACAATCGAAGCAGTCATAGACGACAAACCATGGTACCACGATATCAAGTGCTTCCTTCAAAAACAAGAGTACCCATCTGGGGCATCAAGAAAAGACAGGAAGACTCTCAGAAGACTGGCAGGCAACTTCTTCCTGAACGGCGATACACTCTATAAGAGAAACTTCGACATGGTTTTGCTTAGATGCGTAGACAGACTAGAAGCAAACATGTTGATGAAAGAAATTCACGAAGGCTCCTTTGGCACTCATGCCAACGGACACACGATGGCAAGAAAAATTCTAAGAGCATGGTACTATTGGCTGACATTGGAATCTGATTACTACAAGTACATGAGAAGGTGTCATAAGTATCGGATATACGCAGACAAAATTCATGTACCGCCAACGCATCTCAAAGTTCTTTCTTCCCCATGGCCTTTTTCCATATGGGGAATCGACATGATTGGCATGATTTAACACAAGGCTTCAAATGGACATCGGTTTATCCTGGTAGCCATTGAATATTTCACCAAATGGGTCGAAGCAGCGTCATACGCTAATGTAACCCAACAAGTGGTAGTCCGATTTATCAAAAACAATCTCATCTGCTGTTATGGTGTTCCAAGCCAGATCATTACGGATAATGGATCTAACTTGTTCAAAATATGGTTGTAACCTACAAAGATTGGCACGAGAGGCTACCCTTTGCTCTCCACGGTTATCGTACATCTATCCGCACTTCAACGGGGGAAACCCCTTTCTCTCTAGTATATGGCATAGAGGCAGTACTCCCCATAGAAGTAGAGATCCCATCAACCCGGGTATTGATGGAAGCTAAGCTAACAGAAGCTGAATGGTGCCGAATTCGGCATGACGAACTGAACCTAATAGAAGAAAAGTGAATAACGGTTGTATGCCATGGTAAATTATATCAACAAAGGATGAAGAAAGCGTTTGACAAAAAGGTCTGACCTCGTGTCTTCAGAAAAGGAGACCTTGTGCTCAAGAAGATACAATCATTTCTCACTGATTCTCGAGGCAAGTGGACTCTAAATTATGATGGCCCTTATGTGGTCAAGAAAGCCTTCTCAGGCGGTGCCTTGAGACTCGCAACCATGGATGGAGAGGAGTTTGCCTACCCCACGAATGTTGATGTAGTCAAGAAATACTTCGCCTAAAATAAATAAAAAACGTCTTGGTGGATTAAAAACCCAAAAGGGCGGTCCAGGCAAAAATTAGAGACATAATCTAAAATTATCCCGGTGGATTGGAAACCTCCAAAGGCAATCCAGGAAAAAGTTAAGGATTCATGGCAAGTAACTGTATCCAACACGGGTAAATTCCCCAACGGTAATACTTTCCATCAAAAAAACTTTCGTCAAGGTCATCTTCGACAGAAGCCCAGAATGTCTAGAATTCAAAGTTGGTAGAAGGATAACGGTCGTTATGTTTTAATGTAGCCATTTTCCCCCAAAATTACCATTTTCTAAAACTTTGTAAATACTCTATGGTATCATGCGCTTGGCTGATTTCCATTTTATCAATAAAATTTAAGCCTTTGTGCTTTTGTTTGCCACTTTTATTTGTTTTTGCTTTATAGAATGACATTTTAACATGATCAAAGATTCTTGAAATAAAACAAAAATGAATTTACTTGCAAAACTTTTCTTTTGCGTTTAAAATAAAGATGGCATTTCCTTTTGACTTTGAATGTCTAAAAGAACATCGACAGTTTCCCCGGAAATGATTAAACTTCAAAATGCAGAATCAAAGTACTCCTTCTAAACCGGTACACCCGAATGAAGTATCAACTGTTCAAACGTCAGGTTTCACCTAATATCCCTAGCAGAGTTCTTACCTCTTAAGACCGATCGACAACTTCTTTCTCCCCGCAGGGGCTACTTCTCCTAAGCAAGGCAGTATTGCTATATTGAACCATAGTACTTTTCATTCCCCACAGTGGCCGAGTATCCAGTCCTGTTCACACACTAGTCTGTATGTCGCGTCAGTTTTGTCAGCATAAACATACATACATTATACCTTATTAATTCATATTCATAATCATATTGCATCACTATCACTCTGGTCATACTCAAGTGATAAAAGTCCTCTTATCAATCAAGTCATTAGTACTTTCCTTGTCAGGAAATGTTTTGTCTGAATAATCTCTTCCCCGGTTTATTTCTGGATGAGAGCCTGTCCTTGACCACTTTGATAACTTGAACCTCTAAAAGACAAGAAAGACGTTCAACGGACATCCTCGGAACATCACTCTTCAGCATTGAAGATGATATCTTTGCTTTCCTGGATTGAGGAAAATCCCCAGAGAAAGCCTCTTAACCAAAGACTCTCGACAATACATCAGTCTTTCTCCAAAGAAACCCAATGTTAATGAAGTCATCAGCACCTCAAATCGAATCAGGTCACATGGAATTTCTCCGTGAGAATCCCGAAGAAAATTGTGATATCCCCAAGCAAAAAAAAAATAGTCTCTCAAGAGACTCGTTTTCCCCAGTAGAGTCAACAAATGGCATCTCCAAACTGAGAAGTTTGCACACCTCTGCAACTCAGATGAGTGGGTTTCCCCAGCAAATCTGACGTCGAATTTTCCACCAAATAGAATCTCCCAGTAAAATTCGATGAGAAGTTTGATGAAAACCGCTACTAATAGCATCCCTTGTCAAGAAAAGGAACTCGACAAGAAGAAACTGAGACCAGTTCCTTGGCAGAAAACCAAGATCGAAGGGAAGTTTATTTCAAGAAGAAACTGAGACCAGTTCCTTGGCTAAAAATCAGGATCGTGGGGAAGTTTATTGACAAAAGAAACTAAGACCAGTTCCTTGGCTGAAGATCAGGATCGAGGGGAAGTTTATTTCAGAAAACGGAGACTAGTTCGGTGGGTAAAAACCAGGATCGAGGGGAAGTTTTACCTTTTCTAAAGTATCATCACTTAGAAAAAGAAGATGGGTGAGCAAACTCCCATTCATAACCATCGTCAAAATTTTGGGAATTCCGATATTTAATCCTCTTGCACCCTGAATGTCCGAATATCTTTGCCATTCACACCTTCGGGTCCAAGAAGATTAAATAGGGGCATCTGTCATACACCAAATTTTGATCACTAAGATTTCACATCATTGTACAAATCATCACCACAATGTGGATGTATCATCATGCCACATCAACCTCCTCAAAGATGGTTGGGCACCTACCACGATCAGGAATTAGGGTTTTGAACCCTCTTAGAATATTTAGACAAAAGGTCAATCAAGAAATGACACGATCTTCAATTTGTCTAGCTTCTCAAATATCCATAAGAGATCAAGAGGACTCCCACATCAAGAATAAAGCACAAGGCTGCAACATTCCAAGTGGATCAAGCCTTGAGATCGCCAGTGTCACAAAATTAGGGTTTTGGTCGACCAAGGCCTCCGGATGAAAGTTTTCATCTGGGCATGAGCCAATTCTTCAAAGCACAACCCAAGATACTTCAAGAGACCTCATGAACCCAATCATCAAGTCAATTTAGCCTCAGGGAATACATTCCTAAAAATTCAGGAATTAGGGTTTCTTGACCTAATTCACCCCTAAGTTGACTTTTGGAGCAAGACATGATCCAAGGCCTCAAGAAATGTTTTGAAGACCTCCAATACATCATATTGATCCATTTACAAGGATGGGTTGATACAAAGAACTTGGTTCATGAGCCACACAAAGATTCAAATTCATCTGGCCCAATTAGGGCTTCCTGATGAAAAAGTCAACTGTACCTTTGATTATTAAACCAAGACATGCTCCCGAACCTTGGGACATGATTTAAGATACCCTAAAACACCTATGGAATCCATCCATTAGGTCTGAATTAAGGTCAAGGACTTCATTTCATAAGGGATCACACCGTTTGGAATTCATCTGACAAAAAGTCAATTGTGCCCTAAATCAAGTTTGACTTTTTGGAATTTTTCGCAAATATGGCTCCCCTAAGTCAAAAACAATGTTAATGTATGGTTTTTATCATCATACATCAGGAAAAATCAAGAAAAGTGAGTTAACTTGCAAAAGGGGCAACTTAGAGAAACTTAAATTTTTCTAAGTTATGGAACAAAATGGATTTGGTACCAACTTTGCAAGGTCATATCTCCCAAACCCTAAGACCTTTTTCTCCCATTCAATGGTCAAATGAAATTCCATCTGACATACTTTAAAACTGTCAACTACAAGAGATTCCAAATCCTTATGGATTTTGAGTTATGAATTAATCAAAATCACAAAAACATGAAAATGACACTTTTTCCAACACTTAGTGAAATTTTCAATAAGTCAGAATCTGCCTTACTTTTTCCAAATTGTAGGGACATTTTTCACTTTGATCCAAGTTAAACCAGGTCCATTGGTGAACATCAAAGTTGAAGTATGCCATGAGGGTTTTCCAACAACCCTTGGAACATGGCATCATGGACTGATTTTTACACGACAGATTCGTGCATTTTGCTCGAGTTAGCTAATTTGGACAACTCCAAGCCTTGCCATCCATTTGGACACATCAGAAGATAAAATCCAAGAGAAAATATTTGATCCACAAGTCTCCCAAGTCCAAGAATCTACATGTAGCCATAACAAACCTAAAAAGGCTAAAAAGTTCAAAGACTCCAAGTTTGTTTCAATGCATTCAATGGATGCATCAAGGTGGCATGAACTGAGGCAATTTTAACTAAATGAGTCAAGATTCAAATCTGAACCAAAGGACCACAGGCCTGTGGCCTAACCACAAGTTAATGGCTATGGAAGACTAAAGATGCCTTTATGCTACAATTGGCCAAGGGACTGTCCAAGCTGCCATTCACTACTGCTTGCAAAACAAACTTGCTCTACTATAAATAGAGCTCATTTCTGATCATGTCAAGTACACCAAAGCACTGCTACACTTGCTTTCTTCAAATTCTCTCTTTAACTCCATATTTACCTTCTTTTGCAAGTAACAACTGAGTTTTTGAGTTAGAGAGCAATTTCATCACAGCTCATGATCCAAACACATTCAATATGTCATATCTAAGTTGTTCAAACAATCACACTTGATCTGAAACACCAAAATCAAAAAGTTAACCTCCAAAACCTTAAATTTTGAATTTTTTACATTTTTCAAGCCATGTCTTGATTCAGTCACTTTCACAACCAAACAAAGCCTCAAACACACTTCAAATATCATCCTCAAACTGTCCCAATTGGTTTCCCTCATCTGGAACCCCATTTGAGAGAGTTACCATATTCGTCACTTTTACTCTTTTGCAAGAAAGAGCCAATTCTTGTTCCTGAGGTTCCAGCTGGTTTTGATTATCCTAAAAGATTTAAAGGGATCAATCAAGAGTGTCTAAAGCATTGGATTACTTCTGGCACAAGGATCTTGACAGATAGCACAAGGAGCTTCAAGAGGTAAGTGCATGACAACTTGAACTCTTTGAATTATGCATGGCTTTAAAGTTCACTGATCATAGACATCTCATACATATCATATATGTTGTGTTTGAACCAATTTACCATGCTATAAGTGTTTAAATGATGCGTTAGCATAGAACATGCAAATCTTGTCATTTTTTGAAACTACTATCGGGTTTTAAAATAGAGACAACTTCTGAAAAATCTAAAGGCACCATTGGATTCCTCATGAAATTCTAGGCAAGATGCACCTAAATTTTGTCTAAATCCATGGAGAAATGAGAAAGTTAGAGCCTTCATGCAAATCCACCAAGACTTGGTTTTTTGCCTTGGCCAGGCCTATAAACCAAGTCACCCATATATGTTAATGGGGTGGTGTTGATACACAGATGTATCACCACCCCAGTGGTAGCGCGCATGTGTGTTTGTGTAGGAGGTCACAGGTTCAACCCCCACCCAAACATTTTTGCTATTCTTTCTTATTTTTGTTATTTTTCAATATTTTCATGGTTTTTGTTAATTAATTCAAAAATTAATTTCTCTCTCAAATTTAATTATTTTTGAATGGTTCTTTTTTTTTTAAATTCACAAAAATATAAAAATATTTTATTCTACAAAGATTTCACTAAAATATTATTTATTTCATATATTTGGTATTTTTGTAAAGAATTATATTTTTATTTGTTTTAGACATTAAAAATATTTTCTTTCTCTTGATTTTTTCAAATTCAAATGATTTCCAAATTATTTCATGAATGAAACTTGATTTTTCAAACATTAATCCAAGATCACAACTTTTTTTCACACATGTTTGATAAATTTGATTATTTTAATTGAATTTTTATTCAATTAAACAACATTTTTAAAATCAAATTAGGGTTTTTGGTTATCCCCACCCTCACAAATCTTTTCAAACATTTTTCGGCCTCTAGTAGAGTGTAAGACCCAACCCCTTTTTAAAACCAAAATAATTTGGGCCTCAGTCATTTTATAAGACCCACTGCGATTTCAAAAATCTCAGCGTGATTGCCATTTCATTTTCAAAATAACCTGGGCCCTCCCTTATGTTGTAAGTCCCATTTATTTTCTTTAAAACACCTTGGGCCTCTAATAGAGTGTAAGACCCAACCTCCTTTTGTACATAAATAAATTTAGGCCTCAGACATTTGTATAAGTCCCAATACAGTTTTCAAAACGACAATGGGATCATTGTCTTTCACTGGGCCTCTCCTTGAGTTGTAAGCCCCATATTTTGTACAAAAATAAACCTTGGGCCTCTAATAGAGTGTAAGACCCAATCCCCTTTGTAAAATACAATAACCTTGGGCCCCTGGTATAGTGTAAGTCCCATAACATCTGTTAATATTACAGTATGATGAATGTTTATCAAATAAGTCATATGGGCATCTATTGTTGAATAAGCCCTATGCTTCTTTTCAAAACAACTTTGTTCTTTAATTCAAATTCAAATTCATAGTTGTTATCAAAACTTTCTTCAATTTCTTGATCAACTAACTATACAGCTATGGAAGCTTGCTCAGCTGTAAGTTTTGAACAACTTTCTTTTACATACTTGCATATATATATATATATATATATATATATATATATATATATATATATGTATTGCTGGAAGCTTGCTCATCTGTAAGTCCTTCTACCCTCTTTTAAATACTTGTCATATATATCAATTGTATATATACTTGTATATCTGCTTAGAGTTTTCCCCAGCAATTAATTCTAGAATTAGATAAAGCCAGTTGGTCACTCTTTCAACACAGTCAAAACTAAATCCCCATAGGAAATTCCAGATATAGTTTTGCCTCCTCTTGGGCTTATACAATATGGAACAAAGAGAAAGGCATTATTCTCGGTGAAACTTTTCTCAAACTGCCACTATTAGAAATTCTCAAAGAAATTCATTTCCCTAGAGAGGATTGATTCTCGGTGAAACTTCTCTTGAATTTCTTCAAACTCTAGAACTGTTCACAAAAGAAAGGATTAATTCCCGGTGAAACCTTTCTTGAACATTCTTAAGTTTGGACCCACAGGCTTCTTAAAAGTATCCCCAGCCTCCTCTTGGGATTTGTACAAGGACCCTCAGGCTTCTTAGAAGTTCTCATGCCTCCTCTTGGGCTTAGTACAAGGACCCAGAGACCTCTTAAAAGGTATAGGACAGAACCTAGTCATCCTTTGTTAGAGCAGTCTTCCTGAGTTAAAACATCAAACCAGTTTAGGGTTGACCTTCATCCTTTAACATCTCAGCCTCCTCTTGGGCATCATACAAAGATCATCCTCCAGCTTAGAGACAAACTTTTCCATACCAGTAGACTTGGACAGTCTCATCTCCTTTTGGACCTTACAGAAACCTTTTTATTTCCATAAAGAACAGGAAATAATCCTGATCACCTGATCAATCTCCAAGCAGAGTTAAAACCCACGGATTTTAAAACTAAATCTCTAAACCTTCACTTTAATTTTACCCAGTCAGGGTCAATTACTGTTGATTCACCATTAACAAAATTCCCAATAGAATCAGAACATCAAGGCATCTGATATCTCAACTCTTTTGTAATCCCCAGCAAGAGTTTAATTCTCCAATTTGGACCTGTCTCTGGATCTCAATAATCCTCAGCAGAAGTTAGCCTCCTCTTAGGCTTCATATAAGAAATTCCCCAGCCAGCCTCCTCTTAGGCTTTGTATAATGATCATCCCTCAACAGTCTTTTCATCCTCAATCTTGGGCTTTGTACAAGACACCCCAAAAATCTCTCTCCAGTAGAGTCAGTTAATCTTTTTAGCCTCAATCTTGGGCTTTGTATAAGACACCATATCTATCTCTTCAGTATAGTCAGTCAAGTTAAACTGTCAACCTCAATCTTGGGCTTTGTACAAGACACCCAAAAGTGTCCTCCATAGTGGAGTCATTATCTTTTCAGCCTCAATCTTGGACTTTGTACAAGACAAATATTAAAACACTCCCTAAGAAGTGTCATAACCTTTCAGCCTCAATCTTGGACCTTGTACAAGACACTTAAATATTCACCAGCTGAGTCAATCTCTTTTAACCTCAATCTTGGACTTTGTACAAGATAGACAAAACTTTTTTTCCCCAAAAGAGCCAAATTCTCTTTCAGCCTCATCTTGGGCTTTGTACAAGACACAAATAAACACTCTCTTGTTGAGTCAGTCTCCTTCAGCCTCCTCTTAGGCTTTGTATAATGATCTCCCCAGTGGAAAATCAATCTTTTAGCTTCAACCTTGGGCTTTGATCAAGGCACACAAAAATCAACATTCCCTCAGAGGAAATCATAATCTCTCTGCAGGAAGACACTTCTCTGTATATCACACCAAAATAGTAATTCAAAACAAACCCTAATCCCATATAACTGATGTAAGTGGCACACTTGTTGATACTGTTGGTTCTTGGATTGGCTAGAATTTTGGTAAAACAAAGGTGTTCAATGTTGATGTCACATGGGTGATGTCTTAACATTGAGTCTTAACATTGGTTTATGTTAAGAAGTTAAGTTGCTGAAGTTGTAATGTCTGATGTTACATGCGATGTTGTGACATCAGGTCTGCAGAAGATTAATAACATCAGGTTTAGTGATGTTGTTAGGGTTTGCGTTTTAGCTGAATATTGGGAGAGCTATTAGTCTCATTGGTTGAGGATATCTTGGGATAGATATTTTCTGTTTCAAGCAGATTTGATGCAGATTTGTAGGAGTGTTTAAAGGCTGAAGATTTAAGAAGATTTTGAGAGACAAAATCTGTTTTGAAGATTCAGTTTTAAATAACAAATCAGGTCAGATATTGTAGCAGGTCCAAGCCCAATTCAAAGAGCTATATAAAGCGCAACAATCCTAAAGGAAAAGAAACGAAGAAAGAGAGCTAAAGACTGAGAGTCGTTTGAGTCTTCGTGTTTGTAAACCATTCTAGTGTGAATTGGTGTTGGTGTTTTGAGTTGTTCTTGATCAAAGCTGTGAAGCAGAATCAAGTTGTGTTTTTCAAAGTGTGTGATCTTTGAATTATATCACTGAAGTGATTTAGGGATTGAGTAGTGTTCTCATACTTAAGTGGTCTCTTAAATAGAAGGTTGAGTGATTAAGTTTAGGAGATGTCAACTGGGTTGTTGAGTCTGTAAATTAATACTACTGATAGTGAAATTCATCCCTGGCTTGGTAGCCCCCAGACGTAGGTAGTTAGACCGAACTGGGTGAACAAATCATTGTGTTGATTTATTGCTTGTTATTGCATTGTCCATTGCAGAGTGTGTTGTTGTGACATCGCACTTAGCATCACACATCTGGTACCAGAATTTCAGATACAAACATCTAAGTTGTTGTCCATCTCTTATCCTGGTTAAAACTTCATCTAATTGCTGTAAGTCGCAAGGCTCTGGATTATTTACATCCAAGCCAGTGTCCCTCTCTTAGTATGAATTCCTAAGGAAAAATGGCATTGCTCTACACATAGTTAAAGTTTTCTCCTTCAGGACAAATCCCCGGTAAAGGCAATTATGGCATTGCTGGACTCCATGCATTCCAGTTAAAGTAACCTTCCTTTATAAACCAGTTACCCAAACAACTGTGCTAACAGATGAGATATCTCCCTTTAGAGATGACAAATTCTCTCTCAGTCAAAACCTTTTAGCTTCAATCTTGGGCTTTGAACAAGACACAAACAAACAAACCTTTAGCTTCAATCTTGGGCTTTGAACAAGACACCAGACATCTTTTCCTCCCTTAGAATAGGAGGAACTACGATCGCTCTGATTTCCCTGTTTCTCTAAACGGGAATACGTAGGCATAAGATTGTGAAATCTTAGCGAGCATGCTTATCAAAAAACCTTAGGTCCCTGACCTTACCAAAAATAACAGAAAACCCAAAAAAACAACAAAAATACTCTCTCTCAAACCCATCCAGAAAGAAGAATCTCTCCCATTTACAGACAAACACCATCAAGTACAAAGCAGAACCTAAAACTATCATCTCATGGATAACCATGTTTAGAATGGGTAATTGACAACTCCTCATTGTATAACCTGACCCCGGACTCCCCAATCTCTATCAAGCGTTTGTTCAGTTAAAACATTCGCGTGCAAGGTTAGTTTTAGATAGCTTCCCTTTCCCTTCCAGCTTCGCGGGATAAATAAGTAATCAGAAAGTAGCACCCAACGTTCCTTCCACTGAGGTGAGGAAATCCCATGGCGATAAGGTGGTCGCGTCGCCGACAAAATTCGTACGCTACACTATGGTTGAAATAATTTGTTGTTGTATGATTTTATTTTAAAATGTGAGCTGGGGTTTTAGGGTGTTACACACTACGCCAAATTGTGTTTTGGCAGCGTAACAAAGACAGCGTTTTTTGGCCGAAGCACTGCTATAAGTTTCGCTAAAAACAAAAATAAAAAATGGAGAAAAAAAGTGCTGCTAAATAGGGGTCCTATGAAAGCGCTTTTGAAAAGAGCTGCTAAAGGGTTAAGGCAGGTGAACTTTAGAAAGCGTTTTATGAAAAGCGTTGTTAAAAGGATACCATAAGCCAGCGCTTTTCAAAAGCGCTGCTAAAGGGCTTTCTTACAACACACTTTAGCCAGCGCTTTTGGAAAGCGCTGCTAAAGGCCTTTCATTAATCCCACATTAGAAAGCGCTTTTACCTCCAAAGCGCTGCTAAAGGCCTAACATAAGAAAGCACTTTCTAAAAGCGCTGCTAAAGGTCTTTTAAAATATTAAAATTTAAACAGATTCTGATATCCCTCTATTTTCATTTTGACCGTTTCTATTTAACCCTAACTCTTGCGACACTGTTTCTCTTCATCTTCTTCTTCTGCGCCCTGCATCCTCCGTCCTTCGTCGTTTCTTCCCTCCGTTCGTGGCTTACTCATGGCCTCCGTTCGTGGCTTCCCTTCATCGTCCGAAGTTTGAGGTATGTTTCTCTTCCTTTTTCTGTTTTTCTCTCCAATAATGGAAATGCCTAATATTCTCCATTGTTGATTGTTTCTCTGTTGTTTCTATGAGATAAATTTGTTGTATTATTAGTTGTTGATGTTAGGTTTTCATTTTTTGGTTTGTAGAAGTTAGTTATAACTAGTTCCTGATATTGGTGATGAGTGAAGTCTAGGGCCTAGTCGAATGTCTCTCTATTGTGCTGAAACTGCTCATAGATAGAGGTGGAGTGTGTTGACGTTGTTGTTGAGTTGCCTGCCTGATAGCTGAGTCATGATCGTTATACAAATTGGAAATGTGAATTAAAGTGAATTGTTGACTATTGGATTGTTTAGATCTAGAGTAATACATGTTGATTTAGAAAAAAATTGAACTAGAATTTTAGTGTAGACTAAGTGTTTGATAAAATACTTAAGTGAATTTTTGAACTCAAGAATTGTGATAATAATTGTGATGAGATTTGGATTCTTGAATTGATGAGATTACGGACTATTGTGCTTGAGTTTGCCCCTTTCCGGATTGGTTTTGTATACGTTTCAAACAATTGCGTCACCGCTGCCCGGGTTTCAAAGTATTGGTTCCGATGTTTGTTCGGATTGCATATTATCATGTTGCTACTTGTTTTTGAGTTGTGAATTGAATGTGCAAATTCTGGTTACATTTCCTTGTTGTTTATAGTATGAACTGTGTAGAATATAATGATGTAGTTGTCTGAGGTGTTATTAACTTATTGAATTTGCTATATATAGGGGTTACTTGTGAACTTCGCAATACTTTCACATGAGCACTTCCTCAAAAAACTCAGCGGCCAAGAAGGTGATTGAGAAAATAAAGAAGGACGGTCCAAATGTTGCAATATCTGCTGCATCATCAATCGGAGCAACCTTATCTGGGAAGAAATCTGTGACAAAGATGAAATCCCTCACAAAAGACCGCGCTCTGAAACGTGATTTTGGTGCATGATAACACTGAATCACACTATGTATTTGACTCGGATTGCACATGTTTCTTAGGATTTTATTGCTATTTTCTTGTGTTATGCTTGTATTTTGTTTTGTTTTCAGGTTCTTTGTATTCCCAGAGCTCCTCGTGAAGAAATGAAGAAAAACGAGCAAGAAAACCAGTTTTTGAGGAAATTGTACACATGGCATCCATCATGGCGGGCGCCATAGGGTAGGCCATGACTTGGATAGGAGTCAACTGCTATCAATTGCCACGATATCCATTTCTTTTTCTCTTGGTTCACATGGCGGGCGCCATGAGGGGGTGGCGGGCGCCACCTTTGTCGTATGGTTTCCCTCCCAAAAGAAGTTGGGGGCACTTTGGTCTTTCCATAGTTTTTCCTAGGCTATAAATAGATGAGTCCTTGATCTTTTTTCTTCATCCAAGCTTAGTTTCAGAACTCAAGCCATATATTTTCAGTATTGTAAAGTGATAAACTTCTCACATTGGGGAGTTATCACACGGTTTGATCGAGTCTGTAATCAAGTTTGGAGTACTCTGGTAGAAGTTAATCCTGCCGCCATTTTCATTTCCAGTAATTTATTCCAGTTGTACCAGATTTAAAGCCTCCGATTTGGAGCAGGTTTCTATTTACTTTCCCGCACCATTTATTTTCTCGCACTATTTACTTTCTCGCACTATTTACTTTCCCGCACCATTTATTTTCTCGCACTATTTACTTTCCCGCACCATTTATTTTCTCGCACTATTTACTTTCTCGCACTATTTACTTTCCTGAACCATTTATTTTCTCGCACTATTTACTTTCTCGCACCATTTATTTTCTCGCACTATTTACTTAAAAAGAATCTACTTTAACATGATCTATTTCAACATGTCTATTTACATTTCCATGTCCGGCTAAATTTTAAAGGTTAGAATGTAAGGATCATAGTTAAAGTAGTATTTCATACAAGGTGTCAATAGAAATGCTTAGGGGTTATTCTGATTTTTAACACAAGTTTTCTGCACTTTATTTCTGTTGCATAAGATCGAAAGCCGTCCAACCTTTGGTTAAACTTGGTTAGTCTTAACTGTTCAAAGGAAGCGAAAGCGCTTTGTCTAGTTAAGTAGGAGTTTTTAATACTTTAGAAAAATGATTTTAAAACTATTTTCGGACGCGTTTAGGGGTTTAAAGTCCGGTTCGCATGAACCTCTTTTTGTTAAAAGTTCCAAGTCAAAATACTTTTCAACTGAGTCAAGAAACTATATTTCTTAAAAATAGGTTTATTACTTTAACGCAATGTGCGCCTTTTTATAAGTGACAATAAGAGGGTTCGATTAAGGGATAAACTCGGTTCTGAATACGCGAAAGCGACAGTTCCCGTTAAATTAGTTCTTTTCATAAGTAGAAAACATTACCCCATAAATGGTTCTATTTACATGCATTTGGAATACTACCCGACTGTGTGAATTACATTCAGGCCTATTGTTTTAAATTGAATTTTATATCTTCGTACTTTACTTCGCTTTTACTGTGCACTCATGAACTCCCGATTGATTTTCCTTAGATAAACATCGTAACAATAGAAACCGATAGATTGACGTTTGGTCTCTGTGGGATCGATAATCTTTTATATTACGCTGACGCGATTCGTATACTTCCAAAAACACCGCATCAAGTTTTTGGCGCCGCTGTCGGGGACCAATTACGTCAAATTTCATACCCTATTGTTACACCGTCTAGACTAAGGCTTTACCTACTGGTCAATGCGAAGAACTCGCAGCACCGGTAGTCTTATAGACCCTTTAGTGGAACCTGAATGTTACGCTCGCGCACGTCTCTCACTTCGTAGAATTAAGGAAACTATGGCCGAAGACCGTAACCAAAGACCCCTTAAGGATTTCACTCAACCATCCGATGACGAACCCAGTTCTAGTATAGTAAACTCTAATATTCCTGCTAACAATTTCAAACTGAAGCCCTCCCTATTACAATTAGTACAGCAAAGCTAATCCGCGGATCTCCCTTCTGAGAACCCAAATCAACATCTAAAAGTATTCATCCGATTAGCTGACACTTTTAAAACCAATGGTGCTACTCCTGAGGTGATTCGTCTAAGACTATTTCCTTTCTCCCTCAGAGACAAAGCCCTTACATGGTTAGATTCCCTTCCAGCCAATTCTATAACAATTTGGGAAGACCTTAGGAGAGTATTCCTTGCTAGATATTTTCCCCCAAGTAAAACTGTTGTTTTTCGAAACCAAATAACCAGATTCACTCAAAACCAAGGTGAATCACTCTTTAAAGCTTGGGAGAGATATAAAGACCTATTGAGAATATGTCCACATCATGACCTAGAATCATGGCTAATCATTCATACCTTCTATAATGGACTTCATTATAACACTAAGATGACCATCGACGTTGCCACTGGTGGCGCTCTGATGAATAAACCTTACCCTGAAGCTTGCGCTCTCATCGAAGATATGGCTCAAAACCATTGTCAATGGGGAACAGAACGAGCAACGATGGAGAAGAAAGAAGCCCAAGAAGGAATACATGAGATAAGTTCTATAGACATGATGCAAGCCAAAATGGACGCTTTGGCCCTTAAGGTCGAACATATGTACGCAAACCCAGCTACTACAGCAGCAGTCTCGTCGGAATGCGAATTATATGGAACCAAAGGACACCAATCAGCGGAATGCAATCTGTTGAATGAAACAAAATCAGACCAGGTCAATTATGCCCAAGGGAACCTATTTTCAAACACTTATAACCCTGGATAGAGGAATCACCCAAACTTTTCCTACAAAAACAATAACTCTATCCAAAACCCTGCACCTTCGAGACCACCCGATTTTCAAGCCCAGAGACAAAACCAACCTATGCAAGTTGTGCCGCCCAAGCCGAACCTTGAGAAAATCATGGAAAATTTCATTTCGGCTCAAACCCAGCAAAACAAAGAATTCCTAAACCAAAACATTCATGTAAACGAAATGATTACCCAGTTAGGAACCAAGGTAGACCAAATAGTCACCCACAATAAGATGCTTGAAACCCAGATCTCTCAGGTAGCTCTCAAACAAGCTCCCGAAACCACACCTGGAGGACAATTTCCTAGACAACCTCAACAAAACCCCCTAGGACAAGCCAATGCAATTACCTTATGAAGTGGGACCGCTTACGATGAACCGTTTAACCCGGCATTGGGCAAACTCAAAACTTCTAAGAAAAGCGTTGTACCTACGGACGAAGTAGAGGAATCAGTGGAATCTGAAGAACAAAAAAACCAAGATAAGGGAGAAACTATAGATAAAACTAATGAACCACCCCCGCCATACAAACCTCCAATACCCTATCCACAAAGACTCAAACAAACCAAGATCAATCACCAATACCAGAAATTCATTAAAGTCATAGAGAAACTTCATGTGGAGATCCCTTTCACAGAAGCCATCACCTAGATACCATCTTATGCAAAGTTCCTCAAAGACATCCTTACCAATAAACGTAGACTTGATGATCCAAAACCTTTGGAATGCAATTCCATTTCCGAGAATAAACTTGCCAAAAAGGAGAAAGATCCTGGAAATTTCTCCATACCTTGTATTTTGGGGAGTCATGTCATCGATAAAGCTTTCCTGGACTTAGGAGCTAGTGTGAGCTTAATGCCTCTAGCAGTTTATGAAAGGTTAAAACTAGGAGAACTGCAACCTACTAAGATGTCTCTTCAATTAGCCGATAGATCCGTCAAATATCCAGTAGGCATATTAGAAGACGTCTCAGTTAGGATCGGTCAGTTGTTTATCCCTACTGATTTTGTTGTCATGGACATTAAAGAAGATGATGACATCCCAATCCTCCTAGGTATGCCATTCTTATCAACCGCAGGAGCCATAATAGATGTCAAGAGAGGAAAGTTGACTTTTGAGGTAGGTGATGAAAAGATAGAATTCATTTTGTCGAAATTTAGTACGGCACCAGTATTAGGAGACGTATGTTATGCCATAGACATCATTGATGAATGCATTAGGGAACTAGATTAAGAAGAACCCATAGAAACAATCAAACTACCTTCAACCCTCATAAGGGAAGATGATGGATTTATGGAACCCTACATTGATGATAACCTTCATGAATGTTTACCCCTTACCCCCGATCCAATACCATGCCCCAAGAAACCAACTTTAGAACTTAAAGAACTACCCAAGAATCTAAGATATGAGTTTTTGGAGGATGAAATGAACCGTCCAGTTATAGTCAGTGCTACCTTAAACCAAGAAGAAACATACCAGCTCTTATATGTTTTGCGGAAATATCCCTCAGCCTTAGGATATAATATCTCTGATCTGAAAGGTATAAGTCCATCCGTGTGTATGCACCGGATTTTACTTGAGGAATATTTGAAACCCTCCAGAGAACATCAGAGAAGGATAAACCCTATAATGAGTGATGTTGTTAAGAAGGAAGTTCTTAAGTTACTGGAAGCAGGTATAATTTATCAAATCTCAGATAGTAAGTGGGTGAGCCCTGTGCATGTAGTACCTAAAAAGGGAGGCATCACAGTCGTGCAAAATGAGAAAGGCGAACATGTAGCAAAACGGATAGAAGGAGGATGTCGTATATGCATAGATTACAGAAAATTAAACAAAGCAACTAGGAAGATCATTTCCCTTTACCATTTATAGACCAAATGCTGGAACGTTTAGCCAGACACTCCTATTTTTGTTATCTTGATGGATATTCGGGATTCTTCCAAATTCCTATTCACCCAGAAGATCAAGAAAAAACAACCTTCACATGCCCTTATGGAACCTTTGCCTATAGACGAATGCCTTTCGGCCTCTGTAATGCTCCAGCTACCTTCCAGCGTTGCATGATGTCAATCTTCGTTGATTACATTGATGGAATTATGGAAGTATTCATGGATGATTTCTCGGTATGCGGATTTGATTTCAAAAACTGTCTCGTTAACCTTGAGAAAATCCTGAAAAGATGTGTGGATGTAAACCTGGTGCTAAACTGGGAGAAATATCACTTTATGGTTACCGAAGGTATAGTTTCAGGACACATAGTCTCTAAAAGGGGTATTGAAGTAGATAGAGCCAAGATAGAGGTAATAGAAAACCTAAAACCCCCTAAGAGCATTAGAGAAGTCCGAAGTTTTCATGGAATGCTGGTTTCTACCGGCGTTTTATCAAGGATTTCTCTAGAATAACCAAACCTTTAACTGGCCTCCTGATGAAAGATGTCGAATTTAATTTTGATGAAAAATGAATTGAAGCATTTAACCTTTTGAAACAATCGCTAATTTCAGCACCCGTTATGCAACCCCTAGATTGGGCCAAACCTTTCGAAATCATGTGCGATGCTAGCGATTACGCTGTAGGAGCTGTTCTAGGTCAAAGAAAGGATAAGAAATTACATGTAATTTATTATGCTAGTAGAACCCTAGATGCTGCTCAACTTAACTACGCAACCACTGAAAAATAACTCCTTGCCGTGGTTTTTGCTATGGACAAATTTCGATCTTATCTGGTAGGAGCTAAAATTATAGTTTACACAGACCACGCTGCTATTCGTTACCTATTAAGCAAGAAAGATGCCAAACCTAGGTTACTTCGATGGATCCTTTTATTACAGGAGTTTAATCTAGATATTCGAGACAAGAAAAGCACAGAAAATGTAGTTGCTGATCACCTTTCTAGACTTGAGTACCTGAAACCAGATTTAGTGCCTATAAATAATGATTTTGCCTATGACAGGTTAATAGCTAAGATAGAAGCCATTGAAGAAAATAACCTAGATCCTTATAAGAACCCTGAAAAATCTTTGGCGGTAAGTGGCGTACCTTGGTACGCTGATTTTGTTAATTACCTAGCCGCTGATATCATACCTCCTGGCCTTAACTATCAACAGAAAAAGAAGTTCTTTAACGATGTAAGACAATTTTATTGGGACGAGCCACTTCTTTTCAAAAGAGGTACAGACGGTATTTTTCGTCGTTGCGTTCCAGAAGAAGAGGTAAGAAATATCATAGAACACTGTCACTCTGCACCCTACGGAGGACATGCTAGCACCTCCAAGACACACGCTAAAAATCTTCAAGCTGGCCTTTTATGGCCCACAATGTGGCATGATGTTCATGTTTATATAGTCAAATGTGATCGGTGCCAGCGCACTGGGACCATCTCCAGACGTGACGAAATGCCTTTAAGGAACATTCAAGAAGTAGAACTTTTCGATGTTTGGGGTATCGATTTTATGGGACCATTTCCATCCTCATTAGAAAATAAATATATCTTAGTGGCTGTTGACTATGTGTCTAAATGGATTGAAGCCATAGCCTCACCCGCAAATGACACACGAGTAGTGATTAAGCTGTTTAGGAATTATATATTCCCTAGATTCGGAGTACCCCGTCTTGTTATAAGCGATGGTGGATCGCACTTCATATCAAGGTTTTTTGATAAACTTTTAAGCAAATATGGAGTTAAGCATAGAGTAGCAACACCTTACCATCCACAGACTAGCGGCCAAGTAGATGTATCTAATAGGGAGATTAAAC
Organism: Lathyrus tuberosus; assembly: GCA_022829125.1. Classification (NCBI taxonomy): domain Eukaryota; kingdom Viridiplantae; phylum Streptophyta; class Magnoliopsida; order Fabales; family Fabaceae; genus Lathyrus; species Lathyrus tuberosus. Next base: position 2,360,590 of record JALAZF010000337.1, read on the forward strand.
AAATCTTAGAGAAAACTGTTTCAATAACTAGAAAAGATTCGTCTCAGAAGCTACAAGAAGCATTATGGGCCTACAGAACTGCCTTTAAAACCCTTATTGGAACAACTCCTTACCAATTGGTCTATGGAAAGTCCTGTCACCTACCCTTTGAGTTAGAACACAAGGCCTATTGGGCCATTAAAACCTTAAACTTAGATTATTTGACTGCTGGTGAAAAGTGCATCCTTGACATTCATAAACTAGAAGAACTCCGCCAGTCTGCCTATGAAATGCCATAATATATAAAGAAAGAACCAAAGCTTGGCATGATAAAAGAATTATAAAGAAAGATTTCAATATAGGAGATCCTGTTCTCCTATTTAATTCCAGGTTGCGACTTTTTCCTGGCAAGCTTCGTTCAAGATGGACAGGTCCTTTCGAAGTTTCTAAAGTCCTAAAATCCAGAGCAGTTGAGATCAAGAACCATTCTTGTAGTCCATTCATTGTAAATGGGCAGAGGTTAAAATACTACGAAGGAGGTGACATTCCCATTGATTACTCCAGCCACACTCTGATCGATCCACCACTACCTACTTCAGCTACATGAGTTCTACTCGTCAAGCTGATGTTAAACAAGCGCTGCATGGGAGGCAACCCACGGTTTTCTTTATTTTTCTTTATTTTTTTATTTTATGTTTATTACTTTCCATGTCTTACATTTTGTTTTTATTAGTTTGTTTGTATAGACTGACCTTTTATAATGTTTATGTTTTCAGGTCCCATTCTCTAACCCTTCGTTTCAGGATGCAGACCTTCGACGACATGCACGTCGCTTTCAGAGATGACGCACAGAGATAGCGCTATTTAGTCCTTTATCAACGCCCCATGGCACCTACCCGTTACCCTGACCAGGCTTGCATGGATGCCTTAGGCATCGAGCCCAGTATAAGGTTTCTATGTAGCCAGCTCCAGTGGGATGAGTATGCTGATGAAATGCATTCAACCTACAGAAACCTCACCCTGGAGTTCCTCAGCTCATTTAGCCATGAGCCATATGTTGGTCAGGACGGCAGCGTCATTTTCAGACTGTTTGGGATAGAGTACTCTTTTACCCATAAGTGGTTTGGTGATTTGCTAGGTTTCCAGAATTCCCCTGATGCCATTCCTGATTTACCTATGGGATACTTTATGAGTCGAGATATCGACAAGTTCTGGAGCGATATTACAGGTGGAGGAAGCCCTGATCCGTCTACCTAGTTATCTCACATTATCCATAACCCAGCTCTCAGGTATTTCCAGATGATCCTTGCCCACACCTTCCTTGGAAAGGCTGATGCTGATGTCCATGTTAGTGAGGAGAAGATCTTCTTCCTTTTCTGTGTGAACCAGTCGCGTCCTGTGGCCTGTGGGAACTTTCTGCTTGATAACTTCACACTCACAGCCAGATGTTCTGAAGGAATCATCCATGTGGGAGGAACAGTTACTCAGATTGCTACCGTTTTGGGTCTTACTAGTAAGCTGCTTCACCCGACTCCCTACTGCGGGTATACCACACTGGATATCGATTTCTGCTTAGACCGAGGGCTGATGAGGAGAGTTTCCTTTCACCCTAAACAGTTCAGGCTCTTGATCGACGATGAGACCATCCATTACTTCACTTTACCTGATCCTATGATGACTAGTGTCCACGACCCTGCTAATTGGAGTTATGCTTTAGAGGGTTATGGAGAGACAGTTGATGAGCCTCGCACTCCACCGTTACCAGAGTATCACCCTACACCACCTTCTCCCAGGATTACAGTGTTGTCGAATAATCTTTCCTTGCAGAAACCTGACGTGTACACACAGCTAGCTGAGCTACGTATGGAGACTACCAGACTTCGACAGGAGGTTACTGACCTTACCTTGCAGGTCCAGGTGTCCGATCTGACTCACGCGACAGAGGCTGATTGCTTGTATCAGGAGATCGCAGATCTACGCTGTGAGTTAGCCGTAGTTCGAGGTTCTGACCAGACCGAGGAGCATCTGGCTCCATGATGACACTACTCTCATTATCTTCTTTACCGTTTTATTTACTTATTTCCATTTTTCAGAATTATATATATATATATATATATATATATATATATATATATATATGTGTTTTACATTCTCGCATTTGGCATCCATGTTGTTCATGATGTACTTTGGTTATATATATATATATATATATATATATATATATATATATATATATATATATATATATATATATATGCATTTTTATGTTTATTATTCTCTCATTTTATTTTATTAATTTATTTACTTATTTATTATTTGTATTTTTATTTTTAGACCTAACAAAAAATATGCATGTACTAGAACAAGAAGAACGTGCTACCTGCATCCACTGCACCGTCTTCTTCTCACCCTTCTGCAGGTACTGCTCCTGGTTTCTATATTACTGAGCAGATGTGGCGCGACCAGCTGGCCAGAGAAGAAAGGCGGGATGGCTTCCTTGTTGCCATCCAGCAGCAACTGACCGACAACATGAGATTCATGCAAGAGTCACAACAGCAGACAGACCGCTCCATTCAAAGTATCATGCAATCTCAGGCTGCTTTGACCACCAGATTTGACGAGTTCGCAGCTTCTCAGAGCGATCGTCGCCACAGCAGATCTCGTCACCCTAGGCACTCACCGCACGGTGGCGACAGTACCAGTAGCATGCCATAGGACTTCTAGGCTACTCTTTCCCTATCTTATTTCGAAACATTGGGGACAATGTTTTATTTAAGTGTGGGAGGAGACTTTATCTGTTTTACTTGCATTTTCTTTCCTTTTACTTTTTTATTTCTTTCTAGTTTATTTATCTTGATTTTAGTTTGTTTTTAGAATATGCATGTGCTTGACGAGTCATCTGTGTAGTGTATCCCTATTTCCCCATTTCCTTAGCCTTACCAAAAAAAAAATTTTTTTTGACAAAATAAAGTGTATTGTTCTGAAAATTTGGGCTTTGAGACAGGTTTGAGTTAGGATGCGGATGACTTGGGAAAACTTTTTTGAAACATCAGTATCGTTTTAATACCATAGGCTTCGTGATTATAGGAATCGACCCCGATACCCCATATACCATGGCCTTAATTATCTTTTTAGAGTAGGTCCTTAGTAGTTTATCCTAGCAGTCAGCTCTGGCCTAAGAATGCTCTACGTAAGGGACCGATGAATATATGTGAATGATCTGTATGTTGTGCTTCATAAAAATGCAACTCGGGTATAGGTAACCCTCACAAGGTCATTTAACCCAAAAAGTTGTAAAAATTTGCAAAAAAAAAAAAAGAGAATAAAATTTGCCTATTGTTGGTTGGTTCAGAGGTATCTGGTGCTGGACTTGGTAGGGCGGGTTACAATCCGATAGCCCACAACTATAATTGGGTCAATAAAAGGGGTTACACCAGTTTGTGTACCAGAGCCCCATGCTTGAGATCAGAATCACTAAACGGTCACTTTACTATGAGTATGTATGGATAACGAGCTTAATTTGATTGCACCGAAATGAAGAGGACCCAAAAGAGATGCAAAAGGTAGGCCTAGGTACAGTGGGGTAGTATGGATTGGTTTGTATAAGAACGAAGTTTATGTCCGTGTCTGCAGAAAAGTGTCATTACGATATCCTTGGTTCACTTATTTAGTACCTATCACTTCATCCTAGTTTGAACTTAGAATCTTTTTTAGCCCAAAATCATTCATTGATACCACCTTTTTCTGTCATGAGCTATAAAGTGTTTTGTTTGAGGACAAGCAAAGGTCTAAGTATGGGAGAATTTGATAACACTGAATCACACTACGTATTTGACTCGGATTGTACATGTTTCTTAGGATTTTATTGCTATTTTCTTGTGTTATGCTTGTATTTTGTTTTGTTTTCAGGTTCTTTATATTCCCAGAGCTCCTCGTGAAGAAATGAAGAAAAATGAGCAAGAAAACCAGTTTTTGAGGAAATTGTACACATGGAATCCACCATGGCGGACGCCATAGGGTAGGCCATGACTTGGATAGGAGTCAACTGCTGTCAACTGCCATGATCTCCACTTCATTTTCCCTTGGTTCACATGGCGGGCGTCATGAGGGGGTGGTGGACGCCACCTTTGTCGTATGGTTTCCCTCCCAAAAGAAGTTGGGGGGCACTTTGGTCTTTCCATAGTTTTTCCTAGGCTATAAATAGATGAGTCCTTGATCCTTTTTCTTCATCCAAGCTTATTTTCAAAACTTAAGCCATATATTTTCAGTATAGTAAAGTGATAAAATTCTCACATCGGGGAGTTATCACACTGTTTGAACGAGTCTCTAATCGAGTTGGGAGCACTCTGGTAGAAGTTAATCCTGCCGCCATTTTCATTTCCAATCATTTATTTCCAGTTGTACCAGATTTAAAGCCTCTGATTTGGAGCAGGTTTCTATTTACTTTCCCGCACCATTTATTTTCTCGCACTATTTACTTTCTCGCACTATTTACTTTCCCGCACCATTTATTTTCTCGCACGATTTACTTTCCCGCACCATTTATTTTCTCGCACTATTTACTTTCTCGCACCATTTATTTTCTCGCACTATTTACTTAAAAAGAATCTACTTTAACATGATCTATTTCAACATGTCTATTTACATTTCCATGTCCGGCTAAATTTTAAAGGTTAGAATGTAACGATCATAGTTAAAGTAGTATTCCATACAAGGTGTCAATAGAAATGCTTAGGGGTTATTCCTATTTTTAACACAAGTTTTCTGCACTTTATTTCTAATGGGTAAGATCGAAAGCCGTCCAACCTTTGGTTAAACTTGGTTAGTCTTAACTATTCAAAGGAAGCGAAAGGACTTTGTCTAGTTAAGTAGGAGTTTTTAATACTTTAGAAAAATGATTTTAAAACTATTTTCGGACGCGTTTAGGGGTTTAAAGTCCGGTTCGCATGAACCTCTTTTTGTTAAAAGTTCCAAGTCAAAATACTTTTCAACTGAGTCAAGAAACTATATTTCTTAAAAATAGGTTTATTACTTTAACGCAATGTGCGCCTTTTTATAAGTGACAATAAGAGGGTTCGATTAAGGGATAAACTCGGTTCTGAATACGCGAAAGCGACAGTTCCCGTTAAATTAGTTCTTTTCATAAGTAGAAAACATTACCCCATAAGTGGTTCTATTTACAAGCATTTGGAATACTATCCGACTGTGTGAATTACATTCAGGCCTGTTGTTTTAAATTGAATTTTATATCTTCGTACTTTACTTCGCTTTTACTGTGCACTCACGAACTCCCGATTGATTTGCCTTAGATAAACATCGTAACAATAGAAACCGATAGATTGATGTTTGGTCTCTATGGGATCGATAATCTTTTATATTACTCTGACGCGATTCATATACTTGTGAAAACACCGCATCAGTGCAGTTGTTGATGAGGACGGGGATGTAGACTGGTTCAATTTTCTTCATTCAAGAGGCGGGAGAGAGAGCGATTAGCTTCTAGAGGGGAAGTTGTATTTTGTTGTTGTTTTGATTATCCCCTTATATGGGTGTTAATGATTTTTCTGGCCTTCAGACTCTCTTTTTAATTGTATTGTACAATATTTTGGCTCATCTGAGGCATTTTATATAATATGTCGTTTTTCTTCCAGCAAGGAATTACCCTTTTATATATATGCTAGCCCCTCGAGTACTTAAGTCAAGATGACTTAGAGTGGTCGATCATGAGGTACGAAGCGTTATTTTTTTACATTTTTGTTTTCTGAGTCTTTATATTTGTGGTAGGAAAAAGCGCTGGCTAAAGACGCCAATAGAAAGCATAAAAGGCCAGAAAAAACGCTGCTAAAGGCCCACTTTAGACAGCGCTTTTCCAGAAAAAGAGCTGCTAAAGGCCTACTTTAGAAAGCGCTTTTCCAGATAAGCGCTGCTAAAGGCCTACATAAGGCAGCGCTTTTGCATAAAACCAAAGGGCTGTCTTTACCTATAGCAGCGCCACCTTTGGCAGCGCTTTTAAGCGCTGTCAAAAGCCAAAAAAAGCGTTGTCTTTTCCCTTCTGTGGCATAGTGTACACTAAGGGTGTTCAAAACTGAATCATCCCAATAGAAAATTGTTGACCAAACCAAAATAAACCAAAAATCTCAAAAACCGCATTTGGTTCGGATGTGTTTGGGCCTTTTTTAGAGTAATTTAGAGTAATGTTATTGAGTTGTTAGAGTTAAATTTGAGTAATCTGACATGTTCAGAGTTATATTGATGAGTAGTGGGATAAGGCTAGAATATGCATATGAGTAGTTGTTTTCTTACCCCATTGGTTAGCTTACATCAGTAATAATTTTTTTGTCATGATGATGAATAATTGTGATTATATAAAATGTTGAGCTGAGTTATTCAAAGAGCTACTGCACTATTGGCCTTAAATTCGCAAATTTGTGGGTTCATAAAGGAACTGTTGTTGAGTATGTGTTATGAATGTTATTTTTTGGGATTCATGCATTCATATATATTGGATATAGGTAGGACTTCGGTCTAGTGAGTTCATGATTCAGAGAGGAACTAATGAAGGTTTCGGAGTCAAAGAGGAATTCGGCTTAGAGAGGAACCGAAGACATGATGAATTTGGTAACATAACTTTGACATCCAAACTTTGATACCCCATGGATTGAGAATTAGGGGAGAAACACATTGCATTATATTTGCATTGATGATTATCTAATTGTTGGGAATTATTTTATGAGATTTTCAATGTTGTTGTTAAACTATCCTAACTATTTACATACACCTTTAACATTATGAATGTATTTCTCACCCCTTCTATTTTATTGTGTTGCTCGTTGTGATGATGGTGCAGATACCCAGGTAGAGGATCACTAGATGTTGCTTGTTCGAAGGATTGTCGTATATGCCTAGTGTAACACCCTAAAACCCCTCTTCTTCCATAATATCTCCTCTTTTATGTTCTTCATTTTTCATCTTCGCATTTTTATACTATTGTTCTCTCTGTCAATTACGTTTGTATCGCACCTCGTCTTCTTTAATATCACTTTTCTTCTATTCTTTCTTTTTCATCTTCTTTAATATCTCATCTCCCCTGTTTTCTTGTTTCATTGTAATAAATTTATTTTTTAGCTTTTATGCTACTATTTAATGTTTTTTATTCCACTTTTGTCAAATTTGATTTTTGTATATTAAATTAGAAATTGTTTTTCAAATATGATGAGTTTTGTTATTATTTGGTAATTTATGAATTACTAAATATAAAGTTATGTTGTCCTCAATATGTGTATGTATGGCTCAATAATATTTTTGTAAGAAACTGAACTAACCTAATAAATCCAAACCGCATTAGTTTGGTTTAGTTAAGTTCGGTTTTATTTTTAAAAGTCAACCGAACCAAGAAAATGGGGTTAAATTGTGTTTCACGTTTTAATTTAACTTCAGGTCAGAGTTTAGAATCAGAACTGGTGTTCAAATTCTTTTGTAATTCATTGGCAGCAGGTATAATAGAAGTAAACAAATAACAACACAAAAGATTTATCCTGGTTCCTCCCTTAACTGAGAGTACTCTAGTCCCCTTGCCTCACAAGCAATTTTCATTATAACCACTCCATTATTACAATTGCTTATGCTTCTGCATAAGTATTTAACACTTGCTCAGACCAATTGTCTGAGACTTTCTTGCTTAGAGCCCATGTCTAAGACTTCCCTTGCTCACGCCCTCTTACCGAGTCAATTTATCTAAAGGTCATCTGGTTGAGACTTGCCCTTTCTTAGAGCACATGTCTAAGACTTCTGTTCACATCCTCTGACCGAGCCACCCGCTCTTCTGGCCATCTAGATTGAGACTTCCTTGCTCAAGCAGCACTTGAAACTTCTTGCTCACGCCCCTCAAACGAAGACTTTCCCTCGCTCAATTAGACTAACTGAATAAAACTTTCACAGGTCAAGCACTTAAGCAATGAGACTTACGTGGCTTAAGCATCTTGGCTCAATACTTGTTGCTTGAATCCCAATGAGACAAGACTTTTGCTCAAGGACATAGCAAGAGACTTTGATATAAACTACTGAAGGCTTAGCAGAATAACGAACAAGGTGTACATGATACAATCATCAGAGGTATGGGAAATCACCATAACAAAGACCTAAATCTCTTAAGATTTCTAAGATATTCAACGGTAAGAAATCTTAAGGCTTTTACAATTATAACCTACAACAGAAAATCTGCATATTACAATAGAGTTGATAATTGCTTGATCTTGCTACTCCTTCATCTGGAAAATCCTTGTTTCAGATTCAAACTTGAATCTTCAGCCATATTTATAGCCTTTGCAGAAACTAGCCCTTGAGGAAGTAACTTGATCAAATGTCTTTGTCTTTGCCCTATAGTACAAGAGACGTTGAAGATGGATACACTGCAGATTCTGAATCCAGTGTGTAACACCTTTAACCTTTGAGTCTTCAAGAGTTTTTGTACTGATAGAGCCGTTGAGATCAAATATCCTTAGAGCATGCTAACCTTTCTTGAGCCTTGCAATCCTGTAGACTCTAGCTAACAAGCTGATAAGACAACACAACTTGTTTTCTACAGTACAGACAACCACAACTTTATCACCAACTCTGAATGGTACCAAATGTTGATATATAATTACCAAGTGTAGTAACTCGTCTGAATGCTAAGGCCTTTAGCTCAGAGTCTGCGCTAAGCTACTCTAGCAATTATTCTTTAGACTCTGCCACTAGAAGCTAGCAATGAAGTAACTCCCAAGTGTGTCTAAGTAAAACAGAATCTGATTATTTATGTCCAAGAACAAAAACACTGTATTGGTCAAGTATGTTTGACAGAACACTGTATTGACAGGGATGAAGCAGTTACTAGTCGCGGTAACTATAAGATATCTCAGGCTTTGTTTAAGGGAAGTGAGTTGTGGTTCTCATATCAAAGATGTTGTTCTTTGATAAAGATTTGTTGGAGCGTGGCTTCAACAGTGAAACAGGGTTATTGAACAAGGATTTAAGATCAATTACTATTTGTGATATTCACAAGTATTTAATTGATTATTCTTGTATTTGAAGTTCAAGATTGCTGATGTTCAACAAGATGTTGAAACATCTCTTCATAAGAGTTTGTGTAGAATCATGGGAGGGGTACTGCATATGCTTTTGGATCTATTTCTCTTAGGTGTTGACCTAAGAATCTGCTTCAGTCTGGTGTGGCAGAAGCATCTGGTCTCTGGAAAGTTTCCTGGCAAGAAAATGGTCTAGACGATGGTGATGTTGAAGATGAATAAGAAGGCATCATAATCTTGATGAATATTTCTTGGGTCGACTTATTTATGATCTAGGAGTATTGGAGTGCAGCAGGTGTGTTCCAGTTGTTACTAGAAGCATCTGAATCTTATCTAGAAAGTGTCCTGGAAAGAGACTTGTCCAAAATATGGTATTGGTGATAGCATACCTTGGGTTAGTTTATTTATGATCTAGGTACATAGGAGCATGTGATCTTGCTCATCTTGGAGGTCTAGGATAAGTGGTAGTTATCTCTGACTTTCTGCAGATTGCTCTACTTAAGGAAAGTGGCATTCCTTTGGTAAAGTTGTGGTGTAGTCTATGACTACTTCTTTTCTGAAGAATCAGACTTGGCACGTTTGAGCTTTTTGGAGTTGTGAAGCAGATATTCATCAAGGTATGAGCTTGAATTGAATACATATGATATGATTAAGCAGGATAGAGGTTGTCTACTCAAACTTGGTTGTCGAATCAAGTCTATGAGAACTTGGAACTCTTGTTCTGTTATAGGGAGGAGGTTCTTCTAAGTGGAAGAAGGAAGGGCTGAATTCCTCAGTTGGATGTCTGATCGGATGTCATGACATCAAGCAGAAACTTCAGGGTCTTAGTTGATGTTGTGGCGCATCATTGTAAGATAAGTTGATATTCTCAGAAATAAATGGAATTAACACTTTAAAAAGGTCTATCTCATGTAGTTTGTGGGAGCTGTAAGAAGGAGAAGATGTTACATGTCTAAGGCTTGGTGGATCCAAGATGGCTTGCTATAAAGTAAGTGGACTATGTGACTTGAAGTTTAGGTTTCATTGGTGGATCAGAAGGTTTTCTGAAACTCTGAAGAAAAGCTAAGATTAAGCAAACAGTGGCATTTGGTTTATCTTTATCGTGCATTCAAGCAGGGTGCTTGGAACTAATTACTCTTGGGCAGAAGGGTAGTTGGTTGAAGATTTAAGGAGGTTCTGGTTTAGTTCTATAATGGAGCTTGTGGTAGAAGTTCTAAGTTGATTATGGAAGATTACCTTTTATTGGTGGATGAGAGTTTATTTCTCTCTGTGGTGGTCTAGAGTTCTTATTCATTAAGCTGGTGGCGCGGTGTTGTCTGAAGATCTTCAGTTGGATTACTATGTGTCATACCCAAAATTTTGACCACCAAGATTTCCCATCATTATGAAGATCATCACCACAATATGGATGTACCATCATGCCTCATCAATCTCCTCAAAGATAGCTGAGCATCCACCACGATCAAGAATTAGGGTTTTGAGCCCTCTTAGGACAATTAGACAAAAGATGAATCAAGAAATGACATGATCTTCAACTTGTCCAACCTCTTAAAACATCCACAAAGGATCAAGAGGACTCTCATATCAATAAACAAGTACAAAGTTGCAAATTTCCAAGTGGAAAGAACCTCGAAACACCCGATGTCACCAAATTAAGGTTTTGGACGACTGGGACCTCCAGAGTGAGATTTTCACAAGAGGATGAGTCAAGACTTCAACATATGACTCAACATGCTCAAAATAACCCTAGTAATCCATTTGGAAAGTTAAACTTGTTAGACGATGGCTAGGATCTAGAAGGGGGGTTGAATAAATCCCTTGAGTTTTACATGCAAATGGTTTCCAAAAATTGGTTTTAAAAGTTTGACAGAAGCGGCCACTGAATTACGTCTACAACGAACCTCTACTAGAGGGATCAGATATGCACGACAATATTGGGAATGAATTATGGATGAGAAAAATTCAGATTGATTAACATAGTTTAAACGCAATCAACAATGTTTTATTTGCTTGATAGTTAATCCAACCCAACAAGGTAAATCGACAAACAATTAATTGAAAATACGTTCGATTTTGCGTTGAAACAAAATTATCGAACACTTGGTGTGCGTTAACACACTAAGTGTCGATTGCAAAGTAATGTGATGTTGAGCTGCTCCTAAATACAATCCAAGGGATTGTATCAGATTTACAAAACAATTTAACAGCTCAATATAACACTAGCTCTGAAATTTTGATTAATTTAAACTTCGCAAATTCGAATGATATCAAATGTAAAGAGTTAAGGGAGACAGAACAAACACGATTTGATTAGGCAGTTCCCCAATCGTCCTCGCTTTGGGTACCTCTACTCCCAATTCCACAATTGGAATTGATATATATATATATATATATATATATATATATATATATATATATATATATATATATATATGTTGCTGTTTGCAAATTGTTTATACAAGAAAAGAACTATAAACATCCAAACTCTCAAACATCTTTGATTGTTGATGCAGATCCTTCTCTTCCCTTTATTCAAGACGAATCAAGTGCCTCAAATTCGGTTGAACAAGTCACCATCCCACGCTACTAGATTGCAAGAAACCACTGTTCTTTAGTCACCTTCACTCGGCCGACTTTAATTTTCCGCAATTCGATCCCTAAACCTTTCTTCTACGATCCTCCAATTGTAGCTACTAAACCGAAAGAATACTCTGTTCTTCGGCTACCTTCGCACGGCTGAATCCTTGTAGAATGAAACGGTTTATGCCAAAAACCCCCCAAAATCACCTTGATTCTTGGAGGATAAAACCTAAGGTTTTATTCAAGAAACACCTACCAATTCTCAACCCAGAAATGAAGATCAAAACACTTCCTAATTTTGAACGTTATCACTTCAAAACAATTGACAACACAAGCAAAAATGATTATGTGTAATTGATGGTTAACTCAAGGATGAAGATGAAGATGAAGAGAAAGATTGGTATAAATTTTCACGTTTCTTGTTATATTTAAGTGTGAGCAGACCCAACTATTTATAATGAATAACACAAAATTACCAACCAAAAAGAAATAACAGAAATAATAGAAATTAACAGACACAATTAAATGCAGAAAAAAATTGGTTCAGGCAGTGTGAGTCGACCGCCCCACACGTAGGGGTCGGCGTGAGCCAACCCGTAGGAATGACTATGCAAAATAACCTTCCATGCGTCAACCCATCTGCACGTTGCGTCGACGCAAGCTTGATGATTTTGCAGAAATCCAAATGCCCAGATGCATGCGTCTACTGCATGCAACGGGGAGGTTAGCGTGCTCCAACCTGAGCATTTCACAAGAATTGTTCAAGGCAGCATGAGTCGACTCATGCTCCTCTTGGGTCGACGCAAGACGTGCATATTTTCAAAAAATCATTTTTCTACACATTTTAGTTGACCAAGACTCGAGACACACATACCAAACATCAATATCATGATCATGCACATGCAATTTTAGGTTGGACCTTTTCCTATATGTTTAGACGCATGAAAATCGACAGTTAGATGCAATTTGCTTGACACTGAAGTGATACCGCTCAAATTACAATCTAATGCCTAGCTTATTTGTTGACATCATTAAAACCGAAATAGATGAAAGATCTTAGCCCTCACATACTCCCCCTTTTTGATGATGGCAACCCTGTATGTCTTTCTCTTGATTGTAATTTGAAGACGGAAGAACTCCCCCTTTCTTTAACACTTTAATGTCTACTGCTTTAACATTTTTCTGCTACTAGTATCCTTCTCCCCCTTTGACAACATCATAAGGAGTAAAAGAAGGTGGTCAAAGAGATATTATCATAATAAGTAGTGATTAATTCACCAATTTGCAAAACAGCGACACTAACAAGCATCCTCATATGATACAGTTAATGCACTAGGATAAACGGATAAATATGGAACGCAAGAAGCAAACACAATTCATTCCATAATTTAAAACATAGATTCAATAACAAACTGAAACATAGTTCAAAGTAAAACAAATGGAAATAACATGCAATCCAAAGAACAAAACATAGACTCAAAGGCACAAACAAAATAATGCACTAATAATGATGATGCTAATTCCTATGGTCTCCTCCCCCTAAATGGGTGACCTCTTCCTCGGTAATAATGGTCTGGTGGTGGCAAGTCCTCTACGGAACAATTCAATTCGATGACCGTGTTGTTGAGAATGTTGAGGCTGTTAGATAGATTTTGAGTCTGAATAGCCATAGCATTTTCCAAATGTGTGAATCTGGTCATGGAGGCATCAGCAAACCGAGTGAAATCCTGTGTATGAGCAGCAAACCGATTTGACAGTGTAGTAAGTCTCTCATGCTGAGCAGTGTACCTCTCATTTTGTAATTCCCAGAATTCTTCTTGTTCGAGGTTCATCTGGTGTAGCATGGCCAGAATTTCTTCAGAGGCTTGGCCATATTCGTCACTTTGTTGCCAACCATAGGTTGAAGGAACATAAGCATCCCCAAGAACAGTCCAACTGTTGTTTTGCCATTGACCACGGCCTTGCTCATCAGAATTCTCCTCTGTTTGAGAATTTCCCATCTATGCTTCATTCTCTTCATCCACCATATTCACATCAGGATTACCTATCCATGCCGCATTATCTTAATTGGCATTCACATGGCCTTTAACAATGTCTTGGTTGTCAGGATCATTAGGAAAAGGGTGAGTTAATCTAAATTTGTAAATGTACTCATTTTCAACAGGATCCCAAGTATAACCCGTCATGGTGAGAGTCTTTTGTTGAAATCGATGCTCAAATAAAACGTGGACATAACGAATATTCGGAACAGAGATACCATCCTTGTTTAAGATATTTTGAATACATGATGCATAACCCAAAGCAGTACCTTTTGTGGAGTCGCGAAGGGCAAACATGCGGTATGTGAAATAATATGGCCAATTGATTTTGATCTTGTTCTTCAAAATGTAGATAAGATGAACCTCAGCTTTATCCACTCTAGAGAATCCAACTTTCTTGGGTCGTAAAATGTGTGCGACGATCCACTGCAGAATGCGCTCAACAAACTTTAGATGACCGGTTGTAACATTCTTTAGAAACAGCTCGCTTGCTACAACATCATCTGAGTATGGTTCACGCAACATAGAGTTCAAAGCACTTTTAAACTCATAGTTGGGAGCAAACTTGGTGTCAGTCACTTGAGGAAGATTTTCATCAGTTTCCAAACTAAACAAACTAGTCTAAACATCAATGTTCATAGAATGAGGCGCATTATTTATGGAATACGTAAAATCAGTACCTTCAAATTTTCCCGCAATCCCGCAATAGAATAAGCGGACCAGATCACAGTTGAACTTATCATCACATTCAAGAAATTCATTAAAATTCTGAGAATTTAGCATGTCAACTACCTCGGTGAGATGATAGTCGGGAGCCATCAAGGGGTAGAATGCATGTTATCGAATAACAACACAGTTGCGGAAATCATCATTGAAAGATGCAGACAGAGCATCGGAGAGTAGAGACATAACATTTATCGGAGTTGAAGCAGTTTCGGCTCTTGAAGTTGAAGCTCTTGTAGACCGTTTACCAGTTACACGTCGTTAAGCCATTGTTGAAGATATTAGGAAGATGATGAATAATGTGCAATGAACAGTAATCAAATAATGAACAATTGATAGAGTGCTTGCTTCCAAATATCTTGTGAAACCCCTTCTTATAAACCTTGTGAATTCAAACTTTGTGGGTTTTGAGTTTTAGGGTTTTGATGAAGCTTTGATGGATTTTGAATAGGAATTTGGAAGAGAAGGAGAGGAGAAGACCAAGAACGATCAAATTATGACATGCAATGAAAGGATATTAAGTGCATTGAAAGTATGTAGTGAAGTTTAGAGACACTAGGTCGGCGCACGCGTTCCCAATAAAAAAAGGATTCAAAATTTGTCAGGTATGAGTCAACCTAAGCATTGGATGCGTCGGTGCAAGATGACGTGTTTTTGAAAAAAATTTAAAAATTTGAGATACACCGACCGTAGGTAGGCGCGCGCTGACCCGGTTGTTTTCATTCAAACACTCTCAATTCATGAGTTGACCCATGGCATTCTTAGGTCGACTCATCCAAGTGAAACATGGAAAATTTTAAATTTTTGCAAAAAATGTTCCAAAATAAGATAAATAAACATGCAAACACATAGATCAAGCATCCAAATGAATAATATATGCTAAAATATGTAATAAACATCAATTGTAAAGCACTCAACATGGTACATATATTTAAAAGGAATTTACAAAATGGAACGATATTACCTTGACCATGAACGATGATGAGAGCCCTCACATATTGCTCAATAACTCTTGGCATAGTTAGTCAAGACCATAAACAAGCATATATAGATGTGAAGAGCTACTATCTTAAAGAATTATCAAACACGATCCGAAATATCGAGAACGACTAGTTCCCTACGGATGTGAAAAAAGGCTCGGTAGCTAGTGGTTTTGTAAAGATGTCAGCAAGTTGATTTTTAGTATCAACATGCTCAAAGACCACATCACCTTTCTCTACATGATCCCTAAGGAAATGATGACGTATTTCTATATGCTTGGTGCGTGAATGTAATACGAGGTTCTTAGTTAGGTTAATAGCACTAGTGTTATCGTACAAAATGGGAATACGCTCAAGTTTTAAATTGAAATCAAGCAATTGTTGTTTAAGCCATAGGACTTGAGCACAAAAATTACCGGCGGCAATGTATTCCACCTCAGTTGTTGACAAAGCAACGGAAACCTATTTCTTGCTATGCCAACTCACCAAGGAATTTGCGAAAAAGTGACAGGTGCCACTAGTACTTTTCCTATCCAACTTGCACCCGGCAAATTCGGAATCCGAATAACCAACTAAGGAACAAACACTACCTTTGGAATACCACAACCCATACTTTGGAGTACCGGAGAGGTATCGAAGTATGCGCTTAACTGCTTTTAAGTGGGATTCCTTGGGACGTGCTTGATACCTTGCACACATGCATACACTGAACATAATGTCGGGCCGTGATGCGGTAAGATAAAGAAGAGATCCAATCATACCTCGTTACTTCTTTACCTCTACATCCTTACCATTTTCATCACGATCAAGATTGGCACAAGTAGGCATAGGAGTATCTATTGCCTTGTAGTTTAGCATGTCGAAGCGTTTGGGAAGCTCAAGACAATACTTTGTTTGACTCACAAGCATGCCCTCTTCGAGTTGTTTAATTTGTAATTCAAGGAAATAGTTGAGCTCCCCCATCATGCTCATTTCAAACTCCCCCTGCATTAAACTAGAAAACTCCTTGACCAAGGTCATGTTAGTAGACCCAAAGATAATATCGTCAACATAAATTTGTACCAAGATTAAATGTTTTCCTTGACGTTTAATAAAGAGGGTTGTGTCAACCTTCCCTCTTGAATACCCTTAATCAAGTAAAAATTTGCTTAGATGTTCATACCAAGCCCTAGGGGCTTGTTTAAGTCCGTACAAAGCACGTTTAAGTTTGTAGACATGATCAGGATATTCATGGGATTCAAAACCCGGAGGTTGGGCAACATAAACCTCTTCATTTATATATCCATTAAGGAAAGCACTTTTAACATCCATTTGGAATAATTTGAAGTTCTTAGTGCAAGCATAAGCAAGTAAAAGGTGTATAGCCTCGAGTCGGGCAACCGGCGCATAAGTTTCCTCATAGTCGATTCCTTCCTCTTTTTTTATAGCCTTGCGCTACAAGCCGCGCTTTATTTCGTGTTATAACTCCATTTTCATCAAGTTTATTCCTAAACACCCATCGAGTGCTGATTACTCGATGATCTCGCGGAGGGGGGACAAGGTCCCAAACCTCATTTCTCCTGAATTGATTTAGTTCATCTTGCATTGATAAAAACCAATGCTCATCGAGTAAACCTCCTTTACGTTTTAGGTTCAACTTGTGACACAAAAGCGGAGTAATAACAAAAGTTACTAAGTTTAGAGTGAGTGGTTACTCCCTTAGAGATGTCACCGATGATATTGTCGATTGGATGGTCTTTGGAAGACTTATATACTGGAGGAAGGTCATCTTCATTTGTTGGATGATCCCCCTCAATCTTCATAGGTTGGTGATCCTTTTCCTCCTCAATACGCACTGCTTCAGGCTGATCAGTTGCCTTATCAGTGTCCTTGAGTATGTCTTCAGAAGATGCACCTGCACCATGAAAAGAACTACCTTCTCCGACATTTCTCGAATAAGACTCATCAAAAGTAACGTATACCGACACTTCAACAATTCGTAACCTTTTATTATATATTCTATAAGCTTTACTTGACTGAAAGTATCCAAGAAAAATACCCTCGTCGACCTTGGCATCAAACTTACCAAGTGTCTCTTTTCCATTGTTTAACACGAAACATTTGCAACCAAAGACATGAAGGTGAGAGATATTTGGCTTAAGCCCTTTTAAAAGCTCATACGGTGTCTTGTTTAGAATAGGCCGGATGAGCACCCTATTCAAAATGTAACAAGCCGTACTGATGGCGTCGGCCCAAAAGTATTTTGAAAGTTCACTTTCATTGATCATAGTCCTTCCAAGTTCCTCCAAAATTCTATTTTTACGTTCCACCACCCTGTTTTGTTGAGGGGTTCGTGGTGCGGAAAAATTATGATCAATTCTATTGGATTCACAAAATGCTTCAAATAAATATTTTTCAAACTCACCCCTATGATCACTTCTAATTGACACAATGTTCGTGTTTAACTTGTTTTGAGATAACTTAGCAAATCTCTCAAAGGCCGAAAAGGTATCACTTTTATTTGCTAAGAAAATGGTCCAGCAAAACCTAGAAAAATCATCGACTATTACAAAACGATAATAGTTACCACCTAGGCTTTTAACCCTAGATGGTCCAAAGAGGTCCATATGGAGGAGCTCAAGGGGTCTCATAGTTGAAACGATGTTTTTAGATTTGAATGAGATCCTTGTTTGCTTCCCCATTTGGCAAGCATCACACAGGTGATCCTTTGTGAATTTGATTTTGGGCAAACCGATGACTAGGTCTTTAGAGACAATTTTATTAAGCAAATCAAAGTTGATATGAGCCAACCGTCTATGCCACAACCATGAATCTTCATTCATAGTGACTAGACACTTGTCTCCATTCAACGATACCTCATTTAAGTCTAGCATATAGACGTTGTTCACCCTTAAGCCCTTAAACACATTCTTTTTGTCACTATCTTCAACTATGCAACAATCTTTTGAAAACGATACTTTATAATTCTTGTCACATAGTTGGCTAATGCTTAAAAGGTTGTGTCTAAGGCCTTCCACAAGAAGCACATCAGAGATAGTAATAGATGAGGGGTTAACTACACTACCTTTGCCGAGAAGCTGTCCCTTGTTATTATCTCCGTAGGTGACAAACCCCTTTTTCTTCGCCACAAAGTCAATGAAAAGAGATATGTCCCCGGTCATATGTCTTGAGCAGCCACTATCTAGAACCCATCTTTTTTCGGTGGTCTCAAGACTTTGTACCTACAAAACAATCAAGAAAGAGTAGGTACCCAATTCTCATTGGGTCCTTTGCGGTAAGTGAAACCAAGATCGCACTTGGGCAACCATTGATAAATGCCTTTTGGAACAAGAAATATTCTAAAAAGACATTTAGCAATAGTATGACAAGGCTTACAACAATATAGGCAATCATGGTTCATTTGGAACTTACATTTGCTATAACTATCTCGAATCACATACGTATACTTTTGATACGGATTATTCATACTTTCTCGATAATGTGATCGATCAATAGCAAACGTAACTTTAGGCTTAAGAGCCTTGTCTAATTTGGCCTTAAGGGTTCTCACCTCTTTTTGCCAAATATGACAAGTATCACAGCCCCCAAACTTGAACCATGGAGACTTATTCTCATCAATCTTAGCTTTTGATGCATCCACCATGGAGTTTTTAAGAGCTTCCAATTCCTTTTCGGAATCGGAAACCTTTTTCTCCAAGTATTTAAAAATCTTTTTGTTCGAGGCTAAGCGTTGAAAAGCTTCCTTAGCCTCGTGGTGCAACATATCAAAAGCCTTTTGTAATTCTAAATGAGACATACTATTAGAATGATCATATTTAGAGTGTTTTACCTCTTTCTTCTTGTCTTGATGTGCCATAATACATAGATTAATGGATTCACTCTCGTCACTTGAGCTGTCATCTTTTTCCGACTCGCTATCCCTTTCCCACGCGATGTATGCTCGTCTAGACTTGTTTTACTTTTTGTGTTGACGATTCTTATCCTTATCCTTATCCTTGTCTTTCTTGAGTGATGGACAATCCGGCTTGTAGTGCCCAGATTTTCCACAGTTGTAACACGTTCCTTTAACCTTGCCATTCTTATTTCCTTCATTTCTAGATTGCCTCTTAAATTTGACTAGATTTTTATCCGAGTGTTGAATCTCATTCTTCCGAACATACCTATTGTATCTCTTCACAAATAGACTCATGTCATCATCAGAGTCATCATCTTCGTCATTGTTGGTTTCATCATCACTTTGCTCTTTTGATGTGGACTTTAAACAAGAAGCCTTAAGAGCAATCGACTTCTTTTCCGTATCTTTTGTTTTCTCCTTCTTTATACTCTTTTCATGCTTATCAAGGCTAATGAGCACTTGCTCATGCTCATCGAGTTTGCCAAATAATGTGGTGAGGTCTAGAGTAGCTAGATTATTGGCCTCTTTGATCGCGGTGACCTTCGGCTGCCATTCCCTGTTAAGACACCTCAAAATCTTATTAGTAGCAACCACGTTTGGAATTGGTTTACCAAGTAGATGCAATTTGGTGATAATATGAGTAAATCGTTTTTGCATATCCGCAATGGTTACCCCTTGCTTCATGTAAAATAGATCGAACTCTTGCGTTAGTGTGTTGATACGGGCCATTTTAACATCATTAGTGCCTTCGTGGGCTACTTGTAAAGTATCCCACATGGCTTTGGCCGTTTCACAATGAGAGACTCGATAATATTCGTCAACTCCAAAAGAGGAGATCAAAATATTTCGAGCCTTCCAATCATAGCTATACTTTTTCTCGTCCTCCTCATTCCATTGGTCTTCGGGGTTGGGAACGACAATGCATTCAGCATTAGTCATTGTAATTTCCATGGGACCGTTTAAAATAATGTTCCAAACCTTCCAATCTATGGAATTTATATGGACGCGCATACAATCCTTCCAGTAGCTATAATTCTCGCCTGTAAAAACTGGAGCTCTATTATAATCCCCTTTAGGTTCGTTCGCCATATTCCAAGAAGTTTTACCGAAGCACCAGATAAACCGGAGCTCGCGATGCCACTTGTTAGATGATGGCTAGGATCTAGAAGGGTGGGTTGAATAGATCCCTTGAGTTTTACACGCAAATGGTTTCCAAAAATTGGTTTAAAAGTTTTATGGAAGCGGCCACTGAATTACGTCTACAACGAACCTCTACTAGAGGGATCGGATATGCACGACAATATTGGGAATGAATTATGGATGAGAAAAATTCAGATTGATTAACATAGTTTAAACGTAATCAACAATGTTTTATTTGCTTGATAGTTAATCCAACCCAACAAGGTAAATCGACAAACAATTAATTGCGAATACGTTATATTTTGCGTTGAAACAAAATTATCGAACACTTGGTGTGCGTTAACACACTAAGTGCCGATTTCAAAGTAATGTGACGTTGAGCTGCTCCTAAATACAATCCAAGGGATTGCATCAGATTTACAAAACAATTTAACAGCTCAATATAACACTAGCTCAGAATTTTCGATCAATTTAAACTTCGCAAATTCGAATGATATCAAATGTAAAGAGTTAAGGGAGAGAGAGAACTAACACGATTTGATTAGGCAGTTCCTCAATCGTCCTCACTTTGGGTACCTCTTCCCCCAATTCCACAATTGGAATTGGGATAAATATATATATATATATATATATATATATATATATATATATATATATATATATATATATATATTGTTGTTTGCAAATTGTTTATACAAGAGAAGAACTATGAACATCCAAACTCTCAAACATCTTTGATTGTTGATGCAGAGCCTTCTCTCCCCTTGATTCAAGACGAATCAAGTGTCTCGAATTCGGTTGAACAAGTCACCGTCCCACGCTACTAGACTGCAAGAAACCGCCGATCTTTAGTCACCTTCACTCGGACGACTTCAATTCTCCGCAATTCGATCCCCAAACCTTTCTTCTACGATCCCCCGACTGTAGCTACTAAACCGAAAGAATACTCTGTTCTTCGGTTACCTTCGCACGGCTGAATCCCTGTAGAATGAAACGGTTTGTGCCAAAAACCCCCAAAATCACCTTGATTCTTGGAGGATAAAACCTAAGGTTTTATTCAAGAAACACCTACCAATTCTCAACCCAGAAATGAAGATCAAAACACTTCCTAATTTTGAACGTTATCACTTCAAAATAATGGACAACACAAGCAAAAATGATTATGTGTAATTGATGGTTGACTTAAGGATAAAGATGAAGATGAAGATGAAGAGAAAGATTGGTATAAATTTTCACGTTTCTTGTTATATTTAAGTGTGAGCAGACCCAACTATTTATAATGAATAACACAAAATGACCAACCAAAAAGAAATAACAGAAATAACAGACACAATTAAATGCAGAAAAAAATTGGTTCAGGCAGCGTGAGTCAACCGCCCCACACGTATGGGTCGGCGTGAGCCAACCCGTAGGAATGACTATGCAAAATAACCTTCCATGCGTCGACCCATAAGCATGTTGCGTCGACACAAGCTTGCTGATTTTGCAGAAATCCAAATGGCCAGAAGCATGCATCGACCGCATGCAACGGGGAGGTCAGCGTGCACCAACCCGAGCGTTTCACAAGAATTGTTCAAGGCAGCATGAGTCGACTCATGCTCCTCTTGGGTCGATACAAGACATGCATATTTTCAAAAAATCATTTTTCTACACATTTTAGCTGACCAAGACTCGAGACACACATACCAAACATTAATATCATGATCATGCACATGCAATTTTAGGTTGGACCTTTTCCTATATGTTTAGACGCATGAAAATCGACGGTTAGATGCAATTTGCTCGACAGTGAAGTGATACCGTTCAAATTACAATCTAATGCCTAGCTTATTTGTTGACATCATTAAAACCAAAATAGATGAAAGACCTTAGCCCTCACAAAACTACCCTTAGGAAGTGCATTTCTCAAAAGTTGGGAATTAGGGTTTTTAAGCGTCGAACCGCTCTAGAGCCAAAAGTCAAAACATGACTTTTTTGGCAAAGTTGATCCTTATGAATCATATTTTCATAAAATATGACTTATAATGTCATTTGAACAAGAATTGATCAAGAAATAAAGATAACTTGTGAAAGGGGTAAACTTGAAAAATTTGGAAATTTTTCTAAGTTACTAAAATTGGATGGTTTGGGTGCCAACTTCTAAGGACCATAACTTGTGATCCAAGCATCCATTTTGAGTGATCCAAAGCCTGATTTGTAGGTCTTGCTACATTCTACAAAAGATTCAAATACATGAAACTCTAAATCTTTATGGATTTTTAGTTATGGATGGATCAAAGTGGTGAAAAATCAAGAACATAACACTTAGTGCAAACCTGTCTAAGTACCAGCTTTGGACATCAAAGTTCATAAGGTTTTTTCAATTGGATTCAGATAGTTTCAAAACCAAATATGATCACACATGAATTGTATCATATGAGGGCTTCCTAAAAAGCACAAGAGCTCTCCATAACTCCATCTGAGCAAGGAGATAGAACCCTCTAAAGTTGCCCTGCTGCAATTGTCTTCAAGACATATTTCAAGCCATTTTTGCTTGCACCACACGATTTCCCTTTGCAACCTTGTCATCTTGCCAATTTTGTCATCTTCTTAAATCAATGAGAATTTGATGAATTATCATGTTCCTGCAAAGACCAAGCATGGAGTCAAGATGAGTCACTTGGAGGTTAATGCATTTTGTCACATTATGTTGAATTCAAAGTTCCATTTATGTGCAAAAGTACACATTCAACAAAGCTGATCTTCTCAGTCAAGATGCTCACTTAAATAACAATTAAATCATTCGAGGAATGTGGATTTGGTCAAAGCATAGCCCTGCTCCTTGGAGAGGCTAGTTTTCCTTGCATGAGAAGAAATGCCACCAAGCCAAAGCCATTGAATGTGATCTGATCTTGCATCCATTCACTATTTCTCCAAGACAAAACTTGATCACCTATAAATAGAGGTCACATTGCCTCATTCAGATCACATCAAAACAATACCACACTTGTTTTCCTTCTCTTCTTGCTCTTACTTCAAAATCTCACATTCTCAAGAGTGAAAATCATGAATTTTAAAACCAGAGCATTTATGTCCAAACTATTGATGCAAACATCTCACTTGCATCATGTGTAATTGATCCAAGCACTGAAATAACATCTGTAACATCAGGATCACCAAGTGGTACTCCATTTGCACAAAAGTCATAACTTGCTGCAGAAGGATTCGAGCTGATCAAACTAAAAGGTTCTCAACTACTCCAAGCATTCAAACACAACCTTTGAGGTACAAGGAAGTTGTCCAAGTCATTAGCACACCTCTGTAACACCTCCAAATCAGAATTCGATTCTCACTTGCAAGGTAAGCTTTGTTAAAACTGAAATCAATGAATCATGCGTCATAAACATGCTTTCAAATTACCATTGTGTTTCTGGATGCTTATAGATCATTTTCCCTCAATCAATTTCTACTTATCATGCGTGTATGGGATTTCATATAGCTATTTCAATTTTTAGGGTTCATCTGATTTTAACATGTTATCTCTTGATTCATTTAATTTAAACAAAATTGAAAAGAACTATTGTGTTCCTGGTTTAAAAACGCACGAATTTCATCTTTACATCATGTACAATGGTTGAGAAATGAGAGAAATAGCTTGCTTCACGCAAGTCTGAAAGTTGCCCAAGGAAGAAGATGGCCATGGCGCCATTCTTCAGAAATTCAACCAATTTTAGTATATATTATTCACATGCCATTATATATTTGAATTGGCATTGCACCCCAGTGGTTGATCAATTGGTTTTGTGTGTGTAGCGAGCAAAGGGTCAAGGGTTCGAATCCCCCTTGCCACAGACCTTTTGGTTTATTTTTTTGAACTATTTTCAAAGGTTTCTTTCAAATATTATTATCACTTGCCATATACTATCAGCCACACGCAAGTGGCTCAGTTGGTAAGCTTTTAACCTCTCCACCCCAAGGGCGTGGGTTCAAGCCTTAAGAGGGTCATTCCTAATTTTTTATCACTTGTTTCTTTCATTTTTGATTTAACCTCTTTAAATTATTTCAAAAATTAATTACCTTCTCAATTTTACACATTTTTGGTTAATTCTTTTTTTGAAAATTCACAAAAATGATAAAATGTTTTATTTTATAAAATATTCATAAAAAATTATTTATTTTATATATTTAATATTTTCATAAATATTTTATTTTTTATTTTGTTTTTACATTTAAAAAATAATTTCTTTCTCTTGATTTCTTCCATTCAAATGATTTTCAAATTATTCAATGAATGAAACATGATTTTCCAACCATTAATCCAAGATCATAACTTGTTTTTCACACTGTCAAACCCCAAATTTTGACCACTAAGATTTCCCATCATGGTGCAAATCATCATCACAATATGGATGAACCATCATGCCTCATTAGTCTCCCCAAAGATGGGTGAGCATTCACTACTAGCAAAATTAGGATTTCAAGCCCTCTCAGAGTTCTTAGACAAAGGATCAATCAAGGAATGACATGATCTTCAACTTTTCTAAACCCTCTCAAACATCCACAAAGGATCAAGAGGACTCCCACTTTAAGGATTAAGCACAAGGCTACTTCCTTCTAGGTGGATTAAGCCTCAAGATCGCCAGTGTCACCAAATTAGGGTTTTGGTCGACCAGGGCCTCCAGATGGAATTTTTCCTCTGGGCATGAGCCAATGCTTCAAAGCATAACCTAGGATGCTCCAAGGGACATCATAAACCCAATCGTCAAGTCAATTTAACCTCAGGGGATGCATTCATCAAAAATCAGGAATTAGGGTTTCTTGACCTAATTCACCCCTAAGTTGACTTTTGGGACAAATCATGAGCCAAGACCTCAAGACATGGTTTGAGGGTCTCTAGCACACTACATTGATCTATTTGCAACAATGGATTGATCCAAGAAGCTTGAGAAACAAGTTTCAATTTCACATGAACCACAGTTAAGGTTTCACGAGAAAAGTCAATTGTAGCTTTGACTTTTGACCAGGACATGCTCCCTAACCCTAGGACATGATTCAATATACCCTATAATACCTATGAAATCAATCCATCAAGTTTTATTTAGGTCAAGGACTTGATTTCATAGAGGATCGCACAGTTTGGAATTCATCTGACAAAAAGTCAACTGTGCACAAAAGTCAAACTTTGACTTTTTGAGATTTTTCATAATTATGGTTCCTTAACTCTAAAATGATGTTAATGTGTGATTGGAATCATCATTAATCAAGAAAAATCAAGAAAAGTGGGGTAACTTGTAAAAGGGGTAACCATAAAAACTTAGAAATTTTTCTAAGTTATGGAACAAAGTGGCTAAGGTACCAACTTTAGAGGATCATAACTCCTAAACCACAAGGCCATTTTCCCCCATCCAAAGCTGGATTTGTAGCTCTCATTACCCTCTACAAAAGATTCAACTACACCTCACTCCAATTCATTATGGATTCTGAGTTATGATTGGGACAAAATGACTAAAGCATGAAAATACATCATTTTCCAACACTTAGAAAAATTATTACCAAGGTAGATTTTGTTGAAAACACCAAAACTTGTGAGATCTTTTCACATAGTTGCAAGCCGAATCAAGTCCAAAGGTAAACATCAATGTTGTTGCATATGTTTCTAAGAATCCAAAGAGCCTTTCAGCATGAATTAATTCAACTTGAGCCAAGAGAAATCCATGCCCAAAGTCATGCTGCTGCAAGCTGTTTTGGAAAAATCAGTTTGCATGTTTGCTTGCCACACATGATTTCTGAATCAAAACCAAGGATCATTATGCCACATGTACTCAAACCAATCACAATACATCTGATCCAACCTACAAAGCTGAGTCACAAAGCCAAGGAATCTTCCAACTTGAAGTTCATGCATTTTGTCACATTTTACCTTGAATTCAAAGGGAATTAATGTGGAATAGTGCATTGTCAAGATTCTCACTTTGTTCCTCAAGAAATTAAAATGACTGAGGAATGTGATTTCAGTCAAGGTATAGCTGATCTATTTGGAGCAGCTGTTACACCTAATGCAAGAGGCATTTATGCCCAACCAATCCCTTTGAAGGTGATCTGATCCAGCAGCCATTCACTATTCCTCCAAGACAAGAGTTGATCACCTATAAATAGAGGTTCCAATGGATCATTCAAGGCACACCAAAGCAAGTTATAGCACTGCTTTCTCTCAATCTCTCTTACGTTCCACGTTTCTTTGTTTTTGAGCAACCATCATCGGGTTTTGAGTTGCAGCCCTAAGCAATCCATTCCAATTGTTCAAACACATCACATATGATGTATTTGAGGTGTCCAAACACTTAAACACCAACTGTAACACCCCTAGCTCAAAATCACCCTTCAACCAAGCCATTATGCCTCAATTATGCAGTTGGAGTTCTCCAGCTTGATCCAGAAGTTTTCAGAGTGTTCCAAAGCTTGAAACAAACTCCACAACATCCATTAAACTGTAGGGATCATCAAATCGCATCTGGAACACCATCTGTCCTGAGTTCCATTTCAGCTTGCATCAAGGTAAGCCTCAAACTCCATCTTCATGATCCATGCATATTTCCTCGCATGATATTTTTGCCAATTGATTGCCATCATGTGTTGAGTGTTTCCCCTCAAGAAATTTGATCATAGCCCTCATAACCATGTATGCACGACTGCTTTTGCAAAATTAGGGTTCATATGGTCGTGATGATATAACTTGCTATACACTGAAAATAAATAAAATCAAGTATTGCCATCTTGTTCCTTGTTAAAAAACACACGAGTTTGGTGTTTGAATCATGTCAAATGGTTGAGAGATGAGTGAGATAGGGGGCTTCATGCACGAGCTCGGGGAAGAAGATGGCCATGGCGCCATTCTTCAGGTTTTCCAACCAAGTTCTATATATATTTTTCACTTGCCATATGTTTAATGAATTGGCATTGCGCCCTAGTGGTTGATTAGCTGGTTTATGAGTATTGGCAAGTGAGAGGTCTGGGGTTCGAATTCCCCTCGCCCCAGACCTCTTTTTTACCACTTTTTCCTATTTTTTGTTATTTTTCATATTTATTTTAAATGATTTGAAAAATTAATAACTCACTCAATTTTAATTATTTTTTATTGGTTCTTTTTGCAAAAAATCACAAAAATGTTGAAATATTTTATTCCCCAAAAAATTAGATTTACATTATTTATTTAATATAATTAGTATTTTTGTGAATAAATGTCTTTTATTTGTTTTTAAACCTTTTTAAAATAAATATTCATCTTGAAAAATCAAAACCAAATGAGCTTTAATTCATCTTGTAATTAAAATATCATTTTTCAAACCTTAACCAAAGATCATAAGTTGTTTATTAAAACTTATTTGGTATTTGTATCATTTTAATTAATTTTCATTGAATAATTACTTTAAAAATGATGAAATTAGGGTTTTGTTGATTTTCACCCTAACAAATCTTTTTCAAACACTCATGGGCCTCTAATGGAGTGTAAGACCCAACCCTTTGTAAACCAAAATAATTTGGGTCTCGGTCATCGCATAAGACCCACTGTTCTTTCAAAACCTCGGCACGATCGCCGTTTTGAAAAAACCTTTTGGGCCTCTCCTTGAGCTGTAAGCCCCATCACTGGTACAAAAACAATTATTGGGCCTCTAGTAGAGTGTAAGACCCAACCCTTTTTGAAAAACAAAACATTTTGGGCCTCAAATGTTGTATAAGTCCCGTTGTATTTCAAAAGTTCGGCGCGATCCTCGCCCGTTTAAAACAAACCATCTGGGCCTCTCCTCAAGCTATAAGACCCATTCAAAATCATTTTGGGCCTCTAATAGAGTGTAAGACCCAATCCCCTTTTAACCAAAACAATTTTGGGCCTCAGATATTGTATAAGTCCCTCTGCGTTAAAAGAAGATCTCGGCGCGATCGCCAGTTCAAAAATTAAACCCTTGGGCATACCCTCGTGTTATAAGCCCCATTCTTTTTCTTTCAATCACTTTGGGCCTCTTGAGAGAGTGTAAGACCCATCCCCTTGTACAGAAAACCTTTCTTGGGCCTCAGTCACTTGTATAAGTCCCTGTACAAACGACAGTGCAATCACTGATAAAACCTTGGGCCTCTCCTTGAGCTGTAAGCCCCAATTTTCCTTTCAAAAGCACTTTCTCCTTTGATTTTGTAACATGCTGCTATTTTCAATTTCTTTGTTGAACAACTAACCAAACAGCATGGAAGCTCTACAACCGAGTAAGTGTTTACCCGTTTTCATTTACCGATTCCATATGTATATAATTGTATTGTGGGGCTGTTTCACTGTAAGTCTTCTTTCATAAACTCATATCGACTGTGTAATACTAGTATAGATATTTAGAGTTTCCCCGGCAACTACGTCTAGAACTAGACAAAACCTTTTCTCCTTACATCCAACGTTCTCCCGGATATTTAAACATAACCTAAACCATGAGAATTTTCTTTTATAGCAATTCTAGATAACTAGATCTAAGAAATCTCCCCTTGAACAGTTCATATACAGAAGGCTAATGTTCCAAGTGAAACCCCTTCTGGAACTGTTCATGAGCCTCCTCTTGGGCTTAGTGCAAGGACCCACAAGCTTTTTAAAAGCATCCCCGCCTCCTCTTGGGCGTTGTACAACGACCCTTCGGATTCTTAAAAGTTTTCATAGCCTTCTCTTAGGCTTCGTATAATAATTCTTCCTCCGGGAAGATAGCCTCCTCTTGGGCTTCGTACAAATTGTCCCTTCGGCTTCCTAAAAGTTTTTCTCGCCTCCTCTTGGGCTTCGTACAAATTGTCCCGACGACCTCTTAAAGGTATAGGAACAGAAATTAGTCATCTTAATAGAACAGTATTTCAAAGAGTCTAGATCTTTCTACCGCTAACGTACTGTCTCTTAATCTCTCTTAGGCATAGTACAAAAGATAAAACCCTAGACTTGGACAGTCTAATCTCCTTGAGTCTCAAAGACATTCTCAAGTTCCTTTCATAAATAGGAAGATAAAACCCATAAGACTTGGACAGTCTAAAGCTCCTTTGGATTCCTCGTTTCCTTAGAGAACAGGAAATAATCCCGATCCTCAGATCAAATCCATGAGTACGGCGTTACCCATATAAGAACTAATTTTCTCTTTTAGCCAACATACTGGACCTGTCACTCAACTGAAATAGTAACCATAGCCTCCTTTTAGGCTTTGTATAATGATCCTTTCCTCAGGAAAGATAGCCTCCTCTTAGGCTTTGTATAATGATCCTTCTTCAGTGAAGTTAGCCTCCTCTTGGGTCGTGTACAATGATTCTCCCCAGCGGAGCTAATCTTTTAGCCTCCATCTCGGGCTTCATACGAGATACAAAATCACTCTCTTATTGAGTATAAAAAGACTCTCTTGTTGAGTCGATCACCTTTAGCTTCTATCTCGGGCTTCGTACGAGATACAAATCACTCTCTTGTTGAGTATAAAAGACTCTCTTGTTGAGTCAAACCCCTTTTTAGCCTCCATCTCGGGCCTCGTACGAGATACAAAACACTCTCTTGTTGAGTATAAAAATACTCTCTTGTTGAGTCAACCTTCCAATAGCCTCCATCTCAGGCTTTGTACGAGATACAAAAACACTCTCTTGTTGAGTATAAAAGATTCTCTTGTTGTGTCAACCCTTTTCGCCTCTATCTCGGGCTTCGTACGAGACACATAAAAACACCCTCTTGTTGGGCCAACAGCCTCCTCTTAGGCTTTGTATAAGGAAACCCCATTTGAGTCAATCAACCTTTTAGCATCAAATAATGCTTTGGTCACAGCATACAAACATCAACAACTCCTTTTCCCTCATGTAATTGCTGTAAGCGACAAGCCTCTAGATTATTTACATCCACGCCACTGTCCCTCTTTTAGCATGAGAAATTCCTAAGGAAAGATGGCATTACTCTACACTGAGTTAAAGTCTTCTCCTTCAGGTTAAAAATCCCCTATAAAGGAAATTATGGCCTTGTTGGATTCACAGATCTCAGTTAAAGTAATTCTCCTTTATAATCAGTCACCTAACTGTGAGAGCAAGAATTGTCTCTATAAGTCAATCTATGTTTTAATGATAACAATAAGTAATTGTGAAAGAACCATTTTATGGTCTAACGTGTGTTGTGTGCAGATCATAAGAACTAAAGACATCAGAACCAACATACACCAGGCAGATGTGCTATGATTGAATATATATATATATATATATATATGCGAAGTTACTATGTGTGACTAAAGTCGCGAGAAGCAAGAACGCTTGTTTATCTAGTCATAATCAGTCAGATCCAAGGATGCCAAGATTGCTGTTGCAATGCTTTTGTGGATGCTCTCTGAAAGTGATCAAGATTCTGAAGATAGCGAAGCTTCTGAAGAAGTACACTCAGAAAGAACCAAAGTTCTGAAGACTCCAATGACTTGAAGTTCTGATGGCTGAAGGCGCTGAAGACCAAGTGCAGAAAGATTTTGAAGACTGACGAGTTCTGAAGATCAAGGTCTCAAACAAGAAGTTCTGAAGACTCTGAAGACTCTGAAGATAAACTCTGAAGATTCGGAAGACTTAAAGCAGAAAAGGATAACGCTCTTAAAGACCAAGTGCTAAAGTTCTGAAGACTGATTCCTAATGGACTTCTTCAATTAACGGAATACTTGAAGCATCAGATATTCTGCTATAAAGACTCCACTCATGCTTCATCAAATTAACATCAGAAGCCGCTGAAGTATCGAAGTCTAAATATTACTGTTGTGAGTTAATTGTACACACTGCCCAAGAAAAGATCTCTTCTGCAAAAAGAAGATATGTCAGCACAACTCATTATATCACAATGTCTCTTTTCCAAATAGCCAACAGTATTCTCTAACGGCTATATTTCTACTGGCTATTTAATGGAAAGAGTTTTTGCTTCTGATGTGTCGATCACTTGTAGAATTACGAATTGAATGTTCATCTACAAAATTGACCAAGTCATCGTGTGAAGATAGCAACAACGATGAGTTCTCGTTGTAACACTTAGAATATTCAAAGTTGTCATTAATTCACTCATGGCAATTGTTGTTGAATCTACAAAGAACAAATTAACACAACAACAAAAATGAAATATAAGTTGTTGATGAAGAAGACAATAATTGAAGATCAGTCAAGTCATCAACCTACCTTCTCGTCAAAGCTCATTGAAGATCTGAAGCAAGGAGTTGCTGCTCAAAG
Organism: Lathyrus tuberosus; assembly: GCA_022829125.1. Taxonomy (NCBI): domain Eukaryota; kingdom Viridiplantae; phylum Streptophyta; class Magnoliopsida; order Fabales; family Fabaceae; genus Lathyrus; species Lathyrus tuberosus. The sequence goes on from JALAZF010000337.1 coordinate 2,392,202, forward strand.
CTTGCTCAACCAGAAGACGAAGAAGAAGAAGATCTACAAGATGTCAACAATCATAATTCTAAATACATCTTTGTAGTTTCTTAGGAAAGCAAGGAGTTGATTGCTCAAAACTTGCTTGAACACACGTGTGTGTTCTTTGTACTTAAACCTAGGAGAAACTTGCTTATTAAGAAGCACAATTTGTAATCTCCAGTTTGCCAATTCAACTAGATAAATTGAGACTCCTCAAGTGAATGTTATATCCTGATGGGATCCCTGAACGGTTCAGCTATGAGTTGAGGCCCTTGAATAGATCACGCGGTGATCAGATACCTGAGATGACAATGGCTGAGGGTCATTGTGGAAAATCCTAAAATATGGTCAGTAGCATTATATTCATTGAGTTGAATCCCTGAACGGCTAGCTGTGAAATCCCAGCAGTGGGTCTGCTCGGTCAATGAACGTTATATCCTGTTGGATCCCTGAATGGTTCATTGGGTTGTTAGTCATAGTGCGGCTGTTCAAGTAGTTAGTCACCGGCTGTTGCCCGTGCAAGTGTAATCATGATTTGGTTATAGTGGATTAAGTCCTTGTGTTCAAGGCGAAATCACCTAAGGAGGGTGGACTGGATTAGCCCGCGTGGTGAACCAGGATATATCATGTGTCCTTTACTCCTTTGCTTAGTATCTCTTTTTATGTTCCTGCTTTGTATATCAGAACCTCATATTAATCAAAGTCAGAACCTTGCAGCCTATCTCTGATAAGCTTCCGCACTGCAAGTTCTGAGTATCGTATCTTATGAACAGAACTTATACGGTTCTCATACTTGTTAGTTAATAGATCAGAATCTCTCAATGAACATTGAAGGTTCTTGAGCGTCAAATTAACAAGATGCGAAAAGTTACTGAAAGAGAAAATACACAATTCAAACCCCCCTTTCTTGTGTCTTTCTCGCACCTTCAATTGGTATCAGAGCTCCGGTTCTGTTATTGATTCACATCAAACACTTAACAGTGTCAGTAAAAGATCCAGACGTGGTGCGTAGAAGTACTCTTGGTGATATTGAAATCCACTTACAATTTCTGTAACAGTTCAGCAGTTAACTGTGTACAAAATTGTAATCAATCTGATTACTTCGTGAGCGAGTCACTGATTCTAGATGAAGCCTCACTAAAATTGAAGAATCAATTGATAATATAAATTCATCAGATAAAAAGAAGTATCTGTTGAATGCTCATTCTGGAAAATACGTGTGGATAAAACCACGTATATGATTAAAAGATGAATCATCAGAAAGAAAGAAATCTTGTTTGCTGAAGATTAATTCATTATGATTTTTTGAGATGTTTTCAAGAAACGGATTAGGTCCACCCTTGACTTTCTCGTTTAAAAACTCATTCTGGATCTCTTCATGTAAAGAAGGAAAATTATTGTTCTAAGACTTTGAATTTCAGAAAGAAATCTGTTAAATTTAGAATCTGAAAAAATTCAAATTATTAGAAATGATTCAATGTCAGAATCTGGAATGATCAAAAGATTCAATGGAAAACTGAATCCCAAAGATTCAGTTGATTCCGAACGAACTCTTAACTGGTTCAGTGATCAAGCTCCAACAACCTGAAATCATCCTAGTAAAGATCAAATGTTGATAATCTAATTTTCAACAGATCAAGTGTTCTCAGAACCACTTGTGCTATGAAATTGGATGCTATCATTTCAGGTATCTAGGTTCTCTAACTAATGTCATAAAAGATGACGGTAATGATGTTTGCTTGAAGAAATTAGTTAACTCATAGATATGTGTGAACAACCCCAAATAAGTTGATTATCATTGTGAGAACAAGAGGTTCATGCAAATCATGTCTAGTGATGTACACATGAGGCATGATGATGTTTTGGTTCTAAACAAGTTCTGAAGCAACCTTGAGGAACAAAGTCAGAGGTTGATATGTCAACTCCTTCCTGAATAACCTCTCAAAGATTCTCACTGAACTGGTGAAATCAATCATTTTTCAAAGAGAAGAAACTCTCACAAACACAAACTGAATTCGGGCTATGAAAGTAGAACTAAACCAATTCGCAAAAGTTTGTTGTTTAAGATTCGGATCCATATCTCAAGAACTGTATCAGAACTAAACAAGTTCTATGGATCAAGGAAACGAGAAGTGAGAAACATTCAAAACATATGTAATCTGTTATTTATGAATGGGGTCATCAAATTAAATTTACTGTTCACTCAGTATTGCTCCCACGCATATGAGTATCGCCTTATCAAAAAGGATTGCATGGAATTGGCTTAGTTCAACTAAAATGGTCACTCTGATCATACCAAGTCCCAATCTCGGTTACTGTAACCTAGAGAACTAAATGACAAGGTTGAACAGGAAAAGAGAGAGAAAGCTATGATCCAACTAGGATCACCTTCCAAGAAAATATTCTCTTCAGAAGTCAGAAGATAAGCTTATCTTGAAGAACCCAAGAGACATCTGCAGCTTACTCGAAAATATGCAGAAGCAGAAAGATGCTAAAAGCAAGCCAAGTCTGAAAGGTCTAAGGTACACTTTTCTTTTCACTAATAATTTGTTAAACTCATGAGATTCCTTAATTAGAATTCTTTCAAATTTATCATAGCATGTTTTACTAGATAATTATTTAGGAATTCTTACATGTTTCTTTAGGGAAATAACCAACCAATAGAAAATCTGTTAAGCATAGATGAAAAGAAATTGCTAAATCCAAGAAAACCCTTTAACAAAACTACACGCAAACGATACAATCATCATCACACAACATATCTCTGACAACTTAATAAGATCTTACTAAAATCTTTTGAACTGACCTATATCTTTCCTAGACCAGGCATAAATCAATCTACACACTTACTCTATAAAGTCACGTCTCCCTTTCATGCTCCTATACTCAAAATCCTAAAACTCCAAGCCTCTTTGTCCATCCACTATCATGCCTCCACTAACCTTTCTCGGTAATCCAAACCTTCTTGAACTCATTCTTGAGAAATGATTCTCATTCAGTACTCCTTCACTCTCAAGAAACACTGCATGTAGCATAATAGATATTTTGTATACTCAACAATGGACTAGGTACTCCATGATGCTAGAAAAACCTATCTATGTAAACCTGGTCAAAGAATTTTGGAAACATGTCGATCTTGATGTTGAAAGAAATTGCATCACTTCCTATGTTTTTGAAATCCCTATTAACATCAACCCATTTTCAGTAATCCTAGCAACTGGATGTGAGGATGTTGGAATTCATGTTAAGTTTGACAAACACAATTTCTTTCCTGTAAGAAATTTTGCATCCTTCACAACTTATCTTCCAGATACATACCCTATAATCCTGAGAATCTCCTACCAACTCCCAAAGCCTGGTACAAACTCATGTTGTCAAACTTTCTTCCCGGAATAGATAGCAATAATCTAATTCGTTTTTACGACCATAAGTTCATTTATTTACTAATGAATGACTTTCGGATAAATTTACCACACTCAATCTTCAACTGTCTCTGGAAAACCATTCTTGAGTCTCAGAACCTCACAAAATCCTACATTCCTTATGGAAGAGTTTTGTCTGAGATTTTCTTCAGAGATGGAATTGTGGACATGATCAAGGAAAGAATTGAAGAAGATGGTCCTGAAGAGTTTCTAGAAAACTATCTGTTAAAGACATATTATGAAGTCTTTAGTGACTAGAGAAACTATGTTAATTGTGCTTCAATTGCCTTGTTTGTGCTCAATTATCCTTAGACTATTTAAGAAAAACGTATTGTCAAATATATGATCATTAATTATAGTCTCTCTTCAAACAATAAAATGTTCCATAGAAAATAAGCTTTATTAGAATTTTACAATTAAAACTTAAAAATTTTAACCTACTAAAATTATTTTCTGTAAACTCAAATTTATTACCATCATTAATATACCCAACTCATTGACCACTCATCGAAAAACCATCATTAACTCTAGTATCCTTCCCAATAAATAGACAACTCACTCGTCCTTTTAGCTACACGGGTTTACATCTCTCTATATACCCAAGATTTAATACAATATCTAGAAAATAACAATTCAAATCCTATAACCAAAAACAATCATCACACTTCATCCTAACTCGCCCATAAAAGGTAGGATTCCTCTCTCCGACTTTCAACTCTCAAATACAAAATTCTAAACTTACTAAGAACAATGAACTCTCGAAGGAGTGGACCAACCTTCCGTGGAAACAACGAAAATCTACACCTTATTCCTGAGAAGAAACTCAACCTTGCTCATCCCGGAGAAAATGGCTTGGAGATACTTAGAAGCATGCAAGCCCAATCTTGGCAAGGCTATTACATTCTCCTATATGGTCCCATCTATCCAAACCTGGTTAAAGAGTTCTGGAAATTTGCCAGAGTTAGCAACAATGGAAAAACCATCTGGTCAAAAGTCTACCTTCAACCGATTACTGTCTCTGTCTCCTCGATAGAAAAAATCACCAGTTGCATCTCCTCCGGAGTCACGATTGATGACTATCAATCAAATCTAAGCCTGGTGAATCAGTGCAAAATCTTATTTGACGATTCAGTGCCTTACGAACCAAACAACCCTGAGAGGCTTCTCCCTTTTCCAAAAGCTTGGTTAAAATTTTCTCTGACCAACCTTAGTCCTCGTACGACTCCTGAGAACGTCCTAACGCACAACGACATAATTCTTATCTTTCTTCTAACTCATCATTTTACAATAGATCTCCGTAAAACTATTTTTAATCATATGAAACAATCTATCAAAATCTCCAGAAACAAAGTACAGGCTTTCATCCCATACGAAAGAATAATTTCGGAAATCCTTCTACAAGAAAAGGCCTGGGATTTAATTATCAGACTTGAACCTCGTACTTCTTGTGTCGAAATCAGGTGTGAAACCATGAACAATGTTGAGGATTCTGATGATTAAGGTGGTGATGTTCATTTAGCAGCTGCTATGTTTTGTCTTTAAATCATTATGTACAATCACCATTGAATTAATGAAAATGTCTTATTTGTCTCTTAGATAATTTAACCAACATTAGAAATCAAAATGGCTAAATTTAAAGAAACTCATTAATTTATCCCATCTAGGAAATCGCGTACAAAAGGCTACTTCTCTATTATTTTTGAAATTTCTCAGTTGTTCAACTCTCTTGAAATACGCATATGGTCGTTAGACTAATAAACTTGCAAGGAACATCTCAATCCTTCATAACACGGAAATACGTAATTCTAAAAGTTCCTCTCTTATAAGAATCTGGTTTTGTCGAGTCCAAATCTGTATCTATTTGTTCGTATTTAAATCCTTATCCAATCTATATTTAAACACAATTAGCCTGTTTAATGAGCTTCTTATTTGGTTATGTCCAAATTGTTCTTCTGATTACGCCATAATGAAAATTAGTTGCTTTTAAGGTACCTGAACACTGTTTCACTTCTCTCACAAGTGGCTTCCATCCTTCAATTAAATACATACTGAGTATGGATGTGTTTCCCTAAAATGAGTCTAAATGCTTCTAAATGTTTAAATTACTCTGTGACTCTGTAACTGAATATGAATGACTACATGCTTAAATGCTTATATGCCCTAACACTTTTTGATGATGTCAAAAAGGGGGAGAAATATATTTATTTTGATTGAAAGAAGGAAATCTGAAAGAATGCAGAACTCAAACAAAGTACTCTTATAAAATGCGTTACTACTAACGGTTGTTGTTTGATGTTATCTGAGGAACTCTAAACAAGTTCACTGTGTATTCTAAAGACAGGATAAGAAGGAGAACCACAATCACAGAATAAAGAATCAGATTAAGTAAGAATACTCTGAAAGCAGTCCAGGCAAAGTCTACATTTCAAGATGCTCACTCAGAAGATCTGTGCAAATCAGAAGTCAAAAATTGTCTGAAGATCTGGATTAAAGATCCAAGCAAGAAACCATTCTATCAGGAACTATTTGAATTAAAGAAGATCTGGTATTAGACTAAATCATCAATTGGAAATCAGATTGAGTACACAAAGATTAGTATCAGACTCTCAATCAAAGCAAAGCTGTGGATTACTGTCAAATACCCTCATTGGTATCAATATCAGCACTCTAATGAATTACCTCTTAAGCGCATGAGAAGAAATTCTTCACTTGGTATCAAACTCAAAATACTCTGGTATAAGAGTCAGCACATCATTTTTACATCCGACTAAAACAAGATGTACCAGATTCAGAATCAAGCGTGATTGATCACAAGTTTTAACCTTCAATTGGTATCTGATCAAAAATCAAGCTTTGATAATTTAACTGAGTTGTGACAATAACAAGGTCTGAAATAAACCTGTGTTCAAAGTCAAACTCTGAAAAGTCATGATCAACACTGGTGATTAAATTTAGAAACTCTGAATTTCGATTCTGAAAGATCTCAATATCTGACTTATGGAAATTAGGGGGAGATTACCCAGAAGACCAAAATACAAAATCTAAATTCTTCATATAGCCTGAAACTCAGGGGGAGTATCTCAAAAGACAGTTTCTGATATATAGCGAAGCTATGTTTATCAGTCAAAGAACTGCTCTAATTCTGTGCTCAATTGAATCTACTGAAAAGTAGAAATGCTTCAGACAACTCTGAAGATAACAAGCTCTGATATGATAACAAAGGAAACTGAGTTCTGAAGATCTGAAGATCTGAAGATGGAAGTTCTGTTGAACTAGTCCAAATGCTAAAGACTCTTAGATTTCTTGAGGACAAGATATAAAAGTAACTCTTTTCTATTTCTGTTCTGGCAACGCAAGATGTTACTCTGTATATCTTTGGATTATATAAAATCCTAGATAATCTCAGATAAAGCTTTAAGGATAACTCATTCAGGGGGAGCTGTTGTTCCACACTCTGAATGTGTTTTCTTTGGTGATTACCTTGTATAAAATGTTCAATCAAAATACTTGGTTTTATCATCACCAAAAAGGGGGAGATTGTGAGAGCAAGAATTGTCTCTACAAGTCAATCTATGTTTTGATGATAACAATAAGTATTTATGAAAGAACCATTTTATGGTCTAACGTGTTGTGTGCAGATCATATGAACTAAAGACATTAGAACCAACATACACCAGCCAGATGTACTATGATTGAATATATATATATATATATATATATATATATATATATATATACGAAGTTACTATGTGTGACTAAAGTCGCGAGAAGCAAGAACGCTTGTTTATCTAGTCATAATCAGTCAGATCCAAGGATGCGAAGATTGTTGTTGCAATGCTCTTGTGGATGCTCTCTGAAAGTGATCAAGATTCTGAAGATAGCGAAGCTTCTGAAGAAGTACACTCAGAAAGAACCAAAGTTCTGAAGACTCCTATGCTTGAAGTTCTGATGGCTGAAGGTGCTGAAGACCAAGTACAGAAAGATTCTGAAGACTGATGAGTTCTGAAGATCAAGTTCTCAAACAAGAAGTTCTGAAGACTCTGAAGACAAGCTCTGAAGATTCGGAAGACATAAAGCATAAAAGGATAACGCTCTTAAAAACCAAGTGCTGAAGTTCTGAAGACTGATTCCTAATGGACTTCTTCAATTAACGGAAGACTTGAAGCATCAGATATTATGCTATAAAGACTCCACTCATGCTTCATCAAATTAACATCAGAAGCTACTGAAGTATCGAAGTCTAAATATTACCGTTGTGAGTTAATTATACACACTGCCCAAGAAAAGATCTCTTCTGCAAAAAGAAGATATGTCAGTACAACTCATTATATCACAGCGTCTCTTTTCCAAACAGCCAACAGTATTCTCTAACGGCTATATTTCTACTGGTTATTTAATGGAAAGAGTTTTTGCTTCTGATGTGTCGATCACTTATAGAATTACGAACTGAATGTTCATCTACAAAATTGACCAAGTCATCGTATGAAGATAGCAACAACGATGAGTTCTTGTTGTAACACTTAGAATATTCAAAGTTGTCATTAATTCACTCATGGCAACTGTTGTTGAATCTCCAAAGAACAAATTAACACAACAACAACAATCAAACAGAAGCTGTTGATGAAGAAGACAACAATTGAAGATCAGTCAAGTCATCAACCTACGTTCTCGTCAAAGCTCATAGAAGATCTGAAGCAAGGAGTTGCTGCTCAAAGCTTGCTCAACCAGAAGACGATGAAGAAGAAGATCTACAAGATGTCAACAATCATAATATCTAAATACATCTTTGTAGTTTCTTAGTAAAGCAAGAAGTTGATTGCTCAAAACTTGCTTGAACATATGCGTGTGTTCTTTGTACTTAAACCTAGGAGAAACTTGCTTATTAATAAGTACAATTTGTAATCTCCCGTTTGCCAACTCAACTAGATGAATTGAGCCTCCTCAAGTGAATGTTATATACTGATGGGATCCCTGAATGGTTCAGCTATGAGTTGAGGCCCTTGAGTAGATCACGCGGTGATCAGATACTTGAGATGACAATGGCTGAGGGTCATTGTGGAAAATCCTGAAATATGGTTAGTAGCGTTATATTGAGTTGAATCCCTGAACGGCTAGCTGTGAAATCCCAACAGTGGGTCTGCTCGGTCAATGAACGTTATATCCTGTTGGATCCCTGAACGGTTCATTAGGTTGTTAGTCACAGTGCGGCTGTGCAAGTAGTTAGTCACCGGCTGTTGCCCGTGCAAGTGTAATCATGATTTGGTTATAGTGGATTAAGTCCTTGTGTTCAAGGCGAAATCACCTGAGGAGGGTGGACTGGATTAACCCGCGTGGTGAACCAGGATATAACATGTGTCCTTTACTCCTTTGCTTAGTATCTCTTTTTATGTTCCTGCTTTGAATATCAGAACCGCATATTAAGCAAAGTCAGAACCTTGCATCCTATCTCTGATAAGCTTCCGCACTGCAAGTTCTGAGTATCGTATCTTATGAACAGAACTTATACGGTTCTCATACTCGTTAGTTAATAGATCAGAATCTCTCAATGAACATTGAAGGTTCTTGAGCGTCAAATTAACAAGATGCAAAAAGTTTATGAAAGAGTAAATACACAATTCAAACCCCCCTTTCTTGTGTCTTTCTCGCACCTTCACCAACAGTTGTGACAGATAGAGCCTTCTTTAGAGATGACAAATTCTCTCAAAAGTCAAAACCCTTTAGCTTCACATCTTGGGCTTCAAACAAGATACAAATAGACCCTTCAGCTTCACATCTTGGGCTTTGAACAAGATACAAACCACCTTTATCTTCACGTCTTGGGCTTTGAACAAGACACCAAAACAACCTTTTTCCTCCTGTTGCGGTGAGAATCGGATATCAAGCTATTAATTAACTTGCATCGCAAAACTTTGAAATTCACCACCGAGCTTTGATTTATCTAAAGGAAAGGGTAAAGAACGAAAACCCTAAGTTAAGAGAATCTAGGTTCGGGGGTTGGTTATACTAAGGGAAGGAATTAGCACCCTAAGTATCTGTAGTACTCTACAGGAACCTCTTGTTAGTATTTGTGTTATTCTAAAGTTTGCTTGCTAAGGGAAAGTGCTAAGGTAAAGACCTAGGGGTATGTACACTAAGTATGCTCGCCAAGACATCGCCTCTCGTGCCTACGTATCCTAACGGGAATGGAATCAGAGCATTCGTAGTTCCCCTCAATGGGGGTGAGAGAACCCTTGACTGTGGTCAAGGTTCCAAGGGAAAGTATGGTGAAATGCTTGTAAGGATTGATTGTTTAGGAGAGGAGATTAATGGCTATCTCTCTTGAAAGGATTGTGAAGGGGTTAGACCATCTTGAAGGGGAAGAGATTAATGGCTATCTCTTGGGAAAGGTTAGGTGAAGGAGAAGACATTAATGGCTATCTCTTGTGAAGGGATTGAAAGGTTTAAGAGTTATAAGAGATTAATGGCTATCTCTTGGAAAGGCTAGTTTTAAAAGGGTAATGAATGGTTACCTATGACTATGGGGTCAAGGAGGGAGGTTATGAGCTTTCTATGACTTTGAGGTCAATAGAGAGACTTTCCTTTGGAAGGAGGGGAAGACAACCTCTTGTAAACAAGAGTTGAAGTGGGATTAAATTGAGTGAACAATGTGAGTTCAAGGACTTAAAGGGGATAAGCAATCAAGAGAGGTAGTAGCATTAAACAAGTACGACTAATATCAGAGTATGAAGTGAATATACATGTAAGGGCAAGGGCAAAAGGTAATGAGATAATTCTTAACAATTATAAACACATGAGCACAACTTTTCAAAAATGTCCTAAAACATCTTAGAAAATTATCCAAAAAGTTTGAAGAAAATAAAATAAAAGTGAAAATAATAATTAGAAAATTAAATTAAGTATTAAAATGTATTTATGAATTTTGGGAATTTTTATGGATAAGAAACTATTTTTAAAATGTAATTGAAATGAAAATTAAAAATAAAGAGAAATGTGAAACAAAATGAGGCAGGGAGGTGCGCTGGTGAATTTGAGATGAACTAAGTTATGTTCATTGTGCACATGGGCTACGAATAGGGGGTGTAGTTAGTAGTTTTGCGCAATGCCCATGGTGAAATGAAGCAATGCATCAGTCAAATGAAAAAAATAACACATGACTGTGTACAAAACATATGTGACACTTTAATCAATCGGTCACATGTTTTTAAGTGGCAAAAAGAAAAAACAATGTCCAGCCAGTCACCACTTGCCACGAATCCTCTTTCCTCATGCAACGTGAAACAACAACTTTGACATTTCACGTAACACCAAAGCAGCAACCACGGCGGTCGCCACCCTTTCTCAAACATGACAGTCACTGCTGTGAACAGCATGGCGGTCGCCACTGTGAACAGCATGGCTAAAATATTTATTCATTCAACATGAGAGAGCCCTAAAGCCTTTCATAAAGAAAAACAGACACAAGCCATGGCAACTATTCGCCTTGTCTAGCCATTTCCGACACGTTTCCTAATCAAAAATCATGACATAAACCTCCATTTTGTAGTGCTCACAGGGTAGAACAACAATGAACCCTAAACTCCTCAAAATAACAACTGGAACTTTGATAAAATGGGCACGAAATAGTTGAAACTCACATGTTCAAAGCTGACATAAGCTAACGAAAATAAAAAGAATACATCAAGCCAGTTCAAACATCCATTCATATTATCATCTAAAGCTACTTATATTCACAACATAGAGACATGGTTTTAATCAGAAACGATTATGCATTTAACATAAAAACATGGATATGATAGAAGCTTACCCTGGATTTTTAGAAACCAATAAGCTCAGCCCCGTCCCTTGGCTGATGATGTTGTGCAAGCTCTTGAATAAGATGTGCAGGCTCTGGTTTTCTCTCTGTAGCTCACGAGTTCCTTCTTTTGAATGGGATGGAAGTGTTAAGTGAATGGTGTGTTCTGTCGTGTTTTTTTTGTTCTGATGTTGATGATTTAGAACAGCTTCATGGAGCCTTAAGAGAAGGTTTGTGTGGCTTGTTTAAGGTTTGTAAGAGGAGATTGAAGTTGGGCAAGGTTCTAGCAAGTTTAGAGATCTTCTTGCAAGACTATGGAGAGGTGAGATAAGGATATTTAAGAGTGATTTTCCTTCTGCCCAAATAAGGGAGTATGAGCCTCCTTTTATAGTGGAGCAGGTTGGTTAATGGTTTTGAAGACTCAGTGGCTATTGTCTTTGTCCAAGAGGAAAGGATGGTAGAGTTCTAGCTACTATGCGCATGGCTTCTATTCTTCTTGAGCCAAGTAAAGTCTGAATATTGGTTGCTTGTTTTAGTCTTGAGTCAGAGGAAAAAAGATCTTAAAACCAACATGTTATGGTGTAGACACAATAGTTTATGCTTTTGCCTTGAATATGTCAACTACAAAGTACAAAGTAGTTGTACCTCTGGATGGCTTTTCTTGCACGGGTTTGTGGGAAAATGGTTGGGGAACTGATGAGAAAAAGTCAGCATGGCTTGTACTTGTATTTGGCTGTGATTTAGTTCAAAATGAACTTGGTTTGTGTACAAGTTATGGACTCTCTTTTGTAATTGTTTGTTTTTTCATGTGAAACTTTGAAAATTAAGTTAAGTTAAAATGAATTAAACTAAAGATCAAAAATGGGAAATAAAACTATAATTATAATTAAAATAAAATGAGAATAAAATTACACTAAATTAAGTAAATTAATCTAAATTAAAAAACTAAATTAAAATTAAAATCAAATTAAGCTTAAATATATACTATGTAAAAAGATAGGCTAAAGAGGATTTAAATAAATTCTAAACGAATCAAAAATAAATATTTAACTAAACAGAAAAGTAAATGATAAAAAAATGTCTGATTAATGATTAATGGACCAAATGACTGCAAATGCTAAAACGACCGGCTTAAGATGACATAAAAATGATCAGAGGATCTGAGGGTAAAATTTGGGGTACAGCAATTGCCCCTATTTAAATAGATTTACCGGATGGCACGAGGAATGGAAATCCTCGAGAGATCAAGGTGAAAGGTATTTAAATATAGCAAACCGAATATTTTTCCCTTAGATGGAATGCAGATGCTAAGGACAGCTAACAGACGTGCAAATGCTGACATGCCATGGACTTCTAGTATGACGATATGATGTCATGATAGATGTAAAGATGCAGACAACCCAAACTCCAACAGATAAGGAGCAACCCACCACAGGTGAGCTTATTGGGGAAGGATGAAGGTTCGTATCCATGAGGAAAACTCGTTGGGGATACAGACTGACCAACAATAGACTCACTGGGGAGACCCTGAGGAAACACCGGGGATAGAAAAATAAAGAGGAAGTCCTACAGGTCCTCACTAGGGATGGGAGCCAGAGAGGTGCTCTCCACTAGGGAAAATTCCAAGGAGATGGACGACAGGTTTTTAGGTGACCGGACGACACTGGGGAAAAATAAGATACTCTTACTGGGCATGGAACCAGAAAGAAGACATGATCTCCACTGGGGATCAATTTGAAATGAAAGGATAGACATCAACAAAAGATTTTCTGGGATTTTCTCGTACTGAAGAGTTCAAATGGGATCTTCGAGAAAAGCCAAAAGAGAAAGACACATCCGAAGAAACGTTAGATGGCAAAAGAAACCAGTCATCCAATAATGGCTTTGAATGAAAGGTACAAGTCACAATATCTAATAATGGCTTTAGATAAAAGTGAGCACAAGACTATATGGCATTGAATAAAAGGACATCAGGCATTCAATAATGGCTTTGAATGGAAGGTACAAATCATAATAGCTGAGAATGGCATCAGATGAATGTGAACAGAGACTGCATTCAAGAATGGCATTGAATGCAAAGAAACCAGTCATCCAATAATGGCTTTGAACAAAAGGTACAAATCACAATATCTAATAATGGCTTTAGATAAAAGTGAACAAAGACTCGATCTGAAAAAACATCAGAAAGAGAGACACATCCGGAAAGGCATCCGATGGTAAAGAAACCAGACATCCAATAATGGCTTTGAATGAGAGGTATGACTCACAATATCTAATAATGACTTTAGATGAATGTGAATAGTAAGAATCCAAGAAAGCATTGGACAAAAGGACACCAGTCATCCAATAATGGCTTTGAATGAAAGGTACAAATCACGGCATCTGAGAAAGCATCAGATAAACATGAGAATGATAGAGATCCAAGAAAGCATTAGATAAAAGGGATCACAGTATCCAAGACAGCATTAAATGACTGTGAACTTTCAGGAATGGCACTGAAAGTAAAGGTAAATCACTATATTTAGGAATGGTATCGAATGATAGTGAGAGAGACATCCAGGAATGGCACTAAATGAACAGATAAGACTTTTAGGAATAACACTAAAAGATATCCAAGCAAATTTGATTGTGGTTACAGAAGGTAGGCAAAACTTCCAGGAATAGCACTGGGAGAAACAAGAGGAATAAGATATCCAGGAATGGCACTGGAGATCACAAGAGACGGACATCCAGGAATGACACTGGAGTGAAAGAATATAAAGATCCAGGAAAAGGACTGGAATGAGAGAAGATAATCATGAAACGATGACATTCAGGAATGGCACTGAATGAAAAGGACAGGTAACATTTTGGTAAGGTAAGACGTGGATAACAACACGACCTCACGAGAAATGCAAATGAGGATGAAACACTCATGATATGCATATGTATATGAATTATGCAGATGATATATGATCAAATGCAAATGCAGATGCTGACGACACCGCTCGACTCTTTTGTGGAGAAAATAATAGTGGAAGGCTGATTCCTCAACACGGAGATCATTGTCATTCTGCTTGGGACTAGAGATGCTACTGCTGAACACATCATTGCCACACTGGTAAACTGTATCCAAATTGATGATCCTTGTAGGAAGGATAAAGCGTTGCTTGAGGATTCTTCAGGTAAACTGCCCCGGACTAGCTGATTATTGTAGATGAGCTGATCATTGCTTCAGCTTGATTGATTCTGGAAATGACCGTTTCATGGTGCTCTTAGAAAGCTTGCCCCGGTCTAAGTCTTGAAAGATGATTGTTTTACTGTACACCGGGAAGGCTTGCCCCATTGTGAGTCTTGAAAGATGATTTTTTTACTGTACACCGGGAAGGCTTTCCCCAATCTGAGTCTTGAAAGGTTTTCTGGATAAACCAAATCTGAGAAGTCGCCATTAAACCACAAATCTTGAACTGATTCTCAACAGGATATGGAAGGAACTTGCCCCTGAATGGATCACCGACCAAGTTTCTCAAATGTTTAAAAATTCCTTAAGAAGAAAGCTAGTTTGCAAACAAAAGTATTTGTACAAACATGGTAAATGCAAAGTTCATGCAACTTTTGAAATCAATCATTTTTGAAAAAGGAAAAGTATATGAGTCATTGGTCAGAACAAGGCGGTTCCAGACATTCAAAGTGAGAGTTAAAGCACAAGTGTGATGCAAAAATAAATGATCTGCAAATATTTTTTTTGGAGTCAGTTTACGCAACCTTGCTGTAGTATGCTCTCAAAATAACCTTGCTTCAGTTAGGTCTTTTGAGGGCTATAACGTGGCCTGGTTCACGGTTTATGAAACAAAGGATAAAGGCTCAAAATTTATTTGTGACCCACCCAATCTACGTGATGAAATTCAGTCTTATGCTCAGTTAACTCAAACTATGTACTCAGGTTCCCATAGGTTAGGAATTGCACTGATGATAGTAACGATGATGGTTCAAAATTCAATGGACTTGAGATGGCAATCACTGCTTCCTTACAACTTTTGATTGTCGTACAAGCTTGTTCTTTCTTCTCTTTGTATAAGGTAAGGTCATGAGCTTCACACATTTCTTAGCTTTTGCCTCGAAAGGGACTCGGCTCTTTCTTTGAGTAGGTATTTCTGATGACCCTTCTTCATTTATTACTTTAGGAACAATCTTGTACTACATTTATTCATTTAATTTGGAGGAGTTGAAAGGTTGTGAACGCCTGACTTAATGATTACGGCGAACCATCATTGGCGTTTGACTTGAAAGACATCTTCGGCACTTGCATGTTGTGTGTGAAGGAAAATTTGTGAATGCAACCTTTTGTTGAAAGGCGTCTTGAATGCTACTCTTGTATTTGAATGCACAATCAAGTTAACTGAGAACTACCCTGCCCCAGGTTAAGATTGCGGGTTTTTATTTGTAAAGAAAGAAACTCCTACTTCTAGGCTCGAAGGGGGTTAAAGAGGGGTTAACTTCCTTATTTCTCCAGTGTTTAGGAGTTGAAACAATGCATTACATCGTCAGCAAAGTTTTGATTTGAAAGCATACTAACAGCAATTATGAGTATAAAGTATCATCATCCTCCCTCTAATCTTTGCATAATCAAAAGGAAAGTGGAAAAGAGTTAAAGTATTTATTGAAAAAGAAAGCACGGAGATGTAAATAGCAAACACAAATGAATTGAATCAAAAATTGCAATGCTCATTTCATTAATTTTGAAAGTACAAACATAGTTGAAAAAAAACAACTATTACAAAATAAAGAAAGTGCAAACAATAAGAAACAAAGGCCTAGTGACTAATCAAACACAAGGATGAGCTTTCTTGTCTTTAAGAAGTAGCTGAGCCGAAGTCGACTGAGGCTTCACTTGGCGTGCCCTGGTAGAGGATTGCTCTGAACATTGGGATTGTCCTTAAAGGAAAGGGTTTTGTTCCTCATCAGCTCTTGTACTCTAGCCTTCAATGCAAAGCAACATTCCAAGTTATGGCCCGCACCACCTTGATGGTATTCACAATGAAGATCAGCCCTATAGCCGGCTGGATGAGGATTTGGAGGAGGAGGCAAAGGCCTTGTGGTAATCAAACATTGTTGAACCAAACCAGGATAAAGTTTTGTGTAAGTCATGGGAATAGGATCAAATTGACGCCTATTACGGTACTGGTTTTGTCCAACAGTCGGATGTTGGAGAGCTTGAGCTGGTCGCGGTGCAGCAACCACAGGAGTAACAGCAGCAACAATAGGGTGAATGGTATACCGAGGTTGGGGACGAGGCCTTCTTGCTTCAACCATGACAGTATTAGTCAGTTCTTCCTTTTTCTTCTGAAAGTTACCATAGGATTTCTTCACAGCATTGGAAGATTCAACAGCCTTGGATACTTTTCCCTTCTTAAGACCTTCCTCTAATCTTTGGCCAATAGTAACCAAATCAGTGAAATTGGAGGAAACACTTCCAATCATCTTTTCCCAATAGAATGGGGACAAAGTATCCATGAACATTCCAGTCAATTCCTTCTCAGCCAAAGGAGGTTCAACCTGGGAAGCCAACTCTCTCTAGCGCTGAGCATACTCCTTAAAAGATTCCTTATCATTATGGGACATGTTTTGCAGTTGACGGCGATCAGGAGCCATGTTAAGGTTATACTTATACTGCTTCATGAAGGCATTTGTGAGGTCTTGGAAGCTATGGATAGAGTTTTGCTCTAGACCCATGTACCATTTGAGTGATGCTCCACTCAAGCTGTCTTGAAAACAGTGGATAAGCAACTTCTGATTCTTGGCATGAGCAGTCATCCTACGAAGATACATGACCAAATGAGCTCTTGGGCAAGAGTGACCCTTGTACTTCACAAAATCTGGAGTTATGAACTTAGCAGGTATAACAAGGTCTGATACTAAGCACATGTTGTCTGCGTCCACATTAGAGAAATCAATACCCCCAACGGCTTTGAGTCTCTTCTCTATGCTCTGAAACTGCTCTCGAACAACTTCAGGTTCAACAAAGTCTTCACGGTCTTCACCTTGAGCACTGGTAACATTGTACTCATAGAGGGGATTCTCAAAGGGAGCTCGAGTAGTCAGAACTATAGGTTGAGGCTCGGCAAAAATAGGAGCTTGAAACACTGGCATAGCATTCTGACAAACCATAGCAGTAGATGCAATCGGTGGAGAGTAGTTGTGTGGCAAACCAAACTTGGGCCAAGTTGAAGGTGGCACTTGAACCGGTGGAGGATCAGCACTTGAAACTTCCTGGATGACTGTCCTTTGGGGAGGTTCTCCTCTAGCAATCAAAACTTGAAGCATCTCAGTGAGTTTAGTCATACTTGATTTGAGGTCATCGATCTCCATTCGGACCTCAACATTATGTGCCTCTTGCTCTGACATCTTGCGTCTGTAATTAGCTCTACTCCGGTATCGGTGTCGAGGAATCAGCTTGACGACTAACAGACAAACACTGGAAGATAGAGACAATTGGCAATGAGTATCTGGGTAAACAGACACATGCAATGAATCATGCAAAATTGCAAATGATATGCAATGCAATGCAATGCAAACAGGATGCAAAACACATGCAACAGGATCAAGGGTTCAAGATCACAGCATGGAGTCTGGGTAAAGAATCAACCACAAGGTGTGTACTAGGGTTCTTGTATATGTAAAACAGGGTTCTAAGAAGTTCCCAGAGTCAACAACCCATCTTTCGGATATTATCGATTTCCCGAATGACTCGGTAGTCAATAATATTCTCAAGAGAGTCTCGTCTGAGTGTAGTATCGCGTAGCAACCAATTCAGGAATAGACTCCCTCATAGTCCTCGTACTACATACTTAAAAGGCCAAGTGGGGTTAGAGGTAACTACGGTTCTCAGTATCGACGACACCTATGTCGGGAGTAGCACGTTTTCATGAATAGACTCGTTCAATATGACTAGACTCTCAAGAGAGCCTCAACTGAGTGATGGTGTCTCAAATCAACTTTTTTGGGAATCGACTCCTTCAAAGTCTCCTTGAATATACCATCTTCCTATCATAAGTGTACGCTCAAGTTCGGGTTAGGACTTATCCTCACCACTCAAAGTAGCAACCCTGCATACAGAAAACCCAAGCACAACAGGTATATACAGATATACAAAATATACAAGTATATAAGCAAGCAAACACATAAATAACACAAAGACAAACAAGGTAGGCTTAACCCTCTTAGGGGGACGAGTCCCCAGTGAAGTCGCCATTTCTGTTGCGGTGAGAATCGGATATCAAGCTATTAATTAACTTGCATCACAAAACTTTGAAATTCACCACCGAGCTTTGATTTATCCAAAGGAAATGGTAAAGAACGAAAACCCTAAGTTAAGAGAATCTAGGTTCGGGGGTTGGTTATACTAAGGGAAGGTATTAGCACCCTAAGTATCTGTAGTACTCTACAGGAACCTCTTGTTAGTATTTGTGTTATTCTAAAGTTTGCTTGCTAAGGGAAAGTGCCAAGGTAAAGACCTAGGGGTATGTACACTAAGTATGCTCGCCAAGACATCGCATCTCGTGCCTACGTATCCTGACGGGAATGGAATCAGAGCATTCATAGTTCCCCTCAATGGGGGTGAGAGAACCCTTGACTGTGGTCAAGGTTCCAAGGGAAAGTAGGGTGAAATGCTTGTGAGGATTGATTGTTTAAGAGAAGAGATTAATGGCTATCTCTCTTGAAAGGATTGTGAAGGGGTTAGACCGTCTTGAAGGGGAAGAGATTAATGGCTATCTCTTGGGAAAGGTTAGGTGAAGGAGAAGAGATTAATGGCTATCTCTTGTGAAGGGATTGAAAGGTTTAAGAGTTATAAGAGATTAATGGCTATCTCTGGGAAAGGCTAGTTTTAAAAGGGTAATGAATGGTTACCTATGACTATGGGGTCAAGGAGGGAGGTTATCAGCTTTCTATGACTTTGAGGTCAATAGAGAGACTTTCCTTTGGAATGAGGGGAAGACAACCTCTTGTAAACAAGAGTTGAAGTGGGATTAAATTGAGTGAACAATGTGAGTTCAAGGACTCAAAGGGGATAAGCAATCAAGAGAGGTAGTAGCATTAAACAAGTATGACTAATATCAGAGTAGGAAGTGAATATACATGTAAGGTGATGTGTTGTATTCGCAAGTGCACGAATCGCGTCAGAGTAATATAAAAAGTTATCGTATCCACAGAGACCAAATGTCGATCTAACGATTTCCGTTTGTTACAGTGTTTATCTAAGGCAGTTCAATTCAGGGTTTACTAATGCAGAGGAAAATAAATAAAAGTAAATGACGAGGTAATAAAATTCAGACAAAACAATAGGCTTGAATGTAATTCTCATAACCGATAATATTTCTATATTCATCAACAGGACTACTTACGGGCAATATCTTCTATTTTAAGAAAAGAATTCAATTTAACAGGAACTGTCGCTTTTGCGTAGTCAGAACCAAGTTTACCCTCTAAACTAACCCCTTTATTGTCACTTATAAAAAGGCGCGCATTGTGTTAGAGTCATGGAAAACTTAGTTTTAAGAAATGCAAATTCTAAACTAAACAGAAAAGTATTTTGACCTGAAATCTCTAAACTAAAGAGGTTCAAAATGAACCAGATTCTAATCCCACTAACGTGTCCGAAAATAGTTTTAAAATCTCTTTTCTAAAGTGTTAAAAATCCCTACTCAACTGAGCAAAGCGCTTTCGCTGTATTTGATCAGTTGAGAACTAAACAAGTTCACAAATGGTTGGACGGCTTTCGATCTTACCCAACATTGCTTTTAAGTACAAAAAACTTGTGTTAAAGATTAAAACAGCCCTTAAGTATTTCTATTAACATATAGACGTATTACGGTGATTATGGTCTTTACATTCTTACCTATCTAAAACTTAACCAGCCATGGTAGTTATAACAGTCATATTAATTCTTATCATGTATGGAATTAGGTCTTTTGAAAAGTAAGGCAAGACAATAAATAAACAAAATAAAGCAAGTGCAAGAGATAAATGAAAGTAAATGCGATTAAAATAAAACCTGCTCCAAAGCAGAGTCTTTAAATCTAGTACAATGTACGGAAAAGAAAATGCTGGCAGGATTACTTCAACCAAAGTGCTCCAACTTGATTACAGACACTCCAAGACTTGATTACAAACTCGATCACACACAGTGCAATAACTCCTCGATGTGAGAAGATTGCCGCTTTATAAGAGTGAAATTTATGCCTAGGATGAAGTAAACTAAGATTGGATGATCCTAAAATTTGAGTTCTGAGAGTATTTATAGGCAAAGTTGGCATGGTGCAAAGACAAAAGTGACCTTCGCTTGAAAAATGGGCGGGAACTAATTTTTGCCTTGTCGCGCCCGCGACAGGCCTACTGCGCCCACGACAAGTGGAAAACGACAAAGGTGAGTGCTGATCGTGGGAACGTGGCAGTTGAGTTGTGGAGATCATGGGACACGTCGTCGCCTACCCTAGGGCGCCCGCGACAAGAGAAGCGACAAGAGTAAATTGCTGCCAAACTTGAATTCTAGGTCCTTTTGCATCCTTTTTCGTCTGGGACCTCGATTTATTGAAAACCTGAAAACAAAGGAAAACATAACAATAACAAAGCATAAAAAAATAGAAAAAAAAACTAATATGCATGTGAAATCAGAGTCGAAAATACAGTATATTTTAGTGTCATCAAATTCTCCCACACTTAGACCTTTGCTTGTCCTCAAGCAAAACATTTAAAGCTCATAGAAAAATCAGTGCCGATCGATGATTTTTGGGCGAAAAGGGCTTCTAAGTCCGAGTCTGGATGCAGTGGTCGGTACTAACTAAGTGAACCAAGGGCATCGTGATGACACTAATCCGCAAATACGGACATAAACTTCGCTCCTATACCAATCAACCCATTATATCCCACAATACTTAGGCCTTCCTTTTCTATCTCTTTTGAGTCCTCTTCATTCAAGCGCAATCACATTAAGCCCATTTTCCGCACATGCTTCATGGTAGAGTGACCTGTTAGTGATTCTGATCTTTTCATACCGGATTTCTGGCATAAGGAACTGTGTAAAATCCTTTTATTCCTCTCAAGTGCAGTTTTGGGGGATCGGATCGTAATCCGCCCTACCGAGTTCAGCGCCAGATACCTCTGAACCAACTGAAATGAGCAAGCTAAACATCTTATTACTTTTTTTTTTCATTTTTTTTTGAATGCACTCAGATCAGTCACTTATATTCATCGGTCTCCTACTTAGAACATGTTTAGGCCGGAGCTGATTGCTGAAATAAACTACTAAGGATGATTTTGAAATGAAATTAGGGCCATGGTACATGGGGTTTCAGGTGTGATTCCTATATTTACGAAGTTCATGGTGTAAGGACGATACTGATGTTTCGAAGGTTCTCCCAAGTCACCGCATCCTAACCCGAACCTGTCTTAAAGTCCAGAAATTTTTCAGAACAACACTTTTTTCTAGAAAATTTATTATTATTTTTTTTTTTGGGGTTAAAATATGTGGGAAAAAATGAAGGTGAACCAAAAAATATACTTATACTAATGACTCTTCAAACACATGCATTTTTTAAAACAGAAACAAAACTAAATAACTGAAGGGAAATAAAAATAAACTACTAAAACGACGGAAATAAAAACGATAAAATCTCCTCCCACACTTAAATCAAACATTGTCCCCAATGTTTCGAAGTAAGCTAAGGAG
The DNA here is from genome assembly GCA_022829125.1 of Lathyrus tuberosus. NCBI lineage: Eukaryota > Viridiplantae > Streptophyta > Magnoliopsida > Fabales > Fabaceae > Lathyrus > Lathyrus tuberosus. The sequence goes on from JALAZF010000337.1 coordinate 2,414,133, forward strand.
AAAGGAACCTGGCAAAACTAGTGAGGACCGCTGGTGCCCTCGCCGCCCTGTGCTGAACGCTCGGAACGACGGGATCTGCTACGGTGATGGTCTCGCTGGTCCATCCTAGCCTGCAATTCTGTCTGGGCAGCTTTCACCTCACGAAGGTTACCTAAGATGGAACCCTGAGTGGCCTCCATAAGCTGAAAGTGCTGATGGTTATATTGCTTTTGACGGGACTGCTCAGTGGTGATCGCAAGCAGAGTATGGGAGATGGTATCGTAAGATTGGTCTGCTCTCCGCTGCGACTCTTGCATAAAGCTCATCTGGTCCGCCATTTGTTGCTGAATGGAAGAGAGCGGGTCTTCATGCCGTGCTTCTCTAGCCATATGGTCTCGCCACATCTCCTCCGTAATATAAAATCCGGGAGCAGCTCCTGCAAAAGTGTTAGAAGAAGATGGTGTGGTGTGTGATTGTGTAGGGCGAGGGGGGGACACATGCTCTCTATGGTCATACTCATCATCTGTGTCGGGCCCCTCATTGTCATGGACATTAGGAGGAATTAGACCTAGAAAAGGTGGGGCAGTAAGGTCATAGATCCAGTTCCTCTCGAATCGTACATCTGTACGTCTACTGCACGGCATAACAATTGATTCGACGGCTACCCCGTGAATCATCAACTCATAACCACCAGCCCTCCTCGATCGGCACAATTTCATGTCTTTCAGAAATTTTAAATTAATTGTGCGAGGGGGCAGTGGTTCTAAAGTAGCTATCTCATCATTCAAATTTAGTGCCTGAGCAATAGACGTAATCAATCCGTCAAAAACTATCGGTCCACCCTTATTTACCGTTAAGCACATGTGGGCGATCATAAATGGAACCTGATTGATTCTTACATTTGTGAGGCATCCTTGCAAGAACAAAATTTCTTTGCTATTAACTTTGTTTTGATTCTCCCGGCCAAAAATAGAGCATGCCAAAAGATATCTGAAAATTCTTATGGCCGGGTTATGAATGGTCGAGGCGAGTATTCCCTTAAAGGAATCAACAATAGTATCTGACAACCTGCGCCAGAAGGCGAATATCTCGACTGACCATTCAGCATCTGAAGGAGCCTCACAAACAGCACCCTCCCCATGAGGGGATCCCAATAGACCTGCTAGTTCATCGGTACTAAACTGATACTCAATAGCAAATAGTCTAAAATGCACGGTACCGACTGTGCTAGCAGTGTCGGGACGAACGGTATAAACCAATGAACTCAAAAACTCAACCGTCATCCTCTCATAGGTGGGTTCTTTTGTGGTGAAAACAGTGCCTAAACCTACAAAGTCTAACATATGGAAAATGCTATGATGAACCCCTAAAGTGTGCAAGCAAGTATCGTCGACATACCTCGTCGAGAGAATTTCTCGATCCTGAAGCTTTTGAAGTTGCCGCCTCTGCCTATTCCCGGATTGTCCTTCCCGAAGAATGACTCCATTAAACTCCATTGATGAAGATGGTGAAGAGGGTGGAAGAAAAGTGGTATGATAAAGGTTGGATTTTTTTGGGTTTTTGTTGATGGAAACTGAAATGGAAAGTTAAGAGATGATTGGTGAATGCTAGAGATATGAATTTCAATGGGGTTTTATAGGGATTTTTCGGAGGGAAAAATGGGTTTGAAAAGGTTGGAGCTTCAAAAATAGTGGGAATGGAGGTTCTGTCCCGATTTTACAAGGACGCTGCCGCGGGCGCGACAGATGTGTCGCGGGCGCGACGAGAGCAAATCCGCTGATGGGCCTCAATTTGTCTTTTTGAATGGGCTTTTTGTCCTTCATTTGGCCTTCGGGGGTCTTTTTAGCATTCCATATGTCCTAAAAATGTAGTTTTGCACAAAATTTTCACAAGCATATATATTTTTTATAATAAAATTTTTTTATATATTTTGTCAAAGAAAAAATAAAATAAAAGAAAATATTAGCATATAAACATAAAAAACTCAAACCTTAATATAAATCGGAAATATATCAAATGCAAATAGTAGGAAATATGTCTGGGTGATACTGGAAGTAAATTAATGCATAAGAAATATAGTAAATAATACGAAAATGGAAATCAAGATGTCTGGTCATCAGTCTGGTCATCTCCACGGAGTCTTGCTATCTCACGACGGAGCTCCGCCATGTCTTCATACAGCACATCGTACTCAGTAGCGTGGGTCAGCTCTGACACTTCCATCCCCAGGCGTAGGTCAGCAAGAGTCTGTCGGAGATCTGCTATCTCTTGGCGCATCATCGCCATCTGGGTCTGCATATTTGGAGTACCTAATGAATGATTATTTGACCATACCGTGGTCCTGTCAGGTGGTGGAGCTGGAACATACTTTGGCTCTGGGCAGGGTCGTGGTGCGTCCACCGTCTCACCGTGTCCTTCTAAGGCATATGTCCAGTTTGCTGGGTCATGGACACTGGTCATAACAGGATCTGGCAAAGTGAAATGATGTATGGTCTCACCATCGATCAGGAGTCTAAACTGAGAGGGATTAGAGGAGTTCCTTCTCATCAGCCCCCGATCTAAACAAAAATCAATATCCATGGTGGTATGGCTGCAGTAGGGAGTCAAATGAAATAGCTTTCGGCCAAGGCCTAGAGCAGCAGCAATCTCAGTCACATTACCTCCTACATGTATAGGTCCTCCTGCCCAGGTGGCAACACCACTAAAAGAGTACAGCATAAAGTTACCACAAGCTAAACGACGCGACTGATTCGCACAAAACATGAAAAATATGTCCTCCTCAGTAACGTGGTCATCACCATCTGCTCTCCCAAAGAATGTATGGGCATTGATCATCTGAAAGTATCGGAGAGCTGGGTTATGGATAACCTACGAAATGTGAGTATCAGGGTCAGGGCCTCCACCTCCAGAGATGTCACTCCAAAATTTCTCCACGTCTCTATTCATGAAGTAACCCATGGGCAGCTCAGGGATAGCGCCAACTCCAGTCTCAAATCCAAGAAGATCACCGAACTTAGTATGGGTGAACGAATACTCTGTGCCAAATAACCTGAAGCTGGTGTGGCCATCTGGTCCCAAGTACGGATCATAGGAGAAAGAGCTGAGGAACTCTAGAGTGAGGTTCCTATAGGTGGGATGCAAATCATCAACGTACTGGTCCCATTTGAGCTGGTGGGTCAAGTATCGGACACTGGGCTCTATGCCCAAAGCTTCCATGCAATCACTGTCTGGGTAGCGAGTGGGTGCCATAGGTCTGAGTGAAAGCATCGCATAAGGCTCTCTCTGGGCGTCGTCTCTAAAGGTCACGTGCATGTCATCGACTGGTGGCATCCTGAAAGAAAAGGTTAGGAAAAACAGGCCCTGAAATCAAACACACCAAACAAGTTAGACATATATGTACAAACAAGCAAACAAACGTAAATCAAAATAAACAGAAAGAAAATAAATACGAAAAGGAAAAGAACCTTGGGTTGCCTCCCATGCAGCGCTTGCTTAACGTCGTTAGCTCGACGAGTTCAAGTCATGTATCTGGTGCGAGGATAGGTGGGTATATTAACGTGAACCTGGAGTAGTATGCTGGAATGTCACCTCCTTCATAATGCTTAAGCCTTTGTCCATTTACAACGAACGGACTGCAAGATTTGTTCTTAATTTCCAATGCCCCAGATTTTAGGACTTTGGAAACTTCGAACGGGCCCGTCCATCTAGATCGAAGCTTACCTGGAAAAAGTCGCAGTCTTGAATTGTATAGAAGAACAGGGTCACCTATGTTGAAGTCTTTCTTGACGATCTTCTTGTCATGCCATGCTTTGGTTCTCTCTTTATATATGATGGCATTTTCATAGGCTGATTGTCGGAGCTCTTCTAGCTTATGTATGTCTAAGATGCGTTTCTCACCAGCTGCTAGGTAATCAAAATTTAAGGTTCTGATGGCCCAATATGCTTTGTGTTCCAATTCAAAGGGTAAGTGACATGATTTTTCGTAAACTAGTTGGTAAGGGGTTGTTCCAATGGGAGTCTTATAGGCTGTCCTGTAGGCCCACAGTGCTTCTGAAAGCTTCTGTGACCAATCCTTTCTGGATATCGAGACAGTTTTTTCTAAGATATGCTTGATCTCTCTATTGGATACTTCTACTTGCCCACTGGTTTGCGGGTGGTAAGGTGTGGCTACTCTATGTTTAACTCCATACTTCCTCAACAGTTTGTCAAAAATCCAAGATATAAAATGTGATCCTCCATCACTTATGACTAGTCTGGGAACTCCAAATCTAGGGAATATATTCTGCTTGAACATCTTAATCACTACTCGGGTGTCGTTTGTGGGTGCAGCTATAGCTTCAATCCATTTGGACACGTAATCTACAGCGACTAAAATGTATTTGTTTCCTAAGGATGATGGAAAAGGTCCCATAAAGTCGATTCCCCAAACATCAAAAAGTTCTACTTCTTGAATGTTTCTTAATGGCATTTCATTTCTCCTCGAGATGTTTCCGGAGCGTTGACACGGGTCACACTTGGTTATATATGTATGAACATCACGCCATATAGTTGGCCAATAAAGACCAGCTTGTAAGATTTTAGCGTGAGTCTTAGATGTGCTTGCGTGTCCTCCGTAGGGTGCTGAGTGACAATGTTTTATGATATGGTGCACTTCTTCTTCTGGAACACACCAGCGAAACATTTCGTCAGTGCCTCTCTTAAAAAGGAGTGGTCCATCCCAATATAAATGTTTAACGTCATTGAAGAACTTCTTTTTCTGCTGATAGCTGAGGTCCGGAGGTATTATATCTGCAGCAAGATAGTTAACAAAATTTGCATACCAAGGTACATTATTTACCGCTAAGGATTTTTCAGAATCTTCTAGGGTTTCTAAACTTACATCTCCAATGGCATCTAGCTTAGCGATTAACCTGTCATAAGCAAAGTCATCATTCATGGGTACTACATCAGGTTTTAAGAACTCAAGCCTGGAAAGGTGATCGGCAACTACATTCTCGGTGCCTTTCTTATCTCTGATATCAAGGTCAAATTCTTTCAATAAAAGTATCCACCGGAGTAACCTAGGTTTAGCATCCTTTTTATTCAAAAGGTATCGGATGGCGGCATGATCAGTGTAAACAATTATTTTGGCTCCCACCAAATAGGATCTAAATTTATCTATGGCGAAAACTACGGCTAGGAGTTCTTTTTCTGTGGTTGCATAGTTTAGCTGAGCGGCATCTAGAGTTCTACTGGCGTAGTAAATCACATGTAACTTCTTATCAGATCTTTGCCCTAGCACTGCTCCTACAGCATAATCACTAGCATCACACATGATTTCAAAAGGTTTTGTCCAATCTGGTGGTTGCATAATGGGTGCTGAGATTAAAGCTTGTTTTAAAAGGTTGAATGCTTCGTTGCATTTTTCATCAAAAATGAACTCGGCATCTTTCATCAGAAGACCTGTCAAAGGTTTAGTGATCTTAGAGAAATTTTTAATGAAACGCCGGTAAAATCCAGCATGTCCAAGAAAACTTCGAACTTCTCTAATTGTTTTGGGTGGTTTAAGATTCTCTATCACCTCGATCTTAGCTTTATCAACTTCAATGCCTTTTTCAGAAACGATATGTCCTAGAACTATACCTTCAGTGACCATGAAGTGACATTTCTCCCAATTTAATACCAGGTTTACTTCGACACATCTCTTCAAGATCTTTTCAAGGTTGACTAGACAGTTATTGAAATCAAATCCGCAGAGTGAGAAATCGTCCATGAATACTTCCATAATTCCATCAAGATAATTAGCGAAGATTGACATCATGCAACGCTGAAAAGTTGTTGGGGCATTACAGAGTCCGAAAGGCATACGTCTATAGGCAAAAGTTCCATATGGGCATGTGAAGGTTGTTTTCTCTTGGTCATCAGGGTGTATAGGAATTTGGAAAAAACCTGAATATCCGTCGAGGTAACAGAAGTAGGAATGTCTAGCTAGACGTTCCAACATCTGATCTATAAAAGGTAATGGGAAATGGTCTTTCCTAGTGGCTTTGTTTAATTTTCTGTAATCTATGCACATACGCCAACCTCCTTCTATCCGTTTTACAACGTGCTCACCTCTTTCGTTCTGTACCACGGTGATGCCTCCCTTTTTAGGTACTACATGCACAGGGCTTACCCATTTACTGTCCGAGATCTGATATATTATCCCTGCTTCCAACAACTTAAGAACTTCCTTCTTAAATACCTCACTCATTATAGGGTTAACCCTTCTCTGGTGTTCTCTCGAAGGTTTAGCATCTTCCTCAAGTGAAATCCGGTGCATGCACATGGATGAACTTATTCCTTTAAGATCTGAGATGTTGTACCCTAGTGCTGAGGGATATCTTCGCAAGACATCTAAGAGTTGGTTTGTTTCATTTTGGTTCAGAACGACACTGACTATAACTGGTCTGTCCATTTCTTTGTCTAAAAACTCATATCTTAGATTCTTGGGTAATTCTTTTAATTTTAAGGTTGGTTTGCTGGGGTTTTGTATAGGATCTGGAGTTAAGGATAGACATTCAAAAAGGCTATCATCTATGTAGGGTTCCATATTGTCATCATCTTTCTCAATGGGCGTTGAAGGTAGTTTTATTCTTTCTATTGGCTCTTCCTGGTTAAGTTCACAGACACATTCATCAATGACATCAACTGCATAACATGCATCTCCTATTACTGGTGCCGTGAGAAACTTTGCTAGGACAAACTCTATTTTTTCGTTACCTACCTCAAAAGTTAATTTTCCTTTCTTGACATCTATTATGGCTCCTGCAGTTGATAGGAAGGGTCTACCTAGGAGGATTGGGATATCTTTATCTTCTTTGATGTCCATTACGACGAAGTCGGTGGGAATGAACAACTTGCCTATTCTGATTGGGATGTCTTCTAATACGCCTACAGGGTATTTTATAGATCTGTCAGCTAATTGGAGAGACATCTTAGTAGGTTGCAAATCTCCTAGTTTCAATCGTTCACAAACTGCAAGGGGCATTAGGCTTACACTGGCTCCTAAGTCCAGAAAGGCTTTATCTATGACATGATTCCCCAAAATACAAGGTATGGAGAAATTACCCGGATCTTTGTCTTTTTTGGCAAGTTTTTTCTCTGAAATGGAATTACACTCCACTGGTTTTGGATCGTCAAGTCTACGTTTATTGGTGAGGATGTCCTTCAGGAATTTAGTATAAGATGGTATTTGGGTGATGGCTTCTGTAAAAGGAATCTCTACATGGAGTTTTTCTATAACTTTAACAAACTTCTGGAATTGGTCATTGATCTTAGTTTGTTTAAGTCTTTGTGGATAGGGGATTGGTGGTTTGTATGGCTGAGGGGGTGTTGAAGCTTCGTCCGTAACTTCTCCTTTATCTTTGTCTTTTGGTTTCTCAACTTCTACGGGTTTCTCACCTTCGGGGGTAGCATCCTTTTTGGAAATTTCGGAGTCACTCAATGTCGGGTTTTTAGGCCCTTCATAAGTGGTTCCACTTCGCAAGGTAACAACGTTAGCTTGCCCTCGAGGGTTCTGTTGAGGTTGTCCAGGAAATTGTCCTCCAGGAAAAGTTTGGGGTGCTTGCTTTAAGGCTACCTGAGAGATCTGGGTTTCAAGCATCTTGCTGTGGGTGGCCATTTGATCCATTTTGGTTCCTAGTTGGGTAAGCAACTCGTTCACATGAATATTCTGATTTAGGAACTCTTTGTTTTGTTGGGCTTGTGTTGTCATAAAATCATTTAGCACTTTCTCGATTTTGGCTTAGGTGGCACTGCTTGCATAGGTTGGTTTTGTCTAGGTGCTTGATTGTTGGTTGATCTCGGAGGTGCTTGGTTTTGGATAGGGTTATTGTTTTTGTAGGAAAAATTAGGGTGATTCCTCCATCCAGGGTTGTAAGTATTTGAGAATGGGTTTCCTTGGGCATAGTTGACTGGGTCTGGGTTAGTCTTGTTTAACAGATGGCAGTCAGCTGATTGATGACCTTTAGTACCACAAAGTTCGTAATCCGACACTACTGCTGCTGCAGCGGTTGGTTGTGCGTACATTTGATCGATCTTGAGGGCCATAGCATCCATTTTGGCTTGCATCATGTCTATAGAGCTTACCTCATGTTTACCTCCTTGGGCTTCTTTCTTTTCCACTGTTGCTCTTTCGTTTCCCCATTGATGATGGTTTTGAGCCATATCTTCAATGAGACCACAAGCGTCAGGATAGGGTTTGTTCATCAGGGCACTGCCAGCGGCAGCGTCGATGGACATCTTTGTGTTATAATGAAGTCCGTGGTAAAAGGTATGTATAATCAACCATTGCTTCAAACTGTGGTGTGAACAAGCCCTTAGAAGGTCTTTATACCTCTCCCAAGCTTCAAATAGCGATTCTCCTTGGTTTTGGGTAAATCTTGTTATTTGGTTTCGGAGAACGGCTGTTTTGCTTGGGGGAAAGTATCTAGCAAGGAATGTTCTCCTAAGGTCTTCCCATGTTGTTATAGAATTGGCTGGAAGGGAATCTAACCAAGTTAGGGCTTTGTCTCTAAGGGAAAAGGGAAATAGTCTTAAACGAATCGCCTCAGGACTAGCACCATTGGTCTTAAAGGTGTTTGACAACTGGATAAAGACTTTTAGATGTTGGTTTGGGTTTTCAGATGGTAGTCCTGCGAATTGGTTTTGTTGAACTAGTTGTAATAGGGACGGTTTTAGTTCAAAATTATTGGCAGGTATGGTAGGGTTAACTATACTAGAGCTCGGTTCTTCGTCAGCAGGCTGAGCGAATTCCTTAAGGGGTCTTTGGTTACGATCTTCGGCCATAGCTTGCTTAATTCTACGAAGCCAAAGTCGTGCGCGAGCGTAACATTCTGGTTCCACTAAAGGATCTATTACAATACTGGAGCTGGGAGATCTTCGCATCGACCAGTTCGTGCGGCCCTAGTCTAAACGGTGATAACAAACGAAATTCAAAATTCGGCGAAATTGGTCCCCGGCAACGGCGCCAAAAAGTTGATGCGTTGTATTCGCAAGTGCACGAATCGCGTCATAGTAATATAAAAAGTTATCGTATCTACAGAGACCAAATGTCGATCTAACGATTTCTGTTTGTTACAGTGCTTATCTAAGGCAGTTCAATTCAGGGTTTACTAATGCAGAGGAAAATAAATAAAAGTAAATGACGAGGTAATAAAATTCAGACAAAACAATAGGCTTGAATGTAATTCTCATAACCGATAATATTTCTATATTCATCAACAGGACTACTTACGGCCAATATCTTCTATTTTAAGAAAAGAATTCAATTTAACAGGAACTGTCGCTTTCGCGTAGTCAGAACCAAGTTTACCCTCTAAATTAACCCCTTTATTGTCACTTATAAAAAGGCGCACATTGCGTTAGAGTCATGGAAAACTTACTTTTAAGAAATGCAAATTCTAAACTAAACAAAAAAGTATTTTGACCTGAAATATCTAAACTAAGGAGGTTCAAAATGAACCAGATTCTAATCCCACTAACGCGTCCGAAAATAGTTTTAAAATCTCTTTTCTAAAGTGTTAAAAATCCCTACTCAACTGAGCAAAGCGCTTTCTCTGTATTTGATCAGTTGAGAACTAAACAAGTTCACAAATGGTTGGACGGCTTTCGATCTTACCCAACATTGCTTTTAAGTACAGAAAACTTGTGTTAAAGATTAAAACAACCCTTAAGTATTTCTATTAACATATAGACGTATTACGGTGATTATGGTCTTTACATTCTTACCTATCTAAAACTTAACCAGCCATGGTAGTTATAACAGTCATATTAATTCTTATCATGTATGGAATTAAGTATTTTGAAAAGTAAAGTTTTGAAAAGTAAGGCAAGACAATAAATAAACAAAATAAAGCAAGTGCAAGAGATAAAGGAAAGTAAATGCGATTAAAATAAAACCTGCTCCAAAGCGGAGTCTTTAAATCTGGTACAATGTACGGAAAAGAAAATGCTGGCAGGATTACTTCTACCAAAGTGCTCCAACTTGATTACAGACACTCCAAGACTTGATTACAAACTCGATCAAACACAGTGCAATAACTCCTCGATGTGAGAAGATTACCGCTTTACAAGAGTGAAATGTATGCCTAGGATGAAGTAAACTAAGATTGGATGATCCTAAAATTCGAGTTCTGAGAGTATTTATAGGCAAAGTTGGCATGGTGCAAAGACAAAAGTGACCTTGGCTTGAAAAATGGGCGGGAACTAATTTTTGCCTTGTCGCGCCCGCGACAGGCCTACCGCGCTCGCGACAAAAGGAAAACGGCAAAGCTGAGTGCTGATCGTGGGAACGTGGCAGTTGAGTTGTGGAGATCATGGGACACGTCGTCGCCTACCCTGCGACAAGAGAAGCGACAAGAGTAAATTGCTGCCAAACTTGAATTCTAGCTCCTTTTGCATCCTTTTTCGTCTGGGACCTCGATTTATTGAAAACCTGAAAACAAAGGAAAACATAACAATGACAAAGCATAAAAAAAATAGAAAAAAAACTAACATGCATGTGAAATCAGAGTCAAAAATACAGTATAATTTAGTGTCATCATAAGGGCAAGGGCAAAAGGTATTGAGATAATTCTTACCAATTATAAACACATGAGCACAACTTTTCAAAAATGTCCTAAAACATCTTAGAAAATTATCCAAAAAGTTTGAAGAAAATAAAATAAAAGTGAAAATAATAATTAGAAAATTAATTTAAGTATTAAAATGTATTTATGAATTTTGGGAATTTTTATGGATAAGAAACTATTTTTAAAATGTAATTGAAATGAAAATTAAAAATAAAGAGAAATGTGAAACAAAATGAGGCAGGGAGGTGCGCTGGTGAATTTGAGATGAACTAAGTTATGTTCATTGTGCACATGGGCTACGAATAGGGGGTGTAGTTAGTAGTTTTGCGCAATGCCCATGGTGAAATGAAGCAATGCATCAGTCAAATGAAAAAAATAACACATGACTGTGTACAAAACATATGTGACACTTTAATCAATCGGTCACATGTTTTTAAGTGGCAAAAAGAAAAAACAATGTCCAGCCAGTCACCACTTGCCACGAATCCTCTTTCCTCATGCAACGTGAAACAACAACTTTGACATTTCACGTAACACCAAAGCAGCAACCACGGCGGTCGCCACCCTTTCTCAAACATGACAGTCACTGCTGTGAACAGCATGGCGGTCGCCACTGTGAACAGCATGGCTAAAATATTTATTCATGCAACATGAGAGAGCCCTAAAGCCTTTTGTGAAGAAAAACAGACACAAGCCATGGCAACTATTCGCCTTGTCCAGCCATTTCTGACACGTTTCCTAATAAAAAATCATGACATAAAACTCCATTTTGTAGTGCTCACAGGGTAGAACAACAATGAACCCTAAACTCCTCAAAATAACAACTGGAACTTTAATAAAACGGGCACGAAACAGTCGAAACTCACATGTTCAAAGCTGACATAAGCTAACGAAAATAAAAAGAATACATCAAGCCAGTTCAAACATCCATTCATACTATCATCTAAAGCTACTTATATTCACAACATGGAGACATGGTTTTAATCAGAAACGATTATGCATTTAACATAAAAACATGGATATGATAGAAGCTTACCCTGGATTTTTAGAAACCATTAAGCTCAACCCCGTCCCTTAGCTGATGATGTTGTGCAAGCTCTTGAATAAGATGTGCAGGCTCTGGTTTTATCTTTGTAGCTCACGAGTTCCTTCTTTTGAATGGGATGGAAGTGTTAAGTGAATGGTAAGTTCTGTCGTGCTTTTTTTGTTCTGATGTTGATGATTTAGAGCAGCTTCGTGGAGCCTTAAGAGAAGGTTTGTGTGGCTTGTTTAAGGTTTGTAAGAGGAGATTGAAGCTGGGCAAGGTTCTAGCAAGTTTAGAGATCTTCTTGCAAGACTATGGAGAGGTGAGATAAGGAGATTTAAGAGTGATTTTCCTTCTCCCCAAATAAGGGAGTATAAGCCTCCTTTTATAGTGGAGCAGGCTAGTTAATGGCTTTGAAGACTTAGTGACTATTGTCTTTGTCCAAGAGGAAAAGATGGTAGAGTTCTAGCTACTATGCGCATGGCTTCTATTCTTCTTGAGCCAAGTAAATTCTGAATATTGGTTGCTTGTTTTAGTCTTGAGTCAGAGGAAAAAAGATCTTAAAACCAACATGTTATGGTGTAGACACAATAGTTTATGCTTTTGCCTTGAATATGTCAACTACAAAGTACAAAGTAGTTGTACCTCTGGATGGCTTTTCTTGCACGGGTTTGTGGGAAAATGGTTGGGGAACTGATGAGAAAAAGTCAGCATGGCTTGTACTTGTATTTGGCTGTGATTTAGTTCAAAATGAACTTGGTTTGTGTACAAGTTATGGACTCTCTTTTGTAATTGTTTGTTTTTTCATGTGAAACTTTGAAAATTAAGTTAAGTTAAAATGAATTAAACTAAAGATCAAAAATGGGAAATAAAACTATAATTATAATTAAAATAAAATGAGAATAAAATTACACTAAATTAAGTAAATTAATCTAAATTAAAAAACTAAATTAAAATTAAAATCAAATTAAGCTTAAATATATACTATGTAAAAAGATAGGCTAAAGTGGATTTAAATAAATTCTAAACGAATCAAAAATAAATATTTAACTAAACAGAAAAGTAAATGATAAAAAAATGTCTGATTAATGATTAATGGACCAAATGACTGTAAATGCTAAAATGACCGGTTTAAGATGACATAAAAAATGATCAGAGGATCTGAGGGTAAAATTTGGGGTACAACACCTCCCATAGAATAGGAGGAACTACGATCGCTCTGATTTCCCTATCCCGGGAATACGTAGGCATAAGATTGAAAAATCATAGTGAGCACACTAATCAAAAACCCAAAATCCCATATATCAACCGAATAGCATCGGTCCCCAACACCCTACCCCGACACTGTTTTCAACAAAATAACCCCAAAGGGCGAACCCCCCATTTTGATAGCACCTGTAAATCAACAGTTTTGACTGTTTAACCTCAGTTTGCAAGCAGGGTTAATTGGAGACATCTATTTCCCTTACTTCATCAGCTTCAATAGGATAAAAAATGAATCGAACTGTAGTACCAAAGCGATAGTGATTCGAAACCACAAAAATCACCCTACAGAAAAATGGCGACCACAGTGGGAGACTCTTCTTTCTTGTTTTCCCAAGGGATGAAAAATCTTGAATTCAAGGTGTCACAGGCATAGTGATGTCACGGGGAACCAATATTATTGCTAGGATCGGCCCTCACTAGGATCTTAGGTCAAACACCTTTAAATTGGGAAGGTACCACAGAATGACGACTCCGCCGGGGAGCCATTTTTTGTCAGGAACATAGGATTCATAGCTCTTAAAAGTCTAGGACATTAGGGAAAATATATATATACTGTTTTTCCTAATTGATATCTGTGTTTAATTTTCTGCTAATGGGAATGCGTGTGATGCCGCAAGTGGAAAGATTGAGTATACACCTAGGAAAAACCTCTTTCAGTAGTGCGGAAGCCATCAGAAATAATTGTCACGCGATACTACCCTCTTCTGAGGTTCTTCGAAATAACATCACCTAGCACAGTTCCCGGCCCGCTGATGTTATCTCGACAAGAATCAATGATTTTGAGAGACAGGTACAAAAATCACGACTATAAACCTTTGGGATGGGTAGAGCCTTGACTTCATGACACCGACCATTTGACCCCATGTTTTTTCTATGTTTTTGTGTGCTACATTCATGCATTCATTTAAAAAAACATTAAAACAAAGAAAATTTTCTCTTCTAGTCTCTCTTTTTCAAAATTAAACTAAGACAATGATTGCAAATGTTAGAGAAAGGATTGCGCTAATGGATTTCGGTAGACGAAAAACTCACAAGTATACCTTCAAGGTTCCAAAGCTAGGGGATTTGAGAGGATTAGCAAGGATGATCATTAACCCTGACGCTTTCAGAGCCAAGTACGGAGGTCTGCTACCTCTGTTAAGGGTCCATATAATTGAGGGAATCCTGGAGGCACTCATTCAGTTTTACGATCCGGTCTATCACTGTTTCACATTGCCGGACTACCATCTCACACCAATGCTGGAGGAGTATTCTCATATGATTGATCTACCCATTATTAATCAAGCTCCCTTTTCTGGACTGGAAGAAATTCCAAAGGATCAAATCATTGCAAGAGCAATCTATTTGGATGAGTCAGAAGTCAAGACTCACATGACCACCAAAGGAGGAATCCCAGGTTTACCAGCCAAGTTTCTGGTAAAGAAGGCTCTATACTTTGCTAGTATAGGGAACGCGACTGCTTTTGAAAGCATCTTTGTTTTACTCACCTACGGGTTATTTCTGTTTCCCAACATTGATAACTCCGTCGATATCAACGCCATTAAGGTTTTTCTCATTGGAAACCCTGTACCGACTTTGCTCGCAGATGCGTATCATTCTGTACACTTAAGGAATTTATATAGTAGAGGAATGATCACGTGATGTGTTCCCCTGCTATATAAATGGTTTATATCCCATTTGCCTAAGTCTGCCGCTTTTTGGGATCATAAGAGTGCCTTACGTTGGTCGTAGAAAATCATGTTTCTTACCAACTCTAACATAGATTGGTACAATAGGATTTATGACGAGATCAGGATCATTGACCGTTGTGGAAACTTCCTCAACATACTCCTTATAGGAACTAAGGGAGGAATCAATTACCATCCAGTTTTAGTTCGTCGTCGATTTGGATACCCGAAGAGGCATGTCCCGCATAATGCTCATCTGGAAGGTCTTCTCTTCAAGGAAGGAGAGAATGACAGGGCACTAAAGATGGAAATAGTGCACGCTTGGAAACATGTTCATAAGAAAGGACAGGAGTCTCTAGGAAAACCGGACTGTGTCTCGGTGGAGCCTTATCTCCACTAGGTACAAACTAGAGCTCTCAAGCTAAAGATGCCTTATCCTCGTCACAGAGTTCTTCCGCCAAGGGAATCTGTCATGTACTTCATGACTAAAACGGAAAAACTTCAGGTTACTCTCAACAAAGTTCAACAGGAGAGGAGGTCTTGGAAGAACAAGTACCGCATTCTCAATGTGGAGTGTACCAAAATACAACAACTGTTAAAAGATAAGGACGCCCTAATTGAGATTTTGGAGCAACATGCTATAGAAAATCAGGATGACCAAAGGAATTTGCTCGCTCCTTTCACTTGGCAAAGGAATGACAACCCGACAATGGCCCAAGAGCACTGGTCCAAGAAAAGGAAAGTACCCGAATCAACACCCGAGTTCTCCTCAGAGAGGACTCGGGACCCATTAGCTTAGGTTTCTATTTCCGCAATCCTTTGAATTCAATAAAACGGGGTTTCCCCCACTGGTTGATATTTGCAATCTAATTGTCGAAGTTTATTTTGATTAAACAAAAAAAAACAATTAATATAATCATTGCATTCATCATTCTCACGTCACGTATTCTTCTTACCTACGAATCTCACATTTGTGTCTCGGTTCTAGAGTCAAACTGTCTCATTCGTAGAATACTCGAGCCAATCGTCAGAAAAAGATGGATGATCTCGAGGAAGAGAATAGAGAGTTGAAGGAAGAGATCGACGCTCTAAGAGAGGATATGAGAAAGCTTTGTAACGACATGTAAGCCATGGCAGAAGCTCAGCTACAAAGAACTGTGATCTCAAAGATCACCTCAATGCCCATAGTAGAGAAGTACGATCCTAGGTATCAAATGCCAAAAGATTGTCCCTGGGGCATGCCTGTTAACTATATCCCAGAAGGATATGTTCCGCCAATCACTGAAGATCAGGGAATCATAGCAGAAGCCGCTGGGCCTGAAGGTTACAAACTTCGGAAAAGCGAGGATGCCAGAGGCATGATGAGGACTCCTGAAGGTTACAAACTTCAGGAAGCGCCAAGATTCACTGCAGTAGTAACGGTACCACCCTCGGTGGTGCACACTGTCCCGGAAGGACAGATTCCACAGATACCTCCTGGTGGAAACGAAAGCATGTTCGAAAGAATGAACGAGTTCCAGGAATAGTTCCTGGAAATGCAGAAGGAACTGCAAGCTATTTGCGGTCAGGATTTATTTGGAAAGGACGCCGCAGATCTCTGCTTGGTCCCTAATGTGAAAGTTCCGCACAAGTTCCAAGTACCCGATTTTGAAAAGTACAAAGGTAACTCTTGCCCTCAAAGCAATTTGGTGATGTACGCTCGGCGAATGTCAGCTCAGACAGAGAACCAGGATCTACTGATTCACTACTTTCAGGATAGTTTAACCGGTGCCGCATTAAAATGGTACATGGGTTTAAACCGTACTACGATCAGCACATTCAGAGATCATGGCACTACCTTTGTCCAACAATATAAATACAATTTAGACATGGCACCAGACAGAGATCAACTCAGATCAATGTCGCAAAAGGACAAGGAAATCTTTAAGGAGTACGCTCAGAGATGGCGTGAAATTGCCGCTCAAATTTGTTCGCCTCTTGAGGAAAAAGAGATGACAAAGATTTTCTTAAAGACCTTGAGCTCATTTTACTACGACATAATGGTTTTCGGTGCGCCCAGCGACTTGACCGAAATGGTCAGTATGGGAGTACGTCTCGAGGAAGCTGTTCGAGAAGGACGTGTAGTCAAAGACACTGGGTCGACAAGCGGTACTAAGAAATACGGTAGTGCTCTCCCTAAGAAAAAAGAGCAAGCTATTAGGAATATCTCTCTCACAAAGCAAAGGCGACGGTACCAACCAGTAGCAGCTGTAACTCCTGCTATCAACCCCGCGCCTACATATCAACCTCAGGTTGCGCAGAGCCAACCTAATCAACAACAATTTCAGAAAAGGACACAACAGCCTCTTCAGCAGGCTCGTCCTCAATACAACAAAAATCGTACAACGCGACCACCAGGATTTGATCCTATACCCGTATCGTATGCAGAACTATTTCCGTTACTACTGGCCAAGGGGCATGTCCAGACTAAGGCTCCTCTTACGGTACCAGAAAATCCGCCATTTTGGTTTAAGGTGGATCAGACTTGCCCTTACCATCAAGGAGGACCAGGGCATAACATAGAGAACTGTCTCAGTTTCAAATCCGATGTGCAAAAGCTTGTTAGGAGCGGGGTCTTATCTTTCAAGGATACGAATCCAAATGTTTTCACGAACCCGCTGCCTCAACACGAGAAAGCTGCAGTCAATCTGATAGAAGGAGAGTCTAACAACGTCTATCAAATTCACGATGTACTCTTGTTAAGGGCCAACTTGGTTAAGATGCATTGTAGACAGAGTGGATATGGCCATGTTCCACCTCACAATTATCACCAGTGTGATGTCTGCTCTAAAAGTAATCAAGGATGTTCTGTGGTGCAATCAGCTCTACAGGAACAGATGGATCTCAGATGGATCCAAGAGCACCGAGTTCGTGGAGTTAACATGGTTTATACGAATTCCAATATCATTCAAAACCACGACATCTGTGTGATGAATGTCAACTTGGTGGCAATGCACTCAAGGTAAAGCCAGTATCATAATCTGCCGCTACACGATTACAATTCATGTGTGACTTGCTCGGTAAACAAACAGGGATGCTCTTTCATACAAGAGGCCCTCCAGCGTCAGATGGATTTTGGATGGATTCAAGACTACCATGATAGGAATCATTATCAAATCAACATGATCCATATCTTCGATATTCGCTTAATGAATACCAGCCTGGTGGAGTTACATGCTAAATAGGTCTGGCTCGGGTTCCTGGTATCACATGATTATCAGAGTTGTGAGGCGGGTTGCGAAAACGATCAAGGCTGTGCCCTTATCCAGTAAACACTTCAGCACTTGTTGAACCACTGGTGGCTTCCAAACTATATGGATGAAGACACCCAGTAAAATAGTATCACTAACGGGAATCCTACTAGATATTAAATTCAGGGTGTTCAGTCGATGGAAACAGACCTAGTAAGGTTACACTGTATTCAAAGCGGACGTGGCCAGGTGCCACTACACAACTATGAGTGGTGTGGAGTTTGCTCAGTGGATAATCAAGGATGCTACCTCGTGCGAGCAGCCCTTCAAAGTCAGTTGGACCGCAAAGAGATTCAACCATGCTCAAGTTCTAGATCAGTCAACTTTCTCGCTGATCAAATCGAGGACGTTATCGTAATCTCTGATCATCAGAGGGCTAGGGATGCTTGTGCCATCATCCCTCTACTTGACGAATCGTGGGTTCCCAATCGGGAACGGATCGAAATTACGTACGATGGTCAGAAAAATCAGAAGGCTCCCATAGTCATCTATCTACCAGGACCACTACCGTATGAATCAACTAAGGCTATCCCTTACAAGTACGGTGCAACCACAGTCGAGAATGGAAAGGAAATTCCGTTACCCTCCGTCGTGAACATTGCAGACATCAGTCGAGTAACACGGAGTGGTAGAATCTTTAAAAGAGGAGTTGGAGAACCCAACAGAGAAAAGGAACCTCAGACAGAAGTTCCCGATCCACCAGTCGGTCAATCCAGTAATCCCGACCTTTCAAAAAACAATGATGAGATGCTGAAGCTCATCCAAAGGAGTGAATATAACATTGTTGATCAAATGTTACAAACTACTTCAAAGATCTCGATATTATCACTGTTACTTAGTTCAGAAGCGCACAGGGAGGCTCTAAAGAAAGTCTTGGAGCAAGCCTTTGTGGAACAGGATGTGTCAATACGATAGTTCGATAGCATTGTCTCTAACATCACTTCCTGCAATAACTTGGGATTTAGTGATGAGGAATTACCTGAAGAAGGTCGCCGTCATAACATGGCGCTCAATATTACAGTTAACTGCCAAGATGATGCTTTAACTAGCGTACTGGTAGACACAGGGTCAGCCCTAAATGTTATGTCAAAGTCCACTTTGATGCAGTTATCATTCCAAGGCCCTCCGATGAGAACCAGCGAGGTCGTCGTCAAAGCGTTTGACGGATCCAGAAAAATGGTTATCGGCAAAGTCGACCTTCCCATAACTATCGCTCCTCACACTTTCCAAGTCACTTTCCAGGTCATGGACATCCGGGAAACATACAGTTGTTTATTAGGAAGACCTTGGATACATCGGGCTGGGGCGGTCACCTCGACCCTCCACCAAAAGCTAAAGTTCATCCAGAACGACCAACTCGTCGCGGTTTATGGGGAGCAGGCCTTGCTCGTAAGCAATTTGTCGTCATCCACTTATGTAGAACCGGAGGGGGTAATCGAAACCCATTTCCAAACGCTTTTGCTACACTAAGACAATCAATCCAAAGGGGTACTTCGATTTCCTCGTACAAGGATGCTATCAAAGCGGTCGAGAGTACCAATACAACAGGATGGGGGAAGCTTGTCATTCCTACCGACAATAAAACAAAGAAGGGTCTTGGTTTTTCTGCAACCTGTACCCATACAGCTGCTAATGGTGAAAGTCTTCATCCCATTCAGAATTTCTTCCACAGTGGAGGTTTCCTTCACCCAGTGACTCAAGAAGTGCATACTATCAATAAAGGTGATTCATCCGATACGGAGGAAGAATGGAAGTCCTATCTCAACAAGGACGGTTATACGTCTCAGGACGAAACGCAGACTCCCTTTTGCTTTCCTACACAGAGTCCGAGATTTATACCCAGGTTAGATGTTGAAATGATATACGGAGATTATGATCCTGAAGGATGCCGGGCTTCGCCAAACTCATTAGAGGAGGACATTCTGATGAAAGACAACTTTGACCACGACTACTATGGCCCGATGGATGGCCTGCCAATGTAGCAGCCTTATCTAGGAGACTTGGGACAAGAAAGTCATTCGAACAATGAAAATCAGCTGAGCATCATTGAAAATAATACCTGCATCCCCACCATGTCATGGGATCAACACCCGGGTTATCCTGAAAATACCCAGCACGATGATGAATTCGCAACGTTTGCAGGACTAGAATTCATCAACTATGCTTTCCCTGAGGTCAACGTCATCTAGAGAGATGACCCCTCCAGTTCCAAAGAAGTGTGGGACACCTTGGGACAACCAAGTTGAAAATACAACTATATGGTCAAGTACACTACTCCTGAAAGCTCTCGTATCAGGGTCAAAGACATCCAGCCGACTGGATGGGGAGATACAGCTGAGAGTACAAATACTACGCAAAATGCAACAGAGGAATCCTCCTACGACAAATCTGCTTGGGAGACAGATTCCAATGATCCTGCTCCACCAGAAATCAGCGTCATTTATGAAGATAAATCAAGGAAGGTACCAGACTTTGTGATTCACCAAGGAGTTCGCCGCCAATGGGTTGCTGTCGATGTTCCGAAGATTGTTCATAATTCTAAGTAATTTCCATCTTTACTTTAACCTTTCACCTTGCCCAGGTGAAACGGATGTTTTGATAGGGCTCACTTCCCATAAATATCCCTCTTCGCTTCGCCCAAAGCGACAAAGTTTTGTTTTATAGGGCTGTAGTTTCAAGAATCGACTTGTTCATTAATAAAATAACGTCGTTCTGTAATTTTCGCATTAATTTTTGTTTTCTCTTTTTGCTTTTTTCAGAAAATGGTAATCCTAAAAAACAACTCAATAATAAAAACAAGCAGTTTTAAAAAAAAAATACACTGCACACACTCTTGCATTTTCTCTATCTCTTCTAAAAACAATCATCACGCCATGCATATTGCTTGCTTTAAACCCCATTGAAACATGTGATCCAATGCCTTCTCCCAACTTTGAGTTCCCGGTATTTGGGGCTGAAGAAGAAAATGACGGCGAAATTCCAGAGGAGATCTCCCGATTACTCTAACAGGAGGAAAGGTCCATTGAACCTCACAAAGAGCCGTTGGAAATGATCAACGTGGGTTCAGAAAAAGAGAGAAAAGAAATCAGGATTGGCGCATTGCTCAGTCCAACTGTCAAAGAGAGTTTGACGAAGCTTCTCAAAGAGTTTCCTGATGTATTCGCTTGGTCCTATCAGGACATGCCAGGGCTAGATACCAGCATCGTGGAACATCACTTACCGTTGAGATCGGAATGTCCGCCGGTAAAACAGAGGTTGAGATGGACTCACCAGGACATGGCCATCAAAATCAAAGAGGAGGTACAAAAGCAGATCGACGCGGGTTTCCTCGCCATATCAGAATATCCTCAATGGTTAGCCAACATCGTACCCGTTCCCAAAAAGGACGGAAAAGTCAGAATGTGTGTCGACTATCGAGATCTGAACAGGGCAAGTCCAAAGGACGACTTTCCCTGACCACACATTGACATGCTGGTAGACAGTACAGCAAAGTTCAAAGTTTTCTCCTTCATGGATCGATTCTCGGGCTATAATCAAATCAAAATGGCGCCGAAAGACATGGAGAAAACTTCGTTCATTACCCCATGGGGTACTTTTTGTTACAAGGTAATGCCATTCGGTTTGAAGAATGTCGGGGCAACCTATCAAAGGGCCATGACTACTCTGTTTCATGACATGATACACAAAGAAATCGAAGTGTATGTCGATGGCATGATTGCGAAATCTAAAACAGAAGAGGAGCATGTGACCCACCTGTCAAAACTATTCGAGCGGTTGAGAAAGTACAAGCTCCGCTTGAATCCCAATAAATGCACCTTCGGCGTCCGTTCAGGGAAACTCTTACGGTTCATCGTCAGCCAGAAAGGAATTGAGGTTGATCTTGACAAGGTCAAGGCCATTCAAGAAATGCCTTCTCCAAAGACTGAAAAACAAGTCAGGGGATTCTTGGGATGTTAGAACTATATTTCCAGATTCATATTCCTCATGACCGCGACATGTGCGCTGATTTTCAAATTACTCAAAAAGAATCAGGACTGCGTTTGGACAGAAGAGTGCCAAACCGCCTTCGACAGTATCAAGGAATACCTGTCGAACCCGCCGATTCTATCACCTCCAGTGGAAGGAAGACCACTGATCATCTACCTTACAATCTTGGAAGACTCCATGGGATGTGTACTTGGTCAACAAGACGAAACGAGAAGGAAAGAGTCTGCCATCTATTATTTGAGCAAGAAATTCACCGACTGCGAGACTCGGTACACTATGCTTGAGAAAACTTGCTGCGCTCTGGCTTGGGCAGCCAAACGTCTTCGCCAGTACATGATTCGTCACACTACTTGGTTAATCTCTGAAATGGATTCAATCAAGTATGTATTTGAAAAGCCTGCTCTCACGGGAAGGATTACCCGTTGGCAGATGTTGTTATCAGAACATGACATAGAGTACCACGCTCAGAAAGCCGTTAAAGGAAGTGTTTTAGCTGATCATTTGGCTCATCAACCGATTGACGATCAGGAATCAGTCAGATTTGACTTCCCAGACGAAGATGTCATGTATCTAAAAATGAAAGATTGCGATGAACCGCTACCCAGTGAAGGGCCAGAACCAGGTTCCCAATGGGGACTTATCTTTGACGGAGCTGTCAATCATTACGGAAACAGAAGTGGGGCAATTATCATAACACCTCAGGGTACCCATATTCCTTTCACCTCCAGACTTACGTTCAAGTGCACAAATAACGAGGTCGAATACGAAGCTTGTATTATGGGTCTCGAAGAAGCGATCGACTTAAGGATTAAGAACTTGGATGTATATGGCGACTCAGCCCTGGTTATCAATCAGATCAAAGGAGATTGGAACACATACCAATCAGGATTGATTCCTTACAAAGATTATGCAAGAAGGTTGTTGCCTTTCTTCAACAGAATCAAGTTTCATCACATCCCTCGTGATGAGAATCACATGGTTGATGCATTAGCCACTCTCTCTTCCATGATTAGTGTAGGTCAATGGAACGACCTACCTAAGATCGACATAATGCGCCTTGAATGGACCGCTTATATCTTCGAGATCGAAGCAGTCATAGACGACAAACCTTGGTATCACGATATCAAATGCTTCCTTCAGAAATAGGAATACCCACCCGGGGCATCCAGAAAAGACAGAAAGACCCTCAGAAGACTGTCTGACAACTTCTTCCTGACCAGTGATACACTCTATAAGCGGAACTTCGACATGGTCTTGCTCTGATGCGTGGACAGACCAGAAGCAGACATGCTGATAAGGGAAATTCACCAAGGATCTTTTGGTACTCATGCCAACGGACACACGATGGCGAGAAAAATTCTAAGAGCAGGGTACTACTGGTTGACCATGGAATCTGACTGCTATAAGTACATGAGGAAGTGTCACAAGTGTCAGATATACGCAAACAAGATCCATGTACCGCCTACACATCTCAAAGTTCTCTCTTCCCCATGGCCTTTTTCCATATGGGGAATCGACATGATCGGCGTGATCGAACCCAAGGCTTCGAATGGACATCAGTTCATCCTGGTAGCCATTGACTATTTCACCAAATGGGTCGAAGCAGCGTCATACGCCAATGTAACTCGTCAAGTGGTGGTCCGCTTTATCAAAAACAATCTCATATGCCGTTATGGTGTTCCAAGCCAGATCATTACTGATAATGGATCTAACTTGAACAATAAGATGATGAAAGAGTTGTGTGCAGAGTTCAAGATCGAACACCATAACTCATCTCCCTACCGACCCAAGATGAACGGAGCGGTAGAAGCGACTAACAAGAACATCAAGAGGATTGTTCAAAAAATGGTTGTAACCTACAAAGATTGGCACGAGATGCTACCCTTTGCTTTTCATGGTTATCGTACATCTGTCCGCACTTCAACAGGGGCAACCCCTTTCTCTCAAGTTTATGGCATGGAGGCAGTTCTCCCATAGAAGTAGAGATCCCATCAATCCGGGTGTTAATGGAAGCTAAGCTTACAGAAGCTGAATGGTGTCAAAGTCAACACGACGAACTAAATCTGATTGGGGAAAAGTGAATCACGGTACTATGCCACGGTCAGTTGTATCAGCAAAGAATGAAGAAGGCGTTCGACAAAAAGGTCCGACCTCGCATCTTCAGGAAAGAAGACCTTGTGCTCAAAAAGATACAATCATTTCTCACTGATTCTCAGGGCAAATGGACTCTGAATTATGACGACCCCTATGTGGTCAAGAAAGCTTTCTCAGGCGGCGCCTTGAGATTTGCAACCATGGACGGAGAGGAATTTTCCTACCCAACAAATGTTGACGTAGTCAAGAAATACTTCACCTAAATAAATAAAAAATAATAATAAAAAAAATGTCTCGGTGGATTGAAAACCCGAAAGGGCGGTCCAGGCAAAAATTAGAGACATGATAAAAAATCATCCCGGTGGATTGGAAATCTCAAAGTACAATCCAGGCAAAAATTAGGGATAAGGGCAAGTAAATATGTTCAACAAGGGCAAATCCCTCAGTAGCAGTTATGTCATCTGTCGGGAAAACTCCAGTCAGGGTCATCTTCTACAGAAACTCAGGATGTCCAGAATTTCAAGTTGGTAGAAGGATAGTGGTCATTATGTTTCGATGTAGCCCTTTTCCCCTAAATTACCATTTTCTGACTTTGTATATACTCTATGGAATCACGCGATTGGCTGACTTCCGTCCTATCAATAAAATTTGAGCCCATGTGCTTTTGTTTGCAATTCCTATTTGTTTTAGCTTTACAGAACGACATTTTAACGTGATTAACGATTCTTAAAATAAAACAAAAACGAATTTACTTGTTAAACTTTTTCTACTTTTAAAATAAAGGTGGCAATTTCTTTTGACTGTTAAACATCAGAAGAACATCGATCGCTTCTCCAGAAGTAAGCGAACCTCAAAGTGCAGAATCAAAGTATTTCTTCTAAACCAGTACGCCTGAACGAAGAATCAACTGTGTCGGAGGCCTGGTTTCGTCTAACACACCTCGGTCGAGTTCTTACCTCCTAAGCCCGACCAACATAGCCCCCCGCGGGGACTATCCCACCTAAGCAAGGCAGAATTGATATCTTGAACCAGCGATACTTTTTATCTCCCACTGTGGCCGAGTATCCAGTCGTGTTCATCTACTAGTTTGTATGTCGTGTCAGTTTTGTCAGCATTAACATACATACATCATGCATTATTAATTTACATTCATATTCATATTGCATCACTATCACTCTAGCCGGTCTGGTCCCCTAGTGATAAAAGTCTTCACGATCGAGTCGTCGGTTCTTTCCTCGTCAGGAAATGTTGCGTTTGAACAATCTCTCTCCTCCAGCTTATCTCTGGATTAAAGTTGGTCTCTTGACCACTTTGATAACTTGAACCTCTGAGACCAAAGAAGACCGTCGACGAACATCACCCTTCGCCATTGAAGATGATATTTTCGTTTTCCCAGATTAAGGAAAATCCCCAGAGAAAGCCTCTTAATCAAAGATTCAGCAACGCAGGAGTCTTTCTCCGAAAAGTCCGCTGACAGAAAGGTCATCAGCACCTCAAAATTAAATCACATCATATGGCATTTTTCCGAGAATATCCTAAGAAAAGTATGATGTAATACCCCAAGCGAAAATAGTCTCTCAAGAGACTCGTTTTCCCCGGTAGAGTCGACAAATGGCATCTCCAACAAAGAAGTTTGTGCACCTCTACAACTCAGACGACTGGGTTCCCCAGCAACTCTGACACCAAAATTTTTCTATCAAATGGCATCTCCCCAGGAAAATTTGGCGAGAAGTTTGAGGAAAACCGTTACAAATAGCGTCCCTTGTCAAGAAAGTTTATTAACAAAAGAAACTAAGACCAGTTCCTTGGTAGGAAACTAGGATCGAGGGGAAAATTATTTCAGAAACTGAGACCAGTTCCTTGGTAGGTAACCAGGATCGAGGGGAAGTTTATTTCAGAAATTGAGACTAGTTCCTTGGTAGGAAACCAAGATCGAGGGGAAGTTTATTTCAGAAACTGAGACCAGTTCCTTGGTAGGAAACCAGGATCGAGGGGAAGTTTATTTTAGAAACTAAGACCAGTTCCTTGGCTAGAAACCAGGATCGAGGGGAAGTTTTTACCTTTTTCGAGCGTCATTGCTTAGCAAAAGAATAAGGATGCGTGAACCACCATTCTTAATCACCATCAAAATTTCGGGTATTCTGATATTTAATCCTCTTGCACCCCGAATGCCCGAATACCTTCGTCATTCACACCTTCGGGTCCAAGAAGATTAAATAGGGGCATTTGTCATACCCAAAATTTTGACCACTAAGATTTCCCATCATGATGCGAATCATCATCACAATATGGATGAACCATCATGCCTCATTAGTCTCCCCAAAGATGGGTGAGCATTCACTACTAGCAAGATTAGGATTTCAAGCCCTCTCAGAGTTCTTAGAAAAAGGATCAATCAAGGAATGACATGATCTTCAACTTGTATAAACCTCGCAAACATCCACAAAGGATCAAGAGGGCTCCCACTTCAAGGATTAAGCACAAGGCTGCTCCCTTCTAGGTGGATTAAGCCTCGAGATCGCCAGTGTCACCAAATTAGGGTTTTGGTCGACCAGGGCCTCCAGATGGAATTTTTCCTCTAGGCATGAGTCAATGCTTCAAAGCATAACCTAGGATGCTCCAAGGGACATCATAAACCCAATCATCAAGTCAATTTAACCTCAGGGGATGCATTCATCAAAAATCAGGAATTAGGGTTTCTTGACCTAATTCACCCCTAAGTTGACTTTTGGGACAAATCATGAGCCAAGACCTCAAGACATGGTTTGAGGGTCTCTAGCACACTACATTGATCCATTTTCAACAATAGATTGATCCAAGAAGCTTGAGCAACAAGTTTCAATTTCACATGAACCACAGTTAGGGTTTCGCGAGAAAAGTCAACTGTAGCTTTGACTTTTGACCAAGACATGCTCCCTAACCCTAGGACATGATTCAATATACCCTATAATACCTATGAAATCAATCCATCAAGTTTGATTTAGGTCAAGGACTTGATTTCATAGAGGATCGCATAGTTTGGAATTCATCTGACAAAAAGTCAACTGTGCACAAAAGTCAAACTTTGACTTTTTGAGATTTTTCACAATTATGGTTCCTTAACCCTAAAATGATGTTAATGTGTGATTGGAATCATCATTCATCAAGAAAAATCAAGAAAAGTGGGATAACTTGTAAAAGGGGTAACCATAAAAACTTAGAAATTTTTCTAAGTTATGGAACAAAGTGGCTAGGGTACCAACTTTAGAAGATCATAACTCCTAAACCACAAGGCCATTTTTCCCCATCCAAAGCTGGATTTGTAGCTCTCATTACCCTCTACAAAAGATTCAACTACACCTCACTCCAATTCATTATGGATTTTGAGTTATGATTGGGACAAAATGACTAAAACATGAAAATACATCATTTTCCAACACTTAGAAAAATTCTGACCAAGGCAGATTTTGTTGAAAACACCAAAACTTGTGAGATCTTTTCACATAGTTGCAAGCTGAATCAAGTCCAAAGGTAAACATCAATGTTGTTGCATATGTTTCTAAGAATCCAAAGAGCCTCTCAGCATGAATTAATTCAACTTGAGCCAAGAGAAATCCATGCCCAAAGTCATGCTACTGCAAGCTGTTTTGGAAAAATCAGTTTGCATGTTTGCTTGCCACACACGATTTCTGAATCAAAACCAAATATAATTATGCCACATGTACTCAAACCAATCACAATAAATCTGATCCAACCTACAAAGTTGAGTCACAAAGCCAAGGAATCTTCCAACTTGAAGTTCATGTATTTTGTCACATTTTACCTTGAATTCAAAGGGCATTAATGTGGAATAGTGCATTGTCAAGATTCTCACTCTCCTCAATCAAGTTCTCTAATTAAACAACAATTAAAATGACTGAGGAATGTGATTTCAGTCAAGGCATAGCTGATCTATTTGGAGCAGCTGTTACTCCTAATGCAAGAGGCATTTATGCCCAACCAATCCCTTTGAAGGTGATCTGATCTAGCAGCCATTCACTATCCCTCCAAGACAAGAGTTGATCACCTATAAATTGGGGTTCCAATGGATCATTCAAGGCACACCAAAGCAAGTTATAGCACTTCTTTCTCTCAATCTCTCTTAAGTGCCAAGTTTCTTTGTTTTTGAGCAACCACCATCGGGTTTTGAGTTGCAGCCCTAAGCAATCCATTCCAATTGTTCAAACACATCACATATGATGTATTTGAGGTGTCCAAACACTTAAACACCAACTGTAACACCCCTAGCTCAAAATCACCCTTCAACCAAGCCATTATGCCTCAATTATGCAGTTGGAGTTCTCCAGCTTGATCCAGAAGTTTTTAGAGTGTTCCAAAGCTTGAAACACACTCCACAACATCCATTAAAGCTGTAGGGATCATTAAATCGCATCTGGAACACCATCTGTGCAGAGTTCCATTTCACCTTGCATCAAGGTAAGCCTCAAAACTCCATCTTCATGATCCATGCATATTTCCTCGCATGATATTTTTTCCAATTGATTGCCATCATGTGTTGAGTGTTTCCCCTCAAGAAATTTGATCATAGCCCTCATAACCATGTCTGCACGACTGTTTTTGCAAAATTAAGGTTCATATGGTCATGATGATATAACTTGCTATACACTGAAAATAAATAAAATCAAGTATTGCCATCTTGTTCCTTGTTAAAAAACACACGAGTTTGGTGTTTAAATCATGTCAAATGGTTGAGATATGAGTGAGATAGGGGGCTTCATGCACGAGCTCGGGGAAGAAGATGGCCATGGCGCCATTCTTCAGGTTTTCCAACCAAGTTCTCTATATATTTTTCACTTGCCATACGTTTAATGATTTGGCATTGCGCCCCAGTGGTTGATCAGCTAGTTTGTGAGTATTGACAAACGAGAGGTCTGGGGTTCGAATCCCCCTCGCCCCAGACCTCTTTTTTTACCACTTTTTCCTATTTTTTGTTATTTTTCGTATTTATTTTAAATGATTTGAAAAATTAATAACTCACTCAATTTTAATTATTTTTTATTGGTTCTTTTTGCAAAAAATCACAAAAATGTTGAAATATTTTATTCCCCAAAAAAATTTGATTTATATTATTTATTTAATATAATTAGTATTTTTGTGAATAAATGTCTTTTATTTGTTTTTAAACCTTTTAAAAATAAATATTCATCTTGAAAAATCAAAACCAAATGGGCTTTAATTCATCTTGTGATTAAAATATCATTTTTCAAACCTTAACCAAAGATCATAAGTTGTTTATTAAAACTTATTTGGTATTTGTACCATTTTAATTAATTTTCTTTGAATAATTACTTTAAAAATGATGAAATTATGGTTTTGTTGATTTTTCACCCTAACAAATCTTTTTCAAACACTCATGGGCCTCTAATAGAGTGTAAGACCCAACCCTTTTTAAACCAAAATAATTTGGGCCTCGGTCATCGTATAAGACCCACTGTGCTTTCAAAAACCTCGCACGATCGTCGTTTTGAAAAAACCTTTTGGGCCTCTCCTTGAGCTGTAAGCCCCATCACTAGTACAAAAACAATTCTTGGGCCTCTAGTAGAGTGTAAGACCCAACCCTTTTTGAAAAACAAAACATTTTGGGGCTTAAATGTTGTATAAGTCCCGTTGTATTTCAAAAGTTCGGCGCGATCCTCGCCCGTTAAAAACAAACCATCTGGGCCTCTCCTCGAGCTATAAGACCCATTCAAAATCATTTTGGGCCTCTAATAGAGTGTAAGACCCAATCCCCTTTTAAACAAAACAATTTTGGGCCTCAGATCTCGGCGCGATCACCAGTTCAAAAAGAAGATCTCGGCGCGATCACCAGTTCAAAAATAAAACCCTTGGGCCTACCCTCGTGTTATAAGCCCCGCTTTTTTTCTTTTGATCACTTTGGGCCTCTTGAGAGAGTGTAAGACCCATCCCCTTGTACAGAAAACCTTTCTTGGGCCTCAGTCACTTGTATAAGTCCCTGTACAAATGACAGTGCAATCACTGATAAAACCTTGGGCCTCTCCTTGAGCTGTAAGCCCCAATTTTCCTTTCAAAAGCACTTTCTACTTTGATTTTGTAACATACTATTATTTTCAATTTCTTTGTTGAACAACTAACCAAACAACATGGAAGCTCTACCACCGAGTAAGTGTTTACCCGCTTTCATTTACCGCTTTCATATGTATATAACTGTATTGTGGCGATGTTTCACTGTAAGTCTTCTTTCATAAACTCATATCGACTGTGTAATACTAGTATAGATATTTAGAGTTTCCCCGGCAACTACGTCTAAAACTAGACAAAACCTTGTCTCCTTACATCCGACGTTCTCCCGGATATTTCAACATAACCTAAACCATGAGAATTTTCTTTTATAACAATTCTAGATAACTAGATCTAAGAAATCTCCCCCTTGAACAGTTCATATACAGAAGGCCAATGTTCCAAGTGAAACCCCTTCTGGAACTGTTCATTAGCCTCCTCTTGGGCTTAGTGCAAGGACCCACAGGCTTCTTAAAAGCATCCCCGCCTCTTCTTGGTTGTTGTACAAGGACCCGTCGGCTTCTTAAAAGTTTTCACAGCCTTCTCTTAGGCTTCGTATAATAATTCTTCCTCCGGGAAGATAGCCTCCTCTTGGGCTTCGTACAAATTGTCCCTTCGGCTTCCTAAAAGTTTTTCTCGCCTCCTCTTGGGCTTCGTACAAATTGTCCTGACGACCTCTTAAAGGTATAGGAACAAAAATTAGTCATCTTAATAAAACAATCTTTCAAAGAGTCTAGATCTTTCTACCGCGAACGTACTGTCTCTTAACCTCTCTTAGGCATAGTACAAAAGATAAAACCCTAGACTTGGACAGTCTAATCTCCTTGAGTCTCAAAGACATTCTCAAGTTCCTTTCTAAAATAGGAAGATAAACCAAGTAAGACTCGGACAGTCTAAAGCTCCTTTGGATTCCCTGTTTCCTTAGAGAACAGGAAATAATCCCGATCCTCAGATCAAATCCATGACTACGACGTTACCCATATAAGAACTGATTTTCTCTTTTAGCCAACATACTGGACCTGTCACTCAACTGAAATAGTAACCATAGCCTCCTCTTAGGCTTTGTATAATGATCCTTTCCTCAGGAAAGATACCCTCCTCTTAGGCTTTGTATAATGATCCTTTTTCAGTGAAGTTAGCCTCCTCTTGGGTCGTGTACAATGATTCTCCCCAGCGGAGCTAACCTTTTAGCCTCCATCTTGGGCTTCATACGAGATACAAAATCACTCTCTTGTTGAGTATAAAAAGACTCTCTTGTTGAGTCGATCACCTTTAGCTTCTATCTTGGGCTTTGTACAAGATACAAATCACTCTCTTGTTGAGTATAAATGAATCTCTTGTTGAGTCAAACCCCTTTTTAGCCTCCATCTCGGGCCTCGTACGAGAAACAAAACACTCTCTTGTTGAGTATAAAAAGACTCTCTTGTTGAGTCAACCTTCCAATAGCCTCCATCTCGGGCTTTGTACGAGATACAAAAACACTCTCTTGTTGAGTATAAAAGATTCTCTTATTGAGTTAACCCTTTTAGCCTCTATCTTGGGCTTCGTACGAGACACATAAAAACACCCTCTTGTTGGGCCAATAGCCTCCTCTTAGGCGTTGTATAAGGAAACCCCGTTTGATTCAGTCAACCTTTTAGCATCAAATCATGCTTTGGTCACAGCATACAAACATCAACAACTCCTTTTCCCTCATCTAGTTGCTGTATGCGGCAAGCCTCTGGACTATTTACATCCACGCCACTATCCCTCTTTTAGCATGAGAAATTCCTAAGGAAAGATGGCATTACTCTACACTGAGTTAAAGTCTTCTCCTTCAGGTTGAAAATCCCCTATAAAGGAAATTATGGCATTGCTGGATTCACAGGTCCCAGTTAAAGTAATTCTCCTTTATAATCAGTCACCCAAAAGTTGTGACAGACAGACCCTTCTTTAGAGATGACAAATTCTCTCTGAAGTCAAAACCCTTTAGCTTCACATCTTGGGCTTCAAACAAGATACAAGATACAAACCACCTTTAGCTTCACGTCTTAGGCTTTGAACAAGACACCAAAATCCCTGTCCCGGGAATACGTAGGCATAAGATTGAAAAATCTTAGCGAGCAAACTAATCAAAAACCCAAAATCCCATATATCAACCGAATAGCATCGGTCCCCAACACCCTACCCCGACACTGTTTTCAACAAAATAACCCCAAAGGGCGAACCCCCCATTTTGATAGCATCTGTAAATCAACAGTTTTGACTGTTTAACCTCAGTTTGCAAGCAGGGTTAATTGGAGACATCTATTTCCCTTCCTTCATCAGCTTCAATAGGATAAAAAATGAATCGAACTGTAGTACCAAAGCGATAGTGATTCGAAACCACAAAAATCGCGCTACACACACATGTTTGATAACTTTGATCATTTGAATTAAACTTTTATTCAATTAAAATGCATTTTTCAAATCAAGTTAGGGTTTTGATTATTTTACCCTTTATAAATCTTTTTAAAACACTTTGGGCCTCTAATAGAGTGTAATACCCAATCGTTGTTGTATATAAACCATTTTGGGCCTCAGTCATTGTATAACTCTCGATACAATTTCAAAAACTTCGACGCGATAGTCGCCTTTTCAACAAAACCATATGGGCCTACCCTTGTGTTGTAAGTCCCATTTCTTTTCTTTTTTCAATAACTTTGGGCCTCTAATAGAGTGTAAGACCCACCTCTTTTGTAAATACAATACTTTGGGCCTCGTTTATTATATAAGTCCCTCTGTGGTTTTCAAAACTACGGCGCGATCGTCGCATTTTCAATAGAATTCGTCTGGGCCTCTCCTTGAGTTGGAAGCCCCAAACCTTCTTTTCAAAACAATTTTCCTTGTGATTTAAATTCAAATACATAGTTGTTATCAAAACTTTCTTCAATTTCTTGCATAACTAACCATACAGCTGTAAAATTGGAGGCTTTCTTGCCTGTAAGTTTTTACCAGCTTTCTTTTTAAATACTTGCTTATATATATATTTCAATTGTATATATATATATATATATATATATATATATATATATATATATATATATATATATATACTTGTATATCTGCTTAGAGTTTTCCCCGATAATTAGGTCTAAGATTAGATAAAGCCAGTGGTCACTCTTTAACACAGTCAAAACTAGTTCACCATAGGAGTTTCCATATACAGTCTTGCCTCCTCTTGGGCTTATACAATATGGAACAGAGAAAGGTATTATTGCCGGTGAAACTTTTCTTAAACTGTCACTATTAGAAAATTGTCAAAGAAATTCATTTCCCCCAGAGAGGATTAATTCCCGATGAAACTTCTCTTGAATTTCTTCAAACCCTAAGAACTGTTCACTAAAGAAAGGATTAGTTCCTGGTGAAACCTTTCTTGAACTTTTCTTAAGTTTGGACCAACAGGCTTCCTAAAAACACCCCCCAGCCTCCTCTTGGGCTTTGTACAAGGACCCTCAGGTTTCTTAGAAATTCTCATGCCTCCTCTTGGGCTTAGTACAAAGACCCAGAGACCTCTTAAAAGGATAGGACAGAACCTAGTCATCTTTTGTTAGAGCAGTCTTTCTGAGTCAAAACCTCTCACCAGTTAAGGGTTGATTCTCATCCCTTAAAACATCAGCCTCCTCTTGGGCATCATACAAAAGAAAAACATTTCCATACCAGTAGACTTGGACAGTCTCATCCCTTTTTGGATTCCAAAGAAACCTTTTTATTTCCTTAAAGAACAAGAAATAACCCTGATCCTTTCATCAGATCTCCAAGCAGAGTTAAAACCTTCACAAGTTTCATAACTCAACCTCCAAACTCCAAATTTAAATTTCCTCATCTAGGGTCAATTTACTGTCAGTAAACTCTCAAAAAATCAGAACCTCATGGTCTCTGATATTTCAACTCTTCTGTAATCCCCAGTAAGAGTTGATTCCCCAATATTGGACATGTCTCTGGATCTCATTAATCCTCATCAGAAGTTAGCCTCCTCTTAGGCTTTATATAAGAAATTCTTCATCCAGCCTCCTCTTAGGCTTTGTATAATGATCATTCTCTTTTAGCCTCAATCTTGAGCTTTGTACAAGACACCCCATAAATATATCTCCAGTTGAGTCAGTCATAACTTTTAGCCTCAATCTTAGGCTTTGTACAAGACACCTATAAGTGTCCTCCCCAGTGGAGTCATAATTTTCAGCCTCAATCTTGGGCTTTGTGCAAGACAGATATTATAACTCCCTAAACAGAGTCAACCCCATTAGCCTCAACCTTGGGCTTTGTACAAGACAGATAAATATTCCCCAAAAGAGTCAATTCTCTTTTAGCCTCAATCTTTGGCTTTGTACAAGACACAGATAAACACTCTCTTGTTGAGTCAGTCTTCTTCAGCCTCCTCTTAGGCTTTGTATAATGATCTCCCCAGGGGAGTCAATCAACCTCTTAGCTTCAACCTTGGGCTTTGATCAAGGCACACAAAAATCAACATCCCCTCAGATAAAATCAAAATCTCTCTGCAGGAAGACATTTCTCTGTACCATCACTCACCAAAACAGATAATCAAACAAACCCTAATCCCAGATAACTGCTATAAGAGGCACACTTGTTGATTCAAAAATCCAAGCTGGCGTCCATCTCTTATCCTGGTAAACTTTATCTAATTGTTGTAAGACACAAGCCTCTGGATTATTTACATCCAAGCCAATGTCCCTCTCTTAGTATGAAAGGTTCCTATGGAAAAATGGAATTGCTCTACACAGAGTTAAAGTTTTCTCCTTCGGGACAAATCCCCTATAAAGGAAATTTTGGCATTTCTGGACTCCATGCATTCCAGTTAAAGTAATCCTCCTTTATAAATCAATCACCCAAACACTTGTGATAAACAGATGAGATATCTCCCTTTAGAGATGACAAATTCTCTCTCAGTCAAACCTTTTAGCTTCAATCTTGGGCTTTGAACAAGACACCAGACAACTTTTCCTCCCAAAGAAATAGGAGGAACTACGATTTCTCATATTTCCCTGTTGTTTTCTTAATGGCAATACATAGGCATAAAATTGTGAAATCTTAGTGAGCATACTTATCAAAAACCTTAGGTCCAGTACCTTACCAAAAGCATCGAAAAACCCAAAAAAAAAAAAAAAACACTCTCTCAGACATTCCCACAAAGGAGAAACTTTCCCATTTACGACAGACAAACACCATCAAGTATAAAGAAGAACCTAATGCTAATCAACCCATGGATAACCATGTATAGGATGGGTAACTGACAACTTCCCATTGTATAACCTGGCTCCGAACTCCCTAATCTCTCTTAGCATTTATTCAGTTAAACATTTATGTGCAAGGTTAGTTTTAGATATCTTCCCTTTCCTTTCCAGCTTCATAGGATAAATAAGAAATCAGAAAGTAGCACCCAACTCCTACCATTGCGGTGAGGAAATTCCCATGGCGATAAGGTGGTCGCGTCACCGAAAAAACCGCATGCTACAGAAAAATGGCGACTCTGCTGGGGAGTCTTTAGGATTATAGTTCCTAAGAAGTCTAGGATGATTAGTTTTAGGTAATATATATATATATATATATATATATATATATATATATATATATATATATATATATATATATTGCTTTTCCAACTTGATATCCGTGTTTATTTTTCTGTCAATGGGAATGTGATTGATACGCATGTGGAAAGTTTGAGAGAAACAATAAGATAAGTGATGTCATAGATGGGGAACATTTAGCGGGAGTGATTCCTGACTAAGTTGAACCTGGTAGACCATCGAATCAGTGGAGATACCCGTGTGGATTCAATGTTGATCGACCGATCATCGTGAAAGCAGATTGTCCCAATGTGGTATCCATGAAACTGAGGATTTAGTAGACGTTAACCATATGACCATTTGGTAGTGTGATAACTATTGGGAAAAGTTGATACGCGATACTACACTCAAATTGAGATTCATCCTAGGATATTACAACTCGCTCGGGTGAACCAGCTTGCTGTCAATTTTCCTAGGGGGTCAATGATTTTGGGAACCTTAGAAACCATTCTACAGGTACAAAAATTATCCAAAATAATACAACCTTTGGGGTTGGGTAGAGCCATGACCTCATGCTCATGACGTTGAACCCTTGAACCTATGTTTTTTCAATATTTTTGTGTGCTGCATTCATGTATTTGTCTAAAAAACTCTTTTCAAACAAGAAAAAATCTTTTTTAAATTAAACTAAACAATAATTGAAAATATCAAAGAAGGATCGCGCTATGGATTTCGGTAGAAGAAAGACACACAAGTACACCTTCAAGGCTCCAAAACTAGAGGAGTTAAGGAAATTGGCAGGAATGATTACCAACCCTGAGGCTTTCAGAGCTAAGCACAGAGGATTCTTATCTCTATTAAGGGTCCATGTAGTTGAAGGAATTCTGGCTACACAGATTTCACCTTCCCGGATTACCAACTGGCACCAACCCTAGAGGAGTACTCTCATCTGATTGATTTACCTATCACCGACCAAGCTCCCTTTTCTGGACTGGAAGAAATTCCAAAGGAAAAAACCACATGTTGTGTACCCTTACTCTACAAATGGTTCATTTCCCATTTACCCAAGTCTGCTGCTTTTTGGGATCAAAAGAGTACTCTACGTTGGTCACAGAGAATCATGTCTCTCACCAACTCTGACATAGACTGGTGTAACGCCTCAAAATTTTCCCCCTTGTTGTTGCCTAGCTTATGTTTCATTGCATTACATTTAGACCTCATTTCATCTCATATAGCATGCGTGTTGCATAAGGGCATGTGATATGTGGATTGCAGAGCATTGACTATCCCAAGCCATGGAACAAAAGCCAAAGGTCTCCCAAAAAGTCTCAAGGGTCTCTTACATCTCACATGATCTCAATTGATCCCCACAAGTCATTGGAATATGGGAATTCATCAAGAAGATTTGACAGTGCATCATCTCTTATCAAACAGTCAAAATTTGGGTTTTGTGTTCAAGTGCTCTCCTGATGAAATTTTGGTTCAAACTTGATCTCAATGTTTTCTACATGATGTCAAGTATCTAAGGATGGAATATTGGCCATTGGTTCATTTCAGAAGAGGTTCAATTGGTCAGTTGCTTGAGAATCAAGAAATTTGGGGAAAAATCAACTGTGCAGTGAAAAAAGTCAACTCCTGACTTTTCAAGGTCAAATTCATGAAATTCAAGTCACATATGTTCATTGGACGAGATTTGATCAAGAAATGATGGAGGAATCATGAAAAATCAAGAAATGTACAAAGTTTCCATTTTTAGAAACTTAGGGTTTCCAAAAATGGCAAGTTTGGACCATTTTGCACTACACTTTGAGGCTTCCTTTCTTCAAGATAAAAGCTCCAAAATTCAGGCCCAAGTAGAGCCAATTAAAGTTCATATTCTAAGCTTCAAATCCATATAAAGAACTCTTCCATTGGATCAAAATTGAGGGAGTTATGA
The DNA here is from genome assembly GCA_022829125.1 of Lathyrus tuberosus. Lineage (NCBI taxonomy): Eukaryota > Viridiplantae > Streptophyta > Magnoliopsida > Fabales > Fabaceae > Lathyrus > Lathyrus tuberosus. Next base: position 2,451,571 of record JALAZF010000337.1, read on the forward strand.
TCAATTAAAGTTTGGTAAAATCAAGGCAAAAACCAAGTCATGGCAAGGCAAGTTCAGGCCTCCAGGCCATCATTTCATCAAACACTTGGTGTGCCAAATGTCAAGCCATTTTTATCATTGAAGGAAGCTTCAAATGAAAAACTTTTGAACATCAAAGTTGTTCATTTCAATGTCCTCTTCAACTTTGATGTTGGACATTTTTCCAGTTGAGCAAGTTATGATGGAGTTATAGTGGTCCAAAGTTGAGGGGTTCATGCTAAATTTTTACAAGTCACATGGCCATGCACGCAAGTTGCCACACGCCCATGTACCAGTTCTAATCACTTGACTTTTAAGCCATTTTTCAATAACTTCCAACCCTCCATTCAATTAGATTCAAACATCAAAAATGTCCTATGATGTACCACCTTTCTAATGCCATCAATATCTCATCATTCCATCCACCATACAGAAAGATATTCACCCTCAAAATCCCTTGGTTACATTAAAACCATGTTGTAACATTGTTGTTGTTGATTCATACAGTCACACGCATGCTACACTTCTCCATTCTTTACCTCATTTGAACCAACATTTCCTTACATACACATACCATACATGTCATGCCATACATCAAAGAGGAAGCAATTTCAAACAAACTTACACCACAAGTAACCATGCTGCTACATCAGTACCACCATCATCATCATTCTCCATTATCCTCACCATAAGTGATCATGAACTCTCCACACCATAGCCAACCTTCCCAACTCGCCACTAACTAACTTGACTCAGTTAGTTAGAGTGGACTCACTTAACCCAACTCACTAAACTTAATGTCCAACTGTTAACCACCATAGTTAAATTCTAACCACACCTATATAATTCAAAATCTCACAGAATTGAACAAGGACTTAATTTTTCTTACTCTCACTCCAAAACACTCTCAATTTTCTCTCTAAACTCTCTCTCTCTCTCTATGCACGAATTCATCAAGATTCTTTCTCAATCTTCATCATCAAGATACTGAAGCTTTGAAGCATGAAAGATTGAAAGCATATTCAAGTTCTTAACCTCCATTTTCTCTTCATTTCCAAGATTCAACAACATTATTTTGGTCAAAATTGAAGTTCTAGAAGTTCAAGATCTCACAAGCTTCTCTGGTTTTTTTACAACTCAATCTTCTCCAAATTTCAGGTTCAAAATTCTTCAACTTATCCTGCTCGATTCTCTTGTTTTTAAGCTTGTTGTTGATGTGATTTTATCTCATTAGGAGCTCTGAAACTCTGGCTAGTTGATAGAGCTTGTTAGAGGCTTACATTTGAAACCTAGGGCAAACTTATCCCCTTTGATTCTCTTTGTATGTGCATGATCTGTGAATTTCAAGGCTAGATTTGAATTCCTCTTGACTTCAGCTTCATTTTGATATATGGTTTGTGTATGTTGACCTGAAAATGTGAACCCACCGGAGACTCGCCGGAGAAGACGACCGGAAGTTTTCTTCAGCCACCTGATTCTCACTCAGGTCAAAACCCTAGCCGTTTACCAGTTTTAAGTCGTGACCGTCTGATTTGTGCGTGTGAACGGCCAGGATCATGCCAAAGCATAAAGGAGGGATGCTTCCTCTCACGTGCATCTTTTTTTAACCTGAGTGACCTCTATGTGTATGCGTGCATGCTACTTATTGTGGATTTTATCTCTGATTCGCTTGATGTGTGTACTTTCTTGTTAATCTTGCATTGACTTGATCCAACGATTGCTATTGAGTCAACTATTGACTGAGAGTCTACTATAATTCTGTGTCCTACACGGGTTTTGGACTGGATTGAATAATTGATATTCACACCCTTCTTTTATTGAGCCCAAACATATTTGAACTGAGTTCTTACTATATTCACACCCCCTGCTTATTTTACCTTCATTTTAAATTTATTTATTTTATATAGTTTTCATTTCATTTCATTAAAAATACTAAAGCGCATTGAAAAATTATAAATAAATTCATGTGACATATTTACACATTTATTTAATTTTCTACAATTTTAATTCTGGTTTTATTATTTTTTTAGCATATTTCCACAATTTCTTTTCAATTTCTTTTTCATTTGAACCTTTCTTTGACACTTGAACTTGTGCATTTTATTTCTCCCATCTCATGCAACATTTTTGACACATTCTTTTTGCATTGGTTATATAACACATTAAGGTATATAAGAAAATTTTATTTTTATTTTAAAGTCATTTTATCACATGTTTTCATGTTCATCTTTGTACTTCCTTTTGGTTTTATTCAATGTGATTTTCTGAAATTCTTTGGTCATGTTTTCTTTTGAGTTTTGCTATGAGTTTTGGTGCATGTTTTTGCTTATGACTTGGATTGTTTAGGACCTATTTTTACAATTTTCTCATGTGCTTTGATATTTGTTTGATGCCTTGCATTTGAAGTTACATGTATGCACATTCTTCTACTTCATTCTCATATGATTTTGTTGAGGCACTTGTGCCACCTCTTGTGTTCACTTTGTATGATATTATAGGTCATTGGTATGATATTATAGGTCATCTTGAACCATGATTATAGGTTATTTGTTTTCATTCTTTGTCATTTGTACATAATTGTTCTAAATGTCATCCTTACATGAATATTTTTGTCCTAATTCTTGCATCTTCTTTTCTTTAGCCCTACATGTTTCATGTGTGCATTTTGTATGACTTTTCATTCATCCCATTTGTATCTCATCAATGGTATGTCACTGCCCATATGCATTCATTAATCATTTCACATGTTATGCACTTTTGGTATGTCACTTTGTGCATCTAATTGGAAATTGCTTCTTTCTTTCTTATCTCTTCTTCATCTTATTTCTCTTACTTATATCATTGCATCCATGACTTGTATGATGATTCATATACATTATAAGACATTTGTAAATGATATATGATTCTGATCTTGATCTTTTGTGAAGCATCAATGCATGATCACATTGCATATTCACTCATTCTTCATCTTTTACTTCCATAGTGCACTTCTTTGATGTTTAGGACATTTGATTGTGAATAGTTTGTTCATGTTTAATATATTAACATTAGAGAACATCCTTAGAGCATAGGTTCTGACCTTGAATGATTTTCAAATCTTAGGATCTTTATCCATTGATTCTTAATTTATTTGATCATTACTTGTTATTCTTTCCTTATTTCACTACTCGTAAATAGTTTTGAACTAACCTTTTCATGTAGGTGCTAATGGTAAGTGAGTGTGTGGATATGCTTCCATATACACTTCTTTCTTTCATTTTCTCTTATCTATTTTAATCATTCAACTTGTGATCATGATAAGCATTTATGTGCTTTCCTTGAATAACTTCTGTCTTCTCCCTTTTGAGTTATAACTCATTTTCTACTTTAGAAGTGAGTTGTTTAATTCACTCTTCTTCTCCTTTCTCTTAGGATTAGGTTTCTTAAACCCCATTAACCTTAGGAACATCCATGTATGATAACTTTAGGGTTTGAGTCTTAGTCTCCCTCATTAGATTTTACCTTTCTCCACCTTTTGAGTCTCTCTTCTTCTCATCTCAAAACAAAAATAAAAAATACTTAACAAAAAATACTTTCATGTGAGAATAAGATAATGAGGGGTCTTCTCTCATTTTCTTAAAATGTTTAGCGTACGTCCCGTCTTGGGTCGATATGTGAGGCATTCGATCCTACATGAGAGACTTAAATACAATGTGTGTTACAAAACACAAAAATAATCAAAACACTTCTTTCTAAAATACAAAAACAAACAAATTCTCTTCTCATTTCCTTCATTCCCTTCCATAAGGACTCGTCATGTCTGTTCTACCGCAAATAGGTAACGCCTAAGTCTCCATACAGCGAGCTGCAACACCTAACTGCTGGGACGCGCAGTTTGATGTTTCCACTAAAAAACACAAGCAAAGCAATCCCCGTTGAGTCGAACTACGACTGCTCTGATTTCCTCCTTCTGGTTAGATTGAGATACATAGGCACGAGACAGCGATGTCTTGGCGAGCAACCTCCCCCCTTAGTTCGTGTCCGAACTACGTTGACTCTGATTTTCCCGTACCCGGGGGAATACGTAGGCCTAGGACTCCGAGGACGTCCTATCGAGTCACCTCTTTTTCTTTTCTTCCCCGTTTCTCTGTCCTTTTCCGTTCTCGTTCCTTCTCCTTTACAGTAGCAGTGGAGCTCCATACGACGACACCCTTTGATCGAGATAACAAGCGTGGATCCCATCGAGTACGATGGACGCGTGGGGTGCTAACACCTTCCCTTCGCGTAACCGACTCCCTTACCCGTTTCTCTTGGTCGTGACACCATGCTTTTCCTTTCCCCCCAGGTTTATGCAGTGTTTCCTTTCCCTCTCTTGGGATAAATACACATTGCTGGCGACTTTGTTTTCATGTCACTTTCGCGTTTGTACTTGGATGAAAATCCCGGGAGCGACAACTGGTACAATAGGATTTATGAGGGAATAAAAATCATCGACAGATGCGGAAATTTCCCTAATGTACCCCTCATTGGAACTAAAGGTGGAATCAACTATCATCCAGTTTTAGCTCGCTGTCAACTCGGATACCCGGTGAAGAATATCCCACATAATGTTCATATGGAAGATCTTTTCTTCAAAGAAAGGGAATATGACATGGCACTTAAGAAGGAAATAGTGCATGCCTGGCAACATGTTCATAGGAAAGGAAGAGAGTCTCTAGGAAAATAGGACTGTATCTCCATGGAGCCTTATCTCCATTGGGTATAAACTAGAGCCCTCAAGCTGAGGATGCCTTACCCTCGTCAAGAAGTTTTTCCGTTAAAGGAGTCTGTCCTTCATTTTATGTCTAATACGGAAAAACTCCAGGTCGGTCTTAACAAAGTTCAACGTGAGAAGAGTTCTTGGAAGAACAAGAACCGAATCCTCGATGTAGAGTGTACCAAAATTCAGGAGCTGTTAAAAGAAAAGGATGCTCTAATTGAGATATTAGAGCAGCATGCTATGGAGGGTGAGGAAGGCCAAAGGAATTTGCTAACTCCTTTCACTTGGCAAAGGACTGATAACCCGAAAACGGCTGAAGAACCCCGATCAAAGAAAAGGAAACTACCAGACCCGGCATCTGAGCTCTCTTCAGAGAGGACTCAGGATCCTTGAGCTTGGACATTTCCTTTACATCACTTTGTAAAATTCTGTACTTTTCTTTGTAACATTCTGCAATCTTTCATTTTCAATAAAAAGGGGTATCCCCTCTATGCATGATATTTGCAATTTTGTTGAAGTTTCTTTTTGATTAAAATAAAAAATAAAATAATATGTCATTGCATTCATCATTCTCACATAACGCATTCTCTCGAGTCTCACACACGTGTCTCAATTCTAGAGTCAAACTGTCTCACTCATACAATACTCGGGCCAATCGACAAAAGAAAATGGACGATCTCGAGGAAGAGAACAGAGAGCTGAGAGAAGAAATCGATGCTCTGAAAGAAGATCTGAAAAAACTTCACAGTGACATGCAATCCCTGGCACCTGCTCTGGAGCAACGACAGCAACAGACTGTGATTTCAGAGATCACATCTACGCCCATAGTGGAGACACATGAGAATCATCCTCGGTATAACATGCCTAAGGGTCGGCCCTGAGGCATGCCTTTCAACTTTATACCTGAAGGATACATCCCGCCGGTCACTGAAGACCCAGAAACTGTAGCAAGAGATACTGGTCCTGAAGGTTACAAACTTCGGGAAAGTGAAGACGGAAGGTTTACGACAGCAACTCCTGAAGGTTACAAACTTCAGGGCATAGAAGAACCAAGAGTCACCGTTGTGATGTCTATGCCGCAACCAGTGGTACACACTGTCCCGGAAGGACAGATTACACAAGCAATTTCTGGTGGAAATAAAGACATGTATGAAAATATGAACGAGTTCCAAGAACAGTTCTTGGAGATGCAGAAGGAACTGCATGCCATTCGCGGCCAGGATATATTCGGAAAGGACGCTGCAGACCTCTGCTTGGTCCCAAAGGTCAAAATTCCGCACAAATTCAAGGTGCCTGACTTTGAAAAGTACAAAGGCAATTCTTGCCCTCAAAGTCATTTGGTGATGTATGCTCAAAAGATGTCAACTCAAACAGAAAATCAACAGCTACTGATCCATTATTTTCAGGACAGTTTAACCGGTGCCGCCCTCAGATGGTACATGGGTTTAAACCGCACCAAGATCAATATTTCAGAGATCTCGGTGCTGCCTTTGTGTAAGAATATAAATATAACTTGGACATGGCACCGGATAGAGATCAACTCAGAGCGATGTCGCAAAAGGTCAAAGAGACATTTAAGGAATACATTTAGAGATGGCGTGAAATTGCCGCCCAGATTTGTCCCCCTCTTGAGGAAAAAGAGATGACAAAGATCTTCCTGAAGACCTTAAGCTCATTCTATTACGACCGAATGGTCGCCAGTGCGCCCAGTGACTTCACTGAGATGGTGAACATGGGAGTACACCTTGAAGAGGCAGTCCGAGAAGGACGGTTGGCCAAGGATGCACAGCCATCTAGCAATACCAAAAGATACGGTAGTGCTTTTCAGAAAAAGAAAGAGCAGGAGATCAGCAATATCTCTCTCAGAAAGCAAAGGCGAAGGTATCAACCAATAGCGGCGATAACTCCCGCTATTAGCCCTGCACCAGCTCCAACTTATCAGCCTCACGTTGCTCAAAGCCAACCTAGTCAACAACAGTATCAGCAAAGGACACAACAGCCTCTTCAACTGGCTCGTCCACAGTACAACAATAACAATCGTACAGCACGACGGCCAGGGTTTGACCCAATACCGATGTTGTAAGCAGAACGTTTTCCACTTCTACTGGCTAAGGGGCATGTCCAAACCAGGTCTTCTCTTACAGTATCGGAAAATCCGCCTTTTTGGTTTAAGACAGATCAAACATACCCTTACCCTCAAGGAGGATCGGGGCACCACATTGAAAACTGTCTCAGCTTCAAAACTGACGTACAGAAACTTGTCAGGAATGGGGTCTTATTTTTCAAAGATACTAATCCAAATGTTCAGACGAACCCGTTGCCACAACATGACAAGGTTGCAGTAAATTTGATAGAAGAAGAATTTAGCCGCAGTTATCAAATTCGCGATGTACTTCTATTATGAACCAATCTGGTCAAGATGCATTGCAGAAAGAGCAGGTACGATCATGTTCCGTCTCACAATTATCACCAGTGTGATATCTGCTCAAAGAATAATCAAGGGTATTCCATAGTGCAATTAGCTCTACAAGAACAGATGAATCTAGGTTGGATTCAAGATCACAGAATCCGGGAGGTCAACATGGCCCATGCAAATCCCAACATTGTTCATAACCACAACATCCTTGCGATGAACGTCAATTTGGTGGTGATGCACTCAAGGAAAAGCCAATATCAAAATCTGCCACGGCATAATTATAACACCTGCCTGATCTGCTCAACAAACAATCAGGGATGCTCTTTTGTACAAGAGGCCCTCCAACGTCAGATGGATCTCGGATAAATCCAGGATTACCAGGAAATAAGTAACCATCAACTCAATATGGTTCAGATCTTTGACATACGCTTGATGAATACCAGTCTGGTAGATCTACATAATAAGAAAGTCAGGCTCGTTTTTCTGGCTTCACATGATTATCAGGACTGTGAAGAGTGTCGTCCTCTCGTGGCTTCCAATTTATTTGGATGAAGCTACACAACAGATCAGCATGACCGACGGAAATCCTGGTAGATATCAAAGTCAGGATGTCCGCTCGATGGAAACAGATCTAGTAAAGATGCCTTGCATACAAAGTGGGCGTGGTCGGGTACCACCGCACAATTATGAGCGCTGTAGAGTTTTCTTAGAGAATAACCAAGGATGCTACCTTGTGCGAGCGGCTCTTCAAAATCAGTTGGACCAAAATGAGACTCGACAATGTTCTAGCTCCGGGTCGATCAACGTGATACAAGACTATCTTCTTGATCAAAGCAAAGATATTGTCATAGTTTCCAAGCATGAAATGGCCAAACACGTATGCGCCATAATCCTCTGCTCTATGAATCAAGACTCCCTCTTGACAGTAGAAAGATTCTCAACCTCGAACCAATTTAGGCTTCCTACGATGGTCAAAAGAATCAAAAGGCTCATGTGGTGATCTACTTACCAGGACCAATACCGTACCAATCAGATAAGGCTATCCCTTATAAGTACGACGCAACAACAATCAAAAATGGAAAGGAAACTCCATTACTCTCCGTCGTAAACATTGTCGGCATCAGTCGAGTCACAAGGAGCGGCCGGATCTTCAACAGAGGAGTTGGAGAACCTGCCAAAGAGAAGGAACCTCGAGCAGAAGTTCTAAATCACCAAATCGGGCAACCCAGTAGTCCCAAACTTTCAAAGAACAACAATGAGATGCTGAAACTCATCCAGAAAAGTGAGTACAACATTGTAGACCAACTGTTACAAACTTCATCTAGAATCTTTGTGTTATCTCTCCTACAAAGTTTCGAAGCTCACAGGGAAGCTCTGTAGAAAGTCTTAGAGCAAGCCTACGTGGAACAAGATGTAACGGTAGGACAATTTGACAGCATCATTTCCAACATCACTTCCTGCAATAATTTAGGGTTCAGTGATGAAGAACTGCCGAAAGAAGGAAAAAATCACAATATGGCACTTAACATTATAGTCAACTGCCATGACGATGCTTTAGCCAGTGTACTAGTTGACACAGGATCATCTCTGAATGTTATTCCGAAATCAACTCTAACACGACTATCATTTCAAGGAGCTCCGATGAGAGATAGTGAGATCATTGTCAAAGCTTTTGACGGATCCAGAAAAACACTTATCGGCGAAGTCGATCTTCCCACAACCATCGGTCCTCACAATTTCCAAGTCACTTTCCAGGTCATGTACATCCGGGCAGCGTACAAATGTTTATTAGGAAGACCTTGGACACACGAGGCTGGGGCAGTCACTTCGATACTTCACCAGAAGCTGAAGTTGTCAAGAACGACAAGCTAGTCACAGTCTGCGGAGAGCAAGCCTTAATCGTGAGCAACTTATCATCATTCTCCTATTTAGAACTAGAAGAGGTTGTTGGGACCTAGTTCCAAGCAATCTCGGTGAGCAATGAGAATCGATCAGAAAAAGAAACACTGATTTCCTCATACAAAGACGCTCTCGAAGTGATCAAAAGTAACAACACAAAGGGATGGGGACAACTTGTGATTCCTACGGATAACAAGACAAAGAAAGGTCTTGGTTTCTCCTTAACCTGTACTCAGACTGCAAAGAAAGATGAAAATTGTCATCCCATTCAAAACTTCTTCCACAGTGGAAGCTTTCTCCACCCAGTGTCTCAAGAAGTACACACTATCAATGAGAGTGACTCCTCCGATATGGATGAAGAGTGGAAATCTTATCTCAACAAGGACAGTTATATGTCTCAGGGAGAGGCACATACGCCATTTTGGTTTCCCACGCAGAGTCCGAGATATATACCAAGATCAGAAGTCAAGATTATGTACGGAGATTGTGATCCTGAGGGATGTCGTGCTCCGCCTAAGTCATTAGAAGACGATCCGATGAAAGACAATTTCGACTATGACTATTATGACCCACTGGATGACTTGCCTATTTGGTATCCATACCTAGAAGACTTGGGGAAAAAGAGTCAGCCCGACGATGCATATCAGCTGAGCAACATTGAAAAGAATACCTACGTCCCCACCCAGTCAAGGGATCATTACTCAGGATATTCAGGAAATACCCAGCACAACGATGAACCTGCAAGGACTGCAAGACAAGAGTTCATCAACTATGATTTTCCAGAGGTCAACGTCATCGAGGAAGATGACTCCTCTTCTCCCGCTGAAGTATGGGTCACTTTAGGACAGCCGAGTGGCAAGTACGACTTCTTGGTCAAGTACACCGCTCCTGAAAGCTCTCGCATCAGATACGAGGACATCCAGCCAAGTGGATGGGGAGATCCTCTTGAGAGTGAAGAGACTGAGGAAGATACAACAGAAGAGTTTGTTTACGACAACTCTGCTTGGGAGGGAGACTCCAATGATCCTACTCCGCTAGAAATCAGTGTCATTTTTTAGGACAAATCAAGAAAGAAGGTGCCAGACTTTGTGATTCACTGAGGAGTTCATCGCCAATGGATTGTTGTTGATGTCCCGAAAGTCGCTCATAAGTTTAAGTAATTGTCGTCTTTGTTTTAAACCTTTCACCTCGCCCGGATGAAACAGATGTTTCTATAGGGATCACTTTCTGTAAATGTCTCTCTTTGTTTTGCCCAAAGCAACAGAGTTTTGTTTTATAGGGCTGTAGTTTCAAGAATCGACAAAATCTTAAATAAATAATGTCATTCTGTCATTCCCGCATTATTTGATGTTTTTAATTTTCGTTTTTTCAGAAAATGGTAATCCTAAAACAACCCAAAATAAAAACAAGTATTTTTCAAAAAATACACTACACACACTCTTGCATTTCTCTCTATCTCTTCTTAAAAAAACAAATCATCACATCATGCAGATTGCTTGTTTTAAACCCCATTGAAATATACGATCCAATGTCTTCTCCCAACATTGAATTCCCGGTATTTGAAGCTGAAGAAGAAAAGGATGAAGAAATTCCAGAAGAGATCTCCTGATTACTCAAATAAGAGGAAAGGTCTATTGAACCTCACAAGGAGCCATTGGAAACAGTCAATTTGGGTTTAGAGGAAGAGAAAAAAGAAGTCAAGATTGGGGCACTGCTCAGTTCGACTGTTAGAGAGGGCTTGATAAAACTTCTCAAAGAGTTTCCAGATGTGTTTGCTTGGTCCTATCAGGACATGCCAGAGTTGGATACCAGCATCGTGGAACATCACTTACCGTTAAAATCAGAATGTTCGTCGGTGAAACAAAGGCTGAGACGGACTCACCCGGACATGGCTATCAAAATCAAGGAGGAAGTGCAGAAACAAATAGATACAGGTTTCCTTGCCACCTCAGAGTATCCTCAATGGCTAGCCAACATAGTTCCAGTTCCGAAAAAGGATGAAAAAATCAGAATGTGTGTAGACTACAGGGATCTGAACAAGGCAAGTTCAAAGGATGACTTTCCCTTACCACACATTGACATGCTGGTAGACAGTACATCAAAATTCAGAGTCTTCTCCTTCATGGATGGATTCTTGAGCTATAACCAAATCAAAATGGCACCGAAATATATGGAGAAAACTTCATTCATCACCCCATGGGGAACCTTTTGTTACAATGTAATGCCGTTCAGTTTGAAGAACGTCGGGGCAACCTATCAAAGGGCCATGACAACTCTGTTTTGCGACATGATGCACAAAGAAATCGAAGTGTATGTCGATGACATGATTGCCAAATCTAGAACAGAGGAAGAATACGTTGAACACTTGTCGAAATTGTTCGAAAGTCTGAGGAAATACAAGCTCCACTTGAATCCCAATAAATGGACATTCGGTATCCGCTCGGGAAAACTTTTAGGGTTCATCGTCAGCTAGAAAGGAATTAAGGTTGATCCTAACAAGGTCAAGGCCATTCAAGAAATTCCTTCACCAAAGACTGAAAAATAGGTCAGAGGATTTTTGGGACGTCTAAATTACATCTCAAGGTTCATGTCCCTCATGACCGTGACATGTGCGCCAATCTTCAAATTACTCAGAAAGAATCAAGACTGTGTATGGACAGAAGATTGCCAAAAAGCTTTCGACAGTATCAATGAATATATGTTGAATCCACCAATCTTGTCACCTCCAGTGGAAGGAAGACCACTGATCATTTACCTGGCAGTCTTGGAAGATTCAATGGGTTGTGTACTTGGCCAACAAGAAGAAACAAAGAGAAAGGAGTCTGCCATTTACTACTTAAGCAAGAAATTCACTGACTGTGAAACTCGGTACACTATGCACGAGAAAACTTGTTGTGCTCTAGCTTGAGCAGCCAAACATATTCGCCAGTGCATGATTTGTCACACTACTTGGTTAATCTCCAAAATGGATCCGATCAAGTATGTCTTTGAAAAACCTGCTCTCATGGAAAGGATTGCCCGGTGGCAGATGTTGCTATTAGAATACGACATCGAGTACCATGCTTAGAAAGTCATTAAAGGAAGCATCTTAGCCGATCATTTGGCTCATCAACTGATTGACAATCAGGAACCAGTCGGATTTGACTTCCCAGACGAAGATGTCATGTACTTGAAAATGAAATATTGCGATGAACCGCTACCCAATGAAGGGCCAGAACAAGGATCCCAATGGGGACTAATATTTGACGGAGCTGTCAACGCTTATGGAAACGGAATTGGGGCAATCATTGTTACCCCTCTGGGTACCCACATTCCTTTCATTGCCAAATTGACATTCAAGTGCACAAACAATGAGGCCGAGTACGAAGCATGTATCATGGGTCTCGAAGAAGCAATTGACTTAAGGATAAAGAACTTGGATGTGTATGGAGACTCAGTCCTGGTTATCAATTAGATCAAAGGAGAGTGGAATACATACCAATCAGGATTGATTCCTTATAAAGATTATGCGAGAAGGTTGTTGTCATTCTTCAACAGAATCGAGTTTCATCACATTCCTCATGAGGAAAATCACATGGTTGATGCACTAGCCACTCTCTCTTCCATGATTAGTGTAGGTCAATGGAATGACGTACCTAAGATTGATATAATGCACCTTGAAAGGCCCGCCTATATTTTCGCAATCGAAACAGTCACAAAAGACAAACCTTGGTACCACGATATCAAGTGCTTCCTTCAAAAACAAGAGTACCCACCAGGGGCATCCCTGAAGGACAGGAAGACTCTCAGAAGACTGGCTTGCAACTTCTTTCTAAACGGTGATACACTCTATAAGAGAAACTTCGACATGGTTTTGCTCCGGTGCGTAGACAGACAAGAAGCAAACATGTTGATGAAAGAAATTCACGAAGGATCTTTTGGCACTTATGCCAATGGACACATAATGACAAGGAAAATTATGAGAGCAGGATACTATTGGCTGACAATGGAATCCAATTGCTACAAGTACATGAGGAGGTGTCACAAGTGTCAGATATACGCAGACAAAATCCATGTACCACCAACGCATCTCAAAGTTTTTTCTTCTCCGTGTCCTTTTTCCATATGGGGGGTCGACATGATTGACATGATTGAACCTAAGGCTTCGAACAAACATCGGTTCATCCTGGTAGCCATTGACTACTTCACCAAATGGGTCGAAGCAGTGTCATACACTAATGTAACCCGACAAGTGTTGGTCCGATTTATCAAGAACTATCTCATCTGCTGTTATGGTGTTCCAAGCCAGATCATTACTGACAATGGATCTAACTTTAATAATAAGATGATGAAAGAGTTGTGTGTTGAGTTCAAGATCGAACACCATAACTCATCTCCCTACCGGCCTAAGATGAACGGATAGGTAGAAGCAGCTAACAAGAACATCAAGAAGATCGTTCAAAAGATGATTGTAACCTACAAAGACTAGCATGAGATGCTACCCTTTGCCCTTCACGGTTATCGCACATCTGTCTGCACTTCAACAAGGGCAACCCATTTCTCTCTAGTATATGATATGGAGGCAGTGCTCCCCATAGAAGTAGAGATCCCATCAATCCGGGTATTGATGAAGGCTAAGCTAACAGAAGCTGAATGGTGTCAAAGCCGACACGACGAACTGAATCTAATCGAAGAAAAGTGAATGACGGCTCTATGCCATGGTCAGTTGTATCAACGAAGAATGAAAAAGGTTTTGACAAAAAGGTTTGACCCCGTGTCTTCAGAAAAGGAGACCTCGTACTCAAGAAGATTCAATCATTCCTCACTGATTCTCGGGGTAAATGGACTCCGAACTATGACGGCCCTTATGTGGTCAAGAAAGCCTTCTCAGGCGGCGCCTTGAGACTCGCAACCATGGATGGAGAAGAGTTTGCCTACCCCATGAATGTTGATGTAGTCAAGAAATAATTCGCCTAAATAAATATAAAAAAATGTCTCGGTGGATTGAAAACCCGAAAAGGCAATCCAGGAAAAAATTAGAGACATAAGCGAAAATCATCCCGATGGATTAAAAACCTCAAAAGACAATCCTGGCAAAAGTTAGGATTCATGGCAAGTAACTACGTCTGACATGGTTAAATCTCCAGCAGGGATAACTTCAGTCAAGGTCACCTTCGACAGAAGCCCAGAATGTCCAGAATTCAAAGTTGGTAGAAGGATAACGATCGTTATGTTTCAATGTAGTCCTTTTCCCTTAAATTACCATTTTCTAACCTTTGTAAATGATCTATGGTATCACGCGCTTGGCTAATTACCATTCTATCAATAAAATTTGAGCCCTTGTGCTTTTGTTTGCAACTCTTATTTGTTTTCGCTTTATAAAATGACATTTTTAACATGATCAACGATTCTTGAAACAAAACAAAAATGAATTTACTTGTAAAAATTTCTCTTCTGCTTTTAAAATAAAGATGGCATTTCCTTTTGACTTTGAACGTCTAAAAGAACATCGATAGTCTCTCTAGAGGAGATTAAACCTCAAAATGCATAATCAAAGTACTCCTTCTAAACCAGTGCACCTGAATAAAGGATCAACTGTTTCAGATGTAATGTCCCATCTGACATCCACGGCAGAGTCCTTACCTCCTAAGACTGATCGACAATTTCTTTCCCCTCGAGGGGTCCACTTATCCTAAGCAAGGAGGAATTGTTATCTTGAACCATTGGAACTATTTATCCCTCCCCCGCGGTGGCCGAATATCCAGTCGTGTTCACACACACTAATCTGTATGTCGCGTCAGTTTTGTCAGCATAAACATACATACATTATGCATTATCAATTCATTTACATGTCCATATTGCATTACTATCACTTTGGTCAGTCTCATTCCTAAGTGATAAAGTCCTCTTGTCAATAAAACTGTCAGTTCTTTCCTCGTCAGGAAATGTTTTTTTTAGCAATCTCTCCCCCTAGTTTATTTTTGGATTGGAGCCTGTCCTCGACCACTTTGACAACTTGAACCTCGGAAAGGCAAGAAGAAATTCAATAGACACCTTTGGAATATCACTCTTCATTATTGAAGATGATATCTTTGCTTTCCCGGATTAAGGAAAATCCCCAGAGAAAGCCTCTTACCCAAAGACTCTCGACAATTCATCAGTTTTTCTCCGAAGAAATTCAATGTTAATGAAGTCATCAATACCTCAAAATTGGATCACATCACATGGCATTTCTCCGAAAGAATCTCGAAGAAAAGTAAGATGAAATATCCCCAAGCAAAAAGCAGTCTCTCAAGAGACTCATTTTCCCCAGTAGAGTCAACAAATAGCATCTCCCATGGAGAAGTTTGCACACCTCTACAGCTCAGATGAAGGGGTATCCCCAATAAGTCTGACCTCAAACTTTTTCCATCAAATGGCGTCTTCCCAGTAAAACTCGGCGAGAAGTTTGATGAAAACTGCTACACATAGCATTCCTTGTCAAGAAAAGAAACTTGACAAGAAGAGACTGAGACCAGTTCCGTGGCTGAAGATCAGGATCGAGGGGAAATTATTTCAAAAGAAACTTAGACCAGTTCCGTGGCTGAAGACCAGGATCGAGGGGAAGTTTATTACAAGAGAAACTTAGACCAGTTCCTTGCCTGAAAACCAGGATCCGGTGAAGTTTTACCTTTTTCTAAGTAACATTGCTTAGCCAAAGAAGATAGATGAGCAAACTTCCATTTATAACCACCGTCAAAATTTTGGGTATTCTGATATTTAATCCTCTTGCACTTTGAATGTCCGAATATCTTCGCCATTCACACCTTCGGGTCCAAGAAGATTAAATATGGGCATCTGTCATACCCCAAATTTTGACCACCAAGATTTTCCAACATTATGAAGATCATCACCATAATATGGATGTACCATCATGCCTCATCAATCTCCTCAAAGATAGCTGAGCATCCACCACGATCAAGAATTAGGGTTTTGAGCCTTCCCAGGACAATTAGACAAAAGATCAATCAAGAAATGACATGATCTTCAACTTGTCCAACCTATTAAAACACCCACAAATGATCATGAGGAGTCTCACATCAAGAAACAAGCACAAAGTTGCAAATTTCCAAGTGGAAAGAACCTCAAAACACCCGATGTCACCAAATGAGGGTTTTGGACGACTAGGACCTCCAAAGTGAGATTTTCACAAGAGGATGAGCCAAGACTTCAACATATGACTCAACATGCTCAAAATAACCCTAGGAATCCATTTGCAAAGTTAAACTACCCTCAGAAAGTGCATTTCTCAAAAGTCAAGAATTAGGGTTTTTACGCGCCGAACTGCTTTGGAGCCAAAAGTCAAAACATGACTTTTTTGGCAAAATTGATCCTTATGACTCATATTTTCATAAAATATGCCTTATAATGTCATTTGAACAAGAATTGATCAAGAAATCAAGATAACTTGTGAAAGGGGTAACCTTGAAAATTTTGGAAAATTTTCAAGTTACTAAAATTGGTTGGTTTTGGTTTCAACTTCTAAAGACCATAACTTGTGATCCAAGCATCCATTTTGAGTGACCCAAAGCCTGATTATTAGGTTTTCCTAAATTTTACAAAAGCTTCAACTACATGAAACTCTAAATCTTCATGGATTTTTAGTTATGGATGGATCAAAGTGGTGAAAAATCAAGAACATAACACTTAGTGCAAAACTGTCTAAGTACCAGCTTTGGACATCAAAGTTCATAAGGTTTTTTCAATTGAATTTAGATAGTTTCAAAACCAAATATGATCACACATGAACTGTATCATATGAGGGCTTCCTAAAAAGCACAAGAGCTCTCCATAACTCCATCTGAGCAAGGAGATAGAACCCTCCAAAGTTGCCCTGCTGCAACTGTCTTCAAGACAGATTTCATGCCATTTTTGCTTGCACCACACGATTTCCCTTTGCAACCTTGTCATCTTGCCAAGTTTGTTATCTTCTCAAATTAATGAGAATCTGATGAATCATCATGTACCTGCCAAGACCAGTATGGAGTCAAGATGAGTCACTTGGAGGTTAATGCATTTTGTCACATTATTTTGAATTCAAAAGTCCATTTATGTGCAAAAGTACACATTCAACAATGTCGCTCCCGGGATTTTCATCCAAGTACAAACGCGAAAGTGGCGCAAAAACAGAGTCTTCAGCAATGCGTATTTATCCCAAGAGAGGTAAAGGAAACATTGCATAAACCTGAGGGAAGGGAAAAGACATGGTCTCGCGACCAAGAGAAATGGGTAAGGGAGATGGTTACGTGAGGGGAAGGTATTAGCACCCCCAAGCGTCCATCGTACTCGATGGGATCCACGCTTATTGTCTCGATCAAAGGGTGTCGTCGTCTGGAGCTCCGCTGCTACTGGAAACGAAAAGGAACGGGAACGGAAAAGAACAAAGAAACGAGGGAGAAAAGAAAAAGAAGTGACTCGATAGGACATCGACGTCCTACGCCTACGTATTCCCTCGTGCAATGGGAAAGTGAGAGTCAACGTAGTTCGGACACGAACTAAGGGGAGGAAGGTTGCTCGCCAAGACATCGTCGTCTTGTGCCTACGTACCCTTAATCTAACCAGAAGGAGGAAATCAGAGCAGTCGTAGTTCGGCCTAACGAGGTCTTAGTGTTTTTTATGAGCGACGTTAAGTTCGCGTCCGACAGTTAGGTTCGATGCTTGTTTGCGACGAGACGGAAAATAACGTGCTCTTTTCTGAAAAAGGTTTGAAACTTAACGATCCCGAAGGATAAAAAGATTTGAGTTTGTTTTGTGTTTTTTAGACAAGAAGTGGATTGAAGTTAGTTTGCAACTTGCATTGCACCCAAGTCTACAACATAGGAATAAATACGTCGTGTATCGTTCCCAACAGGACGTACACTAAGTACCCTATAAGAATGAAGGGAGATCCCCCATACCTCACTTCCCATATATAAGGCTCATGTACAATACACGTTAACCTTTATTATGTGTTTTGGAGAAATTATGAGATGAGAAGAGAGACTCAAGGAAAAGAAAACACTAAGGGGAAACTAATTGTTCCTAATGTTGTCATGCAAAGGTGGCCCTAAGGTCAAGGTTTAAGAACAACCTAAGTCTAAAAAAGAGACAGGGATAGCACTACCTAATGCTTATCCTACATCACCTTAATCAAAAATTAAGGATGAGCTAGGATCCCAAAGGGTATGAGAAAGTTGTACACAAAGCATTATATCATGCTATTCACAAAAGTAAAAGACAAGTAAGATAGATGAAAGATGAAAGAAGAGATGAACATGGATAACAATCCACATGTTCAAGCACATTACCTCTGCCCCTACATAAAAGGTTAGCATAAATGATCACAAGTAATGAATACAAGTATCAAAAGTAAACTAAACACATGCTAGTTGCTTTAAGAAGACAATCTTGGAAAGCAAACAAGGTTCAAGTCAAAAGAGAAAGGTCCTAAGGGTTAAGGATCATCCAAGGTCAGTAGGTACATACCAATGTGCCCTACTAAAGCAAACATGCCAAAGGAGATCAAACAATGTCAAACTATACACCAAATGTCCATACAATTACAAGTTATACATAAACAATGCAAGATGGATGCAAATGGTTCATGAACATGAATAAATGCATATGTAAACATCAAAGTCAGAAGTGAATGACATTTATTAATGCATAGATATGTCATTAAGATAGCATTTAATTCATAAATGCAAACATTGATCAAGTAGGAAGAAGTGGGAGCAAACATCATTCAAGTTCCAACAATGAAGCATACTTGTAATGCAAGTAAGAAATGAAGATGTAAGATGAACAATCATGTAGTATAAATGCAAGTCAGTAGCATATGGAATTGGATATGACATTTAGAAGTCAAGAATGTATTCACAAAGTCCACACAAGTATCATGTTGAAGTACATTGAAGATTAGAAGCAAACATGGTTCAAACTAGGTCAAACAAGTTCAAACAAACACCCTAAGATTTATGAACTTAAGAGATATGTGAGGTGATGTTATAAGCCATGGAAAGGGGTAAGAATGATTACAAACAGAAGTGGAATCATGTCAAAGTGAATGTGCAATATCATACAAGAGTTGATACAAACATGTGCTCAAAGAAGGTCAAGTGAGAATGTATAATTACACAACACATTTCAAGTTAAAACATGTTCATACAAGTCATGTAAGGATGAACTTTGAGTGACCTATAACATGAGAAAAGTGACCTATAATGTTCATGCAACATGGATTAAAAGGTCTCAACAATTGTCAAAGAAGGTTGCACACAATGCATATTAAAACCCTAGCACAAGTCTTCTAACATCCACACAAACAAACATGCTTTTATAGATGAATCAAGAGTCATGTTGGAATGATGAGAAAATTGAAATATGCAAGTATTATGAAGTGAAAACAGTGTGCAAACATGTGTCAATAGGATGGATCAAAATCAATTACCAAACATGTTCAAAAATGCCTCACAACTTCATACAAGTCACACAAACAAAGTGCTCAAAGATGTCATTCAAAAGTCAATGAAAAATGACCTACAAAATATGTGAAAAATGGTATGAGATGAATCAATATATCATAGAGGCATGTATCAATTATCATGTGAAAATTCAACACAAAACTATGTCAAACAAATCAAAGATGAAGCATGCATCGTGAGTAAATGCACATACAAAAGAAATTATAAAAAAATTCATGAAAATATAGCAAAATATGCTAAAATCAGAAATAAAAATAATCAAAAATTATTTAAATGAGTGAGAATGCATCATGAATTTTTTAGGGATTTTTAGATGTTGAGAAGTATTTTTAGAAATTAAGAATGAAACAAATATGCAAAAGAAAATAAAAATAAAAGAAAATGGGCAGGGGGGTGCTACACTAGCAATTTCCAAGTTATAACGCGCTTTGGGCTCAAAGGGAGGGGGTGTGAATAACAAAAGGAGCCCAGTCCAATTACACGCTCTCAGATGAGGTTCATATCATAGACTTCAGTCAAAATATTAACTCATTCTCAGCCCTAGGATGGAGTCAAACATGATGATCATGGAAGGTAACACAATCAGATGAATCACAATGTGTACACATGTTAAGCAATCATGAGGCACACACATGAAATCACAAAATTCAAAATAATTCAGAAATCAAAGGCACGTGACTCCCACCTTCTTCATTAATGCAATGGCATGTTGTGCAGCGTTAGATCAAAATAATCAGACTGTAGTGTTTTAAACTGGCCAAACGAGTTAGGGTTTATGAGGTGGATGAACACCACCGGCCGGAGAAGACTCCAGTCATCTTCTCCGGCCACACACCACCGTAGCACAACTTTCAGGTCATCAGAAATTGTCAAATCACATATCAAAATGTTCCTTAGGTCATGATGGATCCAACATCAAAAAACACAAACAACTCACATACAGAGAGAATCGAAGAGAGTAACTTTGCCCTAGAAAATTCCACTAAGCACTTAAGGTGCCTATCAACTAGCCAGAGGTTCACATGCTTCTATTAAGCTCAAAAACACACAAAAACCAGTTCAAATCAGAGCAATATAAGAGCAAGAAGTTGGAACTAAAACCTGTTCTATTGATGAATTCTTTCAAAACAAAAAAACCAGAGGAATGACTCCTTGCTTCTTGAACTTCCAACTGGCCAAATAAAGGCTTGATGTGCTTGAACTCAGTTGATGAAGTTGAGATGATTCAATGTATAAATCGTGTATCCTCAGATCCTTGTTTCTACACTCTTCTTAGATGGAGATTGATGAAGCAACAAGCTCTCAAAATGTTGAGGAGAACGATGAATATTATGCTGCGTATGAGAGAAGCTTCAGAGAGAGAGAGAGAATGAAATTTAGGAGGAGAGTGAAGAATGAGCAAAAACTGATCCAAATTCTGTTAGAGGTTAGTTTTATATCCTTGGTTAAGCTCTAACTGTCATGGTTGACAGTTAGAACCATGGTTAAATGAGTGAGTTAAACAAAATGAATTAAAAGAGAGTGAGTCATGAGGGTGAACTCGGGTTTAGTGGTTTTGTTAGGGTGAGGAGAGGACATGGCATGTTATGGTGAGGATATGATGAAAGGTGATGATGTACTGATGATAGCAGCAATGCAACTTGCTCTGCAAGTTTCTCACTCTCTCTTATGTTTGAACAAATGAGGAATGTATGGTACATGAGCATGTGTGGTGTGTAAGAGTGGTTTGTCTTGAAAAAGCAATGTTTAGTGACATGATACATGATGTATGCGCATGTTGAACCATAAGGGACAAGGTTTTGACTTGGTTTGCCTTACTTGGCATGGAAGCAAGTAGATGGTATGATGATGAGTTTGAAGCATGATATCTCCATGATCATGGGATGAAAAATGGTGAGTCTTGGGTTATTTGGAAAGAGGAGATGTAATATAACAAGATTGGAGTGGAAAACAAAAGCAGTGGAGGCCTCCAAGGTGCTCGAAAATGATCATGAAAATGTGTGTACACCCCTGCATAGGCATGTCACCCTGACCTGCCTCGACCAGCTCATGTGCACGTAAAGTTCAGGAGTGATGACCTTAACTTTAATCCACTATAAATCTTCAATGGTTGATCAAATGAAAAAATTTTCAACACCAAAGTTGAAGAGGAGATCAAGATGAAAAAGATTGATGTTGAACAATTTTCCAATTGAAGCCTCCATCAATGAGATATTTTCCCTTGAACTTGGACACAACATGCACACCAAATGTTTGTGGAAATAACTGCGCGCTGACTGGTTATGACTTGCCATTTTGCCTTGAATTATCTCAACTTTAATCCATCATATCTCTCTCAATTTTAATTCAATGAGGATATTCTTGGTATGGTTTTGAAGCTTGAAATATGAACTTTTGATAGGCCTCCATAACTTTTCAATTTGGAGCTTGGAACATGGAGAAAGAATAGCTTAAAGTGAGCCCTTCAACTTGCCTACACTTGCCATAAATGGAAACCCTAAAATCAGGATACACGGGGTTTGAATACCAAAATAACCTATTCAAACACAACTTCCAAATCCAAATTCCTCTGAGTATGATGTGCATCCTCTCAGACAAAGATGAGATGTGCCATTTGGTGATGATAGAAGCTCAAGGATCTTGGCCATTGGGGTGTTATACTCAAGAATTCCAAAAAAAAACCCTAATTTTGCACTGGTTAGGAGAATGTGATTCACTTGAAGTCTTTTGACAAGCTTGATCATATGATGAGATGGTAGATCAATTAAGATACCTTGAGGCTCAAGGTTCCTTTGATTCGATTTATACACCTTGATCCCATGCTAAGGCCAATGATATGCAAAGATGATAATGCAAGAATGCAGTGAAACATAAGCCAGTCAAAGCTAAAACATGAGGGAAAATTTTGAGGTGTTACAGCTGCCCCTATTCAAACTTCTTGGATTCGAGAGTATGATAGCAACGACTTTCAGACAATCAGGATACACGGGGTTTGAATACCAAAATAACCTTGAAATTTGCAACCGGTGGGGAGATGCAAAATAAAGTGTTTGCCAACCGAAGGTGGACTTAGAAATAGTAGATACCAACCAATAGTTGGGACAACGAGGACGCCGACCAAAGGCGTGCTTACAACAAAAGAGACCAACCAAAAGTTGGGGTAAAGGAAGGATACCAACCAATAGTTAGGATATCAAGGAGAATACCAACCAAAAGTGGGGATAAAAGGTGCCAAACAATAGTTGGGACGAACAACAGAGACCAACCAATAGTTGGGACAACAAAGGAGACCAACCAATAGTTGGAATGAAATACACTAACCAAGAGTTAGGATAACGAGGACGCCGACCAAAGGCGTACTCACCACAAAGGAGACCAACCGAGTCGGGATGAAATACACTAACCAAAAGTTAGGATAACGAGGACGCCGACCAAAGGCGTACTCACAACGAAGGAGACCAACCAAGAGTTGGGACGAAATACACTAACCAAAAGTTAGGATAACGAGGACGCCGACCAAAGGCGTACTCACAATAAAAGATACCAACCAAGAGTCAGGACAAAGGGTACTAACCAAGAGTTAGGATGGCGAGGACGCCTACCAAAGGCGTGCTCACAACAAAGATACCAACCAAGAATTGGGATAAAAGGGTACTAACCAAGAGTTAGGATGATGAGGACGCCGACCAAAGGCGTGCTCACAACAAAGGATACCAACCAAGAGTCGGGATAAAAGGGTACTAACCAAGAGTTAGGATGAGACCGAGAATTACCAACCAAGACAGAGATTACCAACCAAGAGTTGGGAAAGAAGGACTAATCGAAAGCAAGCTTGCAGCGAAAGATACCAACCAAGAGTTAGGATACACGAGGACACCGACCGAATGTGTGCTCACCAAAGGTTACCAACCAAGAGTTGGTACAGAAGATACTAACCAAAAGTTAGGATAACCGAGAACGCCGACCAAAGGCGTGCTCACAACAAAAGTGACCAACCAAGAGTCGGGATAAAAAAGGGTGCCAACCAAAAGTTGGCATAAAGAGGACGCCGACCAAAGGTGTACTCACAACAAAAGGGACCAACCAAGAGTTGGGATAACAGCCAAAAATGCACAGGAAGTAGAATCAACAGACTTACGACCTGAAAAGAAGATAACTCCGCTGGGGAAAGAGAAATCTAAACAGACAACTCTGTAGGGGAGTATAGGAAGGAATAACCTATAAGAAGGACGAATCCATTGGTTGTGGTGTAATGTCAAACAACATCTCCTGAATTACCTCTCTTTCTGCTAGGAACAAAAACTGGTAACAAACATCAAACCTGGCTTATGCTTCGACTGCATATGTTTGAATTTTTCTATGGCGTAATGCTCCATACGAAATGGAAATGCTACGCTTTTAGGAGGATGCCATGGAAGAATGCTTATGCAAGGAAAAAGAGGTGCTCCAGCAAAATAAATGCTGAAGACGAAGGCACTCCACCGGGGATGACAATCTAAATTGTCCTCTGGATCAAAGATCCTACTGAGGAAGATTTCACTGAACGACTTCCTGATCACCAACTCTGCTGGAGATGAAGAATCCGAGAGAAATTCCACTCTGTTGGGGGATGGATAAAAACGAATATTGAAGGTGGAAACCAAAGAGATTTCTCTCCGCTGGAGATTACCACTGACTTCTACGGAAAACATAACCCAAAACCTGGATCTGAAAGATGCCAATAACAATTGGACTTAAGCCCTACTGGGGATGTCAACCGCTGTTGAACAAACCACTATGAAGATCACCACCAAACTCTGCTTGGGGAGACAAGTCAATAATACCGAACTTGCTTGGGGATATTACTGAACTTAACCTACTGCTGGGAGACATCTGTACCTTCACCCTGCTGAGGAATATCAACCACTACTAGCAAACCTGCTTGGTGATTGACGACATCAATTCCGCTAGAGGATAACATCACGCTCACTCATCTGTTGGGGATCAGACTATACCGTTGCTGGTGAGAAAACATTTCCTGACTAGCTGAGGAAAATAGGTGTTCAGACTCTGTGTGGATGCAACAGCTTTGTCCAAAGAAGGTATTACTGCTGGGGATGCAACAGCATCGACTTCTGATTGCTTGCTGAGAGAGTAATAAATCAATCTCTATCTGGGGAAATAATCCTTTGTACTCTGGCTGGGGAGAGCAACAACCTGCTGAGGAGGATAAAATTTCAATGCTGAGGAGAATAGCTCTACTGGGGAGAAATCCTGCTACCCTACAAACAAAATCAATAGTATATGCAAAATGGCTATCTAGATTACCATCCTAACGCCTGTTGTCTGAGCAATTTCCACTGTTTTCCGATATGCTTCGCAAAGTTTAACATTTTCGCATGCAATGTTTATCAAAAATATCGGACGTTTTCAAGAACAAAAACAGTTAAAGTAAAAACACAAATGGAAAGCTCTTTGAGTGAAAAATGAAAATTTTATTGAATGAATTGGCATGTAAATAGGCATTTACTTCCGGAAGCAATTCCTAAAAAGAGATAATTTCAAAAAAGATGTAAAAGAAAATACACATGTCGGCAATGTGGGGAACAGATATCCATCATGATTCAATTCAGCTATGACCCAATATGGCTCGTTTATCCACATATGCTTTGACCTTTGAAGAGACTGACTGGACTGATTCCTTGCCTTCGAAATTTCCAAGTATCAAAAATGTTCACAGATCGAACGCAGATCGTAGCCTCTTGCTTTCAAATCCCTAACTTTTTCCTGGATCGCCCTTTTCGGGTTTTCAATCCACCGGGATACCCATTTTTGCCAAAGTTGCCTTTCCAGGTTTTCAACTTTGCGGGTTTATTCTTTTGTTTTCTTTTTATCCCTAATTTTTACCCGAACCTTTTCTTTTTTATGGTTCACCGGGATGCCCTTTTTTTCCCGGATCTTCTTTTTATGTCCAGCGGGTCTCTTTTATGCAAAGTATTTTTTGACTACGTCTGCGTTCACAGGGGACGTAAAATCTTTGCCATCCATAGTTGAGAGTAATAAGGCTCTACCAGAGAAAACCTGTCTTACTACATATGGCCCTTCGAAGTTTGGAGTCCATTTGCCCTTGTGATCTGTTTGAGGAGGAAGGATCCTTTTCAAAACCAATTCACCAGCCTGAAAACACCGAGGACGCACTTTCTGATCAAAGGCTTTCTTCATCCTGCTCTGATACAACCGACCATGTGCAATGGCTGCCAATCTCTTTTCCTCGATAAGGTTCAACTGATTCAATCTGGCATGCACCCATTCAGCTTCATCAAGCTTCACATCTGCCAGAATTCACAAAGAAGGAATCTCAACCTCTACTGGTAGAACTGCTTCTATACCATATACCAATGAGAAAGGATTTGTCCCAGTTGATGTACGCACCGAAGTATGATAACCGTGTAAAGCATAAGTCAACATCTCATGCCAGTCTTTATACGTTACTACCATTTTCTGTACAATCTTCTTGATATTCTTATTCGCTGCCTCAACAGCCCCATTCATCTTCGAGCGATAGGGAGAAGAATTGTGATGTTCAATCTTAAAGCTCTGACATAGCTCCTTCATCATCTTGTTGTTCAAATTTGAACCATTATCAGTAATGATTCTCTCCGGGACTCCATACCAGCAGATGATGTCCTTCTTGATAAACCGAGCTACCACTTGTCTGGTGACGTTGGCATACGAGGCTGCTTCCACCCACTTCGTGAAGTAATCAATGGCGACCAAAATGAAACGATGCCCATTGGAAGCAGTTGGCTCAATCTTTCCAATCATATCAATGCCCCACATGGAAAAGGGCCAAGGTGATGACAACACATTTAGAGGAGTAGGCGACACATGCACCTTATCTGCATAAATCTAGCATTTATGACATTTTCGGGCGTATTTGAAGCAATCAGACTCTATAGTCATCCAGTAATGCCCCGCTCTCAACAGCTTTCTAGCCATAGCATTCCCATTGGCATGGGTACCAAAAGATCCTTCATGAACTTCTTCCATTAACAGGTTTACCTCGTGTTCATCAACACAACGTAGCAATACCATGTCAAAGTTCCTCTTGTATAGCACATCGTCTTTATTCAAAAAGAAATTCCCGGCCAACCTCCTCAGAGTTTTCTTATCCTTGGCAAACGTACCCTCTGGATACTCATGACTCTTCAGAAAAACCTTAATATCATGATACCAAGGTTTGACATCTGATACCCCTACAACTGCAAACACAAAAGCGGGTCTATCCAAATGCATGATACTGATTGAGGGAGTTTCATTCCAACGATTCACCCGATACATTGAAGATAACGTTGCCAACACATCTGCCATCTGATTCCCCAACTGGGGTATATGATGGAAATTAACTCTATCAAAGAAAGGTAACAACCTTCTGGCATAGTTGTTATAAGGCACCAAATTCGCTTGAAGAGTTTCCCATTCACCTGTAATCTGATTAACTACCAACGTTGAATCACCATAAACATCGAGGTTCTTGATTCTCAAATCAATCGCTTCTTCTAGCCCCATGATGCATGCTTCATACTCTGCCTCATTGTTGGTCCATACGACCGCTAACCGGGCAGTGAAGGGTATATGAGAACCCTTTGGAGTCGTAATGATTGGCCCAATTCCGTTACCGTATAAGTTAAAAGCCCCATCAAAAACCAGCTTCCATTGGGATCCAATTTCAGGTCCTTCATCAGGTAGCGGTTCTTCACAGTCTTTCATCTTCAGAAACATGATGTGTTCATCTGGAAATTCAAACTTCATCGGTTGATAATCCTCGATTGATTGCTCAGCAAGATATTCTGACAAAACACTTCCCTTAATGGCTTTTTGGGAAACATATTGAATATCGTATTTTGTCAGAACCATCTGCCAACGGGTTATTCTCCCAGAAAGCGCCTGCTTTTCAAACACATACTTGATCGGATCCATCTTAGAAATCAAGAGGGTTGTATGGTTTAAAATATACTGCCTCAAACGCTTAGCGGCCCAAGCGAGTGCACAACATGTTTTTTCCAGCATTGAGTATCTCGACTCACAATCAGTGAACTTTTTACTCAGGTAGTAGATGGCATGTTCTTTTCTACCTGACTCGTCTTGTTGACCGAGCACACACCCCATTGAGTTCTCAAGAACCGTAAGATACATAATCAATGGCCTTCCTGGCACTGGCGGCATAAGGATCGGAGGTTCCTGCAAATATTCTTTTATTTTTTCAAACGCCTTATGACAATTTTCGTTCCACCTGACCGCTTGATCTTTTCTTAACAATTTGAATATTAGTTCAGACGTGGCTGTAAAATGAGAGATGAATCTAGCAATGTAGTTCAACCTCCCTAAGAAACCACAAACCTCTTTTTCTGTTCTCGATTCAGGCATTTCTTGTATGGCTTTTACTTTAGCAGGATCAACCTCGATACCTTTTTTGCTAACAATAAACCCCAGTAATTTCCAGACCTCACCTCGAAGGTGCACTTGTTCAGATTCAACCTTAGTCTAAACTTTATCAACCTTTCAAACAGCTTCTGAAGATTCACCAGATGTTCTTCCTCCGTTTGTGACTTCACGATCATGTCATCAACATAGACCTCGATCTCTTTGTGAATCATATCATAAAAGAGAGTCACCATCGCCCACTGATAGGTTGCCCCAGCATTTTTCAATCCAAAGGGCATTACCTTGTAACAGAATGTTCCCCACGGTGTTATGAACGTCGTCTTCTCCATGTCCTCTGGGGCCATTTTGATTTGGTTATACCCAGAGAAGCCATCCATGAAGGAAAATACCGAGTATTGAGCAGTATTGTCCACTAACACGTCAATGTGAGGAAGCGGGAAATCATCTTTCGGGCTTGCTCTATTCAGATCTCTGTAATCAACACACATCCTGACATTTCCATCCTTCTTAGGTACAGGCACAATGTTAGCAACCCACGGAGGATAACTTGTCACAGCTAGAAACCCAGCATCTCTCTGTTTCTGAACCTCTTCTTTAATCTTGACAGACATTTTCGGTTTCGTCCTTCTCAACTTCTGCTTAACCGGAGTACATCCCTCTTTGAGCGGCATCCGGTGTACCACAATGTCAGTGTCAAGCCCAGACATGTCTTGGTAAGACCAGGCAAAGATATCCACATACTTTCGAAGCATTTCAATCAATCTTCCCTTTACACTGTCTTCCAAAGCAGCCCTAATCTTTACTTCTTTCTTTGCGTCCTCGGTCCTCAAGTTAACAATCTCAATTTCCTCCTGATAAGGTACAATGACCCTTTCCTCCTGTTTCAACAGTCTGGCCAATTCCTCGAGCAAGTCACAATCTTCATCAGTCTCCTCTTTAGCCTGATAAATGGGATTATCGAAATCATACGGAGCCATAGCTGAATCATGATTGGTGGTATCTGAACAAAGAAACCTGCATGATTGATGATTTATGCTTATTATGAATGCAACAAACAAAAACACATTGCCATTTTGATGTGATTTAATGCAAAAGGTA
Source organism: Lathyrus tuberosus (assembly GCA_022829125.1). Classification (NCBI taxonomy): domain Eukaryota; kingdom Viridiplantae; phylum Streptophyta; class Magnoliopsida; order Fabales; family Fabaceae; genus Lathyrus; species Lathyrus tuberosus. The sequence continues at coordinate 2,480,645 of JALAZF010000337.1, forward strand.
AAAACAGAAAGACAGGGATCAAAATATTTGAATGTGAAAAACGTTTTTATTAATGATAAAGAAAACACACAAAATATTCAAGCCCTACAAACAAAAATCACTACGTCTTGGGCAGAACGTAGGATTGTCATAACAGAAAAACAAAAGCAATTACACTGGGCCAGTCACTTGAATGGCTTTCTCTGATGACCAGTTGCAAATACTTTGACCTGGAATGCAGGGGCGGATGTAATTATCCATATCACAATCGCTATCCCCGTCCTCATCAATAGCATTGATTCTGTCAAAGAACACACCAGCACTGGTAAAACGAACCGGACCATAAAACTTGGGAGGATCCTCAGGACGCCTGGGTGGCTTATATCCCAGCCCGTAAGTATTCTGCTTTTTTTGGACCTCGATAACTTGGCCCCATTTCTGTGAACTTCCGGCTTCAACCACAGCCCATGCATCCTTGAAGGAAGACATAGAAACCTCTGGCTGATATACCACTGCCGGCGGCTTTACCATTTCAGATTGACTGACTTCCTTGAGAGATTCTTCAGGGATCTTCACCGCTTCAAAACCCTGACATAAAGTTTCATGTATTTCGCCATCTACCTCCACATACTTGAAAGTAGACAAGTGACTTATCATGATATCTTCTTCACCGCAAACCGTCACTACATGTCCATCTACCATGTGCTTCAGCTTCTGATGCAGTGTGGACGTCACAGCCCCAGCACTATGAATCCATGGATGGCCCAGTAAACAACTGTAAGCAGGCTGAATGTCCATGATATAGAAGGTGGCTTCAAAAACCTCTGGACCAACCTTAATTGACAGCACAATTTCCCCGAAAACAGATCTCTTAGAACCATCGAAAGCACGCACCACAAAATCACTTGGCGTGCAGATTAATCCACGAGTGTCCAACTTCATTAGTGCTTTCTTCGGTAAAACATTCAAAGATGACCCAGTGTCAACAAGCACATGCGACATTAACGACCCTCAGCACTCAACTGAAATGTACAAAGCATTATTATGATTTCTCCCAGCTGGGGTCTGAAATTCTGGCCTGTATATATCAGATGTCCTATCGAGATGTCGTGACACTGATATACAACAACAATGAACAAGTTCAAAATAAAAGTGTGCATAAAATGTAAAGAACACCAGAAATTGTTAACCCAGTTCGGATCTAACTATCCTACATCTGGGGGCTACCAAGCCAGGGATGAAATCAATATTCGATAATATCAATTCACTGATAACCACACCCGGTTCAATCAGCTCACTTAATCACTACCCTTCCTATGACTTCTACCTAAGACTCCCCTAGGTATGAGGCCCCCCTCAAATCCCTCTTCAATCACAACCCGTGACTGGTTCCTTACAAGACAAGTAACAATGGTTGAAACACAAATTCTCAATACTTCACAGCTTATGAGAATTAACACTCAGCTACTCAGTGCTTAAAAGCTTATGAGCAACCTTACACAACTTACACTATAGTCCTTGTATTGTTATCATAAGATACCAGTTAGGCTCACAAAACACAAGCACACAACCCTAAAAATACATGTAAGTTCGACACATAAAACTAGGTTTACATCAGTCTATTTATATCTTGTAATCTGGACTGAATTGGGCTTCAAAAACGCAGCAATTAGGCTGCTCACAAAACTGCAAAATTAACTCCAATAAAATAGGTCTTCAATCCAAAGTTACCTATTATGTCTCCATAATTAGAAACAGCAGCAAATCCGAAAAACCAATAAGTAACCCTAATCCAAAAATGCTTTGGATGCCACATAGGATAACCAAATATTCACAGAATATTCAGTTACAAATCATTGTAACAGATTCTGCAATAAATCCTGACTTCACAGCGCGATGTCCTATGAGCAGTCATGGGACATCTTCATTCGACATGTTGAACAAAGAGTAGAGAAACATATCTTTAGACATCTTCATTCAACACCTGCTGCTACATGAGTTTTAGCAAAATAATGCCAACCATAAAACCAAGGAAATAAAAATCTCCCCCTTTGGCTTATTTTTGGCTAAAACTCCACACACACTTAAATACCATCAGAATTAGCAGCGAAAAAAAAATCAAACACCATCAGTATCAAAAACACAAACCAAACCAGCATAGCAGCACTCCCCTTCAGATGCAAAACAATACACACAGTACCACAAGAACACTCATTATAGTAACCTGGCAAAAACTCCCCCTCAACAGCAGCAACTTTTCTCATCATATTCTCCCCCTCAGCAACTGCAGCACACACACTCTACCTGCAGCACTCCCCCTCAACACTTACTACTCCCCCTTTTTAGCCACAAATATGACAAAGAGAGGTCATAGACAAATGTAACCAAATCATAAAGCAGTATATTGTTCAAAACCAAAAAGAATTAAGTTGTCCGAAAATAAAACAAACAGAAACCAGAAAATAAACTTGCAGATAGCCTCTAGCTATTCAGCACTGTCCTCTTCAGCCACCTCATCACTTTCACCTGCAGATTCACCTTGTCCATCATCTTCAGTCAGCTCTTGCTCTTTAGCAGCATTTCTCTTTTCATTCACACACTGCACTACCAGAACCTCCTTTAGTCTTTTCAGTCTGGCAGCCAGAAAGCAGTTTGATTGCTATAGGTCTTCATGAATGCACACCCCAAGTCTGCTCCTCAGGTTTTCAAACTTAACTGCATCCAGAGCCTTGGTAAATATGTCAGCAAGCTTATTTTCTGTGCTCACATGCTCAAGTGTTATGACTTTGTCCTCCACAAGTTCTCTGATGAAGTGATGTCTGATGTCAATGTGCTTTGTCCTGCTATGTTGGATGGGATTTTTGGAAATATTAATAGCACTCAGGTTGTCACAAAATAGTGTCATGACATCTTGTGTGACATTATACTCTGACAACATGTGCTTCATCCATACCAGTTGCGCACAACTACTACCAGCTGCTATGTACTCAGCTTCATCAGTAGAGAGGGATACTGAATTCTGCTTCTTGCTAAACCATGAAATAAGATTATTTCCTAGAAAGAAGCATCCACCTGAAGTGATTTTCCTATCATCTGCACTCCCAGCCCAATCAGCATCACAGTATCCTCTTAAATCAGTCCCAGAATCATGGCTATATAGCATCCCGTGGTCACTTGTGCCATTCACATATTTCAGAATCCTCTTCACTTGATTTAAGTGACTCACTTTAGGATCAGATTGATATCTGGCACACACTCCAACAGCAAAGGAAATGTCAGGTCTGCTTGCTGTAAGATACAGTAGACTTCCAATCATACTTCTGTACAAGCTGTGGTCCACACTTACTCCATTCTCATCCTTGGATAACTTCAAATGGGTGGGAGCAGGTGTCCTTTTGTGATTGGCATTATCCAGGCCAAATTTCTTTACTATGCTCGTAGCATATTTTCTTTGAGAAATAAAGATAGAATCCTCCATTTGTCTGACTTGTAATCCAAGAAAGTAGCTAAGTTCTCCAACCAAACTCATTTCAAATTCTGATTGCATTTGTTGAACAAACTGTTTCACCATAGCTTCTGTCATTCCCCCAAATACAATGTTGTCGCTCCCGGGATTTTCATCCTAGTACAAACGCGAAAGTGGCACCGAACAGAGTCGCCAGCAATGTGTATTTATCCCAAGAGAGGGAAAGGAAACACCGCGTAAACCTGAAGAGAAGGAAAGAGCATGGTCTTGCGACCAAGAGAAATGGGTTCGGGAGTCGGTTACGCGAGAGGAAGGTATTAGCACCCCCTCACGTCCATCGTACCCGATGGGATCCACGCTTGCTTGTCTCAATCAAAGGGTGTAAAGAAAAAAAACTGGAAAAGGAACTGAAAGAAAGAAAGGAGAAAGAATGGAACAGGAACGAGAAACAAATGTAGGGAAAATAAAAGAAGTGCTCGCATGGGCCCTACCCCACTGCCTACGTATCTCATCGGGAACATGAGAATCAGAGCGACGTAGTTCCCCTCACTAGGGATGGATTGTCTGTGTTTTTTAGAGAACGGCTTATGCCCTAGCTCAGGTGTTGCAGGCTCGCTGGTCCGAGTGCGTTACCATCTTGCAAGAGAACGAGTAGAAGCGCGTTCGTGCGTTGAGAATGAATGAGATGAGAAAAGAATTCCCGAAGGAAAGGCGTTATTGTTTGTTTTTGTCTTTTAGAAGGAAGTGTTTTGGATTTGTTTGCATACGACAGTGTATCTGGATCTTAGTCATTGGAATGTGTACCTTCTCACATTCCAAGATGGAATGGGTAAGAAAGCACACTAAGGGTGAAGAAGACCCTCACACTTAGTTCCAATTATCAAGGTTCAAACACACTAGCATACTTGTGTTTATTAAGTGTTTTGTTGATTATGAAGTGAAGAAGTGTTTTTTATTATTTGCACCTTCAACAAGTATTGCATTTAAGTCCCTCATACAAGATCAAATATGTAACACATTGACCTAAGATGGGCCATATGCTACACATCTTAAGATTATAAGAGAAGACCCCTTATAATCTTTTCTTCATATGAAAGGCCTAAATGCAATAAATGCCTACCTTTATTAGATATTTTGAATTTTCTTTGAGATGAGAAAAGAGACTCAAGGGAGGAGAAAAGGTAAAACCTATATGGACTAAGACTCAATCCTAATTGAAGATTAAAGGGAGTGATCCTAAAGGTTTGTGAGGTTTCAACCTAAAGTCTAAAGAAAGAAAGAATTAAACAATTCACTTCTAAAGTAGAAGATGAATTGTAATTCACAAGGGGAAAGTGATGAGTTATTAAAAGAAAGCACATAAGTGCTTAGCAAAACACAAAATGGAATTGTAAAAGAGAAAGGATAGAAATTGAATGTGGATTCCTTATCCACACTCAAATGAAACTTACCAAAGCCCCTACATGGTTAGTAGACATGTATAAGAAGTATAAGAAGTAAAAGAACATGTAATGCATCATAAAACTCAAAAGAATTAAATGAGGAAACAAATCCTAGAACCACAACCAGAATGGGCATCATATGGAAACCAATGGTTATTATCATACAAGTGCAAGTGAATAAGCAACAAGCATCACCCATTAGCATTTAAACATGTTACAAGAAGAAGGGATGGATGAAAGATGGAAAGAAATGAAGAGGACATGCATAAACGGAACATGTAAATCAACAACCAGAATTGAAACTAAATGGAAAATGGTTTATAAACATCTCAAAAGTATTCATGAATCAACTTCAAGACATTCAAGAAGTAATATAAGAAGAATTGAAATGAAAGTTCAAAAAGAAAGTGCAAACAACACATGTTAATGATGCACAAAGTTCAAATTGAAATGAACATGTAAAGATGACCTATAATGTGTATCAAAGACCTATAATATCATATGAATGGCTCATAACATATGCAAATGCTCATACAAATGTGCACAAAAGAATTCATGTAAACATGCACTAAAGATTACAATGATATAACATGTCATAATGCTTTAAATGAAATGCATCAAGCAAAAATCAAATGTCCTCATGAAAATTATGAAAACATGGTATTGGAGTTCACTAATCAGAGATGAATCACATATCAAAATAGCATATCAAAATTCAAAGCAAAATGACTTCAAACAAAGCAACTAGGTCAAATTGAAACATCATGCAAAGTGGTACAAATATAGGCATCAAGACATGTAATAAAGTGACCTAAAAAATCAAACAAAAATCATATAACATGCTTCAATGTATTAGTGAATCAATGCAAAAAGAATCATGTCAAAACAGTTGGTAATGAGCAAGAACAAAATTAAACAAATTCAAGTATCATGCTTAGAATGCATCTAAATGGAAATTCAAAGAAAATTATGGAACAGGGGCAAAGAGGTCATAAAATCAGAAAATAAAATCACGAAAAATTTCCTAAATGTTTTAAGAATACACATGAATTTTTGTAGAATTTTCCAATATGTTTTGGTATTTTTAAAAATTAGAAATGAAACATGTATGAAAGAAATAAAAATAAAAAATGAATGCAAAATGAAGGGGGGTATGAACACAGCAAAGTCACAGTTCAAAATCATTGGGCTTCAATACATGGGGGTGTAATTATCAATCTGAATAGGTCCAAGTCTGCGCAAAACACCATAACAATCATGCACTTCAGTCAACAGAAATTGACTCATTCTTAGCCAATGGATCAAGTCAAAGTCAATTCATGGTCAAAGTAGTTGGAATCAACACACACACGCGCATGAGCACCCTTACTATCATGTACCACATCACACATAGTTTAAATGAAATCAGAAAAGAAACACGTGAGGTGCACATGATTTTTTTATGTGCTGGCAAGTTTTGGATCATTAGATCAACAACATCAAACGGTTAACAAACAATCTGGCTATAAACCCTAACATGAAGACCACCGGCCGGAGAGAGACCTCCGGTCACCTTCTCCGGTCAATCACCACCGTCTGCAACCTTCGTACCTCACCAAAATACACAAACATGATACCAAAATGAAGCTGAGCTTACGTAGAGCACGAATTCAGTGATAAAACGCACAAAAAGTTCATGAAACGAGAGAATCGAACAGAAACACATTTGCCCTAACATTGGATCTATACCTCTAAGAGGTCTATCAACTAGCCAGAAATGTCACATTGCTTCTAGTAAGCTATTATCAACACCAAACAAGCTATAATCAGTGACTAAAATGCAAAATAATTGGAGAAATAAGAACCTGAAACGTGGAGATTCTTGGATCTTCAGAAAACCAGAGGGGAGAACTTGAACTCTTGAACTTGCTTGAGCAAAATAAATGCTCGTATATGCTTGAGAGTGGAGAAGAAATCAAATCTGAGATGAGATATCTCTTGAGGAATTCACCTTGTTTCAGCTTGTTCTTGAACAATAATGAATACTTGCTAGTGAAGATGATTAGATGAAGAAGGAATCGTGCAATAAGAGAGAACTCAGAGAGAAAGTTCAGAGAGAAAAAGTGAGGATGATTGGTGAAAATCGTGAAAATGAATCCCCCTCTCAAATGTGTGTGAGATTTCTATTTATGTGGCTGGTTAAGAATTAACTCATATGGTTGACAGTTAGAACTCAAGTTAACTGAGCTAGTTAACTGAGTTCTGAGTTAACAGAATGAGTGAGGAGGTTAGTGGCACGAGTTGGTGAGATTAACTATGGTGATGGTGAGCTCATAGCAGCTATGGTGAGGAAGAAGTGAATCAGTGGTGATGAGATGATGTTATGACATTGCAGCATGACATTACTTAGTGCACAAGCTATTTGTTCAAACACTTTCCCCTTTGATGTATGGCTGCTATGATGTACATGCATGGTAAGAGCAAGGTTTGTCCAAATGAAGAAACAAAAGTACACAAGTGTTTGTTGTAAGCTTGAGCAAAAATCGTGCACCAAGCTGTTAATGCATCAGTGTCAAGCATTGTGATTTGCAGGTGAAAATCTCTCAATTTAGTGAATGGTTTGATGATGTTTTGGGATCATTGGAAAGAAGAAGTGTAATACTACAAGTTTGGTGTGAAACAAGATTAGAAATTAGAACTCTATCTTGCTCAAAAATGACCTAAAATATTGGAAATCGCAACTGCTGTGTGGCGAGCAACTTGGCTTGCAGACAAGGTGTGCATGGCATGGATTTTCAGTTGTGTTGACCAATCTTTGAGCTATCATAACTCCTTGTCCTTTGATCAAATGAAAAAATCATGAACATCAATCTTGAAGATCTCACATAGGGGAACAACTTTGATGTTGCAAGATTTTTCATTTGAAGCCTTTAACCATGAGTAAAATGAGTGGACATTTGGCCCACCACATGTTTGTTAAAATGACTGCGCGCGTGCCCTGAAAATCTTGGTCATGACCTAGTTTTGAACCTACTTTGCTCAAACTTTGATCAATCATATCTCCCTCATTTTTTATCCAATGGAGATGTTCCACACATGGATTTGAAGCTTAAAGCAAGGCCTTTCATTGAGGCAGAGTGGAATTTTCATTTGGTACTCCAAATTTGAATGGCCTTGGTTCAAATTCTGATGCAAAATGGCCAAAACTTGCTATTTTTAGTAACCCTTCCTCTTCCAAAAATGGCAACTTTCCACATCTTGATTTTTTCATGATTCCTTTGGAGTTTCTTGACCAAATTTTGTACATTGGACATATGTAACATGAATTTCATGAATTTGGCCTCAAAAGGTCAAGAGTTGACTTTTTCCTCTGATTATTTGACTTGGCCCCAAATTCCCTGATTTTTTATCTTTCTTCCAATTGAAACACTTCCAAAACCAATTGAGAGGCAATTTTCCATACACATACACTTAAGAACATGTAGAATATCATGACAACAAGCTTTGTCCAAAAAATCAGAGATATCCTGATTTTATTAGAAACCCTAATTTTGACCCTCTCTGGTTAGGAGGAAATTGCACATCTTCCAAATCCAAATTCCTCAGAGTATGTTGTGTATCCTCTTAAAGGATGATGAGAAATGCCACTTGAGAATGATTTTGAATCAATGAGCTATCTCTTTTGAGGGTTTTCCTTCAATTTTTGAACCTCTTGCATAGTGAAAGATGTAGTGCTTCAATCTCCCATTGAATCTCACTTCCTTGAGGTTTTGGAAGATCAATTGAGATAGTATGAGACATGAGAGACCTCTTGGCTTGCCTAGAGCCAACTTGATTGACCTTTTTGTGCTTTGAATGATCCCTTGATTGTCCACCTTCCACCTGATCACATGCCTTGATGGTAAGAGGAATGCTATGCTTCATTTTTCTATGTTGAATGCAATGTAATGTTAATGAGGTGGATATGATATGATAAATGATAATGCCATGCTATGATGCCAAAAGGGGAGAGCAAATTTTGGGGTATTACAGCTGCCCCTATTCAAGCGCTGTAGACCTGAATGCCTGAAAGCAAATGCTTTCGGACTTTCAAGGTATATAGTGATTGAATACCAAATATAACCAAAAATTTGCTCTGGATGTTGAAGAATGAAAGGGATATAAACCCAACGAGACTGCTGGATTGAATCTTCGATGAAACGTCGGAGAGATCTGTCTTTTGAACGAAGCCAGACGACTACTGGCTTGCCACGCTGATGGTGGACTTTAATACTGTCTTTTATGCAATTCCAGACGACTACTGGCCTGCCACACTACTGGTGGACTTTGGAAATGTCTTTTTGAACGACGCCAGACGACTACTGGCTTGCCACACTACTGGTGGACTTTAATAATGTCTTTTATGCAATTCCAGACGACTACTGGCCTGCCACACTACTGGTGGACTTTGGAAATGTCTTTTTGAACGACGCCAGACGACTACTGGCTTGCCACACTACTGGTGGACTTTGCAGCTTCGTGCCACCCGAAGATGGACTTTTTCCAATCCACTGTTGAACTTTTGCCACCCGAAGACGGACTTTTGCCAATCCACTGTTGGACTTTTAGAATATGCCACCCTTAGATGGACCTTTCGCCAATCCACTGTTGGACTTTTGCCACCCGAAGACGGACTTTTGCCAATCCACTGTTGGACTTTTAGAATATGCCACCCTTAGATGGACCTTTCGCCAATCCACTGTTGGACTTTTGCCACCCGAAGACGGACTTTTGCCAATCCACTGTTGGACTTTTAGAATATGCCACCCTTAGATGGACCTTTCGCCAATCCACTGTTGGACTTTTGCCACCCGAAGACGGACTTTTGCCAATCCACTGTTGGACTTTTAGAATATGCCACCCTTAGATGGACCTTTCGCCAATCCACTGTTGGACTTTTGCCACCCGAAGACGGACTTTTGCCAATCCACTGTTGGACTTTTAGAATATGCCACCCTTAGATGGACCTTTCGCCAATCCACTGTTGGACTTTTGCCACCCGAAGACGGACTTTTGCCAATCCACTGTTGGACTTTTAGAATATGCCACCCTTAGATGGACCTTTCGCCAATCCACTGTTGGACTTTTGCCACCCGAAGACGGACTTTTGCCAATCCACTGTTGGACTTTTAGAATATGCCACCCTTAGATGGACCTTTCGCCAATCCACTGTTGGACTTTTGCCACCCGAAGACGGACTTTTGCCAATCCACTGTTGGACTTTTAGAATATGCCACCCTTAGATGGACCTTTCGCCAATCCACTGTTGGACTTTTGCCACCCGAAGACGGACTTTTGCCAATCCACTGTTGGACTTTTAGAATATGCCACCCTTAGATGGACCTTTCGCCAATCCACTGTTGGACTTTTGCCACCCGAAGATGGACTTTTGCCAATCCACTGTTGGACTTTTAGAATATGCCACCCTTAGATGGACCTTTCGCCAATCCACTGTTGGACTTTTGCCACCCGAAGACGCACTTTTGCCAATCCACTGTTGGACTTTTAGAATATGCCACCCTTAGATGGACCTTTCGCCAATCCACTGTTGGACTTTTGCCACCCGAAGACGGACTTTTGCCAATCCACTGTTGGACTTTTAGAATATGCCACCCTTAGATGGACCTTTCGCCAATCCACTGTTGGACTTTTGCCACCCGAAGACGGACTTTTGCCAATCCACTGTTGGACTTTTGGAATTTTAAAATCGAATTACTCTCTGCCTCTGCGCCAGACATCTCTGCCGACTCTGCTGAGGAACCACAATCAATGATTTAATCTCAGAGACTCCTAAAAGGATAATATCTCTGCTGGCGAATGGATGAACAATCCGTCTGCTTCGAATTGCCAAGCTTGCCAAAAATAAATTGGACTTTAAGATATGAGGGAATGACGACTCTGCCAGGAATTATTCCATCTGTTTGGGGGAATGAATTCTGGTCACAGCGATTCCGCTGGGGATGAGAATTTTTAAATGACGTCCTGCTGGGGAAATGAGCCATTAAAACTCTGCTTGGGGATTTATTCAACCCAAGATCCTTTATAGGGATTATCAACCTTCTGACCCGGCTGGGGAAAGGCTGTACCATCCTTGTTGAGGAATAGATTCTGTCGATCTGATAAACCTCTGCGGAGAGAACAACAACTCAGCTGGAAGTTGCTGACAAGATTCGATGCTGACCTCTGTGGGGATACCATGACCAGAGATACGATCTTGCTGGGTATCAGGGCTACTCTGCCAGGGATATGCAAATCCTGGTTAGAACATTCCACTGCAACTTGCTAGAAAGAGTCCTTAGAGATCTGTTGGGGAAACCCAAAGCAAATCCATAGTAGTCTGCTGAGGAATATGACTGTCGAGCTTAGGATAAGTACTACAATGCCCCATGTTAGGCGAGCTTCCCTTTAGACAATTCCGTTAGGGATGACGAGTTTATAACAAACTCTGCTGGCGGGAACTGCTTTAAAACGTCTCATGTTGGGGAATGCCTTTCGAGAGGATTTTACAGAAGACCAACTGTCCTCAAACTCTACTGGGGGTGACCAACACTTCATGCTGGGGAAACAATCATGCCCCATGCTTGGACAACACAACAATTCGTCCCCGCAGAGGATGTCATAAGAGGATTTTACAGAAGATCTAGCCTCTTCAAACTCTTGTGACTTCGCTGGGGATAATGACCATCAGTTTCGGTGTCGACGAGACCACTCTTTTGGGGAACCTGTGACCGTTATCGACATAGAAAAGCTTGTAGCTGTTGGAAACACTGTATGAGAGAATCGACTTAATAAGATGCAACGGTACCCAGTTGAACTTAATTCACTGATATCGACCCGTTATGCACAATCGTCGACCGAACGATGAACGCCGATCTCCTTACCCATAATTGCCCCAGTCTTTTGTGTGGGGTGATTTATTGCTGGTCTTGTGCTTAAAATCATCTGCACCTGCTACCTGCAACAAAAGAATATGCCCACATGCCCCGAATATTGCATGGCTAGAATCCACCATCCGGGAATATTCAACATTCGAAGTAATTTCAAATGTTTTCTCTGCGCATGTTATGGCAAGGCTGCCATGTTTTCAAATGCAATGTTTTATCAAAAATTAGGACGTTTTTGCAAACAAAGCAATAAAACAAAAATAGAAAACTTTTATTGAAATTCAATTTATTGTCTGAGAGCCCAGAATAGGCAATTACATCCGGAAGCAATCCCTGGAAAGAGGTGATCGCCAAAAATCGAGAAAAGAAACTATCCTAATGGCAATGTAAAAACGGAATTCCACTGAGTTTCCATTCTGTTATGACCAGTATGTCTTCAAAACTCCCCGACCTTGCCTTCTGAGGAATGATCAGACCGATTCCTATCCTTCAGAACGTCAGTTGTTCAAACAGTAATGGGGGATAGATAACTCAGACCATAGTCATTCGCTTAAATCCCTCTTTTGTGTGGACCGCCCTTTCAGGTTTTCGATCCACCAGGATACCCTTTTTTGCCTAAGTTGCCCTTTCAGGTTTTCAACTTACCGGGTGTACAAATCTTTTTTCAATTATATCCCTAATTTTTGCCCGAACCTTATTCTGTTTTTGGTTCGCCGGGATGCCCTTTTTTGCCTGGATTTTTTTTATTTTTATTATCCAGCGGGTCTATTCATGCGAAGTATTTTTTGACTACGTCCGAGTTGACAGGGGATGAAAAGTCTTCGCCATCCATGGTTGTAAGCAATAAAGCTCCGCCCGAAAAAACCTTTTTAACCACGAATGGACCTTCATAATTAGGAGTCCATTTGCCCCTGTGATCTGTATTGGGAGGAAGGATCCTTTTGAGTACCACATCTCCGACTTTATAAACCCGAGGACGCACCTTCTGGTCAAATGCCCGTTTCATTCTGCGCTGATATAGTTGCCCATGACATACAGCCGCCAATCGCTTTTCCTCAATAAGGCTCAGCTGATCAAATCTGGCTCGTACCCATTCAGCTTCATCTAGCTTAACATCCATCATAACTCTAAGGGACGGAATCTCTACTTCAACTGGTAGCACTGCCTCCATACCATATACAAGTGAGAATGGGGTTGCCCCAGTGGACGTGCGTACTGACGTTCGATACCCATGCAAAGCAAATGGTAACATCTCATGCCAATCTTTGTACGTGACAACCATCTTCTGCACAATCTTCTTGATATTTTTGTTGGCCGCTTCGACCGCGCCATTCATCTTTGGGCGGTACGGAGAAGAATTGTGATGTTCGATTTTGAAGTCCCGGCATAACTCAGCCATCATCTTATTGTTCAAATTAGAACCATTATCAGTAATGATTCTTTCGGGAACTCCATATCGGCAAACGATATCCCGTTTTAAGAAACGAGCGACCACTTGTTTTGTAACATTGGCATAGGATGCGGCTTCAACCCATTTGGTGAAGTAATCAATTGCCACCAAGATGAAACGATGACCATTGGAAGCTGTAGGCTCAATCTTTCCGATCATATCAATGCCCCACATGGCAAACGGCCAAGGCGACGACATGATACTCAATGGATTTGGAGGCACATGCACCTTGTCTGCATAGATCTGGCATTTATGGCATTTGCGGGCATATTTGCAACAATCTGACTCCATAGTCAACCAATAATATCCCGACCTTAACAACTTTTTAGCCATTGCCTGCCCTCCGGCATGGGTACCGAAAGAGCCTTCGTGCACTTCAATCATCAACAAGTCTGCTTCATGTCCATCCACACATCTAAGCAGGACCGTGTCAAAATTTCTTTTATACAGCACGCCATCTTTGTTCAAGAAGAAACTACCAGCTAACCTTCTCAACGTCTTCCTGTCTTTGGACGATGCCCCGGACGGGTACTCTTGACTTTTCAAGAAACACTTAATGTCATGAAACCATGGCTTGTCATCAGACGTTGTATCTACCGCAAACACAAATGCTGGTCTGTCAAGGCGGGATACCTCAATCTTAGGTACATGGTTCCATCCTTGCACTTTGATCATGGAAGACAAAGTGGCCAAGGCATCAGCGAACCTATTCTCATCTCGAGGAATGTGGTACAGTTTCACTGTTGTGAAAAACGTCAGCAACCTCCTTGTATAATCTCTATACGGCACTAGATTTGCTTGGTGCGTGTACCAACTCCCTTTCACTTGATTGATTACCAAAGCTGAATCACCAAATATATCAAGGGTCTTAATCCGTAGATTAATCGCCTCCTCGATCCCCATTATACAAGCTTCGTACTCTGCTTCATTGTTGGTGCATCCGAAAGTTATTCGGGCAGTGAACGGCATATGAACACCTTCCGGCGTGATAAGAACTGCTCCAACTCCGCACCCATTCATATTGACAGCCCCATCAAACATCAGACTCCATTTGGATTCAGGGTCTGGCCCCTCCTCCGGAAGTGGTTCCTCGCATTCCTTAGCTTTGAGAAACATGATGTCCTCATCAGGGAAGTCAAACTTCATGGGTTGGTAATCATCAATCGGCTGTTGCGCGAGATAGTCGGACAAGATACTTCCTTTGATGGCCTTTTGTGAAGTGTACTGAATGTCATACTCTGTCAAGACCATTTGCCACCATGCAACTCTGCCTGTCAATGCTGGTTTCTCGAAAATATACTTGATAGGATCCATTTTTGAAATCAACAAGGTCGTGTGCCTAACCATATATTGCCTCAATCGCTTAGCGGCCCATGCAAGCGCACAGCATGTCTTTTCAAGCATTGAGTATCGGGACTCACAATCATTGAACTTTTTGCTCAGGTAGTAAATAGCATGCTCCTTCCTACCTGTCTCGTCATGTTGACCGAGAACACAACCCATGGAACCTTCAAGCACTGTCAGATACATTATCAGCGGTCTCCCTTCAACTGGAGGCATTAAAATCGGAGGTTCCTGCAAGTATTCTTTTATCTTATCGAATGCCAATTGGCAATCGTCATTCCACCTGACCGTTTGATCTTTCCTCAACAATTTAAATATTGGTTCACACGTGGCTGTTAGGTGAGATATGAACCTCGCAATGTAGTTCAATCTACCCAAGAAACCACGAACCTCTTTTTCTGTTCTCGGTTCAGGCATTTCTTGTATTGCTTTCACCTTGGCAGGATCAACCTCGATTCCTCTTTCGCTCACAATGAAACCCAGTAACTTTCCAGAACGTACCCCAAACGTGCACTTGTTTGGGTTTAATCTCAGACGGAACTTTCTCAACCTTTCAAACAGCTTTTTCAGGTTAGTCAGATGTTCCTCTTCGGTTCTCGACTTGGCAATCATATCATCTACATAACATTCGATCTCCTTATGAATCAAGTCATGAAACAATGTCACCATCGCCCGCTGGTACGTTGCCCCTGCGTTTTTCAAACCAAAAGGCATTACTTTATAACAATATGTACCCCACGGAGTAATGAACGTGGTCTTCTCCATATCTTCGGGTGCCATCTTGATCTGGTTGTACCCGGAGAAACCGTCCATAAATGAGAACACTGAAAACTGAGCTGTATTATCGACCAGCACATCAATATGAGGTAGTGGAAAATCATCTTTCGGGCTAGCTTTATTAAGATCTCGATAATCCACACACATTCTCACTTTTCCATCTTTCTTCGGTACTGGCACGATGTTGGCTACCCATGGAGGATACTTTGTCACAGCAAGAAAACCAGCGTCCCACTGCTTCTGGACTTCCTCCTTAATCTTTAAAGCCATGTCGGGGTGAGTCCGACGAAGTTTCTGCTTGACTGGCGGACATTCTTCTCTCAATGGTAGCCTGTGCACGACAATATCCGTATCCAACCCCGGCATGTCTTGATACGACCAGGCGAAGACGTCAACATACTCGCGCAACATTTCCGTCAAAGTTTGCTTCACATCTGCTTGCAAGCTGGCACCAATCCTGATCTCTTTTTTGGCGTCCTTGGTACCAATATTGATGATGTCTACTGTCTCCTGATGAGGCTGGATGACCCTTTCCTCTTGTTTCAACAATCTGGCCAGTTCTTCAGGGAGTTCACAATCTTTCTCATCCCCTTCTTCGGCTTGATAAATCGGATTGTCAAAGTCATACATAGCCATATCAAAATCGTTATCAGTGGTATCCGGAGGATCAAGTCTGCATGAACGGGTTCATGCCTTATTTTAGAATTTATTTTTAAGCAAAACAAAAGAAAATGAAACATTGCCATTTTATTTTTTTTTTTGTGCAAAAATAAAAACTGAAAGACAGAGAACAAAATTTGATTGCAAAACGTCCTTTATTAATGATTAAACATTGCAAATGCAACCATGGTGGCCCTACAAATGAATCTATACGCCTTGGGCAGAGCGCAAGATTTTGACATGCATTATGGTTAGAAAAAACAAAGAAAAATTACTCTGTCTGAAGAGTAACCCGGATGACTTCTTCAACGAACCAGTTCTGCACTTGTTGTCCCGGAACATGAGGGCGTACCCAATTGTCCAGGTCACAATCACTGTCAACACTATCCTCTGTGGCTGCACAAGACTGGTCCGTGTAGATAATTCCCCCACTATTGAAAGTAATGGGTCCCCTGCTCCCCGCATCTGAAGTTGTAGAGGGATGATAACCAATACCAAATTTATCTTCCTTCATTGGGGTCTCTATCAACCTGCCCCAACCTTGGGCGTTGCCTGCCCTGACGACTTCGACAGCTTGTTTGTAAGATGAAATGGAGGTACCGGCCCCAGCTGGTACAGAAGAAGACTCAGGTGCATCGTCAATGTTGACTGCTTCAAATGATTGGCACAGCATCTCATGAATTTCCCCATCCATTTCAATGTACTTGAACGTGGATAAGTGACTCACAAAGATGTCTTCTTCCCCACACACTGTCACAACCTGCCCTTCAAACTCATACTTCAGCTTTTGATGTAGAGTAGAAGTAACAGCCCCGGCACCGTGAATCCAAGGGCGTCCCAATAGGAAGCTATATGCAGGTTGTATGTCCATTACATGGAACGTGGATTTGAATACCTGTGGTCCAATTTGTACGGGCAATTCCACCTCACCAAACACAGATCGTCTAGTTCCATCGAATGCTCTGACCACCAATTCACTAGGCCTTAAGATCAAACCGTCAACTTCCAGCTTCATTAATGCCTTCTTGGGCAAGACATTGAGTGATGAACCAGTGTCCACCAGTACATGAGATAACACTGCGCCCTTACACTCCATCGTGATATGCAAAGCCTTATTATGGTTTCTTCCTTCAACAGTCAAATCTCTACTTGTAAAGCCCAAGCCATGGCTAACATTAACATTGGAGATTACGCCCTCGAGCTGATTAACAGTAATTTCTTGTGGCACGTACGCACTCTTCAACACTTTCAACAACGCCTGTCGGTGCGCATCAGAGCACATCAATAGTGACAAGATTGAAATCTTTGAAGGGGTCTGATTCAGTTGGTCCACGATCTTATAATCGCTTTTCTTGATTATCTTCATAAATTCTTCCATTTCCTTATCAAAAGTAATCTTTGTCTCTGCTTCAGGTGTAGGCGCACTTTCAACCACCTGTTTACCCTTAGCCTTTGCTGCAGCTTCTACCTCCTTATCACTTCTCAAGGTTTGGGGAGCGAATAACCTTCCACTCCTTGTAAAGCCCCCTACACCCCCTACGTTATCAATATTTGGGCTGACTGATGACTCAACTTCCTGTTTTTTACCTTCGTAATATACATCTGCCCCATAGTGCCATGGGATAGCCTTCGTAGACGTGAACGGAATTGGTCCTGGCACCGTGATAGTGACAGGACTGGGCCTTTCTGGCGCAACACTCGCCACGGGAACTGCATTGACCGGCATTTGAATCTCAGCGGGAGTGTAATAGATGGTCACGGTTGATATCTCATCAATGTCTTTCACGACTCTGTCGAACTGTAGACATCCTTCATCGATCAGATTCTGTAAACCCATCTTCAACTTATCACAGCCGTTCTCCTGATTCATACACTCAGAGCACTCTTGATTACAGCCCGGGAACACCCGTCCCTTCAATAAACGATCTTTTACCACCAACAAAGAAGTTTTCACTTGATGGATATCTGTCACCAGATTCAATCTCCTCCCATCTTCAATAGCGTACACATTTGCTGCACTATGATCAGGCATGGGATGCTGAGTAATATTAGGAGCGGGAGAGAAATTGATGGCTTTAGCATCAATCAAATCTTGTACTTTATGATGGAAAGCCCAGCATTTTTCAATGGAGTGCCCCTGAGCACCTGAGTGGAACTCACAACGAGCATTAGCATCGAAGTTAGGTGGCAGGTTTCCAGCAACCGGAGCTTTCATAGTACGGAGTTCTACCAACTTTAACTCGAGTAGCCGGGGCAACAGCGCGGCATAAGTCATAGGGAGAGGATCCATCTTACGATCCCTCTGTCTAGACCTTTGCTGGAAAAAAGGTTGTTGCTGTTGAACTTGTTGTTGGGGTTGTTGTTTCTGAACAGACGGTGTGGGGATTGTTACAGCATCTACCTGATAATAAGCTCGAGAACGCCCTCTGCCTCGTCCTCTAAACACAGCATTCGTATCACCTTCTCTTCTTTTCTGGTTACTAGCAAACGGTTTCTTCGCCCCCGAAGAGCCAGCCCCACTCACATCCTGGATCTTTCCAAGCTTTAACAGACTTTCTATTCTTTCTCCCGCAATCACAATATCAGCAAATCCAGTTGACGGACAAGCAGCTAATCTATCAAGATAAGCCCCTTGCAAGGTGCCCATAAACATATCCGCCATTTCTCTGTCTGACAAGGGAGGTTGAACCTGGGCAGCCATTTCCCTCCACCTCTGTGCATATTCTTTGAAACTCTCCTTGGCATTTTGTGACAACCCCTGCAATTGAGTGCGGTTGGGCGCCATGTCAATATTATACTGGTATTGCTTCAGGAACGCTTCTGCCAGATCTTCCCAACTCTTCACAGCAGCTCTATTCAACTTCATATACCAGGTCAAGGACGCCCCAGCCAGACTGTCCTGAAAATAGTGCATCCATAGCTTCTCGTCATCCGTATGGGCTGAAATCTTCCCAAAGTAAGCTTGAAGATGCGTTTGGGGACACGCATTGCCGTGATACTTATCAAAAGTAGGAGGTTTGAATTTAGGGGGAATTCTGACTCCTGAGACCAGCCCCAGGCTGGTAACATCAATACCCATAGAGTTCTTGCATTCTATGGCCCTGATCTTTTCTGCTAACTCCTCATACCTTCGATCACCTTGATTACCCACATCAGCATCTAGTAGAGTAAATTGGTCTTCCAGAGTATCTTCAAGAGTAACACCAGCATGCCTACCATTTCCATTACCCCGATTGTTACCACCAGGAGGAGGGTTGCCACCGGGAGGAGGGATGCCGTGTCCCTGTGAATTGTCATGTTGATCACCTTCGGGCCCATTGTCTGGACGCTCGACCAGAAGCCTCAACCTCTCCTGATTTTGCGCCATGCCAGTCATGAGGGTCATGAACTGGTCCATACGCGCCCTCATTTCGGCCAAATCACTTTGCACTTGATCCATGATTCTTACTTGATTTCTTCGCGTCGAATATCGGTGAATATGATTCTCCGCTATACTGCCTGAAACCAAATAAAGGTTAGAGACCCTGCAACGAGTACCTGAAAAGCAAGTAACAAAAATGCAAAATGATATGCAATGCCATGCAATGCTATGTTTGTCATTTCCTAGGTGCTTTTATACCCTGATTCCAATCCAATCCACAGAAATCTGAAGACCAGAAATCGTGATATAAAGAGACGTGTCGTGGTCATGTGCTTGTGTGCGGCTATCTGATAAGAAATAATCCTGAATAAAACTGCTCATACTCATTCAACAAAATATTCAAGTACATTTAAGAAAGGTTCAACCGCAAATGCAATACAAGGAAAAAAATGGATCCATCAACAAGCCTGATGGTAGCCATTAACAACAAAATACAGGGAAAAGAACATCAATCTGACAATTCCACATCCTTCAGCTTATCACTTGAATACTTGATTTCCTCAAAAAGTATACGGGTACGCTGGTGATTCGGCTTTTCAATCATCTCTTTGATCAAGACATCCCTTTTCTCAAGAGCTTCAGTTAAAGAACCCATATGCAGCATCAGAGCTTCGTCATCACACACTCCTTTGTGTCTCTTTATGCCGGCTTGCGTCTTGAGTATCTCCCTTTCTATCATGACTTCTTCAAGCTCTTTCTTGGTAATCTTCAACTGGCTTCTAGCTTCTTCTAACTGTTCTTGACTTTTATCGAGACTTTCCCGATACTTTCTCCTCTGCTCATGTGCCTTTTTAAGCTCCTCGTCTTTAGTCTTCGACTGATCCTTTAACTCGGCATTTTCAATTCTGACTTCATCCCAAGCTTGACGAAGTTGAGCTACTGAATCCTTGCTTCGGGCTAAAGCCTGTTTTGTAATCTTGTGAGCCTGACTAGTGTCATCTGCTCCCAAAGTAAGTTTCCGAAAGTACCGAGCTCGGTCATCAAAATCTTCCTCTTTGTCAGCCAAGGTTTTTTCCGCTTTCAAGGCTCTCTTTTCCAACTCTTTGTTGTCAGCTAGAGCTTTCTGAAGACATCTGCTCATTCCAGAATTCTCTATCTGCAACTCTCTGACCATTTTCTTCCACTTCTCACATTCTTCAATAGCCACCATAGTGGGTTGTTCTGGCTGTACTGCACATAAAAGAGGTCCCCTTGAAAAGGGTAAAAGCAATTCCTTTACTTTCGTCTCAATCCACCTGTCATATTCAGGATAAGATCTACAATCTCCTTTTCCAAAAACTGCTTTTCCAATTTTGTGCTTATCTTTCCAAGCATTCACTACTTCTACCACCTTCGCATCTTTAGTTCCTGTAAAGAATAAAGATTCTTCCACATCTTGCTCTGTAGGAGGATCCCTGGAAGCATACCCAAACTGTCGGATGGCCAAAACTGGATTATAATTGATCCCTCCTTTTCTGCCAATCAAAGGCACATTTGGAAAATTTCCGCATCTTGTGACAAGCTCTATTCTCAATAACCGGTGGTCAAACCATACAATGTTATCAGCAGTTAAACTCATCAATCGTTTAGACCATTTCGCCACATCTTTGGTTTCCACAAAGGCACCTGTCTGAGGCAGATGTTTGAAAAACCAATGACTCAGCAGTGGAGTACAACAACTAACAGATCCTCCCCTCCTTCTCTCATTCTTATAGTGCACGGAATGATAAAAATCTCCTAACAAAGTAGGGACTGGATTTTTAAGAACGAAAACTCTTGTCGCTTGCATATCCACAAAGTCTTGCTGATTGGGAAAGAAAACTAGGCCATATATGCAGAGAGCCAGAATGGAATTGTAAACCGTCCAATTTTTAGCACTTGCAACCTCCTGGGCCTGTCCAGACAGAAATTCTAAATGAAATCCGCTAACTCCATTTTTACTGCTCACACCACTCTTTATCACTGCCTGATCCATTTGTAAAGCAGCAGCAATTTCTTTTACGCTGGGAGAACTACCAGAGAAGAATGGTATTGCCGACGTGATCGGAATTC
Organism: Lathyrus tuberosus; assembly: GCA_022829125.1. Taxonomy (NCBI): domain Eukaryota; kingdom Viridiplantae; phylum Streptophyta; class Magnoliopsida; order Fabales; family Fabaceae; genus Lathyrus; species Lathyrus tuberosus. Next base: position 2,502,117 of record JALAZF010000337.1, read on the forward strand.
CCAAAATAAATGAGAATTCTTCCAGTGTTGGCATCAAAATGTAATCTGAAAAAAGAAAGCACCTCAACGAAGGCTCGTAGAACTGCAGCAGAGTGTGCAAAGCATCATGCTCATACTTGGTGATTGTACGGACCATCCCAACCAAATTCCCGTAGCTCTTCTGAAACCTATCAAGAATACCCGGACCAGCCATATCTATAACTTTGAGCAATGAATCCAAGACAGGATCTGGAAACTTGTAAGACACATTGTTCTTTCTCTCGGCGACGATCTCTGTTGAACCCATGGATTGGAATCAGAAATGTATTATGCACCTGAAAATGACAAACATAACTGTTATGATATGATAATGCAATGCAAAAGGGCATGGTTCAGGTAATCAAGTGTCGGTGTCTGTATTGAACTGTGTGCACTGTGTCTCTGTACTGAATCTGGCAATATCTGGGATGAACACTTAAATCACTGTCATAGGATACAATGTCTGAAATCATCATAGAATCACGAGTAAGGTAGGTAGGAGGCTGGGTTTCCTGCAAACCTGTAAACATCCCGCCCATACTCACATGTGGTTCTTAGAAAATAAGGCTTGTCAGCTTCGGAGGTTTGAGAAGCAATAGCACATTCAGCCCGTAGGATACAATGCTATGCCAATCAAAGAGGTCGTCCACTAACTCCCCTTAGAAAATAAAAGTCATCCTATGCAAGTTCCAAAGTGGGCCCTCGGGTGCGAATGGGTTTGCCACAGAATGTGGTCTGCCATTGTCACCACTAAAGAGGGATATTTCCACTAAGGTCCTCATGATCGGTCACTAGAGTCGACAGCTCTCTAGATCTACATCCTAGAATACGCAAGATGCGCATGCCACGACGTGTCCCAAGATAGCCTCGTCTAGCTGTGAATTTCGTGAACACCCAACGCACTCCAAACGGCACGTAGGTCCCACTACTCTCCACTCTAATTCTAAGTGTATACTCAAGCCTGTGTAATGGGCTTATCTCTCAGAAATCCCGCCCGCCAAACAGAAAACAACACAGTCCAGTATAGCATAATATATCATATGAAATGAAAATGCTAAAATACGGTAAATACAGTAATGTACAGTAAAGCAGTAAATAACCATACAATAAAACAGTAAATACAACACAACAGTAAACACCCAATGAAAGAAAAACAGACAAGCGCTAGGATTGACTCGCTTAGGGATGGACCAGCAATAGGTCAGCAATACTCCCCAGCAGAGTCGCCAGCTGTCGCTCCCGGGATTTTCATCCTAGTACAAACGCGAAAGTGGCACCGAACAGAGTCGCTAGCAATGTGTATTTATCCCAAGAGAGGGAAAGGAAACACCGCGTAAACCTGAAGAGAAGGAAAGAGCATGGTCTTGCGACCAAGAGAAATGGGTTCGGGAGTCGGTTACGCGAGAGGAAGGTATTAGCACCCCCTCACGTCCATCGTACCCGATGGGATCCACGCTTGCTTGTCTCAATCAAAGGGTGTAAAGAAAAAAAACTGGAAAAGGAACTGAAAGAAAGAAAGGAGAAAGAATGGAACAGGAACGAGAAACAAATGTAGGGAAAATAAAAGAAGTGCTCGCATGGGCCCTACCCCACTGCCTACGTATCTCATCGGGAACATGAGAATCAGAGCGACGTAGTTCCCCTCACTAGGGATGGATTGTCTGTGTTTTTTAGAGAACGGCTTATGCCCTAGCTCAGGTGTTGCAGGCTCGCTGGTCCGAGTGCGTTACCATCTTGCAAGAGAACGAGTAGAAGCGCGTTCGTGCGTTGAGAATGAATGAGATGAGAAAAGAATTCCCGAAGGAAAGGCGTTATTGTTTGTTTTTGTCTTTTAGAAGGAAGTGTTTTGGATTTGTTTGCATACGACAGTGTATCTGGATCTTAGTCATTGGAATGTGTACCTTCTCACATTCCAAGATGGAATGGGTAAGAAAGCACACTAAGGGTGAAGAAGACCCTCACACTTAGTTCCAATTATCAAGGTTCAAACACACTAGCATACTTGTGTTTATTAAGTGTTTTGTTGATTATGAAGTGAAGAAGTGTTTTTTATTATTTGCACCTTCAACAAGTATTGCATTTAAGTCCCTCATACAAGATCAAATATGTAACACATTGACCTAAGATGGGCCATATGCTACACATCTTAAGATTATAAGAGAAGACCCCTTATAATCTTTTCTTCATATGAAAGGCCTAAATGCAATAAATGCCTACCTTTATTAGATATTTTGAATTTTCTTTGAGATGAGAAAAGAGACTCAAGGGAGGAGAAAAGGTAAAACCTATATGGACTAAGACTCAATCCTAATTGAAGATTAAAGGGAGTGATCCTAAAGGTTTGTGAGGTTTCAACCTAAAGTCTAAAGAAAGAAAGAATTAAACAATTCACTTCTAAAGTAGAAGATGAATTGTAATTCACAAGGGGAAAGTGATGAGTTATTAAAAGAAAGCACATAAGTGCTTAGCAAAACACAAAATGGAATTGTAAAAGAGAAAGGATAGAAATTGAATGTGGATTCCTTATCCACACTCAAATGAAACTTACCAAAGCCCCTACATGGTTAGTAGACATGTATAAGAAGTATAAGAAGTAAAAGAACATGTAATGCATCATAAAACTCAAAAGAATTAAATGAGGAAACAAATCCTAGAACCACAACCAGAATGGGCATCATATGGAAACCAATGGTTATTATCATACAAGTGCAAGTGAATAAGCAACAAGCATCACCCATTAGCATTTAAACATGTTACAAGAAGAAGGGATGGATGAAAGATGGAAAGAAATGAAGAGGACAGGCATAAACGGAACATGTAAATCAACAACCAGAATTGAAACTAAATGGAAAATGGTTTATAAACATCTCAAAAGTATTCATGAATCAACTTCAAGACATTCAAGAAGTAATATAAGAAGAATTGAAATGAAAGTTCAAAAAGAAAGTGCAAACAACACATGTTAATGATGCACAAAGTTCAAATTGAAATGAACATGTAAAGATGACCTATAATGTGTATCAAAGACCTATAATATCATATGAATGGCTCATAACATATGCAAATGCTCATACAAATGTGCACAAAAGAATTCATGTAAACATGCACTAAAGATTACAATGATATAACATGTCATAATGCTTTAAATGAAATGCATCAAGCAAAAATCAAATGTCCTCATGAAAATTATGAAAACATGGTATTGGAGTTCACTAATCAGAGATGAATCACATATCAAAATAGCATATCAAAATTCAAAGCAAAATGACTTCAAACAAAGCAACTAGGTCAAATTGAAACATCATGCAAAGTGGTACAAATATAGGCATCAAGACATGTAATAAAGTGACCTAAAAAATCAAACAAAAATCATATAACATGCTTCAATGTATTAGTGAATCAATGCAAAAAGAATCATGTCAAAACAGTTGGTAATGAGCAAGAACAAAATTAAACAAATTCAAGTATCATGCTTAGAATGCATCTAAATGGAAATTCAAAGAAAATTATGGAACAGGGGCAAAGAGGTCATAAAATCAGAAAATAAAATCACGAAAAATTTCCTAAATGTTTTAAGAATACACATGAATTTTTGTAGAATTTTTCAATATGTTTTGGTATTTTTAAAAATTAGAAATGAAACATGTATGAAAGAAATAAAAATAAAAAATGAATGCAAAATGAAGGGGGGTATGAACACAGCAAAGTCACAGTTCAAAATCATTGGGCTTCAATACATGGGGGTGTAATTATCAATCTGAATAGGTCCAAGTCTGCGCAAAACACCATAACAATCATGCACTTCAGTCAACAGAAATTGACTCATTCTTAGTCAATGGATCAAGTCAAAGTCAATTCATGGTCAAAGTAGTTGGAATCAACACACACACGCGCATGAGCACCCTTACTATCATGTACCACATCACACATAGTTTAAATGAAATCAGAAAAGAAACACGTGAGGTGCACATGATTTTTTTATGTGCTGGCAAGTTTTGGATCATTAGATCAACAACATCAAACGGTTAACAAACAATCTGGCTATAAACCCTAACATGAAGACCACCGGCCGGAGAGAGACCTCCGGTCACCTTCTCCGGTCAATCACCACCGTCTGCAACCTTCGTACCTCACCAAAATACACAAACATGATACCAAAATGAAGCTGAGCTTACGTAGAGCACGAATTCAGTGATAAAACGCACAAAAAGTTCATGAAACGAGAGAATCGAACAGAAACACATTTGCCCTAACATTGGATCTATACCTCTAAGAGGTCTATCAACTAGCCAGAAATGTCACATTGCTTCTAGTAAGCTATTATCAACACCAAACAAGCTATAATCAGTGACTAAAATGCAAAATAATTGGAGAAATAAGAACCTGAAACGTGGAGATTCTTGGATCTTCAGAAAACCAGAGGGGAGAACTTGAACTCTTGAACTTGCTTGAGCAAAATAAATGCTCGTATATGCTTGAGAGTGGAGAAGAAATCAAATCTGAGATGAGATATCTCTTGAGGAATTCACCTTGTTTCAGCTTGTTCTTGAACAATAATGAATACTTGCTAGTGAAGATGATTAGATGAAGAAGGAATCGTGCAATAAGAGAGAACTCAGAGAGAAAGTTCAGAGAGAAAAAGTGAGGATGATTGGTGAAAATCGTGAAAATGAATCCCCCTCTCAAATGTGTGTGAGATTTCTATTTATGTGGCTGGTTAAGAATTAACTCATATGGTTGACAGTTAGAACTCAAGTTAACTGAGCTAGTTAACTGAGTTCTGAGTTAACAGAATGAGTGAGGAGGTTAGTGGCACGAGTTGGTGAGATTAACTATGGTGATGGTGAGCTCATAGCAGCTATGGTGAGGAAGAAGTGAATCAGTGGTGATGAGATGATGTTATCACATTGCAGCATGACATTACTTAGTGCACAAGCTATTTGTTCAAACACTTTCCCCTTTGATGTATGGCTGCTATGATGTACATGCATGGTAAGAGCAAGGTTTGTCCAAATGAAGAAACAAAAGTACACAAGTGTTTGTTGTAAGCTTGAGCAAAAATCGTGCACCAAGCTGTTAATGCATCAGTGTCAAGCATTGTGATTTGCAGGTGAAAATCTCTCAATTTAGTGAATGGTTTGATGATGTTTTGGGATCATTGGAAAGAAGAAGTGTAATACTACAAGTTTGGTGTGAAACAAGATTAGAAATTAGAACTCTATCTTGCTCAAAAATGACCTGAAATATTGGAAATCGCAACTGCTGTGTGGCGAGCAACTTGGCTTGCAGACAAGGTGTGCATGGCATGGATTTTCAGTTGTGTTGACCAATCTTTGAGCTATCATAACTCCTTGTCCTTTGATCAAATGAAAAAATCATGAACATCAATCTTGAAGATCTCACATAGGGGAACAACTTTGATGTTGCAAGATTTTTCATTTGAAGCCTTTAACCATGAGTAAAATGAGTGGACATTTGGCCCACCACATGTTTGTTAAAATGACTGCGCGCGTGCCCTGAAAATCTTGGTCATGACCTAGTTTTGAACCTACTTTGCTCAAACTTTGATCAATCATATCTCCCTCATTTTTTATCCAATGGAGATGTTCCACACATGGATTTGAAGCTTAAAGCAAGGCCTTTCATTGAGGCAGAGTGGAATTTTCATTTGGTACTCCAAATTTGAATGGCCTTGGTTCAAATTCTGATGCAAAATGGCCAAAACTTGCTATTTTTAGTAACCCTTCCTCTTCCAAAAATGGCAACTTTCCACATCTTGATTTTTTCATGATTCCTTTGGAGTTTCTTGACCAAATTTTGTACATTGGACATATGTAACATGAATTTCATGAATTTGGCCTCAAAAGGTCAAGAGTTGACTTTTTCCTCTGATTATTTGACTTGGCCCCAAATTCCCTGATTTTTTATCTTTCTTCCAATTGAAACACTTCCAAAACCAATTGAGAGGCAATTTTCCATACACATACACTTAAGAACATGTAGAATATCATGACAACAAGCTTTGTCCAAAAAATCAGAGATATCCTGATTTTATTAGAAACCCTAATTTTGACCCTCTCTGGTTAGGAGGAAATTGCACATCTTCCAAATCCAAATTCCTCAGAGTATGTTGTGTATCCTCTTAAAGGATGATGAGAAATGCCACTTGAGAATGATTTTGAATCAATGAGCTATCTCTTTTGAGGGTTTTCCTTCAATTTTTGAACCTCTTGCATAGTGAAAGATGTAGTGCTTCAATCTCCCATTGAATCTCACTTCCTTGAGGTTTTGGAAGATCAATTGAGATAGTATGAGACATGAGAGACCTCTTGGCTTGCCTAGAGCCAACTTGATTGACCTTTTTGTGCTTTGAATGATCCCTTGATTGTCCACCTTCCACCTGATCACATGCCTTGATGGTAAGAGGAATGCTATGCTTCATTTTTCTATGTTGAATGCAATGTAATGTTAATGAGGTGGATATGATATGATAAATGATAATGCCATGCTATGATGCCAAAAGGGGAGAGCAAATTTTGGGGTATTACAAATGTCATCCATATAAATTTGGGCTATCATTAATTTACCTCCTTCTTCCTTGACAAACAAAGTTTTGTCAATGCCTCCTTTTCTATAACCATTTGCTACTAAGAATTTTGTCAGCCTCTCATACCAGGCCCTTGGAGCTTGTTTCAAGCCATACAGCTCTTTCCTCAGTTTGTACACATGATTGGGGAAGTTTGGATCAGTGAATCCTTTAGGTTGATCTACATAGACTTCTTCATTCAGAAAGCCATTCAGAAAAGCACTCTTCACATCCATTTGGAACAGCTTGAATTTTAGATTACAAGCCATCCCTAAGAGTAGTCTGATGGATTCTAATCTAGCCACTGGAGCAAAAGTCTCATTAAAGTCAACTCCCTCAACTTGAGTATAACCTTGTGCAACAAGTCTCGCTTTGTTTCTTGTAACCACTCCAAGCTCGTCAGACTTGTTTTTGTAGATCCACTTTATTCCAATAACATTCACCCCTTCTGGTCTTGGTACAAGATCCCAGACATCATTTCTTCTGAACTGCTCCAGTTCTTCTTGCATAGCATTTATCCAAAACTCATCTGTCAGAGCTTCCTTGACATTCTTTGGCTCGATCTTTGACACAAAGCAAGCATTCGACACAGTCTCCCTTCTTCTGGTTCTCACACCTTCATTCAGATCTCCAATAATTAATTCCCTAGGGTGATCCTTCTGAATCCTTATAGAGGGTCCCCTGTTAGCTTCCTCTACCTCTTCATTCTCAGGTCTGGTGTTGATTTCTTGAGCACTATCTTCTACAGACTCAAGGCCTGGAGAGTTTTCATTGTTCATGGGCAGACATGCTCCAACATCATCTGGAACATCTTCATCGTTGCCAGAATCATCAATCACCACATTTATGGATTCCATCATCACCTGAGTTCTGGAATTGAACACCCTGTATGCTTTGCTATTTGTAGAGTAACCCAAAAATATTCCTTCCTCACTCTTCGGACCCATCTTTCGCCTTTGCTCACGATCCGCTAAGATATAGCACTTACTACCAAACACATGGAAATACTTCACGTTTGGCTTTCTACCTTTCCATAGCTCATAAAGAGTGACAGAGGTACCTGATCTGATAGTCACCATATTGTGTATATAGCAAGCAGTATTCATGGCTTCAGCCCAAAAATGATATGGAAGCTTTTTGGCATGAATCATGACTCTTGCACATTCTTGTATGGTCCTGTTATTGCGTTCCACCACACCATTCTGCTGAGGAGTGATTGGTGATGAAAATTCATGGGTGATTCCCTCAGATAGGCAGAACTCTTCAAACCTGCTATTTTCGAATTCTTTCCCATGGTCACTTCTGATTCGAACAACACCACAATCCTTTTCCCGTTGAATTCTTTGATATAATTCTTTAAAGGCTGCAAACACTTCAGACTTTTCTCTGATGAAACTTATCCAGGTGAATCTAGAGTAGTCATCTACGACAACATAGGCATACTTCTTCCCACCAAGACTTTCAACCTGCATAGGTCCCATTAAGTCCATGTGAAGGAGTTCCAGAACTCTAGAAGTTGTGGTAAGATGTTGAAGCTTCTTGTGTGACACCCTTGTTTGCTTCCCAACTTGACATTCACCACATATTTTGTCCTCATCAATCTTCAGCTTGGGAATACCTCTAATAGCTTCACTTGACATAACCTTCTTCATCCCTTTTAGGTGTAAGTGGCCCAATTTCTGATGCCACACTTTGGTTTCATCTTCCTTTGTCATCAAGCAAGTAGACAGGTTTTCAGGTTCTGGAGGATTCCAAAGATAGCAGTTATCTTTAGACCTGGTGCCCTTCATAACAACTTCATCTTTCTCATTGGTTACTAGACACTCAGACTTGGTGAAATTTACCTTGAGCCCTACATCACACAATTGGCTTATACTGATTAAGTTTGCAGCCAGCCCTTTGACAAATAACACACGATCCAGATTTGGTTGTCCTGTGTAGTCCAGCTTTCCAACACCTTTTATCTCACCCTTCGATCCATCCCCAAAGGTGACATAATTGGTGGAGTGAGGCTTAATCTCTGACAAGAATTTCTTCACACCAGTCATGTGTCTTGAACAACCACTGTCAAAGTACCAATCTTCTCTAGCAGACGCCCTAAGAGAAGTATGTGCTATGAGACCAGCCATCATTTGTCTATGAATCCATCTTCTCTTCACTTTACCCCAACTCTGTTCTTTATATTGTTGCTGAACACTTTTGGGATAGCCGTGTAGCTTGTAGCGAAAGGCCTTTAAGTGACCAGTCTTGCCACAGTAATGGCATCTCCATGGTTTATACTTTGATCTACAAACTCCTTTATGATGGTTCATCTGATGTTGAAACATGTGATTTGACATCCTCACTTCTTGCTTTATTTTCTGAGGAGCAAACTTCAATACAGTCTTCTTAGAAGTCTCGGCTTGATTGTTAAAACCAAGACCTTGCACATTACCAGCTTCTTTCCCATTCTGAAGGATCTCATCCAGCTGCATGGTACCATTGTTCAGCATTCTTATAGATTTGGTCATATTGGCAAGTTTTGACTTTTGCCATTCAACCTCCTCCTTCAGATCAGCAATGGTTGATAGATGTTCTTCCTTCTCAGCTTCTAGTTGAGCTATCAAGATCTTCTGCTCCAATATAATCTGGCACCTTTCTTCGTTCTTGATACACAATTTTGAAAACCCTGAGAATACTTCTTCCTTAGTGAGTTCTCCAACATAGGATTCTTTGTCAGAGTCAGATTCACAAGTCTCTTCATCAGCCTTACAGATTCCAGCCAAGGCTGTCACCAATTTTGCTGATTCTTCTTCAACATCACTCTCAGACTCTCCTTATGACCAAGACACGGATAGGCCCTTGTTCTGCCTTTTGAGATACGTGGGACACTCAGTCTTTATGTGCCCAAATCCCTCACATTCAAAGCACTGAACTTTCTTCCCTTGATTGAAGTCTTCTTCAGTTCTGGATCTTCTTCCTCCATCCTGGTTCTTACTGATGTCGAGTGACTTGTTCTGAGCATTTGCTCTTGACTTCCAGTCAATCCTTTTCAACACTTTGTTAAATTGTTTACCAAGTAATACCAGATCTTTAGACACATCTTCTTCATCATCTGAGTCATCAGCATTCGACACAAATGCTATACTCTTCTTCTTTTCATCTTTTTCACTGAATCCTAACTCAAAAGTTTGGAGTGATCCCATAAGTTCATCCACTTTCATCTTGTCAATGTCCTGAGCTTCCTCTATAGCAGTGACCTTCATATCAAATCTCTTAGGTAGAGACCTGAGAATCTTCCTGACCAGCTTGCTGTCAGACATCTTTTCTCCTAAAGCACTAGAGGCATTAGCTATCTCAATAATGTTCATATGAAAATCATGAATGCTCTCATCCTCTTTCATCTTCAAACTCTCAAACTTGCTAGTGAGAAGCTGAAGCTTTGACATTTTCACCTTTGAGGTCCCTTCATGAGCAACTTTCAGGACCTGCCAAGCCTCTTTGGCAATAGTACAATGCCCAATCAGCCTGAAGATATTTCTGTTGACACCATTGAACAATGCATTCATGGCTTTAGAATTTCCAACAGATCCTTTGTAGTCAGCATCATCCCAGTCCTCTTCTTCCTTCAGAACATTAGTAAGATTTCCTTCTCCATCTCTTACCTTTGGAGGCTCCCAACCTTTGATAACCGCTTTCCATGCTTGATCATCCATGGACTTGATGAAGGCTATCATCCTAGGTTTCCAATACTCATAGTTAGAGCCATCCAGCAAAGGTGGTTTATTCAGAGCTCCTCCATCCTTGTCCATTGTACCAGAAAGTACCTTCCCTGAATCTCACCCAGAAACAACAAAGGGTGCAAGCTCTTGATGCCAACTGAAATTCTGGCCTGTATATATCAGATGTCCTATCGAGATGTCGTGACATTGATATACAACAACAATGAACAAGTTCAAAATAAAAGTGTGCATAAAATGTAAAGAACACCAGAAATTGTTAACCCAGTTCGGATCTAACTATCCTACATCTGGGGGCTACCAAGCCAGGGATGAAATCAATATTTGATAGTATCAATTCACTGATAACCACACCCGATTCAATCAGCTCACTTAATCACTACCCTTCCTATGACTTCTACCTAAGACTCCCCTAGGTATGAGGCCCTCCTCAAATCCCTCTTCAATCACAACCCGTGACTGGTTCCTTACAAGACAAGTAACAATGGTCGAAACACAAATTCTCAATACTTCACAGCTTATGAGAATTAACACTCAGCTACTCAATGCTTAAAAGCTTATGAGCAACCTTACACAACTTACACTACAGTCCTTGTACTGTTATCATAAGATACCAGTTAGGCTCACAAAACACAAGCACACAACCCTAAAAATACATGTAAGTTCGACACATAAAACTAGGTTTACATCAATCTATTTATAGCTTGTAATCTGGACTGAATTGGGCTTCAAAAACGCAGCAATTAGGCTGCTCACAAAACTGCAAAATTAACTCCAATAAAATAGGTCTTCATTCCAAAGTTTCCTATTATGTCTTCATAATTAGAAACAGCAGCAAATCCGAAAAACCAATAAGTAACCCTAATCCAAAAATGCTTTGGATGCCACATAGGATAACCAAATATTCACAGAATATTCAGTTACAAATCATTGTAACAGATTCTGCAATAAATCCTGACTTCACAGCGCGATATCCTATGAGCAGTCATGGGACATCTTCATTCGACATGTTGAACAAAGAGTAGAGAAACATATCTTTAGACATCTTCATTCAACACCTGCTGCTACATGAGTTTTAGCAAAATAATGCCAACCATAAAACCAAGGAAATAACAGGGTCAAACCCACATTAGTAAATCCCAAACCATTACCTGCATTAACATGGGCCACTAAACCCTCAAGCTGATTAACTGAGATCTTATGGGGTACATACGCTGCATTCAATACCTTCAACAGTGCGTTTCGATGCGCCTCCGAACACAATAACAGAGATAAAATGGACATCTTAGACGGTGTTTGGTGCAGTTGATCAACAATTTTGTAGTCACTCTTCCGAATCAGCCTCATAAACTCTTCCACATTCTTTGAGAAGGAGTTGTCAACTGGCTTTACTGTGGAATCATTCACTACCGGCGTCTGCACAGAATTATCCATAACCTGATTTCCCTTGTCTGGTCTAGAACCACCAGCCTGATCATTAGATGGGATAAAGACCCTACCACTCCTCGTGATAGCTCATGCTTCATCATTACTTTCAGAACTGGAGTTCATCACTGACGTACCCATCAACTCTTGCTTCTGCCCGTTAACAAACACTTCAGCACCATAGTTCCAGGGGACAGCTTTTATGCTCTCATACGGCACAGGCCCGGGAGTGGTGATAATGACCGGCGCTGGTCTTTGATCCAAAAAATAGCAAGTGTACTATTTTCACCGATGTAGTAATAGTAGGGGCTATCCCCAAAATCGATCTCTCGAGGACTGCGTGTAATTGTAAGTGCATATGTTATTTCAATTAAACAAAAGTTCCTTTTTGGGGGTTTTGATTTTGAAAATAATTATAATAACAGTAAATGAAATAAGCAGAACGAGTAAAAATGACTTAATCAAATATGAGAAACATGGCAGGGCAAGGTGTATGAAATTCCTTATAATAATAACAATCCTTATTTTTCAAAATCATCGCTTGAACCAATCATTACCGGCTCTTAAGAATATTTTTCTCTAATTCCTTAATAGAAAAACCTTTGGTATTCTCCCTATACCCCAATTCCTTAGTGGTATAGCAAGAATACCAAGCACTTATTTTTATCAAAAGCTTTACGGTTACTATAGGGTATCCTTATTCCTAGGCGATATCTACTATAGTATTATCGTATAAAAAGCGTTAACAGTGGTTTGTCCGACCTAAGGTTAACCGTAAATCAAATCCTATTTTCCAATATGGACAAGCATTAAGAACATTATATGATAAACATGATTATGAGAAAGCAGTGAAATTTCTATTGCAAAGAGAAAATTGTCATTACAGGGAAAATCAGGGACACTCCCCTGGCATTGGGGGGTTAGCCTCTCATAGTATTAAGAACAAAAACAAAAAGAAAATTAAAGATAGACATTACAATTTGATCGGAGGAAAGCTGATTCTTCAATCGCTTCCGCTCATGAATGATCGTCCTCTCCAAATCTCCTTGATCGCATAAACTCTAAAGTTAATACTTCGTAAAAGTAAAAAAGTCCTTTTCCCTTCCTAAAAACTCATCTAAAGAGTATCAAATCATTCAGATCGGTTGAAAATACCCAAAGCGCCCCCACAACTTAATATATGGAGGAAATATGAAAAAATTCAGGAAATCAACGTCAAAGCTGACACGGGCCGTGTCAGCCAACACTGTCGGCCGTGTTAGCTTGGTGGATTTTATAACCGAAATTGTTTCGATCATAACTTTTGATCCGTCAGTCTGTTTTGGTCCCCGTTCGAAGCGTCGGAAAGCTAATGAGGAGAACTACAACATAGTACAGACAAGGAACTTGGTTGCCCAATATTTTTCCATGTTTGTTGAATTTTAGGTCCAGCCATCCTCTGCTTTATTCTAAAAACTCTTCTAAATCCCCAGAACTTCCATTTTCTTCGTACGAGTCCTTTGGGCTTTTCCACTCAAACCTGAAACCATTGAAAACTACCAAACCAAAGAATAAAATGCAACATAATTGAAATAAAACAACAAATCATAAAATGCGAGAATAAAATACGACAAGTAAAATTGAATTGAAAAACAATGAAAAGACAAACAAAGTGCTACCGATTTTATGGATTGATGCTGAATAAGTGACGGAAACATAGTAGAAATGGTGACCGATCACAACCCCAAACTTATCTCATTGCTTGTCCTCAAGTAATGCTCGAGACAGCAGAAAGGTCACCCCCGAATTAATCAAAATTATCTTACCACAACACTGCTGAGATCTTTCGCGACTATCTTTCCACTTTTCTTTCAACATTTTCTTCTTACCTGAATTTTGACGGCCCGCTACACTTTCACATCAAAGTACCTCTTTACCTATCAGTTTTTCACACTCTCACCAAATCTCTCGGGTTACAGTGTTTACACTCAATAATCATAGCATGCAAAGTCAACTCATAAGCTTGAACAACATTTATTTTCATCTCAAACGCACACAACACACACTTTTTGAGGGCTTTTATGGTGTAACGGGGCTTAGGGACAAGGAGAGATAAACAAACAAAACAGAAAAACGATTGGTTTTTAGCTCAGACTCAGTGTCGTCATTCTAATCACTATGGTATTTGTTCTGTTTCACAATCAAGGGTATCGGACACCATTTTACTAGGATTCTTTAGTTTACACTCAATTGTTTCTTTGAGCTTACTTTTTGCCTTCTTCAAACTAAATCCTCCTCTAGGTAAGTGCTTTATTCTACTTCTTTTTTTTTCTTTTTCCAGAATTTTCTTTCTTTCTTTTTTTTTCTTTTTGCACTTACCTAGTTCTTAAAGGTATCTCAACCCCAAACTTAGAATTTTTCACAGATCAAAAAAATCAACAACACTTATTTGAGCAGGGTGAGGGAGTGTTTGGGCTCAGGGTTTAATTATGCGGTTAATAAACAAAAAAAAGGAAGAAGGCTCGAGGGGGTAAACGAAGGATAACATAAAAGGGTAGGCTGGAAAGGCTCAGGGTTAAAAACAAACCAATGCCTCAGTGTGTATATATGTGCATTGAAACTCCAACATACGAGTATGCAAACTAAGAGTGACAGAGACATACCTGACGAACTCTCATGATGATAAGGTGTTGGGATTTTTATGATCCTCACCATGTTTGGCATACTGACAAATCCAAGGTACCTCTAGTGTAATGTCGCTTCATTTCCGTCTCAGGTGCACAGTATTGCTGTATCAGTCCAGTGTTGGAAAGTCGCCTCCAATCATCCACCTCAACAGCACCAACTTTCAGGGGTTTCCTGGAGAGCAAGTATGGGTTGTGCCTTTTCATCCACTAACTATAAGTCTCCTCATTCATCCGACACGAATACCTTCAATCTGTAACACACAAAATACAAAACACACCAATCAACAGTACGAAGATAAAATAACATAAATAAAAATACTGAAAGCAATAAAACCCTCCCATACTTGAACTAAACATTGACCTCAATGTTTTAGAACAAGCTAGAGAGGGGAACTCACAGAGCCTCAATGCGGAGGGACAAAGAAAGAGATTTTTTTTTCGCTACAGTAGGGCTGACACGGGCTGTGCCAGCTGACACAGGGGGCCATGTCAGCCTACTGTAATTTTTTTTTGCTACAGTGGGGCTGACACAGGGGGCCGTGTCAGCCTACTGTAAATTTTTTTTTACAGTATTAGACTGTGAGTGTACCTAATTAAACTTGAAACACATCATAAACTCTAAGAAATAAAACCCGTGGGTTGCCTCCCATGAAGCGCTTCGTTTAACGTCGCATGGCTCGACAGGTCAGTCCCCATTGCTATGGAGGGTACTTCAGCTTACACGTTTTGTTTCTTAACCTTTCCACAACAGAGCACCGGTCAGATTCAGGAATAAGAGCTACATTGTGATTCAACTCACATCCAACTTCCACATTCTTCCTTTGATGTTTTTTTCTCTTCTTTCTTTGATGTTTCTTCCTCTTATTGACTTCTTAATTGGATTTTGGAGTCTTACTAGGTGCAATAGATGACTCAGATGGTGCAACCTGATGGATTATTCCAGAGACTTTTTCAAGAAGTGGTTTTGAGCTTTTGCTTTTTCCCACTGTTCGGATCATTCCAACTGCGGCGTGATTACTTTCCTCTTGACCTTGCTTCTCGAGTTCCAACACTTTCAAGGTTACTTCTTCCTCAAAATATTTCAAGGTTAAAGTACCAGCCTCAATGTCCACACTGCACCGACTAGTCATCAAGAATGGTCGAACCAGTATGATAGTCGTCTCCTCATCCTCAGGTAGATCAATGATCTCAAAGTCTACTGGATAGGTGAAGTTATCAATAGTCACAAGCACATCTTCTGCTAAGTCGTACGACCGCTTGGTTGTGAGGTCGACAAACTTCAGATTTGTTCCCGTTTCACTTATTTTCTTTATACCCAGCTTTTTGAAAATTGAGAGGGGCATGAGACTCACGCTAGCACCCGAATCAATCAAAACTCTCTTAAACGTTCTGTCCTTTATGGTACAGGGGATTGACACAGAACCAGGATCTTTCCGTTTGATTGGAATTCTCCTACCTTGTGATCCCCCACTACTTTCCTTAATTAGACTCTTTACCTTCTCTCCACTAGGTTTCTTTTTTCCAATGACCTCCTTCATGAATTTCTTGTATAGAGGCATTTGCTCAAGTGCTTCAAAGAAGGGCATGTTAATCTCTAACTTTTTGAACAATGAGCTGAATTTCTCAAAGTCTTTTTCTTGTGTCTCCTTCTTTGTTGCTCTTGAGGGGTACGGTAACTTGATCTTAGGTTTAACCGCTTCTTTTCTTTTCTCTTCGGTTGGTCTGGCTTCTTCTTCTACAACTTCCTGGCTCCTTGTTATAACAACATTGACATTCTCATGACTCTTCGGATTTGGTATGGTGGCGCTTGGAAGGGCGCCTGGTGCTTGAGAATTTGCAACTTGTTGAGCTATCTGACCCAATTGAACCTCCAGATTCTTTATAGAGGCTGTGATATTCCTATAGTTATTCCGGGTCTCTTCCTGAAATTGCATGTTATGAGCTGCCATCTTCTCAATGGCAATCTCCCATTGTGCTTTTTGGGGAGCTTGTTGCTGCTGTGGGTATTGTTGTTGATTCTGATATTTCCAGGAGAAGTTAGGATGATTCTTCCACCCTGGATTATAAGTTTGAGCGTAGGGATTATTCTGCTTCAGGAATTATTCTACTTCAGGAATTTTATCTTTTCAATTTGTTGCGGAGTCGCAACACAATGTGCAGTGTAATGGGGTCCACTACAGATCTCACAACTCATGGGTTGACCGGTTTGAACTTGTGCCACACTTTGAGTACCCACTTTCATAGCCTTCACCCTTCTTTCAACTTCCGCAGCAATCTGATCTTCTACCTTCAAAACCTGATTATTCAACTTCAAGTCAATCACACCCTCAGATTTACTCACACTTCGATCATATAGTTCCAAATGTTCGTTGGCTGCAATAGCTTCAATAATTTTCTTGATACCAGTCGCGGTGGTGAAGTTGGATGATCCACCAGCAGCTGTATCAATAAGTTGCTTAGTTTTCATTCGAAGGCCGTTGACGAACACCTGCATCTGCTCAGTTTGATCCATGTTGTGAGTCGGACAGACTACCAAAACCTTCTTGAACCTCTTGTATGCGTCTCCAAGAGATTCTCCGTCCTTCTGTTTAAAGTTCACAATATCATATCTTTTTCGGATATAAACAGAGGTCGGAAAATACTCATTCAGAAACGCCTTCTCCATCTCTTCCCAAGTGGTAATACTCCCAACCGGAAACGAGTAGAACCACTCTTCAGCATCTTCTGAAAGAGTGAAAGGAAACATTCTCAACTTTTTTGCTTCCTCGGTGTGTCCTTCAATCTTGAGAGTGGTGCTCATAGTTAGAAACCTTTGTAAATGTTTGTTGGCATCTTCATTGACCTTTCCGGTGAAAGGTCTCCTCTCAAGCTGAGTGATGGTGCTCGGATGCAGCTGAAAATTCGTCACATTCACTGGTTAGTTCACAATTGTTAACCGACCAGCCAATGTATGTGCTGCTCTGTAATCCCCGAGAAGTCTCTCTGTTGGTTGCTCTGCAGCTATGGTCACTGTATCTTTGTCTGATTCTGAACCTGAGTTTGAGTGCTCCGAAGGGTCTACTTCAGACGCTGCAAGTTTTGCTTGCCTACGCCTCTCGTGTAGCGTTCTTTCAATTTCTGCGTCAAAAAGAAAATTTTTTGAGGATTCTCCTCACATAAAAGGTTAGACGCAGATTAGTAGTAATAGTAATTATCCCAAAAGTTATAAAATAAAAATTAAAATTAAAAAAATAATAAAAATTAAAATGACAAGAATCAATTTTAGCCACAAAGTGACAAAATTCCAATTGAATTAAAATCAACACTTATAATTTGGCAGTCCCCGGCAACGGTGCCAAAAACTTGATCGGAAAAATAGCAAGTGTACTATTTTCACCGATGTAGTAATAGTAGGGGTTATCCCCAGAATCGATCTCTCGAGGACTGCGTGTAATTGTAAGTGCAGATGTTATTTCAATTAAACAAAAGTTCCTTTTTGGGGGTTTTGATTTTGAAAATAATTATAATAACAGTAAATTAAATAAGCAGAACGAGTAAAAATGGCTTAATCAAATATGAGAAACATGCCAGGGCAAGGTGTATGAAATTCCTTATAATAATAACAATCCTTATTTTTCAAAATCATCGCTTGAACCAATAATTACCGGCTCTTAAGAATATTTTTCTCTAATTCCTTAGTAGAAAAACCTTTGGTATTCTCCCTATACCCCAATTCCTTAGCGGTATAGCAAGAATACCAAGCACTTATTTTTATCAAAAGCTTTACGGTTACTATAGGGTATCCCTATTCCTAGGAGATATCTATTATAGTATTATCGTATAAAAAGCGTTAACAGTGGTTTGTCCGACCTAAGGTTAACCGTAAATCAATTCCTATTTTCCAATATGGACAAGCATTAAGAACATTATACGATAAACATGATTATGAGAAAGCAGTGAAGTTTCTATTGCAAAGGCAAAATTGTCATTACAGGGAATATCAGGGACACCCCCTGGCATTGGGGGGTTTAGCCTCTCATAGTATTAAGAACAAAAACAAAAAGAAAATTAAAGATAGACATTACAATTTGATCGGAGGAAAACTGATTCTTCAATCCCTTCCGCTCATGAACGATCCTCCTCTCCAAATCTCCTTGATCGCATAAACTCTAAAGTTAATTCTTCGTAAAAGTAAAAAAGTTATTTTCCCTTCCTAAAAACTCATCTAAATAGTATCAAATCATTCAGATCGATTGAAAATACCCAAAGCGCCCCCACAACTTAATATATGGAGGAAATATGAAAAAATTCAAGAAATCAGCGTCAAAGCTGAGACGGGCCGTGTCAGCCAACACTGACGGCCGTGTCAACTTGCTAGATTTTATAACCGAAATTGTTTCGATCATAACGTTTGATCCGTCAGTCTGTTTTGGTCCCCGTTCGAAGCGTCGGAAAGCTAATGAGGAGAACTACAACATAGTATAGACAAGGAACTTAGTTGCCCAATATTTTTCCATGTTTGTTGAATTTTAGGTCCAGGCATCCTCTGCTTCATTCCAAAAACTCTTCTAATCCCCGGAACTTCCATTTTCTTCGCACGAGTCCTTTGGGCTTTTCCACTCAGACCTGAAACCATTGAAAACTACCAAACCAAAGCATAAAATGCAACATAATTGAAATAAACAACAAATCATAAAATGCGAGAATAAAATACGACAACTAAAATTGAATTGAAAAACAATGAAAAGACAAACAAAGTGCTACCGATTTTATGGATTGATGCCGAATAAGTGACGGAAACATAGTAGAAATGGTTACCAATCAGTCTTGTCGGCGCTGATATAGTTATTGTCTTAAAAGGGATAGGAACAGTGGCAATAACATTCTTGCTAACAGTCTTCTTTAGATCGCACCTATCAAACTGCAACCGACCTTCATCAATCTGCTTCTGAATTCCGGATCTCAACAGATCACAACCATTAGTCTGCAGCATACATTCTGAGTAACTCTTATCACAACCAGTGAATACTCCACCTTCAGTTGTCTCTCTTTCACTACCAACAACGGAGTCTTTAGTTCTTTCACATCCAAAACCAAATTCAAAGATTCATCATCTTCTATAACAGCATTAACCCTCGGCCCACCGTGGTCCGACATTGGGTTTTGAATGACATTTAGTGTATCATTGGAAAAATTGATGGCCTTCGAGTCCAACAGATCCTGAACCTTGTGTTTAAATTCTTTACAATTATTAATGTGATGTCCCGGTGCTCCAGCATGGAAGTCGCAATGAGCATTGGCGTCATAACCGGGAGGTGGGTTACCGGTAAGAGGGGCCAGAGTCCTCTTCTGGACCAACTGTAGTTGTAGCAAATGTTGGAACAATTGAGAGTAAGGCATGGGTGGTGTTACAAAATGCCTATCAGCCATTCTCAGTCTAGCTGGGTACTGATGGGGAGCAGTATTTTGTTGTTGTGTTGCTTGTGGTGGAAGTGCTGCAGGAATAGTTACCGAGGCCATTTGCTGATTATAATTCTGACGCTGCTTTCTCTTACCACGGTATGAAGAAACATAATTTTCTTCCTCCTTCTTCTTATAGTTCACATAAGGTTTCTTCCCTCCTCCAGAAGGCTCATCACTGCCTGACACCTTTCCAGCTTTAATTCCACTTTCCAACATTTCCCCAACCAAGATCAGATCAGCAAACTTTCCTGACATGCAAGGCAGCAACTTCTCATAATAATGACCTGGCAAGGTAGCCATGAACATATTCAGCATCTCCTTCTCCAACATGGGAGGTTGTACCCTCGCTGCCAGTTCACGCCACCTCTGGGTGTATTCCTTGAAGCTTTCACTGTTCTTCTGAGACATACTCTGCAGTTGAGTCCTATTGGGAGCCATATCAGTGTTATATTGGTAGTTCTTGACAGAAGCCTCTACCAGCTCTGTCCAATTATGGACGTGGCATCTCTCCAATTGCATGTACCACTCCAAGGATGCCCCAGACAAGCTATCCTAGAAGAAATGCATCAGTAATTTCTCGTCCCTAGAGTATGCAGCCATTTTCCTTGCGTATGCCCGGACATGAGTCTTTGGGCAAGTGGTACCATTGTATTTCTCAAAAGTAGGGACCTGGAATTTGTGCGGAATTACGACACCGGGGACCAGCCCAAGATCATCCAAATTCATACCCACAGAGTTCTGATTCACAACCCCGTTCAGCTGTTCTTCAATCAACTTGATCCGCTGATCATTAACAATCGGGGGAACACCAGCATCCCCGCCTTGCTCAAAAAATATGTCATCCTGTTGGTCATCATATTGACGGCCATGCACAACACATACACTATTTCCTCCTCCTACAACAGAAGGAATCACAACTTACTCTCCTCCGCCCGGAGGGATCAGAACAGAAGGAATAGGAACACCTCCGCCCGGAGGACCAGTATGGACACCATTACCGTTAACACCTCTCCCCGGAGGAATAGCACCAGTATGAACACCTCCATGCATAACCACATCCTCATCGACTCTAGCAATCAGAGGCTGGACCAGAATCCTTAACTGCTTTTGACCTTGAGCAACACCTTGCATTAACTCCATAAACTGAACCATGCGAGTCCGCATCTCAATCAACTCAACTTGCACCTGATCCATGACTTTCTTTTGATTTTGCTCAAGTAGGACACGACTTAAAAAGATTGAATCTGCAACCATGAAGAAAACCTAATCGGGATCAAAAGACCAACCTCAAACACCTGTCATGCATATGAGTATGGAAATGCAATGCAAATGCCATGTTCGAATATTTCCAAGGAATCATTCTGCTTTGATTCAAGTTTTTGACAAAAGCACCAGAAGAAATAGACGGAAATGCTCAACAGCGAGTCTCAAAGCTAATATCCCTTGGAAATACAAGAACATGTATGCAAAAATGATGATGCAGATGCAACAGAAATGGGATCAAGGCTTCCATAAAGCTCTGTACTGCTGTGCTGCTAAATGGATAAGTTCAAAGGTCTGCTCTGAAGAGAATACCGAAATACCAGAATATCCGAATAACCAGAATACCAAGCCGATAAGCTTACACTGATAAGAGAACCAGAATACCAGGTAGGATGAAAGTTACGGTTACCTGCAAACTTGTAAACACCTAGCCCATCTCACATGTAGGTTCTAGAAAGCCGAGGATCCATAATATCACAGACTCTCAGGTCGAGAAATGATGATACGTTCACCATTTCTGGTTTGGCATCATCATCAATCGAGGAGGCCTCAAATGATTCCCCTCAAAAAGGTCATCCTATATGAGTTCCCTGCATTGGGTCCTCGGATCAAGAATGTGTAATGGGTTTGCCATTTCTGGTCTGCCATTATCACATCTCGGGAGGAGTGCCGCAACTGAGTCCTCGGGGAATGGTCACCAGAGTCGACAGTTCCTCAAGAGAATAACTACTGGCCTGTATCAACATACAGTAGCAGATATCTCCTAATAGAAAATTGTCTGGTTGTAGGTCTCGTGAACACCCTCACGTGGCCAACACCACGGGAGCGACACGCCTGCCCACACTAATACCTATGTGTATGCTCAAGCCTGGGTAGTGGGCTTATCTCTCAGAAATCCCAACTTGCCAAACATAAAATCCAGTGCAACACAGCACAGTCCAGCATAATAATGAAATGCAATGCCATAAATGCAGTAAATACAGTAAAACAGTAAAAGAGTAATACAGCAAATAAAGCACAACAATAAACACCCAATGAAAATAAAAAACCAAATGCTAGGATTGACTCGCATAGGGGATGGACCAGCAAGAGGTCAACCTCTCCCCAGCAGAGTCGCCAGCTGTCGCTCCCGGGATTTTCATCCAAGTACAAACGCAAAAGTGGCGCGAAAACAGAGTCGCCAGCAATGTGTATTTATCCCAAGAAAGGGAAAGGAAACACTGCGTAAACCTGAGGGAAGGGAAAAGACATGGTCTCGCGACCAAGAGAAACGGGTAAGGGAGTCGGTTACGCGAGGGGAAGGTATTAGCAGCCCCACGAGTCCATCGTACTCGATGGGATCCACGCTTGTTGTCTCGATCAAAGGGTGTCGTCGTCTGGAGCTCCGCTGCTACTGGAAACGAAAAGGAACGGGAACGGAAAAGAACGAAGAAACAAGGGAGAAAAGAAAAAGAAGTGACTCGATAAGACATCGACGTCCTACGCCTACGTATTCCCTCGTGCAATGGGAAAGTCAGAGTCAACGTAGTTCAGACACGAACTAAGGGGAGGAAGGTTGCTCGCCAAGACATCGTCGTCTTGTGCCTACGTACCCTCAATCTAACCAGAAGGAGGAAATCAGAGCAGTCGTAGTTCAACCTAATGAGGTCTTAGTGTTTTTTATGAGCGGCGTTAAGTTTGCGTCCGGCAGTTAGGGTCGATGCCTGTTTGCGACGAGACGAAAAATAACGTGCTCTTTTCTGAAAAAGGTTTGAAACTTAACGATCCCGAAGGATAAAAATATTTGAGTTTGTTTTGTATTTTTTAGACAAGAAGTGGATTGAAGTTAGTTTGGAACTTGCATTGAACCCAAGTCTACAACATAGGAACGAATGCGTCGCGTATCGTCCCCAACAGGACGTACACTAAGTACCCTATAAGAATGAAGGGAGATCCCCCATACCTCACTTCCCATATATAAGGCTCATGCGCAATACACGTTTACCTTTATTAAGTGTTTTAGAGAAATTATGAGATGAGAAGAGAGACTCAAGGAAAAGAAAACACTAAGGGGAAACTAATTGTTCCTAATGTTGTCATGCAAAGGTGGCCCTAAGGTCAAGGTTTAAGAACAACCTAAGTCTAAAAAAGAGAGAGGGATAGCACTACCTAATGCTTATCCTACCTCACCTTAATCAAAAATTAAGGATGAGCTAGGATCCCAAAGTGTATGAAAAAGTTGTACACAAAGCATTATATCATGCTATTCACAAAAGTAAAAGACAAGTAAGATAGATGAAAGATGAAAGAAGAGATGAACATGGATAACCATCCACATGTTCAAGCACCTTACCTCTGCCCCTACATAAAAGGTTAGCACAAATGATCACAAGTAATGAATACAAGTATCAAAAGTAAACCAAACAAATGCTAGTTGCTTTAAGAAGACAATCTTGGAAAGCAAACAAGGTTCAAATCAAAAGAGAAAGGTCCTAAGGGTTAAGAATCATCCAAGGTCAGTAGGTATATACCAATGTGTCCTACTAAAGCAAACATGCCAAAGGAGATCAAACAATGTCAAACTATACACCAAATGTTCATACAATTACAAGTTATACATAAACAATGCAAGATGGATGCAAATGGTTCATGAACATGAATAAATGCATATGTAAACATCAAAGTCAGAAGTGAATGACATTTATTAATGCATAGATATGTCATTAAGATAGCATGTAATTCATAAATGCAAACATTGATAAAGTAGGAAGAAGTGGGAGCAAACATCATTCAAGTTCCAACAATGAAGCATACTTGTAATGCAAGTAAGAAATGAAGATGTAAGATGAACAATCATGTAATATGAATGCAAGTCAGTAGCATATGGCATTGGAGATGACATTTAGAAGTCAAGAATGTATGCACAAAGTCCACACAAGTATCATGTTGAAGCACATTGAAGATTAGAAGCAAACATGGTTCAAACTAGGTCAAACAAGTTCAAACAAACACCCTAAGATTTATGAACTTAAGAGACATGTGAGGTGATGTTAGAAGCCATGGAATAGGGTCAACAATGATTACAAATAGAAGTGGAATCATGTCAAAGTGAATGTGCAAGATCATACAAGAGTTGATACAAACATGTGCTCCAAGAAGGTCAAGTGAGAATGTACAATTACACAACACATTTCAAGTTAAAACATGTGCATACAAGTCATGTAAGGATGAACTTTGAGTGACCTATAACATGAGAAAAGTGACCTATAATGTTCATGCAACATGGATTAAAAGGTCTCAACAATTGTCAAAGAAGGTTGCACACAATGCATATTAAAACCCTACCACAAGTCTTCTAACATCCACACAAACAGACATGCTTTTACAGATGAATCAAGAGTCATGTTGGAATGATGATAAAATTGAAAGATGCAAGTATTATGAAGTGTAAACAGTGTGCAAACATGTGTCAAAATGATGGATCGAAATCAATTACCAAACATGTTCAAAAATGCCTCACAACTTCATACAAGTCACACAAACAAAGTACTCAAAGATGTCATTCAAAAGTCAATGAAAAATGACCTACAAAATCTGTGAAAAATGGTATGAGATGAATCAATATATCATAGAGGCATGTATCAATTATCATGTGAAAATTTAACATAAAACTGTCAAACAAATCAAAGATGAAGCATGCATCATGAGTAAATGCACATACAAAAGAAATTAGAAGAAAATTCATGAAAATATAGCAAAACATGCTAAAATCAGAAATAAAAATAATCAAAAATTATTTAAATGAGTGATAATGCATCATGAACATTTTAGGGATTTTTAGATGCTGAGAAGTATTTTTAGAAATTAAGAATGAAACAAATATGCAAAAGAAAATAAAAATAAAAGAAAATGGGCAGGGGGTGCTTGTCGCACCTCGAAAATTCATCGAAAATACGACCCTCGCGCGAAAGGCGCTGAAAACGGTTCAACAGAGTCACCACCGAACTTTGTTTATCCCAAAAGAGGTAAAGGAAAATATCAAGAAAACCTTTAAGGAGAGGGTAAGAACATGGTCGTCGCAACCACATTCTGGGTTCGGGAGTCGGTTACGTGAGGGGAAGGTATTAGCACCCCTCACGTCCGTTGTACTCAATGGGAACCTCTTGATTCTAATCGCGATACTCGTTAGCTAAGTTTGTCTATTTTCTTCTCTAAAATAAATTCGGAAAGGTAAAGATAAAGGAAAAGATACTAAGGGGGAATGGGTGGTTTTAGGATAGAGTGCTCGGCAAGATCATCGCGGCCTCGGGCCTACGTATGCTCATTCAGACGAGAATGAGAAATCAGAGCAATCGTAGTTCGACTACAGGGTTTGACGAAAAAAAAGATGGTAGTGTGAAGGTAGACGCAAATGGTGGAAAAAGAAAAGAGTGTGGACGCAAACGGGGGAAAAAGAAAAAGTGTGCTCGCCAAGATCGTCGCAATCTTGTGCCTACGTATCTTTACTCGGACGAGAATAAAGAATCAGAGCAGTCGTAGTTCGTGGTACGCCCACGAAACAAGGGAGTTGGGTTTGTATAGATGACGATTACTTGAACTTAAGAAAGATTCCTAGGGCCCAAGTAATCGGGAGAGTGAGTCAAAGATTTGGCTCTCTCTTTTTTTCATCTAAGGTGGTTGGGTTTTAAAAGAGGCGTCAATTGCTCACACACAAGTAAGAGAACTCGCACCCAAACAATCGAAGGAAGATCAAAGATTTGAACCCCCATTTTTCACCTTAAAAGAGTTTCGATAGCTGTTAGTCGTTTTGAGGTTTGATTATGAAAATCCGCTTGACGTTGGATCAAGGGTTTATTGTATGCGCTTGGTTATTTTGAAAAGGATTGGATTTGTTAAAAGAAGAGGCGTCAACTGCTCACACACGAGTAAGAGAACTCGCACCCAAACAATCGAAGGGAGATCAAAGACTTGAACCCCTGTTTTTCACCTTAAAATAGTTACGATAGTTATTAATTGCTTTTGAAATTTGATTATGAAAATCCGCTTGACGTTGGATCAAGGGTTTATTTGTTTATGAAAAGAATTTGATTGAAAAGACTTGAGGTTGATTTTGAAAGTGGCTCGACGACGAATCGAGAGTTTGGTTGAAAAGGTTTGTTTAGAAAATGGCTCGACGACGAATCGAGAGTTTGATGAAAAATGAGTGAGAATCGATCCTAGTCCCTAAGGGCGCTCCTAGTAACGATGTCACGATGGGTTATTTTGAAAATGGTCTCGACGATGAATCGAGTATTAGTTTGAAAACGGGTTGTCTATGCTAGTCCCTAGGGGTGCTCCTAGTAAACAAACCGCAAACAAAAGGAAATAATAAATGCGTACATCGGAATGGGAGAGGGGTACATGTAAAATACAAGGGATGACATGAAATAAAGGGTCTCGTTGTAAGGTAGCCCAAGAGAAAGCCGTGTGTGTGAAAAGTGTCCTAAACTAAACCTTGAGCAAGCGTCGAGCAAGTGGATGATCATAATCAACAGTCCATCAATTTATTATTTTTAGGGTTTCGATATTTGTTAGATTGTTTTGATTAAGAGTATATACAAATGAAAAAATGGTTAGACAAATAAATACGGATATGAATATGAACAATGATAATAAGATAATATGAACAATAGTATGATCAAGATAAAAAAGGACAAGAGATAGTATTGACATAAAATTAAAGTTGGTCTCGTCTTAATCGGATTTAATCGGTAAA
The DNA here is from genome assembly GCA_022829125.1 of Lathyrus tuberosus. Taxonomy (NCBI): domain Eukaryota; kingdom Viridiplantae; phylum Streptophyta; class Magnoliopsida; order Fabales; family Fabaceae; genus Lathyrus; species Lathyrus tuberosus. Next base: position 2,528,970 of record JALAZF010000337.1, read on the forward strand.
TCGATAATCGACGACTTTTGACTTTCATTGACCAAAAGATGAAAAGAAAGAAAATAAAGTGACAAATAAGAAATTAAATCGAAAAAAATGAGTACAAAGCATAAAGGTCTCACCTTTATCGAGATTTAATCGAGAAATCGATATTTGGTTCTCATTGACCCAAAAATGAATAAAAATAACAAAAATGGAATAAAATCGAAAATAGTAAGAAAAACAATAAAGGTCTCACCTTTATCGAGATTTAATCGAGAAATCGATAAATCAATCGATATTTATTTTTCATCGACCTAAAATAAATATAAACAACAATAAAAATGCAATAAAATCGAGAAAATGAAAACAAAGGATAAAGGTCTCATCTTTATCGAGATTTAATCGAGAAATCGATAAATCGATCGATATTTGGTTTTCATCGACCTAAAATAATGAATAAAAAATAGTGAATAAATTGAAATAAACATAAATAAATAGGTAGGCCTCAAATAAATCAAAATTTAATCGGTTGGATTAAATTATGAATTAAGTCATATCATTGGCCCAAAATAAATAAAAATAGTGTAATGACATAAATTGCAATAAAAATAAATAATAAATATGTAAATAGGCCTCATATTAATCACAATTTAATGGTTTGAAAAACCAATTATATCATGAGTGTTGTTAGGTCATTGGCCCTAAAAAACTAAAATCGAATCAAAATTGCAGTAAATATGAAATAAACAAGAAATCTTAAAATAAAATGAAAAGAAAATATTAACAATAAATAATTTTTTTGAAGAGAAAACAAAACAGGAGAGGGGTGTAGATCCGAATGTTGTGTGTAGATGAATCCCACCATGGGCTTTGAAGAGCCCACCAACACTGAACCGTGGAATAGGTCGGTCCCAATGTGGTCCTCAACATAATAATAAAAAAAGAAAAAAAAAAGAACAGCCAAGCTTCTTTGACAGAATCAGGCACGGTGCACAACAACACAGCCCTTATCCAAACCAATCACACTCAGCCAAGGATCCTTTTCATCATCTCTCAAGTCAAAAAAAGAGAAAAGAAAAACAACGGCCAACGCGAACAACTCCAACCTTCTCCTTCGATTCTCTCTAGCTCGGTCTCGCTCTCTTCTTCGTGTGGTTCAGGTCAGATTCGCTTCTGCTTTCAATCTCGCTCCATCTTCTTCTTCTACTCGTTTCTGATTTCGATTTGGAAATGGTTGTGGGTTTGTGATTCGAGATGTTTGGGTTTGCAGGATTTTAGGTTGTGGTTGGCTGAGTTAGTGAGCTCAAGTTGGGTTGAAAATGGAAGAGGTGAGGGTCGAAGAGTGTTTGGTTCGCGGTTGGAGGGTTAGGTTGTTTGGAAAACTGGGTTGTGGGGGAGACGTTTGTTTATGGATTTGAAGAAGGGTTGCTATGGAGGTTCGTGATTTGTGGCTGGGTGTTGTTGTTTAACAAGGTTTGTGGTGAAAGGCGGTGGTGGTGCTGCAAGGTTGGGTGATTTGGAGTTGGAAGTGGTGGTTCTGTTGAAGGTTAGAGGTTGGAAGTTGAGGGTTGAATTTTCACTCTTCTTCTCCTTCTGAATCTGCGTTTAGAATCTGATTTGAGTGATGTGGGTGTGGGTAAGATTTGTGGTTTTCGATCTGGTTTTTATTTCGAACAAGTTGTTATTATGCAGATGACTGTTTGCGTGTAATGCTGATTCGACGTAAGCTTGGTGACAATGTAGCATGTCATGGCTATTCACAGTGGATGAATGGAAAGATTATGAGATTGAGGGTGATAGGTATGGAAGGGAAGTTGGTTATTGGAGGTGGTGAGGATTGTTTTGGAAAGGTTGTGAAACGGTGGATAGAGGTTTTGAATCGCAGCTAGAAATGAGTGAGAGTGGTGGTCGTGTTTGACTTTTATGGATTGTTTGGTGGTTTGTGGATCACTGGAAAAACAACAAGTTAGGTTGCGGTTTCGTTCATTGTTGTGTGTATTGAATCTTTTTTTTTTTAGCTCAGTCCTCTCCCCTCTTATCAATTCTTCTACCTTTTTAAAAACGAAATCAAGCCTTGTTGATTAAGTTTCTGGTACAATGGTTTTGTCCGGTTGTGATGATATATCCTTTTCTTGGCAGATTTGCAGATGTTGTTGGTTGGAGCAGAATGCAGGTTTTGCAGCATAGAGAGGTCGCTGTAGGACAACAGAAATTTTTATTATTATTATTTTTTTTGTATTTGTGTTGTAACTAAATGGATGTAAATGGACTTTCTCTTGAAATGAAAAAAATGGGCCTTTTTTTGTAGAATTTTTTTTGTATAATTAATGGGCTTTGTGACTTGGTATGATTTTTTGTAGATTTTTTGAATATGGAAATGGGATTTAATAAAAATGATTTATGAGAGATTGATATGAAATTGGATTGTATATTAAAAATTGGATAATGAAAAAATGTGGATGAAGTGGATTAAAATTGGATAGAAACAAAAATGGATAAAATAAAAAAAAAGGTTTAGAATTTGTAAAATGGATATTTAATTGGAGGAAGGATAAAAAAAGGGTTAAAAAGTAGATATGACTTAAAATAAACAGGATAAGAAATAAAAGAGAGACGAAGTTGAACACAACATATTTTTTTGGATTTTTTCCTAATAATGGCTAGTGGATGGAATGTACAGATGAAAAATATACAGGTAGGACAAATTTGAGGTATGACAGTGCTACACTAGCAATTTTCAAGTTATAACGCGCTTTGGGCTCAAAGGGAGGGGGCGTGAATAACAAAAGGAGCCCAGTCCAATTACACACTCTCAGATGAGGTTCATATCATAGACTTCAGTCAAAATATTGACTCATTCTCAGCCCTAGGATGGAGTCAAACATGATGATCATGGAAGGTAACACAATCAGATGAATCACAACGTGTACACATGTTAAGCAATCATGAGGCACACACATGAAATCACAAAATTCAAAATAATTCAGAAATCAAAGGCACGTGACTCCCACCCTCTTCATTAATGCGCTGGCATATTATACAGTGTTAGATCAAAATAATCAGACGATTATGTTTTAAACTGGCCAAACGAGTTAGGGTTTATGAGGTGGATGAACACCACTGGCCGGAGAAGACTCCAGTCATCTTCTCCGGCCACACACCACCGTGGCACAACTTTCAGGTCATCAGAAATTGTCAAATCACATATCAAAATGTTCCTTAGGTCATGTAGATCATGGATCCAGCATCAAAAATCACAAACAACTCACATACAGATAGAATCGAAGAGAGTAAGTTTTCCCTAGAAAATTCCACTAAGCACCTAAGGTGCCTATCAACTAGCCAGAGGTTCACATGCTTCTATTAAGCTCAAAAACACACAAAAACCAGTTCAAATCAGAGCAATATAAGAGCAAGAAGTTGGAACTAAAACCTATTCTATTGATGAATTCTTTCAAAACAAGAAAACCAGAGGAATGAGTCCTTGCTTCTTGAACTTCCAACTGGCCAAATAAAGGCTTGATGTGCTTGAACTCAGTTGATGAAGTTGAGATGATTCAATGTATAAATTGTGTAGCCTCAGATCCTTGCTTCTACACTCTTCTTAGATGCAGATTGATGAAGCAACAAGCTCTCAAAATGTTGAGGAGAACGATGAATATTATGCGGCGTATGAGAGAAGCTTTAGAGAGAGAGAGAGAATGAAATTTTGGAGGAGAGTGAAGAATGAGCAAAAACTGATCCAAATTATGTTAGAGGTTGGTTTTATATCCTTGGTTAAGCTCTAACTGCCATGGTTGACAGTTAGAACCATGGTTAAATGAGTGAGTTAAATAAAATGAATTGAAAGAAACTGAGTCATGAGGGTGAACTCGGGTTTAGTGGTTTTGGTTAGGGTGAGGAGAGGACATGGCATGTTTTGGTGAGGATATGATGAAAGGTGATGGTGTACTGATGATAGCAGCAATGCAGCTTGCTCTGCAATTTTATCACTCTCTCTTATGTTTGAACAAATGAGGAATGTATGGTACATGAGCATGTGTGGTGTGTAGGAGTGGTTTGTCTTGAAAAAGCAATGTGTATTGACATGATACATGATGTATGCGCATGCTAAACCATAAGGGACAAGGTTTTGACTTGGTTTGCCTTACTTAGCATGGAAGCAAGCAGATGGTATGATGATGACTTTGAAGCATGATATCTCCATGATCATGGGATGAAAATTGGTGAGTCTTGAGTTATTTGGAAAGAGAAGATGTAATACAACAAGATTGGAGTGAAAAACAAAAGCAGTGGAGGCCTCCAAGGTGCTCAAAAATTATCATGAAAATGTGTGTACACCCCTGCATAGGCATGTCACCCTGACCTGCTTCGACCAGCTCATGTGTACATGAAGTTCAGGAGTGATGACCTTAACTTTGATCCACTATAAATCTCCAATGGTTGATCAAATGAAAAATTATTCAACACCAAAGTTGAATAGGAGATCAAGATGAACAAGATTGATGTTGAAGAATTTTCCAATTGAAGCCTCCATCAATGAGATATTTGCTCTTGAACTTGGACACAACATGCACACTAAGTGTTTGTGGAAATAACTGCACGCTGACTGGTCATGACTTGCCATTTTTCCTTGAATTGTCTCAACTTTAATCCATCATATCTCTCTCAATTTTAATCCAACGGGGATATTCTTGGTATGTTTTTGAAGCTTGAAATATGAAATTTTGATAGGCCTCCATAACTTTTCAATTTGGAGCTTGGAACATGGAGAAAAAATAGCTTAAAGTGAGCCCTTCAACTTGCCTACACTTGCCATAAATGGAAACCCTAAGTTTCTAAATTTGGCAACTTTGAGTCTTTCTTGATTTTTTATGAAACCCAAGACATTCCTTGATCAAATCTTCACCAATGAACATATTTGAGACGAGGAACAAGATTTTGACCTCAAAAAGTCATGAGTTGACCTTTTCCTCTGCACAGTTGACCTTTTCCCCAATTCTCTTGATTTTCAGTCAATTGATCAATTGAAACCCTTCCAAACCAAATTAATGGACAATTTTCCAATATTAGACACTTAAGGACATGAGGAACACCATAGAATCAAGTCTTGCCCAAAAAGTCAGAAATAAACTGATTTTATGGCAAACCCTAATTTTGGTGTCTCTAGTCTAGGAGGAATCAACACATCTTCCAAATCCAAATTCCTCTGAGTATGATGTGTATCCTCTCAGACAAAGATGTTCTGTGCCATTTGGTGATGATAGAAGCTCAAGTATATTGCCCATTTGGGTGTTATACTCAAGAATTCCAAAAAACCCTAATTTTGCACTGGTTAGGAGAATGTGATTCACTTGAAGTCTTTTGACAAGCTTGATCATATGATGAGATGGTAGATCAATTAAGATACCTTGAGGCTCAAGGTTCCTTTGATTGGATTTAGACACCTTGATCCCATGCTAAGGCCAATGATATGCAAAGATGATAATGCAAGAATGCAGTGAAACATAAGCCAGTCAAAGCTAAAACATGAGGGCGAATTTTGAGGTGTTACAAACAAAGCTGGTCTTCTCAGTTAAGATGCTCACTTAAATAACAATTAAAACATCTGAGGAATGTGGATTTGGTCAAAGCATAGCCCTACTCCTTGGAGAGGCTAGTTTGCCTTGCGTGAGAAGAAATGCTACCAAGCCAAAGCCATTGAATGTGATTTGATCTTGCATCCATTCACTATTTCTCCAAGAAAAAACTTGATCACCTATAAATAGAGGTCACATTGCCTCAGTCAGATCACACCAAAACAATACCACACTTGTTTTCCTTCTCTTCTTGCTTTTACTTCAAAATCTCACATTCTCAAGAGTGAGAATCATGAATTTTAAAACCAGAGCATTTCTGTCCAAACTATTGATGCAAACATCTCACTTGCATCATGTGTAATTGATCCAATCACTGAAATCACATCTCTAACATCAGGATCACCAAGTCGTACTCCATTTGCACAAAATTCATAACTTGCTGCAGAAGGATTCAAGCTGATTAAACTAAAAGGTTCTCAACCACTCCAAGCATTCAAACACAACCATTGAGGTACAAGGAAGTTGTCCAAGTCATTAGTACACCTCTGTAACACCTCCAAATCAGAATTCGATTCTCAGTTACAAGGTAAGCTTCCTTAAAACTGAACTCAATGAATCATGCATCATAAACATGCTTTCAAATTACCATTGTGTTTCTGGATGCTTATAGATCACTTTCCCTCAATCAATTGCTACTTATCATGCGTATATGGGATTTCATATAGCTCTTGCAATTTTTAGGGTTCATCTGATTTTAACATATTATCTCTTAATTCACTTAATTTAAACAAAATTGAAAAGAACCATTGTGTTTCTTGTTTTAAAACGCACGAATTTCATCTTTACATCATGTACAATGGTTGAGAAATGAAAGAGATAGCTTGCTTCACGCAAGTCTGAAAGTTACCCAAGGAAGAAGATGGCCATGGCGCCATTCTTCAGAAATTCAACCAATTTTAGTATATATTATTCACAAGCCATTATATATTTGAATTGGCATTGCGCCCCAGTGGTTAATCAGTTGGTTTTGTGTGTGTAGCGAGCAAAGGGTCTGGGGTTCGAATCCCCCTCGCCCCAAACCTTTTGGTTTATTTTTTTGAACTATTTTCAAAGGTTTCTTTCACATATTATTATCACTTGCCATCTATAATCAGCCACACGCAAGTGGCTCAGTTGGTAAGCTTTTAACCTCTCCACCCCAAGGGCGTGGGTTCAAGCCTTGAGAGGGTCATTCCTAATTTTTTTATCACTTGTTTCTTTCATTTTTGATTTAACCTCTTTAAATTATTTCAAAAATTAATTTCTTTCTCAATTTTAAACATTTTTAGTTAATTCTTTTTTTGAAAATTCACAAAAATGATAAAATATTTTATTTTATAAAATATTCATGAAAATATTATGTATTCTATATATTTAATATTTTCATAAAGAATTTATTTTTTATTTTGTTTTAACATTTAAAAAATAATTTATTTCTCTTAATTTCTTCCATTCAAATGATTTTCAAATTATTCAATGAATGAAACATGATTTTCCAAACATTAATCCAAGATCATAACTTGTTTTTCACACATGTTTGATAACTTTGATCATTTAAATTAAATTTTTATTCAATTAAAATGCATTTTTCAAATCAAGTTAGGGTTTTGATTATTTCACCCTTTATAAATCTTTTAAAAATACTTTGGGCCTCTAATAGAGTGTAAGACCCAATCCTTGTTGTATATAAACCATTTTGGGCCTCAGTCATTGTATAAGTCCTGATACAATTTCAAAAACTTCGGCGCGATCGTCTTCTTTTCAACAAAACCATCTGGGCCTACCCTTGTGTTATAAATCCCATTTCTTTTCTTTTTTCAATAACTTTGGGCCTCTAATAGAGTGTAAGACCCACCTCTTTTGTAAATACAATAATTTGGGCCTCAGTTATTGTATAAGTCCCTCTGTGGTTTTCAAAACTACGGCGTGATCGCCACCTTTTCAACAATTTCATCTGGGCCTGTCCTTGATTTGTAAGCCCCAAACCTTCTTTTCAAAACAACTTTCCTTATGATTTAAATTCAAATACATAGTTGTTATCAAAACTTTCTTCAATTTCTTGAATAACTAACCTTACAACTTTAAAATTGGAAGCTTGCTCGCCTGTAAGTTTTTACCAGCTTTCTTTTTAAATACTTGCTTATATATATTTCAACTAGATATATATATATATATATATATATATATATATATATATATATATATATATATATATATATACTTGTATATCTGCTTAGAGTTTTCCCTAGTAATTATGTCTAAGATTAGATAAACCCAGTGGTCACTCTTTTAACACAGTCAAAACTAGTTTCCCATAGGAATTTCCAGATACAGTCTTGCCTCCTCTTGGGCTTATACAATATGGAACAGAGAAAGGCATTATTCCCGATGAAACTTTTCTCAGACTGTCACTATTAGAAAATTGTCAAAGAAATTCATTTCCCCCAGAGAGGATTAATTCCCGGTGAAACCTCTCTTGAATTTCTTTAAACCCTAAGAACTGTTCACTAAAGAAAGGATTAATTCCCGGTAAAACCTTTCTTGAACTTTTCTTAAGTTTGGACCCTCAGGCTTCTTAGAAGTTCTCATGCCTCCTCTTGGGCTTAGTACAAGGACCCAGAGGCCTCTTAAAGGGATAGGATAGAACCTAGTCATCTTTTGTTAGAGCAGTCTTTCTGAGTCAAAACCTCTCACCAGTTTAGCGTTGATTCTAATCCCTTAAAACATCAGCCTCCTCTTGGGCATCATACAAAAGAAAAACATTTCCATACCAGTAAACTTGGACAGTCTCATCCCTTTTTGGATTCCAAAGAAACCTTTTTATTTCCTTAAAGAACAGGAAATAACCCTGATCCTTTCATCAGATCTCCAAGCAGAGTTAAAACCTCCACAGGTTTCATAACTTAATCTCCAAACTCCCACTTTAAATTTCCCCATCTAGGGTTAATTTACTCTCAGTAAACTCTTAGAAAATCAGAACCTCATGGTCTCTGATATTTCAACTCTTCTGTAATCCCCAGTAAGAGTTGATTCCCCAATATTGGACTTGTCTCTGGATCTCATTAATCCTCAGCAGAAGTTAGCCTCCTCTTAGGCTTTATATAAGAAATTCCTCAGCCAACCTCCTCTTAGGCTTTGTATAATGATCATTCTCTTTTAGCCTCAATCTTGGGCTTTGTACAAGACACCCCATAAATATATCTCCAATAGAGTCAGTCATAACTTTTAGCCTCAATCTTGGGCTTTGTACAAAACACCTATAAGTGTCCTCCCCAGTGGAGTCATAATTTTCAGCCTCAATCTTGGGCTTTATGCAAGACAGATATAAAAACTCCCTAAACAAAGTTAACCCCATTAGCCTCAATCTTGGGCTTTGTACAAGACAAATAAATATTCCCCAAAAGAGTCAATTCTCTTTCAGCCTCAATCTTGGGCTTTGTACAAGACACAGATAAACACTCTCTTGTTGAGTCAGTCTTCTTCAGCCTCCTCTTAGGATTTGTATAATGATCTCCCCAGTGGAGTCAATCAACCTCTTAGCTTCAACCTTGGGCTTTGATCAAGGCACACAAAAATCAACATCCCCTTAGAGAAAATCAAAATCTCTCTGCAGGAAGACATTTCTCTGTACCATCACTCACCAAAACAGATAATCAAACAAACCCTAATCCCGGATAACTGCTATAAGAGACACACTTTTTATTCAAAAATCCAAGCTGGCGTCCATCTCTTATCCTGGTAAACTTCATCTAATTGCTGTAAGTGGCAAGCCTCTGGATTATTTACATCCAAGCCAATGTCCCTCTCTTAGTATGAAAGGTTCCTAAGGAAAAATGGCATTGCTCTACACAGAGTTAAAGTTTTCTCCTTCAGGACAAATCCCCTATAAAGGAAATTATGGCATTGCTGGACTCCATGCATTCCAGTTAAAGAAATCCTCCTTTATAAATCAATCACCCAAACACTTGTGATAAACAGATGAGATATCTCCCTTTAGAGATGACAAATTCTCTCTCAGTCAAACCTTTTAGTTTCAATCTTGGGCTTTAATCAAGACACAAATACTCAACCTTTAGCTTCAATCTTGGGCTTTGAATAAGACACCAGACATCTTTTCCTCCCATAGAAATAGGAGGAACTACGATTGCTCTGATTTCCCTGTTGTTTTCTTAATGGGAATGCATATGCATAAGATTGCGAAATCTTAGCGAGCATACTTATCAAAAACCTTAGGTCCAGTACCTTACCAAAAACATCGAAAAACCCGAAAATCAACAAACACACTCTCTTAGACATTCCCACAAAGGAGAAACTTTCCCATTTACGACAGACAAACACCATCAAGTATAAAGCAGAACCTAATGCTAGTCAACCCATGGATAACCATGTATAGGATGGGTAACTGACAACTCCCCATTGTATAACCTGACCCCAAACTCCCCAATCTCTCTTAGCATTTGTTCAGTTAAACATTTGCGTGCAAGGTTAGTTTTAGATAGCTTCCCTTTCCTTTCCAGCTTCATAGGATAAATAAGAAATCAGAAAGTAGCACCCAACTCCTACCATTGCGGTGAGGAAATTCCCATGGCGATAAGGTGGTCGCGTCACCGACAAAAGTCGCACGCTACACTATGCAGTAGTAAGTCCAGTGGTGTAGCATATCAAGAACCATGATGTATGGTGTCTGTGATATGTGAAGGATGTCCTAACTAATGTTAAAACATCATCTTGGTTTGTTATCCTTGGAGTAGGATAAGGAGGATGAAATGTCGAGAAGGATGTCTTGACACTGCTCTGCTGTTGCAGGTTGTGGGGGCTTGACAGTATAAGGTAGGTTCAATCATTGGAGAGTCAATAGATTGAATCAGTGGTGTTCTTGCTTCTTAGTAGTGTCCTGAGAATCATCGTGTGCGTCTGGGAGAATTTATTTTTCTCTGCAGATTGGAATTCAAATTTAATAGTTGTTTACAATTGAAGTTTAAGAAGATATCATGATCAAGGTTACTAATTCTAGATGAAAGCAGTTCATTTAGAATTGAGTAAGAAGATTTGTGACTATGCTTCAATTTGTGCATGTCTAAGACGATGCTATGGGGGATTGATTAATATAGAAGTTTGTGCTAGACAATGTCTGACATGATGTCAGGACATTGTTAAGGATATGCTTTTAAGTAATTGGTTCTTTGGACGGTGTGCCTTGAACAGTGGAGAACATGCGTGTGCAAAATATGTTCTTCGTTACTTGCATTAATTTTGGACGGTTTTCTCTAAAGAAGAAATAATCAAAGCAGTCTTGGCTGGTGCGTATTTGTTTTGGTGAAGTTACATCCTTCGATTAATGATTTCATTGAATTGACCATCGTTATTTTCAATGGTTCGTCACATTCAAAGGAAATTTCCTGGGTATTTAAGGGAGTCTTTGGATTAGTTTGTCCTAGGTTGTGTTTTCTTTGTGGTGTGTTCCAAATGTCTTTTGTTCGGGTCGGGATAAGTATTGGTTGGGTATGAGAATATCTTGGCTACTTTTGTCAATTTTTGGCTAAAAAGGGGGAGTGTGAGTCATTGGTACAGGGGAAGCATGTATTGTTCTTGCAGTTGCTTTGCAAGGATGTTGAACAGGATGTTCTAACATCTTGTTTGTGTCTCAGTTTCCTTTGTGTCTTGTGATTTGAGTTATATAACAGGTTGTGTCTTGTGACCTAAGTTACATGCTCTATGTACTTAAAACTACGAAGTCTACAACTGTTCTCTGGAGGGGGAGTGTGTTTGATAGAAGTGTCCAGTGTTCTTCTGTTTGAGACTTCTTTCTAGTTTCTTTAGGAGTCTCAATTTCTGGACCTTTTTCAACTTCACTCACCCTGGGATTATTCTTCCTCTCAGGCGAGGTCATACAGATTCACGGGTTAAGGAGGAGTTTGTGTTATCTTCTTCCTCATGTCACCAACATGAATTCGGTATGCCCAGTATTCCAATCATAACCGCCACTCAGGGGGAGCATCGTGGGTTTATTGTCAAAAAGGAGTTTTAGCCAAAATTTGTCAAAAGGGGGAGATTGAAAGCTCTTGTGGTTTGACTAAATTTTGGTAAAACATATTATTGATAAAGATGAAGAAATCTAGCCATGAACAAAGATGTTGAAGAAGATGTCCCAACCTGAAGACACGACATCCTGAACTAATATACTGATTTAGCATGTGTTAAATCTGTAACAAATCTGCCCAAGACTTGATGCGCTTTTTAGGAATGGATCAAGGACCAAAGATATGAATCCCAAGACAGCTGAAGCCTATATAAGAAGACTTAGACCTAGGGTTTTAAATATACTTTCATAACCTAGTTCTTATTTTAAGAAATAAGGGTTTAGGGTTTTGAGAGTCATTGGCTCTTTGTATTGTAAGTCTCCCTCTGTATCGGTTTGATGAATTGTGGTAGACATAGGGTATCACACAGATTCAGAAGCCTTTAGGTAATGAATTGTGTATTGTTCTTGGATGAATCTTTGAAGCAAATCCGAGTTATCTTGTTGGTCAAGTATGTTTGACAGAACACTGTATTGACAGGGATGAATCAGTTACTAGTAGCGGTAACTGTAACATATCTCAAGTTGTATTTAAGGGAAGTGATTTATTTTTCTCATATCAAAATTGGTGTTCTTTGATAAAGATTTCATTGGGTAGTGATTAAAAGATAAAGTTGTAAATGAGAGAGTTATAATAATACTACAAATAGTGGAGTCTTCTTCCTGGATTGGTATCCCCAGAGTAGGTGAACTGCACCGAACTGGATTAACATATTCTATGTTGTTAATCATTATGCAATTTAAAGTTATGATGTGTTCCTGATACACATGTCGTAACAGATATTGTAACATCTGCTGTAACTTTGTGTTGATATTCAGAGTATCAACTGCTTGTGTTCTGCCCTTGTTTATAAGATGCAGAACAATGTATTGACTTATGTTAGGACACCTGCTATCTGTTATGCCAGAATTTCAATAAGATTTAACCAATACTTAAATAATTTTAAACTTAAGACCATGTAAATATCACGTCTATAAAAAGGACTCGAGTAAGCTTTCTTCCATCATTACTTAATCCCAAAAACACCAAGATGTACAAGCAAAAACAAATTTGGGTTCCAAAGAGAGATTTCAGGAAAGCAGCATTACTGAATGCAGCAACTCAAGCAAACCAATGCAAAGCGACTGAAGGATCTGCAAGTAGACAACCTCAGAAGTGCTCTCCTCTTCAGCATCCTTTGTGAAAACACACAGAAGAAGAATATCTTCTGGATCTAGACGCAGAACCAACTGAAAAAGGAGGCTTTGGAGTTTGCTAAGGAAGAATGGCAATATTTCTTAGATAATCTGGACATATCAGATGATCCTAGGGAGCTCCTTAGGGCCAATCCAACAGACTAGAAAATCCAATTGTCTTTTAATAGATTCCTCTTTAATAATGAAACAAGTTGCAAACATTTAGTACTTTTACCTATTTATTTTAGATTCTCATGAACAACATAGAATAAATATTCAACATTTTAAAACTGAACACAAGCATGAACAAACTCCTAATTTATTAATAAGAAGCTTAATACAAAGATTTCAACAGAATACAAAGCATAACTATGCAGAAATCTAACACCAGAATATTTCATAGATAGCTTCAAACTTGTCTCTCCAAATCTTAGAAGAACTAGCCTTAGAACTTATGTTAACCCCCTGCTAAACAAGTATCTCGGAAATAAATCGTCCATAAGGAATGGAGATGGTTTTCCCTTTTGAAAAGAAGAAAGAGACCTTTTCAAATGGTCAAACATAACTTGAGGAATGTCAATCTTCAAATCTGAATTAAGAAGTAGAAGCTGATATTTTTCAATAGGGTCCACTTGGTATAAATCCTTATCCTTAGGAAGTAAGTTTGAATTCAGAATATGATTCAAAACAACAACATTAGGAAGAAGATTTGAGACCTCTGATGTATTAGATGGTTATACAAAGATACGCCAAGTAGGAAGATAGTGTCCCCAAACAAGAGTTCCTGGGATTTCTCCAATCTCCTCACAATTGATCACATTTGAAATCGCTTTAGAGGTTATTGTAATAGAAACACCAGTTACTCTAGACAGAATAAAATACTCAGAATTCATCTCAATAATGGAGGCATTAATCCAAAACTCTTTGACAAGACTTGGACAAGTGAAACCACATAGCATCTCAAAGTAACCATTCCAACCTTGTTCACACACAGTCTTCTAGAAGTTGAAACCAATCTTAAGCGACTCATCAAAATTCACAAACTTTTTGTTGATAACAACCAGTTGATTCAAAGGATAATGTACTGAGGAACTCATCTCATGTTTGGTTTGATCAATAAATAATTAGGAAGAAAAGAAGAAGAAGAAGAAGAAGAAGAAGAAGAAGAAGAAGAACTGAACAAGAATCCTACAAGAATAAGAATCTTGTCAGAAAAATGACACAATGATGTTACACAAGACAAGGAATAGTAACAACGAGTACCAAAAGAGAAAACATCATTACCCAAAGGTTGTTTATACAACAAATATTTCAATTCCACAAGATGATTTCACCTTTTATGAAAATTTAATCATTACAAAAGTTTTTGGAATTTTTTTTACTTAAATTGTTATGTCAGACATAAAGAATCTTCTTCTGAATCTCAGAAACTGATATCTTTCAGAATCTATCATCCATCAGAGTCTAGTAGATCTAGACTAAGATAGAGATATCATCTGTCAGTTAAAATACTCTAAGATTCTATTCAAAACTAGCACTTCATCTTGAAACAAGAGTCATGAGTGATAGATGAATATTGAATTGAATTCTAGATAGCTAACACATAACAATAACTACATAGAAGGTGAAGAAACTGTTTCCTTAAATAAGATCATCATCTGGCTTAATAAGACATTTAGTATAGACAAACACAACAGAGTTTCCTCTTAAAGATTTCTAAAGTTCTTCTTTCCAAAAGAACTTCTCTAGAAGTCTAACAGAAACTTTGTTTTTACATCTATACAAATGTTTCATTAAATCAAAAGATAAACCAGAAAAGAACAAGCATACCCTTTTTTGTTGTCTAGACTCGATTCAGTATTCAGACTTGACTAATAAAGTCTGAACACAACTTTGAGTGGATTCTGATTCAATGGCTGTCTAACCATTAATTCCACTACTTTCACCAAATTCAGTACCACCAGTACTTTAATCTGGGTTGTTGGCACTTCCTCCAATAAATGTTGTAAACAACCTTATGAAAGATGTATCTGCTTCTTTCCTTGATATATGTAGCAGATATATTATGATACTCATATTTCTATAAGACCATTCATGTAAGTACAAACAGACTCTTCTTTACCTTATGTCTCAATCTAATAGCAAAATCATAAGTCACTCCAAAGTATAAGTCTAGGATGAGATATGATAGGAACAAAATCTTGTTCTAAGCAGAGTCATTAATCTCATTGTCTAGGATTAAATCTTTTGACTCTGAAATCATTGACAAGCTCAGAACCATATGGTGTTAGCTATCAGAAATTGACACAAAGCAAATCAAAATACTATCTTAGTACGGCTAACAGAACTCAAACAAAAATTGAAGACTTCTCATAGAAATGTCTTTTAAAATAACTTTCATGGTGATCCTCAATCAAGAAGCAATGGAGTTTCTTAAGATATCACCTTAAAGAACAGACTCCATATTATCAAATATTTTGAAGCAAGATAGATTTAACAATATCTCTTGCTCTTCAATACTTGATTTTTATTTTAGAACACAGATGTTTCTTTTCATTTGTATCGTGCACTAATATCAGCTTCAAAAGTTTAGACGTTGAAGAGCATTTGATATTAGGTTCTAGTAGTGTTTCTTCTTGCTTTCAGATCTAGGAAATCAGTTAAAATACAAGTATTTCAGAAGCTTCTAAAGTTATTCTTCTATCAACAGATATCACAATCCATTCAGCCAGTATGGAAGTTCTTCTGACAAAAATCCTAAGTTTCTTATCATTAGTCATTCCAAAGAGCTTGAGCTAAATTGAGGAGGTGATCTGTTGAATAGTTTTTCATCATCTAACTTTATTTCTTTCCTTTGAAGACTGCAAGACAAACCTTCAGAAAAGAGCAGATTCAAGATGTAAACATCCTGAATAACTGTGATCTTAGATTTAAGTCTTAGAGCAGTCTTCTCAGAATTTGCTTGAAAATATTATATGAAGTGTAACTGCTCAAGTTTCAAAACTGATCCCCACAAATCTGAGCACAAGAATTCAAAGATTGTCCAAGCATCAAACACATCAATGATGTTGATATACTCAGAAGTGAGATAGAGCATCTACCAGAACGCAACTACCTCTGAAGATATTCAATATGCATCTTTTGAGCCAGTGAAAGAGATTTTCAAAATGATCATCTTTACACCATCAACTTATATAGTAATACCTCTTTCAAGGATATTCTATAGACCTTCAACAACCCTTTATCAAGACCAATGAGTTAAAAATATGGTTAGCTTTTCCATCATTTAAATTAAGTGGAATCATCCTTTGATTATGATAAGAAAACTCGTATGATATTTTTCATATGGCACTTGATTCCTTCTTGAAGAAGAGTTATACTTTTTTTATTGGATCATTATATGCGCCACTGTTAAGTGTTAGGCCCAGACCATGCTCTGATACCAATTAAAGGTGTGAAATGTACACAAGAAGGGGGGTTGATTGTGTTTCGTGTTTTCTTTAATTTAACTTATGATCAGAGTTTTAGAATCAGAACTAGTGTTTATATTCTGTTTTAATTTATTGGCAACGGATATAACAGAAGTAAACAAATAATAGCAAAAGACATAAAAGATTTATCCTGGTTCCTCCCTTAACTGAGAGTACTCCAGATCCTTTTCCTCACAAGAGATTTTCATTATAACCACTTCATGATTACAATCGATTATGCTTCTGCATAAGTCTTTTAAACTTACTCAGACCAATTGTCTAAGACTTTCTTGCTTAGAGCACATGTCTAAGACTTCCCTTGCTCATATCCTATGACCGAGCCAATTGCTCCAAAGGTCCTCTGGTTGAGACTTACCCTTGCTTAGAGCACATGTCTAAGACTTCTGCTCACATCCTCTGACCCAGTCACCTGCTCTTCTGGCCATCCAGACTGAGACTTCCTTGCTCAAGTAACACTTGAGACTTCCTGCTCACGCCCCTCAGACAGAGACTTTCCCTTACTCAATCAGACTAGCTGAATAAGACTTTCACAACTTAAACACTTAGGAAATGAGACTTATGTGGCTTAAGCATCTTGGCTTAAGACTTGTTGCTTGAATCCCAATAAGATAAGACTTTTTCTCAAGCACATAGCAAGAGACTTTGATCTAAACTACTGAAGGCTCAGTAGAATAGAGAACAAGGTGTACATGATACAAGCATCAGAGGTATGGGAAATCACCATAACAAGGACCTAATGCTCGTAAGATTTCTTAGATATTCAAATGGTAAGAAATCTTAAGGCTTTTAAAATTACAACCTACAACAGAAAATCTGCATATTACAATAGTGTTGATAATTGCTTGATCTTGCTATTCCTTCGTCTGAAGAATCCTTACTTCAGACTGAAACTTCAATCTTCAGCCATATTTTTAGCTTTTGCAAAAACTATCCATTGAGGAAGTAACTTGATCAAGTGTCTTTGCCTTTTCCCCATAGTACAAGAGACGTTGAAGATGGATGCACAACAGATTCAGAATCCCATGTGTAACAACTTTAATCTTTAAGTCTTCAAGAGGTTTTGTACTGATAGAGCCGTTGAGAGCAGATATTCGTAGAGCATACCAACCTTTCTTGAGCCTTCCAATCTTGTAGACTCTAGATGACAAACTGATAAGACAATACAATTTGCTTTCTGTAGTACAGACAACCACAACTTTATCACCAACTCTGAATGGTACCAGATGCTGACATACAATTATCAAGTGTAGTAACTCGTCTAAATGTTGAGGCCTTCAGCTCCGAGTTTGCGCCAAGACACATTAGCGGTTTTTCTTCAGACTTTGTACTCAGATGCTAGCAATGATACAACTCCCAAGTATGTCTAAGTAAAACAGATTCTAATTATTTATGTACAAGAACCTGCATAAATAAAACACACATCAAATAAACTGTTGTTCTTTCAATACTTTTGTTATCATCAAAGCTAAAAGAGAATATGTCATGAATAAATCTTGTTCTAACATTGATGTCTTTTATAAATGTGTCAGGTACAATTCTATGAGTTAGTCAAGGTGAATGTTCACTGATCATGTCCTGGGTTGACTTGAAATTCCAACCACATGAATTTCTATTTGAAATCTCTGAGTTTTTGAACAAATTTTGGTAAAACATAATTGTTAACTCAACAATGAGATCAAGCTGAATAATTCTGCTGAAGACGTGATGTCGAACAAGATGTCTTAATATGCATCTTGACATCCTGGACTGAATGGCTTAAGTTAGTTTTAATCTGCTGCAACACTCAAGGAGAAATTGCTGCATGGATCAAGGACTGAAGACTGAAGCCCAAGGAAGCAGAAGACACTATAAATAGAAGACTTAGACCTAGGTTTTCATATGCCTTAGTACGCTTGTTGTAACCTTGCTTTCTTGCGTAAGAAACAAGGGTTTAGGGTTTTGAGAGTCGTTGGCACTCTAGATTGTAAGTCTCCCTTTGTATCACTTGATACACTGTGGTAGATATAGGTGTCGCACAGATCCATAAGCCTTGAGGTATTGGATTGTGTATTGTTCTTGGATCAAGCTTTTAAGCAAATTCGAGTTAGCTTGTTTGTCAAGTATGCTTGACAGAATTCTGTATTGATAGGGATGATGTAGAAATCACAGTTGGTGATTAAGGGAAATGAGTGTGGTATCTCATATCAGGGTTCTAAACGTTTGAGTTTAACCTTGGTAAAGATGTTCATTGGGTAGATGTTAGGTATGAAGTTGTAAACGGTGGAGTTTAACTTTGTAACAGTCTACAGATAGTAGAGTCTTTTTCCTGGATTGGTATCCCCCAGATGTAGGTGAGTTACACCGAACTGTGTTAACAATTACTGTGTTCTTTATCATTCTGCAGATTTACGTTTTCTGTTAGGGTTATGATAAACATGTTGGATCAGATGTCGTGACATTTGTGTGTGTGCAGTTTTGATATTCAAGGTATCAGTTTGCTATTGTGCCTCTGAGTTTAAATGATTATGTAGCACAATATTTTGACATGTGTTAGGACATCTGCTGTCTGCATAGGCCAGAATTTCACTATTTGAGGGATAAAAAAATTGTTGACACAAAACACTGAGTTCGGCTATGCACTGTGACTCTGCATGCTTTTTGAGTATGGCTTTTGAATCCATGTTGCTTTATCTTTTAATGGATTGTAGGAGCTAATGAGAAGGAATGGTTCGAAAAATACCTGATCAATTACATTGATAAATTTTCTTGTTCGATTATTTTTGTTTCAAGGATTGGAAGATAAAGTTAGTAACAATGGAAGTAAACCTTCAAATGTAGTTTAAACTAATTCATAAATTTTAGTTTGTAAAATAAAATCTACACATTGCAGGTTGTGCCCCCAAGTCAAATTTGCTTAATTTACCAGGCTTTGAAGAAAAAAAAAGTGTGTCGTTTGTTCTTGTTGAATATGAAGGAGAACAACATGGTTTCCAAAAGGTACATATATGTTTATTTAATTCCTGAAATAATGAGTATATGTACTAAACCAATGGGTTTGATGTAGGATGGGAACATTGAGTATAGACTTGAACAACAAGTGGTTTTCTTCGCATGAGTGATAAGAGGATTCAATGTTGCTAATAACACCATTCTCGTCAAAATTGACTTCAATTTAGAGGTCATAATATACACTTTTTTTATACCTATCTTAAAATAATTGCTGATAAATCTTTGTTCACAAATATTGCTGCTATAAATTCATAAAGTTCCAATTGAAACAGTTGCACTGATGATGCGTTTGTAGCGATTCTTCCAAGACTTTGTATACATTCTAGAGTTTCTACTACTACATTTTTTCAAATCTTGATTGTAGTTCAATTTAGTCATGAATCTGGTTTAGGATTATGATATCATATTTTGAACCTGTTATATGACATATGAGTTGCGACTATTCTAAACAAAGGAACATTGTAGAATCGTGTAATATATAATTAGTACATAAAGTTAATTAAATGAAGAGTATTATATGTAATTTTCATTCTATTCTGTTCATATTAATAGGGGGTTGGGTATATATATATTTTTTTAAATATATTAACTGCGGAATTACCTGCAAAAAAAATCTAATAGGGAGATGGGTATATTTTTTTTTGTTTTTTTTATAAATATACAAGATTATAAAGTATAAAGGTTTTAATTAAACTTTGTCTCTAACTAAGCAATATTCATATTTTTTTTTCGTTTTTTTTAATATACAAGATTAGAGTATAAATTTTTTCATTTTTAATATCTATATAATGTGTGACAATGATGTGACAATTAAACTTTGGCCCCAACTAAGCAATATTTGACATATCATTTAATTAAAAATAAAAAAAATATATTCAAAGTTTGAATAATACGTTTAATATTAGATATTTTAATTTATAATATTTTTAGAAGTTATTAAAAATATTAATTAAAATAATATAATTAATTCAAATTAATTTTTCATAAATTAAGAAAACAAAAAATCAAGATTTATTAATTATAATTTAAATTAAAATCCCAAAAAAAAAATTTCAAAACTAAAATATTATTAACTATAAATTTATTAAAAAAATTATTAAAATTTCTCCTTAAGAAACACATTATCATTAATGTTTTCAAAGTCTGGAAAATTTTAAATTTGAGTTTTAATTACAATAATACAAAATAAATACAAAAAACAATAACAAAAATGTCATATTTTAAAAACATAATACTTAAATTGATTAACAATTAAAACAAATTGGTTCATCACAATCAACTACACTTTTTTTTAAAAGCAAACAGAACAATGATATAAATAAAGGAGAAGTACAAAGGCCAACAACACAAGAGAGTCTCGAGAAAAGGCACGAGGAGTACCAGTACCCAAAACAAAAAGCAACACGAGAAAATACAAAAAAGAAATCCTCCAAGCAAAAAAAAAAAACCATCAACACACAAATATCAACTACGAGAAATAAAGCAAACATAAAAACCCATCAAAACACAAGGCTAGAGCTAACCAATACAAGACCGCATGAAGAACCACGAAGCCACCGATAGAGCCAACAAGAACACAACCAATGGAGGTCGGGACCGCTCACCCCCTATAGGTTAAGAAACATGATATGATTCTCCAACCAGACCGAGAAGACTCAAAAGTTGTGCGCCGACTTACTAAGATACCATTTCTAAGTCAAGAGGATGCACATATTGTTAGACTACACTAAGTTAATCAATATATCTAAAATGGAAAAGGAAGATAAGTTCATAAGACATAAAACTTTTCAGATTTTTCATACTTCCAAATATCAAGGAGGAGACAATAAATAGCTAGGGTTCAGCTTGTGATAACAACTATGGGCCTAAACAAAATAAAATGACCCAAACAACAAATGATTAAATACTAATTGGACCCCCCCCTAATTAATAGTAACAATCCTTTAATAAAACAGATACTTTTATGTCTCAAGTGGGCCTTGGACTCTTTATAACATTACTCTCAGGCCCAATAAGAACCTTATCCTCAAGGTTCATTGATGAAGTGCTAATGGGATAATGGAGGGAATTCTGGTTGGGTTGGGCATTGGTTGAACTTTGGCCCAAAGAAGTGAAGGCCTTGGTATTAGTGGGCATAATTTTATCACGTGACCCATTGGAAAAAAACCTGGAGAGTTCCACAGAATTGGAGTAAGACGCAGCTGGCATTAAAGTACAAGAAGACGGACACGTGACACAAGGATGCTGAGATTGGGATAATGGAGATAGAGGGCAAATCTGGATGGAGGGTGACGATTTAGAATAAGAAGATAAGATGGGTCTTGGGCAGCGCTCCTTGGATAGCGTGTGAGGTGGGGAATCATAGTGGTTGGGGTTAGGTAAAGAAACTAAACCTTGGGCAGTGTGTTTTTGAAAAACCATTTCCTCATCAAAAAAAGAAACAGGCGGTGTGTGAGTGGAGTGAGACCCGCGGGCACATGGGCTGTCAGCGGAATTAAATGTTTTGGAACAAGGGCCAAGCTGCTGCACGTGGGCTGGCGTGTTAATACGGATTTGGGACCGTTGAAGAGTATCAATACATAAGGGAGTGTTGGATTTTGCAAGTAAAGTTGGTACTTCCACAAAATTTGTGGAAATATTTGGTTCGTTTCCCCACCTTAACTTATCGTTCAAAGTTTCTTTCTCTCTCAACAAAATATTTCCAACTTCCTTTGGTTGTCTTACTTCCCTGCCTTGCTTAGTAATATTTTTCTTTAAACACACTGAGTCTTCCTGAGTTTGATTATGGCCACTAAGTGCTTAGTCATGGTCCAAAAAAAAAACGGCGGGCACTCCGGTGGAAGGGGTCGAAAATGAAAGGTCGGTTGGCCACCAAAACAAGGTTAGAGGAGGGAGACATGCACCACAGGGTGAACTCTCGAAGACGAAGGTAAATCCAACATATAAGACACTTAGCCGACCCATTTTGTGATGACAAAAAGTCCATAGAACCTCTTAGCTAACTTCTGTGAAGAACGATTTGTGATGGTTTATTGTCTATAAGGCTGAAGTTTCAACAGAACTAGATCTTCTTCTTTAAAGGTAAACTCTATTGTTTTCTTGTTTGCTTGTTTCTCCATTTGGATACGAATTTTTTTTTAAATTCTTGTTTAACTGTGTTAGGATATAGTGGCGTTATTGAAAGGAGTTCTCCAAAGGATCATCAGAAACTGTATCTAACAAGTATTCCGGAATGGTGGGGGGGTATTTGTCGTACAAAGCTTTAAATGACGTCATTTGAATAGCAGTGTGAAATGAAGTATTATACTAAAAGTCGGCTAGATGGAGGAATTTGTACCATTTGCGCAGTTGTTTGCTAGCAAAGTAACACAAGTTTGTTCCAATAGATCGATTTACCACTTCGGTTTATCTGTTGGTTTCTGGGTGATAAGCGGTGCGGTATTTCAATGTAGTGCCCTGAACTTTGAAGAATTGCTTCCAAAATTTGTTGAGAAACAGAGGGTCACGGTCAGATATGATGGACTTAGGAATCCCATGAAGACGTGAGATTTCCACAGAGAACCGGAAGGCCAGATCTTGAGCAGCAAACTTAGTGCGCATAACGATGAAATGTGCATATTTCGTGAGGCGATCACAACAACCCAGATCACTGTATGACCAAAAGAATTTGGTAAGTGTGTTATAAAATCCATTGTTAGCTTTTCCCACACTTGATTTGGAACTGACAGGAGTTGTAGTAACCCCTTTTTCTTTTGTGTTTGATATTTATTGTGTTGGCAAGTAGAACAATGCTTAACAAACTCTTTAACTGCGATTTATAAACCTGGCCATGAAAAGGATGCAGAGACACGGGCTAGAGTTGCTTGGACGCCTGAGTGACCAGTTGTGGGGATACTATGAAACTCATGAAGAATATTGTGACGAAGCCCATGTAGATCAGGTATGAATAATCTGTCTTTGTGGTACATTAAGCCTTTGGAAAATTTGTAGAACTGATTGTTATTGTTGTGTATGATTTGTTCAACTAATGTCTTGCCTGCGGTGTCTTTTGCATAAAACTCCCTAAGTTTACACAAGAGGTCTGGGATGGGGGACGACAAAGCCAGCAACACAATATTGTCGTTGTGGAGTTGTCTGCTCAAAACATCAGCAATGAGATTTGATTTTCCAGGTTTGTAAAATATTTCAAAGTTAAAGCCTTGTAGTTTAGAAGCCCATTTCTGCTATTCTGGTGTCTGTATCTTTTGGAGAAAAAGATTCTGCAAACTCTTTTGATCTATATGAATGTCAAATTATTGTCCTAGAAGATATTGACGCCACTTTTTACAGCTTCTGTAACAGCAAACATCTCTCGCACATACACTGATGTTGACTGCATACGAGGACACAACTTCTTACTGAAGAAAGCAATGAGATGACCTCCTTGGGACAAAACGGCACCAAATGCAACTCATGAAGCATCTGTCTCAACAATGAATTTTTTTGTAAAATATGGTAAAGCCAGGACCCGCATGTCGGTCATTATTTGTTTTAACTTTTTAAAGGCTTCGGCCACCTTTGTACTCCACACAAACTTAGTGGAACGCAACAAATCGGTGAGTGGAGCGGTGAGAGTAGCATAATTTCGAACGAATCGACGATAAAAACCAGTAAGGCCCAAAAATCCACAAAGAGCAGTGAGTGAACGCAATTGGGGCCAATCTAGAATGGCCTTGTTTTTGTTCGGCTCGGGTGCAACACCACCCACTGATATTACATGACCAAGATAATTAACTTGATTCACTGCAAACACACACTTGGAGATTTTCACAAAAAATGAATTAGACTGTAGCAAATCAAAAATGACCTGCAAATGAATTAAATCATCATTGAAATTAGGACTATAAATCAGTATTTCATTGAAGAAAACTAAAACAAATTTTCGTAATGAGGACGTATAAGATCGTTCATAGCTGACTGAAAAGTGGAGGGGCGTTAGTGAGCTCGAAGGGCATAACGAGGAATTCATAATGCCCATCAAAATTGGGTAGAGCCCAAGTCATCTAAGAGTTTGTCGATGGTAGGAATTGGAAAACAGTCTTTCATAGTCATAACATTGAGAGCACGATAGTCTACGTAGAAACACCAAGTTCCATCCTTTGTTTTTTACAAGTAATACGGGTGAGGAAAATGGGTTGTGACTAGGAATTATGACACCTTGTTGTAACATATCATGGATAATGGAGGTCATTGCTTCCTTTTGGGAATGTGGGAAACTATATAGTTTGACATTGATTGGTCGTGTGTTGGGTTCGAGGGGGATGTGGTGGTCATGTGGGCGTTTAGGTGGGACGCCTGAGTTTTTTTGAAAAATTGTTGGGTACTGTTGGAGCAAGTTATGAATTTTTAGGTGTAAGTCTGGTGGTAAGGAGTCAAAAGTGGTAGTTGCTGTAGAGCCAACTATTTGGGAGGAATCAATTGGGTGAAGGGTCATTAGGTGGAAGGAGATGACAGAGTTAGTGTGAACAAGTTGGCATAATTGGTGGAAGGTGGTGTGAATTGCGTGAGATGTAGGGTCGCCTGTTAAGGTCATGGGGTTGTTTTGATGGGTAAAAGTGATAGAGAGAATAGAGAAATATGCCTGAATTGGGCCCAAGGTGCGTAACCACGCCATGCCCAAAACCACATTAGCGCCTTCAATTGGCAATAAGTAAAAAGGAAGTTGAAAGGACTTGTTTTGTAGAACAATTTGAACCCTTTGGCATATACCTTCACATTGTAAGTGGAATCCATTTCATACCATTACTGAAAATTGTGGGATGGGGGTTGTTTTGAGATTGAGATGATGAGCAATGCGAGGTTGGAGAATATTGTGAGTGTTGACTATATCAACGAGTACCATAACTGATAATCCACCAATTAGTCCTTTAAACTTGAGGGTTTGGGGGGAAAATTGACTAGTTAGTGCATGAATGGATAGCTGAAAGTAAGTATCAGCACTGTCTTGCTCATCATTTTCCAAATTAGTGATGTCTTGAACAAAATTATGTTCTTCCAAGACTTTATCTTCTGCCAAAAGAATAATAAAAATATTTGTAGAACAGTTGTGACCCGGAATAAATTTTTCATCACAATTAAAACATAGTCCTTGAGCCATTCGTTCTTAAAGTTGGGTTTGAGAGAGGCGTCGAATGGGAAGTTTGGTAGGAGTAGTGGATGTTTGAGGTTTGGTAGGTATTGTTCCTTATGGGTTAGGGAAAGTGGAATGTTTTGAAGGTTGGGAGTTGGGGACAGTGGTACTGTGTTTTTTATAAGGGCTAGAGAAAGGTTTTGAGAATTTGGGTTTACTATCTTTGAGTTTGGATTCAATGAGTTTAGCAAGCCCAATAGCTTGGGAAATTGAAGTGGGTTTATGAATAGCCATTTCATTGCGAATCTTTAATGTCAGCCCTGAAACAAAACAATTCAAAATCGCATCCTGGGGGCAAACCAACAACTTGATTGCCTAATTTTTAAACTTAGATTGGTATTCCACAACAGACCCTTGTTTTAATTTAAATAATTCAGCTTGATGATTCTCATAAGAAGAAGGACCAAAACGTAATTCCAATGCTTTTGTGAAAAAAACCTAGTAAGATAATAATAAATTCGGATGCATCCATTTAAACCAGGCCAAAGCCTCATCTTTTATGTAAAAAGAAATTAATGATAATCTATTTTCATGTGGCAGATTATAGAAACTGAAAAAATTGTTCCACTTGAAACAACCAATCTAATAGATTTAAACCATCATACATTGCAAGCTCAAGCTTAGGGGTACGAAAAGGTGGTAAACGGGGAATATGGGAAAGTTGTGGGTAAAGGTTTTGCTGGAAAATGGGAAAGTTATAGGTTGGGGTCTGTGTAAAAAATGGTTGAGTGGGGATGTGTGCTGAGAATTAAGGTGGTGGCTGAGCAGTTGTGTTACATATTGTGATGGTGACAGTAGGTTGTGTATGTGAGTGAGAGAAAGTAGCTGACTGTCTTAAAGGGGTATTTGTGGGTGAGGGAAGATGAATAACAGGGGTAGGAACCATGGATATAGATGAAGGATTTTGAGTAATACTTAAAGAGCTTGATGCTGAGTGAACAATAGCAGAGTGTGGTTGTTCCTTTTGTGTAAGGAGTTTGTGTAGGGTTGATATAATGGATTCATGTCTAGAATCCAAGATATGTTTATCATTATCCATTCTAGTGTGAATCTGACCCAAAATCTGCTCTAAATCTGCATTAACCTTGTTAACCCTTTCATCCATTTGTTGTTGAATTTGTGCCATAGCATTGTCAAGGGAAAAATGAGCTGTTTGGATAGCCTCTTTAACAATCTCTCTTGAGGGGGGTTGTTAGGTTTGGGAGGAGCCATGAGAACAAGAAATGAGAGCACCAAATGTTAGACTACACTAATTTAATCAATAGATCTAAAATGGCAAAGGAAGATAAATGCATAAGACATAAACCTTTTCATATTTTTCATACTTCCAAATATTAAGGAGGAGACAATAAATAGCTAGGGTTCAGCTTGTGATAACAAATATGGGCCTAGACAAAATAAAACGACCCAAACAACAAAGGATTGAATACTAATTGGACCCCTAATTAATAGTAACAATCCTTTAATAAAACATATATTTTTCTATCTTTAGTGGGCCTTGGACTCTTCATAACATGTATCCTCCATTTCTTTTTGAGTCACTGAAGATCTAGAAAAATATATATCATTTCAGAATTTTCAAATCGACCAAACCATGGCATGCCAAACCATCGTCAACCTCCCTCTAAATCTAAGAGCATTTTCACTAAAAAAATTACAACCACCCTCTCTTTCATTTTAGTTTCATTTCTAAAAATCTGCCATATATCTGCAACCGATTTCTATATCCATCTCCCTTTCTCTTACTGAACCACCATTTGAGTCTGTATACAATTCTGTTATGGTGAAAATCCATCACAGATATGAAAGATTCTTAATGACAACAAGAAGAAGAGAAGGACAACAATATATGTTGAATTTGTAAATGTGGTTCTTTATTTTTGTATGATTGATTCATAATTATTGGGTAAACAAAAATTAGCGTAATTATGGGTTATTGTTTTGAATATGATTTTTAGGAATAAGATTCTTAATTCACAATTTTCTATTTTCTGGTTAATAGAGATCTTATAAATGATTGGGTCTCAAATTGGGAGAAAATTGATGTTTTGCATGATTTCAAACTCAGAATATAAGTTGTTTCATCATGAGTTAGCTAAGCTTGTAAGTTGGAATTGAAAACTTATAATGCTGTGTTTTGGATTTCACTGATCCTTACAAATATATAACAGAAATAGTTCAGATAACTTGCTTTAAGGATAAAGATAGTTTTCTATCTTCAATCTATTACATATATTGTTATTCTCTTCTGATTACTTTTGGGTGCATCCTTTGACAACTTTGTATCATATGTGTTTGAAATAAATTCCTTTATACATTAGAGGGAAGTGTTTGATTTATGGCTGTCGTGGGAGTAGAAATGAAGCACGTGGATGGTGCACCAGATGAGAGAATTGTTTTGTGTTCTATTTTATGGATTTTTTATGTTTTCTGAGTTTATGAAGATGAAGATCATGAAATTGTTTATGGGTTAGTGATGAAGATGATAGATCTGATTTTGTTTTCTCAATTACTGAAAATGTTAATGATATTGTGTTGTTTAAGGAGAAACTTTAATAATTTTTTTTATAAATTTACAATTAATAATATTTTAGCTTTGAAGTTTTTTTTTGGAATTTTATTTAAAATGTAATTAAAAAAATTTGATTTTTTGGTTATTATTTTTATGTTATGAAAAATTAATTTCAATTAAATGTATTATTTTAATTAAAATTATCTCATAACTTATAAATTAAAATATTAAATGGATTATTCAATTTTTTAGTATTATTTTTTAATTTTAATTTAAGTGATATGTCAAACATTGCCTATTTGGAAGCAGAATGTAATTGCCACATATTAAATAGATACGCCACATACGTAAAATGGGAAGGGATAAAAAAATCTTGAATAAAATAAAGGGTTAATAAAGTTTTTGGTCCTCCTAAATATCTCATATTTTATTTTTAGTTTCTCTAAAAATTTTCTTCAAAGAATGGTCCTCATAAAATTTTTAATTTTAACTTTTGGTCCTTCCTGCCAAAATCGTCGCTAAAACTGTCGTCATTTCCGTCGCTAAATAAAAAACTGTTGCTAAAACCGATTAAAACCGTCGTTAATTATGTCTCTAAATTGTAAAAACCATTGCTAATTGGCAGGAGGGACCAAAAGTTAAAATTAAAAAATTTATGAAAATTATTCTTTGAAGAAAATTTTTGAGAAACTAAAAGTGAAATTAAGATATTTATGAGGATCAAAAACTTCATTAACCCTAAAATAAAATTAAGGACCAAAAAATTAAATTTTAAAATAGAAGAATAAAAAAAAAAAAAAAAACACCTAAATAGAGATCAAAATGCATTTAAGTCAAATATAAATAAACTATACACTTAAAATAGTGTCACTAACTAATCAGAGGCTGAAAAGAGAAAAATAAATATAGTTTCACTAACTAATCAGATGAAAAGAGAATAATAATTCAATTTATTATATGATAAAAAATGACAATGAAGGGGAAAGAGTATGATGACAAGATTTGATGCACAAATACATAGCAATTCATGACAAAGCCTTTGTGTTTCTAGTTAAATCCATTATTTCTATGGGAGCTGGGGCCACAGAACTTGTAGGAGCATCAACTACTGGACCATGCCTCCTTGGAAGGGAACCATCATCAGCTACAACAATAAATATTTATTTTAGATGAAAAATACTTTAATAATAATAATAATAATAATAATAATAATAAAAGTGTTTATCTCTAAGTCGTATTTATAGCATAAAGATGAAGTGAAACTTACAATCCCACATGACGAAATTATCACAACGCCATTTACATAAGGGGTCTGTTATGAATTTGGGCAATACACTTGCATTGGTGCAATAAATGAAGCAATCTTCTGGAGATACTACTTTTTCACCATATTTAACAGAAATATTTTGACCTTGAACAGTTACAAGGCACACTAGCAACAACAAAGCAACAAATTTGTTTGACATTGTACTTTGAAAATTTTAACCATGTAACAAGATTTTATTATGCTTTATTGTTGGTAGTTTTATTGTTTTCCTCTCTCCCGATTTGTTTCTGTGGAATATCGAAAGTATATATACATGTGTTTGTGGGTTGTGAGCCACATATACTGTCAACTTTGTTACTAAGAGTTTTGTTCTCCAACCATTTGTTTGTTCAACATTGATTTCTATTTGTTCTTTAGCTAAGATGGCGTGTTCTCAAACTATACGTTTTACCTTATTTTGTTTTATAATTAAAATAATTAATTTTAATATATATATATATATATATATATATATATATATATATATATATATATATATATTCATTTAACTATTATATCAATAATTGCAAGTAGGCTATAAATTTACAAATACATTAATAAAATATTGCGGTCGTCTACAAGTATATACTGATTGCTTGCCCTCGAATGTGTGGTCCGAGTGGTTTAACTATCAGTTGTTATAGAGGACTGGGTCCTTGGCTTCTTAGTCGGTTGATTCTTGAAGGACGTGTCCGAGGTGTCGTGTTTTGTATTCTTCTGTTGATGCTTGTCTGGGAGATTGGTCGCGCTGAGGTATACGGTCAGAGTCTGGCTGTTGATTTCGAGTTTTTTGAATTGCTCAGTCTGATATTTCGATGGTTGTACTCGTGCTCTATTCCTCAGAGTAGAGGTGACCCAACGCTCATGAGCTCCGAGCTCTCTGCTGTGTGTCTGTGTTGACTAGGTGTTCATCAGGGGAATGATGGGATTCCTACTTGTTCACGCCATTCTCAAACGGAATCCGAGTGTTCAGTGGTGAATCTGTCAAATTGGAGGATCCTGCGCCGGTCAGATATGGATATCGATAGGTCTTCTGGAGGACGGGATATGAGATATTATCAACTAGTCATATTCAGTGGACCTGTGTTTCGTTGTCCACTCGGTGGAGACTTTGGTGCATCCTATGGAAATCCTATGATATCCACAGGATGCACCTCGGTATTTGTTTGGCGCTCAGCGTTATCTACGAACTTACGATGCTTGAGCGCCATTAACTACGAACTTGCGATACTTTTCTGATGCTTCCTACGCAATCGTCCTAATCATGACGAAAAGCGTGGGCGTCTTCAGTTGGTCAGTGGTTTGTAGGGTGTTTGCCCTTCCTTTACAAAAATTGGCTTCAGAGGCCGATGCAATCCTAGATATGGATCTTAGATTGTTTTCTCTTCTGATCAACGAGATCTTTGAGGAAATTGTAGATCTTGATGGCGAAATCGAGGCTAAAGAGGTGACCAAACGAATCGGCTACAACGAACCTCCGTGATCACTTCTTAAAATTGTCGCTTTTAAGATCCAGAGGGGCACGAACGAAGAAATCGAATAGAGAACGCTGATTTGCATTGGTCGTTCGGATCTGAAGGATGTTACGAGTTGGTGAGTCGAAATTTGGATTCAATATTGTGAAAATCGTAGGAATCAGAAGTTGATTCCCACTGACGACGCCAATGTTCTGTTATGGAACCAGAAATGGAAGAATTTGTAGAAGATACAATAGAGCAAAGCTTCTCAGGCGATGCAAGGGAAGAGCGTATCAATCTGAAGGTTGCTATCGTGATGCTTTTGAAATCAGAGGTGTTGATCTTGAACTAGTGTTGCTAATCTTTGGTGTATTGGACCTAAGGGGTGACTGCTGATTAGCACTCAAACGCCCAAGTCAGTTAGGGTTCAAGATAATCATAGTGAAAGTGGAGATTAGAGATTGTGTACCTGATAACCCCTTGAGAAGGTATTTATACCTTGGACTTAATGAAGTGGGCATGATAATTGAGCCTTGCCTGATAGGACCTTTGGTTGGCACAAAACTAATATTATTATTATTATTATTACTATTATTATTATTATTATTACTTCATACTTTTATTTAAAATTAAATTATCTCAACAAATATGTTTGATAAGATTTCTGTATATTTATAATTTTTTTTATGAAAATATTTAGTTACAACTTGTGGTGTTCTAAAATCAAACATTAAACATAAATTATTTATGTGCGGAGAAATCTTAGGAGTTCTAATTTTCTTATTAGATATTGTGTATTTGATCGGGAGAAAATATTTCAGTATTGGATCCTTAACGCCTTTACGAAGATACCACCTTAATTAATCTTTAGCATATACAAACCTTAT
This sequence comes from Lathyrus tuberosus, assembly GCA_022829125.1. Classification (NCBI taxonomy): domain Eukaryota; kingdom Viridiplantae; phylum Streptophyta; class Magnoliopsida; order Fabales; family Fabaceae; genus Lathyrus; species Lathyrus tuberosus. Next base: position 2,560,626 of record JALAZF010000337.1, read on the forward strand.
AGTGGTTGAACTCAAAATAGTTAATTTTAGGTGGGAAACGGGAGGGAAGTGTAGGGATATATTTGTGGATGACCTGGAGATCCGTCTAGAGGAAACTTTGACGTGTGAGCCAAGAAAGAATGAGTCTCCACCAACTCCTGATATATAGGTGGTCAATAACTCCCCTGGAGATGAAGGTAGTGGTTGACGCCACTAAGGGTGATTGAAACCCTAGGTCTCAGAGATCCCTATAAATACATTTGCTCTCAAAGAGATGGGACAGACCCCAATTAATACACATTTTTACCACCTCAAAAGAGCACAACGCTCGCTACCGTCTTAATACATGATGTGTATCCGCAAGTGCACAGAAATGCCAATTATAGTATTAAAAGTGTCGAACCCACAGAGACCAATGTCAGTCTATTATAGTCTATTTTTGCTTTGTAAATCTAAGGCTATCGGTAAATGTTTTGCTAGCAAGAGAATTAAAAAGATCGGTTTTAGAATTAATTGAAACGGAGACCGAAATATAATTTTCGGGATACCTTCAGAACTCAGATAAATTTTGGCACTTCATTTAGTTTTAAAATATTTTTTCAGAGGAATTACTAATTTAAAAACACTACTCACTTTCGCGCAGCCCGTTTTATGTTTCAAAACCATGATTGCCATGTTGTCGCTCTGCAAGTTACAATTTCAAAACAATTTTTGAAAACCGATAAGTCCTAATAAATTAATAAAGCACTGTCGCTATTTTAAGAAATTAAAAATCTAAATTTTATGATCGGATACCGGTCTCACACTACCGCACTATTAACTGGTATCTGAGTGCTTTCGCTTTCGCGCAAGGCTTTTTAACTTTTAAAATAAAATTTAGAACAAGAAAAATAATTTAATATTGAAAAATCAGTGCTAATAAATTTTACCGAGTCCCGTCAGAATAACGATCCTCACATCCCGGACTCTCTTAATTTAAGCTAGCATATTGGATACATGAAAAAGCATAAATATAATATCAATTACAGTAAATAAATTATGTGAGGGATATTCTTCTATTTACCTTGTTTTAATGATGTCAACAAACATGTAAGAAACTAGACTGTAATTTGAGCGGTATCACTACATGTGTCTAGATGCATAGGATCTTGTTTTTCCCAAAAATAAATGTCCAATATCGTTTTAGTTGTGTCTAGTATGTGTTTCTGATCTTGGTCTGGTGAAAATGCTCAGAAAATTGAATTTTTTAAAAAAAATGCACTTCATGCGCTGACCCTCCTAACCTCCAAAACCTGCGGGAAAACGCACAATTCAATGGACACAAAAATATTTGTTTATGCGTCGACGCATGGAGTTAGGAGGTCGACGCATGACTTAAAAACTCTGCTTTTTTCACTTAATTTCTTTTCTGTTATTTCTGTTATTATTTTTTGTTGGTCATTTTATTTTCATATAAATAGTTTTGGTCATCATTTCATTTCACTAACAAGAAACATGAAAGATATATGTCATTTCTCTCTTCATCTTCATCTTCTTCATTGTGTAAACAAACAATCACACATAATCATCTTTGTTTGTGTCTCCCATTGATCGAAGTGATAACGTTCAGAATTTAGGAAGTGTGATCTTCATCTTCTGGGTTGAGAGTTTGGCAGGTGTTTCTTGAATCAAACCAATTGTTTTGTCCTCCAAGAATCAGATAGATTTTTGGGGGTTTTTGCACAAACTGTTCTTTCTACAGGGATTCGGCTGGGCGAAGGAAACCGGAAATTGGCGCAATTTTTCGGTTTAGTAGTTGTAATCAGAGGATCGTAGAAAGGAGGTTTGGGTTCGAATTCTTGGTAGATCGCAATTGACCGAGTGAAGGTAACTGAAGAACAGTGGTTTCTTTCGGTTTAGTAGCGTGGGATGGTAATTGGATCAACCATATTTGAAGGACTTGATTCATCTCGAATCAAGGGAAGAGAAAATTTTGCATCAACAATCGAAGACGTTCGAGGATTTGGATGTTCATAGTTTTCTCTTGTAATAAACAATTTGCAACAACTATATATATATATATATATATCTCAATTCCATTTGTGGAATTGGGGGCAGACGTACCCAGAGCGAGGACGATTGGGGAACTGCCTATTCAAACTGCGTTTGTTCTCTCTCTCCTTAACTCTTTTACAATTCAGTTCGTTCGAATTTGTGAAGTCGCAAGTCATCGAAATTTCTATCGTAGAGTAATTGTAAGCTGATAAACTGTTTTGTTAAATTGATACAATTCCTTGAATTGTATCTTGGAGCAGCTTTACATTACCCTCCATAGAAATTCTGCACTTAGTGTGTTTATGCACACTAGGTGTTTGATAATTTGTTTCAAAGCAAAATTCGAACTCGTTGCCTTTAATTACTTATCACTTTACCTCATTAGATTGGAATAAACATCAAGCAACGGATATTTTGTTGACTGCGTTATTAAGTGTAGTATTCAAAACTGAATTTTTCTCTTCCATACTCATCCGTGATATATTCGCGCATATCCGATCCTTTTGGTAGAAGGTTCGTTGTAGACGTTCTATCTAGTGGTAGCTTCCATTAAACAATTTTTAAAACAAATTTTGTAAACCATTTGCGTGTAAAACTCAAGGGATCTATTCAACCCCCCTTTCTAGATCCATAGCCATCGTCTAACAAGTGGTATCACGAGCTCCGGTTAATTCTGGTTCTTCGGTAAAACTTTTTGGATCATGGCGAACGAACCTAAGGGGGCTTATAATAGAGCTCCAGTTTTTACAGGTGAAAACTACAGCTACTGGAAGGATTGTATGCGCGTCCATATTAATTCCATAGATCGGAAGGTTTGGAACGTTATTTTAAACGGTCCCATGGAAATTACTATGACTAACGCGGAAGGCGTTGTTGTTCCTAAACCCGAAGCTCAATGGACTGACGAGGACGAGAAAAAGTACAGCTATGATTGGAAGGCTCGTAATATGATCATCTCCTCCTTGGGAGTTGATGAGTATTATCGAGTCTCCCATTGTGAAACGGCCAAAGCCATGTGGGATGCTTTACAAGTAGCCCACGAAGGCACTAATGATGTTAAGATGGCTCGTGTTAATACACTAACGCAAGAGTTTGATTTGTTTTACATGAAGCAAGGGGAAACCATTGCGGATATGCAAAAACGATTCACTCACATTATCAACAAATTGCATGTTCTTGGTAAACCAATTCCAAATGAGGTTTCTACTAACAAAATTCTGAGGTGTCTTAATAGGGAATGGCAACCGAAGGTAACCGCTATCAAGGAGGCCAATGATCTTGCTACACTAGACCTCACAACACTATTTGGTAAACTCGATGAGCATGAGCAAGTGCTCATTAGATTGGATAAACATGAAAAGAGTATCAAGAAAGAGAAGGCAAAAGATACGGAGAAGAAGTCGATATCTCTTAAGGCTTCTTGTTCAAAGTCCACACATCAAGAGCTAAGTGATGATGAAACCAATAATGACAAAGATGAAGAATCCGGTGATGATATGGGCTTATTTGTGAAGAGATACAATAGATATGTTCGTAAGAACGATATTCAATACTCGAATAGAAATCTGGTCAAGTTTAGGAAGCAATCTAGAAGCAAAGGAAATAAAAATGGCAAGGTAAAAGGGACGTGGTACAACTGTGGAAAATCCGGGCACTACAAGTCGGATTGTCCATCTCTAAAGAAAGACAAAGATAAGGATAATGACAAGAGTCGCTCAAACAAAAAGTCCAACAAGTCTCGACGAGCATACATCGCTTGGGAAAGCGATAGTGAGTCGGAGAAAGATGATTCCTCAAGTGATGAAAGTGAATCCGATAACTTTTGTCTTATGGCACGCCACAACAAAGCAAAAGAGGTAAAGCATTCTAAATATGATCATGTTAATACTATGTCGCATTTAGAGTTACGAAAGGCTTTTGACATGTTACACTATGAGGCTAAGGAAGCATTTCAACGTTTAGCCTCAAATAAAAGGATTTTCACGTATTTGGGGAAGAAGGTTTCCGATTCCGAAAAGGAATTGGAAGCTCTCAAAAACTATATAGTGGACACATCAAAAGCCAAGGTTGAAGAGGATCCTACCTCTTGGTTCAATTGGGGATATGACACTTGTCATATTTGGCAACGAGAGGTGAGAACCCTCAAGGCCAAATTGGACAAGGCTCTTAAGCCAAAAGTTACGTTTGCTATTAATCGATCACATTTTCGTGAGAGCATGAATAATCCATATCAAAAGTATACCTATGTGATTCGAGATAGTGATAGCAAAAGTAAATTCCAAATGAACCGTAATTGTCTTTACTGTTGTAAGCCTGGTCATACTATTGCGAAATGCCGCTTCAGAAGGTTTCTTGTTCCGAAAGGCATCTACCAATGGTTGCCCAAGTGCGGTCTTGGTTTCACTCACCTTAAAGGACCCAATGAAAATTGGGTACCTACTATCCCTTGATTGTTTTTGTAGGTACAAAGTCTTGAGACCACCGAAGGAAGATGGGTTCTGGATAGTGGCTGCTCGAGACATATGACCGGGGACATATCCCTTTTCATCGACTTTGTGGCGAAGAAAAAGGGGTTTGTTACCTACGAAGATAACAATAAGGGACAGATTCTTGGCAAAGGTAGTGTAGGTAACCCCTCATCTACTACTATCTCTGATGTGCTGCTTGTGGAAGGCCTTAGACACAACCTTTTAAGCATTAGTCAACTATGTGACAAGAATTATAAAGTATCTTTTTCAAAGGATTGTTGCATAGTTGAAGATAGCGACAAAAAGAATGTGTTTAAGGGCTTGAGGGTGAATGTAACACCCCACTTTCCCATTTATGAAAACACATAAATCTCTATGAAAATAATCAGAGTTTTTACACCAAAATAAAGTAGGATGCCACACTTGAAAACCAACAAAACAAATCTCCTTTATTTTAATAAGATCAAACAGCGGAAAATTTATTCAATTTTTCAATTTACGGCCATCTGCCAATAACACCAAAACTCCGCATAAAATCGTGGTTCACCATAATGTTCATCAAAAATAAAGATACTTAACAAAAGAACAACAAATAACAAAATGAATGAAATCCCCAAAATCCCGTGTTACGTATCAGAGCACTCCTATGGACTCGATCAGCAACACCAATATCCAAGCTATCTAGGTACTTGGATTATCTGTACTTCCGAAGAAGCACAGACACAACAACAACAACAAAGGGGTGAGAAATCACATTCAATATTATCGGTGAATAAATACATGATAACAAGGTAGCATTCACATACATAAGTCAACAACACACCAACACGACCTACTGTCCAATATCATCAACAACATCAAATAATAATGTAATGCAACACGACACCATGTATGCGGTACCGACTCATTGATTCATTCAATCGAACCCCGGATAGATCACATACACCTCTACTTGGCAATGATCTAACCCCCACCATTCTCCATATAGGAGTACGGATGAATCACATACACTCCTCCTGAGCAATGATTCATCCCACCAATCACCATGAATATACAAGACTCAACTATGCACAACAAAACATGTATACAAGCGTAAATACATGCACACGATCCTCCTGATCACATCATACATATCATCAACACCATCGTCATGTAATTTGCTTCATACACAACAAACACCCAATTAATTAATTAATTAATTAAAATTATTTAAATTAATATTTTCATCACCTATGTCTTATTTCTCAGCACCTGGCACCTATTCCCAACCTCTCAAACCAAGAAAAACCTATTCCGATGAGAAGACGGAAAAGAAATCGCAAAAAAAATATGAAATTCTACACCACTGCTGTCCATACGCGTATTGACCTGAGCCATACGCATATGACTTGCTCCCTCGCCCTTACTTACGCGTATGCCCCCATCTGATACACGTAAGGCCTCCTGCCTGGCCCTGCCATACACGTATTTCCCAACTTCATACGCGTATGGGCAGAGACCCATTTTTCCTTCAATTTCCAACTCTCAGATCTACATACGCGTAAGGCTACTCCATACGCGTATTGCCTTGCCAATCATAAGCGTACCATACGAGTATGACCAGAGGTTCGTGCCAAACCCTCCCCTCAAGCTCCCCTTACGCGTAAGGCTCCCTTTCCTTCACTCCCATACACGTATGGCCTAGCCCAATACGCGTATGGCCATATCTGTTACGCAAATGGCCAGAAACCTCACCAGTCTACATTCTGCTACGAATTCCACACTTCTTCACTTCCAACCAGTCCTATAATCGTTTCTACATGAATTTTAGGTCCAATTTTCATCTTTTCTCTTGTACCTAGAATTACTACATGTATTACAGGTCTAAAATATCCAATCTTTCTCCTAATTTGGATAAAAAACAATAGATCTGTAACAGATGTTCATACAACAGCAACAACAGCAAAAATTCATATTATCACCAATCAATATGTGCACGATTTCATCATCATAGCAGGCATATACAACAGATCAACAACACAACAGTTTGCATACAAATTCCTACGGGGTTAAGGACTCCCCACTACCCTATCATGAATGAATCACCAATATTAAACCCGTTTCTCCCCCTTACCTCGAATCTTTACAGAAAATCTGGACAATTGGGGAAGAAGATCAAGCCCTAGCACACCTTGTTCTTTCTCTCCTCTTGGTTCTCTATTCCTCGTTTCACGTGCCAAAACCTTTCTATTTTCCCTCAAAACTCTTCTAATTCTCTTAATCCTATTTTAATTAAATTAATTAATAATAATAGCAATAATAACAATAATAATAATAAAATAATAATATTACTATTATTAATTAAATTATTATTATTATTAACTATACCACTATTAATATTAATCTAAAGGCTTTATCTCACCAACTCACCCTCCTAACTAAGGGCAACCCTTAAACGCACTCAAAACACTCCCCCAAACAAGGTCATACAAATAAAATAACACAAGACGTCTAAATAATTAAAATGGGGTGTTACAACTCTCCCCCACTTAAAGTATTTTCGTCCTCGAAAATTACCTGATGGAAACAAATCTGGGTACGACTCTCGCATCCTGCTTTCCAACTCTCAGGTCACACTGCCTCCTGCAGCACCTCCCCAAGCCACTCTCACCAGAGGTATCTCCTTCCCTATGAGTTGCTTCATCTTACGATCTTCGATCCTCAACGGCATCGTCTCTACGGTAAGATTCTCTCTGATCTGAACTCTGTCTCTCTGAATCACATGAGACGGATCTGAAACATACTTCCGAAGTTGCGACACATGGAACACGTCATGCAAGTTTGAAAGTTCAGGCGGCAGCGCCACCCTATAAGCCACTGTACCAACCCTCTGCAAGATTTGATACGGTCCAATAAACTTAGGATCCAACTTCTTGGATTTCAAAGAACGACCACGCCGGTCACTGGGTTAACTCTTAGGAACACGTGATCACCTTCACTGAATTCCAAATCTTTCCTCCTGTTATCATGATAACTCTTCTGTCTACTCTGGGACGTTTTCATCTTCTCACGGATCATCTGAATTGTCTCAGTAGTTTGTTGCACAATTTCAGGTCCAAGCACCACATTCTCACCTGTTTCATACCAACATAGAGGTGTCCTACACCTCATACCATACAAAGCTTCGAAATGCGCCATTCCGATGCTATAATGGTGACTGTTATTATACGTGAATTCAATCAATGGCAAATGAGTATCCCACGCACCACCTTTTTCCAATACACAGGCCCTCAGCAAATCCTCCAACGACTGAATGGTCCTCTCTGACTGACCATCGGTCTGTGGATGATATGTCGAGCTCAACTTCAACTTAGAACCCAAGGCTTCCTGCAGACTCCTCCAAAATTTTAAGGTAAACCTCAGATCTCTATCCGACACTATGCTTGACGGAACACCATGTAACTTCACAATTATCCTGATATAAATTTCTGCCAGCTTCGACAACGAAAAACTGATGTTAATTGGTATAAAATGTGCGGACTTCGTAAGTCGATCCACCACTACCCAAATAGCATCGAAGCCTCTTGCCGTATTTGGCAAACCAGTCACAAAATCCATAGCAATAATATCCCATTTCCATTCAGGAATCTATAACGGTTGCATCAATCCCGAAGGCTTCTGGTGCTCTACTTTTGACTTCTGACATGTCAAACAAGCGTAGACAAACTGAGCTATGTCCCTTTTCATACCGAACCACCAAAACAACTTCTTCAAATCATGGTACATCTTTGTAGTTCCCGGATGAATACTCAAGCTACTCCGATGACTTTCCTCCAAGATCGCCTTTTTCAATTCCTCATTATCCGGCACACAAATCCTGCCCCGGAACCTCAACACACCAACATTATCCACTTTAAAGTCACTATCAGGGTCATCTCCTCCTGCAGGCATCAAGTCCACTAATTTCACATCCAGTTTCTGATTTTCTTTAATTACATCCAAAAAGTCGTTATTCACCTTCAGCATACCCAATCTGATACTTTCCGGTGTAGTTTCACAAACCATACTCAAATCTCTGAACTGTTCAATCAATTCCATTTCCTTCACCATTAACGCAGACATATGGATTGTATTCCGACTCAAAGCATCTACCACAACATTAGCTTTCCCCGGATGGTAACTCAAATTGAAATCGTAATCCTTTAAGAACTCTAACCACCTTCTCTGCCTCATATTCAATTCTTTCTGGTCGAACAAATATTTTAAACTTTTGTGATCACTAAATACTTCAAATCTTGATCCATACAAATAATGTCTCCAGATTTTTAACACGAACACCACTGTAGCTAATTCCAGATCATGAGTATGATAGTTTCTCTCATGCACCCTCAACTGTCTTGAAGAATAAGCCACTACCTTGCCACCTTGCATCAACACACCACCTAATCCCATCTTAGACGCGTCGCAATACACTACAAAAGAATCATTTGGATTGGGTAAAATTAACACTAGTGCTGTAGTCAACTTCTTCTTCAGTTCCTCAAAACTTTCCTCACAGGCAGCATCCCAGACAAAAGCTTGATTCTTCCTGGTCAACTGAGTCAATGGCAACGCCAATTTAGAAAACCCTTCAATGAATCTTCTATAGTAACCTGCCAAACCCAAAAAGCTTCTAATCTCCGTTGCGGTCTTTGGAGTTTCCCACTGAAGTACTGCACTTACTTTAGAGGGATCCACCGCTATACCATCACCAGAAATCACATGACCCAAGAAACTCACGGTCTTCAACCAAAATTCACACTTCGAGAACTTTGCAAACAGTTTGTTATCTTTCAACACCTGTAATGCAATTCTCAAGTGACCTGCATGCTCTTTTTCAGACTTAGAGTAAATCAGTATATCATCAATAAATACCACAATAAACTGATCTAGATAAGAATGAAAAATACGATTCATATATTCCATAAATACACCCGGCGCGTTAGATACTCCGAAAGGCATCACTGCATATTCGTAATGTCCGTAGCGAGTTCTGAAAGCAGTCTTCTGAATATCGCCTTCCTTTACTCTAATCTGGTGGTAACCCGACCTCAGATCAATTTTGCTGAAAACACGAGCTCCTACCAGCTGATCCATTAACTCATCAATCCTCGGAAGTGGATACTTATTCTTAATGGTTACTTTATTCAACTAACGGTAATCAATGCACAGACGCATACTACCATCCTTCTTTTTCACCAACAACACTGGAGCTCCCCACGGTGACACACTTGGTCTGATGAACTTCTTATCGACCAATTCCCCGACCTGAGATTTCAACTCTGCCAATTCTGATGCAGACATCCTGTACGGTGCCATAGAGATAGGTCTAGTACTCGGTACAAGATCAATAGCGAATTCAACTTCCCTTGTCGGAGGCAATTCTGTGATGTCATCTGGAAACACTTCAGGAAATTCATTCACTACTAGTAATTCATTAACTAAAGTCTTGCTTTCAACAAATAACGAGGCAAACACCGCAAACAGCTTCGCTTCGTCCTCCAACAACACCCTCAACTCCTTGCTATATAGCGAATCTGCTAATGCTTCCTCTTCAGGAGTAAGAAACAATAACGTCTTCCTGAAGCAATCAATATACACCCGGTTGAACTCCAACTAGTTTATTCCTAAAATAACATCAAGATTACCGAGTGGCAAACAAATCAAGTCCACTCTGAAATCTCTACCAAACATGGTCAGCGGACACTTCAAACACACCAAAAAGTAACCACGGAACCAATAGATGGAGTTTCAATCGTCATCCTCTACTCTAGAGTAGACGCAACAATCCCTAATCTCTTCACACAGTTAACAAAAATAAACGAGTGTGTTGCACCCGTGTCAATGATAGCAATCAAAGGAACATCATTAATAAAGCAAGTACCTTTGACGGAACGCTCCTCCTCAGTGGATTGGGCTCCCACCAAGGCAAACATCTTCCCACCAGTTTGAGACGCCTGAGACTTCTTCGGCTTCTCACAGTGAGTGCTGATGTGACCCTTCTCTCCACAATTATAACAAGTAGGCATAGTGGCTCTGCAGTCAGCTATAACATGCCCTGCTTTGCCACACTTGAAACACTTCTTCACCTCATTCTGACAGTTGTTAGCACGGTGACCCGTGCCCCCACATCTGAAGCACTTGAGAGTATCAGTACCTGCTCCCATCTCCTTTGGTTTCTTTCCCACATCAGTCTTCTGTTTCCCCTTATCAGCTGGAGCACTGTAAGGAGTACCTCCAAGTCTCTGCTTACCCTTCTTCTCATTCACAACTTTGTAATGAGCAATTCTGGCTCTGTTGTCATTATCATAAATTCTACTTCTGCTTACCAGCTCTAGATAGTTTCGTATCTTCTGACAAGAAATACCCAATTTGATCTCGGGACGCAGCCCGTTCTCAAACTTCAAACACTTCGAAGTCATAGCTTCTTCAGTATTGTAATGAGCACAATACTGAACCAGCTCCTCAAACTTAGCGGCATACTCAACAACAGTCTTATCACCCTGCTTCAGCTCCAAGAATTCAACCTCTTTTGCACTACGAATGTCTTATGGAAAATACTTTTCCTGAAACTCAGCTTGAAACACAACCCAAGTAATCTTAGTACATGCAGCTTCTAATCTCTGACGACTATTGTCCCACCAAGCCTAAGCCTCTCCTTCCAGCATATGCGTACCAAACCGTACCTTCTAAGCATCACTGCATCCCATGGTCCTGAAGATCTTCTCCACAGCCTTCAGCCATTTCTGTGCAGCTTCTGGATCTAAGATACCTCCCTCATAAGTAGGCGGCTTATTGCTCTGGAACTATGCTAAGTCACGAAACTGAGCACCTCCAGCCTGATTGGCATTCTCTACAGCCTGTGCCATGGCTTGCATAGCAGCAGCAAGAGCAGCATCATTCCTTCCTGCCATACTGTTCAACAATCAACATAAGGTCAGAACACCAAATCAACTCCTATTCTAAGGACAGACTCAACTCTAACACCTGGTCGGACGGACCGACCTGCTCTGATACCAATTGTAACACCCCACTTTCCCATTTATGAAAACACATAAATTTCTATGAAAATAATCAGAGTTTTTACATCAAAATAAAGTAGGATGCGACACTTGAAAACCAACAAAACAAATCTCCTTTATTTTAATAAGATCAAACAGCGGAAAATTTATTCAATTTTTCAATTTACGGCCATCTGCCAATAACACCAAAACTCCGCATAAAATCGTGGTTCACCATAATGTTCATCAAAAATAAAGATACGTAACAAAACAACAACAAATAACAAAATGAATGAAATCCCCAAAATCCCGTGTTACATATCAGAGCACTCCTATGGACTCGATCAGCAACACCAATATCCAAGCTATCTAGGTACTTGGATTATCTGTACTTCCGAAGAAGCACACAAACAACAACAACAAAGGGGTGAGAAATCACATTTAATATTATTGGTGAATAAATACATGATAACAAGGTAGTATTCACATATATAAGTCAACAACACACCAACGCGACCTACTGTCCAATATCATCAACAACATCAAATAATAATGTAATGCAACATGACCCCATGCATGCGGTACCGACTCATTGGTTCATTCAATCGAACCCCGGATAGATCACATACACCTCTACTTGGCAATGATCTATCCCCCACCATTCTCCATATAGGAGTACGGATGAATCACATACACTCCTCCTGAGCAATGATTCATCCCATCAATCACCATGAATATACAAGACTCAACTATGCATAACAAAACATGTATACAAGCGTAAATACATGCACACGATCCTCCTAATCACATCATACATATCATCAACACCATCGTCATGTAATTTGCTTCATACACACCAAACACCCAATTAATTAATTAATTAATTAAAATTATTAAAATTAATATTTTCATCACATATGTCTTATTTCTCAGCACCTGACACCTATTCCCAACATCTCAAACCAAGAGAAACCTATTCCGATGCGAAGACGGAAAAGAAATCGCAAAAAAAATATGAAATTTTGTACCACTGCTGTCCATACGCGTATTGACCTGAGCCATATGCGTATGACTTGCTCCCTCGCCCTTACTTACGCGTATGCCCCCATTTGATACGCGTAAGGCCTCCTGCCTCGCCCTGCCATACGCGTATTGCCCAACTTCATACGCGTATGGGCAGAGACCTATTTTTCCTTCAATTTCCAACTCTCAGATCTACATACGCGTAAGGCTACTCCATACACGTATTGCCTTGCTAATCATACGCGTACCATACGAGTATGGGCAGAGGGCCATGCCAAACCTTCCCCTCAAGCTCCCCTTACGCGTAAGGCTCCCTTTCCTTCACTTCCATACGCGTATGGCCTAGCCCAATACGCGTATGGCCAGATTTGTTACGCAAATGGCCAGAAACCTCACCAGTCTGCATTCTGCTACGAATTCCACACTTCTTCACTTCCAACCAGTCCGATAATTGTTTCTACATGAATTTTAGGTCCAATTTTCATCTTTTCTCTTGTATCTAGAATTACTACATGTATTACAGGTCTAAAATCTCCAATCGTTCTCCTAATTTGGATCAAAAACAACAGATCTGTAACAAATGTTCATACAACAGCAACAACAGCAAAAATTCATATTATCACCAATCAATACGTGCACGATTTCATCATCATAGCAGGCATATACAACAGATTAACAACAAAACAGTTTGCATACAAATTCTTACGGGGTTAAGGACTTCCCACTACCCTATCATGAATGAATCACCAATATTAAACCTGTTTCTCCCCCTTACCTTGAATCTTTACAGAAAATCTGGACAATTGGGGAAGAAGATCAAGCCCTAGCACACCTTGTTCTTTCTCTCCTCTTGGTTCTCTATTCCTCGTTTCACGTGTCAAAACCTTTCTATTTTCCCTCAAAACTCTTCTTATTCTCTTAATCCTATTTTAATTAAATTAATTAATAATAATAGCAATAATAACAATAATAGTAATAAAATAATAATATTACTATTATTAATTAAATTATTATTATTATTAACTATACCACTATTAATATTAATCTAAAGGCTTTATCTCACCAACTCACCCTCCTAACTAAGGGCAACCCTTAAACGCACTCAAAACACTCCCCCAAACAAGGTCATACAAATAAAATAACACAAGACGTCTAAATAATTAAAATGGGGTGTTACACTGAACAACGTTTATATGCTAGACTTAAATGAGGTATCGTTGAATGGAGACAAGTGTCTAGTCGCTATGAATGAAGATTCATGGTTGTGGCATAGACGGTTGACTCACATCAACTTTGATTTGCTTAACAAAATTATCTCTAAAGACCTAGTCATCGGTTTGCCCAAAATTAAATTCACAAAGGATCACCTTTGTGATGCGTGTCAAATGAGGAAGCAAACAAGGATCTCATTCAAATCTAAAAACATCGTTTCAACTATGAGACCCCTTGAGCTCCTCCATATGGACCTCTTTGGACCATCTAGGGTTAAAAGTCTAGGTGGTAACTATTATGGGTTTGTTATAGTCTATGATTTTTCTTGGTTTTGCTGAACCATTTCCTTAGCAAATAAGAGTGATACCTTTTCGGCCTTTGAACGATTTGCTAAGTTATCCTAGAACAAGTTAAACACAAACATTGGGTCAATTAGAAGTGACCATGGGGGTGAGTTTGAAAATCATTTATTTTGAAGTATTTTGTGATTCCAACGGAATTGATCATAATTTTTCCGCACCACGTACCCCTCAACAAAATGGGGTAGTGGAACGTAAAAATAGAGTTTTGGAAGAACTTGGAAGGACTATGATCAATGATGGTGGATTACCAAAATACTTTTGGGCCGACGCCATAAGTACGGCTTGTTATGTTTTGAATAGGGTGCTCATCCGGCCTATTCTAAACAAGACACCATATAAGCTTTTAAAAGGGCGTAAGCCAAACTTCTCTCACCTTCATGTATTTGGTTGCAAATGCTTTGTGTTAAACAATGGGAAAGAGACTCTTGGTAAATTTGATGCCAAGGCCGACAAGGGTATTTTTCTTGGATACTCTCAGTCAAGTAAAGCATATAGAATTTATAATAAGAGGTTATGCGTAGTTGAAGAGTCAGTTCATGTTACTTTTGACGAGTCTTATCCGAGAAATGTCGGAGAAGGTAGTTTTTTTCATGGTGCAGGTGTACCTACTGAAGACATACTCAAGGACACTGATAAGGGAATTGATCAACCTGAAGCAGTGCGTATTGAGGAGGAAAAGGATCACCAACCAGTGAAAAGTGAGGATGATCATCATGCTGATAAAGATGAACTTCCTCCAGCTTGGAAGTCTTCAAAAGACCATCCAATTGACAAGATTCTCGGTGATATCTCTAAGGGAGTAACTACTCACTCTAAACTTAGTAAATTTTGTTATTACTCTGCTTTTATCTCCCAAGTTGAACCTAAAAACGCTAAGGAGGCGTTACTCGATGAGCATTGGTTTCTATCAATGCAAGATGAACTAAATCAATTATGGAGAAATGAGGTTTAGGACCTTGTCCCCCCTCCGCGAGATCATCGAGTAATCGGCACCCGATGGGTGTGTAGGAATAAACTTGATGAAAATGGAGTAATAACGCATAACAAAGCTAGGCTTGTAGCGCAAGGCTATAACCAAGAGGAAGGAATCGACTATGAGGAAACTTATGCGCCGGTTGCCCGACTCGAGGCCATACGCCTTCTACTTGCCTATGCTTGCACAAAGAACTTTAAATTATTCCAAATGGATGTTAAAAGTGCGTTCCTTAACGGATACATAAATGAAGAGGTTTATGTAGCCCAACCTCCGGGTTTTGAATCCCATGAATATCCTAATCATGTCTATAAACTTAAACGGGCTCTGTACGGACTTAAACAAGCCCCTAAGGCTTGGTATGAACGTCTAAGCAAATTTCTACTAGATCAAGGGTATTCAAGAGGAAAGGTTGACACAACCCTCTTTATTAAATGTCAAGGAAAACACTTAATTTTGGTACAAATGTATGTTGACGATATCATATTTGGGTCTACTAACATGACCTTGGTCAAGGAGTTTTCTAGTTTGATGCAGGGGGAGTTTGAAATGAGCATGATGGGGGAGCTCAACTATTTCCTCAGATTGCAAATCAAACAACTTGAAGAGGGCACATTCGTGAGTCAAACGAAATATTGTCTTGAGATACTAAAACATTTTGATATGCTGAACTGCACTAGACACTTCTATGCCTACAAGTGCTAATCTTGATCGTGACGAAAAGGGTAAGGATGTTGAGGTAAAGAAGTATCGAGGTATGATAGGGTCTCTTCTTTATCTTACTGCATCACATCCCGATATAATGTTTAGTGTATGCATGTGTGCGAGGTATCAGGCATATCCCAAGGAATCCCGCCTAAAGGCAGTTAAGCGCATACTTCGATACCTCTCTGGTACTCCAAAGTATGGGTTGTGGTATTCCAAAGGCAGTGTTTGTTCCTTAGTTGGCTACTCCAATTCCGACTTTGTCGGGTGCAAGTTGGATAGGAAAAGTACTAGTGGCACGTGTCACTTTTTCGCAAATTCCTTGGTGAGTTGGCATAGCAAGAAATAGGTTTTCGTTGCTTTATCAACAGCCGAGGCGAAATACGTTGCCGCCGGTAGTTGTTGTGCTCAAGTCTTATGCCTTAAACAACAATTATTTGATTTCAACTTAAAACTTGAACGTATTCCAATTTTGTGCGATAACACTAGTGCGATTAATCTAACTAAGAACGCCGTATTACATTCACGCACCAAGCATATCGAAATACGCCATCATTTTCTTAGGGATCATGTAGAGAAATGTGATGTTATTTTTGAGCATGTTGACACTAAAAATCAACTTGCTGATATTTTCACAAAACCGTTAGCTACAGAGCCTTTCTTTCACATCCGTAGGGAACTTGGCATTCTCGATATCTCGGATCGTGCTTAATAATCCTTTAAAGTAGTGATCTTCACATATATACATGCTTGTTTATTCTTTTAACTAACAATGCAAAGAGATATTTAGCTATATGTGAGGGATTTTATCGTCATGATGATCAAGGTAATATCGTTCCGATTTATAGATGTTTATCAATATTTTGTGCTATATTAATTACTCTAATCTTGATGTTTAATACATTTTGAGCACTTATCGTTCATGTGGATGTTTTGTTATGTATGTGCATATGTCTATTTATCTGGTTGGAACTTGAAAAAATTGCAAAATTTCACTTATGTATGTTCATGCGTCGACGCATGATTTGTGCACTGACCTAGTAAAAATGTTCGGGATAGCGCATAACCATATGTTCAACTTTTTTAGAAAATTCATGAATCATGTGCCGACGCACAGATTCATAGGTCGATGCATAAATAAAACGTCCAGACTTCCTACTTTACTGGGACGCGTGTGCCGACCTAGCATTGTCTATTTTCCCTACATATTCTCACTGCACATTGATTTATGGTTATTGCATGTGATCTCATTAGACTTTGTGGTCAATCTCTCCTTATCTTCCTCCATTAAACCTCATCAATAACCATTATTCTCCATTTAATCCTCATCAAAACCCTAAAAATCAAACACCCACCAAGAGAAAATCATCTATATTACTGCTACAAGGTTTTCTAAGGGTTACACATCTCTCCTCTTCACTCTCTGCAAAAATCAAGTGTCATCATCTTCTTCCAACTCTTCTTCAACCATGGCTTCAAGAAGAAATCCTAGTAGAAGGGGAACAAGAGGCTCATCTTCACAATCAGCACCAACCAGAACATCATCTTCACAACAGGTAACCTTTAAGTCTTTAATTTCTAAAAGGCTAACTACTCCTTTTGAGGAACTATTTTGTAATCGTGCGGTTATAAGACAACATGGCTTTTATCCTCTGATGGGTCCAGATTTTCACATTCCTGAGATTTCTGAACTTATAAATTTTCAAAATCTTGGTGAATTTGTAGAATGTGATGATATGTATAGTGAAGATTTGACTCGGTTGTTCTATTGTGGGATCAAGGGCAAATTTCATGGGGCTGAATTTAAATTCTCTATGAATAATGCAGAATTTGAAGTGACCAATAATGTATGGTCTACATTATTTGTATTGGACACTGATGACACTCTCCCAAAGGTTACTGATAAAACCTTTGTTAAGGACTATGAGTTCAAAACTGCTCTGAATTCGATGTTGCGGGAACCGTATTCAGATGATTTTGTGGCAAGTGGATTATTTCCTAAAAGTGTCACTACCGGTCATTTAAAATTTGAAGACTGTATTCTTCAGTGGATTGTTGCTCGCATCTTGAGGCCTAAGAAAGGAGGGTACTCAAGAGTTGAGCAGGCAGAGGTTAATCTCATTTATATCCTCAAGAATAAGATCAAAATTAACTGGCCTTATTATTTTGCTTATAGGATGTTCATTACTCGCAGCTCCAGCAAATTTCTGGCACTTGGTTATGCATCTGCTGTTGCAAACATTTTGAATCACTTTGATATTCCTGTTCCGCAGATTTGTCACATTCATATTACCGTTGAACAACAATTTCTTGCCAAAACCCTTTCCATGATGGGTTACTTTTGGCATTCACGTGAGAACAAGTTCATTTATCGACCAAGATCCACCCATCCTGAACATGATGAACCTGTTCACCTTGAAGGAAGTGATGATGAGGGCATTCCAGGAAATGAAAATCAAGCTGTTAATGATGAAGATGTGGTTATGCAAGAAAATGTGGCTATGCAAGAAGAGGACAATGAGGCATGGATGGGCTATCAACCTGAAGAAACTTCTGAAAATCAGGGCTAGGGTCAGTGGCAACAAAATTCCTAGACTATGTCTGGAAGCGCCTATGTGCCTCCAACCTATGGTGAGGACTATGAATGGCAGCAACCTGACAATTCTGCTCCACCAACTCCACCGCCTCAGCATGATCTGTAGGCTTTTGAAGAAATTCTGGCTAGGTTGAACGAATTGACTCTTCAGCATCAAGAATTTCAAGCTCTGCAAGATACTCGTTACTCTGCTCAGCAAGAACGGTTCACCAATCTGTCTGACCAAGTTTCATCTCACATTACCAACTTCAACAATTTTGCCAAAGCCGCTATGAATCGTTTCAATCAGATGGATGCCAACTTGACTCAACAAAACTAGAACCTGGCAAATAGTCTTGGAAACCTAAACAACACGTTGCTTGAACTCAACCTACATCTAGAGGACCTTCCACCACCAAGCCAATACTATAGGGGAAGAGGTCATCCATTTAGGGGGAGAAGGCCATAGAGTTTAGGGCATCATATATCATTTGTGCTTGCATTTCTGTTTTGTTTTTCCTCTCTGCTGTTGAACTTTGAATGTTGCTTCCGTTTGTTTGAATTTTATCAGATTGAATGTATTGCATTTAAGTTTTTCCCTTATTTAAGTGTTTGTTAATGTCTGTGTGTTGCAAATTTGTGATGATCCTTTACGTATTATAGTGTTTTATTTTGACCACCGTCTTTTCTTCTTTTTGATGTTGTCAAAGGGGGAGAAGAATAACAACAAATGCATAAATTTTACTAAACTAATGTCAAAGACAGGGGGAGCTTTGCTCATGTTGCTCTCTCAAATTACAAATCTCAAGACAGCTAAGAAAGTGTTGCCATCATAAAAAAGGGGGAGTATATGAGGGATATTCTTCTATTTACCTTGTTTTAATGATGTCAACAAACATGTAAGAAACTAGACTGTAATTTGAGCGGTATCACTACACGTGTCGGGTATATTACGTCTAACCATTATTGTTCATGTGTCTAGATGCATAGGATCTTGTCTTTCCCAAAAATAAATGTCCACTATCATTTTAGTTGTGTCTAGTATGTGTTTCTGATCTTGGTCTGGTGAAAATGCTCAGAAAATTGAATTTTCTAAAAAAAATGCACTTCATGCGCTGACCCTCCCAGTTCATGCGCTAACCTCCAATTTCATGCGCTAACCTCCAAAACCTGTGGGAAAGCGCACAATTCAATGGGCACAAAATATTTGTTTATGCGTCGACGCATGGAGTTAGGAGGTCGACGCATGACTTCAAAACTCTGCTTTTTTCACTTAATTTCTTTTCTGTTATTTCTGTTATTATTTTTTGTTGGTCATTTTATTTTCATATAAATAGTTTTGGTCATCATTTCATTTCACTAACAAGAAACGTGAAAGATATATGTCATTTCTCTCTTCATCTTCATCTTCTTCATTGTGAAAACAAATAATCACACATAATCATCTTTGTTTGTATCACCCATTGATCGAAGTGATAACGTTCAGAATTTAGGAAGTGTGATCTTCATCTTCTGGGTAGAGAGTTTGGCAGGTGTTTCTTGAATCAAACCAGTTGGTTTTGTCCTCCAAGAATCGGATAGATTTTTGGGGGTTTTTGCACAAACTGTCCTTTCTACAGGGATTCGGCTGGGCGAAGGTAACTAGAAATTGGCGCAATTATTCGGTTTAGTAGTTGTAATAAGAGGATCGTAGAAAGAAGGTTTGGGTTCAAATTCTTGGTAGATCGCAATTGACCGAGTGAAGGTAACTGAAGAACGGTGGTTTCTTTCGGTTTAGTAGCGTGGGACGGTATTTGGATCAACCATATTCGAAGGACTTGATTCATCTCGAATCAAGGGAAGAGAAAATTCTGCATCAACGATCGAAGACGTTTGAGGGTTTGGATGTTCATAGTTTTCTCTTGTAATAAATAATTTGCAACAACTATATATATATATATATATATATATATATATATATATATATATATCTCAATTCCATTTGTGGAGTTGGGGGCAGACGTACCCAAAGCGAGGATGATTGGGGAACTGCCTAATCAAACCGCGTTTGTTCTCTCTCTCCTTAACTCTTTTACAATTCAGTTCGTTCAAATTTGTGAAGTCGCAAGTCATCGAAATTTCTGTCGTAGAGTAATTGTAAGATGATAAACTATTTTGTTAAATTGATACAATTCCTTGAATTGTATCTTGGAGCATCTTTACATTACCCTCCATAGAAATTCTGCACTTAGTGTGTTTACGCACACTAGGTGTTTGATAATTTGTTTCAAAGCAAAATTCGAACTCGTTTCCTTTAATTGCTTATCACTTTACCTCATTGGATTGGAATAAACATCAAGCAACGAATATTTTGTTGACTGCGTTATTAAGTGTAGTATTCAAAACTGAATTTTTCTCTTCCATACTCATCCGTGATATATTCGCGCATATCCGATCCTTTTGGTAGAAGGTTCGTTGTAGACGTTCTATCCAGTGGTAGCTTCCGTTAAACAACTTTTAAAACAAATTTTGTAAACCATTTGCGTGTAAAACTCAAGGGATCTATTCAACCCCCCTTCTAGATCCATAGTCATCGTCTAACAAATTAGACATGTGTTGGGTCAAATAGCATATTCATCCAAGTCCCACATCGGGTAGTAGAAAAAAATATAATTTTAGTATTAATATAAATAGAGATAGTTAGTTTTAGTTTTTCGACACATCAACAAAATGTAGTCTTTTAGGTGTTTTAGTGATTTTGGTAGTTGTCTGTTTAGAGAGGGTTTTCTATTTTTCCGTTCAAAAATAGTTTGTTGAGAGGGTTTTCTATTTTTCATTTCAAAAATAATTTGTTGAGAGGGTTTGCAATTTTTCCGTCCAAAAATTGCAATTGAGCGAGGGTTTACAATTTTTCCGTTCAAAAATTGTAATTTGTAGGGTTTGTAATTTTCTCCTTAAAAATTGCAAGTGTATGAGAGAGTTTGTAATTTTGTCATTATAAAATTACAAGTTGAATTATGATTTTTTGATTTTTTTGTGGGAATTTTTGCTTCTTTTTCTTTTTGTGGGTATGCTTCTGCGTGCTTAGAAATTTGTTTTTTTTTTGTTATTTTCCCAACAACTGGTATCAGAGCTAAGGTTCCGATCAAGGAAGGAAGGAATAGTAACAATTATTCTGATCAAGGGAGGAAGAAGACAAAAAGATTGAAGAGTAATAATTTTACAAATATGCTTAATTATTATAATTATAATGATCGCTTTGAAGATGAAGTTGAAGACAAAGTGAAGATATGAGAGACTTTGGATGAAGGGAGGATTTGTTGGGTCAAATAGCATATTCATCCAAGTCCCACATCGGGTAGTAGAAAAAAAATAGAATTTGAGTATTAATATAAATAGGGATAATTAGTTTTAGTTTTTCGACACATCAACAAAATGTAATCTTTTAGGTCTTTTGGTGATTTTGGTAGTTGTGTGTTTAGAGAGGGTTTTCTAATTTTCCGTTCAAAAAGGGTTTGTTGAGAGGGTTTTCTATTTTTCCGTTCAAAAATAGTTTGTTGAGAGCGTTTGCAATTTTTCCGTCCAAAAATTGCATTTGAGAGAGGGTTTGCAATTTTTCCGTCCAAAAATTGCAATTGAGCGAGGGTTTACAATTTTTCCGTTCAAAAATTGTAATTGGTAGGGTTTGCAATTTTCTCCTTAAAAATTGCAATTGTATGAGAGAGTTTGTAATTTTGTTATTATAAAATTACAAGTTGAATTATGATTTTATGATTTTTTTTTTTTGGAATTTTTGCTTCTTTTTATTTTTGTGGGTATGCTTCCGCGTGCTTAGAATTTTTTTTGTTATTTTCCCAACAACATGTTCATGGAAGTAGTAATAGCAATTGAATATAAATTGATTATTAAAATGGTAAGACAATATTAATAGCGTATAGATTTGGCAATTAAAATAGAAACTAAGTAAAATCAAATGCAATTGAGTAAAAATGACATGTAAAAGCTTCAAACAATAACAATGGCAATAATAAACAATTGAAAGAGAAAGTAAATTCAAAGTAGTACTGTTAGTGGGTGAATTTTTAGCATCCTGAGGTCCATGGCGAACGCCATGAGTACAAAAGGTGAAGAACGTGGGTTTTCAGGTCCATGTTCGGAAATTGATCCCCAATTTTGATGAAACTTCTTTTCATTATATTCCTAGGGAGGAGAACCAACTAGCGGACGCCTTGGCCACTTTATCATCCATGCATGTTCAAAGTCAAGTGGGCCAACGAAGCCCCTGCTATATGAATTCAACGTTTGGATGTGCCAACATATTGCGTAGTAGTTGAAGCAGAAGCGGATAATAAACCATGGTTTTACGACATCAAACAAGTCCTCCATAAACAAGAGTACCCTGCAAATGCTTCAAGTAGAGATAAGAAAACACTCAGAAGATTGGCATCCATCTTCTTCCTCAACGGTGATGTACTCTACAAGAGAAATCACGACATGGTCTTGCTCAGATGCGTGGATGAACACGAAGCAGGCATGCTTATTAAGGAGATTCATGAGGGATCCTTTGTTACTCATGCCAATGGACATACAATAGCCAAGAAAATTCTCAGAGCAAGTTACTACTGGTTGACTATGGAAATTGATTGCTTCACGTACGTCAAGAAGTGCCACAAGCGCCAGATCCATGCAGATAAAGTTCATGTACCACCTACTCTCCTGAATGTTTTGAATGCTCCATGGCCTTTCTACATGTGGAATAGACGTAATTGGAATGATCAAGCCAAAAGCCGTGAATGGACACCGGTTCATACTAGTTGCCATCGATTACTTCACCAAGTTGGTAGAAGTTGCTTCCTACGCCAACGTGACCAAACAAGTGATTACCCGTTTCATCAAGAAAGGGATAATTTGTCACTACGACATTCCCAATAAGATTATCATTGATAACGGGTTGAATCTGAACAACAAGATGATGAAAGAGTTATGCGAGAGTTTTAAAATTGAACACCATAACCCATCACCATATAGACCAAAAGTGAACGACACCATATAAGCAACTAACAAGAATATTAAAAAGATTATCCAGAAAATGGTGAAAATCTACAAAGATTGGCACAAGATTCTCCATTTCGCATTACATGGCAACCGAACTTCAGTTCGTACTTCGACATGAACAACCCCTTTCTCTCCGGTATATGGCACAGAGGTAGTACTCCCTAGTGAAGTTGAGATCCTTCTATTGAGTGTCTTGATGGAGACTAAACTGAATTAAGTGAAATGAGTACAAACAAAATTCGACCAACTGGACCTCATAGAAGAGAAGCGTATAACTTTAATATATCATGGTCACTTATTAGTATCATTAGTATTATTTTATTTTTAAGTCATGTATTTAAATGTTGTAATCATGTTTTAGAATTTTTTTTAGAATAACACTGTCATACCCCAAATTTTAACCACTAAGATTCCCCCATCATTGTGCAAATCATCATCACAATATGGATGGACCATCATACCTCATTAGTCTCCCCAAAGATGGGTGAGCATCCACTACAATCAAATTTAGGGTTTCAAGCCCTCTCAGACCTCTTAGACAAAGGATCAATCAAGGAATGACATGATCTTCAACTTGTCTAAACCTCTCAGATATCCACAATGGAACAAGAGGACTCCCACTTCAAGGATCAAGCACAAAGTTGCAACATTCCAAGTGGATCCAGCCTCAAGATCGCCAGTGAAATTCTGGTACATGTGCAGAATTCAGATGTCCTAGAACATGCCGTTCAACATCTGGTCTAACATGATCACAAAGGGCAAGGTATATAGCAATAATCATGGTACTGAAAAGATAAAAGCAAGACACACAGAATTGTTAACCCAGTTCGGTTTAACACACCTACTCTGGGGGCTACCAAGCCAGGGATGAAGTCCACTATCAGTAGTATCAATTCAAAGCTAAACTCTCCGTTTACAACTTATCACTCAATCACTACCCAATGACCCTTCTACCTAGATCCTCTCTAGCTATGAGAAACTCTTCTCACTCCCAATCATCGCAATGATGTCTAGCAGTTACCAATCCGCCACTGCATCAACGACTCTTTACCTATACAACAGTTCAACAAGGAAGACACCCTTCCAAGACACAACTTAGAGTTACTTAAAAGCTTCCTCCAAGAACAATACTCCTCTTACTTAACAGCTTCGAGGATCACATTAACAAACTGTCCAACTCACAGGTCGAGTGGTACAGGAACCAACCCTAATACTAGAACTTTTACATCTTTGGTTGTGTTACAAAACTAGGTTACAAAACATATATATATAACCTATTCCCACCTGGATTTGGGCCTACAAAAACACAGCAAATGAGCTGCTACAAGTCAGCAGAAACTTCTGCTACAAATCAGGACTTCAATCTATAACTTCCTAAAATATCTCCATATTTAGAAAGTGTATCTTTTCCAATATTCTTCTCAATTTCAGACTTGAATCTTCAGACCTTTTATTTCAGCGCCACATAGAATTTGCATATTATTTCCTGAATGTTCTGCATCTGTTAAGACATAACAGAATTCTAAATTCTCTTCAGTTCTGGCGCGATGTCGAATGAACCTGCTTGGTACATCTTGATACGACATGTTGTTCCAGATGTTAAAACTACTTCAGCTCAACATGTTCCAATGCACACGAGGACATCTTGCTCAACCTGTTCTTCTTTAGAAAGATAAACTATCCTATCTAACAAATTACTGCTATTATTTGTTTTACAAAATTAATGCCAACCCTTAAAATTAAAGAACTAACATTCTCCCCCTTTGGCAAATTTTGGCTAAAACAAATACATAAACATTACAACTCAGATTACAGCAGCAATCACAACTCTATACTACTGTCAGTAGTCATCAGCAACTACTGAAGCCTAACAGTAGCCATTAGTAGCTACTGAGAACAACAATCATGGAGAATCATCTTCTTGGGAATACTTGAATGATGTTAGGACATCATGTTTGACAACTCTTTTCGGCATATTCTATGAGCTCCATAACATCACCTTCGAGCACCACAGCACAATAACTTCAGGCAGCACATTAGGACCTTAGAAGTAGAAAGTCCTGAAGTCATTTGGTGCACATGAGGAAGAAGATATCTAGTGTACATGAGGAAGAAGATATCTGACACTCCCCCTTAATACAACACATTTCTTTTTCCTTCCAGCTCAGACCTGGATTAATTGTAGAAAACTCCTCCAGAAAAGAAACGTCTGTCTTGACACAAAGGACCAATGGTGGCATAAGAGATTTCTGCACACCTTAATTGATCAGACGCCCCAGTCGACCTGTGGCATAGGATGAAACTTAAGAAGTATCAATCTATTAACCCGGGTAACTCAGAACACAAGTCACAATTGTGTTCATAACTCAGGACACAAGTCACAAAGATCTCAACACTAACTCAAGGAAAGGACACCCTCTTCGACATCTCTACACACAATTGGAACTGCAGACTCCAGACAAGGCATCTGCACAACCCTTTTCACACACCCTTTCTCCCCCTTTTTAGCCAAAAATTGGCAAAGAAGGCCCTCACAGAACCAGACCCAAGTGATGCTTACCCAAATACGAACAAACGCCATAATACTTGTGAAACAGGGACACTCACTTGGCTGAAGGAGAAGAGAACAACCCCTATAAATAGCTGATCAGTTACTTTGGAATTAACGAGCTTTGAATATTTCAAGGTTCTTGGTCAAAGAAACGCTATTTTAGGTACCAAAAACTCCATTCAATATTCAATGCCTACCTTCCAAAACTGCCTTGACTTCCTTAAATGTTTCTCAACTGAATCTTACCATAAATTAGGCCGATAACGCTCCATGCATAGGCAGAGACACGTGTTTCTCCTTATCCTTGCATTACTGACCAGAATAATTCCTTGTTTGGCTCAAGAGAAACATGTCCTGTACCATGTTCTGACATCTTACCAAAACAGTTGTTAGCTAGCTCATAAACTTATCAACCCAAGACTCCACATAAACTTATACAAGCACATCTTCTTATCTAATGGATACTGAGATGACTTCTCACAATCCCTTCTAGATTCCTTCAAAATAGCAGAGAAAACTAAAGTCACCCAGATACACCAATTTTGCTTTTCAGACCTCTCCTGCATAAGCACTATCTTCACACAGATATGATATGTCCCATCAAGATGTTTGACATCACACTGCACAAACTTGAATAATCCACAGGCTACACAGAAATCAGCACACTTGTAGCAATAGGCTTATAGACAACAGCCTTAACAATCAATGCTCTTTATGCTATCACAACGATATTGCCACATTCTGGTATATGTTGAGCAAGACCTCACCATCTTGATTTTGGACACATGGTCTGCCAATTCCAGAAAGACAAAAGCCCACTTGATTTGAAATTTCTCACATATTCCATAACAAATGTCTTTAGATTACTTGCAACACAAGATAAGGACTACCACCACCTTTTACTTGTATTAGAAGGAACCTCCTTATCTTCAGCCATTCTGATCAGATTGCACCACTAGCAACAACCTTCTTTCCTTACATTCATAACACCCTAATTAAGTCTTCAACATGAGAGTAGTCATGTATTACCAGAACTACTTACCATCAAGATAAGAATCTGCCCATTCTAATCCACATTATGTCAGACCTGCCACTTCAGACGATAATGCTGCTTCTTCCAACTCCACAAGCATGGTACACAACAAACAATGATGTTGCAACAGTATGTAGGACATCAGTATAAGACAAAGGAACATACCACTTAATCACAACCAGCACCAGCAGCTATACCGAAAACAAATTAAAGGGAATCATATCAGACAACTAGGCCAGACCTAGGCTCATCCTTTTAGTTACACTAGGACAACCTCTATCAAAACACGAAGTTCTGGTATCCAATGAAAAAATACAGGTTCCCAAGAAAAACAAATTTCCACACCAAAGACTACTTTGACTGGTCGGGCGATACAAACAAGATCTCTCTATGTAGTATAAAAACCAAGCTTCCTAACTTCTAACATCGCATCATAGATAGAGCCATGAGTCAGTTTAGCAAGGATGCAGAGAAGAGACACATGCAGGAAGTGTTGAAACCAGATCCACAGAAATTGAAGGGCAAACCACTGTCCATAGCTGGGACAGCTTCAGGAGCAACAAGAACAAGAAAGACATCAGAGACAAGGATGAAAACTATCAAGAAAAACCAAGTGCAAACACAAGCTTCTGATGATGAATGGGATGAAGATTGGAAAACTTTTCTTGATTCGGGGGGTTGGGATAACCTTTAGACTCTTTGTTTGTTGCTTTTACTAATCTTGTATGCTTTCAACAGTGCAATAAAATTCTGTTTCAATTCTGTTTCCTTTAAACTAAACTTATGCAAAAAAATAATCACAACTGCACAAGACATATCCCAGCACACTCAATCCTCATGTATGCAAATTCCTAATCTGCTTTAAAATAAGTGCCAACACCAAGAGCTGCAGAATTATCAATCTCCCCCTTAACATCATACGTCCAGCTGCATAAAATTGTAACACTCTCCCCCTATCAAGAATAACATGTGCTTCTTTGTACCTAGAAGAATGGAAAACATAAGACGTATCTTCATGTCTTCAAGAGCTCACTCTTTGTTCAACTCACAAGTTGAACACAATCATCCCTTGTACCAATACTCACATGATCCCAATCTGATCAACTTTTCTCTATCTAGGACCACCAGTACTCCTTTGCAAGAAGAACACCTTAAATGAATGGAGAACATGAGACTCATCTTCATGTCTTCTAGAGCGCACCCTCTGTTTAACACACCTGCTGAACACATTCACCTACTGGTTGACCCTCACATCAGTACATGGAATAGGTAGAGGCTTGTGATCTCAGGAGACAAAAACCATAACATTCTGAACAGATGTTAAGACATCAGTCTTGACCTCATGAACAGAGTCCAGCTGCACTAAGAGAAACACCACATTCCAAAACAGAATCTCCAAGCTTCCCCCTTTAAGCCTCAGAACCAGACACAACCATCATAACCCATCACATCACAGAAGATCACAAGAACACATGAACAGCGTTCTCTCATCCAACTCTCCAAAGGTAATCATTCCCTATCATTATTCCATATGAAAATTTGGAATACTCCTGATCAGTTGATGAGTATCCTTACCTTCATGTCCAAGAAGTCTGCTAGAGATAATACTTCTTGAATCTCAGGTTCTCCACTCCTGCAGCAAGGACTAGAAATAAACTGACCTCAGGAGTAAGTAACATGTTGATCACACCTTGACCAACTCACACATCTAAGATAAGTTCCAAGGCCAGAAACTTCTTAGACATACCACCCAGATGCCTCCTCTTCCAGATCAGGAGTAGGTTCCAAACTCATGTGATCAAACCACATTAGTTTAGCACCCAGAGCATCTGCTATGCCATTCCTTCAGACAACAGAGTTCAGCACAATTCTGACATGATGTTCTAACACAAGATAGGACATCATCCCAATGAACACATCAAGAGATCAAAGACTGGAGATTAGCCCTTTTAGGAATAGAGGCAAAAGTAAATTACTTCTCTTCCTTACAACTTCACTTATCAATCCCTTTATGAGTGGACTTGAACAATAATCTTCAAGTATCGTTGACAAAGTAAGTTAAAACAGTCTTGCATATATCCCATCGCCATAGTATATACATTTAGAGAAGAACAACCTTCTCAATTGCAACCTCAGGAGTTTTCAGATAGATACGCAGCGGATCAAAACACAGACTCCTCAAAAACCTTCAGGTGTCACATATCAGCCCTAGCATCATAATCCAGGTGACACCACAATACCACAGGTTTGAAAATAAATCAAACCTAACATAACCACAACACAGCAGCTTTTCAACCAAACCTCCAAGCCTTCAGCACATGCCACTGCCTGTCACGAATAGTCCATCCTCCACTTCTAGGGACCATTCTCACACCTATATGACCTTCTCTAAGTTCAAACAACTTTTCAGTAGAAGGATTCTACCTTGACCATGAACCAGAAAGTATCTTCCCTCGGATCTCATCCAGATACAGAACAGAATGACCTGCTCTGATACCAATTGAAATTATGGTACATGTGCAGAATTCAGATGTCCTAGAACATGTCGTTCGACATCTGGTCTGACATGATCACAAAGGGCAAGGTATATAACAATAATTATGGTACTGAAAAGATAAAAGCAAGACACACAGAATTGTTAACCCAGTTCGGTTTAACACACCTACTCTGGGGGCTACCAAGACAGGGATGAAGTTCACTATCAGTAGTATCAATTCAAAGCTAAACTCTCTGTTTACAGCTTATCACTCAATCACTACCCAATGACCCTTCTACCTAGATCCTCTCTAGCTATGAGAAACTCTTCTCACTCCCAATCATTGTAATGATGTCTAGCAGTCGCAAATCCGCCACTGCATCAACGACTCTTTACCTATACAACAGTTCAACAAGGAAGACACCCTTCCAAGACACAACTTAGAGTTACTTAAAAGCTTCCTCCAAGAACAATACTCCTCTTACTTAACAGCTTTGAGGATCACACTAACAAACTGTCCAACTCACAGGTCGAGTGGTACAGGAACCAACCATAATACTAGAACTTTTACATCTTTGGTTGCGTTACAAAACTAGGTTACAAAACATATATATATATAACCTATTCCCACCTGGATTTGGGCCTATAAAAACACAGCAAATGAGCTGCTACAAGTCAGCAGAAACTTCTGCTACAAATCAGGACTTCAATCTATAACTTCCTAAAATATCTCCATATTTAGAAAGTGTATCTTTTCCAATATTCTTCTCAATTTCAGACTTGAATCTTCAGACCTTTTAATTCAGCGCCGCATAGAATTTGCATATTATTTCCTGAATCTTCTGCATCTGTTAAGACATAACAGAATTCTAAACTCTCTTCAGTTCTGGCGCGATGTCGAATGAACCTGCTTGGGACATCTTGATACGACATGTTGTTCCAGATGTTGAAACTACTTCAGCTCAACATGTTCCAATGCACACTAGGACATCTTGCTCAACCTGTTCTTCTTTAGCAAGATAAAATATCCTATCTAACAAATTGCTGCTATTATTTGTTTTACAAAATTAATGCCAACCCTTAAAATTAAAGAACTAACAGCCAGTGTCACCAAATTAGGGTTTTGGTCGACTAGGGCCTCTAGATGGAAGTTTTCCTCTAGGAATGAGCCAATGCTTCAAAGCACAACCTAAGATGCTCCAAGGGACATCATTAACCCAATCATCAAATCAATTTTGCCTCAGGGGATGCATTCATAAAATATCAGGAATTAGGGTTTCTTCACCTAATTCACCCCTAAGTTGACTTTTGGGAAAAAACATGAGCCAAGACCTCAAGAGAGGATTTGAGGGTCTCTAACACACTACATTGATCCATTTGCAACAATGGATTGATCAAAGAAGCTTGATCAACAAGTTTCAAATTCATCAGAACCACAATTAGGGTTTCGCGGGAAAAGTCAACTGTGCCTTTGACTTTTAACCCAGGCATGCTCCCAAACCTTGGGACATGATTCAATACACCCTATAACACCAATGAAATCAATCCATCAAGTTTAATTTAGGTCAAGGACTTGATTTCATAGAGGATCGCACAGTTTGGAATTCATTTGATAAAAAGTCAACTGTGCCCAAAAGTCAAAGTTTGACTTTTTGATTTTTCACAATTATGGTTCTTTGACCCTAAAATGATGTTAATATATGATTGGGATCATCATTCATCAAGAAAAATCAAGAAAAGTAGGATAACTTGTAAAAGGGGTAACCATAAAAAACTTAGAAATTTTCAAAGTTATGGAACAAAGTGGCTAGGGTACCAACTTCCAAGGATCATAACTTGTGATCCAAGCAACCATATTGGTTGGTCCAAAGCTGGATTTGTAGCTCTCATGGTACTCTACAAAAGCTTCAACTACACCTCACTCTAATTCATTGTGGATTCTGGGTTATGATTGGATCAAAATGACTAAAAACATGAAAGTACAACTTTTCCAACACTTAGACAAAATTCTCTCCAAGACAGATTTTGTTGAAAACACCAAAACTTGTGGGATTTTATCACATAGTTGTGTAGCACCCCAAAATTTGCTCTCCTACCTTTAAGTACTAACTGGCTTATGTTTCATTTCATTTTTTGCATTATCAGGTGTGCATGTCATTGGTTCTTAGCATGGGGTCAAGGTGCCTGAAGCAAGTTCAAGAGGAGAAGATGTTCTTCAGAGGGTCAAGCAAGAGTCCTTATATTGTCCAAGAGATCTCAAGTGGATCACTCTCTCCTAACCAGTGCAGAAATTAGGGTTTCAAGATTCTGGGGTTTATTGCTCCAATGGGCAAGCTTCTTGGGTTTTTATCATCACCAAATGGCTTATCTTATCTTTGTTGGAGAGGATACACATCATATTCAGGGGAATTTGGATTTGGAGACTGTGCTATTTCCTCCTAGACTGAGGGTACCAAAATTAGGGTTTGCTACAAAGTCAGTTTATTTCTGATTTTTTGGGTAAGACTTGATTCCATGGTATTCCTTGGGTCCCTAAGTATCTAGGAATGGAAGATTGTCCATCAGTTTGGTTCATGAGAAGTTCAATTGGCCAATGGATTGGGAATCAGGAGAATTGGGGAAAAGTCAACAGTGAGAGGGGAAGTCAACTGTGAAATTTTGAGGTTCTCTTCAAGGTTTTCAAGGTCTCACATCCTCATATGGGCTTCAAGAGTCAAGTTTCATACCATTTATCAAGAATCAAGGGTTGGTACAAAAGTTACTAAATATGGAAATGACCTATAATTTGGAAGTTTCCATTTTGGGCAAGTTCTTACATTACATTCAACTTGACTTTTCATCATCAAAGAGGCTTCAAATGAATTTTCCTCAAACATGAAAGTTGAATATCTTTTTCTCCCCTTTCCAACAAGTACTAGATGGTCTCCATATCATTTGTGAAACTCAAGTTATGACCAAAAGAAGGCAAGGTGGTTTTTAGGGTTCCATTTTCACAACTTTTGCATTTTGGGACATAGTGACCTATAATTGATTCTTTTGTTTCAAGCCACATTCTAACATCAAAGAATAATCCATAAGGACCATTTTTGGCCTTTGAATCAAGTGGATCCATGGTTTATTCATCATTTATTTTCCTTTATGCAAAATGGCAAAATCATTGAAAACTCATGAACCAAAACATCTCAAGGCCCAAATTCCATACAAGTGTGATTAGTAATTGAAATATAAGTGATCCATCATAGAATGTTTGGGTGTACATGCATGGAAGAGGGTGTATTTCACATAATGCAATTTTCCAAAATCACCCAAAACTCACTAAGTGAGGAATTAATAAGGCCCAAGTGATCATCAGTGGATTAACCCTAAGTATTTAAAGTTACTCATGCACTGGTTGGAAAAGAACACAAGTGATTTTGAGGAGAACAAAAGTTTGAACCCTAATCCTTCTATCATTCGAATCTCACAATCCACAAAGGCTTTGGGTGAAATTCTTTCATAGTCTTCATCCTTGGAATCCATAGAGCACAAACCACCCATCGTTGGAAGCTAAAAGCAAGGATACGGACTGCCTGATCTCAGATTAGTGCAATTTTGCATGCTCTTAAAACTCCCCTTTTTGATGTGCATAATGATGTGTGACATTCACTGATGATTCTGATGTATTTGGTTTGGAGTTTGGACGCATGGTTTGGTTGTATGATGAGTTTTAAGTTTTGAGTCCAAACTTTCTTTCATTCGATGCTTCTTATGTGTTGATCATTTGCGATTTTTAATGTGATATTATTGACCCTGGTGAAATTCTGGTCAGAATAGTGTGTTCATTTGTGTGTTCTGGGAATTTTTTTGTTGCAGTTGGCCGGAAGTGGTGACCGGAGACCTAGCTCCGGCGACTGGCAGAGTTTCCGGCGAGGTTAGGGTTTGGAGGAAGAAGATGATCTCCCAGCCGTTGATGGCTTTCATCGTGTGGCCCTCACGTTGCCACGCGTTTTAATTTTTTGATTTTTATTTTTGGTTTGTGTGTTCACTACCCCACGTTAACTATCGTGTGCATATGATCATGGCCATTCATCTTGCATAATACTTGGATTGTTTGACTAATCTGACGCGTTGGATAGATCATGTGGTTGAGATTATGACAGCGCATTAATGATATGGTAGGCTGATCACGTGTTCCCCTTTTTTATTTTTATTTTCTGATGGGTTTTTGATCTGGGCCTTCTGTTCGCACCCCCCTTTCAGCCCATTATCATTTTTCAACGTATTTGGGCTGCTAAGCACACCCCCATGCTTATTTCTTTATTTTTATTTTTATTTAATTATTGCATTTTCATTTTCATTTTTTAAAAATAGTTTCTTGCATTAAAAAATTCCCAAAAATTCATGAATCATATTTATAGTTTTATAAAAGTTTCCCAAATTTTATTTTTTATTTTTATTTTATTTTTATCATCTAAATTAATTATTTTAATAATTTCTTTTTGAATTTGTTTCATTCTGCACACATTGCATTGTAGAATTTATTTCTCATCATCCATAAAACATTTTTAACTCATTCTTTTTGCATTGTTTCATCAACATTTTTAATTGCATTAAAACATTTTTCTCTCATTTTGAAAACTTTTTCATATTGCGTTTTAGTCCTTTTCTTTTGCATATTGAACCACATTTCTCATTTGAATTTGCATAATTGTTTGGGTGACCTATCTTGTGAATTTTGGCATGAGCTTTTGACATGTTGTTTGCCACTGGTTGGGGTGTGTTGAGTCTTAATTTGGTAATTTTAGAAGATGTTCTGCTAATTATGTGATTGCTCTTTGTTTGAGGTCTTCTTGTATGCACATCCTTGATCATGTCTGATTACCCGTTGGAGGAGGCACTTGTGCCATTATTTGAGATTGCTTCTTTGACTTCATAAACCATGTTTGAATTGTTATAGGTCATTTGATTGCCATTATCTATCATTGGTGTGAGGTTGTTGCATACTTTGTGCATATGTTCAATGATTGATTAACATGCCTCTTTGTGTTTCATATTCTCACTTCTTCTCATCTGTGTCTCATCATGACTTATGTTTGGTTTATGCATGCCATATCTTATCATTCATTTGCATTTCATTTGATGTATGTTTTTGACTTTGGAGCTTTGCATTCATTTCATATGTCATTCATGCTTTATCTTACATGCTTGAACATGCTTCCCTCATATGCTTCCTTCTCTTTCTTCTGATGATTCTTGATGCTTGGATACCTGTTTGCATGCCTCATGTAACACTTGTATAACATGTTTAGGCACATGTTTAGGACATCCACATTCTGACTTGGTTGAGTTTCATTTGGTTTATAACCATTTCTCCCTGGTTTGTGATTTGCTTGGGTTTCATTTGTCTTATTGTCACTTATGTCTGTTTTGTACTAACCTTTTATGCAGGGGCTGAGGTAAGTTATTTGAGGGTGTGGATAAGTATCCATGCCCACTCTCATTCTTTCTTTCTCTCATCTTTTATTTTCTTTAGGCTTAGGTTGTTGTGAAACCTCCCCTTAGGGCCACCTTTGCATGATAACATTAGGACTAAATTCCATAGGATAGTCTCCCTCCAAACCTCCCCTTAGGGCCATCTTTGCATGATGACATTAGGATAGATTTTCCCCGTAGTGTTTTTTCTTTTCTTTTGAGTCCCTCTTCTCATCTCATAACAATTTCTAAGATACTTAATAAGGTCAACTTGCCTTGCACACGAGCCTTAAACATAGGAAATGAAGATTGAGGGGTCCCCCTTCGCTCTTCTAGAGTGTTGAGCATACGTTCCATTGGGGGCGACCATGCGACGCATTCGCTCCCGTGTTATAGACTTTGGTTCAAGTTGAGTTACGAACTAACTCAAGTCACTTCTGTCCTAAAAAATACAAACAAACTTCAACCTTTTTTATCCAGCGGGATTGTCAAACTAAAGGCTATTTTCAAAAAGGGCACGTTACCTTCCGTCTGAGTCACAAACAGGCATCGACCCTAAATGCCGGACGCGAACTTAACGTCGCTCATAAGAAACACAAAAAGAACTTGGTCCGAACTACGTTGACTCTGAATTCCCCATTGCACAAAGGGGGTACGTAGGCCTAGGACGTCGACGTCCTACCGAGTCTGTCTTTGTCTTTCCCTTCCCCGTTTTAGTGCAGCCATAGATTTTAGGATAACTCACCCTTAGAATAGACATAAAGCGTGGATCCCATCGAGTACGATGGACGCGTAGGGTGCTAACACCTTCCCCTCGCGTAACCGACTCCCGAGCCCAGGCTATGGTTGCGATGACCATTCCTATCCCTCTTCCTCATGTTTATGCAGTGTTTCCTTTCCCTCTCGTGGGATAAATATACATTGCTGGTGACTCTGTGTTCCGCGCCACTCTCGCGTTTGTACCTGGATGAAAATCCTAGGAGCGACAGCTGGCGACTCTGCTGGGGACTCTGGTTAACCTATGCTGGTCCATCCCTAAGCGAGTCAATCCTAGCACTTGCTTGTATTTGTTCTCTTTGGGTGTTTTTGTTTTTTGTTTTGCTTTATTTGTTGTATTTTATTTTTACCGTATTTACTGCATTGCATATTATTATCAGCTGCTACACTGTTCTTCTGTTTGGCGGGTTGGGGGTTCCGAGAGATAAGCCCAATACCCAGGCTTGAGCATACACGTAGGATTAGCGTGCCAAGTAGTGTGACTTGTGTGGCATTTTTCCAGACGTAGTATACATGAAAACTCCATATCTAGATGAGGTTTTCTTTAGTAATGTTCTATCCTGCGCATTGGTACAGATGATTGAATGTAACTGGGAGAACTGTCGACTCTGGCGGCCATTCCCAAGGACTCAGTAACGACACTCCTCCCGAGACGTGATAATGGCAGACCAGAAATGGCAAACCCATTACACATGTCGATCCGAGGACCCAATGCTGGGAACTTGCTATAGGGTATCCTTTTGGAAAAGAATCAGTGGAAGCACTCCTCGATTGGCGATAGTACTATACCCCGAGGGATGAATGTACTATTGCTTCTCGACCTCAGTGCCGAAACTGAGGACTTGCCATAGGGTGTTTTCTTTTTTAGGGGAATCAGTTGAGGCCTCCTCGATTGGTGATGATGCCAAACCAGAAATGGTGAACGTATCATCATTTCTCGACCTGAGAGCCCGTGATATTGAGGATCCTCGGCTTTCTAGTACCCACATGTGAGAGGGCAGGGTGTTTACAGGTTTGCAGGTAACCTTGACCTTCAACATACCCGGTTTTCTGATCAGCAGATTTATCAGTGTGGTACTATGGTTATGTTGGTATTCTGGGTATTCGGGCAGACCTTTGAGATTATACGGTTGTTCAGCGTAGCAGTTGTCCAGTCTGTGTGGCATCCTTGATCCCATGTGTGCATTTGCATCACCATTCTTCATCCTAACATGTTTATTCATTTGCAGGGCTGCATCCTAACTTTGATTCTGGTTTTTGAAGACTATTAAGGATGAGTACTGAGAAGAGAAAGAACATCATAATGTACAAGTTCCCATTACTTATTCTGGATCCTGTTCATAAGATTGTGTCTATGGCAGAACATGGGGTATTGGCAGACTTTAGAGGAAAGTATGGAAGAATTCTGGATTTTGCTCGCAACATCACTGAATATGAGTATAGGGCTTTGTACACTCTGGTGCAATTCTATGACCCTCACCTGCGCTGTTTTCTATTCACTGATTATCTTTTGGCTCCAACATTAGAGGAATTTGCTCTCATTCTGGATGTTGATATTAAAAAAAAGGCTCCTTTCTCTCCTTCTAAAGAACTTCCTGATTTGGGAAAAGTTTCCGAGGCTTTGCATTTGGATTTATCTTTGTTGAAAAATAACGTTGCCAGTAAGGGAGGTGTAAAGGCTTTCATGTGAAATTTTTGATAGAACAGGCTGCTGTGTATGCTAAGGCTAGATGTTGGTCAGTTTTCAACGCCATCTTGGCTATGTGTGTCTATGGAACGGTGTTGTTTCCAAATATGAAGGATTTTGTGGACATGCACGCTGTCTGGATATTTACCATGAAGAATCCGGTACCTACTTTGCTTGGAGATCTGTATTATTCAGTGCATTATAAGAACGAGAAGAGGAGGGGATGACCCCTTTATTTTTGTGCACCAGTCTTCTACAAATGGTTTGCCGATCGTCTTCCCAAATCTGGGGCATTTGTAAATACTAAAGGAACATTGGATTGGTCCAAAAGATTAATGGACTTGAGGGCAGATAATCTAATTTGGGTTAACCGTGACTTGTTGGGCCAAGATATCATGATTAGTTGTGGAGGTCTCCCAAATGTGCCTCTAATAGGAAGGAAAGGGGGAATTAACTACAACCCCATTCTTGCTATTAGGCAATTCGGGTATGCCTTGAAAGAACCACCAAGAGACGAGGAGGTCCAAGAATCTCTATATCTGAATGGGGAAATCAATCCAGAACTGTTAAAAGAAGCTGCAAATACTTGGGAAGATCGTCATAAGAAAGGGAAGACTTATTTTGGTAAGAGCAACAACAGAACATTTCCTGCGTATGAAGATTGGATCAAGAAAAGGGTAGAGGAGGAGCTTTTGCCATTCTCCAAAGAACCACCATCTTACCCCTTGCTGATTGAGCCTCCTACCACAGTTGAGATAGAGAAGTTTAACAAGTTATGGGATGAAAAGGAAAAGCTGCGAGAAGAAAACAGTGAGCTACAAAGAGAGATTTACCAGTTGAAACATGAGCGGGGTGAAGCAGTTCATATTGCCAAGTTAAAGATAGAGCTTCTCGCTAAGGCAGAAAAGGAGCTAGCTGACAAGGTCACATCCAGACAAAGGATGAAACAAGCTCTAGAGGGTATCAGTAAGGTTCTCGAGTCTAAGAAGGAGGAATTGGACAAGGCTTTGTTAAAAATTCACAGGTTCAATGCTCACCGAGGCACTGCAATGGCTGAGAATAAGCGAAAGGAAGACGATTGTCTAGCTCAGATTGATCAATTAAAGTTGAAGCTCAAGAAGAAAGACGCTGAGATCCTATCAGGGGTATTCCAGAGACAAGCAGTCGAGGGTCGACTCAATGAAGCCATAGCCTCCATAGAGGAACTAAAGATCCAAGCTGAAGTGAAGAGACCTAGAAATGAGGGTCCTAACATGGATGGTGTTTCTGGAAAAGACGCTTGGGAGTTGCATTGCCAATACTTGGAGGGGATCATGCATAGGAGAGACGTTCTCATTCAAGAGCTAATTTAGAGACCGAAGCATCCCTGCACCAAAAAGTTGTTCAAGGAAATTCAAGAGTGTAGCAAAAAGCATAATGGATGGGGGGATTGACACTTGTGGACTTTGATGACATGCCGTAGTTTTCTATTTTCTTTCATTATTTGGACCACCGCCAGGCTTGTTGGCTGGGACCTATGATTTTTGTGTTCAGGCTTGTTACCTTGGATTATGATTGTCGACATTTGGTTTTCCTCTGGTTTTCTTAATATATGAGCAGAAGTTCTGTTCTATCTTGCTGTCAAACTGGAATCAAGGGGTGGATCACCCTGCGAATATTCAAACATTTTCATTTGAATTTGCATATTCATAATCAAATTCATAATCATTTTGCATAACAGGTGTTTATCTCTGGTGTTCTTACTTCGTTCTCCTCCGCAGTACAGGATTGATCAGCAAGTTCATCGGTATTCTACTCAGTCTGCGATAACCAGAGGATAGCCATGGAACAACTCCGTGCGGAGATGCTTGAAATGAAGGTTCAGATGAGGTAATTTAGGGAAGACATGCCGGTCATGTCCCAGGAGCAGAAGATGCTGAAGGAGGAGGTCAATCAGATGAAGGCTTAGTTGGGTTTGGTCACGGAAATTTTGAAAACAGTGTTAAAGAAGGAAAACAGTCATGTGCTCGCTTCCACAATAGAGGTCCTTACTCCTCCCATCTCTTTGGGATTTGATCGTGGATTGCCTCGTGAATCTCTTCCACAAGCTGAAGTTCCAGGACTTTCCCAACCGCAACCAGGTCGTGTCTCCCAAGATAAGCCTAAGAATAAAAAGTGTGCACAGAGACCGAAGCAGCCTGAAAGAGTTTTTCATCCACTCCCTATGCCATATTCTCAACTATTGCAACATCTCCTTCAGTTGCAACAGGTACAGAAAAGGACTTTGGCTCCTCTCATTGGTAATCCCCCACCAGGCTACAATGCGAGAGCCCATTGTGATTTCCATTCTGGGGAACCAGGGCATACTGTGGAGAAATGTAGGGCCCTTCAGCACGCTGTCTAGGATCTAATTGATTCGAGGGAAATTGAATTCACACCAAGCGGCGTAAGCATACAAGGTGGTCCCACTCTAGCTGTTGAAAAAGAAGTGGGTATCCCCGTTGCTTCTCCCAAAGCCACATCAGGTCAGGGGCATTTCTTGCAGTCCTTGGTCTTAGAATCCCCACATCCGCAAATGCTGCCTATGCCTCGACCAAGTCTGAAGAGAAAAGTGCCTGAAAAAATATTGTGCTCGAATCAGGGTCAACAAGGGAACTGCTCTGGAAAGAGACAACAAAGATCACGAAGGCCTGAGAGAAGGTTTGATCCACTCCCTGTTCCTCACAGCCATGTTCTTTCCCGTCTACTTGAAAGTTATTTGGTTTAACTAAGGGATGCCAAGCCTGTTCCCGACCCTATTCCTCCTGATTATGATCTGGATGCCAGATGTGAATATCACTCAGACACACTGGGTCATTCAATTGAAAATTGCAACTTGTTCAAGCACAAGGTGCAAGACCTGGTAGACTCAGAGATCATTGCATTCACTGAAGATTATATGTACATCAATTGAAGCCTCCTTTCTCAAGTGAGCACTCAGTCTGCAAGTACGTCCAGACAGAATCAAGCTTCCTCAGCAATGGTAATCTTCAGCTTCTTTACTGCATTTTCATTTGTAGTTTTTTCATTTCTTGTTAAAGCATCGTATGCATGTAAGACTTGTTTGTTTTTAATGACAATCATAATACAATGAGCATGTTTTTCTTGAAGTAATCCATTCGTGTTCACTCTTAAATGTCTATATGCACTACAATACCAATTTTCTTGTCTAGAACTCTCGAGGAAGGATGACGAAATAAGAACGCAGATTTCTAATGGTGCGGTTTTGGATAAAACCCTGTTAAGGATGTACAGGCATTGTTTCCAATTCACAAACACTGGAGATATAAGGGAGATAGACCCTCTTTAACCCCTTTGAGCCTTGAAGTAGGAGTTTCTTTCGTACGAAAAACCCTCATACTTAACCCAGGGGCAGGGTAGGCATCAGTTAATTTGACCGAGCGTTCAAATTTCAAGGAGAGTGTGCATCTGAGGATCCATTATCGTCTATCCCACCATCAAGAGGTCAAGAGATGTGAAACCACAATGGTTATCCATCAACAATCAAAGAGTGAGGTAGTCACAACCCTTTCAAGCAAGTGTCACACGCTTTGTTCAAAAGGGAATAAAAAAAAGAAAAGAAAGCCCGCTAAGTCGAAACTTGAAAACAAGCGACTTAGGCAAAAGTTAGGGCATCCCGCTGGACTTAAAAATCGAAAAGCTCAAAAAAGTCAGTCCAGGCAAAAAATTAGGGATCAAAAAACAAAAGAAAGAAGAAGCGAAAAGCATTACAAAAGAAAATCCTC
Source organism: Lathyrus tuberosus (assembly GCA_022829125.1). NCBI lineage: Eukaryota > Viridiplantae > Streptophyta > Magnoliopsida > Fabales > Fabaceae > Lathyrus > Lathyrus tuberosus. The sequence goes on from JALAZF010000337.1 coordinate 2,601,749, forward strand.
GATAAGAACAAATTCGTGTGATTACAGATACAAAAGATAAAAAGGGGTGACTGTCATTCCAAAACTCCCTTAGGTGCCAAACCATTAGTGGCATAGGTTCCTTAAAGATCATAAACCTTTTGAGAGATGAGTGTTTGGGTCAGATTAACTGAACATAGGACTGGAGAACATCACGAAGAGTGGGTGGGCACCGATAAATTTTGAGCCATAAATCATTTTTCTGAAACCGTGAACCAGACCACGTTACAACCCTTAAAAGTCCTAATTGAAACAGGGTTTATTCCGAAGGCATACTTCAACAGGATAGCGTTCCTGACTCCTACGAGTTGTGCTAATAAGATTTGTTGGTATTGCATGTGCGCATCATTTTGCCACTCAAAAATTAAGGTCGCATCCCAGCTAGTGATTCGTTCACAAGGCTTGGCGACCCATTTTCAATAAAAACTTCAAGGCTAACATATTTGTTGCATTAGAATTATCATTCTCATAAATAACTTGTTCTGCTTGCATACATGTGCCCAAGCATCAATGCAGCTTACACAGTGAACGTCAGTCAAGAAGCTTGATCCTGCCAAGTTGGGATGCTTGAAAATTCTGAAGGACAATCATATCAAGGGGCATTCTTCCAAGAGACTCAATGTAGAGTGGGCTCTCCCCAGTAAGTCATGTTAAAGATGCAGCTAATCTGGAGCAGTCACGTTAAAAAGTCTCCCTAAAGCAGCCGAACAGGGGCAATCAGGTCGATTTGACAAATCTCTGCAAGATCAGTCAAGGGGAAAAGGTCCTTCAAGAATTGGGGCAGGCCACCTCTAGAGCGTGAGAGATTGTCCACTCCTGAAAATGGTTAATTGAAAACACCTCCTCAAGGTTCAAAATACTAAAGCAGAGTATTTTTAAGTCATTACAATCCCTCTCGAGGTAATGTACGTCATGGATTATGGAGACTGGGGCAGTTATGTCGAGATATGATAAATCTCTCCAAGAGTTTGAAGACCCTGGGGCAGTGAGAACACCCGGTATTCTGTAAAATCCTCTTGAGATGATTAGACCTGGTGGTCTGGGGCAAGTGGAGAGTTCAAAGGGCCGTTTATGAACGTAGAGACAGGTCAGGTTGGATGGCAACAGGATTGTACTTCCCCAGCAGTTTGCTCTCCCCAGCATTGAGATTACACCTTTCCTCAGCAGAGCAGACCTTCCCTAGCAGGAGACTTGGGGAATATTTTCTTTTGACCAAGACGTTGTTTCCCCACAGAGTCAGGATGTCCACTTTCCCCATCCAGTCAGGGAGTGTGCTTTCACCGACAACGTTATGTTCTAACCCCCAGCAAGGTAGGAGTAAAGTCATTCTCCCCATCAGCAGGCTAAGTGCAGCAATACCCCCAGGCAGGATGGTATTATGGACTGTTTTCCCCAAGCAGGATGGTACTATGGGCTGGCATCCCCCAGCAGGTCCTGAGCCCATCTGTTATTAGCAATCCTCAGTAACAAACTTCCGGTTCCGTTATTGGCATTCATTCTCAACTCCCCCAGCATAGGAGAGATCTCAGGTTTTGGATGTTACCTTCAGTAAAGGACATGTGTAACCCCCGGTAGTGTGGATGTTCTTTTGGGATTTCATCCCCAGTAGAAGTTGTTGATCCAAAGGGTCGGTCAGCGTGATCCTTCTCAGCAGAGTTCTTGGATTCAGAGGATAATTTATTTTTGTCATCTCCAGCTGAATTGGTCTTTTCTCTCCAGCATTTATTTTGCTGGAGAGACCCCTTTTGCATATCATAAGCATTGGCATTGCATCCTCTAACGCGTAGCATTTCCACTTCGTGTGGAGCATTACGGCAAAATTCAAACATTTGCATTCGAAGCATAAGCCAGATTTGATGCTTTCCTTGCCAGTTCTCTTTCCCAGCAGAGATGGCATAACTCAGGAGATTTTGGAGTAATGCGTTCCTCCTACTTGTGCTCCCCGGCAGAGTCTTTTATTTAGACTTCTCCTTTCCCCAGCGGAGTCATCTTATCTGTGGACCGTGAGTCCGTTAGAAGTTTTCCTTAGATTGGCCTTTTCTTTCGTGAAATCCAGTTCTCGCCTGGTAGTCAGTTCTTGCTTGACATATTTTGTTGGCCAATTTCCCTTTCTCAGTAGGGGTGGTATAAACCAGAGGTTTTGTTTCACGTTATCCCCAGCGAAGTCCACTGTACGTTGGTTATCCTTTGCGGGTACAATTGAGGTTGTATTCGTTTTATGGGTGCGATTGAGGTCGTATTCATATTTTCTTTGTGGGTAGAGTGATCGAGGTCAGTCTTCCTTTGCGGGTATAATTGAGGTTGTATTCGTTTTGTGGGTGCGATTGAGGTCGTAGTCATATTTTCTTTGTGGGTAGAGTGATCGAGGTCAATCTTCCTATGCGGGTATAATTGAGGTTGTATTCGTTTTGTGGGTGCGATTGAGGTCGTAGTCATATTTTCTTTGTGGGTAGAGTGATCGAGGTCAGTCTTCCTTTGCGGGTATAATTGAGGTTGTATTCGTTTTGTGGGTGCGATTGAGGTCGTATGCATTTTTTCTTTGTGAGTAGAGTGATCGAGGTCAGTCTTCCTTTGCGGGTATAATTGAGGTTGTATTCGTTTTGTGGGTGCGATTGAGGTCGTAGTCATATTTTCTTTGTGGGTAGAGTGATCGGGGTCAGTCTTCCTTTGCGGGTATAATTGAGGTTGTATTCGTTTTGTGGGTGCGATTGAGGTCGTATGCATGTTTTCTTTGTGGGTAGAGTGATTGAGGTCAGTCTTCCTTTGCGGGTACAATTGAGGTTGTATTCGTTTTGTGGGTACGATTGAGGCCGTATTCATGTTTTCTTTGTGGGTAGAGTGATTGAGGTCAGTCTTCCTTTGCGGGTGCAATTGAGGTTGTATTCGTTTTGTGGGTGCAATTGAGGTCGTATTCATGTTTTCTTTATGGGTATAGTGATTGAGGTCAGTCTTCCCTTGCGGGTGCAATTGAGGTTGTATTCGTTTTGTGGGTGCGATTGAGGTCATATTCATGTCTTCTTTGTGGGGAGAGTGATTGAGGTCAGTCTTCCTTTACGGGTGCGATTGAGGTTGTATTCGTTTTGTGGGTGCGATTGAGGTCGTATTCATGTTTTCTTTGTGGGGAGAGTGATTGAGGTCAGTCTTCCTTTGCGGGTGCAATTGAGGTTGTATTCGTTTTGTGGGTGCGATTGAGGTCGTATTCATGTTTTCTTTGTGGGTATAGTGATTGAGGTCAGTCTTCCTTTGCGGGCGCGATTGAGGTCGTATTCGTCTTATTTTTGTGGGTATGGTTGAGGTCATACTCCTTATTTTTCAACACGCTCCATTTCGTTATTCTCACCATTAGCAAATTTCTGGGGCTCTTTCGGTATTCAATCCCCGTGCATCCTGGAATGTCTGAGAGCCATCACTATCATACCTTCAGGACCAAGTTGATTGAATAGGGGCAGCTGTAGCACCCCAAAATTTGCTCTCCTATCTTTAAGTACTAACTGGCTTATGTTTCATTTCATTTTTTGCATTATCATGTGTGCATGTCATTGGTTCTTAGCATGGGGTCAAGGTGCCTGAAGCAAGTTCAAGAGGAGAAGATGTTCTTCAGAGGGTGAAGCAAAAGTCCTTATATTGTCCAAGAGATCTCAAGGGGATCACTTTCTCCTAACCAGTGCAGAAATTAGGGTTTCAAGATTCTGGGGTTTATTGCTCCAATGGGCAAGCTTCTTGGGTTTTTATCATCACCAAATGGCATATCTTATTTTTGTTGGAGAGGATACACATCATATTCAGGGGAATTTGGATTTGGAGACTATGCTATTTCCTCCTAGACTGAGGGTACCAAAATTAGGGTTTGCTACAAAGTCAGTTTATTTCTGATTTTTTGGGCAAGACTTGATTCCATGGTATTCCTTGGGTCCCTAAGTATCTAGGAATGGAAGATTGTCCATCAGTTTGGTTCATGAGAAGTTCAATTGGCCAATGGATTGGGAATCAGGAGAATTGGGGAAAAGTCAACAGTGAGAGGGGAAGTCAACTGTGAAATTTTGAGGTTCTCTTCAAGGTTTTCAAGGTCTCACATCCTCATATGGGCTTCAAGAGTCAAGTTTCATACCATTTATCAAGAATCAAGGGTTGGTACATTACAAGTACTAGATGGTCTCCATATCATTATCAAAGAGGCTTCAAATGAATTTTCCTCAAACATGAAAGTTGAAGATCTTTTTCTCCCCTTTCCAACAAGTACTAGATGGTCTCCATATCATTTGTGAAACTCAAGTTATGACTAAAAAAAGGCAAGGTGGTTTTTAGGGTTCCATTTTCACAACTTTTGCATTTTGGGACATAGTGACCTATAATTGATTCTTTTGTTTCAAGCCACATTCTAACATCAAAGAACAATCCATAAGGATCATTTTTGGCCTTTGAATCAAGTGGATCCATGGTTTATTCGTCATTTATTTTCCATTATGCAAAATGGCAAGATCATTGAAAACTAATGAACCAAAACATCTTGTAATACCCCAAAATTTGCTCTCCCTCTTTGTCATCATAGCATGGCATTATCATTTATCATATCATATCCACCTCATTAACATTACATTGCATTTAACATAGAAAAATGAAGCATGGCATCATTCTTACCATCAGGGCATGTGATCAGGTGGAAGGTGGACAATCAAGGAATCATTCAAAGCACAAAAAGGTCAATCAAGTTTCCTCAAGGCAAGCCAAGAGGTCTTTCATGTCTCATACCATCTCAATGGATCATCCACAACCTCAAGGATGAGAGATTCAATGGGAGATTGAAGCACTACATCTTTCACTATGCAAGAGGTTCAAAAATTGAAGGAAAACCCTCAAAAGAGATAACTCATTGATCCAAAATCATCCTCAAATGGTATATCTCATCATCCTTTAAGAGGATACACAACATACTCTGAGGAATTTGAAATTGAAGACTGCACATTTTTCTCCTAGGAGGTGGGCACCAAAACTAGGGTTTCCCATTAAATCAGGGAATCTTTGATTTTTTGGACAAAACTTGATGTCATGGTATTCTACATGTTCTTAAGTGTATGTGTATGAAGAATTGCCCCTCAATTGGTTTTGGAAGTGGTTCAATTGGAAGAAAGATAAAAAATCAGGAAATTTGGGGCCAAGTCAAATAATCAGAGGAAAAAGTCAACTCTTGACTTTTTGAGGCCAAATTCATGAAATTCATGTTATATGTGTCCAATGTGCAAAATTTGATCAAGAAACTCCAAAGGAATCATGAAAAAATCAAGATGTAAAAAGTTGCCATTTTTGGGTGAAGAAGGGTTACTAAATATAGCAAGTTTTGGCCATTTTGCATCAGAGTTTGAACCAAGGCCATTTAAAATTGAAGCACCAAATGAAAATTCCACTCGGCCACAACAAAAGATCTTGTTTTAAGCTTCACATCCATATGTGGAACATCTCTATTGGATAAAAATTGAGTGAGATATGATTGATCAAAGTTTGAGCAAAGTAGGTTCAAAACTAGGTCATGACCAAGATTTTCAGGGCACGCGCGCAGTCATTTTAACAAACATGTGGTGGGCCAAATGTCCACTCATTTGTCTCATGGTTAAAGGCCTCAAATGAAGAACTTTTCAACATCAAAGTTGTTCCTTGTAGTGTCATCTTCAATACTCATGTTGGACAAAATTCCATTTGATCAAGTTATAGTGGAGATATATTGGGTCAAAGTCATGTTGATTGTGCTAAAATTTTGTGTGCCAAGTTGCCATGCCATGACTTGCTTGCCACGCCCACAAATCAGTTCCAAACTCTGATGTTCCAAGCTATTTTTCACCAACTTCCAAGCCTTAATTCAATCCAAAATCAACATCAATCATGTTCTATTATATCTCCTCTTTCCAATGACACCAAATGCTCATGATTCCATGCATTGGTGTGTGAGAATTCCATCCCTTAGGGTGGACTCACTTTAACCGTGATAACTCACCTTAACCAACTCACTTAACCACTGTGGTTCATTTCTAACTCATGCTATAAATCAAAATCTCACCTCACAAATCCATTTCAGCTTCATTTTTCTCATTCTTCACACTGAATCTCTCTCACATTCTCTCCACTTTTCTTCTGCTTGCACACGAGTTTAACCATTTTTTTCTACATTTCATCTCCATCTTCATCATTATTCTGCTTTGGAGATCAAGAACAAGAGTGCATAGGTTCAGTTAAAGAAGTTCGGTATCGAATTCCAATTGATTTTTTGCACGAGTTCAAGCTCTCAAGCCTTTATTTGGCCAAGTGAAGCTCAAGGAAGAAGCACTTTCCTCTGGTATTCTTTTGTATTCAAAGCTTCATCACTTTCAGGTTTGAACTTTTGAACTTGGATTACACGATTTCTAGTCATTTTCACTTGTTTTTTGGTGCTTTAAGCTTGCTAGAAGCTCTGCTCAAACCGGCTAGTTGATAGGCCTTCTAAAGGCTTAGTTGCAAAACCTAGGGCATGTTTTAATCTTCTCTGTTCTCCATGTGTATGTGTATTATGTGAAAAATAGTGGTAGATTCATGATGTGCATGGGCTCAGCTTCAATTTGGTATGCGTGTTGTACATTTTGGTGAGATGTGAAAGTTGCAGGTGGTGGTGCTCGCCGGAGAAGGTGACCGGAGGTCCCTCTCCGGCCGGCAGCTTTGATGCTAGGGTTTTATGTTAGTTTTGATCTTGTCCGTTGATTTTTCATCATCGTGTGGTTCAGGACGTGCCAGCACATTAAAATGCATGTGCACCTCACATGTTTTATTTCTGATTTCACTTAATCCAAATGTGGTGCGGTGCATGGTAATGTGTGTGGTCACTCATGCGCGTGCGTTAGATCTGGTTACTTTGACTTCCGTTTGACCTTGACTTGATCCAATGGCCATGAGTAAGTCAATTTTGTTGACTGAGAGTGTATGTTTGTTAGTGTGTTTTGCGCAGACTTGGACCTTGGACTAAACTGATATCCACACCCCCATGCCTTAAGCCCAAACCATTTTTGAACTGAGTAATTACTAGGCATGCACCCCTATTCATTTTGCATTGCATTTTAATTTTTTTATTTTTGATACACGTTTTCTTTTCAATTTTTAAAAATACTAAATAGCATCATAAAATTCCACAAAAATTCATAAACATCAATAAAACATTTAGAAAATTTTTGGTGATTTTATTTTCTGATTTTTATGACCTTTTTACCCCTGCTCCATAATTTTCTTTGAATTTCTTTGGTGTACATTCTTAATGTGGTACATGATCTTGTTTAATTTTGTTCTTGATCATTAAAAATTGTTTTGATGCTCTTCTTTTTGCATTGAGTCATTAGCATCTTGAGGTATGTTAAGTGATTTTTATTTGATTTTTTAGGTCATTTTATGGCATGTTTGGTGTTCATTGTTATGTTACTTGGTATGATGTGTATACTTGACCTAAGTGCATTGTTTAAAATCATTTTGCCTTGGTTTCTTGCATGCCACTTTGATATGTGATTCATCTCTGATTTGTGAGCTTCAATATCATGTTTTCATAATTTTCATGAGGCCATCTAATTTTTGTTTAATGCAATACCTTTAAAGCATAATAACATGTCATATCATTGTGATCTTTGTGCATGTTCACATGATTTCTTTTGTACATACTTGCATGATCATTTGCATATTTGGTGAACCATTCACTTGACATTATAGGTCATTGGTACATATTATATGTCATCTTTGCATGTTGGTTATCATTTGAACCTTGTGCACCTTTAACATGTTGTGTTTGCACTTTCTTTTGTTTGGAACTTCCATTTCAATTCTACTTCTTCTATCACTTCTCAAATGTTTTGATGTGTCATGCATGAATACTTGTGAGATGTTTGTGAATCATTTTTCATTTCATTTCAATTCTGATCCATGGATTACATGTTCCATTTATGCATGTTTTTTCCATTTCTTTTCATCTTTCATTCTCCCTTTTCTTATGGTAGCATGTTCTAATGCCATGGATGATGTTTGTTGCCTATCCACTTGGACTTGCATGATGATAATCATTTGTTTTCCATATGATGAACATTCTGATTGTGGTCATAGGATTTGATGTCTCATCTAATTCTTTTGAGTTTTATGGTGCATTAAATGTTTCCTTGCTTCCTATACTTGTACACATGTTTACTAACCATGTAGGGACTTTGGTAAGTTGCAATTGAGTGTGGATAAGGAATCCACATTCAACTTCTATCTTTTCTCTTTTACAATTCCATTTTATGTTTTGTTAAGCACTTATGTGCTTTCTTTTAATAACTCATCACTTTCCCTTTTTGAATTACAATTCATCTTCTACTTTAGAAGTGAATTGTTTAATTCTTTCTTTCTTTAGACTTTAGGTTGAAACCTCACAAACCATTAGGATCACTCCCTTTAATCTTCAATTAGGATTGAGTCTTAGTCCATATAGATTTTTACCTTTATCCTCTCTTGAGTCTCTTTTCTCATCTCAAAGAAAATTCAAAATATATAATAAAGGTAGGCATTTATTGCATTTAGGCCTTTCATATAAAGAAAAGATTATAAGGGGTCTACTCTTATAATCTTAGAATGTGTAGCATATAGCCCATCTTGGGTCAATGTGTTAGACATTTGATCTTGTATGATGGACTTAAATGCAATACTTGTTGAAGGTGAAAATAATAAAAAACACTTCTTCATTTCTTAATCCACAAAAACACTTAATAAATACAAGTATGCTAGTGTGTTTGAACCTTGACAGTTGGAACTAAGTGTGGGGGTCTTCTTCACCCTTAGTGTGCTTTCTTACTCATTCCATCTTGGAATGTGAGAATGTACACATTCCAATGACCAAGGTTCAGATACACTATCATATGCAAACAAATGAAAAAACTCTTAAAAGACAAAAACAAACAACAACGTCTTTCCTTCGGGAATTCTTTTTTCACCTCATTCACTCTCAACGTATGAACGTGCTCCTACTCGTTCTCTTGCAAGATGGTAACGCACTCGGACCAGCGAGCCTGCAACACCTGAGCCAGAACGTAAGCCGTTCCTTAAAAAACACAAACAATCCATCCCTAGTGAGGGGAACTACGTCGCTCTGATTCTAATGTTCCCGATGAGATACGTAGGCAGTGGGGTAGGGCCCATGCGAGCACTTCTTTTATTTTCCCTACATTTGTTTCCCTTTCTCTTTCCTTTTCTAGTTCCATTTCCAGCATCCTTTTCTATCACCCTTTGATCGAGACAAGCAAGCGTGGATCCCATCGGGTACGATGGACGCGTGGGGGTGCTAATACCTTCCCTGCGCGTAACCGACTCCCGAACCCAGATCTCTTGGTCGCGAGACCATGCTTTTTCCTTCTCTTCAGGTTTATGCGGTGTTTCCTTTCCCTCTCTTGGGATAAATACACATTGCTGGCGACTCTGTTTCGGTGCCACTTTCGCGTTTGTACTAGGATGAAAATCCCGGGAGCGACAGCTGGCGACTCTGCTGGGGACCGAACCCAGAATCTCTGGTTTCCTTAGCGAGTCAATCCTAGCGCTTGTCTGTTTTTATTTCATTGGGTGTTTACTGTTGTGCTGTATTTACTGTTTTATTGTATGGTTATTTACTGCTTTACTGTATATTACTGTATTTACCGTATTTTAGCATTTTCATTTCATATGATATATTATGCTATACTGGACTGTGTTGTTTTCTGTTTGGCGGGCGGGGTGTTCTGAGAGATAAGCTCACTACCCAGGCTTGAGTACACACATAGGTATTAGAGTGGATAGTCATGACGCTTGCATGGTGGTGACCACGTATTGTTGTTCATGAGACCCACAACCAGACGAGGTTCTATCAGGAGCTTTCTGCTACTGCATGTTATGCAGGCCAGTAGTTATTCTCTTGAGGAACTGTCGACTCTGGTGACCATTCCCGAGGACTCAGTTGCGGCACTCCTCCCGAGTTGTGACAGTGGCAGACCACATTCTGTGGCAAACCCATTGCACATTCTCGATCCGAGGACCCAATGCTGGGAACTTGCTATAGGACATCCCTTTTTAAAAGAGAATCAACGGAGGCACTCCTCGATTGGCGATAGTACTGTACCCTGAGGGATGAATGTACTATTGCTTCTCGACCTCAGTGCCAGAAGCTGAGGACCTTTTTGTTTTGGAGAATCAGTTGAGGCCTCCTCGATTGATGATGATGCCAAACCAGAAATGGTGAACGTATCATCATTTCTCGACCTGAGAGCCCGGGATACTGAACATCCTAGTACCCACATGTGAGAAGGGCGGGTTGTTTACAGGTTTGCAGGTAACCATGACCTCCTACATACCCATTTTTCTATCATCATTGCACAAAAAGGAAGTTTCATCCTATTGTATTCAGATGGTTCTTATCTATGGTTCTATATTATTCTCAGAGCTACACTGACACCGTGCACGGTCCAGCACAGACACCTGATTGCCTGATCACATTGCCCTTTGCATTGCATTATCATATCCTAACATACATGTTTATTCATTTCCAGGTGCATATATTACCCTTGATTCCAGGCATCAGGTCCCTGCAAAGATGAACACTAAAGAGAGGAAGAATATCATCAGCTATAAGTTCCTCACGCCTACTTTAGGCCCTATTGTTATGCTGAAGGGAATGGCGAGCCCTGCAGTATGAGAAGCTTTTGAAGAGAAATATGGGTGGATTTTATCTATGGTCCGTAATGTCACTGATTATGAAGCCAGAGGTCTCCATACGTTGATGCAGTTCTATGATCCGCCTCTGAGGTGTTTTGTATTTCCAGACTATGTGTTGGTTCCTACCCTGGAGGAGTATTCCAACATGTTGGGGATTGCTATCAAGGAGGAGCCCCCTTTCTTTGGATCGGTGGGGGATCTTGACTTTGGGAAGGTGGCTGGTGCTCTTTATTTGAGCAAATCAGAGTTAGACGCCAATGTCTCCAACAAAGGAAAGATTTGTGGTTACAAGCTGGAATATCTGATTAAGAAGGCCCAGGAAGCAGCTAAAGGTGAGAATTGGCTTGTTTTTAATGCTTTGCTAGCCCTTTGTATATACGGCATAGTGTTGTTTCCCAACGAGCCGGATTTCATTGATACGGACGCTATACGAATATTCATGATGAAGAACCCGGTGCCAACGCTACTGGGAGATCTCCACTACTCGTTGTACAACCAAAACGAAAAGAAAAGAGGAGGGATAATTCGTTGTTGTGCACCCTTGTTCTATATGTGGTTTGCAGGCCGTTTACCACAATCAGGGGCTTTTGTGGATTCCAAAGATTCTCTAGAGTGGAAACAGCGTTTAATGGGATTGGTGGCCAAAGACATCGTATGGGTAGATCACGGGCTGATTGGCAAGAATATTATCCACAGCTGTGGTAAATTCCCTAACGTTCCACTGATAGGAAGACTGGGTGGGATTAACTACAATCCTTCTTTGGCCATTCGACAATTTGGGTATGCCCTGATAGGTCCGCCTATTAAGAGAGATGTGGAGGAGTCCCTCTATTTTCATACATCAGATGGTTGGGAAGCAGCACAGAAAGCTTCTGAAAGCTGGGGTAGCGTACTGAAAAAGGGGAAAGTTACTCTAGGCAAGCCTAATAACCGGGTTTATCCAGCATATGAAGAGTGGGTGAAGAAAAGAGTTGAAGATTTTCTCTTGCCTTTTGGTAAGGCACCCCTTTTGTATCCGGAGAATGAGAAAGCAAGAAGCACTGCTACTGTGGAAGAAGTTGACAAGTTGCAAGCCTTGGTGAAAAAGCTCCAAGGAGAGAATTCCGAGTTGAGTAGCCGTCTTCAGAATGCTCTACATGCCAACAAAGAGCTGGAGCGGAAAGCCCAAGATGCTGAACAAATCCTAACTGCAAAAGAGAAAGACTTTGCTGGAAGAGCCCAACATTTCCGGAAGATTAGTAAAGGTGTTGATGATGCTACTCAAGCCCACAAGCAAACCAAACAGGCGTTAGCACAGACCAAAGAAAAGTTAACAAAGTTTCAGCACGCTTGGGACGAAGTTAGGATAGAGAATGCTGAATTACAGGAACAGTTGCAGATTAAGGACGAAGAGCTTGAAAAGGCGCATGAGCAGAGGAGAAAGTATCGGGAAAGCCTCGGTAAGAGTCAAGAACAGCTAGAAGAAGCTAGAGGTGAGCTAAGGAATACCAAGAAAGAGCTTGAAGAAGTCATGATAGAAAGGGAGATACTCAAGACGCAAGCTGGCATAAAGAGACACAAAGGAGTGTGTGATGACGAGGCTCTGATGCTGCATATGGGTTCTTTAACTGAAGCTCTTGAGAAAAGGGATGTCTTGATCAAAGAAATGATTGAAAAGCCGAATCACCAGCGTACCCGTATACTTTTTGAGGAGATCAAATACTCAAGTGATAAGCTGAAGGATGTGGAATTGTCAGACTGATGTTCTTTTCCTTATATTTTGTTATTAATGGTTACCATCAGGCTTGTTGATGGATCCATTTTTCCTTGTATTGCATTTGCGGTTGAACCTTTCTTAAATGTACTTGAATACTTCGTTGAATGAGTATGAGCAGTTTTAGTCAGATTTATTCTTTATCAGATAGCTGCACACAAGCACATGACCACGACACGTCTCTTTATATCACGATTTCTGGTCTTCAGATTTCTGTGGTTGGATTGGAATCAGGGTATAAAGCACCTCGGAAATGACAAACATGGCATTGCATGGCATTGCATATCATTTTTCATTTTTGTTACTTGCTTTTCAGGTACTCGTTGCAGGGTCTCTAACCTTTATTTGGTTTCAGGCAGTATAGCTGAGAATCATATTCACCGATATTCGACGCGAAGGAATCAAGTAAGAATCATGGATCAAGTGCAAAGTGATTTGGCTGAAATGAGGGCGCGTATGGACCAGTTCATGACCCTCATGACTGGCATGGCGCAAAATCAGGAGAGATTGAGGCTTCTGGTCGAGCGTCCAGACAATGGGCCTGAAGGTGATCAGCATGACAATTCACAGGGACATGGCATTCCTCCTCCCGGTGGCAACCCTCCTCCTGGTGGTAACAATCGGGGTAATGGAAATGGTAGGCATGCTGGTGTTACTCTTGAAGATACCCTGGAAGACCAATTTACTCTGCTGGATGCTGATGTGGGTAATCAAGGTGATCGAAGGTATGATGAGTTAGCAGAAAAGATCAGGGCCATAGAATGTAAGAACTCTATGGGTATTGATGTTACTAGCTTGGGGCTGGTCCCAGGAGTCAGAATTCCCCCTAAATTCAAACCTCCTACTTTTGATAAGTATCACGGCAATGCGTGTCCCCAAACGCATCTTCAAGCTTACTTTGGGAAGATTTCAGCCCATACAGAGGACGAGAAGCTATGGATGCACTATTTTCAGGACAGTCTGGCTGGGGCGTCCTTGACCTGGTATATGAAGTTGAATAGAGCTGCTGTGAAGAGTTGGAAAGATCTGGCAGAAGCGTTCCTGAAGCAATACTAGTATAATATTGACATGGCGCCCAACCGCACTCAATTGCAGGGGTTGTCACAAAATGCCAAGGAGAGTTTCAAAGAATATGCACAGAGGTGGAGGGAAATGGCTGCCCAGGTTCAACCTCCCTTGTCAGACAGAGAAATGGCAGATATGTTTATGGGCACCTTGCAAGGGGCCTATCTTGATAGATTAGCTGCTTGTCCGTCAACTGGATTTGCTGATATTGTGATTGCGGGAGAAAGAATAGAAAGTCTGTTAAAGCTTGGAAAGATCCAGGATGTGAGTGGGGCTGGCTCTTCGGGGACGAAGAAACCGTTTGCTAGTAACCAGAAAAGAAGAGAAGGTGATACGAATGCTGTGTTTAGAGGACGAGGCAGAGGGCGTTCTCAAGCTTATTATCAGGTAGATGCTGTAACAATCCCCACACCGTCTGTTCAGAAACAACAACCCCAACAACAAGTTCAACAGCAACAACCTTTTTTCCAGCAAAGGTCTAGGCAGAGGGATCGTAAGATGGATCCTCTCCCTATGACTTATGCCGCGCTGTTGCCCCGGCTACTCGAGTTAAAGTTGGTAGAACTCCGTACTATGAAAGCTCCGGTTGCTGGAAACCTGCCACCTAACTTCGATGCTAATGCTCGTTGTGAGTTCCACTCAGGTGCTCAGGGGCACTCCATTGAAAAATGCTGGGCTTTCCATCATAAAGTACAAGATTTGATTGATGCTAAAGCCATCAATTTCTCTCCCGCTCCTAATATTACTCAGCATCCCATGCCTGATCATAGTGCAGCAAATGTGTACGCTATTGAAGATGGGAGGACATTGAATCTGGTGACAGACATCCATCAAGTGAAAACTTCTTTGTTGGTTGTAAAAGATCGTTTATTGAAGGGACAGGTGTTCCCGGGCTGTAATCAAGATTGTTCTGAGTGTATGAATCAGGAGAATGGCTGTAATAGGTTGAAGGTGGGTTTACAGAATCTGATCGATGAAGGATGTCTACAGTTCGACAGAGTCGTGAAAGACACTGATGAGATATCAACCGTGACCATCTATTACACTCCCGCTGAGATTCAAATGCCGGTCAATACAGTTCCCGTGGCGAGTGTTGCGCCAGAAAGGCCCAGTCCTGTCACTATCACGGTGCCAGGACCAATTCCGTTCACATCTACGAAGGCTATCCCATGGCACTATGGGGCAGATGTATATTATGAAGGTAAAAAGCAGGAAGTTGAGTCGTCAGTCAGCCCAAATATTGATAACGTAGGGGGTGTAGGGGGCTTTACAAGGAGTGGAAGGTTGTTCGCTCCCCAAACCTTGAGAAGTGATAAAGAGGCAGAAGCTGCAGCAAAGGCTAAAGGTAAACAGGTGGTTGAAAATGCGCCTACACCTGAAGCAGAGACAAAGATTACTTTTGATAAGGAAATGGAGGAATTTATGAAGATAATCAAGAAAAGCGATTATAAGATTGTGGACCAACTGAATCAGACCCCTTCAAAGATTTCAATCTTGTCACTATTGATGTGCTCTGATGCGCATCGGCAGGCGTTGTTGAAAGTATTGAAGAGTGCATACGTGCCACAGGAAATTACTGTTAATCAGCTCGAGGGCGTAATCTCTAATGTTAATGTTAGCCATGGCTTGGGCTTTACAAGTAGAGATCTGACTGTTGAAGGAAGAAACCACAATAAGGCTTTGCATATCACGATGGAGTGTAAGGGCGCAATGTTATCTCATGTACTGGTAGACACTGGTTCATCACTTAATGTCTTGCCCAAGAAGGCGTTAATGAAGCTGGAAGTTGATGGTTTGATCTTAAGGCCTAGTGAATTGGTGGTCAGAGCATTCGATGGGACTAGACGATCTGTGTTTGGTGAGGTGGAATTGCCCGTACAAATTGGACCACAGGTATTCAAATCCACGTTCCATGTAATGGACATACAACCTGCATATAGCTGCCTGTTGGGACGCCCTTGGATTCACGGAGCCGGGGCTGTTACTTCCACTTTACACCAAAAGTTGAAGTATGAGTTTGAAGGGCAGATTGTGACGGTGTGTGGTGAAGAAGACATTTTTGTGAGTCACTTGTCCACGTTCAAGTACATTGAAATGGATGGGGAAATTCATGAGATGCTGTGCCAATCCTTTGAAGCGGTCAATATTGACGATGCACCTGAGTCTTCTTCTGTACCAGTTGGGGCTGGTACCTCCATTTCATCTTACAAACAAGCTGTCGAAGTCGTCAGGGCAGGCAACGCCCAAGGTTGGGGCAGGTTGATAGAGACCCCAATGAAGGAAGACAAATTTGGTATTGGTTATCATCCCTCTACAACTTCAGATGCGAGGAGCAGAGGACCCATTACTTTCAATAGTGGGGGAATTATCTACACGGACCAGTCTTGTGCGGCTACAGAGGATAATATTGACAATAATGGTGACCTAGACAACTGGGTACGCCCTCATGCTCCGGGACAACAAGTGCAGAACTGGTTCGTTGAAGAAGTCATCCGGGTTACTCTTCAGACAGAGTAATTTTTCTTTGTTTTTTTTCTAACCATAATGCATGTCAAAATCTTGCGCTCTTCCCAAGGCGTATAGATTCATTTGTAGGGCCACCCTGGTTGCATTTACAATTTTTTAATCATTAATAAAGGACGTTTTGCAATCAAATTTTGTTCTCTGTCTTTCAGTTTTTATTTTTGCACAAAAAAAATAAAATGGCAATGTTTCATTTTCTTTTGTTTTGCTTAAAAATAAATTCTAAAATAAGGCATGAACCCGTTCATGCAGACTTGATCCTCCGGATACCACTGATAACGATTTTGATATGACTATGTATGACTTTGACAATCCGATTTATCAAGCCGAAGAAGGGGATGAGAAAGATTGTGAACTCCCTGAAGAACTGGCCAGATTGTTGAAACAAGAGGAAAGGGTCATCCAGCCTCACCAGGAGACTGTAGAAATCATCAATATTGGTACCAAGGACGCCAAGAAAGAGATCAGGATTGGTGCCAGCTTGCAAGCAGATGTGAAGAAAACTTTGACTGAAATGTTGCGCGAGTATGTTGACATCTTCGCTTGGTCGTATCAAGATATGCCGGGGTTGGACACGGATATTGTTGTGCACAGGTTACCATTGAGAGAAGAATGTCCGCCAGTCAAGCAGAAACTTCGTCGGACTCACCCCGACATGGCTTTAAAGATTAAGGAGGAAGTCCAGAAGCAGTGGGATGCTGGGTTTCTTGCGGTGATAAAATATCCTCCGTGGGTAGCCAACATCGTGCCAGTACCGAAGAAAGATGGAAAAGTGAGAATGTGTGTGGATTATCGAGATCTTAATAAAGCTAGCCCGAAAGATGATTTTCCACTACCTCATATTGATGTGCTGGTCGATAATACAGCTCAGTTTTCAGTGTTCTCATTTATGGACGGTTTCTCCGGGTACAACCAGATCAAGATGGCACCTGAAGACATGGAGAAGACCACGTTCATTACTCCGTGGGGTACATATTGCTATAAAGTAATGCCTTTTGGGTTGAAAAACGCAGGGGCAACGTACCAGCGGGCGATGGTAACATTGTTTCATGACTTGATTCATAAGGAGATCGAATGTTATGTAGATGATATGATTGCCAAGTCAAGAACAGAAGAGGAACATCTGATTAACCTCAAAAAGCTGTTTGAAAGGTTGAGAAAGTTCCGTCTGAGATTAAATCCAAACAAGTGCACGTTTGGGGTGCGTTCTGGAAAGTTGCTGGGTTTCATTGTGAGCGAAAGAGGAATTGAGGTTGATCCTGCCAAGGTGAAAGCAATACAAGAAATGCCTGAACCGAGAACAGAAAAAGAGGTTCGTGGTTTCTTGGGTAGATTGAACTACATTGCAAGGTTCATATCTCACCTAACAGCCACATGTGAACCAATATTTAAACTGCTAAGAAAGGATCAAACGGTCAGGTGGAATGACGATTGCCAATTGGCATTCGATAAGATAAAAGAATATTTGCAGGAACCTCCGATTTTAATGCCTCCAGTTGAAGGGAGACCGCTGATAATGTATCTGACAGTGCTTGAAGGTTCCATGGGTTGTGTTCTCGGTCAACATGACGAGACAGGTAGGAAGGAGCATGCTATCTACTACCTGAGCAAAAAGTTCAACGATTGTGAGTCCCGGTACTCAACGCTTGAAAAGACATGTTGTGCGCTTGCATGGGCCGCTAAGCGATTGAGGCAATATATGGTTAGGCACACAACCTTGTTAATTTCAAAAATGGATCCTATCAAGTACATTTTCGAGAAACCAGCACTAACAGGCAGAGTTGCACGGTGGCAAATGGTCTTGACAGAGTATGACATTCAGTACACTTCCCAAAAGGCCATCAAAGGAAGTATCTTGTCCGACTATCTTGCGCAACAGCCGATTGATGATTACCAACCCATGAAATTTGACTTCCCTGATGAGGACATCATGTTTCTCAAAGCTAAAGACTGCGAGGAACCACTCCCGGAGGAGGGGCCAGACCCTGAATCCAAATGGAGTCTGATGTTTGATGGGGCTGTCAATATGAATGGGTGCGGAGTTGGAGCAGTTCTTATCACGCCGGAAGGTGTTCGTATGCCTTTCACTGCCCGAATAACTTTCGGATGCACCAACAATGAAGCAGAGTACGAAGCTTGAATAATGGGGATCGAGGAGGCGATTAATCTACGGATTAAGGTCCTTGATATATTCGGTGATTCAGCTTTGGTAATCAATCAAGTGAAAGGGAGTTGGTACACGCACCAAGCAAATCTAGTGCCGTATAGAGATTATACAAGGAGATTGCTGACATTTTTCACAACAGTGAAACTGTACCATATTCCTCGAGATGAGAATAGGTTCGCTGATGCCTTGGCCACTTTGTCTTCCATGATCAAAGTGCAAGGATGGAACCATGTACCTAAGATTGAAGTATCTCGGCTTGACAGACCGGCATTTGTGTTTGTTGTTGATACAGCGTCTGATGACAAGCCATGGTTTCATGACATTAAGTGTTTCTTGAAAAGTCAAGAGTACCCGCCCGGGGCATCGTCCAAAGACAGGAAGACGTTGAGAAGGTTAGCTGGTAGTTTCTTCTTGAACAAAGATGGCGTGCTGTATAAAAGAAATTTTGACGCGGTCCTGCTTAGATGTGTGGATAGACATGAAGCATACCTGTTAATGATTGAAGTGCACGAAGGCTCTTTCGGTACCCATGCCGGAGGGCATGCAATGGCTAAAAAGTTGTTAAGATCGGGATATTATTGGTTGACTATGGAGTCAGATTGTTGCAAATATGCCCACAAATGCCATAAATGCCAGATCTATGCAGATAAAGTGCATGTACCTCCAAATTCGTTGAGTATCATGTCGTCGCCTTGGCCGTTTGCCATGTGGGGCATTGATATGATCGGAAAGATTGAGCCTACAGCTTCTAACGGTCATCGTTTCATCTTGGTGGCAATTGATTACTTCACCAAATGGGTTGAAGCTGCATCCTATGCCAATGTTACAAAACAAGTGGTAGCTCGTTTCTTAAAACGGGATATCATTTGCCGATATGGAGTTCCCGAAAGAATCATTACTGATAATGGTTCTAATTTGAATAATAAGATGATGGCTGAGTTATGCCGGGACTTCAAAATCGAACATCACAATTCTTCTCCGTACCGCCCAAAGATGAATGGCGCGGTCGAAGCGGCCAACAAAAATATCAAGAAGATTGTGCAGAAGATGGTTGTCACGTACAAAGATTGGCATGAGATGTTACCATTTGCTTTGCATGGGTATCGAACGTCGGTACGCACGTCCACTGGGGCAACCCCATTCTCACTTGTATATGGTATGGAGGCAGTGCTACCGGTTGAAGTAGAGATTCCTTCCCTCAGAGTCATGATGGATGTTAAGCTAGATGAGGCTGAATGGGTACGGGCCAGATTTGATCAGCTGAGCCTTATTGAGGAAAAGCGATTGGCAGCTGTATGTCATGGGCAATTATACCAGCGCAGAATGAAGCAGGCATTTGACCAAAAGGTGCGTCCTCGGGTTTACAAAGTCGGAGATGTGGTACTCAAAAGGATCCTTCCTCCCAATACAGATCACAGGGGCAAATGGACTCCTAACTATGAAGG
Source organism: Lathyrus tuberosus (assembly GCA_022829125.1). NCBI lineage: Eukaryota > Viridiplantae > Streptophyta > Magnoliopsida > Fabales > Fabaceae > Lathyrus > Lathyrus tuberosus. The sequence continues at coordinate 2,621,430 of JALAZF010000337.1, forward strand.
TCTATTCGTGGTTAAAAAGGTCTTTTCGGGCGGAGCTTTATTGCTTACAACCATGGATGGCGAAGACTTTTCATCCCCTGTCAACTCGGACGTAGTCAAAAAATACTTCGCATGAATAGACCCGCTGGATAATAAAAATAAAAAAAATCCAGGCAAAAAAGGGCATCCCGGCGAACCAAAAACAGAATAAGGTTCGGGCAAAAATTAGGGATATAATTGAAAAAATTGTACACCCGGTAAGTTGAAAACCCGAAAGGACAACTTAGGCAAAAAAGGGTATCCTGGTGGATCGAAAACCTGAAAGGGCGGTCCACGCAAAAGAGGGATTTAAGCGAATGACTACGATCTGAGTTATCTGTACCCCATTACCGTTTGAACAACTGACGTTCTGAAAGATAGGAATCGGTCTGATCATTCCTCAGAAGGCAAGGTCGGGGAGTTTTGAAGACATACTGGTCATAACAGAATGGAAACTCAGTGGAAGTCCGTTTTCGCATTGCCATTAGGATAGTTTCTTTTCTCAATTTTCAGCGATCACCTCTTTCCAGGGATTGCTTCCGGATGTAATTGCCTATTCTGGTCTCTCAGTCAATAAATTGAATTTCAATAAAAAGCTTTCTATTTTTGTTTTATTGCTTTGTTTGCAAAAACGTCCTAATTTTTGATAAAACATAGCATTTGAAAACATGGCGGCCTTGCAATAACATGCGCAGAAAAAACATTTGAAATTACTTTGAATGTTGAATATTCCCGGATGATGGATTCTAGCCATGCAATATTCGGGGCATGTGTGCATATTCTTTTGTTGCAGGTAGTAGGTGCAGAGGATTTTAAACACAAGACCAGTAATCAATTACCCCACGCAAAAGACTGGGGCAATTACGGGTAAGGAGGTCGGCGTTCCTCGCTCGGTCGACGGTCGTTCATAACGGTTCGATATCATTGAATTAAGTTCAACTGGGTACCGTTGTATCTTATTAAGTCGATTCTCTCATACAGTACTTCCAACAGCTACAAGCTTTTCTGTGTCGATAACGGTCACAGGTTCCCCAAAAGAGTGGTCTCGTCGACACCGAAACTGATGGTCATTATCCCCAGCGAAGTCGCAGGAGTTTGAAGAGGCTAAATCTTCTGTAAAATCCTCTTATGACATCTTCTTCGGGGACAAATTGTTGGTTTGTCCAAGCATGGGGCATTGTTTGTTTCCCCATCATGAAGTGTTGATCATCCCCAGTAGAGTTTGAGAACAGTTGGTCTTCTGTAAAATCCTCTCAAAAGGCATTCCCCAGTACGAGACGTTTTAAAGCAGTTTCCTCCAGCAGAGTTTGTTATAAACTTGTCATCCCTAACGGAATTGTCTAAAGGGAAGCTCGCCTAACATGGGGCATTGTGGTACTTATCCTAAGCTTGACAGTCATATTCTTCAGCAGACTACTGTGGATTTCCTTTGGGTTTCCCCAATAGATCTCTAAGGACTCTTTCCTAGCAAGTTGCAGTGGAATGTTCTAACCAGGATTTGCATATCCCTAGCAGAGTAGCCCTGATCCCCAGCAAGATTGTGTCTCTGGTAATGATCCCCCACAGAGGTCAGCATCGAATCTTGTCAGCAATACTCCCCAGCTGAGTTGTTGTTCTCCCCGCAGAGGTTTATAAGATCGGCAGAATCTATTCCTCAACAAGGATGGTACAGCCTTTCCCCAGCCGAGTCAGAAGGCGGATAACCCCTACAAAGGGTCTTGGATTGGATAGATCCCCAAGCAGAGTTTTTATGACTTTTCTTCCCTAGCAAGACGCCATGCAAAGAAATTCTCATCCCCAGCGGAATCACTGTGACCAGAATTCATTTCCCCAGCAGATGAAGTGATTACTGGCAGATTTATTATTCTTCAAGTCCAATTTATTTTTGGCAAACTTGACAATTCGAAGCAGACGGATTGTTCATTTATTCTCCAGCAGAGATACTATCCTCTCAGGAACCTCTAAAGTCAAGTCATTGATCATTGTTCCTCAGCAAAGTCGGCAGAGATGTCTGACACGGATGCAGAGTGCAATTCGGTATTGGAATATTGCAAAAGTCCAACGGTGGATTGGCAAAAGTCCGTCTTCGGGTGGCAAAAGTCCAACAGTGGATTGGCAAAAGTCCGTCTTCGGGTGGCAAAAGTCCAACAGTGGATTGGCAAAAGTCCGTCTTCGGGTGGCAAAAGTCCAACAGTGGATTGGCAAAAGTCCATCTTCGGGTGGCAAAAGTCCAACAGTGGATTGGCAAAGGTCCATCTAAGGGTGGCAAAAGTCCAACAGTGGATTGGCAAAAGTCCGTCTTCGGGTGGCAAAAGTCCAACAGTGGATTGGCAAAAGTCCGTCTTCGGGTGGCAAAAGTCCAACAGTGGATTGGCGAAAGTCCATCTTCGGGTGGCAAAGCAGCAAGAGTCCAACAGTGGATTGGCAAAAGTCCGTCTTCGGGTGGCAAAAGTCCAACAGTGGATTGGCGAAAGGTCCATCTAAGGGTGGCAAATTCTAAAAGTCCAACAGTGGATTGGCGAAAGGTCCATCTAAGGGTGGCAAATTCTAAAAGTCCAACAGTGGATTGGCAAAAGTCCGTCTTCGGGTGGCACGAAGCTGCAAAGTCCACCAGCAGCGTGGCAAGCCAGTAGTCATCTGGCGTCGTTCAAAAGACGTTATCAAAGTCCACCAGTAGCGTGGCAGGCCAGTAGTCGTCTGGAATTGCATAAAAGACATTGTTAAAGTTTACCAGTAATGCGACGAGCCAGTAGACGTCTGGTGTCATTCAAAAGGCACATTTCTCCGACAATGTTTCATTGAAGATTCAATCCAGCAATGTCGGGGGGTTTCTTTCTCACCATCCAGAGCAAATTTTTGGTTATATTTGGTATTCAATCACTATATACCTTGAAAGTCCGAAAGCAATTGCTTTCAGGCATTCAGGTCTACAGCGCTTGAATAGGGGCAGCTGTAATACCCCAAAATTTGCTCTCCCTCTTTGTCATCATAGCATGGCATTATCATTTATCATATCATATCCACCTCATTAACATTACATTGCATTTAACATAGAAAAATGAAGCATGGCATCATTCTTACCATCAGGGCATGTGATCAGGTGGAAGGTGGACAATCAAGGAATCATTCAAAGCACAAAAAGGTCAATCAAGTTTCCTCAAGGCAAGCCAAGAGGTCTTTCATGTCTCATACCATCTCAATGGATCATCCACAACCTCAAGGATGAGAGATTCAATGGGAGATTGAAGCACTACATCTTTCACTATGCAAGAGGTTCAAATATTGAAGGAAAACCCTCAAAAGAGATAGCTCATTGATCCAAAATCATCCTCAAATGGTATATCTCATCATCCTTTAAGAGGATACACAACATACTCTGAGGAATTTGAAATTGAAGACTGCACATTTTTCTCCTAGGAGGTGGGCACCAAAACTAGGGTTTCCCATTAAATCAGGGAATCTTTGATTTTTTTGGACAAAACTTGATGTCATGGTATTCTACATGTTCTTAAGTGTATGTGTATGAAGAATTGCCCCTCAATTGGTTTTGGAAGTGGTTCAATTGGAAGAAAGATAAAAAATCAGGAAATTTGGGGCCAAGTCAAATAATCAGAGGAAAAAGTCAACTCTTGACTTTTTGAGGCCAAATTCATGAAATTCATGTTATATGTGTCCAATGTGCAAAATTTGATCAAGAAACTCCAAAGGAATCATGAAAAAATCAAGATGTAAAAAGTTGCCATTTTTGGGTGAAGAAGGGTTACTAAATATAGCAAGTTTTGGCCATTTTGCATCAGAGTTTGAACCAAGGCCATTTAAAATTGAAGCACCAAATGAAAATTCCACTCGGCCACAACAAAAGATCTTGTTTTAAGCTTCACATCCATATGTGGAACATCTCTATTGGATAAAAATTGAGTGAGATATGATTGATCAAAGTTTGAGCAAAGTAGGTTCAAAACTAGGTCATGACCAAGATTTTCAGGGCACGCGCGCAGTCATTTTAACAAACATGTGGTGGGCCAAATGTCCACTCATTTGTCTCATGGTTAAAGGCCTCAAATGAAGAACTTTTCAACATCAAAGTTGTTCCTTGTAGTGTCATCTTCAATACTCATGTTGGACAAAATTCCATTTGATCAAGTTATAGTGGAGATATATTGGGTCAAAGTCATGTTGATTGTGCTAAAATTTTGTGTGCCAAGTTGCCATGCCATGACTTGCTTGCCACGCCCACAAATCAGTTCCAAACTCTGATGTTCCAAGCTATTTTTCACCAACTTCCAAGCCTTAATTCAATCCAAAACCAACATCAATCATGTTCTATTATATCTCCTCTTTCTAATGACACCAAATGCTCATGATTCCATGCATTGGTGTGTGAGAATTCCATCCCTTAGGGTGGACTCACTTTAACCGTGATAACTCACCTTAACCAACTCACTTAACCACTGTGGTTCATTTCTAACTCATGCTATAAATCAAAATCTCACCTCACAAATCCATTTCAGCTTCATTTTTCTCATTCTTCACACTGAATCTCTCTCACATTCTCTCCACTTTTCTTCTGCTTGCACACGAGTTTAACCATTTTTTTCTACATTTCATCTCCATCTTCATCATTATTCTGCTTTGGAGATCAAGAACAAGAGTGCATAGGTTCAGTTAAAGAAGTTCGGTATTGAATTCCAATTGATTTTTTGCACGAGTTCAAGCTCTCAAGCCTTTATTTGGCCAAGTGAAGCTCAAGGAAGAAGCACTTTCCTCTGGTATTCTTTTGTATTCAAAGCTTCATCACTTTCAGGTTTGAACTTTTGAACTTGGATTACACGATTTCTAGTCATTTTCACTTGTTTTTTGGTGCTTTAAGCTTGCTAGAAGCTCTGCTCAAACCGGCTAGTTGATAGGCCTTCTAAAGGCTTAGTTGCAAAACCTAGGGCATGTTTTAATCTTCTCTGTTCTCCATGTGTATGTGTATTATGTGAAAAATAGTGGTAGATTCATGATGTGCATGGGCTCAGCTTCAATTTGGTATGCGTGTTGTACATTTTGGTGAGATGTGAAAGTTGCAGGTGGTGGTGCTCGCCGGAGAAGGTGACCGGAGGTCCCTCTCCGGCCGGCAGCTTTGATGCTAGGGTTTTATGTTAGTTTTGATCTTGTCCGTTGATTTTTCATCATCGTGTGGTTCAGGACGTGCCAGCACATTAAAATGCATGTGCACCTCACATGTTTTATTTCTGATTTCACTTAATCCAAATGTGGTGCGGTGCATGGTAATGTGTGTGGTCACTCATGCGCGTGCGTTAGATCTGGTTACTTTGACTTCCGTTTGACCTTGACTTGATCCAATGGCCATGAGTAAGTCAATTTTGTTGACTGAGAGTGTATGTTTGTTAGTGTGTTTTGCGCAGACTTGGACCTTGGACTAAACTGATATCCACACCCCCATGCCTTAAGCCCAAACCATTTTTGAACTGAGTAATTACTAGGCATGCACCCCTATTCATTTTGCATTGCATTTTAATTTTTTTATTTTTGATACACGTTTTCTTTTCAATTTTTAAAAATACTAAATAGCATCATAAAATTCCACAAAAATTCATAAACATCAATAAAACATTTAGAAAATTTTTGGTGATTTTATTTTCTGATTTTTATGACCTTTTTACCCCTGCTCCATAATTTTCTTTGAATTTCTTTGGTGTACATTCTTAATGTGGTACATGATCTTGTTTAATTTTGTTCTTGATCATTAAAAATTGTTTTGATGCTCTTCTTTTTGCATTGAGTCATTAGCATCTTGAGGTATGTTAAGTGATTTTTATTTGATTTTTTAGGTCATTTTATGGCATGTTTGGTGTTCATTGTTATGTTACTTGGTATGATGTGTATACTTGACCTAAGTGCATTGTTTAAAATCATTTTGCCTTGGTTTCTTGCATGCCACTTTGATATGTGATTCATCTCTGATTTGTGAGCTTCAATATCATGTTTTCATAATTTTCATGAGGCCATCTAATTTTTGTTTAATGCAATACCTTTAAAGCATAATAACATGTCATATCATTGTGATCTTTGTGCATGTTCACATGATTTCTTTTGTACATACTTGCATGATCATTTGCATATTTGGTGAACCATTCACTTGACATTATAGGTCATTGGTACATATTATATGTCATCTTTGCATGTTGGTTATCATTTGAACCTTGTGCACCTTTAACATGTTGTGTTTGCACTTTCTTTTGTTTGGAACTTCCATTTCAATTCTACTTCTTCTATCACTTCTCAAATGTTTTGATGTGTCATGCATGAATACTTGTGAGATGTTTGTGAATCATTTTTCATTTCATTTCAATTCTGATCCATGGATTACATGTTCCATTTATGCATGTTTTTTCCATTTCTTTTCATCTTTCATTCTCCCTTTTCTTATGGTAGCATGTTCTAATGCCATGGATGATGTTTGTTGCCTATCCACTTGGACTTGCATGATGATAATCATTTGTTTTCCATATGATGAACATTCTGATTGTGGTCATAGGATTTGATGTCTCATCTAATTCTTTTGAGTTTTATGGTGCATTAAATGTTTCCTTGCTTCCTATACTTGTACACATGTTTACTAACCATGTAGGGACTTTGGTAAGTTGCAATTGAGTGTGGATAAGGAATCCACATTCAACTTCTATCTTTTCTCTTTTACAATTCCATTTTATGTTTTGTTAAGCACTTATGTGCTTTCTTTTAATAACTCATCACTTTCCCTTTTTGAATTACAATTCATCTTCTACTTTAGAAGTGAATTGTTTAATTCTTTCTTTCTTTAGACTTTAGGTTGAAACCTCACAAACCATTAGGATCACTCCCTTTAATCCTCAATTAGGATTGAGTCTTAGTCCATATAGATTTTTACCTTTATCCTCTCTTGAGTCTCATTTCTCATCTCAAAGAAAATTCAAAATATATAATAAAGGTAGGCATTTATTGCATTTAGGCCTTTCATATAAAGAAAAGATTATAAGGGGTCTACTCTTATAATCTTAGAATGTGTAGCATATAGCCCATCTTGGGTCAATGTGTTAGACATTTGATCTTGTATGATGGACTTAAATGCAATACTTGTTGAAGGTGCAAATAATAAAAAACACTTCTTCATTTCTTAATCCACAAAAACACTTAATAAATACAAGTATGCTAGTGTGTTTGAACCTTGACAATTGGAACTAAGTGTGGGGGTCTTCTTCACCCTTAGTGTGCTTTCTTACTCATTCCATCTTGGAATGTGAGAATGTACACATTCCAATGACCAAGGTTCAGATACACTATCATATGCAAACAAATGAAAAAACTCTTAAAAGACAAAAACAAACAACAACGTCTTTCCTTCGGGAATTCTTTTTTCACCTCATTCACTCTCAACGTATGAACGTGCTCCTACTCGTTCTCTTGCAAGATGGTAACGCACTCGGACCAGCGAGCCTGCAACACCTAAGCCAGAACATAAGCCGTTCCTTAAAAAACACAAACAATCCATCCCTAGTGAGGGGAACTACGTCGCTCTGATTCTCATGTTCCCGATGAGATACGTAGGCAGTGGGGTAGGGCCCATGCGAGCACTTCTTTTATTTTCCCTACATTTGTTTCCCGTTCTCTTTCCTTTCCTTTTCTATTTCCATTTCCAGCATCCTTTTCTATCACCCTTTGATCGAGACAAGCAAGCGTGGATCCCATCGGGTACGATGGACGCGTGGGGGTGCTAATACCTTCCCTGCGCGTAACCGACTCCCGAACCCAGATCTCTTGGTCGCGAGACCATGCTTTTTCCTTCTCTTCAGGTTTATGCGGTGTTTCCTTTCCCTCTCTTGGGATAAATACACATTGCTGGCGACTCTGTTTCGGTGCCACTTTCGCGTTTGTACTAGGATGAAAATCCTGGGAGCTACAAATCTCAAGGCCCAAATTCCATACAGGTGTGATTAGTAATTGAAATATAAGTGATCCATCATAGAATGTTTGGGTGTACATGCATGGAAGAGGGTGTATTTCACATAATGCAATTTTCCAAAATCACCCAAAACTCACTAAGTGAGGAATTAATAAGGCACAAGTGATCATTAGTGGATTAACCCTAAGTATTTAAAGTTACTCATGCACTGGTTGGAAAAGAACACACGTGATTTTGAGGAGAACAAAAGTTTGAACCCTAATCCTTCTCTCATTCGAATCTCACAATCCACAAAGGCTTTGGACGAAATTCTTTCATAGTCTTCATCCTTGGAATCCATAGAGCACAAACCACCCATCGTTGGAAGCTAAAAGCAAGGATACGGACTGCCTGATCTCAGATTAGTGCAATTTTGCATGCTCTTAAAACTCCCCTTTTTGATGTGCATAATGATGTGTGACATTCACTGATGATTCTGATGTATTTGGTTTGAAGTTTGGACGCATGGTTTGGTTGTATGATGAGTTTTAAGTTTTGAGTCCAAACTTTCTTTCATTCGATGCTTCTTATGTGTTGATCATTTGCGATTTTTAATGTGATATTATTGACCCTGGTGAAATTCTGGTCAGAATAGTGTGTTCGTTTGCGTGTTCTGGGAATTATTTTTTTGCAGGTGGCCGGAAGTGGTGACCGGAGCCCTAGCTCCGGCGGCTGGCAGAGTTTCCGGCGAGGTTAGGGTTTGGGGGAAGAAGATGATCTCCCAGCCGTTGATGGCTTTCATCGTGTGGCCCTCACGTTGCCACACGTTTTAATTTTTTGATTTTTATTTTTGGTTTGTGTGTTCACTACCCCACGTTAACTATCATGTGCATATGATCATGGCCATTCATATTGCATAATACTTGGATTGTTTGACTAATCTGACGCGTAGGATAGATCGTGTGGTTGAGATTATTACAGCGCATTAATGATATGGTAGGCTGATCACGTGTTCCCCTTTTTTTTTTTTTCTGATGGGTTTTTTATCTGGGCCTTCTGTTCGCACCCCCCTTTCAGCCCATTATCATTTTTCAACGTATTTGGGCTGCTAAGCACAACCCCATGCTTATTTCTTTATTTTTATTTTTATATAATTATTGCATTTTCATTTTCATTTTTTAAAAATAGTTTCTTGCATTAAAAAATTCCCAAATATTCATGAATCATATTTATAGTTTTATAAAATTTTCCCAAATTTTATTTTTTATTTTTATTTTATTTTTATCATCTAAATTAATTATTTTAATAATTTCTTTATGAATTTGTTTCATTCTGCACACATTGCATTGTAGAATTTATTTCTCATCATCCATAAAACATTTTGAACTCATTCTTTTTGAATTGTTTCATCAACATTTTTAATTGCATTAAAACATTTTTCTCTCATTTTTAAAACTTTTTCATATTGCGTTTTAGTCCTTTTCTTTTGCATATTGAACCACATTTCTCAATTGAATTTGCATAATTGTTTGGGTGACCTATCTTGTGAATTTTGGCATGAGCTTTTAACATGTTATTTGCCACTGGTTGGGGTGTGTTGAGTCTTAATTTGGTAATTTTAGAAGATGTTTTGCTAATTATGTGATTGCTCTTTGTTTGAGGTCTTCTTGTATGCACATCCTTGATCATGTCTGATTACCCGTTGGAGGAGGCACTTGTGCCATTGTTTGAGATTGCTTCTTTGACTTCATAAACCATGTTTGAATTGTTATAGGTCATTTGATTGCCATTATCTGTCATTGGTGTGAGGTTGTTGCATACTTTGTGCATATGTTCAATGATTGATTAACATGCCTCTTTGTGTTTCATATTCTCACTTCTTCTCATCTGTGTCTCATCATGACTTATGTCTGGTTTATGCATGCCATATCTTATCATTCATTTGCATTTCATTTGATGTATGTTTCTGACTTTGGAGCTTTGCATTCATTTCATATGTCATTCATGCTTTATCTTACATGCTTGAACATGCTTCCCTCATATGCTTCCTTCTCTTTCTTCTGATGATTCTTGATGCTTGGATACCTGTTTGCATGCCTCATGTGACACTTGTATAACATGTTTAGGACATCCACATTCTGACTTGGTTGAGTTTCATTTGGTTTATAACCATTTCTCCCTGGTTTGTGATTTGCTTTGGTTTCATTTGTCTTATTGTCACTTATGTCTGTTTTGTACTAACCTTTTATGCAGGGGCTGAGGTAAGTTATTTGAGGGTGTGGATAAGTATCCATGCCCACTCTCATTCTTTCTTTCTCTCATATTTTATTTTCTTTAGGCTTAGGTTGTTGTCAAACCTCCCCTTAGGGCCATCTTTGCATGATAACATTTGGACTAAATTCCATAGGATAGTCTCCCTCCAAACCTCCCCTTAGGGCCATCTTTGCATGATGACATTAGGATAGATTTTCCCCGTAGTGTTTTTTCTTTTCTTTTGAGTCCCTCTTCTCATCTCATAACAATTTCTAAGATACTTAATAAGGTCAACTTGCCTTGCACACGAGCCTTAAACATAGGAAATGAAGATTGAGGGGTCCCCCTTCTCTCTTCTAGAGTGTTGAGCATATGTTCCATTGGGGGCGACCATGCGACGCATTCGCTCCCGTGTTATAGACTTTGGTTCAAGTTGAGTTACGAACTAACTCAAGTCACTTCTGTCCTAAAAAATACAAACAAACTTCAACCTTTTTTATCCTACGGGATTGTCAAACTAAAGGCTATTTTCAAAAAGGGCACGTTACCTTCCGTCTGAGTCGCAAACAGGCATCGACCCTAACTGCCGGACGCGAACTTAACGTCACTCATAAAAAACACAAAAAGAACTTGGTCCGAACTACGTTGACTCTGAATTCCCCATTGCACAAAGGGGGTACGTAGGCCTAGGACGTCGACGTCCTACCGAGTCTGTCTTTGTCTTTCCCTTCCCCGTTTTAGTGCATCCATAGATTTTAGGATAACTCACCCTTAGAATACGATGGACGCGTGGGGTGCTATCACCTTCCCCTCGCGTAACCGACTCCCGAGCCCATGCTATGGTTGCGATGACCATTCCTATCCCTCTTCCTCAGGTTTATGCGGTGTTTCCTTTCCCTCTCGTGGGATAAATATACATTGCCGGTGACTCTGTGTTCTGTGCCACTCTCACGTTTGTACCTGGATGAAAATCCTGGGAGCGACAAGTTGCAAGCTGAATCAATTCATGATGTAAACATCAAAGTTGTTGCACATGTTGCCTACAATCCAAGCAACTCACTAGCATGAAACAACTCCACTTGAGACAAGAGTTATGGCTGCTACAACACACCATGGCAAGGCTGTCATGAAAAATCAGTTTGTGGGATTTCTTGCTTTGCACGATTTTGAGCCAAAGACCAATGATCCATATGCTACAGTCATCTAATCTGATCCTAATCCAAGGGATCCCACTTGCAAAGCTGAGTCCAAAAGCCAAAGGATCTTCCAACTTGAGATCAATGCATTTTGGCATATTATGCCTTGAATTCAAGGGCATTAATGTGGAATAGTGCACTTTCAAGATTCTCACACTTCTCAGTCAAGTTCTCTGATTAAACAACAATAAAAACATCTGAAGAATGTGGATTTGGTCAAGACATAGCCCTGCTCTTGGGAGGGGCTAGGTTGCCTTGCATGAGAAGAAATGCCACCAAGCCAAAGCCATTGAATGTGATCTGATCCAGCAGCCATTCACTATTCCTCCAAGACAAGAGTTGATCACCTATAAATAGAGGTTCCAATTGATAATTCAAATCACCCCAAAGCAACTTACAGCATTGCTTTCTCTCATTCTCTCTTAAGTGCCAAATTTATTTGTTTTTGAGAAACCACCATCGGGTTTTGAGTTGCAGCCTTAAGCAATCCATTCCAATTGCTCAAACACATCACATATGATGTATATGAGGTGTTCAAACACTTAAACCATCTTTGTAACACCTTTAGCTCAAAATCACTCTTCAACCAAGCCATTATGCCTCAATTCTACAGTTGGATTCCTCCAACTTGATCCAAAGATTTTCAAAGTGTTCCAAGGATTGCAATCCACTCAACAACATACATTGAAGCTGTAGGGATCATCAAACCACTTCTGGAACACCATTTGTGCAGAATTCCATTTCAGCTTGCAACAAGGTAAGCCTCAAAACTACATCTTCATGATCCATGCATATTTCCCCACATGATACTTTTGCCAATTGCTTGTCATCATATGTTGAGTGTTTCCCCTCAAAAAATTTGATCATAGCACTCGCAACCATGTCTGCACGATTGCTTTTGCAAAATTAGGGTTCATACACTCATATTGATATAACTTGCTGCACACTAAAAATAAATAAAATCAAATACTGCCATCATGTTCCTTGTTAACAAATACACGAATTTGGTGTTTGAATCATGTCAAATGGTTGAGAGATGAGTGAGATAGAGTGCTTCAAGCACAAGCTCGAGGAAGAAGATGGCCATGGCGCCATTCTTCGGGTTTTCCAACCAAGTTCTCTATATATTTTTCATTTGCCATACTATATTTGAATTGGCATTGCGCCCCAGTGGTTGATCAGTTGGTTTGTGTGTATTGGCAAGCGAGAGGTCTGGGGTTCGAATCCCCCTCGCCCCAGACCTCTTTTTTATCACTTTTTCCTATTTTCTTATTTTTCATATTATTTTATTAATGATTTGAAAAATTAATTTCTCACTCAATTTTTATCATTTTTGATTGGTTCTTTTTCTGAAAAATCACGAAAATGTTGAAATATTTTATTCCACAAAAAAATCAAATTTATATTATTTATTTAATATAATTGGTATTTTTGTGAATAAATTCATTTTTAATGTTTTTAAACATTTAAAAGTGAATATTTATTTTGAAAATCAAAACCAAATGAGTTCTAAATCATCTTGTGATTAAAACCTCATTTTTCAAACCTTAAACAAAAATCACAAGTGGTTTATCCAAACTTATTTGGTATTTTTATCATTTTTATTGATTTTCTTTAAATATTTACTTTTAAAGGAAAACAAAATTAGGGTTTCTTTGATTTTCACCCTCATCAATCATTTTCAAACACTCATGGGCCTTTAATTGAGTGTAAGACTCAATCCCCTTTCAACCTAAACAATTTTGGGCCTCAGATATTGTATAAGTCCCTCTGCGTTAAAAGAAAAATCTCGGCGCAATCGCCAGTTCAAAAATCAAATCATCTGGGCCTACCCTCGTGTTATAAGCCCCATTTATTTTCTTTAAATTTTTTTGGGCCTCTAATAGAGTGTAAGACCCAATCCTTTTTTAAACCAAAATAATTTGGGCCTCAGTTATTGTATAAGACCCACTGCGATTTCAAAAATCCCATCGCAATCGCCATTTCAAAACGAGAACCATCTGGGCCTACCCTCGTTTTGTAAGTCCCATTTCTTTTATTTAAAAACTTTTTTGGGCCTCTAATAGAGTGTAAGTCCCAATCCTTTTGTAAATACACCACCTTTTGGGAATCATTCATTGTATAAGTCCCATTGTATTTTCAAAAACAACGACGTGATCGTCGCCTTTTTAACAAAATCAACTGGGCCTCTCCTCGAGCTATAAGTCCCAACTCTTTTTCTTAAAACTCTTTGGGCCTCTAATAGAGTGTAAGACCCAACCCTTTTTTAAACCAAAACCTTTTGGGCCTCACATATTGTATAAGTCCCTCGGTATAGTTTTCAAAACAACGGTGCAATCATCGTTAAAACTTGGGCCTCTCCTCGAGCTGTAAGCCACAACCATCATTTCAAAGCACTTTCTCCTTTGATTTTGAATTCAAATATATGTTGTTATCAAAACTTTCTTTGTTAAACAACTAACCAAACAGCATGGAAGCTCTACAATGGGTAAGTGTTTATCCGCTTTCATTTACCGCTTCCATATGTATATAACTGTATTGTGGGGCTGCTTCACTGTAAGTCTTCTTTCACATCCTTTTATATACTTGTCACATATCCACAATGTAATACTAGTATAGTTATTTAGAGTTTTCCCCGGCAACTACGTCTAGCACTAGGTAAAGCCCTGTTGGTCACTCTTAAATACAAACAGAACTAGATCCCCCGTAGGATTCCAGATACATTCTTCCCTCTTCTTGGGGTTAAACAATATGGAACAAAGAGAAAGGCAGTATTCTCGGTGAACCTTTTCTCAGACTGTCACCCTTAGAAATTGTCAAAGAAACTCTAACTCCCCAGGGATGATATTTTCTCCGTGAATGGCATCTCTTGAGTTTCTTCCAAATTCTCGAACTTTCCTAGAATGATCTCTTCTCTGTGAATTGTATTTCTTGAACTTCTCTTGGTTTGGGGACCCACTGGCTTCCTAAAAGCATCCCCGCCTCCTCTTGGGCGTTGTACAAGGACCCTTCGGCTTCTTAGAAGTTCTCATGCCTTCTCTTGGGCTTAATACAAGGACCATGGCGACCTCTTAAAGGTATAAGACAGAACATAGTCCTCCTTTGCTAGAGCAGTCTTTCCCGTGTCAAAACTCCGGCCATTTTAGGGTTGATACTCATCCCTTAATGCCCGTGCCTCCTCTTGGGCATTGTACAAAAGATAAAACTCTAGACTTGGACAGTCTAAGACCCTTGAGTCTCAAAGACATTCTCAAGCTCCTTTCCAACATAGGAAGAAACCCCGATCTCTCCCATGAGAGTTCCCCACACTAGGAACTGCTTCAGGATCTCCAGAATCCACAGCGGTAAGGCAGCCTCCTCTTGGGCTTTGTACAAATGATTCTCCTTAGCAGAGCTAACCTTTCCGGACTCTCTTGTTGAGTCAATCACTTTTAGCCTCCGCCTTGGGCTTTGTACAAGACATATAAATCACTCTCTTGTTGAGTATAAAAGACTCTCTTGTTGAGTCATTCCTTTCTTTTAGCCTCCATCTCGGGCTTCGTACGAGATAGCAAAACACTCTCTTGTTGAGTATAAAAGACCCTCTTATTGAGTCAATCTCTTTTTAGCCTCACTCTCAGGCCTCGTACGAGACAGCAAAACATTCTCTTGTTGAGTATAAAAGACTCTCTTGTTGAGTTAATCTCCTCTTTAGCCTCCGTCTTGGGCTTTATACAACACATATAAATCACTCTCTTATTGAGTATAAAAGACTCTCTTGTTGAGTCAATCCATTCTTTTAGCCTCCATCTCGGGCTTCGTACGAGATAGCAAAGCACTCTCTTGCTGAGTACAAAAGAATCTCTTGTTGAGTCAATCACTTTTAGCCTCCGTCTTGGGATTTGTATAAGACATATAAAACACTCTCTTGTTGAGTATAAAATACCCTCTTGTTGAGTCAATATCTTTTTAGCCTCAATCTCGGGCCTCGCACAAGACAGCAAATCACTCTCTTGTTTAGTATAAAAGACTCTCTCGTTGAGTCAAACAACCTTCAGACTCTCTTGTTGAGTCAATCACCTGTTCAAGACTCTCTTGTTGAGTCAATCCTCTTTAGCCTCCATCTTGGGCTTCGTACAAGACATATAAAAGCACTCTCTTGTTGAGTCAGTCACTTGTTAGTACTCTCTTGTTGAGTCAACCCTTTTAGCCTCTATCTCGGGCTTCATACGAGACAAATAATAAACACCCTCTTGTTGGGTCTATAGCCTCCTCTTAGGCTTTGTATAAAGAAAATCCCGGTTGAGTCAATCAACCTTTTAGCATCAAAGTCATGCCTTGCTCACAGCATACAAACATCAACAACTCCTCTTTAGAGATGACAAATTCTCTCTCAGCCAAAACCCTTTAGCTTCACATCTTGGGCTTTGAACAAGATACAAACCATCTTTAGCTTCACGACTTGGGCTTTGAACAAGACACCAAAACACCTCTTTCCTCACATAGAATAGGAGGAACTACGATCGCTCTGATTTCCCTGTTTCGAGAATACGTAGGCATAAGATTGCAAAAATCTTAGCGAGCATACTAATCAAAAACCCAACATCCCGTACCTTCATACATTAATCGAAAAACATCAGACCTAACATCTTAAAACCTCACAAATGGTCCAAACATTCTATTCTTGACAAAATAACCGAAGAGGGGCCCACATCTAAATAGCATCTGTAAACCAACAGTTTTGACTGTTTAAACTCAGTATGCAAGCAGGGTTAATTGGAGACATCTATTTCCCTTCCTTAATCAGCTTAACAGGATAAAAAATGAATCGAACTATAGTGCCCAAGCGATAGTGATTCAAGACCACAAAAATCTCGCTACAGAAAAATGGCACCCACCGTGGGGCTTTCTTCTCTTTCTTACAATCTTCGGTGGAAACCTTAAGTTTAGAAAACGCCATAGAAGAGTGGCGACCATAGCGGGAGGCATTCTTTCTTGCATTCCCAAGGGATGAAACCTTAAGTTCTCGAAATATCACAGAAATGGCAACTCTGCTGGGGAGTGATTGCCTGTATAGGATCATAAGACTAGAGGTCTAGGATGATTAAGACAAATATATATACTGCTTTTCCTAATTGATATATGTGTTTATTTTTATGCTAATAGGAATGTGTGTGATGCCGCATGTGGAAAGATTGAGTATACACCTAAGATAGGTGATGGCATTATACGAGTAATCTTGCGGGGAGTGAATCCCAATTAAGAGTCCCCAGTCGACCATCAAACTCAGTGAAGACTCCCTTTGCAGATACATTGCCTATACAACTTCGGTTGTTGAAAGTAGTGTGGTCGACTGGATTATCTGAGAAGCTAAGGTTTTTAGTAGACTGGAACTATTTTGTAGTACAAAAGCTATCAGAAATAGTTGTCACGCAATACTACCCTCGTCTGAGATCACTCTAAGATACATCAGCTCGCTGGCAGTCCGCTTGTTGTTGTTATCCCAAGAGGGATCAATGATTTTACGGACAGGTACAAATAATCACCAGTATAAACCTTTGGGGATGGGTAGAGTCTTGACTTCAAGACACCGATCCTTTGACCCCATGTTTTTTCTATGTTTTTGTGTGCTGCATTCATGCATTCATCTAAAAAACATTAAAACAAAGAAAAATCTTCTCTTCTAGTCTCTCTTTTTCAAATTAAACTAAGACAATGATTGCAAATGTCAGATAAAGAGATTGCTAATGGATTTCGGTAGAAGGAAAACTCACAAGTACACCTTCAAGGTTTCAAAACTAGAGGATTTAAGAGGTCTGGCGAGAATGATCACCAACCCTGAGGCTTTCAGAGCCAAGTATAGAGGACTGCTATCCTTGTTAAGGGTTCATGTAATTGAAGGAATCTTGTCCGCACTAATCCAGTTCTACGATCTGGTCTATCACTGTTTCACATTCCCGGATTATCAACTAGCACCAACACTGGAGGAGTACTCTCACCTGACTGGTTTGCATATTACTGATCAAGCTCCCTTTTTTGGACTGGAAGAAATTCCAAAGGATCAAACCATTGCGAGAGCAATCTATTTGGACGAGTCAGAAGTCAGGACTCACATGACCACTAAGGGTGGAATCCAGGGTTTGCCAGCCCAGTTCTTGACAAATAAAGCTCTATACTTTGCTAGTATAGGGAACGTGGCCGCTTTCGAGAGCATCTTTGTTTTGCTCACCTACGGGTTATTTTTGTTTCCCAACATCGATAACTTTGTAGATATCAATGCCATTAATGTTTTTCTGATTGGAAACCCTGTACCGACCTTGATCGCAGATGCTTATCATTCGGTACACTTAAGGAATTTGTACAGCAGAGGAATGATCACATGTTGTGTACCCCTGCTATACAAATGGTTCACTTCCCACTTACCCAAGTCTGCGGCATTTTGGGATCAAAAGAATACTTTACGTTGGTCGCATAGAATCATGTCTCTTACCAACTCTGACATTGATTGGTACAATCGAATCTATGACGGGATCAGGATCATTGACCGTTGTGGAAATTTCCCAAATGTACCCCTTATAGGAACTAAGGGAGGAATCAACTATCAACCAATTTTAGTTCGTCGTCAATTTCGATACTCGATGAGACATGTCCCGCGTAATGTTCATCTTGAAGGTCTTTTCTTCAAGGAAGGAGAAAACGACAGAGCACTAAAGACAAAAATAGTGCATGCCTGGAAACACGTTCATAGGAAAGGAAGAGAGTCTCTAGGAAAACCAGATTGTGTCTCGGTGGAGCCTTATCTCCACTGGGTACAAAATAGAGCTCTCAAGCTGAGGATGCCTTACCCTCATCAGGAAGTTCTTCCATTAAGGGACTCGGTCCTTTATTTTATGTCTGAAACGGAAAAACTTCAGGTTACTCTCAACAAAGTTCAGCAGGAAAAGAGGTCTTGGGGGAACAAGTACCGTATTCTCAATGTAGAGTGCAAGAAAATACAACAACTATTGAAAGATAAAGATGCTCTGATTGAGATTTTAGAGCAACATACTGTAGAAAATCAGGATGACCAAAGGAATTTGCTCGCTCCTTTCACTTGGAAAAGGAATGACAACCCGACAACGGCTCAAGAGCCCCGGTCAAAGAAAAGGAAAGTACCGGAGCCAGCACCTGAGCTCGCTTCAGAGAGGACTCAGGACCCATAAGTTTAGACTTCCTTTTACAGCACTTTGTAAAATACTGTATTTCCATTTCTGAAATCTTTGAATTCAATAAAACGGGGTTTCCCCCACTGTTTGATATTTGCAATCAAATTGTCGAAGTTTACTTTAAATAAACGAAAAATATATATAATTAATATCATCATTGCATATCATTCATCATTCTCACATAACACATTCTTCTTACCTACGAATCTCACGTTTGCGTCTCGATTCTAAAGTCAAACTGTCTCATTCGTACAATACTCGGGCCAATCGACAAAAAAAGATGGATGATCTCGAGGAAGAGAACAGAGAGTTGAGAGAAGAGATTGACGCTCTGAAAGAGGATTTGACAAGGCTTCATAACGACATGCAAGCTCTGGCAGCAGCTCAGATGCAACAACAAAGGACTGTGATCTCTGAGATCACATCAACGCCCATAGTGGAAAAGTATGATCCTAGGTACAAAATGCCGAAAGATCATCCCTAGGGCATGCCTATTAACTATATCCTAGAGGGATATATTCCGCCAATCATTGAAGATCCGGAAAATTCAGCAGGAGCCGCTGGGCCTGAAGGTTACAAACTTCGGGAAAGCGAAGATGTCAGGGGCATGACAGCAACTCCTGAAGGTTACAAACTTCGGGAGGCACCGAGAGTCTCGGCCATAATGACTATACCACCACCTGTGGTACACACTGTCCCGGAAGGACAGATTCCACAGATATCTTCTGGTGGAAACGAAAGTATGTTTGACAGAATGAATGAGTTCCAGGAGCAATTCCTGGAGATGCAGAAAGAACTGCAAGCCCTTCGCGGTCAGGATTTATTTTGAAAAGACGCCGCGAACCTCTGTTTGGTCCCCAATGTGAAAGTTTCGCACAAGTTCCAGGTACCCGATTTTGAAAAGTACAAGGGTAACTCTTGCCCTCAAAGCCACTTGGTGATGTACGCTCGGCGAATGTCAGCTCAGACAAAGAACCAGGAACTACTAATTCACTACTTTCAGGATAGTTTAACCGGTGCCGCACTCAAATCGTACATGGGTTTGAACTGCACTAAGATCGGCACTTTCAGAGATCTTGGCGCTGCCTTTGTTCAACAATATAAGTATAACATGGACATGGCACCAGACAGAGATTAACTCAGATCGATGTCACAAAAGGACAAGGAAACCTTTAAGGAGTACGCTCAGAGATGGCGTGAAATTGCCGCTCAGATTTGTCCACCTCTTGAGGAAAAAGAGATGACAAAGATCTTCTTGAAAACCATAAGCTCATTTTACTACGACAGAATGGTTGCCAGTGCGCCCAGTGACTTCACCGAGATGGTGGGCATGGGAGTTTGTCTTGAGGAAGCAGTCCGAGAAGGACAGTTAGTTAAAGATGCTGGATCATCAAGTAATACAAAATGATACGGTAGTGCTCTCCCTAAGAAAAATGAGCAAGATATTGGGAATATCTCTCTCGGAAAGAAAAGGCGACGATATCAACCAGTAGCAGTTGTAACTCCTGCTATCAATCCCGCGTCTGTTCCTACGTATCAACCTCAGGTTGCTCAGAGCCAACCGAATCAACAGCAATATCAGCAAAGGACACAACCGCCTCTTCAGCAGGCTCGTCCTCCATATAACAACAACCGTACAACGCGACCCCCAGGATTTGATCATATACTGGTGTTGTATGCAGAATTGTTTCCACTCTTACTGGTCAAGGGACACGTCCAAAACAGGTCTCCTCTTACAGTACCAGAGAATCTTCCTTTTTGGTTCAAAGCATATCAGACTTGCCCTTACCACCAAGGAGGACCAGGGCATAACATAGAAAACTGTCTCAATTTCAAATCTGATGTGCAAAAGCTTGTTAGGAGCGGGGTCTTATCTTTCAAGGATACGAATCAGAATGTTCTCACAAACCCGCTGCCTCAACACGAGAAAGCCGTAGTAAATTTGATAGAAGGAGAATCTAACAACAGCTATCAAATTCATGATGTACTCTTATTAAGGGTCAACTTGGTCAAGATGCATTGTAGACAAAGTGGATATGGCCATGTGCCACCTCATAATTATCACTAGTGTGATATCTGCTCTAAAAACAATCAGGGATGTTCTGTGGTGCAATCAGCTCTACAGGAACAATTGGATCTCGGATGGATCCAAGAGCACCAAATTCGTGGGGTCAACATGACTTACACAAATTCCAACATCATTCAAAACCACGACGTCCGTGCGATGAATGTCAACTTAGTGGCAATGCACTCAAGGCAAAGCCAGTATCATAATCTGCCACGGCATGATTACGATTACTGTCTGACTTGCTCGGTAAACAAACAGGGATGCTCTTTTGTACAAGAGGCCCTCCAACATCAGATGGATCTTGGATGGATCCAGGACTACCGTGATAGAAATCCCTATCAGATCAACATGATTCAAATATTTGATATTCATTTGATGAATACCAGTTTGGTGGGGTTACACGCCAGACAGGTCCAACTCGGTTTTCTCACTTCACATGATTATCTGAGCTGTAAAGTATGTTGTGAGAGCAACCAAGGGTACGCTCTCGGGCAAAGAACACTGCAACACATGTTAAACCACTGGTGGTTTCCGATCTATATGGATGAAGACACGCAACAAATTAGTGTGACAAATGGGAACCCTACTAGGCATCAAAGTCAGGATGTTCGATCAATGGAAACAGATCTAGTGAGGGTGCACTGCATTCAAAGCGGATGTGGCCAGGTGCCATCACATAACTACGAGCGCTGTAGAGTTTGCTCAAAAAATAACCAAGGATGCTACCTCGTGCGAGCAGCTCTTCAGAGTCAGTTAGACTGCAAAGAGATTCAACAATATTCGGTTTCGGGGTCTATCAACTGGACGCCAGACTATTTTGCCAACCAGATCAAAGATGTTGTCGTAATCTCTGATCATGAAAGGACCAAAGATGTTTGTACCATCATGCCTCTACTTGTCGAATCAAAGGTTCTTAACCAGGAACTGATTGAAGTTACTTACGACAGTCAGAAAAATCAGAAGGCTCCTATAGTTATCTATCTGCCGGGACCATTACCGTATGAATCAGCTAAGGTGATCCCTTACAAATATGGTGCAACCATAATTGAGAATGGAAAGGAAATTCCATTACCCTCCATCGTGAATATTGCAGACATCAGTCGAGTAACACGGAGCGGTCGAATCTTTAACAGAGGAGTTGGAGAACATAACTAAGAAAAGGAACCTCAAACAGAAGTTCCTAATCCACCAGTCGGTCAGTCCAGTGATCCCGACCTTTCAAAGAATGATGATGAGATGTTGAAGCTCATCCAAAGGAGTTAATATAACATTGTTGATCAACTATTACAAACTCCTTCAAAGATCTCTGTGTTATCTCTTTTACTCAGTTCCGAAGCCCACAGAGAGGCTCTAAAGAAAGTCTTAGAACAGGCCTTTGTGGAACAGGATGTGTCAATACGAAAATTCGACAGTATCGTCTCTAACATCACTTCCTGCAACAACTTGGGGTTTAGTGATGAGGAATTTCTAGAAGAAGGCAAAAGCCACAACATGGCGCTCAATATCACAGTCAACTGCCAGGATGATGCTTTAGCCAGCGTACTGGTAAACACCAGATCGGCTCTCAACGTCATGCCGAAGACCACTCTAATGCGACTATCATTCAAAGGATCTCTGATGAGAGGCAGTGAGGTCATCGTCAAAGCATTTGAAGGGTCTAGAAAAACAGTTAACGGTGAAGTCGACCTTCCCATAACTATTGATCCTCACACTTTCCTAGTCACTTTCCAGGTCATGGACATCCGGGAAACATACAGTTACTTATTAGGACGACCTTGGATACACCAGGCTGGGGCAGTCACTTCGACACTTCACCAAAAGATGAAGTTTGTCAAGAATAACCAACTCGTCACGGTCTGTGGAGAACAAGCCTTGATCGTGAGTAACCTTTCATTATCTACTTGTGTAGAACCCGAGGAGGTTATTGGAACGCAGTTCCAGGCACTTTCGGTGAGCAATGAAAATCAGTCAGAAAAAGGAACATCGATTTCCTCATACAAAGATGCTCTCAAAGTAATCGAGAGTAACAACGCAAAAGGATGGGGACAGCTTATCATTCCTACTGATAATAAAACAAAGAAAGGTTTGGTTTTTCTTCAACCTGTACCCAGACTGCCGCTAACGGTGAAAGTCTTCATCCCATTCAGAACTTCTTCCATAGTGGAGGTTTCCTTCACCCAGTGTCTCAAGAAGTACATACCATCAACGAGGGAGATTCCTCCGACACAGATGAGGAATAAAAGTCCTATCTTAACGAGGACGGCTATATGTCTCAGGAAGAGGTGCCTACGTCATTTTGTTATCCCGCACAGAGTCCGAGATTTATACCGAGGTCAGACGTCGAAATGATATACGGAGATTGTGATCCTGAAGGATGTCGTGCTCCACCCAATTCATTAGAGGAAGACACTCTGATGAAAGACAACTTTGACTACGACTATTATGGCCCGATGGATGGTCTGCCTATGTGGCAGCCGTACCCAGGAGACTTGGGCCAAGAAAGTCAGTCGAATAATGAAAATCAGCTGAGCATCATTGAAAAGAATACCTGTGTCCCCACCATGTCATGGGATCAACACTCAGGTCATCCAGAAAACGTCCAGCACGACGATGAATTTGCAAAGTTTGCAGGACTAGAATTCATTAACTA
Source organism: Lathyrus tuberosus (assembly GCA_022829125.1). Classification (NCBI taxonomy): domain Eukaryota; kingdom Viridiplantae; phylum Streptophyta; class Magnoliopsida; order Fabales; family Fabaceae; genus Lathyrus; species Lathyrus tuberosus. The sequence goes on from JALAZF010000337.1 coordinate 2,644,726, forward strand.
TGCTTTTCCCGAGGTCAACGTCATCGAAAGGGATGACTTGTAACACCATAAAATTCATATTTAATTATTTAATTAATTATTTATGATTATGGTGAATTATTGTGAATTATATGACGCATTGTGTGGTTTTATTGATGTGTGTCGTGGGATATGACGATAAGTTGTGGGGTATTAGTGAGAAGTAGATATAATTAGAGTTATTGAGATTTAAATAATTTTAGTCATATTATATGTGGAGTTATAATAATAATAATAATCATCATAATATAGATTTCATTATTTAGATTATTATTATTTAAAATAATATGAAGTAGAGATGGGAAGGGCAATGTGGTAATATTAATGAGGATAAGTGATGACTTATTAGGGAAAACATAATAAGGTCTAAGGGTCAAATAAGGAATAAAGGAGAGAAGTCTTATTTTTCTTATTTTTGATCGATCTTATTTTGGTGAGAATGTGCTCTGAAGAAAGAAGAAGAGTGAAGAAGGCTAGGGCTCAGAGAGATTCCCGGTGAGAACTCAAGAAGGGATTTGAATCGCAATCTAAGGTATGGGGAGTATGACTTTTCATTGTAGTTGATATAGAATTTAGAGGTATGTGGGTGGATTTGGGGTTTTTAAGGGATTTTGGGTTTTATGATGAATATGATGCAATTGAGATGAACATGACGAAATTTGTATGATTAAATGGTGAATTGTATAATATTGTTGTGAAAATTATGCATTTGAATGAATGGTTGATGGTGGTTGTTGCAGTGTTGTGTACGGTTGCGTGTCAGATTCGAAACTGAGTCAGGAGTGTTTTCGATGAAAAATATTTGGGGTTTTGAAGGGAAAAAAATATTTTTGTGTTAAAACTTGTTGTAAACAACTTGTGAGAAAAATGGGGTTTTGAATGAGAGAAAAAAAAAGGAGATTTTCGTGTAAATATACAGCAAAAAAGTGCTTATGTAGCAGGGTAACCGATTACCCTATATGCAGTAACCGATTATCCTGAGACAGAATTGTTGTAAAACTTCAAAAATTCATAACTTGAGCTTCGGGCGTCCGTTTGACGCACCGTTCGAACCTGTGGAAAGCTAATACAATGTGCTTTCTTGTAAAAATGGTTTCAAGTCTTGAAATAAAAATTAACTAGTGTGTAATGAGGTTTTATGGTGTCAGTGTCGGTGTTTGTTGAAAAACTTTGAAAATTTATAACTTTAATTCTGGGAGTCCGATTTGTGCGCCGTTTGAAGCTGCGTGAAGCTGAGATAATGTAATTTTATTTAATAATAGTTTCATGTTGCTGGAAATAATTTAGATGATATGCATTAATGTTGGAAGGTGTGTACTGGTATGTTGAGCTAATGATGTTTTGCAATAAATGATGAAACTTGCGTGTTATTGTTACGATACTACTGTGTGATGTTATTGACGATACTGTTGTAATGTTATTGATGACACTGTATGATGTTTTAATGATGTGCATGTTCATATATACATGCTATGTGATGACGACTATGTGTTGATGATTCTATAATGATGATTTTAGATGTGTGTTAGTGATGCTATACTATGATGCTATGATGATATAAATTGATGATATGCATGTTGATGTTATACACGCTACGTGAAGTCTTATGATGAGTTTTTAAGAATGCTGATGCAACTTTGACGAGCCATGATGGTGATTATTACGACGTTTTGCATCTTGCATTCATAGCATATTTTAGGACTTCGGTCCATTGACGATGTTAGGACTTTGGTCCAGTGATGATTTTAGGACTTCGGTCCAGTGGTGGCTTCAATCCCATTGTGTGGATTGAAGTGTTTATGACGTGCTCTGGTTCTTATACGAGAATCGATCCTATCGGTGGGGATCTTTGGAGGGTGATGGCCCAGTGTCCATCAAATATGATGTTTTGGTACCACATGAATGAGTCTATGTGTTTGCATTCATATTAAGTGGCATTGCATAATTATGACTTAAGTGATGTTTTGGTGATGATGTGAACTAAATAACATTTTGTGAATGATGATCGATGATGTTGTGATTTAAAAAGGATGTTATGACGATAGTAATGACTGTTGTCCTATTTATATCTTTTCTTTATATCTCGTATAATGAATTGTGATTCCTCACCCTGCCTGCTTGGAAATGTTGCCTCTATGGTGGGTAACTTGCAGGTGATCAAGATTAGCTTATAGACGCATGAAGATTTAGCTTTGGAGTTATTTTACTCTATTTCCGTTAATAATAGAGGTGTCTTTCTCTGATATGTAACATCGGGTGGGGAACGCTTGAGTTGAAGTTGTGTTGTTTTATAAAACATATTTTATGAGTTTTCTACATGTTGAATTTATTTGACGACGACTTTAGACAATGACTAAAAGGTCTTTATGTTTGATGAAATAAATGAAGTTATTTTGAGACTATGATTCTGCTGCGAAGTTTGAATTTTATTTATTGATGTTATCGAAGAAATTATTATTATAAATGTTTGAAAACCCGGGTTAAGGAGCAGGAAGTTTATTATAATGTTTTTATGAAGCATGTGGCACCCTTTTTGGTGATTTTACTCTGATTTACTTATGTATCATTGTCGTGAATATTCTTTGGGTAGAAGGGTGTTACATTAGTGGTATCAGAGCAGGTCGGTCCATTCGGCCAGGTTGTCCAATGTTGTTTGTTCCTTTAGTATGTGACATGTGTGTGAAACACTGTTGTGCTTGCTTGTTTTTCTAAATCACTTGTTTATATTAGGGAGATTGAAACAAGTGGGGGAGAAGCCGCTGCTTCACAGAAGTGTTTGGTTGCAAGGTGTGAACAATTAGTACAGTATGCCATGGATTGTAAGAGTACAATTGTTGGTGAGATTGTGTTGTTCCCAATTTCAAAGGGAGTATGGATTCAAGATTTATGTCTAGCGGTCAGGTCGCAGTGTCCTTGAGAGGGAATGGTCAGGTACTTGGGTTGTTAGCATCTCTAGGAGGGGAGGGCGATGTTTTGGCGAATGATGTGCCAGTTATGTGTAAGTTCTGATGTCTTCCCGGGGGTGATTGCGACTTGTCGTTAGAGCGAGATGCTGGATTAACTTTAGGTTAGTCTGGAGGATGAACGGTTTAGAGTTAAATAAAGTGCTTTGGAATTATGTCGCTGAGTCGATGCAGATTCTTTCGACTGAAGAATGTTGTGAATTTAAGGTTTTGTCTGTTGGACAAATTTGGGCGTCTTTGAGGGAGAACGATCAAGTAATATTGATGGTTGTTCTCAGAGGGTAGAGATCAATGTGGCGGTTAATGATATGTCGGTAGGGTGTGCCTTCCAGATGTTCTCGGAGATATCTGCTAAGCAAATACGATAACTCTTAGGGAATGAAGCTTAGATGGATGCATGTATGTGATAACGGTTATATGAGATTATGCGTAGATTACTGACAGTGGATTACGGAGATGATCGAGATTAAGGATCCACTCCAAAGAATTGACGATTTGATGGACCAACTTATAGGCTAGTATGTCTTCAGTATAATTGAATTGAGGTCGGATTATTTTCAGATTTGGGTGAAGACTGAGGATAGTTGGAGGATCTTAGAAGCAGGAGAGAAAGGTAGAACTCATGTTCATCATTTCCAAACTTCATTTTCGGACTTATGGAACAACCTTCACTAAACAGGTAATAACTTTTCCCTCGTAACTCCGATGGAAGCAATTCTGGACTTTTTGGAAATCTTACGAAATTCCCTACATTTTACATATAAATTTTGTCTTCTGCATGTTTTTGACGAGAGAGAGAGAAACACATTTGAAGATTTGGGTCTGATGCTGATTTTGGTGAAGGCATGTATACGGGATTTCTTGACCAGCCTCCATTACATAGGTGATAACTTTTTACTCGGAACTCGGATTTAAGCATTTCTTGAATTTCTGGAATCTAAATGAAATTCCCTTCATTTTAGCATATAATTTTGTATCAGGAAAGTCTGTATTGAAGGAGATAATCGTGTTTGAAGTTGAGCGATTCTTGCTGGAAATGGGTAAGATGAGGTCAGGTATAAGATGTTTGGTAATATGAGGGAGGTGAGGGTATCGGAGAAGCATATGGAGGTGCGGCGTATGCCAATTGAGAATGATTAGAGTGGAGAGATCTTTGAGGAAGGGAGAAGGTTAAATAGTAAAGTGGATTGTGTGTCATTAATGACATGGCGTCGACATGTGTCGGGAAGATTTTGGAAAGTTTCTATCACCAACCAGATGATGAGATGGTACTGTTGATTTTGTTATTAGAATAAGATCCAAATGTGAAACTATACAGATCATCGAGATTATGAAACTAAAGGAAAGACGAAGGATTTATTTGTGTTGTTAAAGTTCTATACTTGGATAAATGCTTCATTTGGAGCGAGCCGATTTGGATTGTACTTGGTGTAGTAGCATTTCCGGTATTGGGAGAATATTTAACAATTATGTTGTGCTACGAGCATGTATAGGAAGATATGTAATGGAATTTTGGGCGTTTATGTATCATTGACGAGGTTGAAAAGAAGGAAATTAGGAAAACGTTTGTGAGCCTTAGAGAGGTTGTTGAACACTATGCTTAGGTAAATTTGAGCACAAGGTAAAGGATGCTATTGTAGTTGGGTAACAATGATTTATGCCACCGTTATGGTTGCCGGCTACCTATTGACAAATTGAGGAACTTATCACCCTTAATCTTTTGTTGATAGTAGACGGGATCGTATTGGATGGGATAAACTTGTCTTGCTAGCTTGATAGTGAGTAAAGTGAATTGACATTTTATCAAGAGGATAGTTGTTCACCATTTGGCGTGGACCTAATGCAAAAGTGGCTATGAAAGAGTTGGGACTTATTAGACAGTTCAGATACGGTGAGTTGTACGCGAGCTAACGCTGCAGAGTGGAAAGTTGAGAATGTCAAAAGTGAACCATTATTTTCTTGTGAATATTAGAGAGAGTCAAGAGATAGATGTGAGATTTGTAGATCTAATAGTTAATGAAAGTCAAAATGAAGACAATGACTTTAAGGTATATGACCAGAGTGGCGCAGCTGAAGTGTGATGTGGTGCAGTTTATTACATATGTATGACTTATTGGACATATCCCAGAATGAAATAGATATGGGAAAGGTTTATATACTATTCATGTTAGTGCTATGTCGGTAGATGTATTGAATTATATGTTGATTGAGGAGTCACATCATTGCGGTACTAATGTTGTGTGACAAAGTTGTCGGTATTATGGTTATATTGATGTTCTTATGACGATGTTGATGGCGATGGTAATAACCTTATTGTGTTTCGGTTCAAGAGCGAATGAGATCCTAAGGTGATCAGACGAAGAGTGAAATGAATCAGTGCGTTCATAACTCGTTAGCATTGCATCTAGTTGGATTGTTGTAGGGAACAATGTGGAATTTGGGTTAGTGGTATTTGAATTGTTGTCAAACTCGACGTGGGAGTCGGAGAGAAGGATGCGAGAGTCGTATCCAGAGTTGGTTACATCGGGTAATTTTCGGGGATGAAAATTATTTAAGTGGGGGAGAGTTGTAACACCCCAAAATTCATATTTAATTATTTAATTAATTATTTATGATTATGGTGAATTATTGTGAATTATATGACGCATTGTGTGGTTTTATTGATGTGTGTCGTGGGATATGACGATAAGTATGGGGTATTAGTGAGAAGTAGATATAATTAGAGTTATTTAGATTTAAATAATTTTAGTAATATTATATGTGGAGTTATAATAATAATAATAATCATAATATAGATTTCATTATTTAGATTATTATTATTTAAAATAATATGAAGTAGAGATGGGAAGGGCAATGTGGTAATATTAATGAGGATAAGTGATGACTTATTAGGGAAAATATAATAAGGGTCTAAGGGTCAAATAAGGAATAAAGGAGAGAAGTCTTATTTTTCTTATTTTTGATCGATCTTATTTTGGTGAGAATGTGCTCTGAAGAAAGAAGAAGAGTGAAGAAGGCTAGGGCTCAGAGAGATTCCCGGTGAGAACTCAAGAAGGGATTTGAATCGCAATCTAAGGTATGGGGAGTATGACTTTTCATTGTAGTTGATATAGAGTTTAGAGGTATGTGGGTGGATTTAGGGTTTTAAGGGATTTTGGGTTTTATGATGAATATGATGCAATTGGGATGAACATGACGAAATTTGTATGATTAAATGGTGAATTGTATAATATTGTTGTGAAAATTATGCATTTGAATGAATGGTTGATGGTGGTTGTTGCAGTGTTGTGTACGGTTGCGTGTCAGAGTCAAAACTGAGTCAGGAGTGTTTTCGATGAAAAATATTTGGGGTTTTGAAGGGGAAAAAATGTTTTTTTTTTGTGTTAAAACTTGTTCTAAACAACTTGTGAGAAAAATGGGGTTTTGAATGAGAGAAAAAAGGTGATTTTTGTGTAAATATACAACAGAAAAGTGCTTCTGTAGCTGGGTAACCGATTACCCTATATGCAGTAACCAATTATCCTGGGACAGAATTGTTGTAAAACTTCAAAAATTCATAACTTGAGCTTCGGGCGTCCGTTTGACGCGCCGTTCAAACCTGTGGAAAGCTAATACAGTGTACTTTCTTGTAAAAATAGTTTCAAGTCCTGAAATAAAAATTAACTAGTGTGTAATGAGGTTTTATGGTGTCAGTGTCGGTGTTTGTTGAAAAACTTTGAAAATTCATAACTTTAGTTCCAGGAGTCCGATTTGCGCGCCGTTTGAAATTGCGTGAAGCTGAGATAATGTAATTTCATTTAATAATAGTTTCATGTTGCTGGAAATAATTTAGATGATATGCATTAATGTTGGAAGGTGTGTACTTGTATGTTGAGCTAATGATGTTTTGCAATAAATGATGAAACTTGCGTGTTATTGTTACGATACTACTGTGTGATGTTATTGACGATACTATTGTAATGTTATTGATGACATTGTGATGATGTTTTAATGATGTGCATGTTCATATATATACATGCTATGTGATGACGACTATGTGTTGATGATTCTATAATGATGATTTTAGAGGTGTGTTAGTGATGTTATACTATGATGCTATGATGATATAAATTGATGATATGCATGTTGATGTTATACATGCTACGTGAAGTCTTATGATGAGTTTTTAAGAATGTTGATGCAACTTTGACAAGCCATGATGGTGATTATTACGACGTTTTGCACCATGCATTCATAGCATATTTTAGGACTTCGTTCCATTGACGATGTTAGGACTTCGGTCCAGTGATGATTTTAGGACTTCGGTCCAGTGGTGGCTTCAATCCCATTGTGTGGATTGAAGTGTTTATGACGTGCTCTGGTTCCTATACGGGAATCGATCCAATTGGTGGGGATCTTTGGAGGGTGATGGCCCAGTGTCCATCAAATATGATGTTTTGGTACCACATGCATGAGTCTATGTGTTTGCATTCATATTAAGTGGCATTGCATAATTATGACTTAAGTGATGTTTTGTTGACGATGTGAACTAAATGACATTTTGTGAATGATGATCGATGATGTTGTGATTTAAAAATAATGTTATGACGATATTAATGACTGTTGTCCTATTTATATCTTTTCTTTATATCTCGTATAATGAATTATGATTACTCACCCTGCCTGTCTGGAAATGTTGCCTCTATGGTGGGTAACTTGCAGGTGATCAAGATTAGCTTATAGACACATGAAGATTTAGCTTTGGAGTTATTTTACTCTATTTCCGTTAATAATAGAGGTGTCTTGCTCTGATATGTAACATCGGGTGGGGAACGCTTGAGTTGAAGTTGTGTTGTTTTATAAAACATATTTTATGAGTTTTCTACATGTTGAATTTATTTGACGACGACTTTAGACAATGACTAAAAGGTCTTTATGTTTGATGAAATAAATGAAGTTATTTTGAGACTATGATTCTGCTGTGAAGTTTGAATTTTATTTATTGATGTTATCGAAGAAACTATTATTATAAATGTTTGAAAACCCGGGTTAAGGAGCAGGAAGTTTATTATAATGTTTTTATGAAGCATGTGGCACCCTTTTTGGTGATTTTACTCTGATTTACTTATGTATCATTGTCGTGAATATTCTTTGGGTAGAAGGGTGTTACATGACTCCTCTATTTCCAAAGAAGTGTGGGACACCTTAGGACAACCGAGTGGCAAATACGACTTCATGGTCAAATACACCGCTCCTGAAAGCTCTCGTATCAGGCTCAAAGACATCCAGCCAACTGGATGGGGAGATATACCTGAAAGCACAAATATTATGCAAAATACAACTGAGGAATCCTCCTATGACAACTCTGCCTGGGAGACAGATTCCAATGATCCTGCTCCGCCAGAAATCAGCGTTATTTCTGAAGATAAATCAAGGAAGGTACCAGACTTTGTGATTCACCCAGGAGTTCACCGCCAATGGATTGGAGTCGATGTTCCGAAGATCGTTCATAAGTCAAAGTAATGACCATCTTTGTTTTAACCTTTCACCCTGCCCAGGTGAAACTGATGTTTTGATAGGGCTCAATTTCTGTAAATATCCCTCTTTGTTTTGCCCAAAGCGACTGAGTTTTGTTTTATAGGGTTGTAGTTTCAAGAATCGACAAAACCACAAATAAATAAACGTCGTTCTGTAATTTCCGCATTAGTTGCTGTTTTCTCTTTTCGTTTTTCAGAAAATGGTAATCCTAAAAAACAATTCAAATAATAAAAACAAGCAGTTTTCCAAAAAACACACCGCACACACTCTTGCATCTTCTCTATCTCTTTTAAACACAAATCATCACGTCATGCAGATTGCTTGTTCTAAACCCCGTTGAAACATATGATCTGATGCCTTCTCTCAACTTTGAATTCCCGGTATTTGAGGCTAAAGAAGAAGATGACGACGAAATTCCAAAAGAGATCACCCGACTCCTCAGGCAAGAGGAAAGGTCCATTAAACCTCACAAAGAGCTGTTGGAAATGGTCAACTTAGGCTCGGAGGAAGAGACAAAAAAGTGCTTTGGAATTATGCCGCTGAGTCGATGCAGATTCTTTCGACTGAAGAATGTTGTGAATTTAAGGTTTTGTCTGTTGGACAAATTTGGGCGTCTTTGAGGGAGAACGATCAAGTAATATTGATGGTTGTTCTCAGAGGGTAGAGATCAATGTGGCGGTTAATGATATGTCGGTAGGGTGTGCCTTCCAGATGTTCTCGGAGATATCTGCTAAGCAAATAGGATAACTCTTAGGGAATGAAGCTTAGATGGATGCATGTATGTGATAACGGTTATATGAGATTGTGCGTAGATTACGGACAGTGGATTACGGAGATGATCGAGATTAAGGATTCACTCCAAAGAATTGACGATTTGATGGACCAACTTATAGGCTAGTATGTCTTCAGTATAATTGAATTGAGGTCGGATTATTTTCAGATTTGGGTGAAGACTGAGGATAGTTGGAGGATCTTAGAAGAAAGAGAGAAAGGTAGAACTCATGTTCATCATTTCCAAACTTCATTTTCGGACTTATGGAACAACCTTCACTAAACAGGTAATAACTTTTCCCTCGTAACTCCGATGGAAGCAATTCTGGACTTTTTGGAAATCTTACGAAATTCCCTACATTTTACATATAAAATTTGTCTTCTGCATGTTTTTGAAGAGAGAGAGAAACACATTTGAAGATTTGGGTCTGATGCTGATTTTGGTGAAGGCATGTATACGGGATTTCTTGACCAGCCTCCATTACATAGGTGATAACTTTTTACTTGGAACTCGGATTTAAGCATTTCTTGAATTTCTAGAATCTAAATGAAATTCCCTTCATTTTAGCATATAATTTTGTATCAGGAAGGTCTATATTGAACGAGATAATCGTGTTTGAAGTTGAGCGATTCTTACTGGAAATGGGTAAAATGAGGTCAGGTATAAGATGTTTGGTAATATGAGGGAGGTGAGGGTATCGGAGAAGCATATGGAGGTGCGGCGTATGCCAATTGAGAATGATTAGAGTGGAGAGATCTTTGAGGAAGGGAGAAGGTTAAATAGTAAAGTGGATTGTGTGTCATTAATGACATGGCGTCGACATGTGTCGGGAAGATTTTGGAAAGTTTCTATCACCAACCAGATGATGAGATGGTACTGTTGATTTTGTTATTAGAATAAGATCCAAATGTGAAACTATACAGATCATCGAGATTATGAAACTAAAGGAAAGACGAAGGATTTATTTGTGTTGTTAAAGTTCTATACTTGGATAAATGCTTCATTTGGAGCGAGCCGATTTGGATTGTACTTGGTGTAGTAGCATTTTCGGTATTGGGAGAATATTTAACAATTATGTTGTGCTACGAGCGTGTATAGGAAGATATGTAATGGAATTTTGGGCGTTTATGTATCATTGACGAGGTTGAAAAGAAGGAAATTAGGAAAACGTTTGTGAGCCTTAGAGAGGTTGTTGAACACTATGCTTAGGTAAATTTGAGCACAAGGTAAAGGATGCTATTGTAGTTGGGTAACAATGATTTATGCCACCGTTATGGTTGCCGGCTACCTATTGACAAATTGAGGAACTGATCACCCTTAATCTTTTGTTGATAGTAGACGGTATCGTATTGGATGGGATAAACTTGTCTTGCTAGCTTGATTGTGAGTAAAGTGAATTGACATTATATCGAGAGGATAGTTGTTCACCATTTGGCGTGGACCTAATGCAAAAGTGGCTATGAAAGAGTTGGGACATATTAGACAGTTCAGATACGGTGAGTTGTACGCGAGCTAACGCTGCAGAGTGGAAAGTTGAGAATGTCAAAAGTGAACCATTATTTTCTTGTGAATATTAGAGAGAGTCAAGAGATAGATGTGAGATTTGTAGATCTAATAGTTAATGAAAGTCAAAATGAAGACAATGACTTTAAGGTATATGACCAGAGTGGCGCAGCTGAAGTGTGATGTGGCGCAGTTTATTACATATGTATGACTTATTGGACATATCCCAGAATGAAATAGATATGGGAAAGGTTTATATACTATTCGTGTTAGTGCTATGTCGATAGATGTATTGAATTATATGTTGATTGAGGAGTCACATCATTGCGGTACTAATGTTGTGTGACAGAGTTGTCGGTATTATGGTTATATTGATGTTCTTATGACGATGTTGATGGCGATGGTAATAACCTTATTGTGTTTCGGTTCAAGAGCGAATGAGATCCTAAGGTGATCAGACGAAGAGTGAAATGAATCAGTGCGTTCATAACTCGTTAGCATTACATCTAGTTGGATTGTTGTAGGGAACAATGTGGAATTTGGATTAGTGGTATTTGAATTGTTGTCAAACTCGACGTGGGAGTCAGAGAGAAGGATGCGAGAGTCGTATCCAGAGTTGGTTACATCGGGTAATTTTCGGGGATGAAAATTATTTAAGTGGGGGAGAGTTGTAACACCCCAAAATTCATATTTAATTATTTAATTAATTATTTATGATTATGGTGAATTATTGTGAATTATATGACGCATTGTGTGGTTTTATTGATGTGTGTCGTGGGATATGACGATAAGTATGGGGTATTAGTGAGAAGTAGATATAATTAGAGTTATTTAGATTTAAATAATTTTAGTAATATTATATGTGGAGTTATAATAATAATAATAATCATAATATAGATTTCATTATTTAGATTATTATTATTTAAAATAATATGAAGTAGAGATGGGAAGGGCAATGTGGTAATATTAATGAGGATAAGTGATGACTTATTAGGGAAAATATAATAAGGGTCTAAGGGTCAAATAAGGAATAAAGGAGAGAAGTCTTATTTTTCTTATTTTTGATCGATCTTATTTTGGTGAGAATGTGCTCTGAAGAAAGAAGAAGAGTGAAGAAGGCTAGGGCTCAGAGAGATTCCCGGTGAGAACTCAAGAAGGGATTTGAATCGCAATCTAAGGTATGGGGAGTATGACTTTTCATTGTAGTTGATATAGAGTTTAGAGGTAAGTGGGTGGATTTAGGGTTTTAAGGGATTTTGGGTTTTATGATGAATATGATGCAATTGGGATGAACATGACGAAATTTGTATGATTAAATGGTGAATTGTATAATATTGTTGTGAAAATTATGCATTTGAATGAATGGTTGATGGTGGTTGTTGCAGTGTTGTGTACGGTTGCGTGTCAGAGTCAAAACTGAGTCAGGAGTGTTTTCGATGAAAAATATTTGGGGTTTTGAAGGGAAAAAAATGTTTTTTTGTGTTAAAACTTGTTCTAAACAACTTGTGAGAAAAATGGGGTTTTGAATGAGAGAAAAAAGGTGATTTTTGTGTAAATATACAACAGAAAAGTGCTTCTGTAGCAGGGTAACCGATTACCCTATATGCAGTAACCGATTATCCTGGGACAGAATTGTTGTAAAACTTCAAAAATTCATAACTTGAGCTTCGGGCGTCCGTTTGACGCGCCGTTCGAACCTGTGGAAAGCTAATACAGTGTACTTTCTTGTAAAAATAGTTTCAAGTCCTGAAATAAAAATTAACTAGTGTGTAATGAGGTTTTATGGTGTCAGTGTCGGTGTTTGTTGAAAAACTTTGAAAATTCATAACTTTAGTTCCGGGAGTCCGATTTGCGCGCCGTTTGAAGTTGCGTGAAGCTGAGATAATGTAATTTCATTTAATAATAGTTTCATGTTGCTGGAAATAATTTAAATGATATGCATTAATGTTGGAAGGTGTGTACTTGTATGTTGAGCTAATGATGTTTTGCAATAAATGATGAAACTTGCGTGTTATTGTTACGATACTACTGTGTGATGTTATTGATGATATTGTTGTAATGTTATTGATGACACTGTGATGATGTTTTAATGATGTGCATGTTCATATATATACATGCTATGTGATGACGACTATGTGTTGATGATTCTATAATGATGATTTTAGACGTGTGTTAGTGATGTTATACTATGATGCTATGATGATATAAATTGATGATATGCATGTTGATGTTATACATGCTACGTGAAGTCTTATGATGAGTTTTTAATAATGTTGATGCAACTTTGACAAGCCATGATGGTGATTATTACGACGTTTTGCACCATGCATTCATAGCATATTTTAGGACTTCATTCCATTGACGATGTTAGGACTTCGGTCCAGTGATGATTTTAGGACTTCGGTCCAGTGGTGGCTTCAATCCCATTGTGTGGATTGAAGTGTTTATGACGTGCTCTGGTTCCTATACGGGAATCGATCCAATTGGTGGGGATCTTTGGAGGGTGATGGCCCAGTGTCCATCAAATATGATGTTTTGGTACCACATGCATGAGTCTATGTGTTTGCATTCATATTAAGTGGCATTGCATAATTATGACTTAAGTGATGTTTTGTTGACGATGTGAACTAAATGACATTTTGTGAATGATGATCGATGATGTTGTGATTTAAAAATAATGTTATGACGATATTAATGACTGTTGTCCTATTTATATCTTTTCTTTATATCTCGTATAATGAATTATGATTACTCACCCTGCCTGCTTGGAAATGTTGCCTCTATGGTGGGTAACTTTCAGGTGATCAAGATTAGCTTATAGACACATGAAGATTTAGCTTTGGAGTTATTTTACTCTATTTCCGTTAATAATAGAGGTGTCTTGCTCTGATATGTAACATCGGGTGGGGAACGCTTGAGTTGAAGTTGTGTTGTTTTATAAAACATATTTTATGAGTTTTCTACATGTTGAATTTATTTGACGACGACTTTAGACAATGACTAAAAGGTCTTTATGTTTGATGAAATAAATGAAGTTATTTTGAGACTATGATTCTGCTGCGAAGTTTGAATTTTATTTATTGATGTTATCGAAGAAACTATTATTATAAATGTTTGAAAACCCGGGTTAAGGAGCAGGAAGTTTATTATAATGTTTTTATGAAGCATGTGGCACCCTTTTTGGTGATTTTACTCTGATTTACTTATGTATCATTGTCGTGAATATTCTTTGGGTAGAAGGGTGTTACATGACTCCTCTATTTCCAAAGAAGTGTGGGACACCTTAGGACAACCGAGTGGCAAATACGACTTCATGGTCAAATACACCGCTCCTCAAAAGCTCTCGTATCAGGCTCGAAGTCATCCAGCCAACTGGATGGGGAGATATACCTGAAAGCACAAATATTATGCAAAATACAACTGAGGAATCCTCCTATGACAACTCTGCTTGGGAGACAGATTCCAATGATCCTGCTCCGCCAGAAATCAGCGTTATTTCTGAAGATAAATCAAGGAAGGTACCAGACTTTGTGGTTCACCGAGGAGTTCACCGCCAATGGATTGGAGTCGATGTTCCGAAGATCGTTCATAAGTCAAAGTAATGACCATCTTTGTTTTAACCTTTCACCCTGCCCAGGTGAAACTGATGTTTTGATAGGGCTCACTTTCTGTAAATATCCCTCTTTGTTTTGCCCAAAGCGATTGAGTTTTGTTTTATAGGGCTGTAGTTTCAAGAATCGACAAAACCACAAATAAATAAACGTCGTTCTGTAATTTCCGCATTAGTTGCTGTTTTCTCTTTTCGTTTTTCAGAAAATGGTAATCCTAAAAAACAATTCAAATAATAAAAACAAGCAGTTTTCCAAAAAACACACTGCACACACTCTTGCATCTTCTCTATCTCTTTTAAACACAAATCATCACGTCATGCAGATTGCTTGTTCTAAACCCCGTTGAAACATATGATCTGATGCCTTCTCTCAACTTTGAATTCCCGGTATTTGAGGCTGAAGAAGAAGATGACGACGAAATTCCAGAAGAGATCTCCCGACTCCTCAGGCAAGAGGAAAGGTCCATTAAACCTCACAAAGAGCCGTTGGAAATGGTCAACTTAGGCTCGGAGGAAGAGACAAAAAAGGTCAAGATTGGGGCACTGCTCAGTCCAGCTGTCAAAGAAAGTTTGACAAAGCTTCTCAAAGAATTCCCCGATGTATTCGCTTGGTCCTATCAGGACATGCCAGGGTTGGATACCAGCATCGTGGAAAATCATCTACCTTTAAGATCAGAATGTGCGCCAGTAAAACAGAGGTTGAGACGAACTCATCTAGACATGGCCATCAAAATCAAAGAGGAGGTACAGAAAAAGATTGACGCGGGTTTCCTCGCCACATCAGAATATCCTCAATGGTTAGCCAACATAGTACCAGTTCCAAAAAAGGACGGAAAAGTCAGAATGTGTGTAGACTACACGGATCTGAACAAAGCAAGTTCGAAGGACGAATTTCCTTTACCACACACTGATATGATGGTTGACAGTACATCAATGTTCAAAGTCTTCTCCTTCATGGATGGATTCTCGGGCTACAATCAAATCAAAATGGCGCCGAAAGACATGGAGAAAACTTCGTTCATTACCCCATGGGGTACCTTTTGATACAAGGTAATGTCGTTCGGTTTGAAGAACGTCGGGGCAACCTATCAAAGGGCCATGACTACTCTGTTTCATGACATGATACAGAAGGAAATCAAGGTATATGTCGATGACATGATTTCCAAATCTAGAACAGAAGTGGAGCATGTGACCCACTTGTCAAAGTTATTTGAGCGGTTGAGAAAGTATAAACTCCGCTTGAATCCCAACAAGTGCACCTTCAGTGTCCGTTCAGGGAAACTTTTAGGGTTCATCGTCAGCCAGAAAGGAATTGAGGTTGATCCTGACAAGGTCAAGGCCATTCAAGAAATGCCTTCTCCGAAGACTGAAAAACAAGTCAGGGGATTCCCGGGACGTCTGAATTACATTTCCTGATTCATATTCCTCATGACCGCAACATGTGCGCCGATTTTCAAATTACTCAAATAGAATCAAGACTGCGTATGGACAGAGGACTGCCAAACCACCTTCGACAGTATCAATGAATACCTGTTGAACCCACCGATTCTATCACCTCCAGTGGGAGGAAGACCACTGATCATTTACTTAACAGTCTTGGAGGACTCAATGGATTGTGTACTTGGCCAACGAGACGAAACAAAAAGAAAAGAGTCTGCCATCTACTATTTGATCAAGAAATGCACCGACTGCGAAACTCGCTACACTATGCTTGAGAAAACTTGATGTGCTCTGGCTTGGGCAGCCAAACATCTTCGCCAGTATATGATTCGTCACACTACTTGGTTAATCTCTGAATCCAATCAAGTATGTGTTTGAAAAACCTGCTCTCATGGGAAGGATTGCCCGTTGGCAGATGTTATTATTCGAATACGACATCGAGTACCATGCTCAGAAAGCCATCAAAGGAAGTATTTTAGCCGATCATTTGACTCATCAACCGATTGACGATTAGGAATCAGTCGGATTTGACTTCCCAGACGAAGATGTCATGTATCTAAAAATGAAAGACTGCGATGAATCACTACCAAGTGAAGGGCCAGAACCAGGTTCCCAATGGGGACTAATCTTTGACGGGGCTGTCAACAATTATGGAAACGGAATTAGGGCAATCATCATAACACCTCAGGGTACCCACATTCCTTTCACTGCCAGACTGACGTTCAAGTGTACAAACAACGAGGTCGAATACGAAGCTTGTATCATGGGTCTTGAAGAAGCAATCGATTTGAGGATCAAGAACTTGGATGTATATGGTGATTCAGTCCTGGTAATCAATCAAATCAAAGGAGATTGGAACACATACCAATCATGACTAATTCCTTACAAAGACTACGCAAGAAGGTTGTTACCTTTCTTCAACAGAATCGAGTTTCATCATATCCCTCGTGAAGAGAATCACGGGGGTGATGCATTAGCCACCCTTTCTTCCATGATTAGTGTAGGTCAATGGAACGACTTACCTAAGATTGACATAATGCGCCTTGAACGGCCCGCTTACATCTTCACGATTAAAGCAGTCATAGACGACGAACCTTAGTATCACGATATTAAATGCTTCCTTCAGAAACAAGAGTACCCACCTGGGGCATCCAGAAAGGACAGAAAGACCCTCAGAAGGCTTCTTCCTGAGCAGTGATACACTCTATAAGAGAAACTTTGACATGGTCTTACACCGATGCGTAGACAGACCAGAAGCAGACATGCTGATAAAAGAAATTCACGAAGGATCCTTTGGCACTCATGCCAACGGACACACAATGGTGAGAAAAATTCTAAGAGCAGGGTACTACTGGTTGACCATGGAATCCGACTGCTACAAGTACATGAGGAAGTGTCACAAGTGTCAGATATACTCAGACAAAATCCATGTACCGCCTACACATCTCAAAGTTCTCTCTTCCCCATGGCCTTTTTCCATATGGGGAATCGACATGATTGGCATGATCGAACCTAAGGCTTTAAACGGACATCGGTTCATCCTGGTAGCCATTGACTATTTCACCAAGTGGGTCGAAGCAGCATCGTACGCCAATGTAACCCGACAAGTGGTGGTCCAATTTATCAAAAACAATATCATTTGCCGTTATGGTGTTCCAAGTCAGATCATTACTGATAATGGATGAATGAGTGGTGTGCTGAGTTCAAGGTCGAACACCATAACTCATCTCCCTACCGACCCAAGATGAACGGAGCGGTAGAAGCGGCTAACAAGAACATTAAGAAAATTATTCAGAAGATGGTTGTAACCTACAAAGATTGGCACGAGATGTTGCCCTTTGCTCTTCACGGTTATCGCACATCTATCCGCACTTTAACAGGGGCAACCCCTTTCTCTCTAGTATATGGCATGGAGGCAGTGCTCCCCATAGAAGTAGAGATCCCATCAATCCGGGTATTGATGGAAGCTAAGCTAATAGAAGTTGAATGGTGTCAAAGTCGACACGATGAACTGAATCTGATAGAAGAAAAATGAATAACGGCACTATGCCATGGTCAGTTGTATCAACAGAGAATGAAGAAGGCGTTTGACAAAAAGGTCCGACCTTGCGTCTTCAGGAAAGGAGACCTCGTGCTCAAAAAGATACAATCATTCCTCACTGATTCGCAGGGCAAATGGGCTCCGAATTATGACGGCCCCTATATGGTCAAGAAAGCTTTCTCAGGTGGCGCCTTGAGACTCGCAACCATGGATTGAGAGGAAATTGCCTACCCCACAAATGTTGATGTAGTCAAGAAATATTTCGCCTAAACTAAAAAAAATGTCTCGGTGGATTGAAAACCCGAAAGGGCGGTCCAGGCAAAAATTAGAGACACAATCAAAAAACATCCCGGTGGATTGGAAATCTCAAAGTACAATCCAGGAAAAAATTAGGGATTAATGGCAAGTAACTACGCCTGATCAGTTCAACTCCTCAGCAGTCTTGCCATCCATCAGGAAAACTCCAGTCAAGGTCATCTTCGACAGAAGCTCAGGATGTCCAGAATTCAAAGTTGGTAGAAGGATAACGGTCGTTATGTTTCAATGTAGCCATTTTCCCTTAAATTACCATTTTCTAAACTTTGTAAATACTCCATGAAATCACGTGCTTGGCTGATATCCATCCTATCAATAAAATTTAAGCCCTTGTGCTTTTGTTTGCAGTTCTTATTTATTTTTGCTTTACAGAACAACATTTTAACATGATTAACGATTCTTGAAATAAAACAAAAAAATGAATTTACTTGTCAAACTTTTTCTGCTTTTAAAATAAAGATGGAAATTTCTTTTGACTGTTGAACATCGAAAGAACATCGATCGTTTCTCCAGAAGTAATCGAGCTTCAAAGTGCAGAATTAAAGTACTCCTTCTTAGCCAGTACCCCTGAATGAAGGATCAACTGTGTCAGAGACCAGGTTTCATTTGACACCCTCGGCAGAGTTCTCATCTCCTAAGCCCGACCAACGTAGCTCCCAACAGGGATTATCTCTCATAAGCAAGGTAGAATTGCTACTTTTGGACCAGTGATATTTTTCATCACCCGCGGTGGCCGAGTATCCAGTCGTGTTCATCTACTAGTCTGTATGTCGCGTCAATTTTGTCAGCATATACATACATATATCATGCATTATTGATTTACATTCATATTCATATTGCATCACTATCACTCTTGTCGGTCTTATTCCCTAGTGATAAACGTCTTTTCAATCGAGTTGTCAGTTCTTTCCTCGTCGAGAAAGGAGGCGTCTGACCAACCGCTCCTCCACTTTGCTGCTGAATTGAAGTGGGTCCCTTGACCACTTTGATAACTTGAATCTCTAAAAGGCCAGAGAACCTTCAGCCAACGTCACTCTTCGCCATTGAAGATGATGTCTTCGCTTTCCCGGATTAAGGAAAATCCCCAGAGAAAGCCTCTTAATCAGAGATTCGGCAATGCAACCATTTTTCTCCGAAAAATTTCGCTGACGAAAAGGTCGTCAGTACCTCAAATTTGGATCACATCATATGGAATTTCTCCAAGAAGATCCCGAGAAAAGTATGATGTAATATCCCCAAGAAGGAAGCAGTCTCTCAAGAGACTCGTTCTCCCCCAGTAGAGTCAACGAATGGCATCTCCAACAAAGAAGTTTGTACACCTCTACAACTCAGGCAGCTGGGTTCCCCAGCAACTCTGACATCAGATCTTTTTCCATCAACTGGCATCTCCCCAGGAAAACTCGGCGAGAAGTTTGATGAAAACCGCTATAAACAGCGTCCCTTGTCAAGAAGTTTAATGACAAAAGAAACTGAGACCAGTTCCTTGGTAGGAAACCAGGATCGAGGGGAAGTTTATTTTAGCAACTAAGACCAGTTCCTTGGTAGGAAACCGGGATCGAGGGGAAGTTTATTTCAGCAACTAAGACCAGTTACTTGGTAGGAAACCAGGATCGAGGGGAAGTTCATTTCAGAAACTAAGACTAGTTTCTCGGTAGGAAACCAGGATCGAGGGGAAGTTTTACCTTTTCTAAGCATCATCACTTAGCAAAAGAAGATGGATGAGCAAACTGCCATGCATAACCACCATCAAAATTTCGGGTATTTCAATATTTAATCCTCTTGCACCCCGAATGCCCGAATACCTTCGCCATTCACACCTTCAGGTCAAAGAAGATTAAATAGGGGCATCTGTCATACTCCAAATTTTGACCACTAAGATTCCCCCATCATTGTGCAAATAATCATCACAATATGGATGAACCATCATACCTCATTAGTCTCCCCAAAGATGGGTGAGCATCCACTACAATCAAATTTAAGGTTTCAAGCCCTCTCAGAGCTCTTAGACAAAGGATCAATCAAGGAATGACATGATATTAAACTTGTCTAAACCTCTCAGATATCCACAATGGATCAAGAGGACCCCCACATCAAGGATCAAGCACAAAGTTGCAACATTCCAAGTGGATCCAGCCTTAAGATCGCCAGTGTCACCAAATTAGGGTTTTGGTCGACTGGGGCCTCCAGATGGAAGTTTTCATCTGGGCATGAGCCAATGCTTCAAAGCACAACCTAAGATGCTCCAAGGGACATCATGAACCCAATCATCAAGTCAATTTTGCCTCAGGGGATGCATTCATAAAAAATCAGGAATTAGGGTTTCTTCACCTAATTCACCCCTAAGTTGACTTTTGGGACAAAACATGAGCCAAGACCTCAAGAGAGGATTTGAGGGTCTCTAACACACTAAATTGATCCATTTGCAACAATGGATTGATCCAAGAAGCTTGATCAACAAGTTTCAAATTCATCAGAACCACAATTAGGGTTTCGCGGGAAAAGTCAACTGTGCCTTTGACTTTTGACCCAGGCATGCTCCCAAACCTTGGGACATGATTCAATACACACTATAACACCTATGAAATCAATCCATCAAGTTTGATTTAGGTCAAGGACTTGATTTCATAGAGGATCGCACAGTTTGGAATTCATCTGATAAAAAGTCAACTGTGCCCAAAAGTCAAAGTTTGACTTTTTGATTTTTTTGATCAATTATGGTTCCCTAACCCTAAAATGATGTTAATGTGTGATTTGAATCATCATTCATCAAGAAAAATCAAGAAAAGTGGGATAACTTGTAAAAGGGGTAACCATAAAAAACTTAGAAATTTTCTAAGTTATGGAACAAAGTGGCTAGGGTACCAACTTCCAAGGATCATAACTTGTGATCCAAGCAACCATGTTGGTTGGTCCTAAGCTGGATTTGTAGCTCTCATGGCACTCTACAAAAGCTTCAACTACACCTCACTCCAATTCATTGTGGATTTTGAGTTATGATTGGATCAAAATGACTAAAAACATGAAAGTACAACTTTTCCAACACTTAGACAAAATTGTGTCCAAGACAGATTTTGTTGAAAACACCAAAACTTATGGGATTTTTTCACATAGTTGCAAGCTGAATCAATTCATGATGTAAACATCAAAGTTGTTGTACATGTTACCTACAATCCAAGCAACTCACTAGCATGAAACAACTCCACTTCAGCCAAGAGTTATGGCTGCTACAACACACCATGGCAAGGCTGTCGTGAAAAATCAGTTTGTGGGATTTCTTGCTTTGCACGATTTTGAGCCAAAGACCAATGATCCCTATGCTACAATCATCTAATCTGATCCGAATCCAAGGGATCCCACTTGCAAAGCTGAGTCCAAAAGCCAAAGGATCTTCCAACTTGAGATCAATGCATTTTGGCATATTATGCCTTGAACTCAAGGGCATTAATGTGGAATAGTGCACTTTCAAGATTCTCACTCTCCTCAGTCAAGTTCTCTGATTAAATAATAATAAAAACATCTGAAGAATATGGATTTGGTCAAGACATAGCCCTGCTCTTGGGAGGGGCTAGGTTTCCTTGCATGAGAAGAAATGCCACCAAGCCAAAGCCATTGAATGTGAACTGATCCAGCAGCCATTCACTATTCCTCCAAGACAAGAGTTGATCACCTATAAATAGAGGTTTCAATTGATCATTCAAATCACCCCAAAGCAACTTACAACATTGCTTTCTCTCATTCTCTCTTAAGTGCCAAATTTCTTTGTTTTTGAGAAACCACCATCGGGTTTTGATTTGCAGCCTTAAGCAATCCATTCCAATTGCTCAAAGACATCATATATGATGTATATGAGGTGTTCAAACACTTAAACCATCTCTGTAACACCTTTAGCTCAAAATCACTCTTCAACCAAGTCATTATGCCTCATTTCTGCAGTTAATTCCTCCAACTTGATCCAAAGATTTTCAAAGTGTTCCAAGGCTTGTAATCCATTCAACAACATCCATTGAAGCTGTAGGGATCATTAAACCACTTCTGGAACACCATTTGTGCAGAATTCCATTTCAGCTTGCATCAAGGTAAGCCTCAAAACTACATCTTCATGATCCATGCATATTTCCTCGCATGATACTTTTGCCAATTGTTTGTCATCATATGTTGAGTGTATCCCCTCAAAAAAATTGATCATAGCACTCACAACCATGTATGCACGATTGCTTTTGCAAAATTAGGGTTCATACACTCATATTGATATAACTTGCTGCACACTAAAAATAAATAAAATCAAATACTGCCATCATGTTCCTTGTTAAAAAATACACGAATTTGGTGTTTGAATCATGTCAAATGGTTGATAGATGAGTGAGATAGGGTGCTTCATGCACGAGCTCGAGGAAGAAGATGGCCATGGCGCCATTCTTCAGGTTTTCCAACCAAGTTCTCTATATATTTTTCATTTGCCATACTATATTTGAATTGGCATTGCGCCCCAGTGGTTGATCAGCTGGTTTGTGTGTATTGGCAAGCGAGAGGTCTGGGGTTAGAATCCCCCTCGCCCCAGACCTCTTTTTTATTTTTCCTATTTTCTTATTTTATATATTATTTTATTAATGATTTGAAAAATTAATTTCTCACTCAATTTTTATCATTTTTGATTGGTTATTTTTCTGAAAAATCACGAAAATGTTGAAATATTTTATTCCATAAAAAAATCAAATTTATATTATTTATTTAAGGGTTAATAGTGAAATTCACCCCTGTAATGTTAGCGGTGGGGGGTAAACCGAAACACGCTCATATGGTAGGGGGTGAATCGCTATTAAGCCTTTATTTAATATAATTGGTATTTTTGTGAATAAATTCATTTTTATTGTTTTTAAACATTTAAAAGTGAATATTTATTTTGAAAATCAAAACCAAATGAGTTCTAAATCATCTTGTGATTAAAACCTCATTTTTCAAACCTTAAACAAAAATAACAAGTGGTTTATCCAAACTTATTTGGTATTTTTATCATTTTTATTGACTTTCTTTAAATATTTACTTTTAAAGGAAAACAAAATTAGGGTTTCTTTGATTTTCACCCTCATCAATCATTTTCAAACACTCATGGGCCTCTAATAGAGTGTAAGACCCAATCCCTTTTTAACCTAAACAATTTTGGGCCTCAGATATTGCATAAGTCCCTCTGCGTTAAAAGAAAAATCTCGGCGCAATCGCCAGTTCAAAAATCAAATCATCTGGGCCTACCCTCGTGTTATAAGCCCCATTTCTTTTCTTTAAATTTTTTTGGGCCTCTAAAAGAGTGTAAGACCCAATCCTTTTTTAAACCAAAATAATTTGGGCCTTAGTTATTGTATAAGACCCACTGCGATTTCAAAAATCCCGGCGCAATCGCCATTTCAAAACGAGAACCATCTGGGCCTACCCTCGTGTTGTAAGTCCCATTTATTTTATTTAAAAACTTTTTTGGGACTCTAATTGAGTGTAAGTCCCAATCCTTTTGTAAATACACCACCTTTTGGGCCTCAGTCATTGTATAACTCCCACTGTATTTTCAAAAACAACGGCGTGATCGTCGCCTTTTTAACAAAATCAACTGGGCCTCTCCTCGAGCTATAAGTCCCAATTCTTTTTCTTAAAACTCTTTGGGCCTCTAATAGAGTGTAAGACCCAGCCCTTTTTTAAACCAAAACCTTTTGGGCCTCACATATTGTATAAGTCTCTCAGTACAGTTTTCAAAACAACGGTGCAATCATCGTTAAAACTTGGGCCTCTCCTCGAGCTGTAAGCCCCAACCATCTTTTCAAAGCACTTTCTCCTTTGATTTTGAATTCAAATATATGTTGTTATCAAAACTTTCTTTGTTGAACAGCTAACCAGACAACATGGAAGCTCTACAACGGGTAAGTGTTTATCCGCTTTCATTTACCGCTTTCATATGTATATAACTGTATTGTGGGGCTGCTTCACTGTAAGTCTTCTTTCACATCCTTTTATATACTTGTCACATATCCACTGTGTAATACTAGTATAGTTATTTAGAGTTTTCCCCGGCAACTACGTCTAGCACTAGGTAAAGCCCTGTTGGTCACTCTTAAATACAAACAAAATTAGTCCCCCGTAGGATTCCAGATACAGTCTTCCCTCCTCTTGAGGTTAAACAATATGGAACAAAGAGAAAAGTAGTATTCTCGGTGAACCTTTTCTCAGACTGTCACCCTTAGAAATTCTCAAAGAAACTCTAACTCCCCAGGGATGATCTTTTCTCCGTGAATGGCATCGCTTGAGTTTCTTCCAAATTCTCGAACTTCCTTGGAATGATCTCTTCTCTGTGAATTGCAATTATTGAACTTCTCTTGGTTTGGGGACTCACGGGCTTCCTAAAATCATCCTCGCCTCCTCTAGCGCCTTGTACAAGGACCCTTCGACTTCTTAGAAGTTCTCATGCCTTCTCTTGGGCTTAATACAAGGACTCTGATGACCTCTTAAAGGTATAAGACAGAACTTAGTCCTCCTTTGCTAGAATAGTCTTTCTCGCGTCAAAACTCCAACCATTTTAGGGTTGATACACATCCCTTAATGCCCGTGCCTCCTCTTGGGCATTGTACAAAAGATAAAACTCTAGACTTAGACAGTCTAAGACCCTTGAGTCTCAAAGACATTCTCAAGCTCCTTTCCAACATAGGAAGAAACCCCGGTCTCTCCCATGAGAGTTCCCCACACTTCAAACCGCTTCATGATCTCCAGAATCCACAGCGGTAAGGCAGCCTCCTCTTGGGCTTTGCACAAATGATTCTCCCTATCAGAGCTAACCTTTTCAGACTCTCTTGTTGAGTCAATCACTTTTAGCCTCCGTCTTGGGCTTTGTACATGACATATAAATCACTCTCTTGTTGAGTATAAAAGACTCTCTTGTTGAGTCAATCCTTTCTTTTAGCCTCCATCTCGGGCTTCAGACGAGATAGCAAAACACTCTCTTGTTGAGTATAAAAGACCCTCTTGTTGAGTCAATCTCTTTTTAGCCTCAATCTCGGGCCTCGTATGAGACAGCAAAACACTCTCTTGTTGAGTATAAAAGACTCTCTTGTTGAGTCAAACTCCTCTTTAGCCTCCGTCTTGGGCTTTGTACAAGACATATAAATCACTCTCTTGTTGAGTATAAAAGACTCTCTTGTTGAGTCAATCCTTTCTTTTAGCCTCCATCTCGGGCTTCGTACGAGATAGCAAAGAATTATCTTGTTGAGTATAAAAGACTCTCTTGTTGAGTCAACCACTTTTAGCCTCTGTCTCGGGCTTTGTACAAGACATACAAAACACTCTCTTGTTGAGTATAAAAGACCCTCTTGTTAGGTCAATCTCTTTTTAGACTCAATCTCGTGCCTCGTACGAGACAGCAAATCACTCTCTTGTTGAGTATAAAAGACTCTCTCGTTGAGTCAAACAACCTTCAGACTCTCTTGTTGAGTCAATCACCTGTTCAAGACTCTCTTGTTAAGTCAAACCTCTTTAGCCTCCGTCTTGGGCTTCGTACAAGACATATAAAAGCACTCTCTTGTTGAGTTAGTCACTTATTAGTACTCTCTTGTTGAGTCAACCCTTTTAGCCTCTATCTCGGGCTTCGTACGAAACAAATAATAAACACCCTCTTGTTGGGTCAATAGCCTTCTCTTAGGCTTTGTATAAAGAAAACCCTGGTTGAGTCAATCAACCTTTTAGCATCAAAGTCATGCCTTGCTCACAGCATACAAACATCAACAACTCCTCTTTAGAGATGACAAATTCTCTCTCAGCCAAAACCCTTTAGCTTCACATCTTGGGCTTTGAACAAGATACAAACCATCTTTAGCTTCACGTCTTGGGCTTTGAACAAGACACCAAAACACCTTTTCCTCCCATAGAATAGGAGGAACTACGATCGCTCTGATTTCCCTGTTTCGGGAATACGTAGGCATAAGATTGCAAAAATCTTAGCGAGCATACTAATCAAAAATCCAACATCCCGTACCTTCATACATCTTTCGAAAAGCATCAGACCTAACATCTTAACACCTCACAAATGGTCCAAACATTCTATTCTTGAAAAAATAATCGAAGAGGGGCCCACATCTAAATAGCATCTGTAAACCAACAGTTTTGACTGTTTAAACTCATTATGCAAGCAGGGTTAATTGGAGACATCTATTTCCCTTCCTTAATCAGCTTAACAGGATAAAAAATGAATCGAACTGTAGTGCCCAAGCGATAGTGATTCAAGACCATAAAAATCGCGCTACAAACACATTTATTCAAAAAAAATACAAATAAAACTAACATTTCAAATAAATTACGAAAATGATGTGGTTTCAGAAAACATCAACAGGGTGGCGCCATATGGTATGGCGCCTCAGGCTAAAGGGATAAACCCTAAAAGCCATACCATATGGCGCCTTAGTTGTTTAAGGCAAGCCCTAATTTTTGTTTTCTGTTTTATAAGGGAGGCGCCATATGGTATGGCGCCTCAGGTTATTTACTTTTTTTTAATTTGTATTTTAATTTGGAAATTGAAAAAATTTAACGAAAAAAAAATAAGGGTAGCCAAAAATACATAACCATGTTCAGAATAAAAATTAGTACAATTGATGGTAAAGAAAATTTTAATGATCATGCCTATCTAAACGTCCATTGGTTCCACATGCTGGGGCTCTTGCGCGGCATCTTTTTCTACCACGATTTTGTTGAGGAGTGCGTGGCCTTTGTGTCTGTTGAGATGGTCCGGGCGTATCAGACAAATTCTGAAGCATCTGTCCCCAATAGTTGG
Organism: Lathyrus tuberosus; assembly: GCA_022829125.1. NCBI lineage: Eukaryota > Viridiplantae > Streptophyta > Magnoliopsida > Fabales > Fabaceae > Lathyrus > Lathyrus tuberosus. The sequence goes on from JALAZF010000337.1 coordinate 2,671,702, forward strand.
GGGGTTGCCGCCTACTGCGCTTCCATAATCCAGTTGCATGTCCATGTTTTCGTAGTTTGTAAGGGGGGCTTGGGTTGGTTGTGGACGGTATGGTTGGCCGAAAGTTGCATTGAAGGGTGTTGGTACCGATCCAGTCGTTGATGTGGGGTTTGGTAGTCAAATAGTGGGTGGGTTTGTTGGTTGTAGGACGATTGTGTTTGTTGGTTGTAGGACGATGGGGTGTTCATTTGCGGGGGTCTATGGTGGGCTGGGGTGGGTTCAAAAGAGTTGTCAAGGCTATATGCATTAGTGGGGTCAGTGTAGGTTGGATGGCGGTCGGGGTAAGGCTCTTCTTGTTGCGACTGAGTTGGTGGCATGATAGGGTTGCAGCTTCAGAAGATTGATTCGGTTGGTATACCTTGTTGTTGGGTATAATAAGGTGTATGATGTTGGGTATGTGGTTGGGAATGTGGCTGTAAGGAAGAGGCACGTTGGCGCAGATCAACTAGATACGTCGGCTTAGAGAGGAATTGTTGGGGGTGTTGTAACAGACCTAAACCAAGTCATATATTGTTGAGTTGGTATAGCATCTTTTACAACAGGGTCGGATAAGACGTGCTGGTGTCGATTCTCCCAATGTTCACACATCTCTGTTACAAAGTTCGTCCACTCACCCACTGTGTGTCCACCCTACGCAGATGCTACGATCCCAAACTTGTCGGAGCCACCGGAATATCCTGATGCATTCCGAACTGAAGCTTTACCCGATCTCTTTGATGCATCTCCACAGTGGTGAACCAAATGATGGGGTTTTTTGATGTCCACACAGAAGCATCATTCGCGTTGGGCTGGAGGTCGAGGCCCTCGTACGGCCTCCAGACAAACTACAAGAACAAAAGCTTTAATGAGAAACTGTACAGTGCTTTAATGTGTTAGAAATATTTATGGAAGTTTAAGGAAAATTTACATCGTCGGTGTAACACCCCAAAATTTGCCCTAGCTTTTTCTGGCTTTTGTTTCGCATCCATCTGCATATCCATTAGGTCATGACTCATAATCATATCATCGCATTGGTTTTCTGAGACATGAGATTAGAGCATTTCTCTAAATAAGGGTTTTCTATTTGCAAGAATTTAAAGTCTGGTCCTTGTAACTTTCTATTCAGAGGATTCATCAGAGGCGTTGGGTCAGGTTTTATTAGATGTGATCAGGGTTTGGTTCTTTCTCTGTTCAGGACATTTCCTCATCAGTGTGCTTCAAGGTGTGAATAATGGAAAGCCAGAGAAAAGCAAGAGAACAAGATCCAAGGGTCTTCAAACAAGCAACAAGGGTCTATTATATCATATATCACTCAATTGATCTCACAAGTCATTGAAAGAAGGGAAATGATCCAGAGGATTGAACAGTGCAGCATCTCTTATCAGAAACAGTCCAAATTAGGGTTTTAGTTTCAAGTGGTCTCCTGATGAAATTTTGATTCAAACTTGATCTCAATATTTTCTACATGATATTAAGTGTCTAAGGATGGAAGATTGGCCATTGATTCATTTCAGAAGAGGTTCAATTGATCAGTTGCGTGATAATTAAGAAATTACGGAAAAAGTCAACTGTGTAGTGAAAAAAGTCAACTCCTTACTTTTTAAGGTCAAATTCATGAAATTCAAGTTATATATGTTCATTGGGCAAGATTTGATCAAGAAATGACGGAGGAATAAGGAAAAATCAAGAAATCACAAAACTGCCAAAAATAGAAACTTTGGGGTTTCCAAAAATGGCAAGTTTGGACCATTTTGCACCACACTTTGAGGCTCTTTTTCTCCAAGATAAAAGATCCAAACCTCAGGCCCAAGTTGAGCCAATTAAAGTTCATGTTCTAAGCTTCAAATCCATATAAAGAACTCTTCCATTGGATCAAAATTGAGGGAGTTATGATTCGTTAAAGTTTGACAAAACTAGGTCAAAAACCAAGTCATGGCAAAGCAAGTGCAGGCCCATGCGCCATAATTTTGTCGAACACTTGGTGTGCCAAATGTCCGGCCACTTTTCTCAATGATGGAAGCTCCAAACTAAAAAATGTTGAACATCAAAGTTGTTCATCTCAATGTCCTCTTCAACTTTTATGTTGGACATTTTTCCATTTGAGCAGGTTATGATGGGGTTATGATGGTCCCAAGTTGACGTGTTCATGCTGAAAGTTCACAAGTCACAAGGCCTTGCTTGCAACCCAAGTCATACACCAATACACCAATTGTGGTTCCTTGTTTTCCAAGCAACTGAGTTGATCCTAACTAACCGAGTTAACTAACTTGACTCGGTGAGTTGAGTCTAACTAACTCCGACCCTAGCTCCAAACCCAAACCTCATTCCAAACCACTTATACTCCAAACCTAAAATCTATTTAAGACATGCTTCACTCATTTTCAAGGGCCTCAACCATTTTTGCTCCATTTTCACTCTGAATTCTCTCACATTTCTCTCTAATCTCTCTACTCATTCTTCATCAACTTCTACTTCTCTCTTCCAAAACCACACCCAAAAGCTCTTGTTTCTTGAAGAATAATCAATTTTTACATTGAAAAGTGATTAATTCTTGAGCTTAACCTTCATCATTTAGCATTCTTTGGTTGGATTTCGGGAAGTTCAGAGTATTCTTCTTCAATCCAAAGGTTTCTCACCATTTATTTTGGTGCAACTTGGATTTTGGTGGATTTTCGCGATTTCGTTTGGTTTCGACGCATTTCGGCTATCGATTGAGGAATCTCTGGTTTTCTTTTATTTTCTGCACCAAGACTACTTTGCAACAATTACCAAAGCAAGTCTCCGCTTTGTAGGTTGGTTTTCCCTACATTTACATTGTTTTTGGCTTATTCGCAACTTATTCGATGTAGATTTTTGGTGGATTTTCGATTTGGATTCATGTGCTAGAATTCGATTCTTGATGTTGTTGATTATTGGATTCAATTGATGTTTGACGACGGTAATTCCATGTAATTTCGTGATTAATTGATTGCATGTTCATTTGGATGTTTGGATAAGTCATTTGCTGTTGAAAAGTGCTTTTGCAACTGGTTTTTTGGTCACTGTCCCAGGTTAACGGGTTAACCCCAGGCGTTAACGGGTTAACATGTATTAATTTTATGTTTTTTACCTGATTTTGACCTGTTAATGGGTTAACACCAGGCGTTAACCGGTTAACACTGTTGCAGAATGTGTTTTTTTGCGTTTTTAAGCATGTTTCGACCCCGTTTCACTTTTAATCTTCATGGATTAATATGATACTCATCTAATGACTGTTTTGATGCTGTTACACCTCACACCATCATATGCACATAATTTACCGACACGCGGTTTTTGATTGTTAATCGATGAGTGTTTATGTTTGCATTGTTGATTAATTGATGTGATGAATACATGATGCACACACTTTGAGCTCATTAATCGCTAATTGAGATTATGTTGCTGGAATCATTATGCGCATGTTCATTTGCTTTCCATTTCAAGAGATGTATACTTGTTTTGACTTGCTCATATTCTTGACAATGTGTATTCTTTTGTAATGTACATTATAACATGTTTGATTTCAAGGATTGTTCATCATGATTTGTAATATGGTTGTGATCGTGTTTGTTTGATGAATGTGCAAGGCTTGATGCATAATAATGGTTGTTCATGATTGAAATTGTGTGTTAATGCATGCTGCCTCTGAGTTTTCACTGCTGATTATACACATATGTGTTGTTGTATGTGCTGCCAAATGCTTTTTACACCCATTTTGTAGGCTGAACATGTGCTGTTAATTGCTGTTTGGTACATGATGATAGATTTACTGCTGCCTTGCATTTATGGGCTGTAATAGTTGTTGTTTTCATTATTTCCTTCCATTGGCTTGTTTGACCAAGTTCTTTTATTTAGGATCTCTTGTAAATATTTTGTGGACTAACCTTTTCATGTAGGTGCTAAAGGTAAGTAGGTGTGTGGATATGCTTCCACATGCACGTTTTTTCTTTCATACTCTCTTATTTCTTTTAATAATTCAAATTGTGATTTTGTTAAGCATTTATATGCTTTCCTTGAATAATTCCTTCTTCATCCCTCTTTAAGATCAACTTAACTTCCATTTTGGAAGTAAGTTGTTTCTTTCGCTCTTCTTCTCCTTTCTTTTAGGATTAGACTTCTTAAACCACATTAACCTTAGGATCACCATGTATGATAACATTAGGGTTGAATCTTAGTCCCCTTAGTTTTCACCTTTGATCCGCCTTTGAGTCCCTCTTCTTCTCATCTCAAAACAAAAATAAAAAACACTTAATAAAGGCATAACACTTATTGTATTTAGGCCTTTCATGTGGGAACAAGGAGTTGAGGGGTCTTCTCTCATTTCTTTGGGAATGTTTAGTGTACGTCCCGTCTTGGGTCGATATGCAAGGCATTCGATTCTATATGAAGGACTTAAATACAATGTGTGTTACAAAACACAAGAACAATCAAAACACTTCTTTCTTAAAAGACAAAAAACAAACAATGACGTCTTTCCTTTGGGAATTTTTTTCTCATCTCACTCATTCTCAACGTACGAACGTGTTTCTTCTCGTTCTCTTGCAAGATGGTAACGCACTCGGACCAGCGAGCCTGCAACACCTGAGCTAGAACGTTAGCCGTTCCTTAAAAAACACAAACAATCCATCCTTAGTGAGGGGAACTACGTCGCTCTGATTCTCATGTTCCCGATGAGATACGTAGGCAGTGGGGTAGGGCCCATTCGAGCACTTCTTTTATTTTCCCTACATTTTTTTCTCTTTCTCTTTCCATTCCTTTTCCAGTTCTTTTTCCAGCATCTTTCCATACACCCTTTGATTTAGACAAGTAAGCGTGGATCCCATCGGGTACGATGGACGCGTGGGGGTGCTAATACCTTCCTCTCGCGTAACCGACTCCCGAATCCAGTTCTCTTGGTCGCAAGACCATGCTCTATCCTTTCCCTCAGGTTTACGCAGTGTTTCCTTTCCCTCTCTTGGGATAAATACACATTGCTGGCGACTCTGTTTCCGTGCCACTTTCGCGTTTGTACTAGGATGAAAATCCCGGGAGCGACAGCTGGCGACTCTGCTGGGGACAGGTTGACCTATTGTTGGTCCATCCTAAGCGAGTCAATCCTAGTGCTTGTTTGCTTTTCTTTCATTAGGTGTTTATTGTTATCTTGTATTTGCTGTTTACTGTATTTTATTACTTGTACCATATTTACAGCATGTTAGCATTTACATTTCGTATATTATACTGTGTTACACTGTTCTGTCTGTTTGGCAGGATGGGATTTCTGAGAGAGGAGCCCATTACCAAGGCTTGAGTGCACACTTAGATTTAGAGTGGAGAGTAGTGGGACCTACGTACCATCTGTGTACATTGGGTAATCACAAAATTCACAACTAGACGAGGCTATCTTGGGACCCATCATGGCGTACGCATCTTGCGTATTCCAGGATGTCGATCTAGAGAGCTGTCGACTCTAGTGACCGATTATGAGGAGCTTAGTGGAAACATCTCTTTTTAGTGGTGACAGTGGCAGACCACATTCTGTGGCAAACCCACTCGCACCCGAGGGCCCACTTTGGAACTTGCATAGGATGACCTTTATTTTCTAAGGTGAGTCAGTGGACGACCTCTTTGATTGGCATAGCATTGTATCCTACGGGCTGAATGCGCTATCGCTTCTCAAACCTCCGAAGCTGGCAAGCCTTGTTTTCTAGGAACCACACGTGAGTATGGGTGGGATGTTTACAGGTTTGCAGGTAACCTAGCCTCCTACATACCTTACTTGTGATTCTATGATTGTTACAGACAGTGTATCCTATGACAGTGGTTTGAGTATTCATCTCAGATATATTGCCAGATTAAGTACAGAGACACAGTGCACACAGTTCAACACAGACACAGACACCTGAATACTTGATCACATGTCTTATTGCATTCATATTATTGCATTGCATTTGCATCTTGCATCATTTTTGCATATCCTTTCTCCAAGCCAGATCAGTGAGCTCATCTATCCTTTATCTGAATTGTAGTTTGATTTCCCGACTTTTGTATTGGACTTGAATCAGCTTCTGGAAGAATTATGAACTCTGGGGAACAGAATCAGTTTGTGACTAGGGTCGATGTTGAATTAATGAAGCATCAGTTGGACCAACTTATGGAAGCTATGGCCGTCATGACAAGGGGAGAGGCCAATATTCAAAGAAATGAGAATGCCATTCCACCTCCGGCGAGCAATGTTACCCAAACTCAGCCGGTGCGGATCCCTGTCGAGAATCAAGTTGAGCAAGAACCTCCTTTTGTCCGAGATGGACATTCATCTTCTCTTGATGCCGCTGATTATCAGAGTTTTGCATTCTCTGTGCCAGATGTCCGAGGGGTAGTTCCGAAGATGAACCCTAAGGATCCACGATATGTTGATGACGAAAGATACCGCGTGTTGGATGAGAAAATTAAAGCCCTGGAGAGGCGTGATACTCTTGATTTGAATGCTTCGAGCATGTGTTTGGTGTCTGGCCTGGTAATGCCTCCAAAGTTTAAAATGCCGAAGTTTGAGCAATACAAAGGAGATAGCTATCTGAAGCTACATTTGGTGATGTTCTGCAGAAGAATGAACTCACATGTCGACAATGACAAGCTCATGATCCACTGTTTCCAAGACAGTCTGAGTGGGGCATCTTTGTATTGGTATATACAGTTACAGAGTGGTAGCATCCGATCATGGTCAGATCTAGCCAACACCTTTGTAAATCAGTACAGTTATAATCTTGATATGGCTCCCAGTCGAATGCATTTTCAAGACTTGTCTCAAGTAGATAACGAACCATTCCGAGAGTATGCTCAGAGATGGAGAGAGTTAGCCGCTCGTGTTCAACCGCCACTTTCGGATAGAGGATTTGTTGATTTGTTCATGGATACCTTGCAAGGGCCGTACTTGGAAAAGATGATTGTCAATGGGGCGACAAAATTTTTTGACCTCGTGATGGTGGGAGAACGTATTGAGAGATTGCTCAATTGTGGAAAGCTCCAAGGCATCTCGAACTTCCAAGCTAATGAAAATGAATCAGTTGTTAGTTCTCAGGAAGAATTCGAGGAAGAAAATAGTTCCGTTCAGGAATCTCTACCACCTCGTTCTCAGTGTTCAGACATATCAACTGTTCAGAGTCAACAATCTTATGGGTCTTCATATCAGGGACAATATTCTTCTGCAAATCAGAGACCTTCTCAGAATCAACGGTCATATCACCGCCAGCCGCGTCAGCACGCCCGACAAAGGCCAAGAAAGCCAGAGAGGCAGTTCACTCAGTTGCCAACGTCGTACAGTTAGATGTTGCCAGATTTGATCAAAGGTGGATTGATAGTGCCGAAGGAGTTGAAGCCAGTGCCTTTTCTGTATCCACCAGGTTTTGATGTCAACGCCCGTTGTGACTATCATGCTGGGGCACAGGGGCATTCAACTGAAGACTGTAAGGTGCTCAGGAGCAAGGTTCGGACTCTTCTTGACTCCAATATGTTCTCATTCACGCCTCAGGGTATTCAGATAAACATTTCTCCTTCATCCAATCAGGTGGGTTCATCAGTCCAGGTTATGGAAGAAGTCACTAAGAGCAGTTGTGCAGATGAATATCAGAATGACTTCGATGAGCAATTCTGAAGATGGCCAACTCGTTAGCAAATCAAGCTTGGAAGGCCCAGTACCTCAAAGCTGGCGACCATTTAGATCATGTCATTTCTTTGCATTTGTAGTTTCTTTTCTGCTAAAAAGTGCAAACTCATTTGTAAAACTTGTCTGTTTTCGATTGATAATGATAATGAAATGAATATGCATGTTTTGGTTAAATCCAGTCGTGTTCACTCATACTTTTCTTTATTGGTATCTAACATTTGTTTAAGCAGGATTCGAGGAAGGATGATGATATTCAAAGACGCAGAACTTCCAATTGTATGCTTTTGGGACAAAACTCTACTGATGATGTACAGGCATTGTTTCAATTCCTCAAACACCAGAGACATAAGGAAGATAATCCCTTGTCAACCCCATTGAGCCTAGAAGCAGGAGTTTCTTTCTGAAAATGAAAAAAACAATTTATCTTAACCCGGGGCAGGGTAGGTGTCAGTTAATTTGACCAAGGGTTCAAATTTCAAAGGAGTGTCTCATTCGAGGATCAAATCGCAGAGGTTATCCCTCACCAACTGAAGAGTGAGGCAGTCACAACCTTTTCACAACAAGTCAAACAAACCTGTGTCACACGATTAGTGATAAGTGCAAATTGTACCTATTTTTGTATATAAGTTTTGTTGCACTTATCCTTACTTTGTGTTAAAATTGGTTGAATAAACCCCATTTTATGTGTAAATACGTTTACTTTACGTTTTCGTGTGTATAGTGCGTTATCGTGTAAATATCATTGAGTTTAATCGATTTTCATTTATTTTTGTAGGTGTTCCAGCAATGGGATATTTCCATATTCATAAAGAGCATTGAATAAGCTTTCCAACGCTTCAAACCGTGCGTCAATCGGAGTTACGGTTCAAGAGTTATGAAGAAAACAAATTCTGGTTTTCTGTCATGCTCGCTGGGCGAGCCCCCGTAGCGAACACTCGCTAGCTTGTTCGCTAGGCGAACCGGGGCGAACGAAAAATTCCAGAATCGTGAAGAAACTCAACAGAAAGGCGGTTTATGTTCGCCTAGCGAACGGGGACTCGCTAGGCGAACCTGGAAAGGCAGAATTGCCCATTTAAGCCATTTTTCATCATTTTTTAGTGATGGGTTTGATATTTTTAGTTCCAAATCCATCCAATAGCATTTTTTGAGTGTAATTAGGCTAGAAAACACATTGGAGCATGAATTAGGATGATCCGGAGTCGAATCCTTCATCAATCGGAGCCGACAACTTTTGAGATGTTTGGTTTTTCTCCATTTCTTCTCTATGTATTTCTCTATTTTGTGGGTTATGTTTGTATTGTTACTCTAAACCTATGTACATGTATTGATCATGGTTGTATAATATATATGCTTTACAAATCATTATCGATGTTTTCCTTGATCTTTTTGCATTTATGTTTGGATTTGTGTTGTGTTAGAGATAACCATCATGAATCTTGATTAAGGAGGGATATCTATTGTCTAGACTCTAGAGATAGATTTAGATAATAATCTTTATGGTGTCGGAACTTAATGTCTTCCGTGTTTCGAGGCGTCGTGCGCGAGAGCGTCGACGAGAGTAATACGGTTGCTCTCTCAACTGTGCGTTAGACATAACCTTTGTTGTGAGCGATACATAATGATTTTGATGAGTATTGTATGTTGAATGCGACCGATTGATAGGTTTACGTTTGTTCTGAGTAATGTATATTCATGCTTGATAGGTTTCTTCTCTTCAAAGAATGTATTCTTTTTATGTTTAATATTTACTTTTCTATTTTCTTGTTTGAAACCATTTAATCCAAACTCATAAACGCGAGAGATTGTCGAACGGCATTCTTTCCCTCGAACCGATCTCTGTGGACACGACATAAATCCCGGAGGGAATTCTTTCCGAAAATAAATATTTTTGCTTGCTTGCCCTATTCTGCACCCAACAAAATGGCGCCGTTGCCGGGGATTGGTTTTGATATTGAATCGCATTGCGATAGTTTCTTCGTTTTTGAGTTTTGTATATATCGTATATATTGTCTATTTCCATTATGTTTGTTCAAGTGTTGTATACATTTTTTTTCCCGTAACCGTTTGTTCATATGTTTGGTTAGGACACTTACTTTAGGTTTGCGCGGTGAGGCATCACTATGGCATGAAGGAAGTGAGTTTGCTAGCTAAGCAATGTAAAGGCGTCGAGCTTACGACGTAAAACAAGCATGTTGTATTATTTTCTTTGGTTGTGTGGTGAACTTTCATTAAACAAGTTGTACTCGGATTTTTCGTAAACTTCCCAAATCTTCACTTTACAACTTGTTTAATGAAATTTCTCCCTTTCTTTTCGTTTGTTTATATTAATAATTCTTGTTCTCGCTAAGCGAGTTCTGGAGAAGTCACCAGCGAAGGTTCGCCTTGCGAACATTGGCGAAGGTGCCAGCGAGGGAGTGGCAGAAAGTAAAAAAAAAAAACCTTCAGTAGGAAAACTGGGTAAATTCGCTGGGCGAGGGAGCCAGCGAATGCTCGCTGATGTGTTCGCGAGGCGAAGGTGCCAGCGAGGGGGTGGCAGAAACTTTCACTTTTGAAAACACCCAAACTTCGCTGGGGCGAAGGATGTAGCGAAGGCTCGCGTCGCGAATGATTTGGTTCGCCTAGCGAACCCACGATAACTTTTGTGGGCAGTTTAAGTTTGAGGCACTTAAAGTGCCATGTTTTAGTTCATTCGCTAGGCGAATGATTCCTTCGCTGGGCGAAGGCTGCTAAGATTTTGGTTGTTGTTTGCTCACAGATTTTGATTGATTTATTTGAGGATGCTTTTGTGATTTTCCAAGTTGGTGCATTTCAACTTGCGGATGTATGGTAATGATATTGTTAAGTTTTGTACACGTCCGAGGTATGTATTTATCGCTTTCTATACTGTAGCATATTCATGATACTTAGGCATTTTACAAACTTCCATGCCATCCATTCTTTTGTATACTTGTTCTTATTGTGAATCACTTTAGTTCCCACCTTTTTGTGAGGTAGCCTTCTATTGTTCATATATGCGCGGAGAACCAACATTCTTGTTATAACTGGACTTTATTATGTTGAATCTTTTGTTTGTGTTGAGTTTATGAATGCATGAAAAGGATCAAGGCAATTGTTTCATTTTGAGCACAACTACCTTAGCCAAATAGTCAATTCACCTTGTGAGTGTGTGAGAATTCGTAACCCCTTTGAGCTTTTTGATCCATGTTTCTATTTGAACTTAATGCTTGTCTATGAGTATTTAGTTCACTTATTTTTGAATGGATTTTGTTGTTTTTTCTTGGACCTCAACTATGTGTTGTTGTATGGATTTTTTCCTTGCCTTAGAAAGTAGGGAGTATTCACATGATGATGTGGTTGAATTCAAGTTGGGGAGAGGATGATTGTGTGTACTCATTGGTTGAATTCTATGAGGATTGAAAAAGAAAATAAAAAAGAGAAAAATATGACAAAGAAAAAGAAAAGAAAAAAAAGAAAGAAAAAAGAAAAATCCTTGAAAAAGGAAACAAAAAGAGTTCAATAATTGTGCTAAATAAGTATTGTGTTGTGTGTAACACTTGGGATGAAAGAAGAAGTTTGATTGAAATTTTGGTGTTTGAATCTTTGTGAGTTGATCACTCCCTTAGGTTTAGGCAAGTTTTTGTTTCAATTACCTTTAGAAATTGGCCCTTGTTTGTTTACCCGACCACGCTACAACCTTGAAAAGCCCTTGTGATTCTTGCCTTTGTATTTTCAATGTGAATTTGTGGATGTATGCATAATTTAGTCTTTTGTTTGCAAGATTGTTGTGTGAGTGAAAGAACCTCATTTTGTGTTTTTCATCTACCGATGATTGTTTTTGCTAGGTGTGATTCACATTTGAACTTGTGTTGTTTTAGAATTTTTGGCATGACTTTTGTACTTTGCTTTTGTTTCGTGACTATGTTATCGTTGCAGTTTAGTGGTAAGTATTTACTTTTTGTGTGTACCGTTTTCATTTGAACCATTCATTCGTTTCCGTTTTTCAAAACCTGTTGATTCGTCATTCTTTGGTTATTTCTTGCGCATTTTCAAGTTTGTTTGATTCTTGTTTGTGGACAAACAATTATGTAAGTTGGGGAGAGTTTGATAAGTGCAAATTGTACCTATTTTTGTATATAAGTTTTGTTGCACTTATCCTTACTTTGTGTTAAAATTGGTTGAATAAACCCCATTTTATGTGTAAATACGTTTACTTTACGTTTTCGTGTGTATAGTGCGTTATCGTGTAAATATCATTGAGTTTAATCGATTTTCATTTATTTTTGTAGGTGTTCCAGCAATGGGATATTTCCATATTCATAAAGATCATTGAATAAGCTTTCCAACGCTTCAAACCGTGCGTCAATCGGAGTTACGGTTCAAGAGTTATGAAGAAAACAAATTCTGGTTTTCTGTCATGCTCGCTGGGCGAGCCCCCGTAGCGAACACTCGCTAGCTTGTTCGCTAGGCGAACCGGGGCGAACGAAAAATTCCAGAATCGTGAAAAAACTCAACAGAAAGGCGGTTTATGTTCGCCTAGCGAACGGGGACTCGCTAGGCGAACCTGGAAAGGCAGAATTGCCCATTTAAGCCATTTTTCATCATTTTTTAGATGGGTTTGATATTTTTAGTTCCAAATCCATCCAATAGCATTTTTTGAGTGTAATTAGGCTAGAAAACACATTGGAGCATGAATTAGGATGATCCGGAGTCGAATCCTTCATCAATCGGAGCCGACAACTTTTGAGATGTTTGGTTTTTCTCCATTTCTTCTCTATGTATTTCTCTATTTTGTGGGTTATGTTTGTATTGTTACTCTAAACCTATGTACATGTATTGATCATGGTTGTATAATATATATGCTTTATAAATCATTATCGATGTTTTCCTTGATCTTTTTGCATTTATGTTTGGATTTGTGTTGTGTTAGAGATAACCATCATGAATCTTGATTAGGGAGGGATATCTATTGTCTAGACTCTAGAGATAGATTTAGATAATAATCTTTATGGTGTCGGAACTTAATGTCTTCCGTGTTTCGAGGCGTCGTGCGCGAGAGCGTCGACGAGAGTAATACGGTTGCTCTCTCAACTGTGCGTTAGACATAACCTTTGTTGTGAGCGATACATGATGATTTTGATGAGTATTGTATGTTGAATGCGACCGATTGATAGATTTACGTTTGTTCTGAGTAATGTATATTCATGCTTGATAGGTTTCTTCTCTTCAAAGAATGTATTCTTTTTATGTTTAATATTTACTTTTCTATTTTCTTGTTTGAAACCATTTAATCCAAACTCATAAACGCGAGAGATTGTCGAACGGCATTCTTTCCCTCGAACCGATCTCTGTGGACACGACATAAATCCCGGAGGGAATTCTTTCCGAAAATAAATATTTTTGCTTGCTTGCCCTATTCTGCACCCAACAATTAGTTCAAAAAAAAAATCAAAAGAATGAAAAAGCGAAAAGCAGAAAGGATGACAAAAGAAAAATCCTCGAATAAAGAACAAATCGTGTAAATACAGACACCAAAGTAAAAAGGGGTGACTATCGCTCCAAAAACCGTGTGGGGTCCTGCTATCCTCCTACCATTCATTAACCTTTTTGAAAGGTGAGCGCTTGTGTCAAGTTAGCTGAACGTAGGACTGGAGAACATCAAGAAGATTGGGTGGGTTAAAACAAAACTTTGAGCCATAAATCCTTTTTTCTTAAACCACGAACCAGTCCACGTTACAACATGCGAAAGACCTAATTAAAGCAGGGTTGTTCCGAAAGCATACTTTGGTAAAGATCGCGGCGAAGCTGACTCCTAAAAGGATCTTCTTACCATTCATGTTGGTATCAGTGACATTTTGATAAGTGATTCGTTCACTACACGTCATAACATTTTTCCAGTGAACAGACTTGGATTGCAAAACTGTCATATGCATTGCATCAAAATTATCTTTTCAAAACGAATTTTTTTACTTGCGAGTCAGTACTTGGCATCAGGAAAGTTTCTACAATGGAAAGATTGATTAATCTAAGGTGTAAAGTGCCCGAGTACTCCGTTGAGCCGGGGCAAGTCACACCAAACGGGCGATCCATTCCAAGATTTAGTTAATCTGGGGCAATTATGTCGAGAATCTGGGGCAATCAAGTCGAGATTCAACAAATCTCTCGAAGGTCAGTCAGTCAGAGGTATTCCTTCACAGATCAGCCAGACAGGGGCATAAATCATTTCAAGACTGGGGCAGGCCGCCTCAAGAGCACAAAAATTTATTCTCTCCGGAGAACGGTAAATCACAGTCTGGGGCATATATATTGAATCTTCACGAGACATCCTGAAGACATGTTCATTTACAGGTTATGCTGCATCGGGGCACCTCTTTTGGTCATATCACGTTTGCGGGTTCAAGTTGATAGCTGACACGTAACGTCCCCAGTAGAGTTGCTTCGCAGACACCGAAGTTGATGGTCAATCCCCAGTGAAGTTACCAGGAGTTTGAAGATGTTTAATCTTCTGTAAAATCCTCTTATGACAATTTCTTCAGATCAGTCTTGGGGCAAAAAGCAAGTTGTTGACTCTCCCAAGGATGGGACATTTGGAATTTCCCCGGCAGGAGGTATTTCAGATCTATTATCCCCAGTAGAGTTTGAGGACGTTTGGTCTTCTGTAAAATCCTCTCAAGAGACGTTCCCCAGCACGAGACGCTTTAAAGCGGTTTTCCCCAGCAGGGTTTGTGGTAAACTCATTATCCCCAACGGAGTCGTCAAAAGGAAAGTTCGACTAACATGGGGCATTATGACACTTATCCTAAGATTGACAGTTTTATTCCTCAGCAGACTACCGTGGAATTGCTTTGGGTTTCCCCAGCAGATCTCTAGGGACTCTTTCTCAGCATGTTGCAACGGATTGTCTTCCAACTAGGATTTGCATATCCCCGACAGATTAGCCCTGAGTCCCAGCAAGATCGTATCTCTGGTAATGGTATCCCCACAGAGTTCATCATCAAATCTTGTCAACAATATTCCCCAGCTGAGTTGTTTTTCTCCCCGCGTGAGGTTTATTGGTTAACAGAATATATTCCTCAGCAGAGTGATAGTATGTTCTTCCCCCAGCCGGGTTAGAAGGTTGATTCTCCCAGCAAAGGATCTCGAGTTTGATAGACCCCAAGTAGAGTTTTAATGACTTGTTTCCCCAGCAAAACGTCATTCAAAAAGTCTCATCCCCAGCGAAGTTGCTGTGACCAGAATTCATCCCCAAGCAGATGAAGTAAATCCTGGCAGAATCTTCACTCCCCTCATATCTCAAAGTCCAATTTATTTTTGGCAAACATGATAATTCGAAGCAGACGGATTATTCATTCATTCTCCAGTAGAGATATTATCCTTTCAGGAGTCTCAGAGATCCAATCATTGATCATGGTTCCTCAGTAAAGTCCAACAGTAGATTGGCAAAAGTCCGTCTTCGGGTGGCAGAAAGTCCAACAGTAGATTGGCAAAAGTCCGTCTTCGGGTGGCACAAGGCTGCAAAGTCTACCAGCAGCGTGGCAAGCCAGTAGTCGTCTGGCGTTGTACAAAAGACGTTGTTAAAGTCCACCCAAAGTGTGGCAAGCCAGTAGTAGTCTGGCGTTGTAAAAAAGTCATTGTTAAAGTCCATCCGCAGTGTGGCAAGCCAGTAGTCGCCTGGCGTTGTACAAAAGACATTGCTAAAAAAGGCATCCCTTTAGTATTATTCTTCCCATCAGAGTTTATTCAGCGAGAGTTCATATTACCGTACAGGATAAGAGTGTTGTGAGTATTGGATTTATGCTTCCCCAGTTTGTGGTAAAGTTGTTCCCATCTCCCCAACAGAATAAGGGTAGAAGGTAAATTTCCAACAGAGGAGTAAGTCTGATCTTGTCCCCTAGCAGGGCTGACATCATCAACCATTATCCCGAAGCATATTTTTGGGTGATGGTTAGCCTTCCCCAGCAAGTCAAAGGTAGATTTTCATCAGCAAGATTCCTGGGATGTTTCCTCCGGCAGAAGTTTGTTATTCATACTTTCCTGCAGAATGGAGGTTTAGTCGGGATCTCGAGCAGTTTATGACCTTGAAGGTGGTTCAGTTTGTTACCCCCAGAGGAGTTGGTCTCGTCTCTTCAGCATTTATTTTGTTGGAGTGGTCATGTTGCATATCATATCATTGCATAATCATTACCACGCATATCATTATCATAGCATATCATGAAACCTTGTAAAACCAAACAGAAAAGCCGCAGCCCAACCTTGCTCACCTTCATCCACAGCCCACTTTGCTGGCATCTTTCAAAAACCTGAAGCCCTATCCCTATTGGCGTTTCCTTTAAAGAAAAGTCCAATCCCTATTGGCACTTCATACAAAGTCCAATCCTCATTGGTATCCAGAAAGATTTCGCCTTCAAAAAATAATCATCATCAGGTTTCACTTGTCTTGGCCAACAAAGTTCATTTGTACTTGGCACATCCTTCTTTTCCCGGTTACCCGAGCATGCGCCAGCATTTTTGCATATAGTTATCATTGCATCCTCAAATCGCGTAGCATTTCCATTTCTTGTGGAGCATTACGCCATAGAAAGAAAATTCAAACATATGCATGTGAAGCATAAGCCAGAGTTGGTACCTTGCGCGAGAGCCCAAATCAGCTTTCAGTCAAGACGGTAACATATCCCCAGCAGACATTACAATCAACCCCTATGCTTACCTTTCTTTTGGGTCGTAGATCATACGTCGATCTTACCCTCAACCAGTCATTGTCCATCAACCCCTTGATGAAGACATTTCGGTCAGGTCTTCTTCCTGTCATCCCTATGACAACGTGTTTCCCTCGATCAGGTTTTCTTCCTGTCATCCCCATGACAACGTGTTTCCCTCGGTCAGGTTTTCTTCCTGTCATCCCCATGACAATGTGTTACCCTCGGCCAAGTTTTCTTTCTGTCATCCCCATGACAGTGTGTCTTCTTCGTTCAGGTCGTCTTTCTGTCATCCCCATGACAATGTGTTTCCTTCAGTCGTCTTTCTATCATCCCTATGATGATGTGTTCCTTAAGTTGGGTCCTTCTGTCATCCCCATGACAATGTGTCCCTACGGTGGAATTTTCTCCCTGTCATCCCTATGACAACATGTTTCCCTTGGTCGAGTCGTCTTTCTGTCACCCCTATGACAACGTGTTTCCCTAGGTCGAGTTGTCTTTCTGTCATCCCTATGACGATGTGTCCTTTCGGTCGGGTTCCATTTTTCTTCCCGTCCAACCCCTTTGACGATGTGGTGCTCTGGGTATGTTGTCTTTCCACCAAATTCCTTTGACGAAGTGCGACTGAGATCCAATAATATGTTCTCTCATTGCAGTTAGCAAATTTTGCGGTTCTTTTTGTAATAAATCACCTTGTACCTTGAATGTCTGAAAGCAGTTGCTATCATCCTTTCAGGTCCAAGTTGATTGAATAGGGGCAGCTGTAACACCCCAAAATTTGCCCTAGCTTTTTTTGGCTTTTGTTTCGCATCCATCTGCATATCCATTAGGCCATGACTCATAATCATATCACCGCATTGGTTTTCTGAGACATGAGATCAGAGCATTTCTCTAAATAAGGGTTTTCTATTTGCAACAATTTAAAGTCTGGTCCTTGTAACTTTCTATTCAGAGGATTCATCAGAGGCGTTGGGTTAGGTTTTATTAGGTGTGAATCAGGGTTTGGTTCTTTCTCTGTTCAGGACATTTCCTCATCAGTGTGCTTCAAGATGTGAATAATGGAAAGCCAGAGAAAAGCAAGAGAACAAGAGCCAAGGGTCTTCAAACAAGCAACAAGGGTCTATTATATCATATATCACTCAATTGATCTCACAAGTCATTGAAAGAAGGGAAATCATCCAGAGGATTGAACAGTGCAGCATCTCTTATCAGAAACAGTCCAAATTAGGGTTTTGGTTTCAAGTGGTCTCCTGATGAAATTTTGATTCAAACTTGATCTCAATGTTTTCTACATGATATTAAGTGTCTAAGGATGGAATATTGGCCATTGATTCATTTCAGAAGAGGTTCAATTGATCAGTTGCGTGATAATCAAGAAATTGGGGAAAAAGTCAACTGTGCAGTGAAAAAAGTCAACTCCTAACTTTTTAAGGTCAAATTCATGAAATTCAAGTTATATATGTTCATCGGGCAAGATTTGATCAAGAAATGATGGAGGAATAAGGAAAAATCAAGAAATCACAAAACTGCCAAAAATAGAAACTTTGGGGTTTCCAAAAATGGCAAGTTTGGACCATTTTGCACCACACTTTGAGGCTCTTTTTCTCCAAGATAAAAGAACCAAACCTCAGGCCCAAGTTGAGCGAATTAAGGTTCATGTTCTAAGCTTCAAATCCATATAAAGAACTCTTCCATTGGATCAAAATTGAGGGAGTTATGATTCGTTAAAGTTTGACAAAACTAGGTCAAAAACCAAGTCATGGCAAAGCAAGTGCAGGCCCATGCGCCATAATTTTGTCGAACACTTGGTGCGCCAAATGTCCAGCCACTTTTCTAAATGATGGAAGCTCCAAACGAAAAAATGTTGAACATCAAAGTTGTTCATCTCAATGTCCTCTTCAACTTTGATGTTGGACATTTTTCCATTTGAGTAGGTTATGATGGGGTTATGATGGTCCCAAGTTGACGTGTTCATGCTGAAAGTTCACAAGTCACAAGGCCTTGCTTGCAGCCCAAGTCATACACCAATATACCAATTATGGTTCCTTGTTTTCCAAGCAACTGAGTTGATCCTAACTAACCGAGTTAACTAACTTGACTCGGTGAGTTGAGTCTAACTAACTCCGACCCTAGCTCCAAACCCAAACCTCATTCCAAACCACTTATACTCCAAACCTAAAATCTATTTAAGAGATGCTTCACTCATTTTCAAGGGCCTCAACCATTTTTGCTCCATTTTCACTCTCAATTCTCTCACATTTCTCTCTAATCTCTCTACTCATTCTTCATCAACTTCTACTTCTCTCTTCCAAAACCACACCCAAAAGCTCTTGTTTCTGGAAGAATAATCACTTTTTACATTGAAAAGTGATTAATTCTTGAGCTTAACCTTCATCATTTAGCATTCTTTGGTTGGATTTCGGGAAGTTCAGAGTATTCTTCTTCAATCCAAAGGTTTCTCACCATTTATTTTGGTGCAACTTGGATTTTGGTGGATTTTCGCGATTTCGTTTCTCACCATTTATTTTGGTGCAAGTTGGATTTGGGTGGATTTTCGCGATTTCGTTCGGTTTCGACGCATTTCGGCTATCGATCGAGGAATCTCTGGTTTTCTTTAATTTCTGCACCAAGACTACTTTGCAACAATTACCAAAGCAAGTCTCCGCTTTGTAGGTTGGTTTTCCCTAAATCTACATTGTTTTTGGCTTATTCGCAACTTATTCGATGTAGATTTTTGGTGGATTTTCGATTTGGATTCATGTGCTAGAATTCGATTCTTGATGTTGTTGATTATTGGATTCAATTGATGTTTTACGACGGTAATTCCATGTAATTTCGTGATTAATTGATTGCATGTTCATTTGGATGTTTGGATAAGTCATTTGCTGTTGAAAAGTGCTTTTGCAACTGGTTTTTTGGTCACTGTCCCAGGTTAACAGGTTAACCCCAGGCGTTAACGGGTTAACATGTATTAATTTTGCATTTTTGCCTGATTTTGACCTGTTAACGGGTTAACATCAGGCGTTAACCGGTTAACACTGCTGCAGAATGTGTTTTTTTTGCGTTTTTAAGCATGTTTCGACCCCGTTTCACTTTTAATCTTCATGGATTAATATGATACTCATCTAATGACTGTTTTGATGTTGTTGCACCTCACACCATCATATGCACACAATTTGTCGACACGCGGTTTTTGATTGTTAATCGATGAGTGTTTATGTTTGCATTGTTGATTAATTGATGTGATGAATACATGATGCACACACTTTGAGCTCATTAATCGCTAATTGAGATTATGTTGCTGGAATCATTATGCCCTTGTTCATTTGCTTTCCATTTCAAGAGATGTATACTTGTTTTGACTTGCTCATATTCTTGACAATGTGTATTCTTTTGTAATGTACATTATAACATGTTTGATTTCAAGGATTGTTCATCATGATTTGTAATATGGTTGTGATCGTGTTTGTTTGATGAATGTACAAGGCTTGATGCATAATAATGGTTGTTCATGATTGAAATTGTGTGTTAATGCATGCTGCCTCTGAGTTTTCACTGCTGATTATACACATATG
This sequence comes from Lathyrus tuberosus, assembly GCA_022829125.1. Taxonomy (NCBI): domain Eukaryota; kingdom Viridiplantae; phylum Streptophyta; class Magnoliopsida; order Fabales; family Fabaceae; genus Lathyrus; species Lathyrus tuberosus. Next base: position 2,691,645 of record JALAZF010000337.1, read on the forward strand.
TGCTGTTGTATGTGCTGCCAAATGCTTTTTACACCCATTTTGTAGGCTGAACATGTGCTGTTAATTGCTGTTTGGTACATGATGATAGATTTACTGCTGCCTTGCATTTATGGGCTGTAATAGTTGTTGTTTTCATTATTTCCTTCCATTGGCTTGTTTGACCAAGTTCTTTTATTTAGGATCTCTTGTAAATATTTTGTGGACTAACCTTTTCATGTAGGTGCTAAAGGTAAGTAGGTGTGTGGATATGCTTCCACATGCACGTTTTTTCTTTCATACTCTCTTATTTCTTTTAATAATTCAAATTGTGATTTTGTTAAGCATTTATATGCTTTCCTTGAATAATTCCTTCTTCATCCCTCTTTAAGATCAACTTAACTTCCATTTTGGAAGTAAGTTGTTTCTTTCGCTCTTCTTCTCCTTTCTTTTAGGATTAGACTTCTTAAACCACATAAACCTTAGGATCACCATGTATGATAACATTAGGGTTGAATCTTAGTCCCCTTAGTTTTCACCTTTGATCCGCCTTTGAGTCCCTCTTCTTCTCATCTCAAAACAAAAATAAAAAACACTTAATAAAGGCATAACACTTATTGTATTTAGGCCTTTCATGTGGGAACAAGGAGTTGAGGGGTCTTCTCTCATTTCTTTGGGAATGTTTAGTGTACGTCCCGTCTTGGGTCGATATGCAAGGCATTCGATTCTATATGAAGGACTTAAATACAATGTGTGTTACAAAACACAAGAACAATCAAAACACTTCTTTCTTAAAAGACAAAAAACAAACAATGACGTCTTTCCTTTGGGAATTTTTTTCTCATCTCACTCATTCTCAACGTACGAACGTGTTTCTTCTCGTTCTCTTGCAAGATGGTAACGCACTCGGACCAGCGAGCCTGCAACACCTGAGCTAGAACGTTAGCCGTTCCTTAAAAAACACAAAAAATCCATCCCTAGTGAGGGGAACTACGTCGCTCTGATTCTCATGTTCCCGATGAGATACGTAGGCAGTGGGGTAGGGCCCATTCGAGCACTTATTTTATTTTCCCTACATTTGTTTCTCTTTCTCTTTCCATTCCTTTTCCAGTTCTTTTTCCAGCATCTTTCCTTACACCCTTTGATTGAGACAAGCAAGCGTGGATCCCATCGGGTATGATGGACGCGTGGGGGTGATAATACCTTCCTCTCGCATAACCGACTCCCGAATCCAGTTCTCTTGGTCGCAAGACCATGATCTATCCTTTCCCTCAGGTTTACGCAGTTTTTCCTTTCCCTCTCTTGGGATAAATACACATTGCTGGCGACTCTGTTTCCGTGCCACTTTCGCGTTTGTACTAGGATGAAAATCCCGGGAGCGACAGTCGGGACCAGTGTGATCTATTAGGTTGCGGTAGATTGTTATGGCGCTCCTGGGATTTCGATGGTAACTCATTCTCGAAACCGACTACCTAAAAAAGTAGTTACAAATAAATTAGTTACAAATAAACATTTCATTAAAGGACATAAGTTCGAGTAGTAAAATTAAGCTTACCTGTTTGCGTAGGGAAATGTGAAGGGATTCCGGTTAACTGGAGCTAGTGTTGGTATTCTGGACCAACCTCACGCCTGAAGGAGATAGGCGCAGCCATAAAAAGTACAAGCATCTTTTTTTGAAGTTTTACAGAGTGAACTATAGAGATGGGCCAGGACAGCTGAACCCCAACTATATTTGTGCACTCTCTTAATGTTAGCCAACAAAGGTAAATACATAATATTTACACTGTTTCCAGTACTTTCTGGAAATAAAAAATTACCGAACAAGAGCATTAAATAGCACCGAGTTTTAAGTATCTTGTAATAGGGGGTATCGTCGTCTAATATAATAGAGTCATAGTATTCCCTAAGGTATCTTATGTTAATACCTTGGCCCCTAGGTCTACCATCACGTGTTGGATCAAGTGCTTCCAGACGGAGCGGCGTGCCCAACAAATCGTTGCATAGTTGGTTGTTGACAAAAACGGGGCTGTTGACGGCCGTGTCATCGATGCGTAGGTCGAGTAACATATACACGTCTTGGAGTGTGACCGTCCATTCACCGAAAGGAAGGCGAAATGTGTGGGTCTCCGGCCTCCATCGTTCTAGCAAAGCTAGAATAAATTTTGGGTCAACAGAGTATGATGTGATTTTTATCAAGTGACCAAATCCACATGTAATTAGGTATTCTTCGATGAAAGGGTTGTGTGGCATGTATTCGTGCCCACAACAACGGAACCTTGATACCACCTGAACAAAAATATTAATAACATTAGTTATATAAAAAAATACATCTAGGTTTAGGAGGGTAAAACAAAAGAAGGCCGAAATACTTACAAAGTCTGCAACATTTTTGGAGGTTCCTCTATGATCGTTTCCCATGGTAAGTAGAGACATTTTTTTCGTAAGTGGTATTAAGAAGAAGACTTTGTGATGGATGTGAATATTTGGTGAGTTGAAGAGAAGAGTTTGGGAAAATTTTGTAAAGTGGTGAGATGGTATTTATAATGGTGAAGAATGCGATGAGGGGAGTCACATGATAATGCATGCATTTTTGGTCATTGTAGTCTGACAAGTGTAGGCATGCATGCTTTAGAATCTCTTATGTGTTCTCTTGCATGCATGTTTTGGAATTGTAGTCTGACAAGTGTAGTCATGCGTGCCTTGGAATCTCTTATGTGTTCTCTTGCATGCATGCTTTGGAATTGTAGTCTAACAAGTGGAGTCATGCATGCTTTGGAATCACTTATTTCGTGGAGTGTGAGAAATGTGGTTAAAGAGTCACATGAGAAAGTGAAGGCATGGTAGTATTGTCATGTCAAGCAGAGAATCTTAAACAAATACAGTATAGGTGTAAGTGTAGTTGGTAAGGCTTTATCATATCTTGAATTCTTTTGATCCTTTTAAATTGTGTTAGTAAGCTTTATATTGTGTTTAGACCATATCCTGAATTGTACTTTAGAAAGTTTAATTCAATTAGCTGCAACTTTTATGTTTTATCCTTTAGAAAGGTTAATTCAATTAGCTGCAACTTTTATGTTTTATCCGAATTCTAATTCATTTATTTTTCATGTCTAAATTAATAATCAATCCAAAATTCTTCGTTGATTTTTCTACTATAGACTTTCATAATATTTTGACAATCATTAAGATCTTGCAATGCGTTTTAAGCTAATAAGTATATACACTCCGAACATAACAATGACACTGACATGACAACAATAATATTAATTTAAAAAATAAATAAATAAAATATAATCATAAATATCAGTAAAAATAAACACTTTTTTTCAGAGGTAGATGCTAAATAGATTCTAAATCATATTCTCACCATTACTTATCAAACGCTTGTACATCCTGTCACACCTTAATTTTTGACCCTAAGATCCCTTTCCTTTTTGCATAGCATTTTTAGGTCATGCGGTCTTTGTGTACGTGTTTATTGTGACTAACCAGTTTATGCAGGTGCAATATTTTCAAGTGTAAATTCTCACAATCAAGCATATAAGACGTGACTATTGGATTCCGATTAAAAAGGTCCTAAGGTTTTATACTAGTCTTTTTTCCTCAAGGTTTCCCAGAAGTTTCAAGGATCTCAATGCATTAAGTTTATTTATCCATCAAGGCAAGAGATCTTGTGGATGGGATCACATGAAGATCAAAATTGTGATTTTTTTTTATTGTGGTTAAGACTTTGTTGCTCTCACAATTGTTCTTTGTTTATTACAAGTCATTGGAGTGGTTACAACTGAGACCAATTTTAGATTACTTAAGGTCCATGGCGGGATCCAGTAATTTTTTTTGTCATGATTTTTTTTTTGTCATGATTCAAACGGTCTTATGCCACATTTCAAGTATATCTTGAATCTATATTCCAAACCATTTTCCGAGATAGTTCCAAGTTTTGTCTCAAGAACAAAGTTGAGTATATGATCGCCCATGTTTCAAACCAGAAAGGATTAATATTTGCAACCATTCCAAAGTTAGGCACGTGGAGTTCTTGGAAATTTAAGTACAAATTCAAGTCGCAAATTCAAAGTTGGCTTCAAAAATCCAAATATGAGGCATAAGGCAAAGATTCAAGGCATTATTTTTACTGGTGATACAAGTTAGTTTTTTCATGAAGAACCAAGAACTCGGGTGGAGTGTCCATGTAACACTTGGCGTCCAAATTGTCAAAAAAGGATTGTTTCGAATTTTCCATCCTTTGACTTGTCAAGAATTCAGTTCAGGTTACAGGTTCAGTCAAACTCAAAGCAATGCTAAGAAGTTTTATTACAAGTAAAGCTCCCAAAAATAAAGTTATTACGAGAACTAAACATTGTCATGATACAAAGAAAAAACAAACTCATACTTTCTGCACCAAGTACAACCGCTAATTGTCCTGTAGTTAAGCAATCGAAGACTAAGAAACAGGTCTGCACAACTTGCAATGTTTTATCCACAAGTTCACACAAAGACAAAGCGTACCAAATTGATATAAAGTTCAAAAGGTTGAAGATTCACAAGGATCCCATACATCAAAAAAAGGAGCACTTCTTACAAGGTTTATTATACAAAATGCCCAAGAAAAATGTGCTAAAGTAGAGAATGATACAACTTGTTTAAGAAAGGCTGAAAGGAGGTTAGACTTTCAGTATAAGTCAGTGTTGGTTTGGCCATTGAAAGCAACATTGTTACTTATTACACATTTACTATACTCTTGGCAGCCTCTCGCGCCCTGATGTCGTTTTAATTCAAGTCGGCTCATTTTCCTTCTCCTTGGTCCAACTAAATAAAATCACCAAGTCCTTGTTGAACTAAGCACAAGCATAAGGCCTTCACACCAAGAACGATTCCACTTTTCGCCTCATCATCACAGTGGGCAATATGAAACAAAACAAAAGAAATTGTTAGAGTGATGCTATCAAGAGTAAGCCAACATGACCATACATATTATAGTGTCATGAGTCGTGCACAGAAAGGCAATAACTATTAGGGTCTGTTTGGTTCAAATGAGGGGGAGGGGAGGGGAGGGTTTTTAATGGAGGGAAGGGGAGGGGACGGGTTTTTTTTAATCAGATAAGTGTTTGGTTCAAAAGAGGGGAGGGGTAGGAAAGGGAGGGATTTTAATTAAAAATCTGTTTGGTTCAGAAGTGGGAGGGGAGGGATTTTATTAATAATTTACATTTTTATCCTTATGATCTTATATAAGTGATATGATATTCAAATGTGAAAAATTCATGCATACTTTTTTTTGTGATAAAATTTCTAATATTGATTGACTAAAAAATTATTTATTTATCCCATAACATTAAAAAAATTGAGTACATTTAATTCAGATTATAACTCTCTAACATAAATTAAACTATATGCTAATAACAACGTTTAAATCGTGATAAATCATCTAACAAAACAAATACATAAAATAAATTATTATTAAATATTAATGGTTTAAAATATTTAATAAAATAAATGGTTTAAAATTTGATATAAAAGAAAAGATGATATGATACATAATACAATTAGAAGAAAAAAACGAATATAACTAAACATAATTTTTTTATAAAAAAGCAAAAAAAAAACAATAATGATTATGTTTTATATTAAGTAAAAAACTATAAATAATCTGAAGTTGGAGAATAATTATAATAAATTAATGGAAGCAATCGAAAAAATCACACAGAAGAGAAATAGTAACACGAAAAAAACGAATAATTGTGAAATAATAAAATTAAATTGAGGATATTTTAGTAAATATAATAATATTTTAATTATCAAAACTCACTTTCCCTCCCCTCCCCTCCAAATCCCCCAAATTCGGAGGGAATCAAAACATGTGTTTTGGAGGGATTTTGCTCCCCTCCCCTCCCCTCCAAAAATTTGAACCAAACATATTTAATTAAAATTTTCCCCTCCCCTCCCCCTCCCCTCCCCTCCATCTACTCCGAACCAAACACACCCTTAAAGGAAAACATGGAAGCTTTGTTGTTAAATTATTGGTCTGACGGAAATAAAATTTTGATTAGCCTCTACTTTGGTTAGGGCAGGCTGAGTGTTAGATTGAGATTTTTGCTGGCTACAACTGATTCTACACTGATCTTCTTGATAAAGGCTGTGGAAGAAGGGATTGATAGCAATGTCATTGTTATCACTATCATAATGCAATAATCATCTATCAATCTCATTTTCTAATTCAGCCTTGAAGCATCCACAACACAAAAGGCAACGTATTCACCAACAAATTTTCGAAACCGTAACGCACAACCACTTGGCAAAACAGTAAGCTTGTACCTGCACAAATGAACAAAACAGTTACCACTTGCCAACCTGCAGCGTGACCTTCCGCAGCAGCACACTATTACAACGCAGTTTTGCACATAACCGTCACTCATACCTGTACCTACACACATAATAACCAAACCTCGGCTATGCATCCAATTTGCAATTGCTACATTGATTCACAAACAACTATGATTCATACACACACATCCAACCATGAGAAGAAAGTCCAAGCCAAGGTCCGTACGCACACCTTGAAGCCAAGCCCTACTATCCCCAGCTGCTAATACGGACATATCACGCACCACTGCCATCACGTATCACCATTCCACATAAGCCTCACATGAGCCTTTCACAATATGCACCTACAAACAACATATCACAAATCCAATGCCAAAGCTGAAATCGTTACAGAAACAACGAGTGTTTACCATCCTGCAGAGAGCGAAACAATCACAGTTTAACGGCAGTAATTTAATAAACAAATTGCATTACGACAGAAGAATGGAGTCCCTGTTTGAAACCATGTATGATATCATTAAAAGTAACTACAGAAGCTAAGAGTCGACGATATCAGATGGCTTACACGGAGTAAGGGACCACGACGGGTATCTTTTCGTCCATTTGTTGGTCACACAAAAGTCCACTTGAAACATCCACGCAACATGAAATCAAAACAGAAAGGTATCATTAAAGTTTATTCATGTGGATATAGAATTCAAAGTTTCCAAGCATTTCAAAGGCAGTGTTTGTAATCTAGAGGGAGGTTTTCAGATTTACAATGATATCATAAGATAATCGTAGAATTCCAAAACCATACCAAACTTAATGCGATGAAAAAGGAAAGGATCGAGAACAATTCACCAACATAATCAGACACGATTAAATGACTTCCAAAACACACTGAATCGAAAAGGAAAGGTTTAAAGTGAGACAGGCCTCAGAACATTCCTAATTTAAAACTTTATTCATCATTTTTGAAACCGACAATCGAATATTATCACAGTGATTACAGATTTTTATTCTTAAACCAGAAAGAATGCCATTCAAAAAGAGATTATTTCCAAAACAAGGTCAGACAGAGAATCAAATTATCAACATATGAAAATCACGTTTCCAAGGCAACGATCAATGTTTCAAAATTTCCAAATCAAGCACAATATCAGACAACATTAATACCTTCCAAAACCATTTCAAAACAACATCAATAATTTCCAAAAAAACAAACTCCTTTCACAAATCATCACAAGCCTATAAAAAGGGGATCATTTCATCAAGAGAGACACAGAAAAAATCTCCCAAAAAAAACCCTATCACATAAAAACATAAAGAACATAAAGAAAGCCATCACGAGTCCAACAGGTTCATCAGACATCATCATTTGAAACCAACATAAAAAAGGAGCAAAGATTGAAAAATAGCAAATACACGAAGCAAGCAGAGAAACCTCAATCAAAATCACGCAAAGGTATAAAGATAGAAAGAACTCATCCTTGAGTGAAGATCTTTGGAGCCCGTTCGCGTCTTCGCCTTCAACTTCCACCGGCCGTCCTTTTTTTTCATTCCGTTTCATAATCTTTGTAATTTTAATCGCATCAATCATAGTGAATTGGGGTTTTTAAGGTTTCAGTGGGGTTCGGGTTTATTTTCGCCGTTGAGAGTGAGAGGTAAATCGAGAGAGGAAAGTAAATTGAGAGAGCGAGAGGAGGCGGCGAGTTTGGAATTAGGGTTTGAAACCCTTGTGTTTGAGACAGGACGGAGAGAGAAGACGGAGAGAAATGAGATTTTGTTTGACTACTTTGATTGTTTCTGAGGTTATATTCTTGATCCCGTGTGTGCGTGTTCCACTGCAATACCGTGCACCCTCGCACATGAGCTTTGGATCTGAATCTGTATCTGATCAGACGGTCATTATATGAGGGTCCGTGGTAGACCCTCTCCCTTTGTGTGCGCTCCATTCCTTTCTTTTCTGGTTTTTTTTTTATAATTCAATTTTAATAATTCAATTTTAACAATTCAACTTTAATAATTTAACTTTAATAATCTAACTTTTTAATAATATAACTTTAATAATAATTTAACTTTAATAATGATATAATATTTTATAATAACTAAATCTTTTTTTAATAATACAACCTTTTTTAAAATAATAACCTTTTAAATAACAACTTTTAAATAGGAAGTAGCTTTTAAAATAGTAAACCTGTTTTAAAATAAGTAACTTTTATTTTTTTTCTAAAAACCTTAAAATGATACAAATCTTTTTTAGTGCAACCTCGTAACAAAGAAAACTTTTATTTAAAAATGATAAAACCTCTTTTTTTTTTTAGAAATAGGGATCTGAGTTTTTTTCTAATTACAAGTTTTTTGCTAAAATTAGTATAAAGTTTGGTGCTCTAAACCTTTTCCAAAGAAGTAAGATTCTCGATCCAACGTCGAGTCACTTTTCCCCATGTAAGTTGATTGCTTTTAAGCATCGCTATCAACCTTTCGATCACTACACACAAGGTTAGCCAACTTGGCTAGTGCACGCTATAAAAACTCAATGGGTTGTTTTGATTAATCGATGACGTCTATCATAACTTTAACCTTAAAGCTTAATACTTTATGCTTTACTCTTATTAATATATTGCTTGCATTATATCCAAGGGAAAATCTCATGCATGATAATCACTTATCGTGCATGGTGCATTTCATCTGCATTTCATCCTCCCCTTAGTGGTTGTAGGTATCCCTTAAGAGCATTTCTTAGACAACTTAAGATAGATTCTCCTAAGTTAGTCCCCCATAATCTTGATTTTTACAATCAACAACCTTTAGATCACCTGATTCTCCATACAAGAGAATTAGATGTGAATCATCTCAAAGAAGAGACACACAATCTCATACCCCACAATACAAACAAGATGTGGATTCCCTTTCCACTTAGTAGAGGTATGAGGCATACTCGTCGATTATATATCCGAGTTGGAGCCCTTCTCCTAAGATGAAGCAAAGGTTCATTCTCCTTAAAAACTGTGGTGGTTCTTAAGATGACGACTCATCTTTTCTACTAGACTTTTCAATCAAACCTTTAGTATCCCTCAGGGAGGAACTACAAGTGCTTTGATTCCACTCCCGACAGGATATGTAGGCACAAGATGTGATATCTAGTCGAGCACACTTAGGAATAGAACTTTAGGTCTTCCTATCCCTTAACCTTTAGAAAACAGATAACATTCATAAGTATTAACAAAAGGTTCTTGTAGAGTACTACAGATATCTAGGATGCTAACACCTTCCCTGGATATAACAAAAGGTTCTTAGCATTGCATTGTATTGCATACTGTGGGTTATTCGATCTTTCTCCCTTCCCTTGGATAAATCAAAGACCGGTGGTGAAATAAAGATTTGTGATTCAAGTTAATCAATAGCTTGATATCCAATTCTCACCGCGACACATCCAATATCTCAAAACACTCAAATTCTATTTTTCATCAATAATCAAGAATAATCATATATCAAAGACCTTTTGATCACTATAAACCATTCCAACAAATTAATTAGCAACTATTATTAAGTTGTCTAAATTAGTAATCATAAATTTAGTTCTTCTTCCCTAAGAATAATATCATCATTGATTGTTTCTACTAATCTGATTGGTAAGTGTTTAACCTCTCCAGTTAAATTATTCTTCATTTGATTAAGTTAAATAATTCTTTATGGTAATGATGTTAGTGATCAAATTAATGTGGAGATAATTTGATTGGATGATGTGTGTAGCAATATGTTATGGCCGTGAAAAAATAGACATTCTCATTCTGTTTATGAAAAAATATAGACAGAGAAATATTTCATAGACTAAATCAAGAAATGGATAACAATAACTTTTGTAAAATAGAGCATTTTTATTTTCTAAATATATCATTTTAATTATCATTATTTTAATTGAAAAATCTGATATATTAATTTAAAAAGTAATTTTTCATCATATTTTAACCTCTAATTTTAGTACTACTATTTTATATTTATAATATTTTTATAATATATAATTCGTCGAGGTCCTCATTATTACAATCTAGTTTAAATAATAAATTACTTAAATTAACTTATAAAAAATTATAAACCAATAAAAATTAATCATAAATTCGTGAAAAAATGATAATATCACTTTTTATTTATAAATATTCAGGATTGTAAAGTATAAATTAACTATATCGGAGAATGAAAAGAGAATAATAATTCAATTTATTATATGGTAAAAAATAATAATGAAGGGGAAAGAGAATGATGACATAAATTGATACAAATAGATAGTAGCAATTTAAATTACGCCTTTGTGTTTTTACTTAAATCCATTATTCTCAATGGGTATGTGGAGCTGGGGCCTGAGAAGCTGTAGGAGCACCAACTGGACCATGCCTCCTTGCGTGGGAACCATGAAAAGATGGACTTTGAAAGAGTGCACTACGAAGAGCTGCAACAATAAACATTTAAATTATAATCATCGTAAAAATTAATTCAAATAAAATAAGAAGAACACTTTATTCTTATTCTTATTATTACTATTAATTATTATTATTCATACACCATAATCTTACACCAATACCAATATCTACGCCGTATACACTACAGTACATTTTTTAAATAAAAAATATATATTTTTGAACAGTGTTTTGAACAGTACCGTGAACAGTATGTCAACAATGCTTTGTGAACAGTATTTGTGAATAATTCTTTAAATTATAAAACAATGTTGGTTAATAAAGTATAAAAAGTTGGTTAATGAAGTTATGAAGTTGGTTAATGAATGCTCAGATATTAAAAATAATTTTTATTAGTAAAACAAAATTGATTAATAAAAAGTAAAAAGTTAGTTATTGAAATTATGAAGTTGGTTAATAAATGTACAAATATTAAAAATATTTTTAGCAGTAAATAAAGTTGATTATTAACGTGTAAAATATTGATTAATAAAGTTATGAAGTTAATTAATAATACATTTTTATATAAGTATTATTTAATTCAAAAAATAAAAATAATATTTTTTTTATATTTTTTAAAAATATATTTAATATTATAATATTTTACTGTTTATCGTATTAGTGAACAGTGAAATCCAGTATAACGGAAGAAATGGTGTAACAATATATTTTTGTTATTATTATTATAAAATGTTGTTATCTGAACCGCTTTTATAACATAAAGATGAGGTGAAACTTACCTTGCCACTTGATGACATTAGCACAATTCATTTTACACACTTTTTCTGTCATGTATTTCCAGAAGAAACTTCGATCGACGCAATTTTTCAAGCACGCTTCTGGAGACATTGGTTTTTTACCACTGAAAACATTCTGACCTTGAACAGTTACCAGGCACACTACCAACAACAAAGCAACAAGTTGGTTTGACATTTTACTTTGAAATTTTAAAATTTATAACTAAATTTTATTATGCTTTGTTGTTGGTAGTTTTATTGTTTTCCTCTTTCCCGATTTGTTTCTGTGGAATATGGAAAGTATATATACATGTGTTTGTGGATTGTGAGCCACATGTTTGTTACTAAAATTTAGTTGGCTTCTTGTTTTTGTATCTATTTTTTTATGACTTAAGAATAGGGAGGAAAAGAAGAGTTCTATTCTCCAACCATTTGTGTGTGCAACATTGATTTCTGTTTATTTTTTTTAACTAAAATGACGTGTGCCCAAACTTTACGTTTTACCTTATTTTGTTTCATAACTATAATTAATATTTTTAAAATAATTGATTTATAAATATCAATGACAACATATATATATATATATATATATATATATATATATATATATGTATATATATTTAAATATAAATAAATATTATTGAACTCTAGATTATATGAAACGTCGTCAAACATTGTACGCTTTACATTGTTTATTATTATTATTATTATTATACATATTACAGTGTCATGAGGCGTGCACAGAAAGGCAATAACTATTAAAGGAAAACATGGAAGCTTTGTTGTTAAATAATTGGTCTGACAGAAATAAAATTTTGATTAGCCTCTACTTTGGTTAGGGCAGGGTGAGTGTTAGATTGAGATTTTTGCTGGCTACAACTGATTCTACACTGATCTTCTTGATAAAGGCTGTGGAAGAAGGGATTGATAGCAATGTCATTGTTATCACTGTCATAATGCAATAATCATCTATCAAGCTCATTTTCTAATTCAGCCTTGAAGCATCCACAACACAAAAGGCAACGTATTCACCAACAAATTTTCGAAACCGTAACGCACAACCACTTTGCAAAACTGTAAGCTTGTCTGCACAAATGAACAAAACAGTTACCACTTACCAACCTGCAGCGTGACCTTCCGCAGCAGCACACTATTACAACGCAGTTTCGCACATAACCGTCACGCATACCTGTACCTACACACACAATAACCAAACCTCGGCTATGCATCCAATTTGCAATTGCTACATTGATTCACAAACAACTATGATTCATACACGCACATCCAACCATGAGAAGAAAGTCCAAGCCAAGGTCCGTACGCACACCTTGAAGCCAAGCCCTGCTATCCCTAGCTGCTAATACGGACATATCACGCACCACTGCCATCACGTATCACCATTCCAGATAAGCCTCACGTGAGCCTTTCACAATATGCACCTACAAACAACACATCACAAATCCAATGCCAAAGCTGAAATCGTTACAGAAACGAGTGTTTACCATCCTACAGAGAGCGAAACAATCACGGTTTAACAGCAGTAATTTGATAAACAAATTGCATTACGACAGAAGAATGGAGTCCCTGTTTGAAACCATGTATGATATAATTAAAAGTAACTACATAAGGTAAGAGTCGACGATTTCAGATGGCTTACACGGAGTAAGGTACAACGGCGAGTATCTTTTCGTCCATTTGTTGGTCACACAAAAGTCCACTTGAAACATTCACTCAACATGAAATCAAAACAGAAAGATATCATTAAAGTTTATTCAAGTGGATATAGAATTCAAAGTTTCCAAGCATTTCAAAGGCAGTGTTTGTAATCTAGAGGGAGGTTTTCAGATTTGCAATGATATCATAAGATAATCGTAGAATTCCAAAACCATACCAAACGTAATGCGATGAAAAAGGAAAGGATCGAGAACAATTCACCAACATAATCAGACACGATTAAATGACTTCCAAAACACACTGAATCGAAAAGGAAAGGTTTAAAGTGAGACAGGCCTCAGAACATTCCTAATTCAAAACTTTGTTCATCATTTTCGAAACCGACAATTGAATTAGGGTCAGACATATCACAGTGATTACAGATTTTTATTCTTAAACCAGAAAGGATGCCATTCAAGAAGAGATTATTTCCAAAACAGGGTCAGACAGTGAGCGAGAGGAGGCGGCAAGTTTGGAATTAGGGTTTGAAACCCTTGTGTTTGAGAGAGGACGGAGAGAGTAAGCGAGAGAGAGAAGACGGAGAGAAATGAGATTTCGTTTGAGTTGCTTTCATTGTTTCTGAGGTTATATTCTTGATCCCGCGTGTGTGCGTTCCACTGCAATACCGTGCACCCTCGCACATGAGCTTTGGATCTGAATCAGTATCTGCTTAGACGGTCATTATCTGAGGGTCCGTGGTAGACCCTCTCCCTTTGTGTGCGCTCCATTCCTTTCTTTTCTGTTTTTTTTCTTAATAATTCAATTTTAATAATTCAATTTTAACAATTCAACTTTAATAATTTAACTTTAATAATCTAACTTTTTAATAATTTAACTTTAATAATAATTTAACTTTAATACTGATATAATATTTTATAATAATTAAACCTTTTTTTAATAATACAACCTTTTTTAAAATAATAACCTTTTAAATAACAACTTTTAAATAGGAACTCTTTTTGATGTAGCTTTTAAAATAGTAAACCTGTTTTAAAATAAGTAACTTTTTTTTTTTTAAAAACCTTCTTAAAATGATATCAAATCTTTTTTAGTGCAACCTCATAACAAAGAAAACTTTTATTTAAAAATAATAAAACCTCTTTTTTTTTTCTAGAAATAAGGATCTGAGTTTTTTTCTAATTACAAGTTTTTTGCTAAAATTAGTATAAAGTTTTGTGCTCTAAACCTTTTCCAAAGAAGTAAGTTTCTCGATCCAACGTCGAGCCACTTTCCCTCATGTAAGTTGATTGCTTTTAAGCATTGCTATCAACCTTTCGATCACTACACACAAGGCTAGCCCACTTGGCTAGTGCACGCTATAAAAACTCAATGTGTTGTTTAGATTAATCGATGACGTCTATCATAACTTTAACCTTAACGCTTAATATTTTATGCTTTACTCTTATTAATATATTCCTTACATTATATCCAAGAGAAAATCCCATGTATGATAATCACTTATCGTGCATGGTGCATTTCATCCTCCCCTTAGTGGTTGTAGGTATCCCTTAAGAGCATTTCTTAGACAACTTAAGATAGATTCTCCTAAGTTAGTCCCCCATAATCTTGATTATTACAATCAACAACCTTTAGATCACTTGATTCTCCATACAAGAGAATTAGATGTGAATCATCTCAAAGAAGAGACACACAATCTCATACCCCACAATACAAACAAGATGTGGATTCCCTTTCCACTTAGGAGAGGTATGAGGCATACTCGTCGATTTGATATCCGAATTGGAGCCCTTCTCCTAAGATGAAGCATAGGTACATTCTCCTTAAAAACTGTGGTGGTTTTTAAGATGACGACTCGTCTTTTCTACTAGACTTTTCAAACAAACCTTTAGTATCCCTCAGGGAGGAACTACTAGTGCTCTGATTTCACTCCCGACAGGATATGTAGGCACAAGATGCGATATCTTGTCGTGCACACTTAGGAATAGAACTTTAGGTCTTCCTATCCCTTAACCTTTAGAAAACAGATAACATTTAGTAGATAACATAAGTATTAACAAGAGGTTCTTGTAGAGTACTACAGATATCTAGGATGTTAACACCTTCCCTAGGTATAACCAACTCCCGAACCTTAGATTCTTAGCTTTGGATTGCATTGCATACTGTGGGTTATTCGATCTTTCTCCCTTCCCTTGGATAAATCAAAGACCGGTGGTGAAATAATGATTTGCGATTCAAGTTAATCAATAGCTTGATATCCAATTCTCACCGCGACACATCCAATATCTCAAAACACTCAAATTCTATTTTTCATCAATAATCAAGAATAATCATATATCAAAGACCTTTTGATCACTATAAACCATTCCAACAAATTAATTAGCAACTATTATTAAGTTGTCTAAATTAGTAATCATAAATTTAGTTCTTCTTCCCTAAGAATAATATCATCATTGATTGTTTCTACTAATCTGATTGGTAAGTGTTTAACCTCTCCAGTTAAATTATTCTTCATTTGATTAAGTTAAATTATTCTTTATGGTAATGATCTTAGTGATCAAATTAATGTGGAGATAATTTGATTGGATGATGTGTGTAGCAATATGTTATGGCCGTGAAAAAATAGACATTCTCATTCTGTTTATGAAAAAATATAGACAAAGAAATATTTCATAGACTAAATCAAGAAATGGATAACAATAACTTTTGTAAAATAGAGCATTTTTATTTTCTAAATATATCATTTTAATTATCATTATTTTAATTGAAAAATCTGATATATTAATTTAAAAAGTAATTTTTCATCATATTTTAACCTCTAATTTTAGTACTACTATTTTATATTTATAATATTTTTATAATATATAATTCGTCGAGGTCCTCATTATTACAATCTAGTTTAAATAATAAATTACTTAAATTAACTTATAAAAAATTATAAACCAATAAAAATTAATCATAAATTCGTGAAAAAATGATAATATCACTTTTTATTTATAAATATTCAGGATTGTAAAGTATAAATTAACTATATCCGAGAATGAAAAGAGAATAATAATTCAATTTATTATATGGTAAAAAATAATAATGAAGGGGAAAGAGAATGATGACATAAATTGATACAAATAGATAGTAGCAATTTAAATTACGCCTTTGTGTTTTTACTTAAATCCATTATTCTCCAATGGGTATGTGGAGCTGGGGCCTGAGAAGCTGTAGGAGCACCAACTGGACCATGCCTCCTTGCGTGGGAACCATGAAAAGATGGACTTTGAAAGAGTGCACTACGAAGAGCTGCAACAATAAACATTTAAATTATAATCATCGTAAAAATTAATTCAAATAAAATAAGAAGAACACTTTATTCTTATTCTTATTATTACTATTAATTATTATTATTCATACACCATAGTCTTACACCAATATCTACACCGTATACAATACAGTACATTTTTTAAATAAAAAATATATATTTTTGAACAGTGTTTTGAACAGTACCGTGAACAGTATGTCAACAATGCTTTGTGAACAGTATTTGTGAATAGTTCTTTAAATTATAAAACAATGTTGGTTAATAAAGTATAAAAAGTTGGTTAATGAAGTTATGAAGTTGGTTAATGAATGCTCAGATATTAAAAATAATTTTTATTAGTAAAACAAAATTGATTAATAAAAAGTAAAAAGTTAGTTATTGAAATTATGAAGTTGGTTAATAAATGTACAAATATTAAAAATATTTTTAGCAGTAAATAAAGTTGATTAATAACGTGTAAAATATTGATTAATAAAGTTATGAAGTTAATTAATAATACATTTTTATATAAGTATTATTTAATTCAAAAAATAAAAATAATATTTTTTTTTATATTTTTTAAAAATATATTTAATATTATAATATTTTATTGTTTATCGTATTAGTGAACAGTGAAATCCAGTATAACGGAAGAAATGGTGTAACAATATATTTTTGTTATTATTATTATAAAATGTTGTTATCTGAATCGCTTTTATAACATAAAGATGAGGTGAAACTTACCTTGCCACTTGATGACATTAGCACAATTCATTTTACACACTTTTTCGGTCATGTATTTCCAGAAGAAACTTCGATCGACGCAATTTTTCAAACACGCTTCTGGAGACACTGGTTTTTTACCACTGAAAACATTCTGACCTTGAACAGTTACCAGGCACACTACCAACAACAAAGCAACAAGTTGGTTTGACATTTTACTTTGAAATTTTAAAACTTATAACTAAATTTTATTATGCTTTGTTGTTGGTAGTTTTATTGTTTTCCTCTTTCCCGATTTGTTTCTGTGGAATATGGAAAGTATATATACATGTGTTTGTGGATTGTGAGCCACATGTTTGTTACTAAAATTTAGTTGGCTTCTTGTTTTTGTATCTATTTTTTTATGACTTAAGAATAGGGAGGAAAAGAAGAGTTCTGTTCTCCAACCATTTGTGTGCTCAACATTGATTTCTGTTTATTTTTTTAACTAAAATGACGTGTGCCCAAACTATACGTTTTACCTTATTTTGTTTCATAACTGTAATTAATATTTTTAAAATAATTGATGTATAAATATCAATGACAACATATATATATATATATATATATATATATATATATATATATATATATATATATATATATATATATATATATATATATATAAATAAATATTATTGAACTCTAGATTATATGAAATGTCATCAAACATTGTACGCTTTACATTGTTTTTTATTATTATTATTATTATACATATTACAGTGTCATGAGGCGTGCACAGAAAGGCAATAACTATTAAAGGAATACATGGAAGCTTTGTTGTTAAATAATTGGTCTGACGGAAATAAAATTTTGATTAGCCTCTAATTTGGTTAGGGCAGGCTGAGTGTTAGATTGAGATTTTTGCTGGCTACAACTGATTCTACACTGATCTTCTTGATAAAGGCTGTGGAAGAAGGGATTGATAGCAATGTCATTGTCATCACTATCATAATGCAATAATCATCTATCAAGCTCATTTTCTAATTCAGCCTTGAAGCATCCACAACACAAAAGGCAACGTATTCACCAACAAATTTTCGAAACCGTAACGCACAACCACTTTGCAAAACTGTAAGCTTGTCTGCACAAATGAACAAAACAGTTACCACTTGCCAACCTGCAGCGTGACCTTCCGCAGCAGCACACTATTACGACGCAGTTTCGCACATAACCGTCACGCATACTTGTACCTACACACACAATTACCAAACCTCGGCTATTCATCCAATTTGCAATTGCTACATTGATTCACAAACAACTATGATTCATACACGCACATCCAACCATGAGAAGAAAGTCCAAGCCAAGGTCCGTACGCACACCTTGAAGCCAAGCCCTGCTATCCCCAGCTGCTAATACGGACATATCACGCACCACTGCCATCACGTATCACCATTCCACATAAGCCTCACGTGAGCCTTTCACAATATGCACCTACAAACAACACATCACAAATCCAATGCTAAAGCTGAAATCGTTACAGAAACGAGTGTTAACCATCCTGCAGAGAGCGAAACAATCACGGTTTAACGGCAGTAATTTGATAAACAAATTGCATTACGACAGAAGAATGGAGTCCCTGTTTGAAACCATGTATGATATAATTAAAAGTAACTACAGAAGGTAAGAGTCGACGATTTCAGATGGCTTACACGGAGTAAGGTACAACGGCGAGTATCTTTTCGTCCATTTATAGGTCACACAAAAGTCCACTTGAAACATTCTCTCAACATGAAATCAAAACAGAAAGATATCATTAAAGTTTATTCAAGTGGATATAGAATTCAAAGTTTCCAAGCATTTCAAAGGCAGTGTTTGTAATCTAGAGGGAGGTTTTCAGATTTGCAATGATATCATAAGATAATCGTAGAATTCCAAAACCATACCAAACGTAATGCGATGAAAAAGGAAAGGATCGAGAACAATTCACCAACATAATCAGACACGATTAAATGACTTCCAAAACACACTGAATCGAAAAGGAAAGGTTTAAAGTGAGACAGGCCTCAGAACATTCCTAATTCAAAACTTTGATTATCATTTTCGAAACCCACAATTGAATATTATCACAGTGATTACAGATTTTTATTCTTAAACCAGAAAGGATGCCATTCAAGAAGAGATTATTTCCAAAACAGGGTCAGACAGAGAATCAAATTATCAACATATGAAAATCACGTTTCCAAGGCAACGATCAATGTTTCAAAATTTCCAAATCAAGCACAATATCAGACAACATTAATACCTTCCAAAACCATTTCAAAACAACATCAATAATTTCCAAAAAAACAAACTCCTTTCACAAATCATCACAGGCCTATAAAAAGGGGATCATTTCATCAAGAGAGACACAGAAAAAATCTCCCAAAAAAAAACCCTATCACATAAAAACATAGAGAACATAAAGAAAGCCATCACGAGTCCAACAGGTTCATCAGACATCATCATTTGAAACCAACATAAAAAAGAGCAAAGATTGAAGAATATCAAATACACGAAGCAAGCAGAGAAACCTCAATCAAAATCACGCAAAGGTATAAAGATAGAAAGAACTCATCCTTGAGTGAAGATCTTTGGAGCCCGTTCGCGTCTTCGCCTTCAACTTCCACCGGCCGTCCTTTTTTTTCATTCCGTTTCATAATCTTTGTAATTTTAACCGCATCAATCATAGTGAATTAGGGTTTTTAAGGTTTCAGCGGGGTTCGGGTTTATTTTCGCCGTTGAGAGCGAGAGGTAAATCGAGAGAGGAAAGTAAATTGAGAGAGCGAGAGGAGGTGGCGAGTTTGGAATTAGGGTTTGAAACCCTTGTGTTTGAGAGAGGACGGAGAGAGTAAACGAGAGAGAGAAGACGGAGAGAAATGAGATTTCGTTTGAGTTGCTTTGATTGTTTCTGAGGTTATATTCTTGATCCCGTGTGTGCGAGTTCCACTGCAATACCGTGCACCCTCGCACATGAGCTTTGGATCTGAATCAGTATCTGATCAGACGGTCATTATCTGAGGGTCCGTGGTAGACCCTCTCCCTTTGGGTGCGCTCCATTCCTTTCTTTTTTTTTTTTTTTTTATAATTCAATTTTAATAATTCAATTTTAACAATTCAACTTTAATAATTTAACTTTAATAATCTAACTTTTTAATAACTTAACTTTAATAATAATTTAACTTTAATACTGATATAATATTTTATAATAATTAAATCTTTTTTTAATAATACAACCTTTTTTAAAATAATAACCTTTTAAATAACAACTTTTAAATAGGAAATAGCTTTTAAAATAGTAAACCTGTTTTAAAATAAGTAACTTTTATTTTTTTTCTAAAAACCTTAAAATGATACAAATCTTTATTAGTGCAACCTCGTAACAAAGAAAACTTTTATTTAAAAATGATAAAACCTCTTTTTTTTTTTTAAAATAGGGATCTGAGTTTTTTTTTAATTACAAGTTTTTTGCTAAAATTAGTATAAAGTTTTGTGCTCTAAACCTTTTCTAAAGAAGTAAGATTCTCAATCCAACGTCGAGTCACTTTCCCCCATGTAAGTTGATTGCTTTTAAGCATCGCTATCAACCTTTCGATCACTACACACAAGGCTAGCCCACTTGGCTAGTGCACGCTATAAAACCTCAATGGGTTGTTTTGATTAATCGATGACGTCTATTATAACTTTAACCTTAACGCTTAATACTTTATGCTTTACTCTTATTAATATATTGCTTACATTATATCCAAGGGAAAATCCCATGCATGATAATCACTTATCGTGCATGGTGCATTTCATCCTCCCCTTAGTGGTTGTAGGTATCCCTTAAGAGCATTTCTTAGACAACTTAAGATAGATTCTCCTAAGTTAGTCCCCCATAATCTTGATTTTTACAATCAACAACCTTTAGATCACCTGATTCTCCATACAAGAGAATTAGATGTGAATCATCTCAAAGAAGAGACACACAATCCCATACCCCACAATACAAACAAGATGTGGATTCCCTTTCCACTTAGTAGAGGTATGAGGCATACTCGTCGATTATATATCCGAGTTGGAGCCCTTCTCCTAAGATGAAGCAAAGGTTCATTCTCCTTAAAAACTGTGGTGGTTCTTAAGATGACGACTCATCTTTTCTACTAGACTTTTCAATCAAACCTTTAGTATCCCTCAGGGAGGAACTACAAGTGATTTGATTCCACTCCCGACAGGATATGTAGGCACAAGATGCGATATCTTGTCGAGCACACTTAGGAATAGAACTTTAGGTCTTCCTATCCCTTAACCTTTAGAAAACAGATAACATTCATAAGTATTAATAAAAGGTTCTTGTAGAGTACTACAGATATCTAGGATGTTAACACCTTTCCTGGATATAACCAACCCTCGAACTGATAAGGTAGTATCACAACTATTTTCTTAGATCTAGGGTTTCTTCGAAGAATACACACAAAACATAAAAGAAAGAGACAATAATAAAAATTCAGGTTAAATCCTACTCCATCCAACAAGTCAATAGCTTAAATACAAAATATAAGCTCTAATGGGCTGAATACAAAGCAGGCCCAAATAAACAAAGACAACATAATAATAATAATAATACTAAAATTTGGAAAATTCCTATTATTATAAATTGTAGTCTATCATCCACTTGGGTTTGTTTTTAATCCTCTTGGGCCTACTAACAGTACTGTCCGGCCCAAGGACATCCTTGTCCTCAAGGATGGGCGTTGGAGATTGCTTGGATGGTTTGAAGGAAGAAGCCCAATGTGTAGGCCCACCGCTGGAAGACTGAATAGAATGGGGAAGGGAAATTGGAAGTTGAAAATTTGAAGTGGGAAGTGGAACGGTAATATTTGGGACAGCTGGGTTGGAAGCACGTGAGAGTTTAGTGGGAACAGGTGGGATTAGTGAGTTGTCATCCATTGAGTGGGGGATTGGATTTTGTTGAGATATGGGCGGTGGAAAAGAAGTGATAAGTGTTGGGTTAGGTGAAATGGGGTTACCAAAGTCAGACGCATGCACAGCTCGCTTTCCCAAATTCTGAAACTTCACGTGGGTTGGATTTATTTGTACCACCAAATCTTGAGAAGTAGATTTAAGTGAATGGGAGTCCTCTGTCTTGGTCATTTGCTCCCGTTCTTTTTCACCGCTCTCCCTTTCCTTGTTCATATTTTTTTTCAAAACCCCACACTTCTCCATATTCTGAGTTACACTCTTAGAAGGATCTTGATGAAACAAACCCCTTCCTTGCGCGACGACGACTTTTGGTGAAGGAATTTCGTTTTGCTTCTCAGAGTTGAGCCTTGGTGAGTCGTAGTTGTTTTCCACTTGCACGGTTTGATTAGATTTGAGAAGGTCTAATCCACTTGTTGTTTGTTTTTCAGGAGACTGAGTTGTTGCACTTGCATGTGGCGGATCCGAATATGCTGTGTCGAACTCAGGAGGGATCGGACCGAAAGATGGCGAATATGACCTTGCATGGAAGGTTCTCAGTTGAGAAACATGGAAGACGGGGTGGATCTTTGATGAAGGAGGAAGTTCCAACTTGTACGCAACCTTTCCTATGCGACTCAGTATTTTGAAGGGACCAAAGTACCTTTTGGCAAGCTTGTTAGAAACGCGGCGCTGAACGGATGTCTGTCTGTATGGTTGAAGTTTAAGCAACACCAGGTCTCCAACTCTAAAGGTAACGTCTAGACGTTTTTTATTACTTTGATCCTCCATGGTTTTTCGGCTTTTTGCCAGATTATGTTTCAACTGGTTTAACAGTTCTTCTCTTTGTTGCAAGGACATATCAAGTGTCTCAATCGTCACAGATCCGGAAGTGTAATGCGGAAAGGACGGGGGAGATCTACCGTAGAGGGCTTCAAAAGGAGTCATCTTGATTGCACTATGGAAAGTAGTGTTGTGCCAATATTCCGCTAAGTGTAAGTATTTAAACCACTGTTTGGGTTGTTCACTAGTAAAACACCGTAGATACGTCTCTAAACAACGGTTTGTGACTTCTGTTTGCCCGTCTGTTTCAGGATGGTAGGCGGTGCTGTATTTCAAGGTGGTGCCTTGAGAGCGAAACAACTCTTTCTAGAAGGAGCTGAGGAACAGTGGGTCTCTATCTGAGACTATCGAGTTTGGGATGCCGTGTAACCGACAAATCTCGACAGAGAAGCGTAAAGCCAAGTCCTTTGCTGAATATTTTGTTGGGAGGCCTATGAAATGGCAGAATTTTGTGAGTCTGTCACAGATTACCCAGATCGCTGTGTGACCAAAGGAACTTGGTAAGTGGGTTATGAAATCCATGCTTAAGTCATCCCAAACCTTTGTTGGAACCGGTAATGGTTGTAGTAGTCCTTGTTTACGTGTTGTAAGGTTCTTGTTTTGTTGACAGACTAAGCATTGTTGACAAAACTCTTTTGTGTCTTTGTAGATCCCTGGCCAGAGGAAGGAAGAAGAAATACGTGCAAGAGTTGGGTGGAAACCAGAGTGACCGGCTGTGGGAGCGGAGTGAAATTCCTTCAGTAGATTGTGTCTTAGCTCGTCCACCTGTGGTATGTAGATTTTATTTTTGTAGAATAGAAGTCCGTCCTTAAACTGAAAACATGGCTGGGTTGAAGTCTCTTCCAAAACTTTGACTCTAAGTTTCTGACCCTCTGTGTCCTTTTTATAGTACTGTCTGAGCTGGTCTAGCAAAAGAGGAACTGGTGAAGAGATGGAGAGGAGAATGGCAGCTTCTTCCGAATGCATTCGGCTCAAGGCATCAGCAACTTGGTTCGATTTACCAGGTTTGTAAAAAATTTCGAAGTTGAACCCTTGCAACTTAGCAGCCCATTTCTGTTGTTCTGGGGTTTGAATATTTTGCACCAGCAAACTTTTTAAGCTCTTTTGATCAGTATATATGTGAAAATGCCTTCCAATTAAATATTGACGCCATTTTTTTACAGACTCTGTAATGGCATACATCTCGCGAACATACACTGAAGAAGCTTGAAGACGGTTGCACATTTTCTTGCTGAAGAATGTCAATGGATGGCCTTGCTGAGATAGGACTCCACCAATAGCAACAGCTGAAGCGTCGGTCTCCAGCACAAAAGTTTGAGAGAAGTCTGGAAGGCACAAGACCGGAGTTTCCGTCATCTTTTTCTTTAATGTTGTAAATGCAATGTCTGCTGATGTACTCCAATGTAATTTACTGCAACGCAATAAATCGGTGAGGGGAGCGGCGAGAGAGGCGTAATGTCGTACAAAACGACGATAAAAGCCGGTGAGACCTAAAAAACCCCTGAGTTGCGTGAGTGAATGTGGTCTCGGCCAATCATTGATTGCTTGAATTTTCGCTGGATCTGGGGTTACACCATCAGTAGAGATAACATGACCTAGGTAATCAATAGAAGGAACAGCAAAGACACATTTGGACAATTTGGCATAAAACTGGTTAGATAACAACAACTCTAAAATCAACTTTAAATGGTGTGTATGGTCAGCAATGCAAGAACTATAAATGAGAATATCATCAAAGAAAACAAGTACAAACCGACGTAGGTATGGCCTCAATAAATCATTCATCGCCGCTTGAAACGAACTAGGAGCATTAGTAAGACCAAATGGCATAACTAAAAACTCGTAGTGCCCATCAAACGTTCTGAACGCTGTTTTGTGTGTGTCCTCGGAAGCTACCCGGATTTGGTGGTAACCAGATCGTAGGTCAATCTTAGAGAAAATAGTTGCGGATCCTAACTCATCAAAGAGTTCATCAATTGTAGGGATAGGGAAACGGTCACGGACTGTCACTGCGTTTAGCGCTCTGTAGTCAACACAAAATCTCCAAGAGCCATCTTTTTTTCTTACTAAGAGCACCGGTGAGGAATATGGACTATTGCTTGGTTTAATGATTCCTTCCTTTAACATGTCATGGATGATGGTTGTCATGGCCTCTTTTTGAGAGTGTGGGTATCGGTACGGTTTGACATTAATTGGGGCTGTGTTGGGTATGATAGGTATGTGATGGTCATGAAAACGAGAGGGGGGTAGGCCTTGGGGTAGTTGAAAGATAGCTGAGTGGGACTGCAGAATATCTTTGATTGGTATGGGAAGTGATGATGGAAGTGAATCAAGAGGGTTTTGATTGTTAGTTGGCTGGTTGATTTCGATGTCATCGGAGGGTTGGTATAACAAGAGGTGAATTGAAGCAATGGAATCTGTTTGTAAAAGGTGGCAAAATTGGTTGTATGAGGATTGGGTGGGTAAGGACTTTTGGTCGCCTGTGATTGTAATGGCATTGTTTTTATACGTGAAGGATAATTTTGGGATGGAAAAATCAGCCATTATAGGGCCAAGGGTTCTCAACCACTCCATGCCTAGCACAACATCAGCCCCTTCAATTGGTAACAAATGGAAGGGTATGTGGAATAGGTTGTTTTGTAATGTGATCGGGACTTGAGGGCAAAGTCCAGAACAAGATAATTTGGATCCGTTACCCACCATTACAGAAAAATTAGGAATAGGTTTGGTTGGGATTTTGAGGTGTTGAGCAATGCGGGGCTGTAGAATATTATGGGTGCTGCCGGTGTCAATTAATACGGTGACAGAAAGGCCATTTAACATGCCGGTGAATTTGAGAGTCTTGGGAGAAAATTGACCAATAGCAGCTTGTGGTGAGAGTTGAAAGTAAGTGTCATCCACTTCAGTAGAAGTGTGATTGATTTCCACTGTGTCCTCCAAAGTGTTTGAGGATTCAAGCTCAATTTGAGGTTCCTCGTCTTCCACGAGTAAAAGAAATTTGCCGGTTGAGCAACGGTGGCCAGGGATAAATTTTTCGTCACAATTGAAACAAAGACCTTGTGCACGACGCTCCTAAAGTTGAGCATTAGAAAGCTTTCGAATTGGAAGTTTGGCGGTTTGGTTAGGTGCAGCAGGTTTTGGGGTTGGGTTTGGTTGGTGAGTTGTTTGTGTGGCAGTAATTGATTTGTGAGGAGTGTTGGAAAGAAATTTTTGGTATTTAGGTTTTGCATCCTTTAGCTTAGACTCAATCAATTTAGCTAATCCAATGGCTTGGGATATAGAAGTGGGCTTGTGGATCGCAATTTCATTCTGAATTTCTGAAGCTAAACCAGAAATAAAACAATTAAGGATGGCTTCTTGTGATAATCCCACTACTTGAGTACCCAATTTTTCAAAAGCTGCTTGGTATTCCACCACAGACCCAACTTGCTTTAATTTAAATAATTCTGCTTGATGATTGGCATATGTGGATGGACCAAAACGCAGTTCCAATGCCTTAGTAAAAGAAGGCCAATCACTTAACAATTGGCTTTGATACATCCATTTGTACCATCCCAAAGCCTCACCTTTCATGTAGAATGACATCATAGCAAGTCTATTTTCAGGTGGCAATTGATAAAAATCAAAAAATTGGTCTGCCTGAAATAGCCATTCTAATGGGTTTGAGCCATCAAACATGGGAAGTTCTAATTTGGGTGTGCGAAAGGGTGGTAAAGTGTTGTTGGGTAGAATATTTGGGTAGGGTATATGCTGTTGGAAC
Organism: Lathyrus tuberosus; assembly: GCA_022829125.1. NCBI lineage: Eukaryota > Viridiplantae > Streptophyta > Magnoliopsida > Fabales > Fabaceae > Lathyrus > Lathyrus tuberosus. Next base: position 2,718,366 of record JALAZF010000337.1, read on the forward strand.
ATTGGGATATGATAATTTTGTGGGGCTGGAATGGTGTTGGTTTGAGTGATGTAGGGTGAAGAAAAAAATCTAGGGATATGGGTAGGGGTAGGTCTGATTGGGGCAGTGGTAAAATGGGTTTGCAACGGTGTGTAGGGCTGGGTGAAATGAGGGGAATGTAAGGAGGTGGGTGCAGAGGTTAAGATGGGGCTGTGAATAGTAGCAGAATTAGGTATAAATTGGGAAAGTTGACTTACACTTGAAGGGGAGGCTGCTGCTGCTGCGTGAACAGTGGTTGCGGCCGGATGAACAGTGGTTGTTGCTGCTGCTGCTGCAACGGTGGCAGATTGCTGCTGCTCTCTTTGGAGAGCAAGTTTGTTTAGCATACCCATGATGTTTTCATACCTAGAATCTGAGATTTGTTTCTCATTGTCCATACGTGTTTGAATGAGCTCCAAATCTGTAGTGGTTTTATCAAACCTCTCATCCATTTGTTGTTGAGCTTCATTCATTGCTTTGTCTAGATGCAAATGAGCAGTTTGAACAGCCTCTTCTATAATATCTCTAGGGTTGGGTGGTTTGGGGGGAGGAGCCATGAATACAAATGATGAAAGCACCAAATTGGTAAGGTAGTATCACAACTATTTTCTTAGATCTAGGGTTTCTTCGAAGAATACACACAAAACATAAAAGAAAGAGACAATAATAAAAATTCAGGTTAAATCCTACTCCATCCAACAAGTCAATAGCTTAAATACAAAATATAAGCTCTAATGGGCTGAATACAAAGCAGGCCCAAATAAACAAAGACAACATAATAATAATAATAATACTAAAATTTGGAAAATTCCTATTATTATAAATTGTAGTCTATCATCCACTTGGGTTTGTTTTTAATCCTCTTGGGCCTACTAACACGAACCTTAGATTCTTAGCTTTGCATTGCATTGCATACGGTGGGTTATTCGATCTTTCTCCCTTCCCTTGGATAAATCAAAGACCGGTGGTGAAATAATGATTTGTGATTCAAGTTAATCAATAGCTTGATATCCAATTCTCACCGCGACACATCCAATATCTCAAAACACTCAAATTCTATTTTTCATCAATAATCAAGAATAATCATATATCAAAGACCTTTTGATCACTATAAACCATTCCAACAAATTAATTAGCAACTACTATTAAGTTGTCTATATTAGTAATCATAAATTTAGTTCTTCTTCCCTAAGAATAATATCATCATTGATTGTTTCTACTAATCTGATTGGTAAGTGTTTAACCTCTCCAGTTAAATTATTCTTCATTTGAGTAAGTTAAATTATTCTTTATGGTAATGATCTTAGTGATCAAATTAATGTGGAGATAATTTGATTGCATGATGTGTGTAGCAATATGTTATGGCCGTGAAGAAATAGACATTCTCATTCTGTTTATGAAAAAATATAGACAGAGAAATATTTCATAGACTAAATCAAGAAATGGATGACAATAACTTTTGTAAAATAGAGCATTTTTATTTTCTAAATATATCATTTTAATTATCATTATTTTCATTGAAAAATCTAATATATTAATTTAAAATGTAATTTTTCATCATATTTTAACCTCTAATTTTAGTACTACTATTTTATATTTATAATGTTTTTATAATATATAATTCGTCGAGGTCCTCATTATTACAATCTAGTTTAAATAATAAATTACTTAAATTAACTTATAAAAAATTATAAACCAATAAAAATTAATCATAAATTCGTGAAAAAATGATAATATCACTTTTTATTTATAAATATTCAGGATTGTAAAGTATAAATTAACTATATCAGAGAATGAAAAGAGAATAATAATTCAATTTATTATATGGTAAAAAATAATAATGAAGGGGAAAGAGAATGATGACATAAATTGATACAAATAGATAGTAGCAATTTAAATTACGCCTTTGTGTTTTTACTTAAATCCATTATTCTCCAATGGGTATGTGGAGCTGGGGCCTGAGAAGCTGTAGGAGCACCAACTGGACCATGCCTCCTTGCGTGGGAACCATGAAAAGATGGACTTTGAAAGAGTGCACTACGAAGAGCTGCAACAATAAACATTTAAATTATAATCATTGTAAAAATTAATTCAAATAAAATAAGAAGAACACTTTATTCTTATTCTTATTATTACTATTTATTATTATTATTCATACACCATAATCTTACACCAATATCTACACCGTATACACTATAGTACATTTTTTATATAAAAAAGTATATTTTTGAACAGTGTTATGAACAGTATCGTGAACAATGCTTCGTGAACAGTATTTGTGAATAATTTTTTAAATTATAAAACAATGTTGGTTAATGAAGTATAAAAAGTTGGTTAATGAAGTTATGAAGTTGATTACTGAATGCTCAGATATTAAAAATAATTTTTAATAGTAAAACAAAATTGATTAATGAAAAGTAAAAAGTTAGTTATTAAAATTATGAAGTTGGTTAATAAATGTACAAATATTAAAAATATTTTTAGCAATAAATAAAGTTGATTAATAACGTGTAAAATATTGATTAATAAAGTTATGAAGTTAATTAATAATATATTTTTATATAAGTATTATTTAATTCAAAAAATAAAAATAATATTTTTTTATATATTTTTTAATAATATATTTAATATTATAATATTTTACTGTTTATGTGAAAGTGTAATGTAAGAAATGGTGTAACAATATATTTTTGTTATTATTATTATAAAATGTTGTTATCTGAATCGCTTTTATAACATAAAGATGAGGTGAAACTTACCTTGCCACTTGATGACATTAGCACAATTCATTTTACACACTTTTTCTGTCATATATTTCCAGAAGAAACTTCGATCGACGCAATTTTTCAAGCACGCTTCTGGAGGCACTGGTTTTTTACCATTGAAAACATTCTGACCTTGAACAGTTACCAGGCACACTACCAACAACAAAGCAACAAGTTGGTTTGACATTTTACTTTGAAATTTTAAAACTTATAACAAAATTTTATTATGCTTTGTTGTTGGTAGTTTTATTGTTTTCCTCTTTTCCGATTTGTTTCTGTGGAATATGGAAAGTATATATACATGTGTTTGTGGATTGTGAGCCACAAATAATGTCAATGTTTGTTACTAAAATTTAGTTGGCTTCTTGTTTTTGTATCTATTTTTTTATGACTTAAGAATAGGGAGGAAAAGAAGAGTTCTGTTCTCCAACCATTTGTGTGTTCAACATTGATTTCTGTTTATTTTTTTAACTAAAATGACGTGTGCCCAAACTATACGTTTTACCTTATTTTGTTTCATAATTGTAATTAATATTTTTAAAATTATTGATTTATAAATATCAATGACAACATATATATGTATATATTTAAATATACATAAATATTATTGAACTCTAGACTATATGAAATGTCATCAAACATTGTACGCTTTACATTATTTATTATTATTATTATTATTATTATTATTATTATTATTATTATTATTATTATTATTATTATTATGGGAAGGAACTAAAAATGGAAGAGTTTGCAGAAGCTACCCTCGAGCAAAGCTTCTCAAGTGATTCAAGGGAGAAGCGTCTCAATTCAAAGATTGTGATTATGATGCTTCTGGAATCGAAGGTGTTGTTCTTGAATTGTTGTTGCTAATCTCTAGTGTGATGGACCTATGAGTTGTCTGTATGATTAGCACTCTAACACCTAAGTCATTTAAGATTCAAGATAATCGTAGTGAAAGTGTAGATTAGAGATTGTGTATCTGAAAACCGCTTGAGAAGGTATTTATACCTTGGGCTTAATGGAGCGGGAATGATAATTGGGTCTTGCCTTATTGAGCCTTTTTAACTAAAATAACGTGTGCTCAAAGTATGCGTTTTACCTTATTTTGTTTGATAATTGTAATTATTATTTTTTAAATTATTGATTTATAAATATCAATATATATATATATATATATATATATATATATATATATATATATATATATATATGTGTGTGTGTGTGTGTGTGTGTGTGTTTAATGATGATGCACTGACAGTGTAAAAATGTTTTACACTATCATCCAATAAGAATATATTATTTTGTTATATCAAACAAGTATTTTAAAATTTACAATGTGACTTGGCGGGATGTATCGTCGTCATTGGTTGGCAGTGTAAAATTAATTTACACTGTCAGTGCATCACCCATTATATATATATATATATATATATATATATATATATATATATATATATATATATATATATTATTGTTAGAGATCAAACTCTAGACTATATGACATGTCATCAAACATTGTACGCTTTACATTGTTTATTATTATTATTATTATTATTATGTGGAGGAACTAAAAATGGAAAAGTTTGTGGAAGTTACGATCGAGCAAAGCTTCTCAAGTGACTCCAGAGAGGAGTGTCTCGATTCAAAGGTTGCGATTATGATGCTTCTGGAATTGAAGGTGTTGTTCTTGAATTGATGTTGTTAATCTCTGGTGTGATGGACCTATGGGATGCCTGCATGATTAGCACCCCAATGTCAAAGTCATTTAGGGTTTAGGATAATAGTAGTAAAAGTGAAGATTAGAGATTGTGTATCTGAAAACCCCTTGAAAAGGTATTTATACCTTGGGCTTAATGGAGCGGGAAGGATAATTGGGTCTTGCCTTATTGGGCCTTTTGTCAACACGGAATAGTTGTCCCTAAGACTCGCGGGGAACTCTGGATGTCTGGGGAATCTTTCAGCAGTTGTGGCCAGTCTTCAAGAATGGTTGTCCGTGTATTAGCGGACATGCGTCGATTTGGTTGTGTCAAAGAGTAATCGGGAACATGAGTATTAAATGCAATCTCATCATTGAAACATTTTTTTTTTCTCTTGATGTGTGACTTGAAAAGGTAGAGCGTGGCATGACGCAACTTAGTGTATACTTGAGTGCACTTGAGTTCGATTGTATTCCAGAGATGAAATTTTATTGTTGGTCTGCACTTGTTTCTTTTTCAATCTATTAGTTTAATTTCCCTTATTTCCTTTGAACTTTTACCTCTTCTCTGAGAGTTCTTTTTCTAGGGTATCTATCATCGCACATTCAAAACTATCAAGCTTCGACCTTCAGCTTTTGCATCCTTTCCTTTGACCTCACACTTTAAGGTAGTTTCTTCTAACTCGAGATATTTTTTCTTCAAACATTTTCTGCTTCTTCGTTAGGATGAGTGGTAACCCTATTGTCATAGGGAGTGATTCAAAAATTAGCACTTATTCTTCTTCGAAAAGGGGATTGGTGTCTAAATTGCATTCCCTTTCTTTTGTTCGTTAGGATTTTAACTCATAAATCGTCTCTCTGATTGATGATTTAGAAACTGAGGGAATGTCTAGTGAATTTCTTCCATACGAAGCTCCTTCTAGGGATCCTTCAGAGGCTCTATTTTCAGGGAAAGCCAATGTAGGGGAAAGTTTTGTGGAGGAACCGCTGCCTTCCCTATCTAAAATCGCACGCCATTTAAAGAGATGGGGGAAGTCTAACATGGTGTCTTAAATCAGTCTTTATGATCACTTTAAAGCTAATGAACTGGCTTGAATGTGACTTCAATTGGTTGAGCCGGATAACACCAATACATACCATTGGGTGGTCACCGAGGTGGTAAGGACTCCTCTCGCCCTGACTTCTTCCTAGGCTATAACTAATGTTGACATTATGGTTGGTAACTCCTCATATTGGTCGGCTCTTCCTGTAGGTCCAACGGATATGATATGTATCTCTTTTGAGGGTTGCTCGGCTCCTCTGTTTCAATGCCTCTTTCCCAGGTTTGAGATACGCTAGCCTTTTCTGATTTTGATGTAGTTATGATAAACCGTTTGAGCGTTTCCCCATAGCAACTTCATATGTGAGCTTGGGCTTATATGAAGGTTTTCCAGCTCTGTGCCGAGCGTAATTCTTGGAAACACTCTTTGGAGCTCTTCTTTGATCTCTTTTGCAAGTCCCACACCTCTCAAGATGATGCTCGGGATTAGGGGTTGATCTTTCTTTGCCCCCGATCCCTTAGTTCAATTATTTTACCAATGATTGGGGTGATTTCCTTGTCGTTTCATGCTGGTGAAACCTATTTCTCTCGGGGCTCATTTTTCTTTCTGTTTTTCTCCGGCCCCAATTGGATAAGCTTGCTCTTGCAAGACTATTTTTTTTGAAGTACTGGTCTCGAGTTCACTTTTGTCATCCTCTTCCTTCTTACTATACTGGGCTAAGTCACATGTCCTCTAAGGAGGTAGAAATGAATGAGGATATGCATGCTTCGTATCAAGCGCTCGGTTATGAAGAAGGATTTGGTCCTGTCAACGTACCCTTTTTTCAGCAAAATAATAATAAGATTGATACTTATATGATTATCAGTACACCTGGTCATGCAGAGATACAAAAACTCTTCAGTGAGGATGGGTACCCGAAACACCTTTTTTTAATAATTGTGGCTTGTATCTTTCAGATAATACAGATCAGTGGAAGAAATTTCTCGTTCTTATGAAGAATCAGGGTCTTACGACTGATTTATCAAGTCAAGTTGTGCAAACTTCTAATGCTCTAATTATTCCTGCTTCGGAGGTCCGGAGACCGACTGTAGTTACTGCATCAACAACAATTGCTAAGGCGAGACATATGACCATTGCGGCGGATAACCTCTTGATCATCTATGTTCGTATGCTTTCATAATCTCTTTCTCTTATCAAGAGGAATCATGGTGATTGTATGTCTACTCCTGTTGAGGAGGGTAATTCCAAGCGTGCTCGTTTATCTGAGGATGCTGAGTCGGAGACTCTTGTAAGAACAATTTTAGTTCTACATCTACATACCCTTGAGTTTTGATGATAACCAAGTATAGAAGAGAGAAAATGCTAAGTGTGCAGAAAATCAAATTCTAAAACAGAATCTAAATGAAGAGAGCAAATGCTTAATGAAGCAGATTCTGATAAAAAAACTTCTAATGCTAAGTCTGAAAGTCGACTATAAGAGTAAAATCATTAGAAATCAAATTATAATGGAAAGCAAAATTCAAATCAAAGAAAAGTCTGAAGCGAAGCCTGGACGACATCAATTTTGAAAGCCAGTCTCTATAGAAAGCTATACCATTGAAGAAGTCTAAACCGAACGCAGATAAAATTTGAAGAAAGCTAAAAGCATATTCTAAAGAGAAGACACACTCTAAACAATAAGAGGTAGTCAAAAGAATGTGTACAAACAAGTCAACTCAGATCTATCAAGTCAATGTTTTTGAACAAAAAACATATAGACAAACACTGATAAAAGCTCTAACTACAAGTTTGTGAAAGTCTCGAAAGTCTCAGAACCCAATACTCTAAGGACACTAAAGTTTCTCCAAGTTCTGAAACAAGATATTAACTCTACTCAAGCTACATTAAATTATATTAGAAGCCTCTAATTAAAAGTTATAAAGAAAAAGGAAATACCTCTTGAACAGTCAAAGCATTTGAACAAACTATTAAATGCTTATGCATTTCTTGGTCATATTTACTCTGGACTGTGATACTTTCAAGCCTCACAATGAATAGACTTTGTAGTCTACATTATCCCGGCTCTAGACTCTGATCAAGCTTCAATTCATCTCTTATATAAAGCCCCTGATTATGACAAGGAGTATACTCAAGGAAAGTACAACTTAAAAGAGATTTCCTTATGAAAACAGACTATGATCTCTACTCAAGCTTCAATCCATTAGCATAAGAAGCCTCTGACTAGAAGATTTGAATTAAAGGTCAATATTGTTTGATGTTACAAAATTACAAAAGCAAATGTACTTTCAATTTAAAAAAGCTTCTCATGTCCCATCATCATATACCATCTCCTGCATGCGCCACTCTAGTGTTGCATATGAAGTGACCTCCATACAATGAATACTTTGAGGACAATTCCTATTCTAATTATCCAATGGATCTTTTCTAAAACGTATTTAATCATCTTCTTCATATTTTGAGGAAGAAGAATATTAAAAAATTAGTGTGAGTGGGCGTGCATATGGATGCGTTTGTGTGTTAGTCTTCGCAGACGCCAATGTTACAACACCAGAACATAACAAAGAGAGAAACACTTAGAGCCTTCATTGTATATATTTTTAAGTGTATTCATTTGATCCTTGTAAGTCCCGTGGTTTATGGATTGGCTGCATTTTGGTAAAACAACATGTTGTTAGCAAGATGTTGAACCAGATGTTCTGCCATGTCAATCAGACATCATGTCCCACATGATGTTGTGACATGTTCCAGAACATGTTATACCAGATAGTTAGGGCATGACTATTTTGGTATTTTTAGTGTGATTTTTAAGTGTGTTCTGATGCACACGTGGGCGAATTTTATGGGAGTATATCGTGGGAATTTCTGTTATTGCATATTCTGTTACTTTTCATAAAAAGGATCCTTGGGCCTTTTTAGGAAAGTTTGTATTTTCCTCCTATTATTATGCAGGTTAATTTGCAGCTAGCTTATACTGATTGGTGGTATTTGTGCACCTCAAGAAGCCCAAGTCTAGTAGGTCTAGAGGCTATTTAAAGAGAAGTAAAACCCTATTAAAAGAGAGCATATCATGAATAATTTAAAGAATGAGGATTAGCCATTGTTTTGGTTGGTCCCTAGGGTTTTTTGTTTGTTAATTGTATGTCACTCATGTATCTTCAGATGCATTGAGTTTAACCGATTGTTCATTGTTCACTCTAAGCTTATAAGAAAAGAGTGTATTGTTCTTGATTGAAGATTTTAAGCAAGATCAAGTATTGTCTTGGAAGTGTGATCTTATGTTTTGTTGGGATGTTTTGTATACAGTCACTAGGATTGTGATTATTTGATATCAGTGAGGTAATTTAGGAAGTGAGAGGGGATTCTCACATCTAGATTGTGATTTCTTGGTAGAAGTTGCAATGGGTAGGGATTAAATAAGGAGTTGTAAACTGGGATTTTTTAGCTTCGAATTAATACTACTGATAGTGGATTTCCTTCCTGGCTTGGTAGCTCCCAGATGTAGGTGATTTGCACCAAACTGGGTTAACAACTATGGTGTTATTTATTTTCTATAATTTATAGTTTTTGGTTGTTGTGTGTTCAAGATGTGTTTTGATCCCAGTGTTGTGACATCTGTCTCGACATCTGGTATCTGCTTGCCAGAATTTCAATTGGCATCAGAGCAGGTCACCCTGTTTTACTTTTGGGTGAGCTCCAGGGAGTTTGTATTCTGGTACTATGGACAAGGAAGTGTTAGACGACGGCAATTGATATTTCATTTTAAAATTGTTTGCCGAAGCGGTCGATGAACTATATCGTCTAAACGAACCGGTTACTGAAAAGACCGGATATGCATAAGCCAAATGGAATGATAGGCTCAATGAGAAATCGAATCTCAAACTTTATTATTACTCAATATACTTGATTGCACTTAATGTTGTACAATTTCCAATGACTAATTAAAAAGTAAACCAAATTGACAAATTCACAAACACTTTGTGAGCAATCAATTTATCGAACACTTGGTGTGCAAAACACCCCAAGTGATAACTTCTATGTAAATGTAGTGCAAAAGTTTTCCAAATACAATCAAAGTAATAGTAAAGTGTTTTCAAACCAAATTTTCAACACTACACTATAACAGAATTTTATCGATCAATAGATTATTCACAAACGTAAACAGTTCGAAAATTAAAGAGATAGGGTAAGAGAGAATAACAACGAATTTTTTTAGGCAGTTCCCCTTTCGTCCTCGTTTCGGGTACGCCTGCCCCCAATTCTAAACTAGAATTGAGATATGTATAGTCTTGTTGCAAATGCTTTTACAAGAGAAGTCATAGATATCACACACTCAAGAAACCTCGTTGATGTTGATACTATGTCTTCTCTCCCCTTGATTTGAGTCGAATCAAGTGCCTCGAACGTGTTGAATAACCTCCGTTTACTCTTACTAGATTGAATGAACACACCGGTCTTCAATCACCTTCACTCGGGTGATTTCAATCACACAGAGTTCGATCCCAAACCTTTCTTTCACAATCCTTCGATTAACGCTACTAGATTGAGAGAACCCACTGTTCTTCAATCATCTTCGCTCGGCTGAATTCAATGAAGCAAAGATTTGTCCAAAAAAGCCCCCAAATCCAATTTATCTTGGAGGACAAAACCCTAGTGGTTTATTCAAGAAAAAACCCACTGAAAAACTCACCCTAAACTCGATATACAATCCTATGTTTGGACGTTATCACCTCAATGATGCAAGAGATCAACAAAAATTGTTATGTGTAATTGTTGAGAAAATGCATGAATGAGGATGAAGATGATGAGAGAAAAACTTCAGTGTCTATCTTTCACTTTTTTTTTGTTTTTGTGTAAAAATGAGGTACAATGTATATATGTGATCCTATGACCAACTAACAAAAATAACAGCATTTTGAAATTGAGAGAGATCAGAAAAATAACAGTATTTTAGCGAACGGTCGACCAAAGAATCATGAGGGTCGGCCTGCGTTGACCCGTCAGCAGAACTATGCAAATTTGAAAGCTTTGCGTCGACCGCTATAGGTTTATGCGTCGACGCAAGCCTTGTGAAAAAATACAAATACAAATGCCTTCAGCGTGAGTCGACCGGAGGGTCGACGTGAGCTGACCCGTGAGAAATAGGCTGAAAAAAAGTTTCATGAGTCGACCAAAACATAGTTTGAGTCGACTCAAACAACAAAAACTTACAAAAATAATTTTTTGACCATATTTTCTTCTACCTAGGCTATGTTTATGCATTCCTATGACTCTCAACATGATCAAACACATACAAGAGATATTTGAGACTCTTCCTATATGTATGGACACATGATTATGGGATATTTATGCATTGTGAAGTACGGATGCCGGCTATGATGCGATGATACCGTCCAAATTACACATTACGAGCTATTACATATTTTGACATCATTAAAATAAAGACTAAGTGTTAAGACACCTTGCCCTCACATACTCCCCCTTTTTGATGATGGCAAAACTTCTTTAGCTTGTCAAGTAATTTGAGACTCGTCCTCCCCCTAACTTTGTGCATTCTTCCGAAATACTATATGATCAATCTTTATGACATGAAGTGTTGCTTTTGCTTTTTGTAGAGCATATACCCTTCTCCCCCTTTGACAACATCAAAAAGAGAGAAATACAAGGTCAAAGAATAACATGATATAGACATATGAACACACTCATATAATTTGCAACAAAGACACATTAACAAGCATCCACATAAAATGATGTTAATGCAGAAAATTATATGGATAAATAAGACAAGAAGCATATAAAGAAACTTAAAGTGCATTACATAACCATAATATTTCAATAAACTTCAAGTCACATGTGTCGCTCCCAGGATTTTCATCCAGGTACAAACGCGAGAGTGGCGCGGAAAAACAGAGTCGCCAGCCGTGTAAATTTATCCCAAGAGAGGGAAAGGGAACACCGCATAAACCTGAGGAAGAGGGAAAGGAATGGTCATCACAACCATAACCTGGGTTCGGGAGTCAGTTACGCGAGGGGAAGGTGCTAGCACCCCACGCGTCCATCGTACTCGATGGGATCCACGCTCGTTGTCTATTCTAAGGGTGAGTTATACTATCATCTAGGGCTGTACTAAAACGGGGGAAGGGAAGACAAAGACAGACTCGGTAGGACGTCGACGTCCTAGGCCTACGTACCCCCTTTGTACAATGGGGAATTCAGAGTCAACGTAGTTCGGACCAAGTTGTTTTTGTGTTTTTTATGAGCGACGTTAAGTTCGCGTCCGACAGTTAGGGTCGATGCCTGTTTGCGACTCAGACGGAAAGTAACGTGCCCTTTTTGAAAATAGCCTTTAGTTTGAAGATCCCGAAGGACAAAAAGGTTTGAAGTTTGTTTGTGTTTTTTAGGACAGAAGTGGCTTAAGTTAGTTCCTAAGCTGCATTGCACCAAAGTCTAGGGCACAGGGGTGAATACTTAACGCATCGTCCCAAGACAGGATGCTCGCTAAGCACTCTAGAAAGATGAGAGGAAGCCCCTCATTTCTCATTCCCCACGCTTAAGGCTCGTGCGCAATATACTTTATACTTATTAGGTGTTTTCAAGAAGTTCGAGATGAGAAGAGAGAAGACACAAAGGTAACTCTAAAGGGAGACTATAAGTCCTAAAGTTATCATGCATGGGTGACCTACGGTTAGTGAGGTTTGACGACAACCTAAGTCCTAAAGGAGAAAGATGAGAGGAGGAAAGAGTAAGGGTGACCATGGATACTTATCCATACCCTTAAAGAACTTACGTTAGTCCCTGCGTAAGAGGTTAGTGAGAACAGACACAAGTAAAAGAAGTGAGATAGATGGAACCCAAGTAAAGACATACTATAGTGATAATAATCCAAACATGCATAAAGAAGTCAAATAAACAACCCCAAAGCAATGGCACAAGTGCCTCTTCCCACAGATAATCAGACAGGATCAAAGATACGCATACAAGAGAGTCTCACGCAAAGATCCATTAAACAAATAGTAAGACAACTTCTAAAATCACCAAATTAAATATAAAAGTTACTCAACCAGAGGCAAACAACACATCAAAATTTCCTGCAAAAATTCAAAATGTTAGTCATTCAAATAATCAGGCAAAGCTCAGGTGAGGAGTGGGGTTCAATGTGCCAAAGAGGAAGATTAAAATGCAATATGAAACAATTTAAAAAATGATAGGAAAATATTTTAAGGCACTTTAGAATGTTAGTGAATGAATGCAAAAAGAACGGATTGAAAATATTTTATGGATGCAAAGAAATAAAATAAACAAAATTAGATGTGCATGATGTGGATGATTCAAAAAGAAAATGAATAAATATTTAATTTAGATGATAAAAAATAAAATAAAAATGAAAATAAAATTTGTAAAAATTTTATAAAACGATAAATATGATGCATGAATTTTATTGGGATTTTTTAATGCAATTATGTATTTTTAAAAATTAAAAATGAAAATGCAATGAATTAAATAAAGTAAAATGAAATAAAACTGCAGGGGGGTGCGTTTAGTAGTCCAGATGCGTTGAAATAATTGAAATGGGCTAAAGGTGGGGTGCGAATAACAAAGGCCCACCCATTAATCCATCAGAAAGAAACAAAAAATAAAAAAGGAACACGCATGGACCTGCCACGCGCACGGCACATGCCAATTTTAATGTGCTGTCCCAATTTCGTCCGTCTGATCATATCAACGTGTCACATTAAGTCAAACCAATAAAAAGTAAACAGAATAATAAAACCTGGTTGGTGGATCATGGTAACAACGGTAGGGGAGTGCAAATGTGATCATCAATTAAAAATCAGAAAAAAAATAAAAGAAAAAACATGTGGTGAGCTGAGGACCATTGGATCGTGAGAATGGATGGTGGAGATTTCATCTCCTACCTCCAGCCAACCTCCTTCGTCGGACCGCCACCGTCGCCGGAACCCTAGTTCCGGCCGCCACCTGCAACCAAAAACCTGCCCAGAAAATGCAAGGGGGTACACTATTCGACCCAGAATTTCGTCAGGAATTCAAATATGCAATCAAAAAAATCAAATAACCAAGGCATAATGAAAAACGAAGAAAAATATGTTAGGGCACAAGACTTTAAATTATCATTACAAGCAAACCACATGTCCAAACACAGCAAAAACTATATCAGGATGATCAGCAGACATCACACAACAATATGCATACTTAAAAATTGAGTTTCGTGATCATGCAAAAAGTGGCTAACCTGAGATGGGACAGTCTGAATCCTTGCTTTTGGCTGTGAATGATGGTTGGTCTTTACTCTATGGATCACCAGGAAGAGGTCTGTGGAAGAAGTTCTTGCAAAGACCTTGTGGATTGTGAGATTTGATGAAAAAAAAGCTTTAGGGTTCAAGTTCTCCACTCCTCCAAATGTCACGTGAATGAACCCTAACCAGTGCATGAATAAGCTTATATAGACTAGGGTTTTCCACTGATAATGAATTGGGCTTGGGCAATTCTTGGTTTAATGAGTTTGGGTGATTTTTAGAAAATTGCATAATGTTGGATACACCTCTTCCATGCATGGATATTTAAATGTTTCATGATAGATCACTTGCATTTGAATTACTAATTACACCCATATTGGAATTGGGCCTTGAGATGTAATGGTTAATGAGTTTTAAACAATTTGGGAATTTTGAATAATGGAGAATAAGTAGTACATACACCATGAAACCACTTGATCCAAAGGCCTAAAATAATCCTCAAGGAATGTTCTTTGATATTAGAGTGTGGCATGAAGCAATGGAATTGATTATAGGTCATTATGCCCAAAGTTGTGAAAATGGAACCATAAAAAACCCTAAAAACCACTTTTCCTTCTTTTGATCATAACTGGAGTTTCACAAATGATATGGAGACCCACTAGTACTTGTTAGAAAGATGAGAAAAAGATATTCAACTTTCATGTTGGAGAAAAATTCATTTGAAGCTTTCTTGATAATGAAAAGTCAAGTTGAATGTAGTGCAGGAACTTGCCCAAAAAGGAAACTTTTATTATAGGTCACTTTCCAAATTTAGAAACTTCTGTACAAACTCCTGACTCTTGATAAATAGTGTGAAACTTGGCTTTTGAGGAACATATGAGGATGTGAGACCTTGAAAACCTTGGAGAAAACCTCAAAATTCCACAGTTGACTTCTCCTCTCACTGTTGACTTTTACCCAATTCACCTGATTCTCAATCTTCTGATCAATTAAGTCTCTCCTGAACCAAACTGATGGATAACCTACCATCCCTAGGTACTTAGGGACCCAAGGAGTACCATGGAATCAAGTCTTGCCCAAAAATCAGAAATAAACTGACTTTATAGCAAACCCTAGTTGTGGTACCCTCAGTCTAGGAGGAAATAGCACAGTCTCCAAATCCAAATTCCTATGAATATGATGTGTATCCTCTCCAACAAAGATAAGATAGGCCATTTGATGATGATAAAAACCCAAGGAGCTTGCCCATTGAAGCAATAAACCCAAGAATCTCAAAACCCTAATCCATGCACTGGTTAGGAGAGAATGATTGCCACTTGTGAACTCTTGATGATGTGATAGACCAGATAGGACCTTCTTGGACTGCCTCAAGCACCTTGAACCCATGCTAAGAACCAATGATATGCACACATGATAATGCAAAAATGAAATGAAACATAAGCCAGTTAGTAATAAAGTAAAGAGAGCAAATTTTGGGGTACAACAACATGAAATACAAAAGAAAACCAAAACATATAATGATATGCAAACAAAACAAAATATGACATACACTACACTAAACATCCTAATCCTCAAGGTCTCCTCCCCCTAAATTGGAACCCCTTTCTCTGAAGTAGTAATCTGGAGGTGGTGGAGGTGGTTGTTTATTCAAGCGTTCTGTAAGCTCCAATACAGCCCAGTTGAGAGTGTTAAAATTGTTAGTCAGAGCACAATTTTGACTCTCAGCGGTTGTAGCCAGATTGTCAAACTTTGTCATCACTGTGGTGGCAAACCGGTTAAAGCTCTCACAGTGAGCTTGTCGCTGATTCGTGAGAGCCGTGTGCATTTCTTCTTGAGCAGTCACAAAGTTTTGTTGTTGGAGCTGCATTTTTCTTAACATTTCTAGAACGTCATCATTATTGTGTTGAGGTTGCGGTGGAGAAGGAGGAATGTAATATGACTCTTGCTAATGCCAATCATTTGTTGGAGGCATATAGGATGAACCGAGAGATGTCCATCCAGTGTGTTGCCACTCACCCCATTCCTGATTTGCATAAGGATTTTGATTAGGTGAGTGACGCAATCACTCAGTGTTATCCTGTTCAGCATCATGGTCATCAGTTTGTATCTCATAAGTTACTTCTTCTTCCTCTTCATCTTCATCTTTGTCTTCATCCGCATCAACATATTGAACACCTGACCTCGTAGCTCTGCCCCTAAACTTGTACCATTGCTCTTGAGTATCCCAAAAGTAACCCATCATTGTTAGTGTCTTCTGACTGAATTCTTGATCGAATGTCACAGATGTATATGGAATTCCTTGAACCATAACTTCAGCCTTATTCATAATGATTTGAATAAATGATGCATATCACAAGGAAATACCTCTACTTGAGTCACAGAGAGTAAAAATCTGACTTGTAATGTAGTGAGGCCAATTAATCTGTTTCTTATTCTTCAGCAGATACACCAAATGGACTTCATCCTGGTCAACCCTAGAATATTCTCCCTTCTTGGTGTAGCGAGCGATTTTGGACATGGTTGCGAAGCACTATCGCTTTGTTACTACAGTTCGATTCATTTTTTATCCTATTGAAGCTGATGAAGGAAGGGAAATAGATGTCTCCAATTAACCCTGCTTGGAAACTGAGTTTGAATAGATAACTGTTGGTTTATAGATGCTACAAAGATTGTGGGTCTCTCTTAGGTTATTTTGTTAAAATAGTGCTGGGGCGATTGGTGGGAGATTAGGACTGATGCTTTTGACATATGAGGGTACGGGATTTGGGTTTTGGATTAGTGTGCTCGCTAAGATTTTTCTTTTAATCTTATGCCTACGTATTCCCGTTTACCGAAACAGGGAAATCAGAGCGATCGTAGTTCCTCCTATCTATGGGAGGAAATGGTGTTTTGGTGTCTTGTTCAAAGCCCAAGACGTGAAGCTGAAGGTGGTTTGTATCTTGTGCAAAGCCCAAGATGTGAAGCTAAAGGTTTCGTCTTTAGAGAGAATTTGTCATCTCTAAAGGGGTCTGTTTGTCACAACTGTTGGGTGACTGACTATAAAGGAGGATTACTTTAACCAGGATATGTGAATCCTAGCAATGCCATAATTTCCTTTATAGGGGTTTTTGACCTGAAGGAGAAGACTTTAACTCAGTGTAGAGAAATTCCATCTTTCCTTAGGAATTTCTCATGCTAAATGAGGGACAGTGGCTGGATGTAGATGATCCAGAGGCTTACCGCTTACAGCAATTAGATGAAGGGAAAGGAGTTGTTGATGTTTGTATACCGTGAACGAGGCACAGTTTCGATGCTAAAAGGTTGATTGGTTCAACCGGGGTTTCCTTATACAAAGCCTAAGAGGAGGCTATCGACCCCACAAGAGGGTGCTTTTGTGTCTCGTACAAAGCCCGAGATAGAGGCTAAAGGGGTTTGACTCGACAAGTGAATCTTTTTATACTCAACAAGAGAGTGATTTCTATCTCGTACGAAGCCCGAGATGGAGGCTAAAAGGTGATCGACTCAATAAGAGAATCTTTTTATACTCAACAAGAGAGTGTTTTCATATCTCGTACAAAGCCCGAGATGGAGGCTAAAAGGGTTGACTCTACAGGAGAATCTTTTATATGTGTCTTGTACGAAGCCTAAGACGGAGGCTAAAGGTTGGACTCAGCAAGAGAGTCTTTTATACTCAACAAAAGAGTGTTTTGTATCTCGTACAAATCCCGAGATGGAGGCGGAAAGGTTTGACTCAACAAGAGAGTCTTTTATACTCAACAAGAGAGTGTTTTGTATCTCGTACAAAGCCCGAGATGGAGGCTGAAAGGTTAACTCTGCTGGGGGGAGAATCATTGTATAAAGCCCAAGAGCAGGCTAGGGTTACTATTCCATTTGAGTGACAGGTCAAGTATGTTGATTTAAAGAGAAAATCAGTTCTTATATGAGTACTATTTGCACTCAGGGATTTGATTCGAGGATCAGGGTTATTTCCTGTTCTTTTAGGAAATGGGAAATCCAAAGGGTATTGAGACTATCCGAGTCTACGGGTTTCATCTCCTAGCTTTGAAAGGAACTTGAGAATGTCTTTGAGACTCAAGGAAATTAGACTGTCCAAGTCTAGAGTTTCATCTTTTGTACTACGTTTAAGAAACAGTAGTAGCAAGATCTAGACTTTTTGAAAGACTGTTCTATTAGGATGACTAATTTCTATTCCTATACCTCTAGGAGGTCGTCGGGATAATTTGTACAAAGCCCAAGATGAGGCTGGAAACTTTTAAGAAGTCGAGGGACAATTTGTACGAAGCCCAAGAGGAGGCTATCATTCCCGGAGGAAGAAATCATTTATACGAAGCCTAAGAGGAGGCTGTGAATACTTCTAAGAAGCCGACGGGTCCATGTAAAACATCCAAGAGGAGGCGAGGATGCTTTTAAGAAGCCTGTGGGTCCCTAAACCCAGATAAATTCAAGACAGGCTATTCACAGAGAATAGATTAAGCCAGGAAAGTTCGAGAATTTGGAAGAAACTCAAGAGATGCCATTCACGGAGAAAAGATCATCTCTGGGGAATAGAGTTTCTTTGACAATTTCTAAAGTTGACAGTTTGTGAAAGGGTTCACCGAGAATGCTGCCTTTCACATCTCCATATTGTTTAACCCCAAGAGGAGGGAAGACTGTATCTGGTAATCCTATGGGGATCTAGTTTAGTCTATTTAAGAGCAGTCAATAGGGCTTAGTACTAGACGTAGTTGCCGGGGAAACTCTAAATATCTATACTATTGTTACACAGTCGATATGAGTTTATGAAAGAAGACTTACAGTGAAACAGCCCCACAATACAGTTATATGTATATGAAAGTGGATAAAGAAAGCATATAACCACTTACTCGGTTGTAGAGCTTCCATGTTGTTTAGTTAGTTGTTCAACAAAGAAAGATTGAAAACAACAGTATATTCAAAATCAAAGGAGAAAGTATTTTGAAAAGGTGTTGGGGCTTACAGCTCAAGGAGAGGCCCAATATTTGTTTTTCAACGTGCAATGATCGCGTCGAACTTTTTGAAATACAACGGGACTTATACAATAAGTGAGGCCCAAAATAGGTTTGTATTTACAAAGGATTGGGTATTACACTCTATTAGAGGCCCAAAAGTTTTGAATGGGTCTTATAGCTCGAGGAGAGACCCAATGATTTTTAAATAATGGGGCTTATAACACGAGGGTAGGCCCAAGGGTTTGATTTTTGAATGGCAATTGCGCCGAGGTCTTCTTTTAACGCAGAGGGACTTATACAATATCTGAGGCCCAAAAATTGTTTTGGTTAAAAGGGGGTTGGGTCTTACACTCAATTAGAGGCCCAAAAGTGTTTGAAATTGTTTGATGAGGGTTGAATTAATCAAAACCCTAATTTGTTTCCAAAATGTATTTTAATTGAATAAAAAATTCAATTAAAATTGTCAAAATGGTTTAATATGTGGAAAACAAATTGTGATCTTGGATTAATGTTTCAAAAATCATGTTTTGACCTACAAAATGATTAGAAGTCATTAAAATTTGCAAAATCAAGAAGGAAAAAATATTTTAAATGTCAAAAACAATTAAAATATTAATTCTTTGCAAAAATATCAATTATATGAAATAAATAATATTTTTGGGATTTTTTGGTAAAATAAAATATTTTAACATTTTTGTGAATTATTAAAAAAAGAATCAACTCAAAATCATTAAAACTCATAGAGAAATTAATTTTTGAATCAATTAAATAAAATCACAAAATTCAAATATTTGAATTTTCAAAAAAGGGCGCCAAGAACACCCAAGAACACGCGCGTGTTCTGAGTTTTGCCCAGATTTGCATTTTCTCCCCAATCTCACTGAATACTTGATTATATCATGCAACCCATATATCAATCTCCTCGTTTCAACCTCACGATCATGTCTATGGTCTTTAATTTCATTTATTTTTAACATGGAATAAGAAATCAAGACAAAACCTCAAGAACCCTAAAATTTGCATGAAGGCTGAGAATTTTGATACACGATTCAAACAAAGCAATTAATTGAGGGGAAACATTTCATGCATGATTATGAACATTTGGCAAAAGTATTGTGCGAGGAAATATGCATAGATTAAGAGATAACCAAGTTTAGGCTTACTTTAAGGTCGTGACAGCACTAGAAATGTGATTTTTGAGTTGGAGGTGTTACAGATGAGTTGTGATGATCTGAACAGCTTCCCTACACCCTATGGAGTGTGTTTGAATGCTTGGACTTGATTGGAAATGGCTGGATCACTTCATGGCATCTTAGCTGCAACTTGGTTAAAACCTTGAGCAACTTGCTGATGATTCTGAGAAATCAGTGTTCCAGATTTGTTTAAGTGTTTGGATCACTTCTATATGATGTTTATGAGGTGTGTGTGTGATTGGTTTGATTGGAAAAGCTCTCAAACTCAAAACCCGATAGTGACTTGCCTTAGAAGGAAAAATTGGAGTGAAAGAAGAGATTTTGAGGAAAGATTCTGTTTGATGGCTTTGGTGTACTCAAACTGATCACAAATGAGCTCTATTTGTAGTAGAGCAAGTTTGTTTTGCAAGGAATAGTGAATGGCAACTGCAGCAGAGGTTTGTTCAATGTTGGCCAATGGAAATCCAAGTCTCCTCTAGCCATTGACTAGAGGTTAGAGCACAGAGCTTTTGTTCCCTACTTGTTGGAGGAATCTTGACTGAATTCAGTTGAAAATGTGTCAGTCCATGCCACCTCTAAGCATCTATTAAATGCTTCAATCCAAAATTGGAGTCTTGTCCCTCTTTTAGGCAATTCAAGGTTTGGCATGCTACTTCTTGTTCCAAGGACTTTGGAGGCTTGGCTCAGTGATTGTCCTCTTTAGATTTGATCCTCAGATGTGTCCAAGATGATGACAAGACTTGGAATTGGCTGATTTTGGCAAATCGACCAAAAATGCAAAATTCTGCCTTGCCTTGGCAGTTTTCAGCAAGGCACTTTGCCACTACCATAACTCTTAGCTCAAATTGAATTTGGTGATGTTCTTGGCCATTTTGGAAAGCCCTTATATAATACAACAACTGTTTGATCATATTTGGTTTTGATACTTTTTGGATCCAAGTGAAAAATGTCCCTACATTTGGAAAAAAGTGAAGGCAGATTCTGACTTAGTGAAAATTGCACTAAGTGTTGGAAAAAAGTGACATTTTCACTTTTTGTGATTTTGATCAATCCATAACTCAAAATCCATGAAGAATTGGAATGAGGTCTAGTTGAAGTTTTTGTAGAGGGCCATGAGATCTACAAATCAAGCTTTGGATGGGGAAAATGGCTTTGTGGTTTAGGAGTTATGATCCTCCAAAGTTGGTACCCTTGCCACTTTGTTCATAACTTAGAAAATTTTCTAAGTTTTTATGGTTACCCCTTTTACAAGTTATCCCACTTTCTTTGATTTTTCTTGATGAATGATGATTCAAATCATACATTAACATCATTTTAGGGTTAAAAATCCATAATTGTAAAAAAAATCTCAAAAAGTCAAAGTTGACTTTTGTGCACAGATGACTTTTTATCCGATGAATTCCAAACTGTGCAATCCTTCAGAGAATCATGTCCTTGACCTAAATTAAACTTGATGGACATGTTCCATGGGTATTATAGGGTATATTGAATCATGTCCTAGGGTTTGGGAGCATGTCCTGGTTAAGAGTCAAAGCTACAGTTGACTTTTCCTGTGAAACCCTAACTGTGGTACTGATGAAATTGAGACTTGTTGCTCAAGCTTCCTGGATCAATCCATTGTTACAAGTGGATCAATATGGTGTATTGGAGACCCTCAAATCCTCTCTTGAGGTCTTGGTTCATGATTTGTGCCAAAAGTCAACTTAGGGGTGAATTAGGTCAAGAAACCCTAATTCCTGATTTTTGATGAATGCATCCCATGAGGAAAAATTGACTTGATAATTGGGTCCATGAGGTTCCATGGAGCATATTAGGATATGCTTTGAAGTATTGGTTCATTCCCAGAGGAAAATTTCCAACTAGAGGCCCTGGTCGACCAAAACCCTAATTTGGTGACACTGGCGATCTTGAGGCTTGATCCACCTAGAAGGGAGCAACCTTGTGCTTAATCCTTGATGTGGAAGTCCTCTTGATTCATTGTGGATGTTTGAGAGGTTATACAAGTTGAATATCATGTCATTCCTTGATTGATCCTTTGTCTAAGAGCTCTGAGAGGGCTTGAAACCCTAGTTTTGATAGTAGTGAATGCTCACCCATCTTTGGGGAGACTAATGAAGCATAATGATTCATCCATATTATGATGATGATTTGCATAATGATGGGAAATCTTAGTGGTCAAAATTTGGGGTATGACACCGCGGCAGATTATGATACTGGCTTTGCCTTGAGTGCATCGCCACCAAGTTGACATTCATCGCACGAATGTCGTGGTTTTGAATGACGTTAGAATTTGTGTAAACTTTTTTAACTCCATGAACTCAGTGTTCTTGGATCCATCCGAGATCCATCTATTCCTATAGAGCTGATTGCACCACAGAACATCCCTGATTGTTTTTAGAGCAGATATCTCACTGGTGATAATTATGAGGTGGCACATGGCCATACCTGCTCTGTCTACAATGCATCTTAACCAGATTGGTCCTTAACAAGAGTACATCGTGAATTTGATAGACATTGTTAGACTCTCCCTCTATCAGGTTGACTGCAGCTTTCTTATGTTGAGGCAGCGGGTTCGTGAGAACATTCGGATTCGTATCTTTGAAAGATAAAACCCCGCTCCTAACAAGCTTTTGCACGTCAGATTTAAAACTGAGACAGTTCTCTATGTTATGTCCTGATCCTCCTTGATGATAAGGGCAAGTCTGATCCACCTTAAACCAAAAAGGCAGATTTTCTGGTAATGCAAGAGGGGATTTAGTCTGGATGTGCCCCTTGGCCAGTAGTAACGGAAATAGTTCTGCGTACGATACGGGTATAGGATCAAATCCTGGTGGCCGCATTGTACGGTTGTTATTGTATAGAGGATGAGCCTGCTGAAGAGGCTGTTGAGTCCTTCGCTGATTAGGTTGGCTCTTCGCAACCTGAGGTTGATACGTAGAAATAGGCGCAGGATTGATAGCAGGAGTCACAGCTGCTACTGGCTGATAACGTCGCCTTTGCTTTCCGAGAGAGATATTCCCAATATCTTGCTCTTTTTTCTTAGGGAGAGCACTACCGTATCATTTTGTACTACTTGATGGTCTAGCGTCTTTTATTAGACGTCCTTCTCGAACAGCTTCCTCAGACGTACCCCCTATACCGATCACTTCGGTGAAATCACTGGGCGCACTGGCAACCATTATGTCATAGTAAAATGAGCTTAAGGTCTTTAAGAAGATTTTTTTCATCTCTTTTTCCTCAAGAGGTGGACAAATTTGAGCGGCAATTTCACGCCATCTCTGAGCGTACTCCTTAAAGGTTTCCTTGTCCTTTTGTGACATTGATCTGAGTTGATCTCTGTCCGGTACCATGTCCAGATTGTATTTGTATTGTTGGACAAAGGCAGTGCCAAGATCTCCGAAAATGCTGATCGTAGTACGGTTTAAGCCCATGTACCATTTTAAGGCGGCACCGGTTAAACTATCCTGAAAGTAGTGAATCAGTAGATCCTGATTTTTTGTCTGAGCTGACATTCGTCGAGCGTACATCACCAAGTGGCTCTGAGGGCAAGAGTTACCCCTGTATTTTTCAAAGTCGGGCACTTGGAACTTGTGCGGAACTTTCACATTGGGGACCAGACAAAGGTCTGCGGCGTCCTTCCCAAATAAATCCTGACCGCGGATGGCTTGCAGTTCCTTTTGCTTTTCCAGGAACGGTTCCTGGAACTCGTCCATCCTGTCGAACATAGTTTCCTTTCTTCCAGAAGGTATCTGTGGAATCTGTCCTTCCGGGACAGTTTGCACCACAGGGTGTGGTACCGTTACTACGGCAGTGAATCTTGGCGTTTCCCGAAGTTTGTAACCTTCAGGAGTCCTCAGTATGCCTCTGGCATCTTTGCTTTCCTGAAGTTTGTAACCTTCAGGCCCAGCGGCTTCTGCTGAAGTTTTCGAATCTCCAGTGATCGACGGAACATATCCTTCCGGGATATAGTTAACAGGCATGCCCCAGGGACGATCTTTCGGCATTTTGTACCTAAGATCATACTTCTCCACTATAGGCGTTGAGGTGATCTCTGAGATCACAGTTCTTTGTAGCTGAGCTTCTGCCATGGCTTGCATGTCGTTACGAAGCTTTCTCATATCCTCTCTCAGAGCGTCGATCTCTTCTTTCAACTCTCTGTTCTCTTCCTCAAGATCATCCATCTTTTTATGACGATTGGCCTGAGTATTGTACGAATGAGACAGTTTGACTCTAGAATCGAGACACAAACGTGAGATTCGTAGGTAAGAAGAATACGTGATGTGAGAATGATGAATGCAATGATTATATTAATTATTTGTTTTTTGGTTTAATCAAAATAAACTTCGACAATTAGATTGCAAATATCAAACAGTGGGGAAACCCCATTTTATTAAATTCAAAGGATTGCGGAAATAGAAATACAGTAGATTACAAGGTGCGGAAACAGAAACCTAAGCTAAGGGGTCCCGAGTCCTCTCTGAGGAGAAACCGGTGCTGATTTTGATACTTTCCTTTTCTTGGACCGGGGCTCTTGGGCCGTTGTCGCGTTGTCATTCCTTTGCCAGGTGAAAGGAGCGAACAAATTCCGTTGGTTATCCTGATTATCTACAGCATGCTGCTCCAAAATTTCAATCAGAGCATCTTTATCCTTCAGTAGTTGCTGTATTTTGATACACTCCACATTGAGAATGTGGTACTTGTTCTTCTAAGACCTTCTCTCCCGCTGAACTTTATTGAGAGTAACCTGGAGTTTTTCCGTTTCAGTCATGAAGTACATGACAGACTCCCTTGGCGGAAGAACTCCGTGACGAGGATAAGTCATCTTTAGCTTGAGAGCTCTAGTTTGTACCCAATGGAGGTAAGGCTCCCTAGAGACTCTCGTCCTTTTTTATGAACATGTTTCCAAGCGTGCACTATTTCCATCTTTAGTGCTCTATCATTTTCCCCTTCTTTGAAGAAAAGACCTTCCAGATAAGCATTCCGCGGGACATGCCTCATCGGGTATCCAAATTGACGACGAACCAATACTGGATGGTAATTGATTCCTCCCTTAGTTCCTATGAGGGGTACGTTGGGGAAGTTTCCACAACGGTCGATGATCCTGATTCCCTCATAAATCCTATTGCACCAATCTATGTCAGAGTTGGTAAGAGACATGATTCTCTGCGACCAACGTAAAGTATTCTTTTGATCCCAAAAAGCAGCAGACTTAGGCAAATGGGAGATAAACCATTTGTATAGCAGAGGTACACAACATGTGATCTCCCATCCACTGTAAAAATTCCCTAAGTGTACAGAATGATATGCGTCTGCGAGTAAAGTCGGCACAGGGTTTCCAATGAGAAAAACCTTAATGGAGTTTATATCGACGAAGTTATTGATGTTGGGAAACAGAAATAACCCGTAAGTGAGTAAGACAAAGATGCTTTCAAAAGCAGGCATGTTCCCTATACTAGCGAAGTACATATCCTTCTTTGTCAAGAACTGGGCTGACAAACCTTGTATGCCACCCTTAGTGGTCATGTGAGTCCTGACCTCTGACTCGTCCAAATAAATTGCTCTTGCAATGGTCTGATCCTTTGGAATTTCTTCCAGTTCAGAAAAAGGAGCTTGATCAGTGATGTGTAAATCAATCAGATGAGAATATTCCTCCAGCGTTGGTGCTAGTTGATAATCCGAGAATGTGAAACAGTGATAAACTGGATCGTAAAACTGAACGAGTGCATCCATGATTCTTTCAATTACTTGGACCCTTAACAGAGGTAGCAGATCTCCGTACTTGGCTCTGAAAGCTTCAGGGTTAGTGACCATTCTCGCCAAACCTCTTAAATCCTCTAACTTTGGAACCTTGAAAGTGTACTGATGAGTTCTCCTCCTACCGAAATCGATGAGCGCAATCTTTTTTTTTCTGACATTTGCAATCATTGTCTTAGTTTAATTTGAATAAATGGAGAGACTAGAAGAGAAGATTTTCTTTGATGTAATGTTTTTTAAATGAATGTATGAATACAGCACACAAAAACATAGAAAAAACATGGGGTCAAAGGGTCGGTGTCATGGAGTCAAGGCTCTACCCGTCCCGAAGGTTTATACTAGTGATTTTTGTACCTGTCTCTCAACATCATCAACTCTTGTCGAGAAAAACACCAGCGGGTCGGGAACCGTGCTAGGTGATGTTTTTTTGAAGAGTCCTCAGAAGAGGGTGGTATCGCGTGACAACTATTTCCGATAGCTTCCGCACCACTAAAGGGGTTTTTCCTAGGTGTATACTCAATCTTTCCACATGCGGCATCACACGCATTCCCATTAACAGAAAAATAAACACATATATCAATTAGGAAAAGCAGTATATATATATTTATTTGTCCTAATGTCTTAGACTTTTAAGAGCTATGAATCCTATGTTCCTGATAGAAAATGGCTCCCCGACGGAGGCGCCACTCTGTGGTTCCTTCCCCATTTAAAGGTTTTGACCTAAGATCCTAGTGAAGTCAACAAAAAGTCCTATCTCAGTGAAATTCCAAGGAAAGAAAACAGGCCCCACGGTGGGCGCCACTTTTCTGTGGCACTTTTTAAGGTTTCTACCTAAAACATGGGAAGAGAACAAGATCAATGTCCCCAGTGAAGTCGCCATTCTTCCTGTGGAAAATGGTGATGAATGATGACTAAGGTGAGATAGACCCTAATGACACTTCCCTAGTGAAGTCGCCATTCTTCTGTAGCGAGCGATTTTGGACGTGGTTGCGAAGCACTATCGCTTTGGTACTACAGTTCGATTCATTTTTTATCCTATTGAAGCTGATGAAGGAAGGGAAATAGATGTCTCCAATTAACCCTGCTTGCAAAATGAGTTTGAACAGATAACTGTTGGTTTACAGATGCTACAAAGATTGTGCGTCTCTCTTAGGTTATTTTGTTAAAATAGTGCGGGGGCGATTGGTGGGAGATTAGGACTGATGATTTTGACATATGAGGGTACGGGATTTGGGTTTTGGATTAGTGTGCTCGCTAATATTTTTCTTTCAATCTTATGCCTACGTATTCCCATTTACCGAAACAGGGAAATCAGAGCGATCGTAGTTCCTCCTATTCTATGGGAGGAAATGGTGTTTTGGTGTCTTGTTTAAAGCCCAAGACGTGAAGCTGAAGGTGGTTTGTATCTTGTTTAAAGCCCAAGATGTGAAGCTAAAGGTTTCGTCTTTAGAGAGAATTTGTCATCTCTAAAGGGGTCTGTTTGTCACAACTATTAGGTGACTGACTATAAAGGAGGATTACTTTAACCAGGATATGTGAATCCTAGCAATGCCATAATTTCCTTTATAGGGGTTTTTGACCTGAAGGAGAAGACTTTAACTCAGTGTAGAGCAATGCCATCTTTCCTTAGGGATTTCTCATGCTAAAAGAGGGACAATGGCATGGATGTAGATGATCTAGAGGCTTGCCGCTTACAACAATTAGATGAAGGGAAATGAGTTGTTGATGTTTGTATACAGTGAACGAGGCACAGTTTTGATGCTAAAAGGTTGATTGGTTCAACTGGGGTTCCTTATACAAAGCCTAAGAGGAGGCTATCGACCCCACAAGAGGGTGCTTTTGTGTCTCGTACGAAGCCCGAGATAGAGGCTAAAGGGGTTTGACTCGACAAGTGAATCTTTCTATGCTCAACAAGAGAGTGATTTGTATCTCGTGCGAAGCCCGAGATGGAGGCTCAAAGGTGATTAACTCAACAAGAGAATCTTTTTATACTCAACAAGAGAGTGTTTTCGTATCTCGTACAAAGCCCGAGATGGAGGATAAAAGGGTTGACTCTACAGGAGAATCTTTTATATGTGTCTTGTACGAAGCCTAAGACGGAGGCTAAATGTTGGACTCAGCAAGAGAGTCTTTTATACTCAACAAGAGAGTGTTTTGTATCTCGTACAAAGCCCGAGATGGAGGCTGAAAGGTTAACTCCGCTGGGGGGAGAATCATTGTACAAAGCCCAAGAGGAGGCTAGGGTTACTGTTCTAGTTGAGTGACAGGTCCAGTATGTTGATTTAAAGAGAAAATCAGTTCTTATATGAGTACTGTTTGCACTCAGGGATTTGATTCGAGGATCAGGGTTATTTCCTATTCTTTAAGGAAATGGGAAATCCAAAGGGTATTGAGACTGTCCGAGTCTACGGGTTTTATCTCCTAGCTTTGAAAGGAACTTGAGAATGTCTTTGAGACTCAAGGAAATTAGACTGTCCAAGTCTAGAGTTTCATCCTTTGTACTACGTTTAAGAAACAGTAGTAGCAAGATCTAGACTTTTTGAAAGACTGTTCTATTAGGATGACTAATTTTTGTTCCTATACCTCTAGGAGGTCGTCGGGACAATTTGTACGAAGCCCAAGAGGAGGCTGGAAACTTTTAAGAAGTCGAGGGACAATTTGTACGAAGCCCAAGAGGAGGCTATCATTCACGGAGGAAGAAATCATTTATTTGAAGCCTAAGAGGAGGTTGTGAATACTTCTAAGAATCCGACGGGTCCTTGTACATTGCCCAAGAGGAGGAGAGGATGCTTTTAAGAAGCCTGTGGGTCCCCAAACCCCGATAAATTCAAGACAGGCTATTCACAGAGAATAGATCAAGCCAGGAAAGTTCGAGAATTTGGAATAAACTCAAGAGATGCCATTCACGGTGAAAAGATCATCTCTGGGGAATAGAGTTTCTTTGACAATTTCTAAAGGTGACAGCCTGTGAAAGGGTTCACCGAGAATGCTGCCTTTCACGTATCCATATTGTTTAACCCCAAGAGGAGGGAAAATTGTATCTGGTAATCCTATGGGGATCTAGTTTAGTCTATTTAAGAGCAGTCAATAGGGCTTAGTACTAGGCGTAGTTTCCGGGGAAACTCTAAATATCTATACTATTATTACACAGTCGATATGAGTTTATGAAAGAAGACTTACAGTGAAACAGCCCCACAATACAGTTATATGTATATGAAAGCGGATAAAGAAAGCATATAACCACTTACTCGGCTGTAGAGCTTCCATGCTATTTGGTTAGTTGTTCAACAAAGAAAGATTGAAAACAACAGTATATTCAAAATCAAAGGAGAAAGTATTTTGAAAAGGTGTTGGGGCTTACAGCTCAAGGAGAGGCCCAATATTTGTTTTTCAACGGACGATGATCGCGTCAAACTTTTTGAAATACAACGTGACTTATACAATAAGTGAGGCCCGAAATAGGTTTGTATTTACAAAGGATTGGGTCTTACACTCTATTAGAGGCCCAAAAGTTTTGAATGGGTCTTATAGCTCGAGGAGAGGTCCAATGATTTTTAAAGAATGGGGTTTATAACACGAGGGTAGGCCCAAGGGTTTGATTTTTGAACTGGCGATCGCGCCGAGGTCTTCTTTTAACGTAGAGGGACTTATACAATATCTGAGGCCTAAAAATTAATTTGGTTAAAAGGGGGTTGGATCTTACACTCTATTAGAGGCCTAAAAGTGTTTGAAATTGTTTGATGAGGGTTGAATTAATCAAAACCCTAATTTGTTTCCAAAATGTATTTTAATTGAATAAAAAATTCAATTAAAATAGTCAAAATGGTTTAATATGTGGAAAACAAATTGTGATCTTGGATTAATGTTTCAAAAATCATGTTTTGACCTACAAAATGATTAGAAGTCATTAAAATTTGCAAAATCAAGAAGGAAAAAATATTTTAAATGTAAAAAACAATTAAAATATTAATTCTTTGCAAATATATCAATTATATGAAATAAATAATATTTTTGGGATTTTTTGGTAAAATAAAATATTTTAACATTTTTGTGAATTATTAAAAAAAGAATCAACTCAAAATCATTAAAACTCAGAGAGAAATTAATTTTTGAATCAATTAAATAAAATCACAAAATTCAAATATTTGAATTTTCAAAAAAGGGCGCCAAGAACACCCAAGAACACGCGCGTGTTCTGAGTTTTTCCCAGATTTGCATTTTCTCTCCAATCTCACTGAATACTTGATTATATCATGCAATCCACATATCAATCTGCTCATTTCAACCTCACGATCATGTCTATGGCCTTTAATTTCATTTATTTTTAACATGGAATAAGAAATCAAGACAAAACCTCAAGAACCCTAAAATTTGCATGAAGGATGAGAATTTTGATACACGATTCAAATAAAGCAATTAATTGAGGGGAAACATTTCATGCATGATTATGAACATTTAGCAAAAGTATTGTGCGAGGAAATATGCATAGATTAAGAGATGACCAAGTTTAGGCTTACTTGAAGGTCGTGACAGCAAGAGCAATGTGATTTTTGATTTGGAGGTGTTACAGATGAGTTGTGATGACCTGAACAGCTTTCCTACACCCTATGGAGTGTGTTTGAATGCCTGGACTTGATTGGAAATGGCTGGATCACTTCATGGCATCTCAGCTGCAACTTGGTTAAAACCTTGAGCAACTGGCTGATGATTCTGAGAAATCAGTGTTCCAGATGTTGTTTAAGTGTTTGGATCACTTCTATATGATGTTTATGAGGTGTGTGTGTGTGATTGGTTTGATTGGAAAAGCTCTCAAACTCAAAACCCGATAGTGACTTGCCTTAGAAGGAAAAATTGGAGTGAAAGAAGAGATTTTGAGGAAAGCATCTGTTTGATGGCTTTGGTGTACTCAAACTGATCACAAATGAGCTCTATTTATAGTAGAGCAAGTTTGTTTTGCAAGGAATAGTGAATGGCAACTGCAGCAGAGGTTTGTTCAATGTTGGCCAATGAAAATCCAAGTCTCCTCTAGCCATTGACTAGAGGTTAGAGCACAGAGCTTTGGTTCCCTACTTGTTGGAGGAATCTTGACTAAATTCAGTTGCAAATATGTCAGTCCATGCCACCTCTAAGCATCTATTAAATGCTTCAATCCAAAATTGGAGTCTTGTCCCTCTTTTAGGCAATTCTAGGTTTGGCATGCTACTTCTTGTTCCAAGGACTTTGGAGGCTTGGCTCAGTGATTGTCCCCTTTAGATTTGATCCTCAGATGTGTCCAAGATGATGACAAGGCTTGGAATTGGCTGATTTTGGCAAATCGACCAAAAATGCAAAATTCTGCCTTGCCTTGGCAGTTTTCAGCAAGGCACTTTGCCACTACCATAACTCTTAGCTCAAATTGAATTTGGTGATGTTCTTGGCCATTTTGGAAAGCCCTTATATGATACAACAACTGTTTGATCATATTAGGTTTTGATACTTTTTGGATCCAAGTGAAAAATGTCCCTACATTTGGAAAAAAGTGAAGGCAGATTCTGACTTAGTGAAAATTTCACTAAGTGTTGGAAAAAAGTGATATTTTCACTTTTTGTGATTTTGATCAATCCATAACTCAAAATCCATGAAGAATTGGAATGAGGTCTAGTTGAAGTTTTTGTAGATGGCCATGAGAACTACAAATCAAGCTTTGGATGGGGGAAAAATGGCTTTGTGGTTTAGGAGTTATGATCCTCCAAAGTTGGTACCCTTGCCACTTTGTTCATAACTTAGAAAATTTTCTAAGTTTTTATGGTTACCCCTTTTACAAGTTATCCAACTTTCTTTGATCTTTCTTGATGAATGATGATTCAAATCATACATTAACATCATTTTAGGGTTAAAAATCCATAATTGTGAAAAATCTCAAAAAGTCAAAGTTGACTTTTGTGCACAGTTGACTTTTTATCAGATGAATTCCAAACTGTGCAATCCTTCAGGGAATCATGTCCTTGACCTAAATCAAACTTGATGGACATGTTCCATGGGTGTTATAGGGTATATTGAATCATGTCTTAGGGCTTGGGAGCATGTCCTGGTCAAAAGTCAAAGTTACAGTTGACTTTTCTCGCGAAACCCTAATCGTGGTACTGATGAAATTGAGACTTGTTGCTCAAGCTTCCTGGATCAATCCATTGTTACAAATGGATCAATGTGGTGTATTAGAGACCCTCAAATCATGTCTTGAGGTTTTGGCTCATGATTTGTCCTAAAAGTCAACTTAGGGGTGAATTAGGTCAAGAAACCCTAATTCCTGATTTTTTATGTATGCATCCCCTGAGGTCAAATTGACTTGATACTTGGGTCCATGAGGTTCCATGGAGCATATTAGGATATGCTTTGAAGTATTGGCTCATGCCCGGTTGTATATGGGCTACAATCCATTATAAGATCCAATCAATAGCCTTCAAACACCCGGTTGTAACAGTCTTGGGAAACAAATCGCTATCCACAATTCTGTCAGGATAGGGATTTTTCAACATAGAATTTAGGGAAGTTTTGAACTCATATCCTTCAACACAGTTTGTATCAGTAACCTTAGGATGAGGAGACGACTGTGGATTTATCTTGACCAAATCTTTCAAGACATTGGCATTGACTGAGTAAGTTCTACCCCTATCTCATATTTAAAATCAAAACTGTCAAACTTACCATGAAGACCTGCATAAAATAGCTTGACCAGATCCTCATTGTACTTTGTGTCACATTCCAAAAACTTATCAAACTCTTGAACATCAAGCAATTCAATAACCTCATTAAGGTGCATGCACTCAACTCTTAACAGATAATAAGCAAATTGCTTAACAACCGATTGGTTACCAAAGTTCATATTATAACTATCAGCCAAATTATCAAATAACAAAGAAAGAGAGGTTACCGAAACATTGGACCTAGGTTGAGAAGTACCAGCCCTAGAAGTTGAAGCGCTTGAAGCTCTTTTCCCTGTGATTCTTGTGGAAGCCATGAGAGTACACTTCTTGGAGCAGATGAAAAATATACGAATTTGATTTGATGATGATGAACAGTGCACAAATATGATTTGATGATGAAAGAACCCTTGAAATCCTTGTAACTGTTGAAAGTTTTGATTTTTGATGAACTTTTGAAGTGGGTTTTGTAGAGTTTTGTAGAGATTTGAAGAAGAGGAAAAGAATGAGGAATTGGGTCTAGATGCAAATGATGATGATGATTATGCTTTGAAAATGTAACTGAAAAATTAATGGGTCAAACATATCCAAACACCATGAAGAGGCGCGCGGGTATCCAAGAAAAAATTTTCAGAATTTTTCAGCGACGCGTCGACCGAACTTTCTATGCATCGACGCATACTGAACAAAAAAGCATAAATTCAAAATTTTAATAGTTTGAGTCGACCCGAGGGTCGACCTGCGCGCACCCGTGTCAAAATGTAAGAAAGAATGAAAATCATGAGTCGACCCAGGCTCTGTTTTGGTCTACTAAAGCAGTCTAAACATGGAAAAATACACTTTTTAAGTCATTTATGCATCAATTAGAGATAAATAGCAAGCCACACATATACCAAACTTAAAAATGGCTTATAATTACATCCAAACCATGGAATAAACATCAATAGAACACACATTTTGGCACAATTCCTTACATATATAATTGATCAAGATTAGTTATCTAGAGAGGAACGATATTACCTCCGACGATGATTGATGATAGATGCCCTCACATATAGCTTGATATTTTCAATATTGTTAGCCAAAGAAAAATATAGACAATCATAGATATAGAGCATATAATCACACATATTTAGACGCGATCCGAGATATCGAGAACACCAAGTTCCCTATGGATGTTAAAGAAAGGCTCTGTCACAAGTGGTTTTGTGAGAATATCCGCAAGTTGATTCTTAGAATCAACATGCTCAAACACAACATCACCTTTCTCTACATAATCCATAAGGAAATGATAGCGTATTTCAATATGTTTCCTACGTGAGTGTAGTACCGGGTTTTGGTTAAATTAATGGCGCTTGTATTGTCACAAAAAATGGGAATACGTTCAAGTTTAACATTGAAGTCGAGTAATTGTTTCTTAAGCCACAAGACTTGAGCACAACAACTACCGGCCGCAACGTATTCTTCCTCGGTTGTTGACAAAGCAACAAAAACTTGCTTTTTGCTATGCCAACTCACTAAGAAATTTGAGAAAAAATGACACGTGCCACTCGTGCTTTTCCTGTCCAATTTGCAACCGGCAAAGTCAAAATCAGAATAGCCAACCAAAGAGCAATCACTTCGCTTGGAATACCAAAGCCCATACTTTTGAGTACCACATAGGTATCTAAGTATGCGCTTCACGAATTTTAAATGAGATTCCTTGGGACATGATTGGTACCTGGCACACATACAAACACTAAACATGATATCTGGTCGGGATGCGGTAAGATAGAGGAGAGAACCAATCATACCTCTATATTTCTTCACATATACATCCTTACCATTCTCATCTTGACTCAAGTTAATGCAAGTAGGCATCGGAGTGTCGATTGCTTTTGAGTTAGCCATGTCGAAGCGCTTGAGTAGCTCAAGACAATACTTCGTCTGGCTTACGAAAGTCCCTTCTACAAGTTTCTTGATTTGCAATCAGAGGAAAAAGTTTAGCTCCCCCATCATGCTCATCTCAAACTCTCCCTGCATCAACTTAGAAACCTCCTTGACCATATTCATGTTAGTTGAACCAAATATAATATCATCTACATATACTTATACCAAAATTTGGTGTTTTCCTTGACATTTAATGAAGAGGGTTGTGTCAACCTTCCCTCTAGAGTACCCTTGATCTAGTAGAAATTTACTAAGACGCTCATACCAAGCCCTAGGGGCTTGCTTGAGACCGTACAAAACGCGTTTGAGCTTATAAACATGATTAGGATACTCATGGGATTCAAAACCAAGAGGTTGGGCTACATAAACCTCTTCATTAATATAACCGTTAAGAAAAGCACTTTTTACATCCATTTGAAATAATTTAAAGTGTTTAGCACATGCGTAAGCTAGCAACAAGCATATAGCCTCGAGTCAGGCAACATGCGCATAAGTTTCCTCATAGTTTATGCCTTCCTCTTGGTTATACCCTTGCGCAACTAAGCGCGCTTTATTTCTAGGTATAACTCCATTTTCGTCGAGCTTGTTCCTAAACACCCATCTGGTGCCGATTACTCGATGGCCTCGTAGAGGAGGGACAAGGTCCCAAACCTCATTTCTTTTAAATTGATTTAACTCCTCTTGCAGTGATAAAAACTAGTGTTCATCGAGTAAGGCCTCTTTTGAGTTTTTAGGCTCAACTTGTGATACGAAAGCGAAGTGATAACAAAAGTTACTTAGCTTGGATTTATTGGTTACTCCCTTTGAGATATCACCGAGTATGTTGTCGATGGGATGATATTTAGAAGACTTCCAAGCTGGAGGAAGGTCATCGTTGTTAGTCAAATGATCCTCCTGAATCTTCTCAGGATGGTGATCTTTTTCCTCTTCAACATGCACTATTTCAGGTTGATCAGTCCCTTTATCAGTGTCCTTGAGTATGTCTTCTAAAGATACACCTGCACCATGAAAAGAAGTACTTTTTCCGACATTTTTCGGATAAGAGTCATCAAAAGTAATGTGTACAGACTCCTCAACAGTAAGTAATCTCTAATTGTATACCCTATATGCCTGACTAGACTGAGAGTATCCAAGAAAGATACATTCGTCGGCCTTAGAATCAAACTTACCAAGTGTCTCTTTACCATTATTCTACACGAAACACTTACAACCAAAATCGTGAAGGTGAGATACATTGGGCTTCCTCCCTTTCAAAAGCTCATACGGTGTTTTGTTTAGAATAGGACGGATGAGCACCCTATTCATAACATAACAAGCCGTACTAATGGCGTCGTCCCAGAAGTATTTTGGAAGGCCACTCTCATTGATCATATTCCTTCCCAATTCTTCCAAAATTCTATTTTTACGTTCCACAACCCCGTTTTGTTGAGGGGTACGTGGTGCAGAAAAATTATGATCAATCCCATGGCTATCACAAAATTCTTCAAAAAGATGATTTTCGAACTCACCTCCACGATCACTTCTAATTGTTACAATGTTTGTGTTCAATTTGTTTTGAGAGAGCTTGGCAAACTTCTCAAAAGCCAAAAAAGTATCGCTCTTGCTTTCTAAGAAAATAGTCCAGCAAAACCTAGAATAGTCATCAACAATCACAAACCGTACTAGTTACCACCTAAGCTCTTAATCCTAGATGGTCCAAAGAGGTCCATATGGAGGAGCTCAAGGGGTCTCATGGTTGAAACAATGTTTTTAGACTTAAATGAGATCCTTGTTTGCTTCCCCATATGGCACGCATCACATAAGTGATCCTTTGAAAACTTGATTTTGGGTAAGCCGACTACTAGGTCCTTAGAAACTATTTTATTAAGCAAATCAAAATTGACATGCACCAAACGCATATGCCATAACCGTGAATCTTCACTCATGGTGACTAGACACTTGTCGCTACTCAACGATACCTCACTCAAGTCTAGCATATAGACGTTATTGACCCTCAGGCTTTTAAACACATCCTCCTTTTTGTCATTATTTTCAATTATGCAGCAATCTTTTAAAAATGAGACTTTGTAACCCTTGTCACATAATTGACTAATGCTTATCAGGTTGTGTTTAAGGTCCCAAACTAGTAGCACGTCTGAGATAGTAGTAGAAGAGGGATTACCTACACTACCTTTACCGAGTATTGCCCCTTTATTGTTGTCTCTGTAGGTCACAAATCCCTTTTTCTTTGCCACAAAGTCAACGAAAAGAGAAATATCTCCCGTCATGTGTCTTGAGCATCCACTATCAAGAACCCATATTCTTTCTGTGGTCTCAAGACGTTATACTTACACAATCAATAAAGGGAAATAGGTACCCAATTCTTATTAGGTCTTTGGTTGTGAGTGAAAATAGGATTGCATTTAGGCAACCATTAATAAACGCCTTTAGGAACTAAAAACCTCCTAAAGCGACATTTTGCAATGGTATGAACCCTTTTGCAACAATACAAGCAAGTAAGGTTAACATGAGAATCACTTTTGTTAGATTGATCTCTAATCACATAAGTGATTTTTGATATGGATTAACCATGCTTCTCTAAAAATGTGATCTATCAATAGCAAAAGTGACCTTTGGTTCTAGAGCCTTGTCAAGTTTGGCTTTAAGAGTTCTAACCTCTTTTTGCCAAATATGACAAGTATCACAACCAAAATATAACCATTTACTCTTGTATTCCTCAACACCTACTTTTGTTACTTCCACCATATACTTTTTGAGAACCTCTAATTCCTTTCGGAATCGGAGATCGTTTGCTCCAAATGAGAAAAAACTTTTTTTTAAGCTAAACGTTTAAAGGCTTCCTTAGCCTCATGGTGTAGAGTATCAAAAGCATGTTGTAATTCAGAATGAGACATTTTGTTAGAGTTATCATATTTAGCATGTCTTACCTTTTTATTCATTTCCTTTGATGAGCGGAGAGGCAAAGGTTAACAGACTCTTCTTCGTCACTTGAACTCTCTTCACTAGATGATTCACTATCGCTTTCCCAAGCGATATAGGCTTTTCTAGGTTTACCTTGTTTCTTTTGTGGACGACTCTTTTCGTTTCCTTTGTCCTTCTTCATTAATGGACAAATCGGCTTATAATGGCCGACTTTTCCACAATTATAGCAAGACCCTTTAGTTTTTCCACTCTTTTTGCTTTCATTCTTGGAAGACCTTGTTTGTTTACTAAAGTTTATGAGGTTCTTTTCAGAATGTTGAATACCATTTTTCTTTATATAGCGATTGTATCGCCTCACAAACAATCTCATATCCTCATTCGAATCTTCTTCCTCGTCGTCACTAGATTCACTCTCGCTTAGCTTATTTGTGGAGGACTTTGAACTAGAAGCCTTTAGAGCTATTGACTTCTTTTCCGCATCTTTGGTCTTGGTCTTTTCCTTCTTCTCTCTTTTCTCAAATTGGTCAAGAATAATGAGCACTTTCTCATGTTCCTCAAGCTTCCCAAATAAAGTTGTGATGTCTAACGTTATGAGGTCATTGGCTTCTTTTATGGCAGTGACCTTTGGTTGCCATTCCCTAGTAAGACACCTCAAGATTTTATTAGTAGCAACGTCATTGGAAACCGGTCTACCAAGTGAGTTAAGTCTATTGATTAAATGAGTAAACCTCTTTTGCATGTCAGCAATGGTTTCCCCTTGCTTCATGTGAAAGAGGTCAAACTCTTGAGTTAAAGTATTGATTCGAGCTAGTTTGACGTCATTGGTTCCCTCATGGGAAACTTGCAATGCGTCCCACATAGCTTTAACATTCGTACAATTTGAAACTCTATAATACTCATCAACACCCAAAGAGGAGATCAGAATATTTTTAGCTTTCCAATCGTAGTTATACTTTTTCTCATCTTCTTCATTCCATTGTGCTTCCGGCTTAGGTACGACCACGTTATTCGCATTGGTCATGGTAATTTCCATGGGACCATTTTGTATAACGCTCCATACCTTCCTATCAATAAAATTGATATGCACACGCATACAATCCTTCCAGTAACTATAGTTCTCACCGTTAAAAACTGGTGCTCTATTGTAAGCTCCTTTCGGTTCGTTTGCCATTTTCTAAAAAGTTATACGTGAAGCACTAGATGAACCGGTGCCCCTGATACCACTTGTTAGACGACGACAATTGATCTAGAATGGGGTTTAATAGATCACTACTTTTTAAAGGAGAGTCGACACTTAAATTTGATTTTAAAATTGTTTGCGGAAGCGGCCGAGGAACTATATCGTCTAAACGAACCAGTTACTGAAAAGACTGCATATGCGTAAGCCAAACGGAATGATAGGCTCAATGAGAAATCGAATCTCAAACTTTATTATTAATCAATATACTTGACTGCACTTAATGTTGTGCAATTTCCAATGACTAACTAAAAAGTAAACCAAATTGACAAATTCACAAACACTTTGTGAGCGATAAATTTATCGAACACTTGGTGTGCAAAACACCCCAAGTGATAACTTCCATGTAAATGTAGTGCATAATTTTTCCAAATACAATCAAAGTGATTGTAATGTGTTTTCAAACCAGATTTTCAGCACCACCCTATAACAGAATTTTATCGATTAATTGATTATTCACAAACATAAATAGTTCGAAAATTAAAGAGATAGGGAAAGAGAGAACAACACCGAATTTGTTTAGGCAGTTCCCCTTTCGTCCTCGCTTCGGGTACGTCTGCCCCTAATTATAAACCAGAATTGAGATATGTATAGTCTTGTTGCAAATGTTTTTACAAGAGAAGTCTTGGATATCAAACACTCAAGAAACCTCGTTGATGTTGATACTATGTCTTCTCTCCCCTTGATTCAAGTCTAATCAAGTTCCTCGAACGTGTTGAATAACATCCAGTTACTGCTACTAGAATGAATAAACACACCGGTCTTCAATCACCTTCGCTCACCTGATTTCAATCACACACAGTTTGATCCCAAACCTTTCTTGCACAATCCTTCGATTAACGCTACTAGATTAAGAGAACCTACCGTTCTTCAATCACCTTTGCTCGGCTGAATTCAATGAAGCAAGGATTTGTCCCCAAAACCCCCCAAATCTAATTGATCTTGGAGGACAAAACCCTAGTGGTTTTATTCAAGAAAAAACCCACTGAACAACTCACCCCAAACTCAATATACAATCCTATGTTTGGACGTTATCACCACAATGATGCAAGAGATCAACAAAAATTGTTATATGTAATTGTTGAGAAAATGCAAGAATGAGGATGAAGATGATGAGAGAAAAATTCTAGTGTCTATCTTTCACTTTTTCTTGTTTTTGTGTAAAAATGAGGCACAATGTATATATATGATCCTATGACCAACTAACAAAAATAATAGCATTTTTAAATTGAGAGAGATCAGAAAAATAATAGTATTTTAGCAAACGGTCGACCAAAGAATCATGAGGGTCGGCCTGCGCTCACCCGTCAGCAGAACTATGTAAATTTGGAAGCTTTGCATTGACCGCTACAGGGCCATGCGTCGATGCAAGCCTTGTGAAAAA
Organism: Lathyrus tuberosus; assembly: GCA_022829125.1. Lineage (NCBI taxonomy): Eukaryota > Viridiplantae > Streptophyta > Magnoliopsida > Fabales > Fabaceae > Lathyrus > Lathyrus tuberosus. The sequence goes on from JALAZF010000337.1 coordinate 2,758,203, forward strand.
ATACATATATAAATGCCTTCAGTATGAGTCAACCAGAGGGTCGACGTGAGCTGACCCGTGAGACATAAACTGAAAATCAAGTTTCATGAGTCGACCAAAATATAGTTTGAGTCGGCTCAAACAATAAAAACTTAAAAAAAATAACCTTTTGACCATATTTTCTTCTACCTAGGCTATGTTTATGCTTTCCTATGACTCTCAACATGATCAAACACATAGAAGAGATATATGAGACTTTTCCTATATGTATGGACACTTGATTATAGGATATTTATGCATTGTGAAGTACGGATGTCGACTATGATGCGATGATACCGTCCAAATTACACACTACGAGCTAGTACATGTTTTGACATCATTAAAATAAAGACTGAGTATTAAGACAGCTTGCCCTCATAGTAAGGAGGAGGAAATGTTAATAGGCCTCCAGTCTTGGATGGCACTAATTATGACTACTAGAAGGCACGTATGGTTGCTTTCTTAAAGTCTATGTACATAAAAATGTGGAAGGCTATCATCAAAGGTTGGGAACACCCTTTGGTAAAGGATAATAATGGAAAAGAAACCTTGAAGCTAGAAGAGGATTGGACCAAGGTGGAAGATAAGACATCTCTTGGAAACTCCAATGCCTTGAATGCCTTATTCAATGTAGTGGGCAAGAACACGTTTAGGTTGATCAACACTTGTACCGTGGCTAAGGATGCTTGAGAAATTCTCAAGACAACTCAGAAAGGAACCTCCAAGGTTCAGATGTCAAGACTTCAGCTTCTCACTACCAAATTTGAGAACTTGAAGATGAGGGAGGATGAGAGTATTCATGACTTTCACATGAATATACTTGAAATATATAATGCCTTTAGTGCCATGGGAGAAAGATATCAGAAGAGAAGTTGGATAGGAAAATTCTTAGATCTCTTCCTAAGAAGTTTGACATGAAGTTCACTGCCATAGAGGAAGCCCAAAACATTAGCAGTATGAGGGTTGATGAGTTATTGGGATCACTTCAAACATTTGAATTGACGTTTGAATGATAGAATTGAAAAGAAGAACAAAAGCATTGCTTTTGTATCAAATGCTGAAGATAAAGAGGGACAAGTTAACTTGGATACTGAAGAGGGACTGTCAAATACAATTATTTTACTTGGGAAGCAGTTTAATAGAATCTTAAAAAGAATGGATAGAAGAGGAAGACCAGGTGTCAATGACATCACATATGACATCAGAAATAATTATGATTCTCAAAAGAATACCAGAACTGAAGAAAAGACAGATCTAAGTAAAGGGGTCCAATGTTACGAGTGTGAGGGTTTTGGTCACATTAGGCCAGAATGTCCCAACTATCTCAGGAAGCAGAAAAAGGGGTTGGATGTTTCTTGGTCTGATGATGAGGGATCTCAAGATGAATCCAATAAAGAGACGACTGAATCTGCTACTGCTCTTTCTAAAAGATGGGCTGATAAAGTAGAAACATGTGATGAAAACAATCTATATGAAGATTTGGATGTGGATTACAAGGAAATCTGTAACAGGTGTGAAGAATATCAGAAGGCAGAGGAGAATCAGAGAAAGGCCATGCTAAATTAGAGAGTGAGAAGAAGGAACTGTTAGGTGTTATCTATCATCTTCAAAGTGAGATAACTCTCCTAAATTCTAAGCTCAATGACGTTACTGATTCCTCAAGGAGGATGGAAAATAGGACTGATCAAATAGAAGTTACAAAAAACCAGTATCATCCTAATTACAGACAGAGCAAGATGTCTGAAGATAAGTTCTATTATTCTAAAAAAAAGAATATGATCAGAATGTCTAACCACATGTTACAACATCCGGGCAGACATGATGGACATCCAAATAGTTTCCAATCTTGTTGGAGGTGTCATTATTGTGGAGAGTATGGCCATAAAAATCCATTTTGCTATAAATTGTATGGAAACCAAATATCCTCAGTTAAGGATAAACCAATTAGCAAAAAGAGAAGCACCGAGGATAGAAGTGTTAACCTTATAGCTCACACTTCTTTGTGAGTCTCAACTAGAGAAGACTGGTACTTTGACTGTGGATGCTCTAGACATATGACAAAGGTACATAAGTTGTTAATGGATACTAAGTCTCTACCCACAGGTGCTGTTAGATTTGGTGGTGGTTTTAAAGGAGAGATTAAAGGAGTTAGTGAATTGGTGGATGCTGGACCACCTAGGTTGGAAGATGTTCTTCTTGTGAAGGGATTAACTGTTAACCTCATCAACATTAGTCAGCTACGTGATCAATGTTTGTTAATCATTTTCTCCAAGTCAGAATGTCTAGTAAAAAATGAGAAAAATGATGTTCTAATGAAGGGTATAAGGTCTAAGGATAATTTCTATCTTTGGGAACCTCAGATTATTGCTTACTCTTCTACATGTGCAAAGTCTCCAGAGGATGAAGTGAAGTTGTGGCACCAAAAACTTGGACATCTTCATCTCAAGAGAATGAAATAAATCATGTCTGTAGGAGTTATTAAAGGAATGTCAGATCTAAATGTTGAAGAATGGAAAGTCTGTGGTGAGTGTGAAGTTAGGAAGCAGATCCTGATGTCACAACCAATGTTGCATCATCAAACTACTTCAAGAACACTGAAACTTCTCCACATGGGGGTTATGGGACCTAAGAAGACTGAAAGTCTGGGTGGAAATAAGTATCTGTATGTGGTTATGGAGGATTTTTTTGGGTTTACATGGTTAATCTTTCTTACAGAGAAGTCAGATATTCCTGAAGTTTTTACGGTTTTATTTCAAAATGTTCAGAAGGCGTAGAAGAGTAGGACTGTCAAGATCAGAAACTATCATGGCAAGGTGTTTGAGAATTCACAATTCACTGAATTCTGTGAGTCTGAGAACATCAGCTATAGTTTCCCTTCTCAACTAGATGGAAATTTTGAGCAAAAGACCTCGGATATACAAGAATCAGCTAAAGCCGTGATTCATGCTAAAGGCTTGCCTTATCGTTTTTGGGCTGAAGCTATGAATACGACTTGCTATATTCATAATAGGGTCACTCTGAGAGAGGGCACCCCAATCACTCTCTATGAGCTATGGAAAGGAAGAAAGCCTATAGTAAAGTATTTCCATGTTTTTGGAAGCAAATGTCATGTCCCTACTAACAAAGACAAAAAGGGTAAGGTGGATCCCAGAAGAGCTGAAGGAATATTTCTGGGTTATTCTTCAAGCATCAGAGCTTTTAGAATATTTAACACTAGAACTGAGATGACCATGGAATTTGTCAATGTGATAGTTGATGATTTAGAACAAGGGGTGAATGTTGAGGACAATGTTAGAACATCGTCTGTGCAGACTGATGAGGCTGGAAGGGAAGAAAACTATAATTTCTCTAGCATTGTGTCAGAGACTTCAGGTCTCACAAGTGAAGGTCATTCTGATCAATTCAAGGATATTAGTACAAGACACTATATAGAAGAAAATATTACTAAGAAAATGTCTGACTCATCTGAGATACGTTTTACTGTCTAAGAGAAGAAAACCTTGAATAGCTTCATTAGAACCAGGAACTGGGATATGGATTATTTCTGCAGCACAAAGGGTATGATAAAAGAATTATGCAAAGTGGAATGTGTGAGCAATATGACAAATAGTCTGACTGCCTTGATTGATAAGAAGCAGACATATGTGTCTTGGTATACTACTGAAGCTGAGTATGATGAAATCAAAAAGGGTTTCCTTCAGTCAGTATGGATGAAACAGATGCTGAAGAAACATGATGACAAGGTTGATGTTCTGACATTACACTGTGAGGATATGAATGGTATCAGTTGCTTCCTCTGGAACAGGAACCCAGACAAGCACATTCAGCTAATCAGGAGTATTGACAAAGAAAAGGTTGGGGGTTTAAAGAGTGTAGACACTAAGGATCAGTTTAGTGTTATATTTACTAATGCTTCATATGAAAGTCATCTTAATAACACAAGCGGTGGAACTGATGCTGCTGAGGAGTTGTAGTAATTACAAAAATGGAGGAATGCAACACATAGTGCATATTTCCTCTATTCTCTGATGCTTGGAAGGACTGAGCCAGTGAAGATTGTTAATGAGTGGAATAAAGGATCTCTACAATATAGAAGGGCCAGTTTGAAGAAGATGTCTAGGATTAACACTCCTAATACAGGTGACAACTTCAAGGAGTGCAGAAGGATCTTTGATAGAGGCAAGAGTTGAAGGATCATTTAAAAGTGATCGATTTTTGTTTCCATCTAGTTTTTTGTATTTCCATATGAACTTTTGATGTATGCATTTTGTTTCTTTTGTGATTCCATTTGGGTTTGTTTACATTTACTCTATTTTTGTCAATTTTTGGCTAAAAAGGAGGAGTAAAGTGTTGTTTTCTATTTCTGATGTTTGATCAGATGTGTAGTGTACGATTTTTGTCAGTGACGCGACCACCTTATCGCAAAATTGGGATTTCCTCACCTCAGTGGGAGGAACGTTGGGTGCTACTTTCTGATTATTTATTTATCCCGTGAAGCTGGAAGGGAAAGGGAAGCCATCTAAAACTAACCTTGCACGCGAATGTTTAACTGAACAAATGCTTGACAGAGATTGGGGAGTCCGGGGTCAGGTTATACAATGGGGAGTTGTCAATTACCCATCCTATACATGGTTATCCAGGAGATGATAGTTTTAGGTTCTGCTTTGATACTCGACGGTGTTTGTCTGTAAAATGGGAAAGTTTCTTCTTTGTAGGTGTCTGAGAGAGAGAGAGAGAGAGTGTGTGTGTGTGTGTGTGTGTGTTTTTTTATTGTTTTTCGGGTTATTCGATGTTTTTGGGAAGGTCAGGGACCTAAGATTTTTGATAAGTATGCTCGCTAAGATTTCACAATCTTATGCCTACGTATTCCCGTTTTAAGGAAAACAGGGAAATCAGAGCAATCGTAGTTCCTCCTATTCTATGGGAGGAAAAGATGTCTGGTGTCTTGTTCAAAGCCCAAGATTGAAGCTAAAAGGTTGAGTATTTTTTTCTTGTTCAAAGCCCAAGATTGAAGCTAAAAGGTTTTGACTGAGAGAGAATTTGTCATCTCTAAGGGAGATATCTCATGTGTTAATCACAGTTGTTTGGGTAGCTGGCTTTTAAAGGAAGAATTACTTTAACTGGAATGCATGGAGTCCAGTAATGCCATAATTTCCTTTACAGGGGATTTGTCCTGAAGGAGAAAACTTTAACTTTATGTAGATCAATGCCATTTTCCCTTAGGAGTTCATGCTAAAAGAGGGACATTGGCTTGGATGTAAATATTCCAGAGGCTTGCCACTTACAGAAATTAGATGAAGTTTTAGCCAGGATAAAGAAGGACAATAACTTGGATGTTTGTATCAACAAGTGTGCCACTTACAGCAGTTATCTGGAATTAGGGGCTTGTTTTGATTGACTGTTTTGAGATGTGATACATAGAGAAGTATCTTCCTGCAGAGAGATTTTGATTTCCTCTTAGGGGATGTTGATTTTTGTGTGCCTTGTTTAAAGCCCAAGGTTGAAGCCAAGAGGTTGATTGGATTCCACTGGGGAAATCATTATACAAAGCCTAAGAGGAGGCTGGGAAAGACTGACTCAATAAGAGAATGTTTATTTGTGTCTTGTACAAAGCCCAAGATTAAGGCTGAAAGAGAATTGTCTCTTTTGGGGAAAAGGTTTTATCTGTTGATGTTGAGTATAATCAAATGTAAGTACTGTGTTTTATCGTATCCACAGGGATTAGGGCGATACCAAAACCGTTCAATATTCTCTATGGTTCTAACTAGAAGTTTCAAGATGTTTGGTTTGTAAATTGCGAAAAGTAAACGTGTATAATAAATCAAGATAGTTTTAAGAGGTATAGGCTTGTTGGGAATTGGTTTTCATTCACCGATTCAATATGTATATCACGAATCAGTTATACACAATTTAAGCATGTTTATTTTTTATCATGTATCGCTCACAAACAAAGTTCATGCCTAAACTTTGATGAGATTTCTACCTTATGGTTTAATCGACGATTTCTCAGCCTATTAAACAATACAGTAGCATTAAGATTTGATACTTTTTGTGATTATTAAACCTAAATCTATGTCTAGCATTTAGAGTTTAATAGATGTTATCTTTGATCGAGAGTTGAATCATATTTGTCAATATCGATTCAATCCATGAAGTAAACGATAAAATGAAGATAACATCAATATTGATTCATAAATAAAATGCGTATAACGCCATGATTAATGAAAATACATATTGTTTCGGTGAACTACAACCAATCCCAACAAGGGAAGGATTAAGCTACTCATGGTAGCTTGAAGCATGTTGGAAGTGTTGAGTTGAATCCACATCAATGACGATTTCCCGACTCTTGATGTGTATCCACCCTTCTTCCTCTTTACCTCACTTATTTTCCTACTCTCTATTCTATTACAAGATTTTACAAAAGATAAAAACTGAATGCCCCTTTGAACTGAGTTTGATCTCCTTTTATAGCAGTTCTGGCCGCCTGACTTCGCATAGCGAAAGTATGTTCATTATGCAAACTTGCCTTTCTTCTCCATTAAGTCTCTAAGCTGTCCAACCGCCTTTTGTGAAGCCTCCTTACTTCGCTACGCGAAGGAAAGTTCGCATCGCGAACTCTGTCGCTTCCTGTCGCTTTCTTCGCTTCAAGGACAGTTTGGTTCTGTTTTGCATCGCTGCCTATCGATGTCCATCGCTGTCCACCGCTTTCTGTGGCTTCAAGTGAAGTCTGATCGATTTTGCTTCTGCTTTGTTTTGCCTAGCTCGCTTCTACTTCGCTTTGCTTCGCTATGCGAACTAGCTTTGCTTCTGCTTCGGTTTGCTTCGCTATGCGAAGTCTGCAGAGCACAACTTTTCTTTGTTCTTTCTTTGATGCATTCTTTAGCCTTTTCCTGCACAAATGTAAACCAAACCAAGAAGACTTTGCACCATATTACTTTCATTCATTAGTTGAGGTATTTATGTTAGAATCTTGTCATTAAAGTAAGATAAAATGCCCTATTTTATGTGCTATTTCATCTTGAATAAAACACTTATCAAACTCTCCCCAACTTGAATCTTTGTTTGTCCTCAATCAAAGCTATATAAAAGCAAGAGTTTCTATACCATTTGTCACATGATCAACCAAAAATGTTTCAATGAAGTACATGGTTCCATGGTGAATTCCACATCCAAGTTATTATGCACTACTACTTTCCAAGCATTTAGACATGTTTATGAAACAAGTTTTCCACATAAAGGTCTTTGTCAATCAGTCCAAGCAATAAACATGTCTTATCATGAATCACAACTATCACACTTTTTGTACAAGTGGAAATATCAAGGTCTTTTGAACTCTCACTTGATAAACTTGCTAACATCTAGATTAATTCATGCATTCATCTTAAGCACAAAATGTCGATAAGCAAAAACATAGATCACTAAGGTCTTTTTAAGGTTGTAATATGGCCAAGGTACCAAGGAAGTGTCATTTCTAAGGCTAGTGGAAACAAAGTGGTTTTTGAGTTTTTCTTTCTTTTTTAGAAGAGCATTCATAGAATTTGAGTCTTTGTACCATATTACTCCTTCAGACCTTCCTTGTTTCTTTCTTTTGAATATATCCATCTTTTGGTATTTGCCTTTTTCTTTTCTTACTTTTCTTTTTCTTTCATATTTTTCTTGATCTCTTCATTTTCTAATTTTTCTTTTCTTGACAAAGGAATTTTTCTTCCTCTCCCCAACTTGAATAAAACCTTTCTTTTTACTTTGAATGCTCTTCAAGATTTGGCAATGGCTTCAAGGGTTTAATTCAAGAAGATTCAGAATCTATCATGGATGAACTTTTATGAATTTTCAAGATGTGGAACAACACCATTAAGTGTTTTACTTAATGCATTGCTCAGTTCATCAATGATTGATTCAATGTCATATGGCTCAAAAGGGGTTGCAAATTCTCACTCACTCACAAGGGACAATGAGGCTCCATTTGGTTTACTAGTTATGCTCACTTTGAAGAATTGCAGTTGCGGTGAAAATCGGATAACAAGCTATTAATTAACTTGCATCATATTTCTTTTACAACCGACTTTGATTTATCCAAAGGAAAGGTTCAAGATCGTTTAAAAACCTAAAGGGGGGAGATCTAAGGTTCGGGGGTTGGTTACGTCCAGGGAAGGTATTAGCACCCTAAACGTCTGTAGTACTCTACGGGAACCTCTTGTTTTGTTTGTGTTATTCTAATGTTTGCATGCTAAGAATCTGTACTAAGACTAAGGATCTAAGTATGTACACTAAGTTTGCTCGCCAAGACGTTGCATCTTGTGCCTACGTATCTGACTAAAGAATCAGAACAACCGTAGTTCACCTGATGGGGTAAAAGGGGAAAGAGATTAATGGCTATCTCTTGAAAAGATTGTGAAAGTTTAAAAGTTGGTGAATGAGAGGAGATTAATGGCTATCTCTTATGTAGGTTAAAGGAGGGTTTAAAGGTTATAAGGGATTAATGGCTATCTCTTATGTAGGCTAGTTTAAAAAGGGTAATGAATGGTTACCTATGACTATGGGGTCAAGGAAGGGTAATGAGCTTTCTATGATCTTGCAATCAATAGAAAAACTTTTCCTTTGGAAGGAAGGGGGGAAATAACATCTTATAAATAAGAGTTATAGAAGAGTTGAAATATATGTAATATATAGGAGTTCAATAAAACAGTAAGCAAATAATCATGAAATGTACTAAAAAAAGAACATAGCAAACAATGAGTGAGTGATCATAAGTGAATATAAGTATGGACATAGCAAGTGGTAAGCAAGTGATCATGAAGTGTAGCATAAATATGAACATAGCAAATAGTGTGCATTTAACCAGACAGTGAGTGCAAGTGGTCATGCAGTGAACATATAAGGCAGAGAAGCATTCACAGTTGGAAACAAAGCATTTGAAAACATGTTGTTCATTAACGGGTAGAAAAGCAACACAAACTTGCACGGCAAGAGTTATGATAAAGCCAGAGACATAACTTCACAAACCAAATGCATTCATATAAGCATGGCAATCATGGCATGGAGAGCAAACAGAGACAAAAGAATCTACCCATGTGATTTCAAACAGAAAGCAAACACATTTTCATGGCAAGGGTTTCATGAATCACAGCATAGTTAAAACAGTGACACATTTTAGAAACAGTGAGCACATGATTACATTTAGGCATGGCAGAAAAAGACATTCTCACAGTTGAAGACAAATCTAGTGAAATCATATAACATAGCAAACAGATGCAAAAAAAGTACAGCCAACATTCTCATGATAAAGTCAGTAAACAATATTCAACCAAACTTCACAAATTAATAGCATGCTCCCCAAAATAACTCGTTTAACAATAGTAGCACCTTAATATGTCAGGCATAGCAGAAAGAAATTCTCACAGTTGAAAAACAAGGCAATGGAATCATGCAACATATCAAACAGAAGCCAAACAAACCAAGACAAGATACAGTCCAGAAGCAATGTTGAAACCAACTTCATAAATCAGCATATTTTAACGGAAAACCTCTAACATTCAAGAACACCTTTGCTTCACAAAAGAAATAAGAAAGCAGAAGAATTTATTATTTGTTTTGTTATGAAAAAGCATAGGAAAGAGATGGAGAATAATAGTTAAAAAAAGAAAAGACAACAAAATAAAAAAGGGAGAGAGCCACATTAAAGAGTGGCTGCCGCCACCTATTCCCTTAAAGGGAGGGTGGCTTGCGCCACATCAAGAAGGGTGGTGGGCACCATGCATAAAGCAAGGCTGGCGCCACATGGTGCTTTCCATTTCCTTATTAAATTATTTTTTGTGAGAGTGTGATTATTAAATCATTAATATTAGGTGGCGAGTGATGATTATTAAATTAATAAAACTATGTGGCGGGAGCCACCAAAACAAATGTGGCGAACGCCACCCGGTTCTCCTTCATTTTATTTTCATTTCATTTTATGAACACGAACAAAACAGACGAACCGAACATGATTAAATCAACACAAAAAAAATGAATACCAGCTTGATGATTATTCACAGTAATACAATAATCAAACAGAAAGCATATGATAGCATGATATTCAAACATGAAGCAAAACAACCATAAAAATTAGACAGTGATGGAAAAAAGGATAACAGCATGGTATATGATCATCAACATAATGCATAAGAAAAGAAAAAAAGGTTAGGTGATACCTAGTGGAGCAAGTCCACTATTTCCTCGCCTTGTGATGAATTTCTCGAGCTTGCACCAGAAAGCGAACCAACTCTTCCTCTCGCTTGCTCGTGCACCAGAAACTCTTAAAACTTTGTGAGAAGTGTTGTTGTAATATTGATGTTTTTTTTTAGAGCTGTAGACGACCCCTTTATATAGGCTGCTTGATGGGCCGGGTTACATTTCAAAACTTGGTGGGGCAAAGTAACGGGTAGGGTTTGTAACGTCTTTCTTCCTGTTGGTCCACTCAAGTACGCTTCTCATGCTACACAAATCTTCAGAAGTGCAGTGCAAATTTCACCAACTTGTGCATTATTTCAAACGCTCCTTATTGGATGTCATACATGCAGGTGTTGACAGAGGTAATGATGGGATAGCACCAAAGCATCGTTTCAGGCAAGAGCAGGTGGCAACGGAGTGAATAGTGAAAATGGCAATGTCTCAGAAATGCCTTTGCTGAAGCAAGTAAGATGAAACTCAAAATAGGCAATGCTCTTTGGAGAATTCAAAAATATGATTCGCGCCAAGGATTAAATGGAAATGGATTTCAAATGAATAGCTTTCAAAAGTACTGAATTCCTTCTTTTCCAATCTGGCATATTTCCATTGGCTGATGCTTGGGTTGAAAAGTCAACATATTCATTCTTGCTTCCTATTGGCCATTTGGCAATGAAAATGATTCTGATAATTTGTAACACCTTTTCTCCTTTCCTTTTGGTCACGATGGGTTATGAACATAGGCTTAGGAAATAAAAATGGTCTTGCACAAGCAAAGGTGATTAGAAAAAATAAATAATAATGGATTTGGCAATGATTAGGATTAAATGAGGTTTAGGAGAATTAAATTGAACAATTGGACAAAAGTTGATAAAATGAAGAGGTTGATGAAATAGGTTTAGAAAATGAGTAGAAATGAGGGTAGATAAAATGTGTAGAAATTTGGTCATGGTGGGTTTAGGGTTATGGAGACATCTCTTGCTTGATTTAATGCTCCATCCAAAAGACCTTGATCAATTACTCCTTGAATTCCCTCGAGGCAAACCTGATAAAAAAACAACAAAAGCAAGAACCTGATAAAACGGGTTAGCTATGCGGCATGATTGACCTAATATGATATGCAAAAAATCAATAGATCTAAGGGGAAAATTTGGGGTACAACAGTTGCCCCTATTTAAATATCTTCACCGAATGGCACGAGGAACGATGTTCCTCGGGACGTCCGGGTGAAAGGTATTTAAATATAACAAACCGAAAATTTTGCCCTTAGATACAAAGATGTGCAATGCTGCTAATATGATGATATGATGCCATGCAAGATGCAAACAAAACCGGACACCAAAGAAGGGCAGCCAAACACAGGATCATTGGGGAAATGAAAGAAACACTCTTTACTGGGCATGGAACCAGAAAGAAGACATGATCTCCACTGGGGACCGGTTTGAAGTAACAGGATAGACATCAACAAAAGATTTTCTGGGTTCTTCTTATGCTGAAGAGTTCAAACGGGATCTTCAAGAAAAAGCCAGAAAAGACAGAGAAAGGCACATCCGAAAAAACATCAGATGGCAAAAGAAACCAGACATCCAATAATGGCTTTGAATGAAAGGTACAAATCATAATATCTAATAACGGCTTTAGATAAAGTGAACAAAGACTCAATCTGAAAAGAAAAAAAACATCAGAAGGAAAGACACATCCGGATAGGCATCGGATGGTAGAGAAACCGGACATCCAATAACGACTTTGAATGAAAGGTACAAATCATAATATCTAATAACGGCTTTAGATAAAGTGAACAAAGACTCGATCTGAAAAAACATCAGAAGGAGAGACACATCCGGATAGGCATCGGATGGTAGAGAAACCGGACATCCAATAACGGCTTTGAATGAAAGGTACAAATCACAATATCTAATAACGGCTTTAGATAAAGTGAACAAAGACTCGATCTGAAAAACATCAGAAGGAGAGACACATCCGGATAGGCATCAGATGGTAGAGAAACCGGACATCCAATAATGGCTTTGAATGAAAGGTACAAATCACAATATCTAATAACAGCTTTAGATAAAGTGAACAAAGACTCGATCTGAAAAACATCAAAAGGAGAGACACATCCGGATAGGCATCAGATGGTAGAGAAACCGGACATCCAATAACGGCTTTGAATGAAAGGTATAAATCACAATATCTAATAACGACTTTAGATAAAGTGAACAAAGACTCGATCTGAAAAACATCAGAATGAGAGACAGATCCGGATAGGCATCAGATGGTAGAGAAACCGGACATCCAATAACGGCTTTGAATGAAAGGTACAAATCACAATATCTAATAACGGCTTTAGATAAAGTGAACAAAGACTCGATCTGAAAAACATCAGAAGGAGAGACACATCCGGATAGGCATCGGATGGTAGAGAAACCGGACATCCAATAACGTCTTTGAATGAAAGGTACAAATCACAATATCTAATAACGACTTTAGATAAAGTGAACAAAGACTCGATCTGAAAAACATCAGAAGGAGAGACACATCCGGATGGGCATCGGATGCAAAGGAGAAAACTTATCCAGGAATGACATTGAATGGACAAATAAGACTTCAAGAATGGCACTGAATGAAAAGGACAAGTAACATTTTGGTAAGGTAAGACGTGGACGACGACTCGACCTCGAGAGAAATGCAAATGAGGATGAAACACTCATGATATGCATATGTATATGAATTATGCAGATGATATATGATCAAATGCAAATGCGGATGCTGACAACACAACACGACTCTTTTGTGGAGAAGACAATACTGGAAGACTGATTCCTCAACACGGGGATCACTGCCATTCTGTCTGGGGACCAGAGATGCTACTGCTGAACACACCTCTACCACACTGGTAAATTGTATCAAGTGATGATCCTCATGGGGATTCTTCAAGTAACTTGCCCCTAATTAGCTGATTATTGTAGATGAGCTGATCATTGCTTCAGCTTGATTGATTCTGGAAATGACCGTTTCATGGCGCTCTTAGAGAGCTTGCCCCTGTCTGAGTCTTGAAAGATGATTGTTTTACTGTACACTGGGAAAGCTTGCCCCAGCCTGAGTCTTGCAAAATCTTCTGTATAAACCAATTTTGAGAAGTCGCCATTAAACCACAAATCTTGAACTGATTCTAAACAGGATATGGAAGGAAATTGCCCCTGATTGGATCACCGACCAAGTTTCTTAACTGTTTGAAAATTCCTTAAGAGGAAAACTAGTTTGCAAACAAAAGTACTTGTACAAACATGGTAAATGCAAAGTTCATGAAACTTTTGAAATCAAAATCATTTTGAAAGAGGTGCAAAGTATATGGGTCATTAGTTAGAACACGGCGGTTCAAGATATTCAAAGTGAGAATTAAAGCACAATTGTGATGCAAAAATAGATGATCTGCAAAGATCTTTTGGAGTCAGTTTACGCAACCTTGTTGTAGTATGCTTTCAAAATAACCTCTCTTCAATTAGGTCTTTTGAGGGTTGTAATGTGGTCTGGTTCACGGTTTAAGAAACAAAGGATAAAGACTCAAAGTTTATTTGTGACCCACCCAATCTACTTGATGAACTCCAGTCCTATGCTCAGTTAACTCAAACTATGCACTCAAGTTCCCATATGTTAGGAATTGCACTGATGATAGTAATGATGATGGTTCAAAATTCAATGGACTTGAGGTGGCAGTCACTGCTTCCCTATAAAATTTAGTTGTTTTTTTTTTCTTTTCATTGAGGACTTTTATGGTAAGGATTTAAAGATTTCTCTTTTTTATTATCCCTAACTTTTGCCTGAACTGTTTCTTGTGAATCTTACAGTCAGCGGGATGCCCCAATTTTGCCTAAGTCTCCTTCATAGGTTTCGACTTAGCGGGCTTTTTCTTTTTTTTTTCTTTTATTCTTTTTTTTTTAATTTTTTATTTTTATCTTTTTTGAAAGAAAGTGACTGTCTGGCTTAACGATTACGGCGAACCATCATTGGCATTTGACTTGAAAGACATCTTCGACACTTGCTTATTGTGTGCGAAGGAATATTTGTGAACTTTGTTGAAAGGTATCTTGAATGAAACTCTTGTATTTGAATGCACAATCAATTTAACTGAGAACTACCCTGCCCCAGGTTAAGATTGCAGGTTTTTATTTGTAAAGAAAAGAAACTCCTACTGCAAGGCTCGAAGGGGTTGACGAGGGATTATCTTCCTTATTTCTCCAGTGTTTGGGAGTCGAAACAATGCCTTATATCGTCAGCAAAGTTTTGATTTGAAAGCATACCATGACAACAATTATGGGTATAACGTTTTCATCATCATCCTTCCAATCTTTGCATGATCAAAAGGAAAGTGGACAAAAAAAAATTTATTTTGTTTTTCATGAAAGAGGAAGCAATAAGAAGTAAATAGCAAACACAAATGAATTGAATCAAAAAGTTGCAATGCTCATTTCATTAATTTGAAGGTACAAACATAGTCAAAAGCAAACAGCTATTACAAAATAAGGAAAATGCAAACAACAAGAAACAAAGGCCTAGTGACTAATCAACACAAGGATGAGCTGTCCTGTCTGAAACACTGGCTTTTAGGAGGATAGCATGCTGAAGTCGACTGAAGCTTCACTTGGCGTGCCCTGGCAGAGGGTTTCTCTGGACGTTGGGATTGTCCTTAAAGGAGAGAATTTTGTTCCTCATCAGCTCTTGTACTCTAGCCTTCAATGCAAAGCAACTTACCAAGTTATGGCCTGCACCACCTTGATGGTATTCACAATGAAGATCAGCCCTATAGCCGGTCGGAAGAGGATTTGGAGGAGGAGGCAAAGGCCTTGTGGTAATTAAACCTTGTTCAACCAAACCAGGATAAAGTTCAGTGTAAGTCATGGGAATATGATCAAATTGACCCCTATTACGATACTGGCTCTGTCCTGCAGCCGGACGTTGGGGAGCTTGAGCTGGTCGTGGTGCAGCAACCGCAGGAGTAACAGCAGCAACAGTAGGGTGAACAACATACTGAGGTTGAGGACGTGGCCTTCTCACTTCAACCATTATAGCATTAGTCTGATCTTCCTTCTTTTTCTGAAAGTTCCCATAGGATTTCTTCACAGCATTAGAAGACTCAGCAGCCTTGGATACTTTTCCTTTCTTAAGACCTTCCTCTAATCTTTGGCCGATAGTAACCAAGTCAGTGAAATTGGAGGAAACACTTCCAACCATCTTCTCCCAATAGAATGGGGACAAGGTATCCATGAACATTCTGGTTAACTCTTTCTCAGCCAAAGGAGGTTCAACCTGGGAAGCCAACTCTCTCTAGTGCTGAGCATACTCCTTGAAGGACTCTTTATCGTTCTGAGACATGTTTTGCAGTTGACGGCGATCAGGAGCCATGTCTAGGTTATACTTGTACTGCTTCATGAAGGAATTGGTGAGGTCTTGAAAGCTATGGATAGAGTTTTGCTCGAGACCCATGTACCATTTGAGTGATGCCCCACTCAAGCTATCCTGAAAACAATGGATAAGCAGCTTCTGATTTTTGGCATGAGCAGTCATCCTGCGAAGATACATGACCAAATGAGCTCTTGGGCAAGAGTGACCCTTGTACTTCACAAAATCTGGAGTTGTGAACTTAGGAGGTATAACAAGGTTAGACACTAAGCACATGTTGTCTGCGTCCACATTAAAGAAATCAGTAATCAGTACCCTCAACAGCTTTGAGTCTCTTCTCTATGCTCTGAAACTGCTCTCGGACAACTTCAGGTTCAACAAAGTCTTTATGGTCTTCACCTTGAGCACTGGCAGCATTGTACTCATAGTGGGGGTCTTCAAAAGGAGCTCGAGTTGTCTGAACTATAGGTTGAGGCTCGGTAAAAATAGGAGCTTGAAACACTGGCCTATCAGCTTGACCAATCATAGCATTAGATGCAAGAGGCGGAGAATAGTTGTGTGGCAAACCAAACTCTGGCCAAGTTGAAGGTGGCACTTGAACCGGTGGAGGATCAACACTTGAAACTTCTTGGATGACTGTCCTTTGGGGAGGCTCTCCTCTAGCAAGCAAAACTTGAAGCATCTCAATGAGTTTAGTCATACTTGATTTGAGGTCATCGATCTCCATTCAGACCTCAATGTTGTGTACCTCTTGCTCCGACATCCTTCGTCTGTAGTTAGCTCTAGTCCGGTATCGGTGTCGAGGAATCAGCTTGACGACCCAAAGACGACTCTGGAAGATAGAGACAACTGGAGATGAATAACTGGAGAGACAGACGCATGCAATGCAAGGATGCAAATGATATGCAATGCGATGCAAACAGGATGCAAAAACACATGCAACAGGATCAAGGGTTTGAGATCATAGCATGGAGTCTGGGTAAAGCACCAACCACAGGGTGTGTACTAGGGTTTACCAATTGTAGAACATGGTTCTAAAAGTTCCCAGAGTCTACGTAAATCCTTCGGATATTATCGGCCCATGTGACTACTAACACGGATTAACAATATTCTCAAGATAAACTCGTCTGAGTGTAGTATCGCGTGACAACTACTCGGGACTGGCTCCCTCATAGTCATCGCACTACGCTATAAAGGCCAAGTGGGGTGAAGGTAACTACGGTCCTCAGAATCCCTGGCTCCCATTTGAAAAAGTAATATCAATGTGACTGCTCACATCAGACATCAACAATCCCAAAGGGCCTCATCTGAGTGTGGTCATCATATGCCATAAATTGTTGGTACTACTGCAACAACCGACTATTGATTACACCACGATCCTATAATATGTGCTCTCAAGTCCGGGTTAGGACTTATCTCACCACTCAATAGTACCATGCCCACAAGAGATCTCAAACAAAGCATATATACAAGGGATATGTACAAATATAGAAAACAAAGCATGAATAACATAAGCAAAAGCAAGGTGGGTTTAACCCTAAAAAAGGATCCCCAGTGAAGTCGCCATTTCTGTTGCGGTGAAAATCGGATAACAAGCTATTAATTAACTTGCATCATATTTCTTTTACAACCGACTTTGATTTATCCAAAGGAAAGGTTCATGATCATTTAAAAACCTAAAGGGGGGAGATCTAAGGTTCGGGGGTTGGTTACGTCCAGGGAAGGTATTAGCACCCTAAACGTCTGTAGTACTCTACGGGAACCTCTTGTTTTGTTTGTGTTATTCTAATGTTTGCATGCTAAGAATCTGTACTAAGACTAAGGACCTAAGTATGTACACTAAGTTTGCTCGCCAAGACGTCGCATCTTGTGCCTACGTATCTGACTAAAGAATCAGAGCAACCGTAGTTCACCTGATGGGGTAAAAGGGGAAAGAGATTAATGGCTATCTCTTGAAAAGATTGTGAAAGTTTAAAAGTTGGTGAATGAGAGGAGATTAATGGCTATCTCTTATGTAGGTTAAAGGAGAGTTTAAAGGTTATAAGGGATTAATGGCTATCTCTTATGTAGGCTAGTTTAAAAAGGGTAATGAATGGTTACCTATGACTATGGGGTCAAGGGAGGGTAATGAGCTTTCTATAATCTTGCAATCAATAGAAAAACTTTTCCTTTGGAAGGAAGGGGGGAAATAACATCTTATAAATAAGAGTTATAGAAGAGTTGAAATATATGTAATATATAGGAGTTCAATAAAACAGTAAGCAAATAATCATGAAATGTACTAAAAAAAAACATAGCAAACAGTGAGTGAGTGATCAGAAGTGAATATAAGTATGGACATAGCAAGTGGTAAGCAAGTGATCATGAAGTGTAGCATAAATATGAACATAGCAAATAGTGTGCATTTAACCAGACAGTGAGTGCAAGTGGTCATGCAGTGAACATATAAGGCAGAGAAGCATTCACAGTTGGAAACAAAGCATTTGAAAACATGTTGTTCATTAACAGGTAGAAAAGCAACACAAACTTGCACGGCAAGAGTTATGATAAATCCAGAGACACAACTTCACAAACCAAATGCATTCATATAAGCATGGCAATCATGGCATGGAGAGCAAACAGAGACAAAAGAATCTACCCATGTGATTTCAAACAGAAAGCAAACACATTTTCATGGCAAGGGTTTCATGAATCACAGCATAGTTAAAACAGTGACACATTTTAGAAACAGTGAGTACATGATTACATTTAGGCATGGCAGAAAAAGACATTCTCACAGTTGAAGACAAATGTAGTGAAATCATATAACATAGCAAACAGAAGCAAAAAAAGTACAGCCAACATTCTCATGATAAAGTCAGTAAACAATATTCAACCAAACTTCACAAATTAATAGCATGCTCCCCAAAATAACTCGTTTAACAATAGTAGCACCTTAATATGTCAGGCATAGCAGGAAGAAATTCTCACAGTTGAAAAACAAGGCAATGGAATCATGCAACATATCAAACAGAAGCCAAACAAACCAAGACAAGATACAGTCCGGAAGCAATGTTGAAACCAACTTCATAAATCAGCATATTTTAACGGAAAACCTCTAACATTCAAGAACACCTTTGCTTCACAAAAGAAATAAGAAAGCAGAAGAATTTATTATTTGTTTTGTTATGAAAAAGCATAGGAAAGAGATGGAGAATAATAGTTAAAAAAAGAAAAGACAACAAAATAAAAAAGGGAGAGAACCACATTAAAGAGTGGCTGGCGCCACCTATTCCCTTAAAGGGAGGGTGGCTTGCGCCACATCAAGAAGGGTGGTGGGCACCATGCATAAAGCATGGCTGGCGCCACATGGTGCTTTCCATTTCCTTATTAAATTATTTTTTGTGAGAGTGTGATTATTAAATCATTAATATTAGGTGGCGAGTGATGATTATTAAATTAATAAAACTATGTGGCGGGAGCCACCAAAACAAATGTGGCGAACGCCACCCGGTTCTCCTTCATTTTATTTTCATTTAATTTTACGAACACGAACAAAACAGACGAACCGAACATGATTAAATCAACACAAAAAAAATGAAAACCAGCCTGACGATTATTCACAGTAATACAATAATCAAACAGAAAGCATATGATAGCATGATATTCAAACATGAAGTAAAACAACCATAAAAATTAGACAGTGATGGAAAAAAGGATAACAGCATGGTATATGATCATCAACATAATGCATAAGAAAAGAAAAAAAAGGTTAGGTGATACCTAGTGGAGCAAGTCCACTGTTTCCTCGCCTTGTGATGAACTTCTCGAGCTTGCACCAGAAAGTCGAACCCACTATTCCTCTCGCTTGCTCGTGCACCAGAATCTCTTAAAACTTTGTGAGAAGTGTTGTTGTAATATTGATGTTTTTTTTAGAGCTGTAGACGACCCCTTTATATAGGCTGCTTGATGGGCCGGGTTACATTTCAAAACTTGGTGGGGCAAAGTAACGG
Source organism: Lathyrus tuberosus (assembly GCA_022829125.1). NCBI lineage: Eukaryota > Viridiplantae > Streptophyta > Magnoliopsida > Fabales > Fabaceae > Lathyrus > Lathyrus tuberosus. Next base: position 2,777,822 of record JALAZF010000337.1, read on the forward strand.
GTAGGGTTTGTAACGTCTTTCTTCCCGTTGGTCCACTCAAGTACGCTTCTCATGCTGCACAAATCTTCAGAAGTGCAGTGCAAATTTCACCAACTTGTGCATTATTTCAAACGCTCCTTATTGGATGTCATACATGCAGGTGTTGAAAGAGGTAATGATGGGGATAGCACCAAAGCATCGTTTCAGGCAAGAGCATGTGGCAACGGAGTGAATAATGAAAATAGCAATGTCTCAGAAATGCCTTTGCTGAAGCAAGTAAGATGAAACTCAAAATAGGCAATGCTCTTTGAAGAATTCAAAAATATGATTCGCGCCAAGGATTAAATGGAAATGGATTTCAAATGAATAGCTTTCAAAAGTACTGAATTCCTTCTTTTCCAATCTGGCATATTTCCATTGGCTGATGCTTGGGTTGAAAAGTCAACATATTCATTCTTGCTTCCTATTGGCCATTTGGCAATGAAAATGATTCTGATAATTTGTAACACCTTTTCTCCATTCCTTTTGGTCACGATGGGTTATGAACATAGGCTTAGGAAATAAAAATGGTCTTGCACAAGCAAAGGTGATTAGGAAAAATAAATAATAATGGATTTGGCAATGATTAGGATTAAATGAGGTTTAGGAGAATTAAATTGAACAATTGGACAAAAGTTGATAAAATGAAGAGGTTGATGAAATAGGTTTAGAAAATGAGTAGAAATGAGGGTAGATAAAATGAGTAGAAATTTGGTTATGGTGGGTTTAGGGTTATGGAGACATCTCTTGCTTGATTTAATGCTCCATCCAAAAGACCTTGATCAATTACTCCTTGAATTCCCTCGAGGCAAACCTGATAAAAAAATAACAAAAGCAAGAACCTGATAAAACGGGTTAGCTATGCGGCATGATTGACCTAATATGATATGCAAAAAATCAATAGATCTAAGGGAAAAATTTGGGGTACAACAATTGCCTTTATCCTTTTCATGTCTCCACAATTATTAATATAAATGCAAGATTAAGCATGAACCAAACGAGTTAAAATAAGAATGTATCAGTCTCTTAAGCATATAGTAATCAATGAAAGGTTACCTAACTTTTTCTGGTTTTGGAACTACGTGATTCACAATGAAAACATGTTATTGCATAAGCTTGAATGACTTGATTTTATGTAGACTACTCATGTCATAATCATGCTAAGTTCTAAGAAAGCAATAAACAAGTACCTTGGATTGTGTGATTCTTCCAAAATTTGTGTTATTACCATTTTAGCTTTGTTGATTCATGTGAATGTGATCATCCACTCTTTTGCTTTTCCAATCTCATTTAGAGGACAAGTATCAAGTATATGGATTGGTCATATGACACCCACAGTTGAACCAAAAGAAAAACATTAAAGTGAAGGAGAATGGCATGAATGGCATTTTTGCTGATTCTTCTACTTTTGCTATGCGAAGTATATTTCACGGTACGAAATCTGCAGAATTCAGTTTTATGCAGAATTTTCTTTTGGCACATTCATGTTATTTTCTTCCTACCCTTTAAACTAGTTATGCAATAGGAAACAAACATAAATAAATAAAAAGGTTGGGTTACCTACCAACAAGTGTGTGTTTAACGTCGTTAGCTCGACGCCTGTATCAAGTGATGTCAAGGTGGTTTGTAGGAATTCAGCAAAGTATCTATGCCACTATCCTTTGACCTTTCTTTGTCATTCTTTATCTTCAATTCCTGTCCTATTTCATCAGGAGCTTCAATCTTGCAAAAATCATCATCTTTGTGTTGAAACAATTTGAAATTGACCTCTTCATCTTTGTACCTTACTTTCATCTTTCCTTTATCTATGTCGATCATCATTCGGGCTGTTTTAATGAATGGCCGCCCCAAAATCAGATGACTGTCATGATCTTCTTCAACGTTGATCACCACAAAATCTGTTGGGAATATAAATCTCTAAAGTTTGACCATTATATTCTTTATCATGCCAACTGGTTTTGCAATGGATTTGTCAGCAAGTTGTAACAACATTGTTGTAGGCTCCATTTCTGAGTTACCGATCTTTTTAAGAACGGAAAATGGAAGAAGATTGGTGCCTAAACCAAGATCAATCAAAGCTTGATCAAAATTCATTTTTTCAATGGTAACAGGTATTGTAATGCTTCCAGGATCAGCATTGTTTTCTTCCTCCTTTTTCTCAAAATTCTCTTTGGTATTCTCTTCAACTTTTGTTGCATCTACTTTCCCGATCTTTGTTGTGACTGAATTGCACGTTTCTTTTGGATTGGGTTGAGTGGCGGCAGAGAATGGTCCTTGTTGTTGCTCATTCAACTGTTTTGCAATTTGCCCTACTTGTGTTTCAAAATTTCTGATTGATGCATCTGTATTTTTCTGGTTTGCCATGGACATCTGCATAAATTGGTTCAAGGTTTCTTCGATCTTTGTAAGCTTATCTGGCTGAGTATAACTTTGGTATTGGTTCTGCCTGTTTTGGCCATAGCTTGCATTGTTGTTGTATGAGTAACCTTGATTGTTCTGGTATGGGAACTGTCTCTGCTGCTGGTTTCCCACATAATTGACCTCTTCATTAATCGGGGGACAAAAACCAGTTGGGTGATCTCCTGTACAAAGTTCGCACATGGCTACTTGTTGTGGTTTAGGCGCTTCGTGCACTTGTTTGAGTTGTTGTGGAAGAGTGGATAATTGCTTGGTGAGTTCTTCCACAGTTTGGGTGAGATGCTTATTTTGTGCCAAGATTGCAGTGTTTGTATCCAACTCAAGAATTCCAGGTTTCTTTTGTGCGGTTCCTCGATTATATTGACCTTGATGATCGGTGAGATCCATTCGGTTGATAATTGCAACTGCTTCTTCTGCACTTTTTGCCAATAAAGAACCACCAGCTGTTGCGTCAAGTAGGAGCTTTGGTTGGGGCTGCAATCCATTGCGAAACATGTGGACTTGTGTTAGGCTATCAAAACCATGATTTGGATATTTCCGTAGCATGGATTTGTAACGTTCCCAAGCTTCGCATAGAGTTTCATTTGTAGATTGAGCAAACGCGGAAATGGATGTTTTCGCATCCATGAACCGGTTGTAAGGGAAGAATCTGTTAAGAAAATTTTCTTCCAAAACATTCCAGTTTGTCATGGTTTCAGTAGGTTGGTCAAGATACCAATCCTTCGCTTTACCGATCAAAGAATGCGGGAATAACCTCATAAACACTGCTTCCTCTTCAGCTTCGGGTGCACCTAACGTACCGACAAGTTTATAGAACTTTGTGAGGTGGGAATATGGATCTTCATGATCCAAACCTGCAAAAGGATTAGCATAAATAATCTGCAGCAATCCCGTTTTCATTTCAACTTGTCGGTTATTTGGAGTATTGGTGAGACGAGCTAATCGTTTTGGACTGCTCCGACAAGGTCCACCGTTGACAACTTCAGCCATTGTTTCTTTTGTTGAGGAAGTTGATGCAGAAACTCCTTTGTGATTTTTCTTTTTGGATAGTTATTTTTGTTTCTTCTTTTGTCTTTTGTTCTTTCGGATGGTTCTTTCGATCTCGGGATAAAAAAGAAGTTGTTCTTCCGAAGTCTTGACTCGAAGCATAAACAGAAGTTTCACCACCTATCCAACAATTGAACACACGTTGTGAAAAACAAATATACACAATATATAACAACTTAGAAATATAGAAACTATTGTGATGTTTTAATATCTTAAATGCCAATCCCCGGCAACGGCGCCAATTTGATGTTGAGTATAATCAAATGTAAGTATTGTGTTTTATCGTATCCACCGGGATTGGGGCGATACCAAAACCGTTCAATATTCTCTATGGTTCTAAGTAGAAGTTTCAAGATGTTTGGTTTGTAAATTGCGAAAAGTAAACGTGTATGATAAATGAAGATAGTTTTAAGAGGAATAGGCTTGTTGGGAATTGGTTTTCATTCACCGATTTAATATGTATATCACGAATCAGTTATACACAATTTAAGCATGTTTCTTTATTATCACGTATCGCTCACAAACAAAGTTCATGTCTAAACTTTGATGAGATTTCTACCTTATGGTTTAATCGACGATTTCTCAGCGTATTAAACAATACGGTACATTAAGATTCAATACTTTTTATGATTATTAAACCTAAATCTATGTCTAGCATTTAGAGTTTAATAGATGTTATCTTTGATCGAGAGTTGAATCATATTTGTCAATATCGATTCAATCCATGAAGTAAACGATAAAATGAAGATAACATCAATATTGATTCATAAATAAAATGCGTATAACGCCATGATTAATGAAAATACATACTGTTTCTATGAACTACAACCAATCCCAACAAGGGAAGGATTTAGCTACTCATGGTAGCTTGAAGCATGTTGGAAGTGTTGAGTTGAATCCACATCAATGACGATTTCCCGATTCTTGATGTGTATCCACCCTTCTTCCTCTTTACCTCACTTCTTTTCCTACTCTCTATTCTATTACAAGATTTTACAAAAGATAAAAACTGAATGCCCCTTTGAACTGAGTTTGATCTCCTTTTATAGCAGTTCTAGCCGCCTGACTTCGCATAGCGAAAGTATGTTCGTTATGCGAACTTGCCTTTCTTCTCCATTAAGTCTCTGAGCTATCCAACTGCCTTTTGTGAAGCCGCCTTACTTCGCTACGCGAAGGAAAGTTCGCATTGCAAACTTTGTCGCTTCCTGTCGCTTTCTTCGCTTCAAGGACAATTTAGTTCTGTTTTGCATCGCTGCCTATCGCTGTCCATCGCTTTCGGTCGCTTCAGGCGAAGTCTGATCAGTTTTGCTTCTACTTTGTTTTGCCTAGCTCGCTTCTGCTTCGCTTTGTTTCGCTATGCGAACTAGCTTTGCTTCTGCTTCGCTTTGCTTCGCTATGCAAAGTCTGCTGGGCACAACTTTTCTTTGTTCTTTCTTTGATGCATTCTTTAGCCTTTTCCTGCACAAATGTAAACCAAACCAAGAAGACTTTGCACCATATTACTTTCATTCATTAGTTGAGGTATTTATGTTAGAATCTTGTCATTAAAGTAAGATAAATGCCCTATTTTATGTGTTATTTCATTTTGAATAAAAGACTTATCATCTGTCTTGTACAAAGCCCAAGATTGAGGCTAAAGGGATTTGACTCAGTTGGTGAGTATCAAGGTGTCTTGTACAAAGCCCAAGATTGAGGCTGAGAGGTTATGACTCTGCTTAGGGAGTTTTTATATCTGTCTTGTACAAAGCCCAAGATTGAGGATGGAAATTTATGACTCCACTGTGGAGGACACTTATGGGTGTCTTATACAAAGCCCAAGATTGAGGCCGAAGATCCTGACTGACTCAGTTGTAGGATTTTTATATGGTGTCTTGTACAAAGCCCAAGATTGAGGCTGAAAAGTTAAGACTGACTCTACTGGAGAGATATTTTTTGGGTGTCTTGTACAAAGCCCAAGATTGAGGCTAAAAAACTATTGAGGAATGGTCATTATACAAAGCCTAAAAGGAGACTGATTGGGGGATTTCTTATATAAAGCCTAAGAGGAGGCTAACTTCTGCTGAGGATTATTGAGATCCAGAGACAAGTCCAAATTGGGGGATCAACTCTTGATGGGGATTACAGAAGAGTTGAAATATCAGATGCCTTGAGGTTCTGATAAGGATTTTAACAGTAAATTGACCCTAGCTGGGGATTTTTAAAGTGAGGGTTTAGAGTTTGAGTTATGAAACCTGTTGAGGTTTTATCTCTGCTTGGAGATTGATCAGATGATCAGGGTTATTTCCTATTTTTTAAGGAAATAAAAAGAGTTTCTTTGAAATCCAAAGGGAGATGAGACTGTCCAAGTCTACTGGTATGGAGAGGTTGGATCTCAGCTAGTGAATGATATTTGTATGATGCCCAAGAGAAGGCTAATATGTTAAGGGATGAGAATCAACCCTAAACTGGTTTGGTGTTTTGACTCAGGAAGACTGCTCTAACAAAGGATGACTAGGTTCTGTCCTATACCTTTAAGAGGTCTCTAGGTCCTTGTACTAAGCCCGAGAGGAGGCATGAGAACTTCTAAGAAGCCTGAGGGTCATTGTACAAAGCCCAAGAGGAGGCTGGGGATGCTTTTAAGAAGTCTGTGGGTCCAAACCTAAGAATGTTCAAGAAAGGTTTCACCGGGAATTAATCATTTCTTTAGTGAACAGTTCTAGAGTTTGAAGAAATTCAAGAGAGTTTTCACCGAGAATTAATCCTCTCTAGGGAAAGTGAATTTCTTTGACAATTTCTAATAGTCACAGTCTGAGAAAAGTTTCACCAGGAGTAATGCATTTCTCTTTGTTCCATGTTGTTTAAGCCCAAGAGGAGGAAAGACTGTATCTGGAAATTCCTACGGGGAACTAGTTTTGATTGTATTGAAAGAGTGATTACTGGCTTTATCTAATTCTAGACTTAATTGTCGGGGAAAACTCTAAGCAGATATACAAGTATATATACAATTGATATATGACAAGTATTTAAAAGGATATGAAAGAAGGACTTACAGGTGAGCAAGCTTCCAGCAATACAATTATATATGTATATAAAGCATGTAAATGAAAGCTGATAAAAACTTACAGGTGAGCAAGCTTCCATAGCTGTATTGTTAGTTGTTCAAAGAAATTGAAGAAAGTTTTGATAACAATTATACATTTGAATTAAAGAATAAAGTTATTTAAAACAGAAGCTTGGGAGATCCATCTGTCTTGCACCAAATCCTGTCATGAAAACAATTGCAGCAAGCCAACTTGGAAGATCCATAACTCCTAGCTCAAATGGAGTTTGATGGAGTTCTTGGTCAATTTAGAAAGCTTGCATAATGTACTTTAACTTTGATGTCCATCATTGGTTCTGAATCCCCTTGGATCATAGTGAAAAATGCCTATACATTTTGGAAAAAGTAAGACAGATTCTGACTTAAATGAAAAAATTTCTGAGTGTTGGAAAAGTGGCCATTTTCATGTTTTTATGATTTTGATCAATCCATATCTCATAATCCATGAAGATTTGGAATTTCTTGTAGTTGACATATTTAAAGTATGTAAGATGGACTTTCATTTAAGCTTTGAATGGGAGAAAAAGGCCCTAGGGTTTAGGAGATATGACCTTGTAAAGTTGGTACCAAATCCATTTTGTTCCATAACTTAGAAAAATTTTGGTTTCTCAAGGTTGCCCCTTTTGCAAGAAACCTTACTTTCCTTGATTTTTCTTGATGTATGATGATCAAAACCATACATTAACATTGTTTTGGACTTAGGGGAACCATATTTGTGAAAAATTCCAAAATCTAGTTGACTTTTTGTCAGATGAAATCCAAACTGTGTGATTCTTTGTGCAATCAAGTTTTTGACCCAATTCAAACCTAATGGATGGATTCCATAGGTATTTTAGGGTATCTTAAATCATGTCCCAAGGTTTGGGAGCATGTCTTGGTTCAAAGTCAAAGGTACAGTTGACTTTTTCATCAGGAAATCCTAATTGGCCCAGATGAATTTAAATCCTTGAGTGGTTCATCAACAAAGTTCTTTGGATCAATCCAATCATGTAAATGGATCAATATGATGTATTGGAGGTCTTCAAAACATTTCTTGAGGCCTTGGATCATGTCTTGCTCCAAAAGTCAACTTAGGGGTGAATTAGGTCAAGAAACCCCAATTCCTTATTTTTTAGGAATGCATCCCCTGAGGCTAAATTGACTTGATGATTGGGTTCATGAGGTCCCTTGAAGTGTCTTGGGTTGTGTTTTGAAGCAATGGCTCATGTCTAGATGAAAATTTCGATATGGAGGCCTTGGTCGATCAAAACCCTAATTTGGTGACAGTGGCAATCTCGAGGCTTGATCCACTTGGAATGTTGCAACCTTGTGCTTGATTCTTGATGTGGGAGTCCTCTTGATCTCTTATGGATGTTTAAAGGTTTAGACAAGTTGAAGATCATGTCATTTCTTGATTGACCTTTTGTCTAAACATTCTGAGAGGGCTCGAAACCTTGATTCCTAATCGTGGTAGGTGCTCAACTATCCTTGAGGAGGTGGATGAGGCATGATGATACATCCACATTATGGTAATGATTTGCACCATGATGTAAAATCTTGGTGTTCAAAATTTGGGGTATGACAAGATGTCATGACTTTATGTCTTGTGGGTACTACTGTTTAGCAAGAGTAGTTGTGTTTTTGTTGTTGAACTTGTGCAGCTATTTAGGGGGACCATGATAGTATGTCATTCTTGCTTGCTTGCTGCTGTTGAAAAGATGTGGAACTCTTTGCTATGTCTGGGAGAAGTTATTATTCTCTGCAGTAGGTTGTAGTCTTTAGGGGGAGTGAGGATTAGGTGTCTGTTACTGCTCTTTATGGGAACTTGAAGTGTTCAAGTTTTTTTTTGTGTTTTTGGTTTTCTCCTTCAGGGGGAGAACTGATTTTGTGTGACAGGGGGAGTGGTGTACTTGTCTGTGTTGCTGCTGCAAGGTTGCAGTTTGTACAAGGCTTACATGTTCTCATATAGCTTATGTTGGTTTGTGATGTCATACCTAATGTCTTGACATTATGCTGTCATATGTCTTTTTTTCTTTTTGGTGTGACATCATTGTGGTTCTTGGGTTTCTGTGTTTCTGTTTTTGTTTCCACTATGTGTATCTTTGAAGTAAGCTAAGGTTGTTTTAACCAAAATTTGCCAAAGGGGGAGATTGTAAGTCCTGTGGTTTTTGGATTGGCTGCATTTTGGTAAAACAACAAGCTATTAGCAAGATGTTGAACCAGATGTTTTGCCATGCCAGTCAAACATCATGTCCCACATGATGTTGTGACATGTTCCAGGACATGTTATACCAGATAGTTAAGGCATGACCATTTTGGTATTTTTAGTGTGAATTTTGAGTGTGTTATGATGCACACGTGGGCGACTTTTATGGGAGTATATTGTGGGAATTTGTGTTATTGCAAATTCTGTTACTTTTCATAAAAAGGATCCTTGAGCCTTTTTAGGAAAGTTTGTATTTTTCTCCTAGTATTATGCAGGTTGATTTGCATCTAGTTTATATTGATGGCTTCTATTTGTGCGCCTCAAGAAGCCCAAGTCCAGTAGGTCTGAAGGCTATTTAAAGAGAAGAAAAACCCTATTGAAATAGAGCAAATCGTGAAGAATTTAGAGAATTAGGATAGTCGTTGTTTTGGTTGGTCCCTAGTGTCATACCCTAATTTTTTACCCTAAGATTCTGTTTTTCGTTTCACATCGTCTTCATGGCATATCACGCATCTCATTTGTCCTACCTTTCTCAGTTTTCTCTCTATAAGGTCATCTGGCTTTTGGCCATGATCTTCTGAGAATTAGGTCATACGGTCTTTGTGTGCTTTACGACTAACAAACTTGTGCGGGTGCCCTAAATTCAAGTGGAGATAGTACTCATTCGCTCAGTCAGGGAACTAGGGTTTGGGTATTTATTTATCAAGGATCAATGTCACTTTCCTTCAGTATATACCTTAAGGAGAATTAGGGTTTCCCTTCTATTGGTGCTAAGGGGACATTTGAAGTCTGGTTAAGGTTTTCGTGGCAGATTATATCGCAAGTGGTATCCTTATTTCCAAAGATTTATCAGGGCATGGTTCATGTGTCGAGTTCGTCATCATCTAATATTTGACTATGCAGGTAACAAAGGTCAAGCTTAATTCAAGAAAGACTTTTGGTTATTATCCATGAAGTTGGATAATTATTTGCTTTGAAGTAATAAAGTTTGGATAAAAGTCTCGAATCAAGTTTATGCCAAGCGTGCAAGACTCATGTTCTTTTGTGATTCATGGTTCTAAGTGCAAAACTCAAGTTGTGACTACAAGTTCAAGCATGTGTCAATGTCCAAAATTCAAGATCTAGTCATGATTGAGTTCGTACGATTTAAAAGTTTCATTCATACAAAGCTTAAATTCAATTCATCATGAAGATTCAAATTCTAAAATTTACAAATTTAAGATGATTCCAAAACTCAAAAATTAAAGTTCACATGTAATTCAAAACTCCAAAGATGTGCAAGAAGATTTCTCTTACAAAGTTCAAAGTACAAAGGGTCCAAATTACAAAGCATAACACCATTAAGTTCATCCAAAAATTACAAGACAAGCTACAAGGTGTCGATTCAAAATACAAAGGACAAGCTTGTTGTAAGTTTCTTTCATCAAACAGCACTTCCATATGAAAATTACAAAGCAAACCAAAACAAGTTTACATGAGGCAAAAGTAAGATCCATTAACAAACTAATGAGGCTACACATGATCGTAACAGCTAATGCGATGCTACACTTGAAATGGTGAAGAAACATGACAACCAAGTGTATCAAGTGATGGAGGTGCATAAAACCAAAGATGTGGCCCCCATATCCATGTAATGTTGGCTTTGAATATTTCCTCCAAATAAGATGTATAGCAGAAACTCAATTGGAGTCATCAAACGTGGGTCCAAGACATTTCCCAAAGAATAATTGGATATTAATTCATCATCAAATGTTTTCAAGACAATGCCACAACATGTTGAACTAAAAAAAGGAAAGAATCGAGAACAATTCGCAAACATGTCTCAAACACAAATGGAAACTACTCATAATGTTTCAGCAGCATCACACAAGAATCAAAGAAATCATTAATTCTGTTCCATACTTTCCAAAACATTCACAATGTTTCAGCAGCATCACACAAGAATCAAAGAAATCATTAATTCTGTTCCATACTTTCCAAAACATGCACAAACATGGAATCATGGTTTCGACAAAACATTCATGAAAAATCACGCATTTATCACAATTCATGACACACGGTTTAATTGTCGAAGGATTATAAAAGGACATTCACACGGTTTGGAAAGGGCAAGAGACATTTTTTCACAGTATACTCGAACACAAAAAACTCACATAATTCATACACGGTTTTCCTTTCGAAATCATCGCCATGCAAAAGTATCAACAAAACCATACATACACACGATTTGAGCAGCACCATCATACCAAGGAATCACAACATAAGTTATCATCACAAATCACAATACTTCAGACACCAGAATCAAACATCATAACTGCAGAAATATCACATTCACACAAACACATACACGGTTCGAATCAATAATAGGGAGCATCAACACATCATCATCAAAATTGTAACACACTCACAGTAGAACAGAGGAATCGCAACACACGAATCAAATCAACAACAACAGAATTACTGAATTCATACTTGAATCTCTGTAAGTTTTTTCCTTTTGATCCTGCAAATTTATCGCGTCTTCGCCGTTCACGTCGAGAAATTGAATTGAAAATGGAAGACGTATTGTGAGTTGTTATGAAATACCTCCACCGTCGCCGGCCTGAAGGCCATGGTGCGGTGGAGTCTTTATCATCGCCGGCGGAAATTTGTTTTTGCGCAAAATGAAGGGAAGACGTGCGAACGCGAGAGGGAATGATTCGAAGGATGAGTCGTGGTCGTGCGAGAGAGTGGTGCGAGAGCGGGCAAAATGCAGGCGTGAGATGGAGTGAGACGATGCAGTGGGAAGAAGAAGAAAATGTTACGCGATTGGTTTCGAAGAAGAAAAGGGTGAGAGTACAGTGGTTGAGATGAAGAACCGAGAGAGATGAAGTAGGGGTACTGACATTTTTTCACTTCATTTGATTTAGGGGAAATCGGGTGGGCCTATGGCCTCAGTCTAGTGTCCTTTTTTTATATTAAAAACACAATATGCCAATTTATTTCACACCCCTCATAGAATGACTATGGGCTGATCAGGGCATGCCCAATGTTTTTTTACCACTATTTCTTGTGTTTGCATTTTTTTAGGTTTAGATTTTTACTTTTCTTAATTTTTTTCTTGCAACTAATTTTAAGTGATTGATTTTTAATTAGGACTCTAACCATGATTAAAACCACACTTAACTTTGATCTATTTTAATAAGTGTTAATTATAAAATTATTTTCAATAAAAAAACGTTGGTGGGATTTTATTGAATCTTTGAGGACTATTTTGGATTAAATTTCGGTTATTATTTCGGGCCAAATCTTGATGCAAGTTATGATTAACTCTTAATGCTAGCCTTGACTAATTATTGATATTAATCTTGTTAGTCTTTAAGATATGCTTGTGAACGTTTCCTTGATGTATACTTACGAATATTTTTTATGATATTTGTCAACTAATCTTGATATGTGTTCTTGTTGATTTTGATCCACATGCTCCCTTAGAGCACTCCCTCAAGTGATTGAATTCCATCTTGATTACTTGGTGGTTGAATTAGACGTTAGGACCCAATCCTTTGCATGATAACATTAGGTTAGATTTTTCCCTTAATCTTATTTTAGATTCATAAAATTAGGTTAGTTCCCTTAGGATATTAACTTAGGCAACCTACAATTAGGTCCCCCTTTCTCCCATGAGAGAATTAAACACTAGTAATCCTTAGTAGAGATGCAATTCTCCTACCCCATGACATTGTTGAGAAAGGTGTTGCTTTCTTTTCCATTGGAGAGAGGTATGTGGCATACTCGTCGATTCTATATCCGAGTCAGAGCCCTTCTCTTAATGTGAAGCAAAGATCCATCTTCCACATGTTTGTGGTGGTTTAGTTGAGTATTCTCCTTAAGATGACAACTTGTCTCTTCTCTTAAAACCAACCAACAAACTTTGTTTACCCTTAGTGAGGGGAACTACGAACGCTCTAATTCCATTTCCGTCAGGATACGTAGGCACGAGATGCGATGTCTTGGCGAGCATACTTAGGAATAACACCTTAGGTCTCTCCCCCTTCACCTTTTCACCCTTTAGCAGACAAAATAACAAATAACACATTAAAACAAGAGATTCCTATAGAGTACTACATATATTTAGGATGCTAGCACCTTCCCTAGGTATAACCAACCCCCGAACCTTAGATTCTCTTTTGCTTTGTTTTTTTTTTGCATTGCATACTTATGAGTTTATTCATTTTTTTCCCTTACTTTGGATAAATTAAAGATCAGTGGTTAATTATGATTTGTGATTCAAGTTAATCGATAGCTTGATATCTGATTCTCACTGCGACACCTAGGGTTTTTGCTTGTTAATTGTATGTCACTCATGTATCTTCTGATGCATTGAGTTTGACTGATTGTTCATTGTTCACTCTAAGCTTTTAAGCAAATAGTGTATTGTTCTTGATTGAAATTTTTAAGCAAGATCAAGTATTGTCTTGGAAGTGTGATCTTCTGTTTTGTTCGGTTGTTTTGTATACAATCACTAGGATTGTGATTGTTTGATATCACTTAGGTGATTTAGGAAGTGAGACGAGATTCTCATATCTAGATGGTGATATCTAGGTAGAAGTTGCACTGGGTAGGGATTAAGTGAGGAGTTGTAAACTGAGATTGTTTAGCTTCGAATTAATACTACTGATAGTGGATTTCCTTCCTGGCTTGGTAGCCCCCAGATGTAGGTGAGTTGCACCGAACCGGGTTAACAACTTTGGTGTTATTTATTTTCTATAATTTACAGTTTTTGTTTGTTGTGTGTTCAATCTGTGTTTTGATCCTAGTGTTGTGACATCTGTCTCGACATCTGGTATCAACTTGCCAGAATTTCAATCTTCATTTTGATTGTTATCAACTTATCTAGAAGCAAACTCTGTAAACATAAATTTGTAATAACCAAGGTTGGCTATATTCCTCAAGTGACCAGGTTGTCCAGGTTCTTGAGAAGGAAATGACACTTTGTCATTGAGGTTGTTTTCCTCAAGCGACTAGGTTTGTTGGTTCTTTAGAGGGCTTTGACAGATCGTCAAAGATGATAAATCTCATTAAGTGGCCAGGTTGGTCAGGATCTTAAGGAGTCAATGAGCGTCATATTTCTTAGGGGGACGGGTATGTCAGAATTCTTAAGAAATCACAGAGAGGTTGTCATTGTTTTATAATCAGATTGATTATTGGATTAAGTCATTTTCTAAGGAGAAATCACTCAGATGAGTGGACCGAAGGTAACCTACTTAACAATGTACTAGGATAAAAATACTTGTGTCTTTTATCATTGTCCTTATTATTGTTGTTGCTAATCTTGTGTTTGTTTTTGAAAGAAAACGTTTTCATAATTGAAACTGAAATCAAACCCCTTTTCTTGTGTTTCATGCAACTTTAATTGGTATCAGAGCCTGGTTTAGGTATTGGCTAGATTATGTCAAACACTTAAACGTGTTAGAAAAAGATCAATTTTTTGGAACACATTAAGGCAGCACAAGCAATAAGGATAAAAGATCATTAATCCTCCACATGCACACGTTTGAGAGATGCTGATTGTAACACCCCAAATCTATACCCCCAAGCTATTAAAGCGATAAATAAAGTTCAAAATTTCATCAGAGTATAATTAAAATTCACGGCATAGACCGAGGGGTCACATCAATTTGAAACAAACATACAACACCTGCTCATAAAGATATGCAACAATTCAGGTAGTATTACACCCACAATCCAATTACAGAATAAAAGCAGAAAATCCGTAACTGAATCTCATATATATATATCATGAAAAGTTTGTTTGTCATATACAACATCATACATGTACAATCCAAAAGATACATATACATAATACAAATAATCACAAACGGCCTCCCTAACTACCCGGTGTCACATATCAGAGCCGGCCGACAAAAGAATGAAGACCTAAGCTTCATAAAAAGACGTCCAGCAACTCTAATCTGCAATGCCTCATAGAGCATTATAAAACAGCAGAAGGGTGAGAAACACAATCATAATACAGTTGCATACAATTATATATTAACACCGAAATGCACAAGTAAAATATTCTCACCACAAATGCACCACAATCAAATACAACACAACACAGTACAATTATCAGGTATCCGTCACCAATGCATATCAATCGCACACAATGCACTCATCATTAACACATTTATACCTATTCCATCTCATTAACCACATTCACAATGCCATACACAATTAATCCATGATTTATGCAAATGCACAGAGACCGACACAACGACTCTATGCATATGCCATGCGGTACCGACTTCCAATATTTCTCAATACTAGTTCACTCAGGAACTCTGATGGAACCATCGCTCATTATATCACTGTAACTCCCCGTCGGGCATACGATGTTCCTCATCGCTTTCGGTCCTCTTTGTATAAGGCGTACGACGTTTATGGATCACTTTAGGTCCTCTTTGTATAAGGCGCACGATCTGATCGCTCACACCCCACATGGGCACACGATCGTCTATAACCATCGCTTTCGGTCCTCTTATTTTTAAGGCGATTCAAACCTCTTATTTTTAAGGCGCACGATGTTATATAAGATTCCCTCTGGAATCAATCCGTCACTCAGGACGTCACAAGAATGCATATCATGATGCTTGGCATACAATGACTCATGATATTTAAAATGCACACATATACACATCCATAATCATGCATATATCATCAAATACCACACATTGCATTTTCTTGCCCGTAGGCCACAAATCATCATCACAACATATATCACGTGCATTTTCATTTCACAACAGCACACAAGTCATACAATTCATATCACAAGCATATTACATAATAACACGTCAAATGCACCCCATTAAAACGGTAAAAGTCAACAAACAACACATTCCAAATTTCCGATTTCGCCTGGCGACTTACGAATTCGCCTGGCTAACTAGTGGCGAGACTTAATTCTCCTGGCGAATCCCAAATTTACCTGGCGAATCACACCAGAACCAGAAAAATCTGTTACGGGTTACACGATCCAAAACCCCCAAAAACCTCATTTTTCATTCCAAATCAACTCCAGCAACAAAACAATTATCAGCAATGACTCATAAACATATGGTGATCATTCAACGCAAATTATATCGATTTCCGACCGCGAAAACATCGATTCCTCAACATATTTTCTCATTTCAACCTAGAACTCAAAAGCCATGGAAAGACAAGAAACATCCAAGCAATCACATACATAATCATACACAAACATAGTATAATCGAGCTTCGTACCCTTACCCGATTTAATCGTGTTCTAGAAAGTCGGTTGATTGATTTCCAAGTTTTTCCAAATTCTCTCTTTTCTTCTCTTCTCCTTTTGTTTTCTTCTTCTCTTCTTTTTCTTTTCTCTCTTTTTCTTTCTATTCTTTCTATTTATTCTAACTTAATCAAAATAAAGTGAAATGACCAAAATACCCCTACACTCAAATATCTCGCAAACGCTCCCAAAACGCGATAAAATATAATCACGATGAAAAATAACATATTTTCACATAAAAGTCAGAGATAAAATAATATAATAATAAAATACTCATAACGACTCAAATAAATAAAACGACAAAACTGGGGCGTTACAACTCTCCCCCACTTAGAAATTTTCGTCCTCGAAAATATACCTGAGACGAACGACTATGGATACGACTCCCGCATCCGACTCTTCAACTCCCAAGTCAAATTGCCCTCAGCAGCGTCTCCCCACGCCACTTTCACAAGTGCAATCTCCTTGCCCCTCAACCGCTTCACCTCGCGATCCAAAATACTCACTGGTAAAGCCTCAACTGTAAGATTCTCCCTTACCTCAACCTCATCCATCAGAATCACATGCGATGGATCCAGAATATACTTCCGAAGCTGTGAAACATGGAACACATCATGCAAATTCGACAGATTCGGCGGCAACGCCACCCGATAAGCCACATCACCCACTCTCGCAGATATCTGGTAAGGACCAATAAATCGAGAAGTAAGCTTCTTCGATTTCAATGCCCTACCAACACCTGTTACCGGCGTAACTCTCAGAAATACATGATCGCCCTCTTAAAACTCAAGATCCTTCCGTCTCCGATCATGATAACTCTTTTGCCTACTCTGAGAAGCCTTCATTTTCTCACGAATAAACTTCACTTTTTCCGTAGTCTGCTGCACCAACTCCGGTCCAACCACCGTCCTCTCACCAGATTCGTGCCAACACAACGATTTCGACACCTTCGTCCATATAACGCCTCAAACGGTTCCATTCCAATATTAGAATGAAAACTGTTATTATACGTGAATTCAATCAACGCAAGATAACTATCCCACGCACCACCTTGTTCCAAAACACAAGCCCTCAACAAATCCTCCAAAGACTGAATCGTCCTCTCCATCTGACCATCCGTCTGAGGATGATAAGCTAAACTCAATCTCAATTCCGAACTCAACGCCTTCTGTAAACTTTCCCAAAATCTCAAGGTAAACCTTGGATCTCGATCCAAAACAATACTCAATGGAACTCCATGCAACTTCACAATCACACTGATGTAAATCTCGGCTAACCGCTCTAAAGAAAAACTGATATCAATTGGAATGAAATGAGCCGATTTAGTCAGCCTATTAACAACCACCCAAATAGCATTATGTCCTTGCTGAGTATTCGGCAACCCCGTTACAAAATCCATCGAAATGCTATCCTATTTCCATTCCGGAATATCCAACGGTTGCAACAAACCACTAGGCCTCTAATGTTCCACTTTCGACTTCTGGCACATCAAACAAGCATACACAAACTGAGCCACATCTCTTTTCAATCCAGACCACCAGAAAATCTTTTTCAAATCTTGGTACATCTTGTTCGCTCCTGGATGTATACTCAAATTACTCCGGTGTCCTTCTTCCAAAATCATTCGTTTCAACTCCAAATCGTCCGGAATACAAATTCTACCTCGGAACCTCAAAACACCATTAACATCCACTTGAAAATCACTATTCGCATCCTTTCCGCCAACCAACATCAAATCCACCAATTTCACATCCAACTTCTGCTTCTCACTTACCGTCATCAGAAAATCATTAGTAACCTTCAACATACCCAGCCTCACACTATCCGCCGTCACTTCACATACCAAACTCAAATCTCTAAACGATTCCAAAAGTTCCCACTCCTTAACCATTAAAGCAGACATATGCAACGATTTCTGACTCAACACATCGGCTACCACATTAGCTTTACCAGGATGGTAATTCAAGCCAAAGTCGTAATCCTTCAAAAAATCCAACCATCTTCGTTGCCTCATATTCAATTCCTTCTGATCAAACAGATATTTCAAACTCTTGTGATCACTAAAGACTTCAAACCTCGCACCAAAAAGATAATGCCTCCAAATCTTCAATACAAACACCACAGCCGCTAATTCCAAGTCATGCGTAGGGTAATTCTTCTCATGCACTCTTAACTGCCTCGAAGCATACGCCACGACCTTACCTTCTTGCATTAGCACACCACCTAGACCAATCAAAGACGCATCACAATACACCACAAATGGTTCATTAGGATCCGGCAAAATCAAAATCGAAACTGTCGTCAATCTTCTCTTCAGCTAATTAAAACTTTCCTCGCACCGAAGATCCCAAATGAACGCTTGCCCTTTACAAGTCAATTGGGTCAAAGGAAGTGCTAGCTTAGAAAAACCTTCAATGAACCGTCGATAATAACCGGCCAAACCCAAAAAGCTTCGAATTTCAGTAACAGATCTCGGAGCCTCCCATTATAGAACAGCTTCTACTTTAGATGGATCCACAGCAATACCATTACCTAAAATTTCGTGTCCAAGAAAACTCACTTCCGACAACCAGAATTCACACTTGGACAATTTGGCAAAAAGCTTTGTTTCCTTCAAAACCTGCAAAATAATACGCAAATGCTCCGCGTGCTCCTCCCGAGACTTAGAATAAATCAAAATGTCATCAATAAACACAACAACAAATCGATCCAAATGCTCGTGGAAAATACGATTCATGTACTCCATAAACACACCTGGCGCATTAGAAACCCCGAACGACATAACAGAATATTTATAATGACCGTATCGTGTCCTAAAAGCCGTCTTCTGAATATCTTTCTCTTTTACCCTAATCTGATGATACCCTGACCTCAAGTCAATCTTACTGAACACACAAGCACCAACCAACTGATCCATCAAATCATCAATTCTTGGAAGAGGATACTTATTCTTAATCGTCACCTTATTCAACTGGCGATAATCAATACACAATCGTATACTTCCATCTTTCTTTTTCACCAACAAAACTGGAGCACCCCAAGGAGAAACGCTTGGTCTCACAAACCTCTTTTCCAACAATTCATTCAACTGCTTCTTTAACTCAACCAACTCAGATGCCGACATACGATAAGGTGCCATAGAAACAGGTCTAGTACCGGGAACTAGATCTATAGAAAACTCCACCTCTTTCTCTGGAGGCAAGTCTGAAATATCCTCAGGAAACACTTCTAAAAATTCACACACAACAGGAAACACATCCAGCAAAACTTGACTATCCACAGTCAATGACGCAAACAACCCAAACAACTGAGCTTCATCCGCCAAAAGTCTCTTCAACTCTTTGGTAGATAAGAAACTCGAGTCTTCGTCTTCCTCAAGAGAAGGAAACCTTACTAGCTTATGATAACAATCAATATGAACCCGATTGAACTGCAACCAATTCATTCCCAGAACCACATCCAAACCTTCCAACGGCAAACACATTAAATCCATTTCAAAGTCTTTACCATAAATGGTTAAAGGACAACTCAAACAAACCAAAGAAGTAGTTACTGACCCCATTGCTGGAGTATCAATAACCATCTCACCATCCATCAAAGACAACACAAGATTCAAACGCTTAGCGCACTCAGACGAAATAAACGAATGAGTCGCTCCAGTATCAATAATAGCAACTAAAGGCGTACTATTAATAAAACAAGTACCTCTGATCAGACGATCTGCATTAGTAGTCTGAGTCCATGCCAATGCAAAAACTTTCCCACCAGATGGAGCCTGCTTCGGTTTCGGACACTTCGTGCTAATATGACCAGGGTCACCACAGTTGAAACACTTCACCACATTCTTCCTTTTACACTCAGCTGCAACATGTCCTAAACCTCCACAATTGGTACACTTCCCCAAATTCTTCCTACTGTCAAACTGACGATGTCCCAATTCACCACATCTAAAACACCTCAGAGGACCAGACATACCTCCACCACTTGACCTTCGATCAAAAGTACCCCTTTGCTTACCCTTATCAGCTGGTGTCACATACGGACCACTACGGAACTGTTGCTTCCCTTTCCTGTCACTCACACTCTTATAGTGAGTAGAACGAGCCTTAATATCCTCTTCATAAATCCTACAACATTCCACCAAATCAGAAAACCTTCGAATCCTTTGATAACGGATAGCCTGCTTAATCTCAGGACGCAATCCACTCTCATACTTCACACACTTAGAAAACTCTGCAGTCGCTTCAGCATAATGAGGATAAAACTGCACAAGCTCCACAAACTTAGCAGTATAATCAACAATAGACATATTACCTTGTTTCAATTCCAAGAACTCAATTTCCTTTTTTCCTCTCACATCTTCGGGAAAATACTTCCTCAGAAACTCCCGGCTAAACAATTCCCAAGTAACTTCTTCATCTCCAGCTTCCAACACCTGACGAGTACTAACCCACCAATCATCAGCTTCCTCCTGCAACATGTGAGTACCCAGTATCACCTTCTGATCCTCAGCATAATCCATAACTCGGAAAATCCTTTCAATCTCTTTCAACCAAATCTGTGCACCATCAGGATTGCGTCTCCTTTTAAAGACAGGCAGTTTGTTCTTCCTGAACTCATCATTACCCGCAGCGTTAAGTGCACCCTGCACACCACGAGCCATTGCTTGCATCGCAACAGCCAAAGCAGCATCGTTCCTACCAGCCATATTCTGTTCATTTCCAATAACAGAATCTATGGTTAAACAAACAGCTCACCCCAAATGCCAACACCAACAAGGACTGACATAACCAGACACCAACTGACACGGACTGACACGAACTAGCTCTGATACCACTTATTATAACACCCCCAATCTATACCCCCAAGCTATTAAAGCGATAAATAAAGTTCAAAATTTCATCAGAGTATAATTAAAATTCACGGCATAGACCGAGGGGTCACATCAATTTGAAACAAACATACAACACCTGCTCATAAAGATATGCAACAATTCAGGTAGTATTACACCCACAATCCAATTACAGAATAAAAACGGAAAATCCGTAACTGAATCTTTTATATATATATATATATATATATATATATATATATATATATATATATATATATATATATATATATATATATATATATATATATATATATATCATGAAAAGTTTGTTTGTCATATACAACATCATACATGTACAATCCAAAAGATACATATACATAATACAAATAATCACAAACGGCATCCCTACCAGGTGTCACATATCAGAGCCGACCGACAAAAGAATGAAGACCTAAGCTTCACAAAAAGACGTCCAGCAACTCTAATCTGCAATGCCTCATAAAGCATTATAAAACAGCAGAAGGGTGAGAAACACAATCATAATACAGTTGCATATAATTATATATTAACATCGAAATGCACAAGTAAAATATTCTCACCACAAATGCACCACAATCAAATACAACACAACACAGTACAATTATCAGGTATCCGTCACCAATGCATATCAATCGCACATAATGCACTCATCATTAACACATTTATACCTATTCCATCTCATTAACCACATTCACAATGCCATACACAATTAATCCATGATTTATGCATATGCACAGAGACCGACACAACGACTCTATGTATATGCCATGCGGTACCGACTTCCAATATTTCTCAATACTAGTTCACTCAGGAACTCTGCTGGAACCATCGCTCGTTACATCACTGTAACTCCCCGTCGGGCATACGATGTTCCCCGTCGCTTTCGGTCCTCTTTGTATAAGGCGCACAACGTTTATGGATCACTTTAGGTCCTCTTTGTATAAGGCGCACGATCCGATCGCTCACACCCCACATGGGCACACGATCGTCTATAACCTTCGCTTTCGGTCCTCTTATTTTTAAGGCGATTCATACCTCTTATTTTTAAGGCGCACAATGTTATATCAGATTCCCTCCGGAATCAATCCGTCACTCAGGACGTCACAAGAATGCATATCATGATGCTTGGCATACAATGACTCATGACATTTAAAATGCACACATATACACATCCATAATCATGCATATATCATCAAATACCACACATTGCATTTTCTTGCCCGTAGGCCACAAATCATCATCACAACATATATCACGTGCATTTTCATTTCACAATAACACACAAGTCATACAATTCATATCACAAGCATATTGCATAATAACACGTCAAATGCACCCCATTAAAACGGTAAAAGTCAACAAACAACACATTCCAAATTCCCGACATAATTAAATCGGCCAACAATCTCAAAACCATCATCATAAAAAAGGACATTTTATGAGCTTTCTAACACACCAACCACGCCTCAAACCGAACCACGGATCAAAAGTTATGAATTTTCAAAGAAAAGAATTTATTGAGAAACAGCCAGATTCGCCTGGCGACTTAGGATTTCGCCTGGCGGATCCCCATTCGCCAACACTTCGCCTGGCGAACTAGTGGCGAACTACAAAATTAGAAAAAAACCAAAAGTTACAGAAGCTACCCCAATTCTGTCTTTCCGATTTCGCTTGGCGACTTACGAATTCGCCTGGCGAATCCCCCTTCGCCAGCACTTCGCCTGGCTAACTAGTGGCGAGACTTAATTCGCCTAGCGAATCCCAAATTCGCCTAGCGAATCACACCAGAACCAGAAAAATCTGTTACGGGTTACACGATCCAAAACCCCCAAAAACCTCATTTTTCATTCCAAATCAACTCCAACAACAAAACAATTATTAGCAATGACTCATAAACACATGGTGATCATACAACGCAAATTATATCGATTTCCGACTGCGAAAACATCGATTCCTCAACATATTTTCTCATTTCAACCTAGAACTCAAAAGCCATGGAAAGACAAGAAACATCCAAGCAATCACATACATAATCATACACAAACATACTAAAATCGAGCTTCGCACCCTTACCCGATTTAATCGTGTTCTAGAAAGTCGGTTGATTGATTTCCAAGTTTTTCCAAATTCTCTCTTTTCTTCTCTTCTCCTTTTGTTTTCTTCTTCTCTTCTTTTTCTTTTCTCTCTTTTTCTTTCTATTCTTTCTATTTATTCTAACTTAATCAAAATAAAGTGAAATGACCAAAATACCCCTACACTCAAATATCTCGCAAACGCTCCCAAAACGCGATAAAATATAATCATGATGAAAAATAACATATTTTCACATAAAAGTCAGAGATAAAATAATATAATAATAAAATACTCAGAACGACTCAAATAAATAAAATGACAAAACTGGGGCGTTACACTGATGACAAGCACTGAAGTATTCGAATCCTTAGAAGAAGAAGCTAAAGAAGCACAAAAACAACTATCTCTGAATCAGGATCAGAATCTCCATTAGAAACAATATCCGACTCAAACGAGATATCATAGGAAGCAATGTTGGAACATCAATCCAGGAACCTGGTACATGGAGCTCTCAACTTTCAAAGAGAATAATGCATCTCCTCCAAGTTCTGGAAATTAAGCTTCATGGCTCAGAAGGTTCTAAAGAAGATAAAAAGAATAAGATCATCGGTATAATAACTATTAGTAATTATTCCCTCACTGTTAATTTGATATATATGGCTTATGTTATACTAATAAAACATGAACAAGTTTGATTCCAAGGCACAAAAATTATCTCACTCCATGTTGTTGATTATATTACAGGTACTACAGGTTCCGCGAAGGGTAAGGATAAAATGGTTTGACTTTTTCTTACGAATCGTAGCTTTTGGGATGACATGACTTCCGCTATGGCGCTTTATTTTGAGATCGTTATTATGATCTAGTTCTTAGTGTATTTTGGGACATCTTGTATATGTTATGCCGTAGACTTTTAGTACTTTGTATTTAGGGCATTTAATGTATACAATGTGTTAACTAGGAACTTATCGTATTTCAGTACCAAAACTTGGATTCATGTATAATATATATGCTTTGATGTATGTTGTTATATATGGGTGTTACATCATTAGTTGCAAAAAATAATATTTTGACCAAAATTGCCCTCATTTTAGTAAGGTGGCCGCTTTATAAAATAAGGCAATAGAGAGTTTTCTACAACATCAAATTTTCTTATATTGTAGATTACTTTTTAAATATTATAATTTTCAAACAAATTTGATGATGAATAATGAATACCTCAGCCAATTAAATTTATTATGTTTGATAAAACTAGTGGTTGATTTGACTTATAATATTTAAAATGACTTAAAAATGTTTGATTAATTAATTTTGAAGTTTTTTCAATTTAAGATAGCATGAATAAAATTTAAAATAAATCAATAAACTAAAATGTTTAAATAATAAATTACAAAAAATTTTAATAAAAAATTATATATCAATAAAAATAAATTATAAATTAACTTTGTGTGAAAATGTTAATTTCAAATTTTTTTTTTTAATAATATTTGGGATTGTAAAGTATAAATCATAAACTACATATATAGTCACCAATCCGAAAATGAAAAGAGAATAATAATTCAATTTATTATATGCCAAAAAATAATAATGAAGGGGAAAGAGGATGATGGCATAAATTGATACAAATAAATAGCAATTTAAACTATGCCTTTGTATTTTTAACTTAAATCCATTATGCCTTATGGGTGTATGGAGCTGGGGCCATAGAAGCTTTAGGAGCACCAACTGGACCATGCCTCCTTGCGAGGGAACCATGAAAAGATGGACTTTGAAAGAGTGCACTATAAGCTGCAACAATAAACATTTAAATTATAATGATTGTAAAAATTAATCCAATTTATTCTTATCACTAATAATAATAATAATAAAGTATTCATCACTGAATCACTTTTATAGCATAAAGATGAAGTGAAACTTACATTGCCACATGACGAACTTATCACAACGAAATTTACACAATCCTCCTGATATGAATCCGGGCATTAAACTTGCAGCGTAGCAATAACGGAAGCACTCTGCTGGAGGCACTACTTTTTCACCAAATTTAATGGAAATATTCTGACCTTGAACAGTTACAAGGCATGCTACCAACAACAAAGCAACAAGTTTGTTTGACATTTTTCTTTGAAATTTTAAAACTTTAATCAAACTTTTATTATGCTATATTGTTGGTAGTTTTATTGTTTTCCTCCTCCCCGATTTGTTTATGTGGAATATGCAAAGTATATATACATGTGTTTGTGGGTTGTGAACCACATACTGTCAATGTTTGTTACTAAAATTTAGTTGGTTTTCTATTTTTGTTTCTATTTTTTTATGACTTAGGAATAGGGAGGAAACAAAGGGTTTGTTCTCCAACCATTTGCTTGTTCACATTGGTTTCTATTTATTTTTAGCTAAGATGGTGTGTCCTCAAACATTATACATTTTACCTTGTTTTATATTATTATTGAAGTCATATATATATATATATATATATATATATATATATATATATATATATATATATATATATATATATATATATATATATATATATATATATATATATATATATATATATATATATATATATATATATATATATATATATATATATATATATATATATATATTATATATTGTCTTATAATTATTATTATTATTATTAAAGAAAATGGGCGAAGCCCTTACAATATAAACTAATTTTATATTATTAATCAATGAGGTTCATGTATTCTATTAAATTAAATTGAAAATTTAAAAAAATATGTATGAATGAAATTGTAATTTTAGTTATTATTATTATTATTATTATTATTATTATTATTATTATTATTATTATTATTATTATTTATTATTATTATTATTATTATTATTATTATTATTATTATTATTATTATTATTATTATTATTATTATTATTCTATAAAACTGTATTATATCTACAAATATATTTGATAAGTTTTTAATGTATTTATGAAATTATTTTTTAAAAATATTATTTAAATGCACTTTTGGTTCCGGTAAGTTAATAAGTTTTTGAGTTTAGTCTCTATAATTTTTTTTGTCTGAGTTCCTATATTTCACTTTTTTAGTGCGTTTTAGTCCTAAAGCTCTGAAGGAGAATCTGCAAGTAATCTGTGAATTTCTTTACGGATTTTAACTTTAGAGATTAAACCACGCGCAAAAAGTGAGATATATAATCTTAGACAAAAAAATAAATATATTATTAAAATCAAATTCAAAAACTCGCTAACTTACGGGGATCTAACATATTATTAAAGCCTAAAAATATTTAGTTATAAAAATTGTGATGTTCTTAAATCAAACATTAGACATAACTTAGTTATGTGCGGAGAAACATATGGAGTTCTAATTTTCTTGATAGATATGGTGTACTACCTTAATTAATCCTTAACATATAAACCTTATATTGGATGAAGTCAAAATAATCCGTAGCATACAAACCTTGTAGGGGCTGAACTCAAAATAGTTAATTTTAGAAGGAAAAGTGAGAGAGAAGGAAGAGTTACATAGAAACAGGGAGTATTGTTCTAAAGGGTGTTTTTGTTTTTAATGCACAAAGTTAAAATTGGTTCAAAAAATGCAAAAAAGTTAAATAACTAAATAGAAAATAATGCTTCTTACAATTATGAATTATTACAGATAGAAAACTAACTTATGCAAGAGGATGATAAAATATGGTATAAACATTTTGTTGGTGTGCAATTTGTGCTTTTAAAATGAGGAATCTCTCACTCATCTTTTCTTTGGCTGCAGTTATTCATTGCATATCTGGATTTGACTTGGCAAAATGCATAACATTCTATTAATAATTTAACTGAAGTTAACTGAAGCATTGGTGTGGCCTGAAATAGTTTAGAATCATATTTTTAGTTTCACCATTATTAACCTTCGAAGTTTCAACTGAAAAGATGGTTACAAGTTAAATTTATGAACAAACAAGTTATCAATCTCTTCATCTTGATTTATTGATCAAAAGCCCCCAAATACCTTGGATTTATATTGCGTATACCTCATTTAATTTTACTTTGAAGAACTAGGGTTCTTTGTGTTTTTGAGCAAATTCTCTTTGTTCATAGCCAATTAATGGCTCTAATGCAAAGAGACATGGACGATGATGAATGTTGATGCTGAAACGTGTGAGGTTTTGCCTTAAAAACACCTACTTCATAAATTGTAGAAATTGACCAAGGTTGAAGATGAAGTAGACCTAGGAGCAAAAACTAGTCGTTGGCGCCAAATATTCAAATATTTTATATTTTCTATTTTTTCATTTTCTTTTCTATTTCTTTTCTTATTTTATTTTGATTGATTTTAAACTCATTTTTTCTCTAATTTTTTACACAAAATCTCTAAAAATATTTTGCATCACATATATCTTTTGCATAATTTTTAAAATAACTTTTGTATTTAATTGATATTTTCTTTTAAATTTTTATTTTAAATTTTATTTTTAATCATTTTCAAACATTTTAGCATCCAACTTTTGAGATCCACTTATTTGCAATATTCTTGAATTTCTCTAATTTTCTCAACCATTTCTTTTACATTTTGATACTTCTTTTGAATTTTCCTTTTATTTTCCTTTTTAAATCATTTTAAAATTATTTTATTTTCTTTTTTTATTCAATATTTTTGAATGCCTTAATCTTGACTCTTGATGATCGCTTGGTTGAACATATTTTTAACATTTCAAATCCTTGATTGATGATTCTTTGGTTTATTCAATCTTCTCTAGTTCAAACATGTTGATAAATGATCATCTGATCATTTTTGGCACTTTGTATCAGAGATAGGTTATCCCTTGTTTGATCATGCTTTGAGTCCTTTGACTTGTTAAAAGCTGATCCATATGTGATTGCTTGAGTCTTCTCTTCATTTTCTCTATCATTCCCCTTCTCTATTTATCTTCTTCTTTTGTTTTTGAGTCATTGTGTTACATATTTTAAAAGATTAACTTTGTGTTACTTCTCTAACATGTTTGACACATAAATTGTTATTAATCGGCCTCAGATATCTATGGCTTCTACATATGCCTACTTGCGATTGCTTAACATAGCGCTAAATTGTCCCAATGCTATAAATTGATCCTTAACCCTGGTCACTAACCATTGACTCATTGGTTTTATTTTTTTTGTAATTTAATTCTTGCAATTTACTTTCTTGCCTTTTATATTCTTGAAATTTACTTTTATGTTCATTATCCATCCATTTACTTTATGCATCTTTTACTTTATGTCTTTTATATTTTGTTATTTAATATTGCCTTGTATAATTAAAAAGAACAAAAACCTGATAAAATGAAAAGACCAAAAGGATATGATTCTCTACTTGTGACCTAGCAGGATGGACTCTCATGGACTTTGAATGACCTTAGTGTCATACCCCAAATTTTACCCTTAGATTCTTTGATCTTTTGCATATCATTCTAAGTCAGCAATTTTTGCATTTTTTGTTAAACATTTCATTGATCATTAATCATGCACCTTTTGTCAATTTTATTCTTCCATTTTAAAAACTTGTTTTACTATCTTAAGATTTATTCAGAATTGATATAGTTTTTTTTTTTAATTTAGTTTTTAACTTATTCTATTTGCGATATAGCCCATTTCAATTCAATTTAATTTTAATTATAGCTTAGCTTTATTTACTTTATTTAGTTTGGTTCTAATTAAGTTAATTTTAATTTAGTTTGTTTAATTAGTTTAGTTTACATTCTAATTTAATTTATATTTTAATTAGTTTTTCTTTAGTTTAATTAAAATAGTTTTTTGATTAATCAGATTTATTTTAGTTTTATTTTTCTTATTATAGTTTTTACTTTATTTTTTAGTTTTATTACTCTCGAGAGTTTAGTCATGTTGAACGAGTCTATTCGTGAAAATGTTACTACTCTCGACCTAGGTGCCCGTGAAACTAATGACCTTAATTACCTTTAACCCCACTTGGCCTTTTAGGACGTAGTGCGATGACTATGAGGGAGTCTATTCCCAAAATGGTTGATACGCGATACTACACCCGGACGAGACTCTCTTGAGAATATTATTGACTGCCGAGTTATTCGGGAAGTCGATAATATCCGAAAGATGGGTTGTTGACTCTGGGAACTCTTTAAAACCCTGTTCCACGGATACAATAACCCTAGTACACACCCTCTGGTTTGTCCTTCACCCAGACTCCATGTTGTGATCTCGAACCCTTGATCCTGTTGCATGTGTTTGCATCGCATTGCATACCATTTGCATCTTTGCATTATTCATTGCATATATCTGCCTGTCTAGTTACTCATCTCCAACTGTCTCTATCTTCTAGAGTTTGCCTGTGAGTCGTCAAGTTGATTCCTCGACACAAATACCATACTAAAGCTAACTACAGACGAAGGATGTCAGAGCAAGAGGTACACAATGCTGAGATCCGAATAGAGATCGACGACCTTTAGTTAAGTGTGACCAAACTCACTGAAATGCTTCAAGTTTTGATTGTTAGAGGAGAACCACCCCAAAGGACAGTCATCCAGGAAGTTTCAAGTGCTGATCCTCCACCAGTTCAAATGCCACCTTCAACTTGGCCTGAGTTTGGTTTGCCACGCAACTACTCTCCACCGATTGCATCTACTGCTATGGTTGGTCAGACTGCTATGCCTGTTCTTCAAGCTCCTATTTTCGTCGAGTCCAGACCTGTGATACATGTTGTTCCACAGACTGTTCGAGCTCCCTTTGAGAATCCCCTCTATGAGTACAATGTTGCCAGTGCTCAGGGTGAAGACCGAGAAGACTTTGTTGAACCTGAAGTTGTCCGAGAATAGTTTCAGATCATAGATAATAGACTCAAAGCCGTTGAGGGTACCGACTTCTTCAATGTGGATCCAGATAACATGTTCCTGGTTTCCGACCTTGTCATGCCTACTAAGTTCAAAACTCCATAATTTGTGAAGTATAAGGGCCACTCTTGTCCAAGGGCTCATTTGGTCGTGTACTTTCGCAAGATGGTTGCGTATACCCACAGTCAGAAACTGCTTATCCACTGTTTTCAAGACTGCTTGAGTGGAGCCTCACTCAAATGGTATATGAGTCTCGAGCAAAACTCCATTCACTGCTTCCAAGATCTTGTAAATGCATTCATGAAGCAGTATAAGTACAACCTTGACATGGCTCCTGATCACCGACAGCTTCAAAACATGACTCAGCATGAGAAGGAATCTTTTAAGGATTATGCTCAGCGCTGGAGGGAGTTGGCTTCCCAAGTTTAACCTTCATTGGTTGAGAAGGAATTGACGGGAATGTTCATGGATACCATATCCCCATTCTATTAGGAGAAGATGATTGGAAGTGTTTCTTCTAATTTTACTGATTTGGTTACTATCGGCCATAGACTCGAGGAAGGTCTTAAGAATTGTAAAGTGTCCAAGACTGCTGAATCTTCCAATGCTGTGAAGAAATCTTATGGAAACTTCCAGAAGAAGAGGGAAGATTAGACTAACGATGTCGTGGTTGAAGTGAGA